>WWBZ02000007.1:0-1200000 GCA_011503125.2 Botryosphaeria dothidea
AACCCTAACCCTAACCCTAACCCTAACCCTAACCCTAACCCTAACCCTAACCCTAACCCTAACCCTAACCCTAACCCTAACCCTAACCCTAACCCTAACCCTAACCCTAACCCTAACCCTAACCCTAACCCTAACCCTAATATATTCGACCTCTAAATCGAATTTCTTACCCTCTAAACCTATTAACTTTAATCCTTAAACCCTTCTTATACTCTAACCGCCCCCCTAATATTTTTTTCTCGAAAATTAAAACTATTACTACTCTTCCTTACTACTCTTTACTTCTACTATCGCCTACGCCTAATCTACTACTATTTAACTCTAAAATCGCGTCTTTCGGCGCTATTAAATATTACCCGCTCGGTCTATACGCCGTATATATAAAAATCGCTACCTTCTATTTTTTTCTACTAAAAAACCGCCGGTTTTCTATTCTAAAACATACGCGTATCTTTTCTACTATCTCCTACCTCCCTACTCTCTCGATAACTTACCTCGACCGATCTTCGACCCTCCGTCTAATCTACTAAAACTCCCGCGTTAAATTATTACTCTCGTACCTATCTCCCTTTAAATACCCCGCTAATTTCTATATCTCTTCTATCCGGACGGCCTCGCCGTTATCCTCTATATACGAAAAACCTATTTAACGTTAAAATCTCGACGGCTTTTCTACTCTTTTATTTACTCTATTACCGCTACTACTACTACTACTACTACTACTATCTATTCTATATTCTCTTCTCTATATTATACTCTTCCGTCTATACTTTCGACCCGCCGCGCTAACTATAAAAATTTCTAAACTAAATTATTACCCTCCACCTCGACCGCGTCCCGCTTTCGCTCTAAATATCTAATAACGCTCGTCTCCTACTCCACGTCTACCCCCTTCTCTACTATCCGCTATAACTACGCCCTCTAAACCGTTCCGTACCCGTACTTAATCCCGTATAATGCCTCTAATAATACTCTATTAAACTAATACTTCCGCCCCGTTCTTCTCTACCCGCCGCTCTTCTTTCTCTCTTACCCGTCGTATACGCTCTACGGCGCTCCGTAACTAAAACACTCCGAATATCGGTCGTACCGAATTACCCGCTTTGCCCGACCTCTCTCCTCCTCCGCCTACTACCCTTACTCCGTTATATAATAGCCGACCCTATAATCCGCCCGCCTTCCCGCCGCCTTATATACTCTATAAACCTCCTTCTACCGTTATAACTATCCTTCTATTACCTTAATACCCTCCTACTCCTACTATATCCTCTAAATCTACCTTACGTACGGCTAGGCCCGCTACTACTTCTGCCTACGAAATATCTCTCCGTTCGTCTCCTACTCTACTTACTCTCCCTCTTCTTTCTTTATCTCTACCTCCTTCTCTCTATCGGCCCCGATACTTACTCTTACTACCGGCGGTAATAACCGCGGCTACGGTTACGGCGGCGGCGGCGGCGACGACCGCGGCGGTTAATTATAACGGTAACGATAATTCGGATCCGATATTAAATCGCTAGCGAACTCTAAATCCGCCTACTCGCTACTACTACTACTACTACTACTACCTATTTTCTTAACTTTAACCCTCTCGTTTACCCCGTCTTCCTACCCTCTATATCCGCGCTCTACTAATATACTTAATTAATAAAATACCTTCGCTATTATCGTCGCCTCTATTCCGCTCTATAATACCCTCTACCTAAACTACGCTAACGCCCTCTTTAATTCTACCTCTAAATTTAACTCTAACGACCTATTCTACCCCTCTACTAACTACGTTACTACTATCTTTCTTATCTACTCTAGTACCTAGCGCTACTTTATCCGCTCGTCTACGAAACTACGCGCCCGCCTATCCTCCGCTATAATTACTACTACCGCCTCGATTATCGTACCGTCTCGATACTAGTATCTAATTCGTAGAATCTTCTTCTACTACCCCGTCTCCGTCGCCCTATTATTATTATTATCTTCTACCTACTACTACCGCTAGCAAATTAACTAGGGTACTCCGTAATATATATACCCGGCGAACGGCTATATTCTTATCCTCCCTCTCGTTCCCCTAGCTCTTTTATCTAACGTCTATACTACCTCTTCCTCCGGATACTCGCTTAAACTATATACTATTTTTATCCTACCGTAGAATAAATATAAACTATATCTATCTAACTAACGCTCTAATAATCTCTCTAACTCTATTACCTCTAAAATCTCGGTCGAAATCTTATATATAACCCGTTCGTATACCTAGCTTCTTACCTACTACTACTACTAGAACGTATTTAACTACTTTTACTTCTACTTCTACTCTTCTCTATACTATCTCTCCTACCGCTCTACTACTAACTCTACCTCGTAAATATTATATACTACTTCCCCCTCGCCCTTAATATATCTTACTCTAACCCTATTACTATCTATATATCCGTTTAATACCGCTCGCCTATAATACTATCCGCTTATAAACTTATCTATCTACTTTTCCGCCTACTCGTTACCTTCGTCGTTTTTTATTACTACTCTTATCTATCTTTTACTACTATCTATAATTACTACCTCGCTAATCTACTCTCTACGCCCTATTCTACCGCTTTTCTACCCGTACTTAATTAAACTAGCTAGTCTCTCTACGTAAACGACTACTAAAATATCGGGTATATTAATATCTAACCCTAACGCGTTTGTTGCCACGATTAACCGCCTATTCCTATACGCCTAATACGCTAAATTCTCCGACTTTTACCGCTTATCTACCTACTTCCCGTAGTATACGCTATACTTTAACGCCTATACTAACCGCTCGGCTCGTCTAGTACTATTACTATATACTATAATTCTACTACTTTTTTTACTCTTATCCTTACCCTTACCCTCGTCCTCGTCCTTATCCTCGTCCGTCTCGCGGATCCCGAATCGATTCTATAACCGCCGCACCTCTTATACTACTACCGCGATTAAATCCGCCTACTTCTCTATTCCCTCTACCTACTATACCTAGTACCGCACGTTCTTACGTACTATCGCGGCCCGCAACTTCGTTATCTCTTTCTTCTATACCCGTATAATCTTAAATAACCGCTCTTTTTCCGCCGGGGGCAACGTTACCGTTAATATAACTAACTACGCCTTCGCCTCTACTAACTTATCTAACTTCTATAACTTCGGTCTAAAACTACCGCGCCCGTCTAACGCCGTATAGTACTCGTCGATAACGATCCGGTCTAACCGCTGCCTACTCTTTAACCGGTCTAAAAACCCGCCGAATAACTTACTAACTACTAACTCTAGCGTAACGAATACGATAGACGTCTCTCTCGGCTACTGCCTATCCTACTCTACTACTAAAATACCCGCCTTACGGCATCTATTTACTATATTCTCTCGTAACGAATTTAACGGCACTACTACTATCGTCGTCCCCGTCTCGCCTACGCTAGCGGTATATAACGCCGGGACTATAAATACTATACTCTTACCCGCTCCTATACCTATTACTACTAATAACGAACTACGGCCTTCTACTACCGCCTCTACTACCTACTTTTATACCCCTCTAAACTTAGTATCCTCTTAGTCTATTAACTACCGTAATATCTACCGCCTATCTACTATCTTAACCTTCTTCTAACGCCTAAAATTCGCGTCTATATTCTCCGCCACTACCGCTACTAACCGCTTCTTACTACCTCGCTATAACTACCGTAATATTAACGCGTACTACTAGAACTAGTAGAACCGGATACTAGCTTCCCTATATCTCTCTATCGTCGTCTTTAACTCCTAGGCCGCCTCGATTATTAACCGGCCGTATACCGCGCCCGCTATACGCGTGCTATATCTAAACTATATATCCTACGTATAGCTTTAGCCCTCTATATTACCGTCGCCTTCCTCGTCCTCCGCCTCCTCTCCTACTACTCCGTCTACGTCGAAAAAATAATCCCCTTTAATAAACCTATTTCCGATCGCCTAGACGCACTACCGGTACGTAGCTACGTTAATTTCTACCTCTATCCGCGCCTTACTCTCCCGCTTTATCGCGTCGCGGAACCGGCTAGCCGTCTACTTCGCTGCCGCCGGTCCCTCCGGGCTCTAAACGAACCCGTACTCTTCCGGCGGCCTATCTCTCCCCTCCGCTACGTACGCTAATAACCGCTCGAACGGGATAACTATCTACACGTAATATATTAATAACTCGCCTACCTCCTACGGTAAATACCGGTAGATAATCTTTAAACTACTATCCCGGCCGTGCCCCTTATAGTACCGGGTTACGTATACTATTAACCCGTCCTCGACGAATACGTTACGCTACCCGCCGTTAGCCGTATTATAATACCGGATACTTATTAACTCGGGTACCCGCGCCGGCCCGCCGCCGGTAATATATATTAATACGGCTAACTACTCTTTAAACCTATCTACCGTCCGCCTAAATCCGCCGATAGCTTCGCGGTTCTACCTAGCCGGATACTATACCGGGTTCTCGTGCGGGTTAGCGATAAACTACTACCTCTACTACCGCCCTCGCTTCTACCCCGTAATTAACCGCTCGTATAACTACTACTAGCCGTCCGCCTCCTTCTCTAACGGCTACCGATTCCGCGGGTCCTTAATAAAAAACTATCCGGGCTCCGTTACGCTTAGATTATCGCGTATCCGATCCTATCTAATAGCTAGTAACTCCCCTATCCGCTCCTAGCTAGTCGATACCTATATTACCTCCTCTACTAACGTCTACCTATAATCGCCCGCTAATCCGTATACCTACGCGCGGAAACTATCTATACTAAACTCGATACCCCGGTATACTAACGTCTCGCTACCCGGCCCCGTCTACCGTATCGCACCCGGTGCCGTAGTCGTGTATCTAATCTTTATCCCGTACGTTCTAGCGTCGTATATCTAACTTATCGGCGTCGGTTCGTCCCTAACTATAAACCTATTAACTATCTCGCGTACCCGCTACTAAACCCTACTATCCCCGCTATTCCTAGCCGCCTACTACGCGCTCTATACTACTATAATACGCGTTAACTTAATAACTACTAATAACTTAGGCGTATACGCCAACGGGCTCTACTACTCTTTTCCCTCTTTACTAATTTCTAATATAGCTAATCCGCTAATTAACGCGTTAGTATAGCTATCGTCCTCGGTCTAGTAATCTAATAAACTAATATAAAATACTAAATACTTATACTCTAATAAACTTAACTCGTTTTTATCCTTCTCTTTTTCTTTCCCTTCTCCTTCTTCTTCTCTTTTCTCTTTCTCCTCCGCCTCGTTACTATATTCTTCCTTATTATTAATACTCTCTAATATACCTCTACTATCCTTACCTTCCTCCTTAAACTCGAATTTAATCTTCTCTTTCTTATTCTTATTCTCGATATTCTTATTAACTAGGATTACTAGCTCTACCGCCTTACCCTCTACCTACTCTAACCGGGCTTCCTTAATAAAATTCTATAACGCTCTACTCTACTCTACCGTTAACTCGTATAGCGGCCTTACTTCCGGCTAGTACTAGTACTAGTACTACTATCTTTATTACCGCCCTTACTACTACTACTACTACTACTACTACTACTTATCGACTACTACTATAGCGTACGTACGAAAAACGTATCTAATAATCCGCTACTACGCCTACTTATACTACTACTTAGTATCCTCGCCTATACGCGCCTCGAACGGGTATCCCGGCTTAACGTTGCTTTCCTTATAGATTATCTCGAATCTAACCTCGATATTAACCGACGTCTAAACCGTCGCCTACGCCTTATTAATTATCTAGCCGAAACTCTAGTATATAATAGCTAAAATCTCCGCCTAGGTCTACTGTCTCCGCCGCCTATCCCGCTCGACCCGGCTACTACCTTCTCTACCCTCGCCTCTCCGCCTATTCTTTCTCTACTACTTCTACTACTACCGCTTCTACTCTTTCGCCGGTAACTCCGCGTACTACTATAATTTCTTTATAGCGAACCCGGCTAAATACTCCGCCTACCCGACCCTACGCAACTACGGGTTAGCCTCTAACTTCTTCTACGGCTATACTACCGCCTTACGCCGCCGCTTCTCCTACTATAACCCCGCCTCGATCTACTAGCGAATACGCTAGCTAGCCGTTATCGGTGCTACTATTCCTTACTCTTACTACTACTACTACTACTACTCCTCCTCGCCGTACGGCTACCCGGCTTCTAATACCTCGAAATACTCCTACCTAGGCCCGCGGTTAAAAAACCTCTAGTAACGCACGCCCGTCCGCTACGGCCTAGCGATATCGTACGCCCTACGCCTCTACGCTAACGACCCGCCCTTACGCTATTTATTTATCTATCCGTATACGCTACGATAATACTTCTATATTCTCTTCTCCGTCCGGACGATATATTCGTACTTACTATCCTCCCCGCTACTACCGCTACTACTACTACCGCTACCGCCGCTACGTCGCCTATCTACCGGCTACTCGCTCGCTAATCTATCGCTATAGACCGGTAAATACTAGATCGCCCGGACCGGCCGTAACGGCGTCTCGAACTACGCCTTTAACTACGCGCTATCGCGTATTAAATCTTCCTCTCTCTCCTTTACCGCGGCTACGATACTCCGCCTACTAGACGTATCTAATCGATAGTTCCGCCCTCGTAAATACGCGTTTACCTCCCCTAATAATACGGCTAATCCGTAATCTTTATAAACGATAATCCTAAACTTAGATACGTACGCGAATAGCTCTATAGCTAGCTAGCCGCCTATTATTTATACGTCGTTATTATTATTTAAACTACTACCTTCTACTTTATCTCCTTAGACTTTCTTACTATTCCGTCTATTTCCTACCTTACTAGTCTATCGGTCTATCGGTCTATCGGTCTATCGGTCTACCGATCTACCGGTCTACTAGTCTACTAGTTATACGGGGTAGCGGTAGTTTAATAGACGCGTCCTACTTCGTGTCGACACGCCTACCCCCGAACCTTTTTCTAATAATTTTACGACGCGTCCTACCCCTGGGCCTAAACCGGCTTAGGCACCGCTTTTAACCGCTTAACTCCTGCCCCGGCCTACGCTGGCCAAACGGATTACTTCTCGATCGAACTTTCTAACTCGGCGTCCAACCCTTACCGCGGCCTTCCTCCCCCCCCCCTTAACTATCTTCCTAGCGCTTCTAACGTACCCGGCGAGCTTACCTAACTCTAACCGCCGTCGCCGCTACGCGTACCCTTAGGCCGGGCGGGCCTATACGCCGAGCGCCCTTACTAAACCGCCAACCCTAACTACTCGATATTATTACCGCTACTATCGGAATCCGGCCTTTTCTCGTCGGATCCGGGGTACGCGCGCGCGCCCGTACCTTTCCGCGCGGTCGCATCCTCGATTTTCGCCCGGGAACCCCAATTATCTCAGCCCTCCTGCCACCAACTATCTTAGCCTACTCGAGCTAAAAGTAGGGTTAGGTTTTTATATGGAGCGGCCAACCATCTTAGGCTGAGATGGTTGCTGCATTGTGGGTAGGTGATTGAGCTCATTTTCCATCAATACTATATTGCGACCCAAGCAAATGTAGAATTAACGCTCAACGATAAACCTAAAATACCCTTTCGTCAAATAGTGCAATTTATCCTCTTCCATCGCTATTCACCATTCAACACACGCAGTTCCACAAATCCCAAACCTCCATATTTCCTTACGAGCATGTCCCGTATCCTATCCTCTGCCTTACCAAACTCATTCGGCGCAAGAGTAGTCTATGTCTTATGTCAGGCAGTGACAAAGAGCTAAGAATCGAAAACCGAGTTTAAGTCTGAATAGCTAAGGTAAGTTAGCTTTGTTCCTTTTCGTTGTTCTAGGACATAACCTTACGATTTATAGATAAATAGAGGTTTTGTCTTCCTGATTCATATCTACCTAGAATAGCGGCGATATAATTTCCTCCACCCATCATCCTATTAATAACTTTGCAGAATGGGGTATTTAGAAATCCTGGCCATTCTGAATCGCTAGGCGCGACATTGAAATCGGCCCGAGAGCCTAGTCCATGGCTGCGGCGGAAGGACTGCATCGCCTGAATAGTTGCGGGTTCTACAACATCGTCGATGACGGCCACCTTCAAGGATGTCGGTTGTATGCGCTCTTTCTCAGTGCACAGCCGATATAAAATGTCGCTGAAGAAGAGCTTCTTTGGGTTTCCGGTCTCTGCTGCGTTCTGTGCTATATAGATTGTAAACTGCGCTTGTTCCGTGTTGATGAGAACTTGGTCAATCGGGGCATGTCCGCCTTGATAGTATGCCGAATGGACATTCCAGCGTCCTTTGTTGTCTTTTTGGACAACGTAATTATGATCCTCTAAGGTGTCACATAGTGCACCATTAATGGAGGTAAGGAGAAAGAAGACGGCTAATATAAAGCGCATCTTGGGCGGTTGTGGGTTGAAAAATGGACGAAAAGAGAAACTGATATCGATTCGAGCTGAGAACAAAGGGTATGAAAACATGAAGCGATTTGAGATGACTTTAGTAACCAGTGGTGGTGGTGTAGTAACGACTTTTGCTTGGGCAATAAATTAGATAGCGAGCACTTGAGCGATATAAAATATTCCCTCAGATACGCTAATAATATTCCTGTGCATTTTAGACCTCAAAGTTATATAGCTAGAGCTAAAGTGAAACCGGGACAGACGTAGAATTGAGTCGACTTGCTTTCAACGATTCGGTGATATTAAAGTACGATATAATATACGTGAAATTGACTAGAGAAAGTTTTGCTTCATCTTCTTCGGATACTCCAACCGGGAAGTACCACGGAGATATTAAATTAATACGGATAGCTAAAAAAATACTTTATTGAATTTTGTGAAGTTAGAAGAGAAAGAGTTGAGTTAAGTTGAGTTCACTTACCCTGACCCGTCTTGTTACGACACTCCCGTGTTACGGCACAGCCTTCGTAGGACAGAAAAGGACGGGGTAAGGATGATGATGATGATGATGATGATGATGATGATGATGATTCATACACCCGTCGGCCTTAGTAGACTATAGGGACAAGTAACGCTAATCGACGCTAATCTACACTGGGGTCCCGGTTCATTCAAAGCCTAGCACACTGTATGTAAAGAAACTACGGCTTCCTCCTGTTCAGCAATCTAAAAACAGACGAATAAAAGCATTAATAGATAACGCTAAACAAATTATAAGAAATAAGAGAGAGAAAGTATAGAAGTAGAGCTATCCTCCCTGCACCCCTTATACCATCCCCTTCGAGACCACTTCCCGAGTGCTATTAGTCCCTATAGCGGCGTGACGGCTGGTTGGAGAAGGGGTTGATTTGCTTTATTTATTTATTTATTTAGTTTAACGTCCCTTTCCAGTCCTAGACTATTAGAGACGGGGCCGGAGGGCCCGTTTCTATATACTATACTATACGCGGTACTAGAGGGGTCGGTAATAATATAAGAAATAGTGACGCTTTAGCGATCCCGTGTTAGGGCTTAACCTCAGGATGATCGCTGAAAGGTATATTACGCTATGTACGTTAAGCTAGACTTAAGAAGAAAGAAGAGAAGACGTAGAAGAAAGGAAAGAGTTATATACAAGGGAGGCTTGGCGTCACGTGACCCGCCGATGATCCTCTGAGGCTTGATCCTGAGGCTTCAGACTCTAACATCACTCCCCCCCTCCTCTTCCCGGTTCGAGAGGTTGCGGGTTCGAATCCGGGTGGGGACTGTTGCTTTTTTTTTTTTTTTTTTTTTGACCTTTCTCTGTTTTTGACCCTTCCTGCCCTGCTTGCCTTGCTTGCCTTGCTTGCCTTGCTTGCCCTGCTTGCCCTGCTTGCCCTGCTTGCCCTGCTTGCCCTGCTTGTTTGTTGGTCGCGTTTTGGTGGGTGTGGGTATATGGGTTGAAAAAGCGAACCCTGAATCATCAAACGGCTACATGGCGTAGTTGGAAACTTGGCTGACCGACAGCAGGTGCGGTAATACGTGCCTTAGGGTGGCGACATCCCTTAGTTAACTAGCTCCTATGAGCTTGTCGACTGGCTGTCGAATTAAGGGCCTGCCTGTTAGCAGGAAGAGGGTTGTCCGGCACGGGACTAGGTCCTGTGGTCTATAATACCTATACTAGGTGACCGCTTATGCCTCGCTCGCCCTCGGGGCGGGTGGTGTAGTGCTCATCTGGTATGTGCAGGCTCGGCTCCGGCCGGGCCAAACCGCTTGACTTTTTGTCCACTGGTAGTCTACGCTTAGTTCCCTCCTAGTCCTATTCTAGTTCCCTTAGAGCTCTTGTCGGTCCTTCTGTTTTAGGTACGTGTCTAGCGCTGCTATGTCCTATAGTGCTAATACCGGTTCCCATGTTGGCCTTGTATACCCTTCCTATTTGACTTAGTACTAGAGTTGGCGCCTCCTTTACCCTAGTTTTCTTGCCATTCGTTTACTTAAGACTGCCTCCACTCTCTATTCGTCTTAACTATCTACTTAAACTGGTGGAGGTTAGTAGTCGTCTTATTCTTAGCTTGGTAAGGGGTCTGTTCCTACTGGCCGGAGTAGGTCTATATTAAAGACGTTATATACCGCTCCGGGAATATCTAATTTATAGCTATAGAATCTAACTACCTCGATAATAGTAAACTTAGCTACCTTATTATCGAGCTTCTTACTTAGCCTATCCGTTCTTAGATTCTTTAGGTATAGCTAGACCTTATTACCTACCTTATACGTAGGGGATAGGTTTCTTCGCCGGTTTACTTGCCGTTCCTATTCTTATTAGGTATCTACTATAGCTATCTATGCCTAGTCCGTTACCTCTTTAATCTTTGCCACGATTACTTCTACCCTTACTACTAAAGAGTCCCTCTAAAGGTCGCCGGGCTAGAGGTCTTCGGATAACTCTAGAGGCTCGAGGTAATATCCGTAGGAGAGAAAGAACGGGCTTGCCTATATTATAGCCGAGGTCCTCCTATTAAGAGCTAGCTAGACTATTAGTAGCTAGTCCGCTTAGTCTTATTAGTAGTAGTCCACGAATAGTACTAGCTTCCTTTCTACTTTAATATTTATCCTCTCCGTTAATCCGTCCGTTTAAGAGTAGTAGGCCGTTAAGATACGCCTCTTAATCTTAAGTAGTTAATAGATACGTTACTAGAGAAGGCTAACGAACTACGTTCCCCTATTAGATATAATTACCGTTGGGATTCCGTAGTTCCGGTAGAAGTATATAATAAAGAGCCTTATAATAGTTTCCGTCTTAGTATTCGGGCAGGCCTTAAGGGTTACTTCTTTCCCTAGCCTATCGGTAATTACTATAAGTATCTCGCACCCGTTGCTTAATAATAGGGGCCCAATAAAGTTAATAGAGATCTCTCTCTATTAACGACTTGGTACTGGTAACGGTTTAAGTAACCCTTACTTCCGATCCCTCTAGACCTTAGTCCTTCCACAGACGTTATAGTTCCTATAAAACCTCCGGATATCGTTAACGAATCCTGGCTAGAAGAAGTACCTTACTACGAGGGAGGTAGTTTAAACGCGTCCGGGGTGTGCCGAGAGGGGAGAGTTATATATCTCTTAGATAATCCTTATTCGTAGTAGCTCGGAGTCCGGTACCTATTTCCTTTCCCTAAAGAGGAGGTTTCCTTAATAGTCTAGTAAACACTCCGCGATCGAGATCTTGAACTTAGTTATAAACTCCGGTAGGAAGGTCCCTTCTCCTCGTTGTACTGCTTCCCGGAGTTGCTTTAGTACTTAGTCTTATTAGAGTGCCTCTTGCTATTGTTCCTTAAGGGAAGGTAGTTCTTGTCCGAGTTGTCCTGGTCGTGCCTGTCGAGGTTCGACTGCTATAGCTTCTTCTAATAATAGCAGGTCTCCGTTATCCTAGTTTCCTTGCTCTTCTAGGTCTTCCGGTGAGCCTGTGTTTAGCACGAGTCCTTAGGCCGTTGTTTAGAGCAGTTAAGCCGTCCTTTGTTCGAGCCTTTCGTCTATATCCGTAGTTAGTAGGTCCTGGTCCCTTCTTGTTAATGCGTCCGCCAATCCGTTAGTCTTTCCTAGCGTATATTCAATAATAAAGGAGAAGCGGCTAAGCTCTCTCTACTATCGAATCTGCCTCTTAGAGAGTCTCCTCGCAGTAGTAAAGTACTCTAAGTTCTTATAATTAGTAAGGATCTTAAACTAGTATAGCCCCTTTAGTTTAGTATCCTACTAGCGTAAGCACTTAACTACTACAAGTAGTTCCTTATCGTAGATTAGGTAGTTATATTCCGCGGGTAGGTTCTTTTTCGAGAAGAACGCTACGGGCCGTAGAAAACCATCGTTATCGAACTGTTGGAGCACCCCTCTAGTACAGTATCCTAAGGAGTCCGTGGCGAGAATTATCTCCCGTTCCGGGTCGAATTATATAAGGACCGGTACCGTGATAAAAGCCTTTTTCAATTTCCTAAACGCGAGCTCGGTTTCCTAGTTCTATTAGAAGGGCACGTTCTTCCTCGTAAGTAATACTAGAGGGGCTACTAGGTTAGAAAAGCCCTTAATAAAACGCCGATAGAAGTTCGTAAAACCGAGGAAACTAAGTACGCCCTTTGCCGTAGTAGGAGCTTTCTATTCTTAAATTACTTTAATCTTTTCCGGGTCTATATAGATACCTTTACCTGCTTCGATAATATACCTAAGATACTTAGTCGACTAGACTTCGAATTCGCATTTCTTTAGGTCGAGTTGTAGACCTACAGCATCTAATTTCTCTAAGACCTTATCGACCTTTTCCCGGTACTCCCGGCGGGATCCGTCCGTAAAGATTAGGATATTATCTACGTACGCGGAGACAAAATCGTTAAGGAAGTCCTTTAGGGTCTAATTAATATACCGTTAGAAGGTACTTGGGGCATTTGCTAGTCTAAAAGGTGTCACTAGCCATTCGAAGAGTCCAAATCGGGTCCGGAATACTATTAACCACTCGCTTCCCTCCGCGATTCGTATCCGATAGAAGATAGTAGTTATATCTAGTTTCGTAAACCATCTTGCTTTGCTAATCCGATTAAGGGTCTCCTAGATCAGTGGTAGGGGATAGCGGTCCTTTCTCGTAATTTAATTAAGAGCCCGGTAGTTATAGTAGAAGCGTAGGCCTCCGCCTAGTTTCTTAATAAATAGTACGGGAGCAGCAGCCGGGGAATTGCTTACCCGGATAAACCCCTTATCGAGTAGTTCGTTAAGAGTCTTCCTAAGTACTAGAAGCTCGTTACGGGATATATTATATAGGGGTCCCTATAGGGCGTCCGGTATTTTGCCGTTGCTATCCTTTTCTAATTCGATTTAGTAGTTAATTCTAGGCCGGTGCGGTAGGAGTTTATCTGCCTCCTTCTTGTTAAATAGGCGTATCTATCGAGGGTCTACCTAGCTAGGTAGCCGGGCCTAAGTATCCGTAGGGGTTTTCTCTTAAAGAGCCTTATTAATATCCGCTAGGCTCGCTATAAAGACTTAGTACCCTTTCTTTTCTCGGTTCCTTAAGAGATAACTAAAGATAGAGGCTCCGATGAGCTTACCCTAAGGGCTAGGAAGATCTATTACTTATTTTACTACTAGCCCTATATCCTTAAAGGTAATAGTCCGTTTACTTTAATCGAGTACCGCTTTTTCCTATACTATCTATAGGCTTCCTAATATTAGGTCGTAACCGGAAAGCCTAGGCACGATATAGAAGAATATACGCTTCTAGTAGTAGCCTCTAATATCTACCTTAGCCTAGGTAATCTCGTCTATTTTCTATTCTATAGGTATAAGTCCGTTTAGTATCCTTAGGGAGATCTTTATACGCGGGAGGTTATAGCGTTTAGTAAAACCGTGGCTTATAATAGCGTAGAATTTATAACTAGTATTAGCGAGAGCTTTACCGAAAGACTCTTTATTAATTATAACTAGGGTAAGGAGTAAATCTTATTCTAGCTTACGTTGCTGCTTACGCTATTCGTTCCGCACTTCCTACTTTTCCTCTACTATAGGCTCCTACCTACGATTTTCGATAGGAGCTTTTAGTTTTCCGACTGCTAGGAGGAGGACTCGTCCTCTAAGTCTTCTAGTTCCGGTCCCACGTATTCCTCCTATTAGGTAGGCTTTGCGAGCCTTACTAGCCTCCTTAGTAGCAGCTATGAGCACTAGGCAACCCTATATATAGAGTCGCCACAGCGTAGGCAACGACCCTTATCCTTGCGTCTTTATATCTCTTACTCGTCTACCCACTTAACACGACGTCCTTAGGCGGCCCTTATAGGCCCTATAGGTTCCTATTCTATTTTATCTTACTAGGGCGTGGTCGGCTTTGGCTTGGACCCTAGCTGCCTGCCAGTAGACCCTACCGAGCTAACTTTATTCTAACCACGCCACCAGTCTTGTTGCCAGCCCTGCTAGGGCTTCTTACCCGTATTGCGTAGGTTAAACGCTTCTAGTTGGTTACTAACACGTTTTAACTCCGTGCAGTAGTTCTCGAAAGACTAGCTAGTATTCCCAAGGCCGATTATACTTCGCTAGAGCTCCTGGCTAAGTCCTGCTTCTAGGTAGGCCTTAAGGATCTCGTCCGGCTAGTTGGTGCCTCCCGCCTCTAGTACGAGTTTGCGGAATTCGGTAAAGTACTCTATGAAAGGCTTGTTAGTTTGGCGTAGCTTATATAGCTTACGTTAGGCCTTCTCTTACACGTGGGGGTCGCTAAATAATAGGCGTAGCTAATCTAGTAGGCACTAAGCAGTTATGCTAGTCGTATTAGTACTAGCTTATACCTAGGGCTATAGCTAACGAGCTGCTTCGCCCCTAAGCCGATTATAAAGTATAAAAAACTTCGTAGCTTTAGTATAACTCGTATAGTCTACGACGAGTTTAGCTTGGGCCTAGGTAATCTAAGGCTCGAGTTCTTCTCTATTACCCGAAAACTCGGCGAGAGGGCTAAGGTTCTTCGTGGGGCCTATCTTAGTAGGGTGGCTAGTAGGTCCTAACTTAGGGGTAGGGGGGTCCGAGGCAATTCCGGCTACCCTAGCCTCCTTTTCTCCGGCCTCCCCTAAGAGTTATATAGAAGGGGTTTAGGCGCCTCCCACCTTTAAGAGTTCCTCCTTCTCCTCCTTAAGCTATATAACCTCTTAGATAAGAGTATCTATTCGTACTATTATTTGTAGTAGTAACCGCTTCGTTTCTTAGTTCTCTTAAGCCTATAGCTCTTATCTATACTCTTAAGGACTTATATCGAGTAATTCCGGTAATTCCGGTAATTCTAGTAATTCTAGTAATTCTAGTAATTCTAGTAATTCTAGTGCGTAACTATGCTAGTAATCCGATATCTAGTAAGTCTAATATAGGAAGTCTAGCTAATATTAGGGCTTAACCTTAGGATGATCGCTGAAAGGTATATTACGCTATATACGTTAAGCTAGACTTAAGGAGAAAGAAGAGAAGACGTAGAAGAAAGGAAAGAGTTATATATAAGGGAGGCTTGGCGTTACGTGACCCGCCGATGATCCTCTAAGGCTTAATCCTAAGGCTTTAGACTCTAACATCCCGTGCTCCTATAGTAACCCTTAGGCTTTCTACCGGGCGTAAACGAGATAGGAGATAGTAGTAGGAAACGTTAAGTATAAAGAAAGTATTAGGAGGGTTCTAAGGAGTAGACGGCGGAACGTATTTATATCTCGTTAGGTAGGTCGTTTAACTACTACTGCTAGGTAGTAATCTTTAATTTTTCTAGGAAGTTAACTAGTAGATCTCTTCCTAGCTTCGTTAAGAATAGATCCTTAGGGTCGAGTCTCTATTTTCCTAGTACCTTCTTTATAGAGATCTAAAGGTTTTTATAAAGTCGGTACTTAGTAAGTAGATAGTAGGAGGTCTAAGTAGTTATCCGGTTATAGCGGTACTTATCGTCTTTGGAGAGGTTAAAACGGTAGTGTTAGAGTCTAAAGCCTTAGGATTAAGCCTCAGAGGATCATCGGCAGATCACGTGACGCCAAGCCTTTCTTGTATATAACTTTCCTCTTTCTTCTACGACTTCTTCTCTTTCTTCTTAAGTCTAGCTTAACGTATATAGCGTAATATACCTTTTAGCGATTATCCTAAGGTTAAGCCCTAATATTAGCTAGACTTTCTATATTAGACTTACTAGATATCGGATTACTAGCATAGTTACGCACTAGAATTACTAGAATCACTAGAATTACTAGAATTACTAGAATTACCGGAATTACCGGAATTACTTAATATAAGTCCTTAAGAGCATAGACAAGAGCTATAGGCTTAAGAGAACTAAGAAACGAAGCGGTTACTGCTACAAATAATAGCACGAATAAATACTCTTATCTAAGAGGTTATATAGCTTAAGAAGGAGAAGGAGGAACTCTTGAAGGTGGGAGGCGCCTAAACCCCTTCTATATAACCCTTAGGGGAGGCCGGAGAAAAGGAGGCTAGGGTAGCCGGAATTGCCTCGGACCCCTCTACCCCTAAGTTAGGACCTACTAGCTACCCTACTAAGATAGGCCCTACGAAGAACCTCGGCCCTCTCGCCGAGTTTTCGGGTAATAGAGAAGAACTCGAGCCTTGGATTACCTAGGCCCAAGCCAAACTCGTCGTAGACTACACGAGTTACACTAAAGCTACGAAGTTTTTTATACTTTATAATCGGCTTAGGGGCGAAGTAGCTCGTTAGCTATAGCCCTAGGTACAAGCCAGTACTAACACGACTAGCATGACTGCTTAGTGCCTACTAGATCAGCTACGCCTATTATTTAGCGACCCCTACGTGTAAGAGAAGGCCTAACGTAAGCTACATAAGCTACGCCAAACTAACAAGCCCTTTATAGAGTACTTTACCGAATTCCGTAAGCTCGTGTTAGAGGCGGGAGGTACTAACTGGCCGGACGAGATTCTTAAGGCCTACTTAGAAGCAGGGCTTAGCCAGGAGCTCTAACGAAGCATAATTGGCCTTAGGAGCATAAGCCAGTCCTTTAAGGACTACTACACGGAGCTAAAACGTGTTAGTAACTAACTTAAAGCCTTCAACCTAAGGAATATAGGAAAGAAGCCCTAGTAGGGCTGGCAATAAGACTAATAGCGTGGTCAAAATAAGGTTAGCTCGGTAGGGTCTACTGGCAGGCAGACAGGGTCTAAGCCAAAGCCGACTACGCCCTAGTAAGACAAAATAGACTAAGAACCTATAGGGCCTATAAGGGCCGCCTAAGGACGTCGTGTTAAGTAGGTAGACGAATAAGAGATATAGAAACGTAAGGATGAGGGTCGTTGCCTACGCTGTAGCGACTCTAGACATAGGGTTACCTAGTGCCTATAGCTGCCACTAAGGAGGCCAGTAAGGCTTACAAAGCCTACCTAATAGGAGGAATACGTAGGACCGGAACTAGAAGACTTAGAGGACGAGTCCTCCTCCTAGCAGTCGGAAAACTAAAAGCTCCTATCGAAAATCGTAGGTAGGAGCCCATAGTAGAGGAAAAGTAGGAAGTGCGGAACGAATAGCGCAAGCAGCAACGCAAGCTAGAATAAGATTTACTCCTTATCCTAGTTATAATTAATAAAGAGTCTTTCGGTAAAGCTCTCGCCGATACTAGTTATAAATTCTACGCTATTATAAGCCACGGTTTTGCTAAACGCTACAACCTCCCGCGTATAAAGATCTCCCTAAGGATACTAGACGGACTTATACCTATAGGATGGAAAATAGACGAGGTTGCCTAGGCTGAAGTAGATATTAGAGGCCACTGCTAGAAGCGTATATTCTTCTATATCGTGCCTAGGCTTTCCGGTTGCGATCTAATATTAGGAAGCCTATAGATAGTATAGGAAAAAGCGGTACTCGATTAAAGTAAACGGACTATTACCTTTAAGGATATAGGGCTAGTAGTAAAATAAGTAATAGATCTTCCTAGCCCCTAGGGTAAGCTTATCGGAGCCTCTATCTTTAGTTACCTCTTAAGGAACCGAGAAAAGAAAGGATACTAAGTCTTTATAGCGAGCCTAGCGGATATTAATAAGGCTCTTTAAGAGAAAACCCCTACGGATACTTAGGCCCGGCTACCTAGCTAGGTAGACCCTCGATAGATACGCCTATTTAATAAGAAGGAGGCAGACAAACTCCCACCGCACTAGCCTAGAATTAACTACTAAATCGAATTAGAAAAGGATAGCAACGGCAAAATACCGGACGCCCCATAGGGACTCCTATATAATATATCCCGTAACGAGCTTCTAGTACTTAGGAAGACTCTTAACGAACTACTCGATAAGGAGTTTATCCGGGTAAGTAATTCCCCGGCCGCTGCTCCCGTACTATTTGTTAAGAAACTAGGCGGAGGTCTACGCTTCTGCTACGACTATCGGGTACTTAACCGGATTACGAGAAAGGACCGCTACCCCTTGCTACTTATTTAAGAGACTCTTAATAGAATTAGTAAGGCGAGATGGTTTATAAAGCTAGATATGACTACTACCTTCTACCGGATACGAATTACCGAAGGAAGCGAATGGTTAACGGCATTCCGGACTCGATTTGGACTCTTCGAATAGCTGGTGACGCCCTTTAGACTGGCAAACGCCCTAAGCACCTTCTAACGGTATATTAATTAGACCCTAAAGGACTTCCTCGATGACTTTGTCTCCGCGTACGTGGATAATATCTTAATCTTTACGGATGGATCCCGCCGAGCGTACCGGGAAAAGGTTAATAAGGTCTTAGAGAAACTAGATGCTATAGGTCTATAACTTAACCTAAAGAAATATAAATTCGAAGTCTAGTCGACTAAGTATCTAGGGTATATTATCGAAGTAGGCAAAGGCATCCGTATGGACCCGGAAAAGACTAAGGCAATTTAAGAGTAGAATACTCTAACTACGGCAAAAGGAGTACTCGGTTTCCTCGGTTTTGCGAACTTCTATTAGCGTTTTATTAAGGGCTTTTCTAACCTAGTAGCCCCTCTAGTATTACTTACGAGGAAGAACGTACCCTTCTAGTAGAACTAGGAAACCGAGCTCGCGTTTGGAAAATTAAAAAAGGCTTTTATTATGATACCGGTCCTTATGCAATTCGACCCGGAGAGGGAGACGATCCTCGCCACGGACTCCTTAGGATACTATATAGGAGGAGTGCTTTAACAGTACGATAACGACGGTTTCCTACGTCCCGTAGCGTTCTTTTCGAAGAAGAACCTACCCGCGGAATGTAACTACCCGATCTACGACAAGGAACTACTCGTAGTAGTCAAGTACCTACGCCAGTGGGATGCCGAGCTAAGGGGACTGCACTAGTTCAAGATCCTTACCGACTATAAGAATCTAGAGTACTTTACTACGGCGAGGAGACTTTCCGAGAGGCAGATTCGATAGTAGAGGGAACTTAGCCGCTTTTCCTTTATTATCGAATATACCCTAGAAAGGACTAACGGACTGGCCGACGCATTAACAAGAAGGGACTAAGACTTGCCTACAACGGATATGGACGAGAGACTTGAATAAAGAACGGCTTAATTACTCCAGTCAATGCCCCATAGATTAGTCCTCAACACTGGATTACCAGAGGACCCTAAAGAACAAGAATAGAGTAATGAAGATTTACTTCTATCTGAAGAAGCTATGGCAATTAAACCTCGACAAGCACGACCAGGATAATAAGCACGAGAACCCCCTTTCCTAAAGGATCAATGGTAAGAGGCACTCTAGCAGGACTAAGTGTTAAGGCAACTCCGGGAAGCAGTACAACGAAGAGAAAGGACCTTCCCACTAGAGTTTGCAACTAAGTTTAAGATCTCGATCGCGGAGTGTTTACTAGACTATTAAGGAAACCTCCTCTTTAGGGAAAGGAGATAGGTACCGGACTCCGAGCCACTACGAACAAGAATTATCTAAGAGATGCATGACTCTCCCCTCTCGGCACACCCCGGACGCGTTCAAACTACCTCCCTCATAGTAAGGCACTTCTTCTAGCCAGGATTCGTTAACGATATCCGGAGGTTTTATAGGAACTATAACGTCTATGGAAGGACTAAGGTCTGGAGGGATCGGAAGCAAGGGTTACTCAAACCGTTACTAGTACCAAGTCGTCAATGGAGAGAGATCTCTATTGACTTTGTTGGGCCCCTACCATTGAGTAACGGATGCGAGATGCTTATAGTAATCACTAATAGGCTAGGGAAAGGAGTGATCCTTGAGGCCTGCCCGAATACTAAGACGGAAACTATTACAAGGCTCTTTATTGCATGCTTCTACCGGAACCACGGAGTCCCAACAGTAATAGTATCTAATAGGGGAACGTAGTTCGTTAGCCTTCTCTAGTAACGTATCTATTAACTACTTAAGATTAAGAGGCGCATCTTAACGGCCTACTACCCTTAAACGGACGGATTAACGGAAAGGATAAATACTAAAGTGGAAAGGAAGCTCGCGCTATTCGTGGAGTACTATTAACAAGACTAGGCGGACCGGTTACCGGTAGTCCAGTTGGCTCTTAACGGAAGAACCTTAACTACGACGCAGGCAAGCCCGTTCTTTCTTTCCCACGGGTACTATCTCGAGCCTCTAGAGCTATCCAAAGATATCTAACCTAGTAACCTCTAAAGGGACTCCCTAGTGGCAAGGGCCGATATAATCGTAGCAAAGATTAAAGAGGTAACGGACTAGGCACAAATAGCAATAGCGGATATATAGCAGGAATAGGAACGGTAGGCTAACCGGCAAAGGAACCTATCCCCTGCGTATAAGGTAGGTGATAAGGTCTAGCTATACCTAAAGAACCTAAGGACGGATAGACTAAGCAAGAAGCTCGATAATAAGGTAGCTAAGTTCACCGTTATCGAGGTAGTTAGATCCTATAGCTACAAGTTGGATATCCCCGGAGCGGTGCACAACGTCTTTAACGTGGACCTACTCCGGCTAGCGGGAACAGACCCTTTGCTAAGCTAAGTATAGGACGACTATTAACTACTACCGGTTTAGGTAGATGGTTAAGACGAATAGAGGGTGGAGGGAATCCTAGATGAACGAATGGCAAGGAAACTAGGATAAAGGAGCCGCCAACTCTAGTATCAAGTCAAATGGGAAGGGTATGCAAGGCTAACATAGGAACCGGTATTAGCACTACAGGACACAGCAGCGCTAGACACGTACCTAAAATAGAAGGACCGATAAGAGCTCTAGGGAACCGAGCGGAGACTATAGGTGGACAAAAGGTTAAGCGGTTTAGCCCGGCCGGAGCCGAGCCTGCACACACTAGATAAGCACTATACTACCCGCCCTAAGGGCGAGCGAGGCATAAGCGGTTACCTGGTATGGGTATTATAGACTATAGGACCTAGTCCCGTGCCGGACAACCCTCTCCCTGCTAATAGGTAGGCCCTTAATTCGACAGCTAGTCGACAAGCTTATAGGAGCCAATTAACTAAGGGATGTCGCCACCCCAAGGCACGTATCACCGCACCTGCTGTCGGTCAGCCAAGTTTCCAACTATACTATGTAGCCGTTTAATGGTTCAGGGTTCGCTTTTTCAACCTATATACCCATACCCACTAAAAACGCGACCGACAAGCAAGCAAGGCAAACAGGGCAAGTGGGGCAAGCAGGGCAAGCAGGACAAGCAAGGCAAACAGGGCAAGCAGGGCAAGCAGGGCAGGCAGGGCAGGAAGGGTCAAAAAAAAAAACAGGGAAAGGTCAAAAAGCAACAGTCCCCACCCGGATTCGAACCCGTAACCTCTCGAACCGGGAGGAGGAGGGGGGGGGTGATGTTAGAGTCTGAAGCCTCAGGATCAAGCCTCAGAGGATCATCGGCAGATCACGTGACGCCAAGCCTTTCTTGTATATAACTTTCCTCTTTCTTCTACGACTTCTTCTCTTTCTCCTTAAGTCTAGCTTAACGTATATAGCGTAATATACCTTTTAGCGATTATTTTAAGATTAAGCTCTAATAGATAGAGATAGAACTTAAAGTAGCTATATTCTATCTTTAGCTAGTAGTAGGCTAAGGCTATCTTCTATACGTTAGTAGAAAGGTTTAAACCTTCGCCTAGCTACTAATTTAAATCTTTACTTATAAAGAAAATCTAGAGTAGACTTAAGCTTCTTCTTATACTATAAGACTTTTAACTTTAACTATACTATAATAGTAGCTAATTAAGGCCGGAGTTTTATTAGTAGATATAGAGGTAGCCTTCTTAATAAGTAAATCTATCTTCTCGTTTCTTTATATACTAATATATTCTAGGTACTATTCTAGGGTAACTATATTTCTTCGAGGGCGGGGTAGTATATTAGTAGAGTATACTTCTATAGTAACCTAGCCTTTCTAAAGTAGTATAGATTCTAAGTTCGAATCTTAGACCGCTTATCTACTCGTAGTATATACGTCTTACGTTAAAAGTATACGTACCCGCGTTCTCTCTAGCGGTAATAAGGGAAAGAAGAGCTAGCTAGGCGCTTCTAAAAATAAATTTTAAGAGCGCTTTACTAGCGCTTATAAATAGATAAGCCGGAACTTCTTACGGCTTAGTCTTAAGATTTATAGTTACCTCTCTCTATAGTTTCTCCCTCTTAGCTACTCTTTCTACTTTAGATACTACTACTAGTATATAAAAAAAAACTATACTAAATAGAGTATCTACGGATACTACTATTATAAATAGAAAAGATTTTTACCCGGGCTATTCTAAGAAAGTAGCTACGGTTTCTTCTTCTATATATACCCTTATAGATAGCTATAGCTATATAGATCCTTCGGAGAGCTAAATTAGCTTAATTAAATTTATCTATCTATCTATCTATATTTCTCCGAGTAATTAACTCTCTAGCTAGTATAATAGCTATATCTAAGCGGGTCTACTCTAGTATATTTATAGGTATTAATAGCCGTTTAATAGATAGATAGATAGATAAATTTAATTAAGCTAATTTAGCTCCCCGAAGGGTCTATATAGCTGTGGCTATCTATAAGGATATATAGAAGGGGAAACCGTAGCTACTTTCTTAGGATAGCCCGGGTAAAAACCTTTCCTATCTACAATAGTAGTATCCGTAGATACTCTATTTAGTATAGGTTTTTCTATATACCGGTAGCGGTGTCTAAAGTAGGAAGCGTAGCTAAGAGGGAGGAACTATAGAGAGAGGTAACTATAAATCTTAAGACTAAGCCGTAAGAAGTCCCAACTTACCTATTTATAAGCGCTAGTAAAGCGCTCTTAAAATTTATTTTTAGAAGCGCCTAGCTGGCCCTTCTCCCCCTTATTACCGCCAGAGAGAACGCGGGTACGTATACTTTTATAGTGGGACGTACATGCCACTTATGGCCCACCCTAACCACCTGTGGATTTTCCCCCTTATCACCGCTAGGGAGAACGCGGGTACGTGTGCTTTTAACGTGGGACGCACATGCCACGAGTAGGTAAGCGGTCTAAGATTCGAACTTAGAACCTGTGCTACCCTAGAAAGGCCAGGTTACCGTGGAAGTGTACCCTACCAGTACACCACCCCGCCTAGCCGTTTAATAGCTATCTAATTATCTATATAGATCTTGTTGAGAAAACAGCCGTACTGGCCGTGGTTTGGTCATCCGGCAATGCCAGATGAGCAGACCAGTTGAGGGCTGCTAGGCCTTCCTAGACAGGACTAGTGTAGCACGTGACCTACACGTATATCTTTCAGTATGGTCACGGTAGGTAGAAGAAAAAAACATCTTTCTACAAGCTATCTCTATACCGCTGCTATCGCAACAGGTTATAAGCCCGGGTTCGTGTACCCGATAGAGAAGCTTTTTGAGTGTTTCCGCTGGGTGTAGGATCCCTTAAACGTCTGCGAAAAGACGTGTTGCCTCTGCAGTCGGGTCTATATGCAACCTAGTACCGGCAGCTGAATACGGTCCTCATCGGTTGAGGAAATTAGCAGCGCGACTAGACTGCGTATCGCGATTAGTTCGCGTACTCGAGGAAGCTATATCCTCAGGCCTGGGTTTACGCCAGGAGAATTAGTACTCGACGCCTGTTATTGCCCCGCTGGAAGCAGACGTCTTACTACCGATAACCGCTCCACTATATGCCGTTCGACCACGTGGCTCCTTTTAAGCAACCCCTCTTCGCACTTTAAATAACTACTGTTTAATACGACCTTTTATGCGTAATATATTGGACACGATTGACCGCAGTTCACTCTTTCTACTACAATCACATTCTCATTTTCTTACTTTCTCTCAACATGGACTCTTCCGACCCTTTTGCGAAGCGTCGGCCCGTTCTAATCCTTTTAAGACAAAATAAGGACGCCTGGTTCCCGTTAATGAAGGTATAGCTGGAAGGTGAAGATCTGTACTACACCATTACCAACTCTACTAATCCTTCTACACCGGATAGTTAGTTCGGTACAGGATTTGGAAGCACCAAGGACGACTCGAGGGCCCAGTATTAGATAAGGATTTGTATCAACGAAGACGATGCCGAGAGAGTGCGAGACCTTAACTCAGCCAAGCTCGTGTGGGAATCTCTGAAGGATAAGTACTTAGAGAAGCTCTAAGGTATCGGCAGGCAACACCTGCTAAACTACGTTAATTACCAAATGGAGCCTAAAACCACCATTGAGACCGCCTGGACCTAGCTTCAAACGCTGGGAAAGAAGCTCGCTGCCTTCGATAAGGATATAAAGAACATTACTTTAGAGAAGGCACGCTTCTAGCGTCTATTGTAAGCGCTTCCGGACTCGTACTAGTCGATCCGGATGAGCCTTAACGTCTAGAAGGATATCTCGGTCGAGGACGGCATTGCACTGCTGCAGGAGGAGGAATTACGTTAAAATGGAACCTCTGCTGCGCTCGCAGCAAGGCAGCAGAACCAAGATAGAACCTCCGCCGGACCTCGCCGCCGCAGCCCAACGAGAGACGGACAAAGCGGGTGCTACCTCTGTGACCGAAACTACCGCGTTCGCGACTACAAATACCTTTCGGAAGCGCGTGGTCTTGTATAGAAGAAGCGCGCAGCGCGGAGGAGCTAGCCATCTTATCTTACTGCATAGCTAAAGACTCTGTAAGATTAAATTAACTAACTAAAGGCCTTCTAAGCCGTCGAGAATAAGCCTATCCACGATAATAAAGCTGCTAAAAGCTAAGAAATTAGCAGTGAAGAAGAGGACGTTAAGGAGATTACTATACTGTTAAAATCTGTTACTAGTAAGCTTCCTAAAGATATCTGGATTACAGATTCCGCTGCATCTACACATATGACTGACTAACGCCAACTTTTTAGTGGACCTCTGACCCGTATTATGAGGCGCACGATCAAAGTTGGTGGGGGAGTATTATACGCCGACTACGTCGGCTTAGTTATATTAGTAGATAGGCACGGCAATTCGATTCCTTTATCCTCTGTTCTTTACGTTCTAAAACTAGGTATGAACCTTCTCTCTGGCCGATAGGCATGTAAGAACGGACTAAAGGGTTCTTTTGATGATCGTTCCCTCTACCTCAGAGATCGGCACGGCAAGAATATCCTTATCGCTTAAGAGAATAGGGGAGTTTATCTTGTAGATAAGGTTAAACCGACAAGCAAATACTTCGCGCTGTCGGCTCTCGAGATAGCGCAATAATAGGTTTAACCAGCTACGCCAGCCCTAGCCTATAGTGAGGTGAATCCGTAGACCGAGTTACCAATGGCCTACGAAATCCAAACCACTGGGTAAGGACAAGACCCTGCTCCAGAGGCAACAGCAACCAACCAAAAGATTAAGCTGTTTAGGCTATAGCACAGGAGATTTGGACACCTTAGTAAGCAAAAGCTGGTAGAGCTACACAAGGTAACGACTCTCGCAGAGCCGATCCCTACTATAGCGGAGGAAGACCACGTGTGTGAAGTGTGTACCCTTACCAAAATAAAAAATAAGAAAGGGCACCACGTGAGCAATAGGAAAGCCGTAAGCCTATCACTTATTTTAATCGACGTTTGCGGCCCGCTACCAGAATCTTAGGCTGGCTACCACTACTTTCTTGAGATCGTCGATAATTACTTAAGAAAGGTGTGGACTATCGCGCTCAAGAGGCGAGAGGAAGTGCCACGCGTCTTAAACGAATAGCGTGTAAAGGCAGAACTTTAAGGAGGAGCAAAGCTCGCTGCCGTTCGCAGCGACAACGCCACTGAGCTTAAGGCCGTCCTTGATCAGTGGTGCGCAACCCTTGGAATTACTCCCTAATACACTATTCCGCATTAGTTAAGTCAAAATGGTATAGCAGAGCGAGCTATCTAGACCATAGAAGCCTAAGTAAGAGCAATACTAAAAGAAGTAAAGCTCCTAATAGACTTTTGGGTAGAAGCAGCCGAGACCGATGCTTACCTGCGGAATCGGACTGCAACTGGACCTCTTATCGACGGAAAACCTACGACCCCTGAGGAAGCGTTCATAGGTTAAAAGCTAAGTATCGACCATGTGCGCGTCTGGGGGTGCAAGGTCTACTCATATATTGACCCCAAATCTCTGCTAGTTGGTTTAAGGTATGATAAGTTCATAGACCGAGCAAGAGTAGGAGTCTTTATAGGGTACGTAGACGAAACTAAAAAGTAGTACCGCCTATGGGCTCCGGACCTTGGAAGGATAATCCGTAGTTATATAGTGCGGTTCTCGGAAAGCGAAAAGGGAGGGGATATTGACCTAAAACTAAAGGTTAAAGCAAGTAGTAATACAGTCCCCCAAAGGCGACCTATGGGTCGCCTAAGGAAAATCCTATTTGCTCTAGAACTAGTTATAGAGGAGAGGGAAAGCACGCCAGGAGTAGGAGAGGAGGTGGACTCAGAGGCCGACTACGGACCTAATGTTCAGGAACGAGAGGATAAGGAGACTTAATCCTACAACGCCCTAAGAACACGTTCGTAGTCGAGCGTAGCTTAGCGACTAAAGACGGATCCAGCTATAGCAGATAGCACTATATTAAACACGGATCCGCAACCAGGAGCGCAGGAGCGTCTATCTGCTGCCCAAGGGGAGACAAGTAGATCTAGGGGGAAGGAACGCGCTGAACGTCCGCGACCAGGGACGTTTATGGGAGTATATATCCTAAAGCGCAAAAGATCAGAGGAGGATATAACTGCGGGGGAGCCGGCAGCAAAAGTACCTCGGAGCTTATTTACGCTTATTAGCCAAATACCAGTTGAGTACTACCAACGCCCTAAGGTGCAAGTATTCCACGCGCTCTCAGCAGTACTTAGTAAGACAATAGGACCGGAAATCCTAACGCCGAAAACCTACGTAGAAGCAGTGGGAGATAAGCAATTTGGTGAGCTTTGGAGAAAAGCAATCCAGGATGAACTCACTGCTCTCGCGTTAAACGGTATATGGGAAGAAGTCGTGCCTCCAAAAGGAGTAAATATTATAATAAGTAAGTGGGTTTTTAAGCCAAAACTCAACATTGACGGCTCACTTAAAAAGGCCAAAGCTCGCCTTGTTGCAAGAGGTTTCACTTAACGGTTTGGACTCGACTTTTGGGACACCTTTGCCCCCACCGTCCGTTATAAGACCCTCCGAACGTTCCTAGCCATCGTTGCGCTCTTTGACATAGAGCTCCACCAGATTGACATTAATAATGCCTTTACCGAGTCACGCCTTCGCGAAGATATCTATATGGCCCTACTAGATAGAGTAAGAGTCGCACCCGGACGCGTCTTTAAGCTCCTACGCAGCCTGTACGGTCTTAAGCAAGCCGCACGGGACTGGAATAGCAACTGTATGAAAGCACTAAAAGATATCGGATTCCGTTAAAGCCTAGCAGACCCATGCCTGCTAGTTCACGACGAAAGGAAAATGCTACTGCTTGTGTACGTGGATGACATCCTAGTTGCCGCCCAAAGCGGTTAAACAGGAGATATTATCTAGTTCAAAAACGCAATTAGCAAGGCCTTTAAGATCAAGGATCTGGGGGAGATGAAGAAGATCCTTGGTGTCTAAGTCACTCGTGATCGCAGGCACCGGACGCTGCGCCTTGATTAGTCTCATTACTTACGAGAGACACTTCAGTTACTCGGCATGGAACAGGATAAGTCAAGGCCATCGATGCTACCGATGAACGGATACGACGCGCTCCGACCCGCCGGGCCAGAGGATAAGAGAATCGACCCAAAGGAATATCAGCACACCGTTGGAAAACTGATGCACCTTGCGGTTCTCACACGTCCGGACCTTGCATTCCCAATAGGACAACTAAGCCAATATCTAAGCGACCCCGCAGAACACCACGGCCAAGCACTTAAAGGCCTTCTGCGGTACCTTAGGTCAACGGCCGATCTGGGAATTGTATACAAGGATAGTGGGAGCCCTAGTCTCATTGGCTACTCGGACTTAGACTACGCCATGGACAAGATAGATAGGAAGTCAATCTCCGGATTTACCTTTCTACTAGCAAACGGACTAATTAGCTGGAGAAGCTAAAAGCAAAAATCAGTGGTGACCTCTATAGCTGAAGCCGAATATATAGCAATGTCCACCTGCGCCAAGGAATCCTAATAGCTCGTTAGACTATTGCGAGATATGGGCGCAGGAGAGTATCTAGGGCGATTCCCTTACCAGGGGCAACTACGCGAGAACGAGAAGTTCCGTAGTTACTATATTAATATGAAGGGAGACAACTAGGCGGCACTAAGCCTAGCGAAGGATCCACAGATACACGACAGGTCAAAGCATATCGATATTCACTATCACAATATCCGTGATCTTATACAAAGGAACCGGATTCATGTCGAGTATGTGTGTACTAAGGACATAGTGGCGGACGGGCTCACCAAGCCCTTACTAAGGGAAGGTTTTCAAAGATTTGTTAGCCAACTAGGACTCGAGAAATCACGGCACAACGGCTAAGTAGGAGTGTTGAGAAAACAGCCGTACTGGCCGTGGTTTAGTCATCCGGCAATGCCAGATAAGCAGACCAGTTGAGGGCTGCTAGGCCTTCCTAGACAGGACTAGTGTAGCACGTGACCTACACGTATATCTTCCAGTGTGGTCACGGTAGGTAGAAGAAAAAAACATCTTTCTACAAGCTATCTCTATACCGCTGCTGTCGCAACAGATCTAAATATTTTTATTAGTATATCTTCTCTCTACGGTAAGGTTTAGAGCTTAGATTAGCTCTTCTACCTCTCTATTATAGACTATACTCTTTATACTAAGATTTATAAAGATTATAGTAAAGAATTAGTAGAGTAGTATATTAATAGAATATACTTCTACGATAGCCTAGACTTTCTAGAATAGTATAGATACTAAGTTCGAATCTTAGACCGCTTATCTACTCGTAGTATATATATTCTACGTTAAAAGTATATATACCCGCGTTCTCTTTAGTAGTAATAAGAAAGAAAATCTATAGATAGTTAAGGTAGGCTATAAGTAGTATATACGTCCTACTATAAAAGTATACGTACCCGCGTTCTCTCTAGCGGTAATAAGAAGAAGAAGAGCTAGCTAGGTGCTTCTAAAAATAAATTTTAAGAGCGCTTTACTAGCGCTTATAAATAGATAAGCCGGAACTTTTTACGGCTTAGTCTTAAGATTTATAGTTATCTCTCTCTATAGTTTCTTCTTCTTAGCTACTCTTCCTACTTTAAATACCGCTACTAGTATATAGAAAAACTATACTAAATAGAGTATCTACGAATACTACTATTATAGATAGAGAAGGTTTTTACCCGGGCTATTCTAAGAAAGTAGCTACGGTTTTTCCTTCTATATACTCTTATAGATAGCTATAGCTATATAGACCCTCTAAGTATTATAAATATAGCTTACTTAGACCCTTTATCTCTCGTTTACCTTCGTTAATTTAAAATCTAGATCTAGACTTATCTACTTATAAATTAGAAAGCTAGTATTTTAGTTCGTTCTTTATATATATAAAGCTCGCCTCTCTACTTTATAGTTAGTTCTTTAGTCTAGTAATAAGTATTCCTCGCGTATAACTTAGTACGCCTTAAATTAAATCTTACTTACCTTCCTCGTCCCTCGTTTCTCGTCCTTCGTCTCTTATACCTTATATCCTCGCTCTTTAAACTATACTCTTATACTTCGATATTACTTTACTCCTACTATCTTTACCGGCTTCGTTACCTCGTCTCTCCGCCCTCTAAGGTCCGTTTATTATAGAAAACCTCTTTAAAGTAATCGACTTCTCGACTAGATATTATATAGATAGATAGATAAATTCATTTCTTCCCGATATAGCTCCCTTACGGGTCCATGCGGGGCTGGCTATCTATTATTATTTTATACGAGGGGGAAAACCTTTTCGCCTGGCAAAACCCCTCCTCTCTCTCTAGGTATGCTATCCTATACTAGTTCTATTTTTCCTTCTTACCGGTAGCGGCTACTATGGCAGCCCTACATTCACCTACTAGACCTATCCCTTTAGTCCTTATCCTCGTAATTATCCGGGTCCTGGTAGTCCTAGTAGTCCTGGTGGTCCTCCTAGTTCCTCTTCCTGGTTACCCTCCTAGATTAGTTCTCTTACTAGGCTAAATTGCTTAAGCAGCCCTAGGCGTAAGAACTAGTCTATCGCTACTTTGATCCCCTTCTTCGTTAAGAGGAGGGAATAGTAGTCCGTAGTTCCTGCCTTTTGGAGTATCTATGCCCTACCCTATTGGAAGTCGGGGTAGAAGAGGAGGATATGCTTTGGGGTTTATCTATGCTAGCCGTATGGGCAGGCAGGGCTAAGGTATCCTGGCACCTTGCGCCTAGAGAGAAAGTCCTCTAGTCTAATATGCTCTGTACGTAGTAGAGTAGCGAGTATGCTCTATAGCTTAGGCAGTTCGCTGTGGATTTGTCTGATTTTTGGGTTCCACTGTGTACTTTGGGCTACTAGCTTGCCTTACCTTCCTTGGCTAGTAAACTTTATCCATCTCTCCTTCCACTTGTTCCTATATACCATACGTAGTCTTATTCGCTCTAGGAGGCTCTAGTAGATAGGGGGGCAGCAGTAAAAGAGGGAGTTTGCCTTTTTCCTAAGTAGGGATCTCCTAGCTGGGCTAGCGGCACCTCTAGTACTCAGAGTAGCCCTAGCTATCTGTTTAATACTCTGGCAAGTTTCCTCTACTACTACTGCAACTGGGCCATCTCTAGCTCTAATAGTTTAGGCTAGTGCTAGTTTATCTAGGTGTAATAAGAGTAGGGGAATCCCCGTCTTATGCTCTAAGGTTTATATACTGGTTAACTTATACGCTCCTGAGATGGTGCGTAGGCACTGGTTTTAGATCTTCTGTAGTGGCTGGATGGCTATTTTCCTCCACCCTGGGGTCCCCTCCGGGGCATGCTATACTCCATAGCTATAAGTAAGGGCTGGCCTTACCACGGCCGTATAGATGTGGCGGGCTTTAGTAAATGAGGCTCCCTAGGTGGATGCTGCGAGTCGGGAGAGAGATATGCACTGTTTGATTGCCTTGGCTCCTGTTTCCCTAATATAGGGTCCCCATCTAAGCTTGTTGTCTACGTGGATTCCCAGGATCTTTATCGTGGGCTCTGGGTGTCCAGCAAATCCAGGGATGCGGATATCTGCTGCTATATTAAATCTCCTCGGCTTTCTTATAAAGTAGATAAGGTGGTACTTGTCTGGCGAGAACGCTGACCCGTGGGTAGCTGCCCAGTGCTCGCAAACTTGGTGTGCTCCCTCTAGTGTCCTATAGTTTTGTTCTGTAGATCTACTAAAGGCTAGGATATTAGTATCGTCGACGAATCTAAGGGGGAAGGTATTATCCTTACGTAGCTGTGTGAGTAGATTAGAGGCAAAGAATAGGTAGAGGATTGGGGATAGGGAGGATCCCTGGGGAATCCCGGTTAAGGTCTGGATTAGCGGGCTAGTAAAGTCCCTAAAAGATAGCTGAGTGGTCCGGTCCTATAGGAAGGAGTGCGTGAATCTTTCTACCCATTCGGGGAGCCTCGCCATCCTTATATTATAGAGGAGTCTCTTATGGGATACATAATCGTATGCCCCTAAGATGTCTAGGCTAAGGACTAAGGCCACCAGCCCCGGATCTTGCGCCTAGATAGTATGGATCTGTTCCGTGAGTAGGTCGAGAGCTGCTACTGCTGACCTGTTTCTCCTAGCTCCCATCTATGTATCGGGAAGCAGTTTATAGGCTTCAGTCGCCTAGGAGATCCGATCTACTATAATCCTCTTAAGTAGCTTTCCTAGCGTATTAAGTAAAGCAATTAGTCTAAATGACTTGGCTTTGGTATAGTTATCCCTCTGTGGTTTCCTTAGGACTACGGTAATAGAGCTTTTGAACTGCCTAGGGTGGTATCTAAGTGCGAGGCATCCCTGGAAGAGCCTGGTGAGGGGTCCCCTTAGTGTCTTAGCGTATTGCTTTAGGAACCTGTTGATAATCTTGTCTGGGCCTGGTGCCTTATCTGGGGGAAGCTTCTTGATGGTGTGGAGGACCTGCTCTTCGGTAACGCCTTAGGGGATCTCTACTGGCTCTGGGTATATATACCTATCTAGATCTGAGAGGTCGGTGGCCCTAGGAGGGGGGAAGAACTGGTTAGTGAGGATTTCCGCCTTAGACTGGTTGTCGTAACGTAGTTGTCTATCTGCTCCCTGAAGGGGTGGGAACTGGGGTGGGGCTGGCGGCTCTAATACCCTTATTCTTGCCCACCTTGAGAGCTTCCAGAGTGTAGAAGAGTCTAAGGTTATCTCGGCTACTATTCTGCGCCATGCTTTTGTTCTGTCTCTTCTGATCTGCCTCTTCTTGCTATTAGCAATAGTTTAGTAAACCACCCAGTCCTCCTCCCTCCCTGTGGCTATCCACTTCCTTCTAGCTGCTCTAGCCTAGTGCACTAGGTCCGAACACTCCTTTGTCCATTATATAGAGGCCTAGGGCGAGGGTCTCGCTACTGGGATAGTCTCCTGGATTATCCTTTAGATGGCCTCCTAGAGCAGTATAGTAAAGTGATCTAGGTCTGCTTTAGTGTCAAGAGGGGCTGCTTTAAGGTGTTTGAGCTTTAATTGGAGCACATTATTAGTTCTCTTCCAGTCTACTTTCTTCCACTAGGGCCTTAGGGGGCGTGGTTCCGCGGGGGTAAGGGAAAAATCGAGTGTAGTAAGGATAGGTAGGTGGTCAGAGGATGATTTAAGCTCCTAACTGACTCCGCAACTAAGAATCCTCTCCTCTAGCTACTGTGTAGTAAAGATAAGGTCTAGAGTGCTCTCGCTACTACCCTCTCTCCTCGTAATAGTACCTCTTAGGAGGGCTAGGTTAAGGTTAGCTATAGTAGCTATTTCGATAAGGTTATCTACAAGGGTATAGTGTCTTAGAGCGGTTATACCCCCCTAGATAGGATAGTGAAGGTTAAAGTCTCCTAGGAGGATATGCTCCCCTGGTTTTCTAAGAGCTTCTGGGAGAAGAGATAGAGTTTCTAGAGCCGTACTAGTATGGGAGGCTAGTGGGGGATTATAGCAGTTATAGATATAGATTGTACGTGTCTTAGTAGTAAGGGATAGTGTAATAAGATCTGGTAAGTAGACTATTGCTTGCCAGGAGTCGGGGGTAATAGCCTTGCTTATAAAGAAGCAGGTTCTTGCCGTCCCCTCCTAAGGGAAAACTATGTGGTAGGCAGGGTATCTTGCTGTTATCTTCACCCTCGGGTTCCTCTAGGGTTTCTAGATAGCTAGGATATAGTGGATTTTTGGGTCCACCTCCTTAAAGAGCGGGAGCATTACCCTATCCTTGCTCTTATAGACGTTATACTATACGATAGAGAAAGCGCCTGTATCTAACATTGACTTCTTTCCATCTCTAAGTTAGGCTGCGAGGGAGTCGGTAGTGTAGGCTACGAGGCGGAGGGGGTTCCCGCGGGCTCCTCCCCCGAGGCATGCTGGGAGCTATTAAGTCCGGTAAACCGTATCTAGTTAGGAGGCGGGGGGCGGCTTAGGTCCCTTAGCCTGCCTAGCCCTCTCTTAGTCGGCTCCTCTTCTCTAGGCCTCTTCCTTAGCCTAACCGTCAACCAGTTGGTTTAGGGCTGTGTCTTAGCCGTAGGGGTGCCTCCTCTATGTCTCTCTGGTGCCGCCAGGCGGGCCTTAGTAGCCTTAGCCTAACGGGCTCTGCGCGTTAGGCAGGAGTTGCTCTAGGCCGTATGCTCTTAGTTATAGTTTATATATTGCGTCTTCTCTTTAGGGCACTCGTAGGTATTATATACCTCGGCGCACTAGCCGTACCTATTCTCCCTTCTATAGTAGGTAGAGATATAGCTATAATTCTAGCACTTAAAGTACTAGGTTACTATAAAGGTTGCACTATAGTACTCTACTATATAGAGAGCATAGTTACTAATAAGTCCTTTAGTAATAATCTAGTTGGCTGCCTCGGGGTCTATAGTGCTAAGGATAATAGCTAAGTACGTCTTCCCCTCTAGGAGCTTCCTTTTTAGCTAGGCTAGCTTACTAATACGTAGTCCTAGATATAAGGATAGGTTCTAATCCTAAAGGGTTTAGGCGGCCTAGGGGTCCTTAGTGTTAATATCTTTAAGGGGGACGTTGTGGACTAGTACTGAGTAGAGCTGCTAGTTAGGACGGACTTCCCTACCTAGTCCTGTAGTCTATTTCTAATCCTAGAGGAGGGCTGCTCTAGTCTAAGTATTAGATACAAAGAGCTTAACGTCTCCACTAGGGAGCTTCTTAGCCGCTAGTACTCTTTTATAAGCTAGGCTTTTCCCTGCCTAGATCTTCTTAATAATAGCCTCGTTAGTAAGGTTAGTAACCTCCTGTCTATTAGTCTTATCCGGGAAGTATAGGGTAAGCTTAGTAGTAGTTGGGGGGGTAGGGGGCTTTAGGGCTGCTCGGGCTGTAATATTAGCCTAGCTAGGTACTACGGGCGTGAGAGTAGTCTAGAGTTAGCTAACTACCTTCTAGACCTACTAGATCTCCTTAAGGATATCCTTAAGGCCTAGCTCCTTAGTAGTCGCCTCCTAGTAAATAGTAATATAATCCTAGAAGATTGTCTTAGTAATGTCGAGAAAATTTTTTATCTAACTAGAGAGGACTAAAGGAAGGCTAGCGGATGCTTATAGGGCTTAGAGGAGGGTATCTACTGTTTTTAAGGCTCTTTTAACGTATTCTACGCTATACTAGGTATTCTACGGTTTATTAGGGATGCGCTATAATTAGGTAGAGGTGGTTACTAGAGGGGGCTGTTCGCCCCTTCCTGCGGCTTCTATATTAACTATAACGTGGCTGCAGCTGCTCTAAGTGGTATTTCGAGTCTCGCTGGGCCTAGGAGAGTCCCTAGGGCCCTCTCCCGGCGCCGTAGCTTAGGGTCGATTTTTTGGCGTGGTTATGTTTACTCTTATAGATAGCTATAGCTATATAGACCCTTCGGGGAGCTAAATTAGCTTAATTAAATTTATCTATCTATCTATCTATATACTTCGATATTCTAAAATAGATTTAGGCGTATATTCTAAGGATAACGATAGTCTCTTACTAGTTAATAGACTTATCTATATTCCTAAAGATCTAAGCCTTCGCTAAAGAATTATTAGCTCTTAATACTTATATCCGGCTACTAGATACCTAGGCTAAGTAGTAATATTTAAACTCGTTACTCGTAATTTCTAGTAGCTAGGTCTACGCTAGATAGTAGCTCGTTTTATACGAAACTATAAGACCTACTAAAGAATTAAACCCGCTCGATATACCCCCTATAGATATTTAAAACCCCTTAAAGTACTATAACGCCGCTAGTAATCCGTTTCTCTTAATTTAATTACGGGACTTCTAACGTCTAACTTATTCGATACTATATTTATTTATTTATTTATTTATTTAGTTTTACGTCCTTTTTTTAGCCTATAACTATTAAAGACGGAGTTTCTAGAACTCGTAGCTATAGAAGAGTAATATCTCTTTTTAGTAAAGGTAGGCTATTTAGGTATAGTAAACGGTATGGCGTCTATCGCCTAAATAGGCTAGTAGCTAAAGAAAATAAAGGAGAAATAGATATAAGGAAAGTAAAAGAAAATACGGTAGGTATACGTTTATTTAGAGCTCCGCCGAGCTATTTTCTAGATACTATCTCCGTATAGATATCTTTATTTATTTTAGAAAATCTAGCGTACTAGATATTCCTTTTATCGATATAAGAAGCTCCTTTAGGTCTAGATAGTCTCTTCTAAGTATATTCTTTATACTCCTTCTTTCGTAGGAGTATTTTAGGTATTTTAGTAAGAGATGTCTAGGTGTTTATTTTGCTATATTCGTGCATGGGCACCTATCGGTTTCGGCGTGTTTAAACCTAAAGAGATAGGATCTAAAGTATCCGTATCCTATCTTTAGTTAGTAAAAGGCGGAGGCTAATTCTCGCTCTTTTAAAGGGGGTTTTAGTTTCCGTTTAACTTAATAGCCGTATAGTTCCTTATAGGTAGAGGCTAAGGTGTTTTTAAGCTTCTTTTCCTACTCTTTATAAAGCTCTTCCTTTAGCTACATTCCGTAGAAGGCTACGCTATTTTTCGAGCTCGATATAGATAGTCTAGTAGCTTCTTTTGCTAGTTTATCCGCAGTTTTATTTCTAAGGATATCTTTATGTCTAGGTACCTATTCTAGAGAGATTTTGTTCCCCTTATCCTGTAGGATTTTTACTACTTTTACTACCCGGATTTATTAGTCTTAGCTAGGAGTATTAGCTAGGGTTTATAGCCGTAAGAGTGCGGCTTGGTTATCCGCATAGACTCTTATTTCTCGGTTTTTATATCCACGTTTACTAGCAAATTCGAGGGCATTTATAATACCTTCTAGTTCGCCGTTATAAACGAGGTAGTTAGGACCGTAGTTCCTAACTAGTTCTTATTGTATTAAGTCTCGAGATTGGCTAAGGTCTAGTATTCTGTTAGACTTTCTTGCCTTACTACCTCAGGCATCTCAGTTATCTCGAATATTCTATCCTTTATACAACAACACTCTTTAATACCCAACCCCGCATCGGTACTCTCTCTCGGATCTTTAGTATCCTCGGTTATATAGTTATTACCTATATATATAAGCAAGCCTACCAACCTCCCTTTTAGGAGATAGGCAGAATCTACTCTCTTTTCTAACCTTACTACTCTTCACTCTTAAATCTAATAGTTATAAGCCCGGGGGACGCTACGGCTAGACGCTAAGACTACCCTACTTCTTAGCTCTTTACTAATTAACTCTTCTACTTAACTAGGTACTCTTTACTAACACGTAACTACTATTATCTACGGCTTCTACCCGGTTATAGGCTACGGCGACTAAACTAATAACTTAATACGGAGCTATACTAGCTACCACCTCTACTCGAATCTAACTAGACTAATAATAACTTATAGACAATATAGAAGACTCTACTAAAACCCATATACTTACTAAGTCTTCGGACTAGAATTACTAGTTATTCCTAGTAAAAGGAAGAGCCTAGAACACTAATATCTAAAGCCTCGTTGATCCTTTACTAACAACTAAACCTTAGAGCATAACTAAACCTAAGAAACTAATAATTTAAGGCATAGTTACTACTAATAAAAAGCTTACTTATAACTATAAGATAAGCAACTACCGCGTAGACTACGCACTCTACGAAAAATAATAAAAGGCACTTACTAATCTTATAACCTATATCTAGGACTTAATCGCTATAAATCTACTCCCGTATATTAGCAACACGGATTCGGATAATTATCCTTAGACCTATCTAATAACGCTTAAAGCTAAACTTATACTAACTAACGATACTATAGATCTAGAACTCGAATAGTAGTATAATTAGCTTAAGCGAGGTCCATCTAACTAGAATATTAAGAAATAGCTTTAATCTTGGGAAGAGGTCTACACCAAAGCTAAGCAACGCGACTTGCTATAAGTTAAAGACGACCGACTAGTTAGAGACTTTCTCCTCTCCCTTCGAGGAATCGATTCTATATACTCTTAGATAGAACTATACCTTCTACGAGGCTAAGAAACTAAGCTAACCCTTTATAAAGCTGTTGAAGACTATAGGTAACACCTACGCATCGAGAATCTCGAGAAACCCTCTAAATCCTCGAAGCACTCAGCCTTCCCGGCCACTTTCAAGGGCAAGGAACAGGAAAATAACGAAAAGCCACCTTATATCTATAGACTCAATCACTAGTATAAGGACTATTTCTACCTAAACGAGGATATACGGCCTAAGTACTAGACACCAAATAAGGCTGCTTAAACACGTGTTAACGAGAAACTTAAGGATCCAAAAATTAAGGCACGAATCGACTATGCACTAAATCGAGAAAAGGAAAGATAACTCGGTTCTCCATCTACTATAAACACGACTACAACTCTAACACCTAACGTTTAAAGCAAATCACCTTTAATCGAGGTCGCCTTATTCTCTATTATCAGCCACTCTACAAGGAGAGCTAATACCTCTCTTTAGTTATCCTAGATTCTCGACTCTAGAATAGATTATTATATCTATAACCGATCTATACAGGATAGATTCAAACAAACCAGAGCTACTGAACTAGACGAATACCTCACCTATAGAGAAATAACTACACTAATTACTACGTATAGGATAGTTACTATTAACGTTAAGACACTATCTAGTAAAGGCCATATTACTCTCTAAGATGTTGCAATGTCTCTATCTTTCATGGCTAATCTTATATCGCTTAACAAAGCTCTTAAAGCAGGAATCGACTGGAACCCAAGGACTAGAACTCTAAGCAAGAACAATTAGACTCTCTGCTTCACTAAACGATATAACGGATATTTCTACCTTGAACGCAACACAGCACCGCTCTAAGCTCACTCTTTACTTCTCGCAACTTAACCAACTACTTTCGCAACCAAAGCCGCATATATTACCAACTAGCACCGTATCCTTGGCCACGCTAGCTAGGAAACTCTTTAATATCTCAAAGAATCCACCGAAGGAACACAAATTACTCCATCACTATCTAAACAACCACTCTAGCACTGCGAAACCTATGCTCTATTAAAGGCTTATAGAATCGTCTCTCGATCTTTAGATAAAGAAGAAGAACCAACTAAGTCTTTCTCACGCGTTACATTCGATCTTCTCCAGCTTACACTAGCTTATAACGGAGATAAATGGATAGCTTATCTTGCTTACTTATCATTAAACTTTATCCTCCCATTCATATACCGGCACAAATCAGATACTTCTAAACTAGCTATCTATAGACTTAAAATCATAAAGATCCGTTACTAAGGCAAGGTTATCTTCTTCAGAACTGATGGAGAAACTATACTCGGAAATACCTTCCTCTCCTATCTTATAGATCATAGAATTACCCTTAAAACCTCAGCTCCTATAACACCCGAGCAAAACGGACACTCTAAACGCTTAGGGGGTGTACTTCTTATTAGAGCACGAGCCATGCGAATTAGCGCGAACCTTCTAGAAAGACTATAGCCTAAAACTATCCGAGCCGCCGCCTATATCTATAATAGGACTCTACTTAAGAAACTCGGCTGGATTATACCTTTTAAAAGAGTTACTAGTAATAGACCAAATCTCTCGTATCTTAAAGCCTACGGATGCAAAGCCTACTCTCTACGCAAAGATCTTCTACGCACTTATAAGCTTGCTAAGCGAGCATTCATCGGATATCTTGTTGGGTACGACTCGACCAACATCTTCCGCATCTGGATTCTAAGCTAAGATAAAGTAATACGGACTAGAGACGTCACTTTTGACGAAAACAGCTTCTTCGACCCATTAGAGACTAATATTAGTGAAGCCCTTGGAAAGGAGATAATTAAGACACTCAATACTCCTGCTCTGCTATCAATCTATGGTCTCATGCCTTAGGAAGAACCTAAATCATCTACTCTCAATCAGATAACAAACAAATCTCAAGCCGATAAAGACCCATCAACTCAAACGTTACCCACACCTTCAGAATCAGTAGAACCTGAAATAGGACCTCTCGAATCAGAACAAGAACAAGAACAAGAATAAGAATAAGAACAAGAGCAAGAACAAGAGCAAGAGCAAACTGAACAACGACTTGGACCTCTACTCCCTGCTCAATATGACACTCCACCACAACCAGGCGCTGCTCCCGGTAACAGAGCACCACGAGGAGCAGATATCTCAGCCATATTTACTGAAGAAACTATCATTCTAGAAAATAGCTCACGGAGTTCTCGGAATCAAAATCCAAACTACAGCAATGACCCTTTTAAAAAGCCTCGAAAACCACGAAAAGAAGCATATACTGTAACGCTTACTTAAGCTCAAGAATATCCAAAATCGACTTTCTATAATGTATTCTCGGCTGTAATTAACACTCCAAAGCCGAAATCTAAATACTATCGAGATAATCTTCCTCTAGAACTAAAGAACTTCGAGGAACTCCTTAATTATCTATTTAAGGACGGATTTTTAACCGCACTTCTCGAGGAAATCCAGAAACTTGAGCAAATCTAAACCTAGATACAAGTCCTAGTTACTTAAGTACACAAGGCAAAGAAACGGATTATTCCACTTACCTAGGTATTTAAGTATAAGTTTGACGAAGAAGGATACCTTATTAAGTTCAAAGCTCGACTCTATGTTAGAGGAGACCTTTAATTAACTACTTAGGATACCTACGCTGCTACGCTTACTATACGAATCTTTAGAGGACTTATAGTAATTATAACTGCTTTCGACCTTGAATTAAGGCAGTACGACGTCATTAATACGTATCTACACGTCCCAATTAATGAGGAAATATACTATAAACCACTACTAGGCATAAAAATTGATGGAAAATGAGCTCAATCACCTCCGTTATCTGTTATTGGATAGTATATTAGCTTAGTCATTCATTCTGAGACGTCTTGGGAGCAACACCACGAGCGCCTCAGCAACCAAGCAATCAAGTTATTTATTCATCGATTCCGACCGATTAAGCGCAAATTTCATTAGGTTATGAGCCCGGATGGTGCTTAAGCAATAGCCTGATCGGCCGTAATCACTCAGAATCAATTTCTACCGAATACTGCCGAATCCGGCGCATCCGAGGCCGTTTATTGGACGAGCACTCATCGCATCAATTCAAGCATTAGCGCAAGCCATCTCGATCGTCTCTCAAACAATGAGAACGACTAATTAGCCTACTGGGCGCATCAACTGAATTACCGAATCGAATCCCTGACGACGAACGACTGTTCCGACCGTCATAATGACCGAATCGTCGACCAAGGAGCTTGGGACTGTCCCAAAGCTCATTAGTTTAAGGAACTATCTACAATGGAGGTCCTTACTAGAAGGATACTTCAAGAGAGAGGATCTTTGGGAGATCGTCAGCGGCGATCTTGCACAGCTACCAAAGCAAGAACGTCTGAAGCCTAAAGAAGAAGACGCTCTGGAGGAGACAGATCTTGCCAAGTACGAGCGCAAGCTCAAACGGTATAAGGACTGGATTACTAGGGATGCTAAGGCAATTTACGCAATCAAGATGACAGTCCACATGGACTACCTTCGTTCCCTATCCACGTTCTTAACCTCGAAAGGGATGTGGGACGACATTAATTCCAAATTCGAAGGAGAAGGTCCTGTCCAGCAATCAATCTACTTCTCAATCTGGACTAAGATGATCTATAATCCAACCACGAATCTTGAGACTTTCTTGCGGAAGTATAGTGCTGCCTGGATAGACTGCATCCAATCTGGCCTTAAACTTCCACCTGAGATAGCAGTCTATGAGCTGCTTGCTAAGCTGGATCAGCACTTCGATGCCTGGGTCACGGCCAAGCGCCAATCACTTCGCAACAACGAGAAAATCAAGCTCCAAGACCTTATTAATCAGATTATCGATGAAAACAAGCGCAATATGCTTCTTCCGAATTCACAAGTCAATATTATTAAACGAGGAGTTAAATTCAATCAACCGAATCAACCGAATCAGCAGAAATGCCTCTGCTGTAATGGACCTCATCGAACGGAGAGGTGCTTCCACCTACATCCTGAATTGTCACGAGGAGGATCATTTATCCCCAATCAGAAACTTGTCAGCGAATACCATGCCTCTCAATCTAAGGATCAGCCGAATACGAAGTCCGATGCGAAATTAGGAGCCTTAAATCACATGGCAATCATGCAGTTACCTCTCAAAGTTCCCACAAAGTCCAAGGAATGGTTCCGTGAACACTTTATTGTTGATACTGGAGCCTACTATCACTGCTGCAACAATCGAGAAGCATTCTTAGACCTCCAAGATACCCTACTAAGTGAGATCTATACAGGAGGAGGACCAATCAGAGTGCTTGGTAGAGGAACAATTCAACTTACCTACCTGGATTCCAAGAACGACAAGATCACGAGGACTATCCAGCATGTCCTCTACACTCCCGATTTGCCAATCAGCACAATTTCCTCTCGGGTCTTCTATGAAAGGAAAGGCAATCAGCTCTTCTTCTATGGATCAAATAAGCCAGGATTCTATACTCCATCAGGCGAAGAAATCATGCACACGCCTTATAACAAGGAACTCGGCTTCTTTAGCCCAAAGATCATTGCTATCGGCAACGAATCTGAGAATCAACAACGCCAATTACTCCTTCCAATCTCACCAATCAAGATCGACATCAATCTTCTGCATCAACGAATGGGACATGCATCATTTCAAGCCTGCCAGATACTTGCCCAGCAACTTGGCTATCAACTCACCGGCGAACAGGGCAACTGCGAGATCTGTGCCCTCACCAAATCACAAAGGAATATCAGCCATGAGAAGCAACGACGTGCCTCTGAACCAGGTGAATTCCATGTCGATACCGTTCAGATGTCTACTCCTGGAATGCACGGCGAACGCTACTTTCTCCTCACAACTGATGATGCAACCACGTTCCGCTGGGGCTACCCATTCAAGAAGAAATATCATGCATTTGATACGCTCAAGGATCATATTGAGATGTGGAATACTCAGACCGGGAACTACCCGAAACGAATTCGAATTGATGATGGTCGAGAATTTGCAATAAATCAACTCCGAGCCTATTGCAGCACAAAAGGCATTAAACTTGAGATTTCAGCCCCCTACACACCTGAACAGAATGGCAAGGCTGAGAAGGCCAATCACATCATCGAAACCCGAATCAGATCAATGCTTCAAGATGCCGGACTGCCCTCATTTCTCTGGCCAGAAACCTTGAATACCGCAATCAAGATTGTCAATCGGACACCCACCAGAATTGTAACGGTTTAGGCATCACTTGGGCATACGGTGGCAATTCAGGCACCTACCTACTACCCAACCTGCTCCGTACTTACTGCTACTACCCAATATCTGCCCAATATCTGCCCAATCACTACCTTAACTCTACCCAATTTGTACCCAACAGTTACGTATTTAAGCCACCGTAGTTACTACCTTCAGAAATCAGAGTCTTCTACATCTTCGTTTTCTCTCCCTAGGCACGCAAGGATATGCTGCGCATTCAGCAAGTTCCCGAGGGAACTGCAACAAGAATCAACAAGGATTCCAAGACCCCATACCAGTCTCTTAGCGAGATGTTGGAAATATCGAATACTCTTCCCAATATCACTAATTGGAGGACCTTTGGCTGCACTGCCTACGTCCATATTCCAAAGCAACGAAGAACCCAAGGAAACAAGCTCGAGCTTAGAGCTTAGAAGGGAAATCTCATCGGATATGAGGGAGACAATATCTACCGTATCTACTTGCCCAGCAAGCGTGTTGTCATCAGAAGCTCCCATGTTACATTCAATGAATCGAATCTGGACCTCCCCAATGTTTCAAATGAGGACCTCTCAGAGGAGGAGGACCCTACAATCGAATACGTCAGACTCCCCCTTGATTCGGAGGGTGGAACTCCATCAGATCTACCTCAGCATCAAATTGAATCTCAGCAATCAGAAGAACATGAACAGATGGACAGACTCCAGTCAATTGCTCAACAAGCTCTACGAATTCAAGATCAACCAGACTCACCCAGATCAACTAGCACTTTTGACCTGCCTGAATTACCTGATCTCGGAATGACACGTCAATCTTCAATCGAATCTCTACCAATTTCGGATGCAGAACAACATCTGCCACCAATTAATGACCAAGACCAACTATCAGAATCATCGGAATTACCTTCGGCTTCAATACCTATAGCCAACCAAGAAGAATCGAGCCAGCCTACCCTAGTTCGAAAATCATCACGCCCTAAGATTCAGACAGAGAAGGGCCAAACTTATCGAAGAATTATGGAAGCACGCACCGGTAAACCTGGACGCCCACGCACCATTCTGTCAATTCTACCACCAATCACGGCATATTGTTTTGCCATCGGGCTGGATCACGCGCCCAAAATCAAGGACCTACCACCAGAACCACGAGACTGGACTGAAGCTATGAATCATCCTCTTAGGGATCATTGGATTCAAGCTACCACGAAGGAAATTGATCAACATAAGAAGAATGGCACCTGGACACTTACTAAGCCACCTGATTCAGCTAGGATCTTACCCTGTACTTGGGTCTTCAAGTATAAGGCTGATTCAACCGGAAATCTCGCATCTTGCAAGGCAAGACTTTGTATCAGAGGAGACAAGCAACGCCCTGGACTTGACTATCTTGAAACCTTTGCATCAGTCGTCAAGCCAGCCACCTTCAAGATTATCATGGCTCTTGTCACAATTCTAGATCTCGAATGCCACCAATTGGATATCTCTTCAGCATTTATCAACGGCAAAATCGACAAGGATGATGTCTATATGGCACTTCCTCCTGGATTCGAAGGTCAACCCAATATAACTGAACTTGTTGCACATCTTCGAAAGGCACTCTATGGATTAAAACAAGCCCCACGCATCTGGCAGCAGGAGATTACTCAACATCTCGCAACTGTCCAATACTACCCACTAGAATCAGATCCCTGTGTGTTCCAACATGCTCAGCACAAGGGAATCATCATTATCTACGTGGATGACTTGATCCTTATTCACCAGGACAAGGATATCGTTAACCTTATGAGAAGTCAACTATCAGCCAAGTACGAATTACGCGATTTGGGACCAATTCATCACTACCTCGGCATGAGAATCGTTAGAGATCGCCCAAACAAGACAATATGGATCAGTCAAGAGTCCTACATTCAGAGGATACTATCCAGGCATCACATGGAAAATTGCAAGCCAATATCAACACCAATGGAACCATCTGGAGCTTTATTCACACCAAGAGCTGAAGAACAAGCCCCAATCAACCTGATCAATGAATATCAATCCCTCATTGGATCAATTGGATACGCGGCGAATATGACACGAGCTGACATTACTTACGCAACCCACAAGCTCTGTCAGTTCACTCACAACCCCTCAGAATCTCATCTGAATGCAGCCTACCGGATTCTCAGATATTTGAAGGGCAAACCAGATCTTTCAATCAAATTCCAAGCCTCCAAAGATGATCAGCTGAATCTCCAGGGATTCAGTGATGCTGCTTATGCTGATAATAAGGAGAATCGGGCCAGTACTCAAGGATACGTATTTCTAGCTGCCGGAGGACCCATCTCGTTCAAATCAACTAAGCAAAGCAATGTGGCTACATCATCCACTAAAGCTGAATACGTGGCAATGACCCTCGCTGCAAAAGAAGCTCTCTGGATCAAGAATCTCCTCAATGAACTCGGATATCATGGATCTGACTTAGCACCAATCCAAATGAATGGCGATAATCAACCAGCAATCAGTCTCACTCGACCTGACCGCAAGGACAATTCCAGGATCAAACATATTGAGACTCAGTATCACTTTATTCGCCAGCAAGTCGAAAAGGAGAAGATCAAATTGAACTACGTCCCAACTGAGCATATGATTGCCGACGTGCTCACTAAACCATTACCCAAATTGAAGTTTGAACGTTTTGTCAATCAAATTGGACTTTGTAAGCAACCCAGATGGTAAAGCATTAATTCTATATTCTGTTATTTTGCTCTTATATCACCACCTTCCTTATTTGGCACTCAGTCTGGAGGTAATTGATCTGGAGGGTGTGATGGAAAATGAGCTCAATCACCTCCGTTATCTGTTATTGGATAGTATATTAGCTTAGTCATTCATTCTGAGACGTCTTGGGAGCAACACCACGAGCGCCTCAGCAACCAAGCAATCAAGTCATTCATTCATCGATTCCGACCGATCAAGCGCAAATTTCATCAAAAATCAAGGACGGACTCGTTCTCCTACTCCTACGAGCACTGTATAGACTTAAATAATCACCAGCTCTCTGGCAAAAGCACTTATTAAAAACACTTCAAAATCTCGGCCTTACTAAAGTGCTAGAAGCTCCTTACCTATTTATAAACGAATATATAGTCCTATTCTTCTTCGTGGATAATATCGTTATTATCTACCATAGGGATTATACTACCTATATCGACGAATTCTAACGTAAACTCTTCGAAATCTACGAGATGCGATACCTTGGCGAACTCTAATAGTTTCTAGCAATTAGAATCATCCGAAATAGAGACGAACGTAAACTCTGGCTATACCAAGACTCCTATATTGCCAAACTTGCTGCGAAATTTAACGTTAAAGAGGACTCGAAGCGCTTAGTTCCTCTCCCACCTAATAAACCTATTACTTAGAATCCCGACCAAGCTACGGACTAAGATATATACGCTTTTTAGTAGAAAGTCGGATTAATCAACTACGCTGTAGTCCATACTAGACTAGATATTACATACGCAGTATTACGACTCTCTAAACATCTGTAGAATCCCTTAGCTTAGCACCTTTATCTAGCTTAACGAGTTCTTAAATATCTATTATATACTCGAAGCTACGCTCTTACGTTCTTAGGCTTTACTTAGTCTACTAAGGATCTATTTATTACTTCTAGCGACGCCTTATTTACTTCGGATATCGATATAAGAAAGAGTATTTAAGGCTTCCTCTTTCGACTCTTTAGAGGAGTAATTAACTAGAAAGTAGCCAAATAACGTACTATTACGACCAGTAGTACTAAAGCCGAATTACTCGCGCTCTCAACTACCGCCAAGGAAACTATATAGTGGGAAAACCTCTTCAAAGCAATTGACTTCTCTACTAGACATTAGACAAAGATCTAGTATGATAACACTTAGATAATTCGCCTACTTAACGAAGAGATATATAAGCTTATTATAAAACTTCGTTATATCTAAATCTATAGCTACTAGCTACGCCAGGAAGTATAAGAGGGCAATATCTTAATTTCCTGGACTCCTACTGCAGAGATAATCGTAGATAGACTTATAAAACCTCTTAACAAATAGAAACATTAATACTTTCTTTAACAGATTAGACTCGAAGATATTACTACTAAATTGCAAGACAACTAACTACTCTACTTAATTTCTCACGCTTAATACTACTTTTACTATTACGACCCTCCTAATACGAACACGTCGTAAAGGAGATATGTTAGACTTTCTTACCTTACTACCTTAGGCATCTTAGTTATCTCGAATGTTCTATCCTTTATACAATAATACTCTTTAATGCCTAACCCCGCATCGGTACTCTCTCTCGGATCTTTAGTATCCTCGGTTATATAGTTATCACCTATATATATAAGCAAGCCTACTAACCTCCCTTTTAGGAGACAGGCAGAATCTACTCTCTTTTCTGACCTCACCACTCTTTACTCTCAAATCCAACATATTCCTATTCCTATTTCTATTCCTTTTCCGTTAGGAAGTTGTAAGGCGTCGGAATATATAGATACTTGACTATTCGGGGCTTCTAGGACGGCCTTATTATATGCTTTCGATTCGGCTTCCTTCTCTAGTATAGATATCCTAACCGAATAAGGAGGGCTACCGCTCTACGGTTTAAAAAGAAAGAGGTCTATCTCTTCTATCTCCTTAGGGATTTTAGAGTATATTCCCCTTATTCTTTCTATCTGTGTAGGGGGTATACCACCAAAGTTTCGGTTAGGTTCTCTCTCTATTTCGCAGCGGATTAGATGTTTCTTTTCGAGCTGTCTTATTCTAAACGTATACTTTTTTAGAATATCGTCTAGACGGAGCTCGGAGGGTGGAATTGCCGTCTCTAATTCTAAAGGAATAATAGGAGTAGTTTTAAAAACTCCTAGAATCTTCCGTAGAGCAAGGTTTTGGAGTAGTATATATTAGCGTTTAAACTATGCCTAATTTTTCCAGAAGATTTAATAGCCATAATCGGCTACGCTAGTAATATAGGCTATATATAGCTGTCTAACCGCGTAGAGGGATAAACCCCGTTCGATATTAGCTAGTCTAGAGAGGCGTTAGAAGGCTAAACGGGCTTAGCTAACTCTTATAGAGACGTGCTCCTTAAAAGTTAGTTTTGAGTCGAAGAAGATCCCTAGCTAACGGACGAGTTTTTAAGGTTCTACTATATTACCGTCTAGTAAAATAATAGAGATTTGGCTAGCCTCTTTATTGTTAGAGAAGTATAGAAGTTCAGTCTTTAAAAGGTCGAATTCTACCCCGTTCTCTTGGCCCCGCTTATAGAGCTGTTTTACCTCTTCCTCTAATAGACGTTTATTACGTTTATAGCTAGAAGAACTAGCTACTAGAGCAATATCGTCTATATAGGATAAGTAGATAATTTTGCTTGTCTTGAAGAGCTTACGAATATATATAAGGAATAGTATAGGGGAGATCGGGCTTCCCTAAGGAATCCCAGTCTCTATTCTACTAAAATCCTTATTTTCTCCGTTAAAGGCGAGGCCTAGTACTCGTAGATTAAGAAAAGACCTAACCTATACGAGTAGATTGACTAGTAGGCCTATTCTTGCCATTGTAGCTAGTAGTTATTCTTAGGCGACGTGGTTAAAGGCTCCTTTTATATCAAGGAATAAGGCCGAGGTTTTACGCTTTTTACGGCGATTCTTCTCGGCGATATTTGTTAGTAGTAGGGCGGCATCAATAGCAGATTTCTTTAGCCTTCCCCCGATTTAGGAGGGATCTAGAAGAGAGGTCGTTTCTACTAAAAAGCCTAGCCTTCTTGCTAGTATCCGTTCAAGAGTTTTTCCTAGGCAATTAAGAAGTGAAATTACCCTATAAGCCTTTGGGGCAGATTCGTCGGGTTTATTTAGCTTCTTTAGGATTATACCGGTAGCCCTTCTCCAGCATAACGGATGGTATCCGTATATAAAAAGTAGGCTATATACCTGATGGAAGGCGTTAGGGGCAGTTTTAAACGCTCGGGTAATTATCTCTTGTGTTATAGCGTCTGGGCCTGGAGTCGTGTTCGATACTATACTAGTAGTCGTAGATCGACTAACTAAAATAGCTTACTTTATCCCTTACTAAACAACCCTCGATTCGATAGAGCTTACTAAGCTTTATCGAGACTACGTTTTTCGACTATATGGCTTACCCGACGACTTCGTATCTAACCGCGGCTTAATTTTTACCTCTAAATTTACTAGAGCTCTTAGTAGATCTCTATCTATTAAGACCAACTTTAGTATAGCTTTCTACCCGCAAACCGACGGCTAGATAGAGCGTATTAACGCTATTCTCGAATAATACCTTCGTGCCTACGTTTTATACTAATAAGACGATTGGAACGACTTTCTCTCCCTTGCGGAATTCGCTTATAATAATACGATCTCGACCACGACTAAGGTTACCCCTTTCTTCGCAAACTACGGCTTCCACCCTCGTGTAACGAGCGGGCCTCTACCTCTAAGGATCCAAATACTAAAGAGGGTGGAAACCTGTCGAAGGGTTTTCCTTGAGTGGGTACAAGAAGAGGTACGTGAGGAACGAGTATACGACTAGAGACTGAGCACTGCGTGCGAAGGCCTTATTACTAATAGAGTCTAAATTCTATTATTAAAGTTGACCACGGAGGGTCAAATACTAGCTAGGGAGTAAAGCTATATATACTATAGGAGAGTGTGTACAATCTAGTGGTGCCGTCTCTTGAGGGCATCGCTGAGCGTGCCGTTACTTAAGGGCACACGTTGGTGTGCCGTTTATTGAGGGCATAGGTGGGTCGCACGTGACAACTCACGTGGTAGAGTCCGTGATCTCGTGACCTCGGTTCTGTAAGACTTCCGACTTCTCGCTGTTTCGTCGGAGTTGATCCGTAATTCCCTGACCTGAGAAGGCTGTGCCGTAACACCTCGTTATAAGATTCTATAGAAAGACTCGATCTTAGCCCCCCTCGAACCCCTACGCCTCTTCTAATTATTATTATTATTATTATTTAGTTTTACGTCCTTTTTTCAGCCTAAGACTATTAAAGACGGAGTTTCTAGAACTCGTGGCTATGGAAGGGTAATACCTCTTTTGGTAAAGGTGGGCTTTTTAGGTACAGTGAACGGTATGGCGTCTATCGCCTAAATGGGCTTGTAGCCAAAGGAAGTAAAGAGGAAGTATATAAGGAAAGTAAAAGGAAGTACGGTAGGTATACGTTTATTTAGAGCTCCGCCGAGCTAGTTTCTAGATACCACCTCCGTGTAGATATCTATGTTTGTTTTAGAAACTCTAGCGTACTAGATATTCCTTTTGTCGAGGTAAGAAGCTCCTTTAGGTCTAGATGTTCTCTTCTAAGTGTATCCTTAATACTCCTTCTTTCGTAGGAGTATTTTAGGCATTTTAGTAAAAGATGTCTAGGTGTTTGTTTTGCTGTGTTCGTGCAAGGGCACCTATCGGTTCCGGTATGTTTAAACCTAAAGAGATAGGATCTAAAGTATCCGTGTCCTATCTTTAGTTGGTATACGCCTCTTCTAAGAGAACCTCGAAAACCTCGAAAACTACCTTCGCTAAGAAATTCGATTCGCATAAGACGCCTACACAGAACAGGCTAATAAAGACCGTATTTCGCCTCCCGTCTTTAAGCCTAGTAACCTCGTCTGGCTCCTAAGAAGGTATATCTCGATAATAAGGCCTTCGGATAAACTTAACTTTAAACGCCTTAGCCCCTTTCCCATCCTAGAAAAGATCTCGACCTATACCTACCGTCTAGAACTACTAAGGACGATAAAAGTTGTTGGAAATTAAGTTGATTTGATTATTGTCTGGATTGTTGGTATGTCTTATGAGAGGGGTATGAGAGGGTGCCTGCTATATAGACTATTTGACGCTAAACCTAATTCGGAGCATTCTGAGACGATATTTCTAACATACCCCCTTCGCGTGTTGCCGGATAAGGTAATACGCGATAAATCCATAGTATTGAGTTCGTGAATTGCTTATAATAACAAAAATAACTAGGGACGTTGTTAAAAAACGTGATTTGACGCTTATCTGCGGCTTCGTAAGGAAATAGATAGTTAAACGGACGAGTTGAGTCATCCTTTGCTTAATCATATAACTTTTAGTGCCAAATCAAAAAAAGTACTGGATGATAATGAGAGTCTTTGAATCAATTTGTTGAGTATTAGTGAATCGAATTGATAAGTTTTTACTCCGGAATCTCTTCCATGCCAAGTTGGTTAATAAAGATTCGGTGTTTTTGTTTTAGTAAAGCCTTAGTAAGTCCGTCAGCTATCATCTCTGCTGTCGGAGTCCACTTAAATTAGATGTTGCCCAGTTAAGTCTCCTGCCTTAGCTAATGATGATAAATATCGACATGGCGAAGCTTGGTTAATAGTTGTATTGTTCTCTTTCTTATGAGGCGCAAGGTTTAAGTGTTATCGTACTGGACTTCGATCTCATATCCTGGATCGAACTAGATTGCTTAGAAAAGACGTTTCTACTAATACAATTGCCGTGAGGTTTCTAATAAGGCGAGTAGTTCAGCTTCGGTGGAGGAAGTTATAATAGTTAGTTATTTTATGGCTTTCTAATCCACAGGTGCGTTAAATAGCATAAATAGTAAACCTTGATGACTTCTGCGAGTCTCGACATCGTTTACAAATACTACATTACTACTTATTATAAAAACGCTACTCTCCTCCGTGTCGTTTCTATAAATATAAATAGCTAACTTTCTAGTGTTGTTTAGATAGTTGAGGACTCTCCTAGCAAAGTGCGAGGTTCGTAAAGATAGATTTGCAAGATGCTTAGCCAGCTTTGTATAAGCAAATGCAATATCAGGCCTAGTGCTTACTGCAATAAATTGCAATGATCCGACTTTGCTTTGGTAGTTATATACTTCTTGCGGAGTCGCATAGTCTTCGTGATTTATGACCAAGTCCTCGTGATTAGGGAGAGGAGTTGCCGTTCTTAAGAGAGTCAGATTGTATTTGTTAGCAAGGCCAATGACGTATGACTCCTGAGAGAGCCAAATCTTGCGGTTTGGACGGTCTCGAATGATCCTAATGGCCAAAAACCATTAGATCTCTCCTATTGTCCTTATCTCGTAACGATTAGTGAGTTAAGCTTGCAATAAGGTTGCGTATTATTCATTTTGCTTCTTATAAGCAAGAATAACGTCGTTAACGAAGAAAAAGACAATGTAGTGATCGTTTCGATATAGATAAGGGGCATCTAGGATTGATTGAAGTCCGATTTCTTTAAGAGAGTTGCAAAAGTGTTGTTGCCATAATGCTGGTGATTATTTAAGACCGTATAGGGCTTTGAGAAGTTGCAGAATAAGTCCCCTTTTGATATCCATGCCTTTAGGAGGTTCGTAAAAGATATACTCTTGCAAAGGAACGTGAGGGAAGGCATTAACTACGTCAAATTGACGAGTCTTAAGATTAAAGGCTGCAATAATTGCGAGGATTGTACGGAAGATACGCATTGCAAGTGTTGCTACGTACGTATCTTAATAAGTTATTTATAAATCGCCGCGAACGCAGATGCGTGCCTTGAATTTAACGAGATAACCGTTCTCATCAAACTTATATTTGAAAACCCATGTGAGTGGAATGATCTCTTTGTGTTGTTCACGGGCTTATTGAGTTGGCACGAGCATCCACACCCCCTTTGCTTCACACTTTTTAAGCTCCTCTTATAGTGCTTGTTCAAATTAAGCTCGAAAAGGGTGAGCAATAAGATCCTTGTAGAATCGAGGTTCAGGAGGGAGGTTGTCTCTATGTAGTTTGATCTTATTTGATTTGTTGAAGAGACTGCTTATAAACGATGAGTAAAACGTGTTCATTAAGCTAAAATTGGCATGAATAATTGCTGCATGTGCTTGGTGACGTGATCTTCTTCTTGGATGATCAATAATTGCGTGCGAATTAATGTCCGGATTGATGAGATGAGCATTAGGAGCTCTATTACCTCTGGAGGCGGCTGGATGAGGTTTAGTGTCGTATTGTGCTTGCAAAAGACGTCCGAGCCGTCTTGGTTGTTGTGCACCCCCTGAGTTTTGGGTGTCTTCTTCGTTAGGCACTCGCATATCCTGGACGGGTGAGTGAACCTCTTCCATTAAGGGTTGATTTGATTGAACTGAAGAGCTCTCAGGTGTGTTTATTGGGCCTCTTATTGTCGTTGTGGATGGCGAAGGAAGCTGTTGAATGCCCTGTTGCTCTTAAGTAGTTTGTTCTAAGGCTTCTCTGCGATGATCTTGTGATTGTTGAGGAAGAGATGGACTCTCCTCTTGATCCTCTGACTCAATTAAGTCCTCGGTGTCTGAGTTTAATAGTGTGATGCGTGGAACGATTAATTCTCGTTCTTCTTCTGCTTCATGAGGTTCCTGGATTTATTCTAGGTCATTTGGTTAATATTTGGATGTCTCATCGAAGGTAACATCACGTAAGCGAACAACCTTCTGCAAGGGCGGATGCCAAATACGGAAGATATTACGTGAATCATAGCCAATCAAATAGCCAATGAGTGCACGCTCTTGCATCTTGTTCTTATGCGGGATTTGCTTATTAAGGACGTAAGCCTTACAGCCATACACTCGAAGGTGTTACACTAATAGCTTAACCCCATGCACTGCCTCAAATAGTGTAGTGTAGTTCAGTGATTTAGTTAGTGTTCTATTGCTGATATAGACAGCAGCCTTGACTATTTCAGGCCATAGTCCTTCTGGAAGGTTTGCACTAACACGTAGTGCCCGAGCTTTGTTGATGATGACACCTCCTGAGCGTTCAGATGAGCCGTTTTGTGCAGGTGTGAATAGTAATGAGGTCTCCCAGGTGATTCCTCGTTGTCGTAGTTGTTGTTTGAAGTCGTTTCCAAGTGCAGTTTCATTATCAGAGCGAAAGAAGGCTACTCTGCGCTTGAATCGTGCCGAGATTTGTTCAATGAGGCTGATTGCAATGGTTCCAGTCTCAGACTTGCTTGTATGAGGTTCTGAAAACCTCCACTTGGTTTGATGGTACTCCAAATGGGTGATCCACTGGTTGTGGTTGTATACTTCCGCCATATGGATGAGATCAAAGGTGACTCGAAAGAAGGGTTGGTTTGATGATTCCTCAGGCTGAGTATCACGAGACACCTGCTCATGAGCCTTGGTTCGAGCGTATACATCGCAGTAAGACGATAGAGTTGTTTCAGGAGTAATAATTGCACCGGTTACTGCTTGCGGAAGTGATTTGATAACTTTTTCTCCTACATGAGCAAAGATTTCATGCCATTGGTCCGCTGGAAGGTTCCGAGACGCAATACATGAGGAGATAATTGACTTTGGATTGTCCAGAGCCTTGTTGAGTTCCACAAAGAGTTGGTTTTGATACCGAGTAACTTTGCAGACCGTATTGTTGTTGTTGAGGTTGTACAGTACTCCTCTGCCAGTGTCGAGATATACGTCCTTATCCATGTACTTTGTAACTAATAAAAGGTTTGCCATGAATGAGGGAACGTATGCAACGTCGCGCAGGATAATCGTACGTGTTCCGGTTAAGGTTTGAGCCTTAATTAAGACTTCTCCAAACGATTTAATGGGAGTAGTGATGTTTCCACTGGTGATTGTGTCATCTAATGACGCATTGCGAGTCTTGGTGTATCGATGCTTCATATGTCTGTTGCACACATGATGAGTTGAGCCAGTATCTGTAATCCAAGAGAGTTCAAGAGTGCTAGCACAATCAGCGCTTGTAGTTGATAATAAGGTTGCTTGTATGGTGGTTGGGAAAGATGCAACTGATGCTGAGTCTTCATTGTTGGTATCTTCCTTAATCTTCTTGGTAGTTTGTTCCTAACTTGGTTGTTTTGAGTGTTCTAATGACTTTGACTTTGCAATGGAATCTTCAATCTTCTTCTTGAGGTCCTTGTTGCTTATTGCCTTCTGGATTCGTTGTTGCACTTCCTTGTTCGGTGTCTAGTTGGTTGGTCTCTTGTCTTTGTTGAGATAGAAGCATTTGTTCCACCAATGGTATACTCCACAGACGCATTTGGGTACATGCTTGTTTTGATGTTGCTGTTCTCCTTGTAGAGTTATAGCAAATCCTCCTCTTTTGCTTGGTATGCTTATGACTGCACGCTTGTCTCTGATATGACTGCGATAGTCCTCGATGATTATTAATAAGCTACTTGCTTTGGTTAGGTCCTCTCTCAACTTCATCTTTATCTGAGTGGCGTAGGTCTTATCGTATGAGAGAAGAGGGTTGAGGAAGTTGTAGATGCTTCGGTTGCCTTGAGAATCAGGCAGATTGATAGCCTGAGCCTTGAATAGCCATTCTTCCCATTGGGCTATCCATTTATCGAGGTTCTGATGAGTTGGAGGCTTGGACAGTTGAGCAAGCTGCCCCAAAAGGATTGCCTCTATTGTATGGTCTGCAGGCTTTATATTGCCTTGGAGGGTTCGAAGGATAGAGTAGGGATCAGGGTCGTTTGCTTGACGCAGCAGCGGTTGTAGAGGTTCCGCAATAGAGTCCTCAATAATCGTTGCAATATTGTTAATCTCGCGTCTCTGCTTCTCATGCTTCTTGATACGAATCCTATACTCATCGAGTTGGAGTCGGTAGGTCTCGTACACATCGTCTCCAGTGCCACGAGAGGGAGCAACTGGTTCTTATGGTTGCGGAGGCTTTGTTTCTGTTGTAGGATTAATGAAATGGAAGATATCCGCTCGTTGGGCCCTTGATTTGATGATATGATACCATTCATCCCAATTTTCTGACGAATTGAGGATGACGATAGGCTTGTTTGTGGTAGACATGATGTCTACTGCTCTCGGATGAGAGATAGTGATTGAATTGATTGATAGATAACTCTTATGAGATGAAAACCTCAGTTATCGAGTCGATTGTAGGCAATAACTGCCAAAACTGCTGACCGGATGCCTCGGAACAGCTTAAAATGCACAAAAAAGTGCTTCTTGATAATGAACTAGATGGCAAGCGGCTTTGCTAGCTCATCCGGGCTTATAACTGTTGGAAATCAAGTTGATTTGATTATTATCTGGATTGTTGGCATGTCTCATGAGAGGGGTATGAGAGGGTGCCTGCTATATAGACTATTTGACGCTAAACCTAATTCGGAGCATTCTGAGACAATATTTCCAACATCTCGGCAATTGCTACTTCGGTAATCTAGGAGTCGGTAATAGCATTAACTGACTAGATTTGTCTTAGTCGGATAGGGATACGCTGGAGTTTATGTTTTCGAGTAAATCGAGCATCGATAAAGCCATAGGATAAGCACCTAGAATCGATAAGGGTTTGAGTAGAGGTCTTCTTATTAATAAGTACCGAAACTAAGAAGGGTGGTTTTTCCATATACTTATTCTCGAATTGCTTCCAATCTTCTTAAAGCTTATTTTACTCCTTTTGCTCCTAATAGCGAATTTTATCAGGAGCTATTCTTTTTCCGAATTCTCGTTGACCTCTAACACCTCCTCTAGTTGTAGAAGAGTCTCTTACTCTAGTTGCCTAGTACTAGCGGCTTAAGCTGGACGGTGGGCAGGTGTATAAGGATATGCTTGCCACCAGTGTCCTAAGGCGCCACAACGCGTACAAAGCTTATTCTAACGGCGTCGGTTGATCTCATCTTAAGTTACCCATTTAGCTCTCTAGGTTAGTGCGGCTTTGGCTAGGCCCGTTGGTTCCTAGTCTATTTAGTCGTTTTAAGGGGGCTTTAGATACGTAGTAGTCTTTATTATAGTTGCCGGCGTCTTCTAGAGGTTATTCCTAAACTTCTAGGTACGTAGTTGAAAAGCTTCTAACTGGTTACTTACTCGCTTAAGCTCTGTATAGTAGTCCTCGAACTACTGGTCCGGTTTCGTAAGACCGATTATTTATTATTAAAGCTCCCTACTAAGTCCAGCCTCGAGGTAGGACTTCTTAATTTCGTCTGGCTAGTCCGTGCCTCCTGCTTCTAGTAGGAGCTTCCGGTACTCGGTAAAGTACTCTACAAAGGACTTGCTGGCTTAACGGAGTTAATAAAGCTTGCGTTGGGCCTTCTCCTTAGTATACGGGTCGCCAAAGGATAGGCGTAGCTATGCAATAAGGTTGGTAACCGTAGCATTACTTGTTGCCGTAACCGCTTAAATCTAGGGCTATAGTTGGCGGGCAGCTTCCCCTCTTAACCGGTTATATAACGCGAAGAACTTCGTTGCTTTAGTACAGTTGGTATAGTCGACGTTTAGTTTTGCATTCGCTTGAGCAATCTATGGTTCGAGTTGATCTCGGTCTCCTCCATATTCAGCTAATAGGCCGAGTTATTTCGTGGGTTCGTTCTTTCTTGGGGACGTAGGTCTAGCTAGTAGTTGGACGAGCTGCTGTAGTAGGCTTTGCTCGTTGTTCTCGGTAGCCACCGAAGCCCCTTAGTCTTGGGTATCGTTCTGCATCTTCCTTGGTTATCTTCTTAGATGTCTTCTTGGATATCTTCTTGGGTGTCTTCTTGGGTGTCTTCTTGGGTGTCTTCTTGGGTGCCCTCTCTAAGATCTCCTTTTAGATCTTCTTTTAGGGACTTCTTCGTGCCTTCTCAAACGCCACACCGTCGTTTTATTAAAGGACTTCCTTCGGGAACCTTCTCAAGTGCCTACAAGGACACCTTCTTGAACGATTTCCCAGGTATAGTTAACTGGCAACGAGCCTAGCTACTATCCTAAACTTCTTAGTAACTTTAGTAGAGAGAAGCCGTGCTCACGTGGGAGCTCTGGCGTATAGAGGAAGGGGATAAGGACGCAGTGCTTACGTGGGAGCTATAGCGTATAGAGGAAAGGAGAATGAGAACGCAGTGCTTACGTAGGAGCTATAGCGCATAGAGGAAGGGGATGAGCTTAGTCTAATGTAATGGCTTGCATCCGGTACACTCGCGGAAATACAGTAGCATTACTATCTACGAGAAGACTAAGCTAAAGAGAAAAGAAAGAAAGGTTTGAGTAAGATAGCGCTGCTTATATATCTCTCTAGAGTCCCTTTTACTGGTAGCGAGTTACAGGGTTTTCTTGTTGAGCTTCATTGAGCTTCAGGGTCCTCTCAACCCAAGGTCTCGCCGCAGGATCCATCCAAGGCACCCTCAGGGTTCAAACCGTAACATCTAGTAAATTTAGAGGTAAAAATCGAGCCGCGGTTAGATACGAAGTCGTCGGGTAAGCCATGTAGTCGAAAAACGTAGTCTCGATAAAGCTTAGCAAGCTCTATCGAATCGAGGGTTATTTAGCAAGGGATAAAGTAGGCTATTTTAGTTAGTCGATCTACGACTACTAGTATAGCATCGAACGAGTTAGACGTTAGAAGTCCCGTAATTAAATTAAGAGAAACGGATTACCAGCGGCGTTATAGCACTTCAAGGGGTTTTAAATATCTATAGGGGGTATATCGAGCGGGTTTAATTCTTTGGCAGGTCTTATAGTTTCGTATAAAACGAGCTACTATCTAGCGTAGACCTGGCTACCAGAAATTACGAGTAACGAGTTTAAATATTACTACTTGGCCTAGGTGTCTAGTAGCCGGATACGAGTATCGAGAGCTAATAATCCTTTAGCGGAGGCTTAGATCTTTAGGAATATAGATAAGTCTATTAACTAGTAAGAGACCATCGTTATCCTTAGAATATGCGCCTAAATCTACCTTAGGATGTCGAAGTACGTAGGTATCGAGTACGGTAAGGATCTCTTGTCTAAGAGTATCCTCATCGAGTACTAAGCGAATTTCACTAGCCAGAGACGGTTCTAGCCTAGCGATCAAATGGCGAGTAGAAATAAGGGTCGAAATTTCGAATTTTTTAGAGGTAAGGATCGTAGTAGGGGGTAGGCGCCCCTCTCGAGTAGGGAGGTCTCTTAACCGTCTTGTTAACGTATCCGCGCGTTAATTCTTAGTTCCTAGGCGGTAGACGATCTTAAAGTCGAGTTCTAAGAGTTTAATTGCCTAGCGTACTTGCCGACGGTTTAAGATTTGCTTAGAGGCAAAGCTAGTTAAATTCGAGTAGTCTATAAGAACGAGGAGTGGCGAGGAGAGGTTAATAACGAGGGAACGGTATTCCTTTAGGGCTTCTATAATAGCTAAGAGTTTCTTATCCCCGATACCGTAGTTCTACTCTACGGAGGTTATTTTCCGAGAGTAGTAGGCGATAGAATATAGGATTCTTCTACCATTATTATAGGTTACCTATTAGAATGAACAAAAACATGACCACACCAAAAAATCGACCCCAAGCTACGGCGCCGGGAGAGGGCCCTAGGGACTCTCCTAGGCTTCGCGAGTCCCAAAACAGTACTCAAGACAACTGCAGCCGCGAAGTAGTTGATGTAGAGGACACAGGAAGAGGCGAACAGCCTCCCCCAGTGACTACCTCTACCCAGCCCTAATACACCCCCAAGAAACCGCAGAGCACCTAGTACAGCGTAGAATACGTTGAGAGAGCCTCAAAAACAGCAGACACCCTCCTCTAAGCCCTATAAACATCCGCTAGCCTCCCTTCAGTCCTCTCCAGCCAGGTGAAAAATTTTCTCGACATTACCAAGACAATCTTCCAGGATTATATTACTATCTACCAGGAGGCAGCCACTAAGGAGCCAGGCCTTAAGGATATCCTCAAAGAGGTCCAACAGGTCCAAAAGACAGTCAACCGTATCCAGGCTACCTCTACACCCACACCCAACACTCGCAGCTAGGCACAAATTACAGCCTAAGCAGCCCCGAAGCCCCCTACCCCCCCAGCCACTACTAAACTTACTCTCTACTTCCCAGAGACAGTAAATAGATAAGAAATAGCCAAGCTCTCAAATGAGGCAATTATCAGAAAGATCCAGGCAGGAAAAAGCTAGGCGTGTAAGAAAGTACTTGCTGCTAAGAAGCTCCCCAGTGGAGACGTTAGGATCTTTATACCGGATGAAGCAACCAGAACAGCCCTTCTCTAGGACCAGGAATAGACTATAGGACTAGGAAAAGAAGTCAGGCCTAACCAGCAGCTATACTCAGTGCTAGTACACAACGTCCCTCGAGAAGAAATCGACACCACAGACCCCCAAGCCATCCAAACCATCTAGGAGCAGAACCTATCTCTACACCTAGGACTACGTATCAGCAAGCTGGCCTGGCTAAAGAGGAAGCTCCCAGAGGGGAAAACTCACTCGGCTATTATCCTCAGCACTATAAACCCCGAAACCGCTAACCAGATTATTGATAAGGGGCTTATTATTAACTTTGCTATCTATATAGCGTAGTACTATAACGCAGCCTTTACAGTAACCTAGTATTTTAAGTGCCAGGCCTACGGATATATTACCAACTATTGTAAAAAGGAGAAAAAGTGCGGACAGTGCAGCAAGGCACATAATACTAGGGACTGCCCTAAGGAAAGTATATAGTGCGCAAACTGCTCTCAAAGGCACACAGCCTAGAGCAACTCCTGCCCAGCACGTAGAGCCTACCATACTAAGGCCGCCCAGGCCCGCCTAGTAGCACTAGAAAGGCACCGGGAAGGACCCCTAATAACTAAAACATAGCCTTAAACTAACTAGTTGACCGTTGGACTAAGGAAGAGGATTAGGGAGGAGGAGCCGGTTAAGAGGGGACCAGGCAGGCTAAGAGACTTAAGCCGCCCCCCGCCTCCTAACTAAATAAGGTTCACCGGACTTAACAGCTCACAACACGCCTTAGAGGAGCCCGCGGGAACTCCCTCCTCATAGCCCACACCACTAGCCCCCTCGCAGCCGGACCTAGAGATGGAAGGAAGTTAATATTAGATATAGGCTCTCTCTCTATTATATAGTATAACGTCCATAAGAGTAAGGACAGGATAATACTCCCGCTCTTTAAGGAAGTGGACCCAAAGATCCACTATATCCTAGCTATCCAGGAACCTTAGAGGAACCCGAGGGTCAAGACAACAGCAAGACACCCTGCCTACCATATAGTTTTTCCCTAGGAGGGAGTAGCAAGAACCTGCTTCTTTATAAGCAAGGCCATTAGCCCCGACTCCTAGCAAGCAACAGTCCATTCACCAGATCTTATTATACTATCCCTCATTACTAGGACACATATAATCTACATCTATAACTACTATAATCCCCCGCCAGCCTCTTATACTAGTATAGCGCTAGAAACCCTATCTCTTCTACCGGAAGTTCTTAGAAAACCAGGGGAGCACATTCTCCTAGGGGACTTTAACCTCTACCATCCTATCTAGGGAGGTATAACCTCCCTAATATACTACACCCTAGCGGATAACCTAATTAAGATAGCTACCACAGCTAATCTTAACCTAGCCCTTCTAAGGGGTACTATTACTAGACGAGATAGTAGCAGCGAGAGTACTCTAGACCTTGTCTTTATATCACGGTAGCTAGAGGAGAGAATCCTTAGCTGTAGAGTTAGCTAGGAGCTCGAATCATCCTCTAACCACCTACCTATCCTTACTACACTTAATTTTTCTCCTACCCCCGTAGAACTACGCCCCCTAAGGCCCTAGTAGAAGAAAGTAGACTAGAAGAGAACTAATAATATACTCTAATTAAAGCTCGAATACTTTAAAGCAGCCCCTCTTAACACTAAAGCAGACCTAGATCACTTTACTACACTACTCCAGGAGGCCATCCAAAGGATAATCCAGGAGACCATCCTAGTAGCGAGACCCTCGCCCTAGGCCTCTATATAATGGACAAAGGAGTATTCGGACCTAGTATACTAGGCTAGAGTAGCTAGAAGGAAGTAGACGGCCATAGGGAGGGAGGAGGACTAGGTAGTATACTAAACTATTACTAATAGCAAGAAGAGGCAGATTAGAAGAGATAGAATAAAAGCATGGCGTAGAACAGTAGCTAAGATTACTTCGGACCCATCTATACTCTGGAAGCTCTCAAAGTAGGCAAGAATAAGGGTACTGGAACCTCCAGCCCCACCTCAGTTCCTACCCCTCCAGGGAGCAGATAAACAACTATATTACGATAACCAGTCTAAGGCAGAAATCCTTACTAACCAGTTCTTCCCACCTCCCAGGGCCACCGACCTCTTAGATCTGGATAGGTGTATATACCTAGTGCCAGTAGAGATTCCCCAAGACCTTACTAAAGAGCAGGTCCTCTATACCATTAAGAAGCTTCCCCTAGACAAGGCACCAGGCCTAGATAAGATCACCAATAGGTTCCTAAAGCAATGCGCTGAGACACTAAGGGGACCCCTCACCAGGCTCTTCCAGGGATGCCTCGTACTTAGATACCACCCTAGGCAGTTCAAAAGCTCTATTACCGTAGTCCTCAGGAAACCACAGAGGGACGACTATACCAAAGCTAAGTTATTTAGGCCGATTGCTTTACTTAATACGCTAGGGAAGCTACTTAAGAGGATTATAGCAGATAGAATCTCCTAGGCTACTAAAGTATACGGCCTGCTCCCTAATACATAGATAGGAGCTAGGAGAAACAGATCCGCAGTAGCAGCTCTTGACCTGCTCACAGAACAGATCCATACTATCTGGGCACAAGACCCAGGGCTAGTAGCTTTAGTCCTTAGCCTGGATATCTCGGAAGCATATGACCACGTATCTTATAGAAGGCTTCTCTACAATATAAGGATGGCAAAACTCCTAGAATAGGTAGAAAGATTTACCCGATCCTTTCTACAGGACCGTACCACTCAGCTATCCTTCGGAGACTTTACTAGTCCACCAATCTAGACCTTAACCGGGATTCCCTAGGGATCCTTACTATCGCCGATACTCTACCTATTCTTTATATCTAACCTACTTACACAGCTACGCAGGGGCAATACCTTCCCCCTTAGATTCGTCGATAATACTAATATCCTAACCTTTAGTAGATCTATAGAATAGAACTATAGGATACTAGAGGGAGCATATTAAATTTGCGAGCACTGGGCAGCTACCTACGGGTTAGCTTTCTCGCCCGATAAGTATCACCTTATTCATTTTATAAGGAAACTAAGGAGATTTAATATGGCAGCAGGGATCCGTATCCCTGGATTTGCTGGATGCCTAGAGCCTACAATTAAGATTCTAGGAGTCCACGTAGACAACAAGCTCAGATAGGGACCCTATATTAGGGAAACAGGAGCTAAGGCAATCAAATAGTACATATCTCTCTCTAGACTCGCGGCGTCTACCTAGGGAGCCTCATTTACTAAAGCCCGTTATATCTATACGGCCGTAGTAAGGCCAGTCCTCACCTACGGCTATAGGGTATAGCATACCCTAGAGGGAATCCCAGGGTAGAGAAAAACAACCATCCAGCCACTAAAGAAGATCTAAAACTAGTGCCTACGTACTATCTTAGGGGCGTATAAGTTAACTAGTATATAAACCTTAGAGCATAAGATAGGGATTCCCCTACTCTTACTATACCTAGACGAACTAGCACTAGCCCAGGCTATTAGAGCTAGGGATAGCCTAGTCGCGACAGTAGTAGAGGAAACTTACCAGAGTATTAAATAGATAGCTCGGGCTACTCTAAGTACTAGAGGCGCTACTAGCCCTACTAGAAGAACCCTGCTTAGAAAAAAGGCAAACTTACTCCTTAACTACTGCCCCTCTACCTACTAGAGTCTCCCGGAGCGAACGAAGCTACGTATAGTATATAGGAATAAGTGGAAGGAGAGATGAATAAAGTCTACTAGCTAGGGAAGATAAGATAAGCTAGTAGCCCAAAGCATATAGTGGAACCCAAAAATTAGATAAATCCACAGCGAACTATCTAAGCCATAGAGTACACTCGCCACCCTACTACGTACAGAGTATATTAGACTAGAGGACTTCCTCTTAAGGCGCAAGGTGCTAGGGTACCCTAGTCCTGCCTGTCCATGCGGCTGGCATAGACAAACCCTAAAGCATATCCTCCTCTTCTACCCCCACTTCTAACAGGGCAGGGCACAGATGCTCCAAAGGGTAGGGACCACGGACTACTACTCCCTCCTCTCAACAAAGAAGGGGATTAAAGTAGCAATAGACTGGTTCTTACGCCTAGGGCTACTTAAGCAATTTAGCCTGGCAAGGGAACTAATATAGGAAGATAACCAGGAAGAGGAACTAGGAGGACAACTAGGACCACCAGGACCACTAGGACCCGGACAACTACGAGGATAAGGACTGAAGAGATAGGTCTAGTAGGTGAATATAGGGCTGCCATAGTAGCCGCTACTAGTAAGAAGGAAAAATAAGAACTAGTATAGGATAGCATGCCTAGAGAGAGAGGAGGGGTTTTTGCCAGGCGAAAAGGTTTTCCCCCTCGTGTAAAATAACTATAGATAGCCAGCCCCGCATGGACCCGTAAGGGAACTATATCGGGAAGAAATGAATTTATCTATCTAAATTTATCTATCTACCTATTAGAATAAAATTACGGAGATAATAAAGTCGGATAAGTCGGTTTTAAGAATAGTTTCGAGTTAGGGGTCGAAGTATCGGAGGATTAGGTAAGAGTAGAAGGCTTCCTTAAGATAAGTAAATACCTTATCCTATTCTTTTCCCTAAGTAAAACGAATATTCTTAGCTAGGAGCCTAAAGAGAGCTCTAGCTTTTCGAGAGTATCCTTTAATAAATCTTCGGTAAAAGTTTATAAAGCTAAGGAACGATTAAAGATATTTAACTAAGCGAGGAGTCTCCTAGTCTCTTACGGCGGCTACCTTAGCCGGGTCTATAGAGATACCGTCTAGGGAGATAACGAAGCCAAGGAACGTGGTCGAAGTTATATAGAAGTCGCATTTTTCGCCTTTTACGTACAGGCCTACTTTACGAAGTTTTTCGAGAACTAATTAGACGTATTCGTAGTACTTCTCTTCTATTTCCGAGTAGATAAGAATATTATCTAGGTAGACGACGTACTAGCGGTCGAGATATTCACGTAGCGTATTATTAACGAATTATTAGCAGGTAGTAGGCGTATTTATAAGGTTAAAGGGTATAATAAGGTACTCGTATAGGCTATAGCGAGTCCTAAAGGCGGTTAAATATTCGGAGCCTTCCTTAATCCGGATAAGGTTATAAGCACCGCGAAGGTCGAGTCGAGTAAAAATACGAGAGCCTTAAAGTTAACGGAGAGTCTCGTTAATTAAGGGGAGTAGTGTCGAACTTTGAGAAAAGTAATTAATTGTGCAGTCGCTGGCTATCTGTAGAGGGTAGTGGGGGGAGCCCCTCTTATGCTACACTGGCGGCCGGATCCGCCGGAATATTACATAATTTTCTAGTCTGACACACCCCCTTCACGAGCTGTACGCATTAGGAAGGTCGTGATATACCCGTGGTGTTGAACTTCCTCTACATAGCCAGGTAGATCAGAGGAACAGAATGTAATCCAACTACAATATACCGTGTGAGCTTGTGCCAATCCTAACTAGTATTACTAAGTATTTATTAGGATTGTTGCTTATAGTGGTCGTTGAGAAGGTTAAATTGTTGGTCGTAGTATTAAAGTAGTAGCCCGGAGATAGCCTTAAGAAGAGTTTGTTGGCCTAGACGCCGTAATAGCCCGTAGCCGTATTGAAGTAGAGGTAGAGGTAGCCAAGGTAGCCCCGAGTAGTGGTAGCCCCAGATGGCTCCGAGTAGAGTGATGGCCCAGTCGCCGTAGCCTGTAGCCGTGCCGAAGCAGTAGTACTTGTTGGTCTAGTCGCCGTAGCCTGTAACCGGGCAGAAGCCGTAGAGTTGATCTAGTTGGATCCGAGTAGAGGTAGTAGCCAGCGTGGCTCCGAGTTAAGTAGTTAGCCTAGTCGCCGTAGCCTGTAGCCGGGCAGAAGCCGTAAAGGGTTAGTCTAGTCGCCGTAGCCTGTAACCGGGCAGAAGCCGCAGAGGTAACGGCAGTTGCGCGTCAGAAAGAGTACTCAGTTGAGCAGAAGAGGTAATGGTGGCCCCAGTGGCCCCACGAAGTGGTAAGCTGACTGCGAACAGCTATCGCGGAGTCTTAACGCTCCCGGGCTCATAACTGTCGAACTTTAAGAAAAGTGATTAATTATGCAGTCGCTGGCTATCTGTAGAGGGTAGTGGGGGGAGCCCCTCTTATGCTATACTAGCGGCCGGATCCGCCGGAATGTCACATGATTTTCTAGTCTGACAAGTAGATAACGGTTCTTTTTCGTAATACCGTTTAGTTCGCGATAATCTACATAAAAACGAAGGCCGCTACCTAGTTTCTTAATAAAGAGAATAGGGGACGTAGAGGATAAGGATAAGGGCCGAATAAAACCTTTCTTAAGGTTCTTATTAAGATATTCGCGTAGAGTCTTAAGCTCTAAATCGGATATTAAGTAGAGAGGACCGAATGGGGGTTTCTTGCCCTCTTCTAGCGAAATCTTATAATTAATATATCGATATAGGGGAAGCTTATCGGCCTCTTTCTTAGTAAAGAAAGGAAGAAGGTAGTAAAATCGAGCCGGGATTCGTAAGCGGAGGGTTTCGAGTTCTTATTCCGGGGTTTATTATTCCGTTTTTTTAAGGCTTTTAAGGTGTTCTTAGATTTCCTTAATTAATACGGTATAGATCCTAGTCTTATCTCGTTGGACATAGCGGGTAAGGGCGGTGTAGGATACCGTAGCGCAAGAGATCGAAGGCGGATTAGGAGGCGTAATCGTAGGTTATCGAGTAGGTAAGTAATTTACTTAGTAGAAAGGAGAAGCGAAGGTAATAGTATTCCTTAACTAGAGAATCTATAGATCGTGTCTTTCTAGCTAAGGTTTTCTAAGAATAATAGAATATTAATGTCAGACTTTCTTGCCTTACTACCTTAGGCATCCCAGTTATCTCGAATATTCCATCCTTTATATAACAACACTCTTTAATGCCTAACCCCGCATCGGCACTCTCTCTCGGATCTTTAGTATCCTCGGTTATGTAGTTATCACCTATGTATATAAGTAAGCCTACTAACCTCCCCTTCAGGAGACAGGCAGAATCTACTCTCTTTTCTAACCTCACACTCTTCACTCTCAAATCCAACAATTAACTAAGCTTAGTTACCTAAAAGGTAAGGAGTTCTTAGTATTAATTAATATCGAGTTAAAGGTCGGCTTTATAAGTAATCCACCCAGCTATAGATCTATTAGCTAGCTCGAGGGATTTAGGTTATATTTTTTAACGAGTAGGGAGCGAGTGTTCCTTAATAAAAGCATTATCTATAAATAAGGACGAAGCACTAGAGTCTAGCATAGACGAGGTTTCGATTATATTATTAACTACTAACTTAAGAATAAGGAGTAGGCGTTTTCCGAGATTAATAGCGCGTGGTGTCGAGGTACGAGGTTCGGGGGGTAAAAATAAGAGTATTCCGAGGCTCGAAGATAAAGAAGCAAGAATAGAGAATTAATTTGAAGTAGAAAGTGGCGGGGGGCTAGGCAGGTGCCGGGTACTACCTAGCCTTCTACGTTTTTTAACACGTAGAGGACTAAAGCCGTAGGAGGAGTTGTAGGAGTCGAGGTTTTAGAGGAGACGAGTGGACTTGTTACTAGTAGCGAGGTGGGCGGAGAGGGTGCAGTTGTGGTCGAATTAAGGTTTAGACCCTTTGAATCCTTTGGACCCTTTGCCTTAGGGCACTTACGTACCTAGTAGTTCGGATCACTACAGTAAGCGCAGAGATTATTGGCTCTTCGGTACGCTTTTCGAGCAGAGGCATCTAGTTCTATAGGTTCACTTTAGGGGATCGAGGTTGGCGCGGGAGACGAGGATCGAGGGGTAGCTGGTGTAAAGAGAGGAGTCGAGGTAGGGATACGAGTTACGGGTGTCTTTTTCTCAATTATTCGAGCATAGAGTTGGTTATCCAACGCAATGCAGGTTTCAGCGAATTTTTCGAATTCTATTAGCATAGAACGTCTAATAAGAAGGTCCTTAAGGTTCTCTTTAAGGCCAAGGCGGAAGTAGTGGATCTTAACTACGTTTTCTTTCCAACCGAGGGTCGTAATAAGCGAGAGGAACCGTGAGTAGTAAGCCGAGCAGGACTTGTCTTATTTAAGTGCGAGGAGGGATCGTTTAGCCGTTGCGTAAGCATTAGGATTATTAAATGCGGCCTTGAGAGCTTGGTAGAAGGCCTTATAATTGTCGAAGTCTACGGAACCGTTCGAAGCAGAGACGTAAGGGGCAAACCAAGTATAAGCCGTATCGCGAAGATATAACCCAGCGTAGGTAATCTTAGCTATGTCCGTTGTAAAAGCAGATAGATCCGAGGCAAATTTGAGTTGAAGTTACGTAGCGAAGTTCTGGAACCGAGTACGTTCTCCTTTAAAGGGTTCTAGATCCGATACCTTAGGGATACGGGGACGAGGGGTTTCTAAAGAAGATACCGTAGACGTAGTAGCCGGCGTGTTAGTAGGGAGGTTCGGGGCTAGTAGTTAGAGTCGGGCGAAGGCTTTATCTTGGCCAAAACCGTAGTAGTAAAAGATGCAAGCAACTTGGGCGTTCGTAGCATTCTCAGGGATAACTAGTGAATCGATATCGGATCTTAGGCAAGATTGTCTTCCTCTAGCGTATGCCTGGCTAAGGGTAACGCGTAGAGAAACCGGGATATCTTTAGGGAAGGTAGGACGAGCGTTAACAGGAGCAGGGACTTGATTAAGGACTTAGAAGAGCGTATCCCAAGGATCAGGAGGTATAGTTCCATTAACCATTTTGGGGATTACAGTCTAGGGCTTCGGCGAGAGCTTTAGGCCTACTAGAGAGGAGTCTAGCAAAATATAATGAACGGACCTTAGAGGGCGGAGAGACGAGGTAACGAAGCCGGTAAAGGCAGTAGGGGTAAAGTAATGCCGAAGTATAAGGGTGTAGTTCAAAGGGCGAGGGTACGAGGTGCGAGAGACGAGGGACGAGGGACGAGGGACGAGGGAGGCAAGCAAGGTCTAATTCAAGGCGTACCAAGTTGTACGCGAGGAATACTCATTACTAGACTAAAGAACTAACTATAAAGCAGAGGGGCGAGCTTTATATACATAAAGAACGAACTAAAATACTAGCTTCCTGATTTATAAGCAGGTAAGTCTAGATCTGGATTTTAAATTAACGAAGGTAAACGAGAGGTAAGGGGTCTAAGTAAGCTACGTTTATAACAAGTTGCTTATCTTATAGTCGTAGGTAAGCTTCTTATTAGTAGTAACTATACCTTAAATTATTAGTTTCTTAGGTTTAGTTATGCTCTAAGGTTTGGTTATTAGTAAAGGATTAACGAGGCTCTAGATGTTAGTGTTCTAGGCTCTTCCTTTCACTAGGAATAACTAGTAATTCTAGTCCGAAGACTTAGTAAGTATGTAGGATTTAGTAGAGTCTCCCATATTGTTAGTAAGTTATTATTAGTCTAGTTAGATTCGAGCAGAGGTGGTAGCTAGTGTGGCTCCGTGTTAAGTTATTAGTTTAGTCGCCGTAGCCTGTAACCTGGTAGAAGCCGTAGATGATAGCAGTTGCGTGTTAGTAAAGAGTACTTAGTTGAGTAGGAGAGTTAATCAGCAAAGAGCTAAGAAGTGGGGTAGTCTTAGCGTCCAGCCGTAGCGTCCCCCGGGCTCATAACTGTTGGATTTGAGAGTAAAGAGTTGTAAGGTCAGAAAAGAGAGTAGATTCTGCCTGTCTCCTGAGAGGGAGGTTGGTAGGCTTGCTTATATACATAAGTGATAACTAAATAACCGAGGGAGTGTAGATATCCGAGGAAGTGTTGATCCGAGGATATTAGGCATGATTGATGCCTTCCATGTTTCCGTGAGAAGATTCTAGAAATGAGTGATATCTGAGGCAGTAAGGAAATAGTCTGATAGGAAGTATTATACCTTCTAGTACTCGGCAGAAGGTTAGTTAATCGAGAGGGACATGAGGAAAGGCATTAACAACGTCGTATTGCCACATCTCGAGGTCGAATACGTAGATAATCGCTATAAGCGTGCGAAAGATACGGAAGGCAAGGGTAGCCGTATATATATCTGTTGGATTTGAGAGTGAAGAGTTGTGAGGTTAGAAAAGAGAGTAGATTCTGCCTGTCTCCTGAGAGGGAGGTCGGTAGACTTGCTTATATACACGAGTGATGACTACATAACCGAGGATACTAAAGATCCGAGAGAGAGTACTGATGCGGGGTTGGGTATTAAAGAGTGTTGTTGTATAAAGGATAGAACATTCGAGATAACTAAGATGCCTGAGGTAGTAAGGCAAGAAAGTCTAATACACCCCCTTTACGACGTGTACGTATTAGGAGGGTCGTGATAGTAAAAGCAGCATTGAGCGTGAGAAATTAAGCAGAGTAGTTAGTTGTCTTGCAATTTGGTAGTGATGTCTTTGAGTCTAATCTGTTGAAGAAAGTATTAATGTTTCTGTTTATTAAGAGGTTTCGTAAGTCTATCTGCAATTGTTTCTGCAGTAGGAGTCCAGGAAATTGAGATGTTGCCTTCTTGTACTTCCTGGCGTAGCCAGTAGCTGTGAATTTGAACATAACGAAGTTTCGTAATAAGCTTGTAGGTCTCTTCGTTAAGCAGGCGAATTATCTGAGTGTTATCACACTGGATCTTCGTCTGATATCCAGTCGAGAAGTCGATTGCTTTAAAGAGGTTTTCCCACCATATAGTTTCCTTAGCGGTAGTTGAGAGCGCGAGTAATTCGGCTTTAGTACTACTGGTCGTAATAGTACGTTATTTGGCTACTTTCCAGTCGATAGCTCCTCCAAAGAGTCGAAAAAGAAAGCCTTAAATACTCTTTCTTATATCGATATCCGAAGCAAAGGAGGCATCGCTGGAGGCAATAAAGAGATCTTTGGTTGACTGAGTAAAGCCTGAGAAAGTAAGAGCGTAGCTTCGAGTATATAATAGATATTCAAGAACTCGTTGAGCTAGATGAAGGTGCTAAGCTGAAGGATTCTGCAAGTGTTTAGAGAGTCGTAATACTGCGTGTGCAATATCTGGTCTAGTATGGACTGCAGCATAGTTAATTGATCCGACTTTCTACTAAAAAGCGTATATGTCTTAATCCGTAGCTTTATCGGGATTCTAAGTAATAGGTTCATTAGGAGGGAGAGGAACTGAGCGCTTCGAGTCCTCTTTAACGTTAAATTTCGCAGCGAGTTTGGCGATGTAGAAGTCTTAGTATAGCCAGAGTTTGCGCTCGTCTCTGTTTCGGATAATTCTAATTACTAGAAACCATTAGAGTTCGCCAAGGTATCGACTCTCGTAGATTTCGAAGAGTTTTCGTTAGAATTCATTAATATAAGTAGTATAATCCCTGTGGTAGATAATAACGATATCATCCACGAAGAAGAATAGGACTATATATTCGTTTGTAAATAGGCAAGGAGCTTCTGGCACTTTAGTAAGGCCGAGATTTTAAAGTATTTTTGACAAGTGCTTTTGCCAGAGAGCTGGTGATTATTTAAGTCTATATAGTGCTCGTAGGAGTAGGAGAACGAGTCCGTCCTTGATGTTCATGCCTAGTAGTGGTTTATAGTATGTTTCCTCATTAATTGGGACGTGTGGATATACATTAATAACGTCGTACTGCCTTGATTCAAGGTCGAAAGTAGTTATAATTACTATAAGTCCTCTAAAGATTCGTGTAGTAAGCGTAGCAGCGTAGGTATCCTAAGCAGTTGATTAAAGGTCTCCTCTAATATAGAGTCGAGCTTTGAACTTGATAAGGTATCCTTCTTCGTCAAACTTGTACTTAAATACCCAGGTAAGTGGAATAATCCGTTTCTTTGCCTTGTGTGCTTGTGTAACAGGGACTTCTATCTAGGTCTGAATTTGCTTAAGTTTCTTGATTTCCTCAAGGAGTGAGGCTAAAAAATCGTCCTTAAATGGATAATTAAGGAGTTCCTCGAAGGTCTTTGGCTCTGGTAGAAGATTGTCTCGATGAACTTTAGACTTAGGTTTTGGAGTGTTAATTGCAGCTGAGAACGCGTTGTAGAAAGTCGATTTTGGTTATTCTTGAGCTTGAGCAAGTCTTGCAGTATATACTTCTTTTCGTAGTTTTCGTGGCTTTCTAAAAGGGTCATTGCTGTAGTTTAGATTTTGATTTCGAGAACTCCGTGAGCTGTTTTCTAGAATAATAGTTTCTTTAGTAAATGTGGCTAAGATATCTGCTCCTCGTGGTGCTCTGTTACCGGGAGTAGCGCCTGGTTACGGTAGAGTGTTATATTGAGCAGGGAGTAGAGGTCCAAGTCGTTGTTTAGTTTGCTCTTACTCTTATTCTTGTTCTTGTTCTTGTTCTTATTCTTCTTCTAATTCGAGAGGTCCTACTTTAGGTTCTACTAATTCTAAGGGTGTAGGTAACGTTTGAGTTAATAGGTCTTTCTTAGCTTGAGATTGTTGGTTTATCGTCTGATTGTGTTGATTAAGGGTAGAGGATTCAGGTTCTTCTTAAGGCATAAGACTATAGATTAATAGCAGAGCAGGAGTATTAAGAGTTTCAATTATCTCCTTTCTAAGGGCTTTACCAATATTAGTCTCTAATAGGTCGAAGAAGCTATTTTCATTAAACGTAACGTCTCTAGTCCGTATTACTTTATCCTAGCTTGGGATCTAGATGCGGAAGATGTTGGTCGAGTCGTACCCAACAAGATATCCGATAAATGCTCGTTTAGCAAGCTTATAAGTGCGTAGAAGATCTTTGCGTAGAGAGTAGGCTTTGCATCCGTAGGCTTTAAGATGCGAGAGATTTGGTCTATTACCAGTGACTCTTTTAAAAGGTGTAATCTAGCCGAGTTTCTTGAGTGGAGTCCTGTTATGGATATAGGCAGCGGCTCGGATGGTTTTAGGCCATAGTCGTTCTGGAAGGTTCGCGCCAATTCGTATAGCTCGTGCCCTGATGAGAAGTACACCCCCTAAGCGTTCAGAGTGTCCGTTTTACTCGGGTGTTGCAGGAGCTAAGGTTTCAAGGGTAATTCTATAATCTATGAGATAGGAGAGGAAGGTATTTCCGAGTGTAGTTTCTCTATTAGTTCTAAAGAAGATAACCTTGCCCTGGTAGCGGATCTTGATGATTTTGAGTCTATAGATGGCAAGTTCCGCTGTGTCTGATTTATGCCTATATATGAATGGGAGGATGAAGTTTAATAATGAGCAAGTAAGATGAGCTGTCTATTTATCTCCGTTATAAGCTGGTATAAGCTAGAGAAGATCGAATATAACGCGTGAGAAAGGCTTAGTTAGTTCTTCTTCTTTATCTAAAGATCGAGAGACGATCCTATGTGCCTTTGATAGTGCATAGGTTTCGCAGTGCTAGAGTGGTTGTTTAGATGATGATGGAGTGATTTGTGTTCCTTCGGTGGATTCTTCGAGATATTGAAGAGTTTCCTGGCTAGCGTGGCCAAGGATACGGTACTAGTTGGTGATGTGTACGGCTTTGGTTGCGAAAGCAGTTAGTTAAGTTGCGAGAAGTAAAGAGTAAGCTTGGAGCGGTGCTGTGTTGCGTTTAAGGTAGAAATATCCGTTATATCGTTCAGTAAAGCAGAGAGTCTGATTGTTCTTGCTTAGAGTTCTAGTCCTTGGGTTCTAGTCGATTCCTGCTTCAAGAGCTTTGTTAAGCGATATAAGATTAGCCATAAAAGATGGAGATATTGCAACATCTTAGAGAGTAATATGGCCTTTACCAGATGGTGTCTTAACGTTAATAGTGACTATCCCATACGCAGTGATTAGTGCAGTTGTTTCTCTATAGGTAAGGTATTCGTCTAGTTCAGCAGCTCTGGTTTGTTTAAATCTATCCTGCATGGATCGGTTATAGATATGATAATCTGTTCTAGAGTCGAGAATCTAGGATGACTAAAGAGAGGTATTGGCTCTCCTTGTAGAGTAGCTAATAACAGAGAATAAGGCGACTTCGATTAAAGGTGATTTGCTTTGAACGTTAGGTGTTAGAGTTGCAGTCGTGTTTGTAGTGGATGGAGAACCGAGTTGTCTTTCCTTTTCTCGATTTAGTGCATAGTCGATTCGTGCCTTGATTTTTGGATCCTTAAGTTTCTCGTTAATACGTATTTAAGCAGCCTTATTTGGTGTCTAGTGCTTAGGCCGTATATCCTCGTTCAGGTAGAAACAGTCCTTATACCAGTAATTAAGTCCACAGATATAAGGTGGCTTTTCGTTGTTTTCCTATTCCTTGCCCTTGAAAGTGGCCGGGAAGGCTGAGTGCTTCGAGGATTTGGATAGTTTCTCGAGATTCTCGATGCGTAGGTGTTGCCTATAGTCTTTAACAGCTTTGTAAAGGGTTAGCTTAGTTTCTTAGCCTCGTAGAAGGTATAGTTCTATCTGAGAGTAGGTGGAATCGATTCCTCGAAGGGAGAGGAGAAAGTCTCTAACTGGTCGGTCGTCTTTGACTTGTGGCAAGTCGCGTTGCTTAGCTTTGGTGTAGACCTCTTCCTAAGATTGAAGCCATTTCTTAATATTCTGGTTGGATGGACCTCGCTTGAGCTGATTGTACTACTGTTCGAGTTCTAGATCTGTAGCTTCGTTGGTTGGTGCAAGTTTAGCTTTAAGCGTTGTCAGATAGGTCTAAGGATGATTATCCGAATCCGTGTTGCTAATATACGGGAGCAGATTTATGGCGATTGAGTCCTAGATGTAGGTTGCAAGATTAGCAAGTGCCTTTTGTTGTTTTTCGTAGAGTGCGTAGTTAGCGCGGTAGTTGCTTATCTTATAGTTATAAGTGAGCTTCTTGTCAGCAGTAACTATGCCTTGAATTATTAGTTTCTTAGGTTTAGTTGTGCCCTGAGGTTTGGTTGTCAGTGAAGGATCAACGAGGCTCCAGATGTCAGTGTTCTGGGCTCTTCCTTTCACCAGGAATAACTAGTAGTTCTAGTCCGAAGACTTGGTGAGTATGTGGGATTTGGTAGAGTCTCCCATGTTGTTAGTAAGTTGTTGTTGGTCTAGTTGGATTCGAGCAGAGGTGGTAGCCAGTGTGGCTCCGTGTTGAGTTATCGGTTTAGTCGCCGTAGCCTGTAACCGGGTAGAAGCCGTAGATGACAGCAGTTGCGTGTTAGTAAAGAGTACTCAGTTAAGTAGAAGAGTTGATCAGTAAAGAGCTAAGAAGTGGGGTAGTCTTGGCGTCTAGCCGTAGCGTCCCCCGGGCTCATAACTGTTGGATTTGAGAGTGAAGAGTTGTGAGGTCAGAAAAGAGAGTAGATTCTGCCTGTCTCCTGAGAGGGAGGTCGGTAGACTTGCTTATATATACGAGTGATGACTACATAACCGAGGATACTAAAGATCCGAGAGAGAGTGCCGATGCGGGGTTGGGCATCAAAGAGTGTTGTTGTATAAAGGATAGAACATTCGAGATAACTGAGATGCCTGAGGTAGTAAGGCAAGAAAGTCTGACAATATCTTAGTAGGAGACTTGTAGGTTACCTCGTACGTATACTCGTGCCTTGATCTTAGTAAGGAAGCCCTTCTCGTCGAACTTGTATTTAAAGACCTATATAAGAGGGATGACCTATTTGTTGGCCTTGCGTGCTTGATCCTCGTCTACTACGATCTATACCCCCTTACCGTTACCTTTCTACAGCTCCCGATAGAGTGCTTAAAAGAGGTAAAGTTTTAATTGGTGCTTAAGGATGTCCTTGTAGTAACGTGGCTCGGGCGGTAGGTCGTTCCGATAAATGCGTGGCAGAGGAGGAAGCTCCTCTAACTAATATAAGGGTAGAGGATCCTCGTGTATAGTGGGTTGAGATATTTGCTCGTAATTACCCGTAGGAGCGTGTTTAAGCAGTGCACACATGCTCGCGGCGAGAAAGGTCTGCTCATAGTGAGCGTTACTAACGACCTTTGCGGTATGCGTAGCTCTTCTTCGATTTCTTAGACCCTCGATAATAAGGTTCGGGTTGGGTTCCGCGTTGATGTGAGCTACAAGGGGTGCACGATTGCCTCGTGCTGCTCCTAGGTCAGGCTTAGTATCGTATTAAACAGGGAGAAGACGGCCAAGGCGTCTCTCTTGCTATTATTCGTCTTCCTTACCCTCTAAGGTAGGCGAGTCTCTAAGAGCAGATGATAACGGAAACTCGTTATCGCTTAGTAGCTGTAGTACGCTGTCGTCTCTAGTAGACGGTGATGGTGTATATAGTTAAGCGTGTTGCTCATCTAGTTTGTCGGGTTGTTATTGCCTATCCGGTGATAGAGTAGGTTGTTCGTGAATAACCTCCTCATCTTCACTGGATAACGAATCTGACGTGATAAGGTCCTCAGAGCCTAGACGGATGCGAGGAATAACCTCCTAAGGCTCCTCTTCTACATCCTCGATTTCTTAATACTACTCTTGCTTATCTAGTAAGTATTTTAATAACTCGTCAAAACTGACGTCTCTTGAGCGGATGATACGGTCCCCTGGTGGATACTATATCCGGTAGATGTTGGTGAAGTTATACCTAACAAGATAGCTAACGAGGGCTCGTTCTTGGAGCTTGTTACTACGCGGGATGGTTTTATTAAGAGCGTAGGCCTTGCATCCGTAGACTCTTATGTGAGCCACGTTTAGCTTAATACTATGAACAAGCTCGAAGGGCGTCTTCCACTTGAGAACTTTGCTTGGCGTCCGATTGTATATGTACGTTGCTGCTAGGACTATCTCTGGCCATAGGCGTTCAGGGAGGTTTGCCCCGATACGCATTGCTCGTGCTTTGATAATAATAGACTGACCAGTTCTCTCGGTATATCCGTTCTAAGCAGGTGTATAGGGTGCTGAGACCTCTATTGTGATTCCTCTTCGCTTAAGTTCATTTTTAAACGCGGTGTTAAGTGATCATTCGCTATTAGTTCGAAAGAACGCGGTAAGAGCGTCAAAGCGACGTTCGATCATACTCAGAATATCGAGAATAAGCGTGTTGTAGTCTGATTTGAGTATATGGGTGCGGGTAAAGACGTAGTTGCTCCTTGTATACTCGACATAAGTAATCCACTCGTGTTGGTTGTACGCAGGAGTCATCTAAATGAGGTCAAATGAGACTCGGAAGAATGGCTTATTGCGAGCCTCCTCTGGTGATGAGTCTCGCGCGATAATTTAATGAGCTTTCGCACGCGAGCAGGTATCAGTGAACAGACATAATGTCGTTCGTGAACTCTACGCCGGTGACAGCCGTAGGTAGTGCCTTAATAGCGTGGTGGTTGGTATAAGCAAAGACTCTATGCCACTGTTTAGCGGAGAGACTGCGGGTAGCCGCAGCGCTCGTAATGGCCGATAAGGACTCTGCACGATGTAGTTCGATAAAGAACTGACCATCCGATGGAGTAAGGATATACACCGTAGTGTCGTCCTTATAGAGTCGAAGACTCTTGGTATCCATGTGAACGTCTTTCTTATTACACTTAGAAATAGAGACTAAGTTGTCCATGAATACTAGGACGTAGGCTACATTACGAAGGGTAATAACCTTACTCTTCTTTCCGTTACGGGCATTAACTATAATATTCCCGAAGCTCTTAATAGGCACACGCGTGTTGCCGTAGATCACGAAGTCGTCTGGACCTGCGTTGCGTGTCTTGGTGAACCTTTTGCGTATATACCTGTTGCACACGTGATGAGTAGTGCCCGTGTCTATAATCCATGAGAGCTCTAACGTGGTTGGACGCGAGTCTCGTTGCGTGGCAAATGACTGCGCAATAATGGCTGGGAAGGACTTAATAGAGCCTTGCTCGTTATTACTATTGTCATCATTTGCAAACGTGTTAGGCTTAGGCTCCTTGCCTTTACCCTTGTTGCCTTGTGTATAAGGTGTTGGCGGTGTACCGCGTTTGAGGGCTATTTCCACCTGTGCTTTGATCTTGTCATTCTTCATGAGCTTAAGGATCTTATCCTGGACCTTTTTGTTGGGTTTAAAGTCGGCAGGTCGATTAGGTGCGTCTTAGTTGAGGTAGAAGCACTAATAGTACCAGTAATAGTCACCACAGAGGCACTTGAGAGCCTTCTTAGGTTGCTCGTCGCCTCGCAGAGTGGCTATAAAAGTTATACGAGTCTTGTTCATTGTAAGTGCTTGCTTCTGGCGTGCATGCTCACGATAGTCGATAATAACATCTAAAACGTCAAGCGTCTTAGTACCCAGTCGTAGCTCACGAAGGATAGGGCTAGCGTATTCTAAGTCGTGTTGCATGATAGGCTTGAGGAATGCGTTTACTCCTCGAGAGCCTTCGACATCAGAGAGGCTAAGAGAGCGTGCTTTGAATACACACTCCTCCTATTATGTAAGCCACTTTTTAGTGCTCTGGGCAGTTGGAGGCTTCTCAAGCTCGCGGAGCTTATTGAGAATAAACTCCTGTTGTGTAGAGACGGAAGGTTGGAGTCGAGCTTTCAGGGCACGCAACTGCGCATAGGGATGAGAGTCCTCGATCTTGCGCAGGAGCGGTAGCAGCGGCTAAGACACTGAGTCCTCAATAAGCGATAAGAGGTCATTAAGCTCTCGCATCTGCCTATCGTACTCCTTCTTATCCTCCTTGTAGTCCTCGCGCTTCCACTTATACTCCTCACGAGCAGCGTCGGTGATATTACCTATTAGTAGAGGAGGCTTAGTAGGCGCGATTGGTTGTTGCGGACGTAAGTCCTTGGTTGGATCGATGTAGTCGTATACGCGAGCCTTCTTTGCACGCGATTGGACGAAGAACTATTTATCCTAGTCTTGCGAAGACTTAAGGACGATGACTGGCTTCGAAGACGACATAGTGGGTGACGAATAAGTGTTATTCGTCAGTCGGTGTGGTACAGCTAACCAAAAAGGGTTAAAGCTAGCTAGGAACGTGTATCAGATACTTAAGATGCTTAATATTGAGGCAAATAGCTGTGTCGTGATAACTGTTGATAAAATAACGCGTGGAGGGAAGCCGTCGCACGGTCGCGATGTGTTACAACAGGGTGCAACAATAGTGTTCTTCTGGATGCCGCAGAGAGAACGTTATAAGCGTATGAGACGCTTATTTATTTATTTATTTATTTATTTATTTAGTTTTACGTCCTTTTTTCAGCCTAAGACTATTAAAGACGGAGTTTCTAGAACTCGTGGCTATGGAAGGGTAATACCTCTTTTAGTAAAGGTGGGCTTTTTAGGTATAGTAAACGGTATAGCGTCTATCGCCTAAATAGGCTTATAGCCAAAGAAAGTAAAGAGGAAGTATATAAGGAAAGTAAAAGGAAGTACGGTAGGTATACGTTTATTTAGAGCTCCGCCGAGCTAGTTTCTAGATACCACCTCCGTATAGATATCTATATTTATTTTAGAAACTCTAGCGTACTAGATATTTCTTTTATCGAGGTAAGAAGCTTCTTTAGGTCTAGATATTCTCTTCTAAGTATATCCTTAATACTCCTTCTTTCGTAGAAGTATTTTAGGTATTTTAGTAAAAGATATCTAGATATTTGTTTTACTATATTCGTATAAGGGCACCTATTAGTTCCGGCGTGTTTAAACCTAAAGAGATAGGATCTAAAGTATCCGTATTCTATCTTTAGTTAGTAAAAGGCGGAGGCTAATTCCCGCTCCTTTAGAGGGGGTTTTAGTTTCCGTTTAACTTAATAGCCGTATAGTTCCTTATAGGTAGAGGCTGGGGTATTTTTAAGCTTCTTTATCTACTCCTTATAAAGCTCCTCCTTTAGCTGCATTCTATAGAAGGCTAGGCTATTTTTAGAGCTTAATATAGGTAGTCTAGTAGCTTCTTTTGCGAGTTTATCCGCGGCCTCGTTTCTAAGGATATCTTTATATCTAGGTGCCTATTCTAGAGAGATTTTGTTCCCCTTATCCTATAGGATTTTTGCTGCTTTAACTGCCCGGATTTATTAATCTTAGCTAGAAGTATTAGCTAGGGTTTATAGCCGTAAGAGTACGGCCTAGTTATCCGCATAGACTCTTATTTCTTAGTTTTTATATCCTCGTTTACTAGCAAATTTAAGGGCATTTATAATACCTTCTAGTTCGCTATTATAAACGAGGTAGTTAGGACCGTAGTTTCTAACTAGTTCTTATTATATAGTATCTCGAGATTGGCTAAGGTCTAGTATTTCTATTCCTATTTCTATTTCTTTTCCTATTAGAAGTTATAAGGCGTCGGAATATATAGATACTTAACTATTTAGGGCTTCTAGGAGAGCCTTAGCGTGTACTTTAGCTTCGGCTTCCTTCTCTAGGGTAGATATCCTAACCGAATAGGGGGGACTACCGCTCTATGGTTTAAAAAGAAAGGGATCTACCTCTTCTATCTCCTTAGGGATTTTAGAGTATATTCTCCTTATTCTTTCTACCTATATAGGAGGTATACCTCCTATATTTCGGTTAGATTCTCTCTCTATTTCGTAGCGGATTAGATATTCCTTTTTAAGCTATCTTATTCTAAACGTATACTTTTTTAGGGTATCGTCTAGGCGGAGCTCGGATAGTAGGATTACCGTCTCTAGTTCTAGAGGAATAATAGGAGTAGTTTTAAAAACTCCTAGAATCTTTTATAGAGCAAGATTTTAGAGTAGTGTATATTGGCGTTTAAACTGTGCCTAATTTTTCTAGAAGATCGGATAGCTAAAATCGGCTACGCTGGTAATATAGGCTATATATAGCTATCTAACCGCGTAGGGGGATAGACCCCGTTCGGTATTAGCTAGTCTAGAGAGGCGTTGGAAGGCTAAACGGGCTTGGCTAACTCTTATAGAGACGTGCTCCTTAAAAGTAAGTTTTGGGTCGAGGAAGATTCCTAGCCACCGGACGAGTTTTTAAGGTTCTACTCTATTACCGTCTGGTAAGATAATAGAGGTTTAGCTAGCCTCTTTATTATTAGAGAAGTGTAGGAGTTCGGTCTTTAAAAGGTCGAATTCTACCCTATTCTCTTGGCCCCGCTTATAGAGCTGTTTTACCTCTTCCTCTAATAGATATTTATTACGCTTATAACTAGAATATAAGACGCTTATACGGAGATTAAACGATGGATAACGAGTTTTGGAAGTGATTCCGGGCTCATAACTGTTAGATTGTTGATGAACAACGATGATCTATTGATGATTGGCATGAGGAGGAAGGGCGTAGGTGGCCCACCCTCCTTATATACGTAAGTGATCCGAGAACTGGGATTGGCCTATCCTTAGCCATACGGAACTAGAAAAAGCATGCTCAAACCAAATAAAAGGCACGACCCCAGGGCCAGATGCTATAACACAAGAGATAATTACTCATGCGTTTTAAGCCGCCCCCGACGCCTTCTATTAGGTATATAGCCTACTTTTTACCTACGGATACCATCCGTTACGCTGGAGACAGGCTACCGGTATAATTCTAAAGAAGCCGAATAAACCCGATGAGTCCGCCCCAAAGGCTTATAGGGTAATTTCACTTCTAAATTGCCTAGGAAAAACTCTTGAACGAATACTTGCAAAAAGGCTAGGCTTCTTAGCAGAAACGACCTCTCTTCTAGACCCCTCCCAAATCGGGGGAAGGCTAAAGAAATCTGCTATCGATGCCGCCCTATTATTAACGAATATTGCTGAAAAAGACCGCCGTAAAAAGCGTAAAACGTCGGCCCTATTCCTTGATATAAAAGGAGCCTTTGACCACGTCGCCTAAGAACAACTACTAGCCATAATAGCAAGAATAGGCCTACCAATTAACCTACTCGCGTGGGTTAGGTCGTTTCTTAATCTACGAGTACTACGCCTCGCCTTTAACGGAGAAAATAAGGAATTTAGTAGAATAGAGACCGGGATTCCTCAAGGAAGCCTAATCTCCCCTATGCTATTCCTTATATATACCCGAGAGCTCTTTAAAACAAACAAAATCACCTACCTATCCTATATAGATAATATTAGTCTTATAGCTAGTTCTTCTAGTTATAAGCGTAATAAATATCTATTAGAGGAAGAGATAAAATAGCTCTATAAGCGAGGCCAAGAGAACGGGGTAGAATTCGACCTTTTAAAGACCGAACTCCTATACTTCTCTAATAACAAAGAGGCTAGCCAAACCTCTATTATCTTACCAGACGGTAATATAGTAGAACCTTAAAAACTCGTCCGGTGGCTAGGAATCTTCTTCGACCTAAAACTTACTTTTAAGGAGTACGTCTCTATAAGAGTTAGCCAAGCCCGTTTAGCCTTCCAACGCCTCTCTAGACTAGCTAATACCGAACGAGGTCTATCCCCCTACGCGGTTAGACAGCTATATATAGCCTATATTACTAGCGTAGCCGATTTCGGCTATCCGATCTTCTAGAAAAATTAGGCACAGTTTAAACGCTAATATATACTACTCTAAAATCTTGCTCTACGAAAGATTCTAGGAGTTTTTAAAACTACCCCTATTATTCCTCTAGAACTAGAGACGGTAATCCTACCCTCCGAGCTCCGCCTAGACGATACCCTAAAAAAGTATACGTTTAGAATAAGATAGCTTAAAAAGGAATATCTAATCCGCTACGAAATAGAGAGAGAATCTAACCGAAATATAGGAGGTATACCTTCTATATAGGTAGAAAGAATAAGGAGAATATACTCTAAAATCCCTAAGGAGATAGAAGAGGTAGACCTCTTTCTTTTTAAACTATAGAGCGGTAGTCCCCCCTATTCGGTTAGGATATCTACTCTAGAGAAGGAAGCCGAAGCTAAAGCATACGCTAAGGCCCTCCTAGAAGCCCTAAATAGTTAAGTATCTATATACTCCGACGCCTTATAACTTCTAATAGGAAAAGGAATAGGAATAGGAATAGGAATACTAGACCTTAGCCAATCTCGAGATACTATATAATAAGAACTAGTTAGAAACTACGGTCCTAACTACCTCGTTTATAACGGCGAACTAGAAGGTATTATAAATGCCCTTAAATTTGCTAGTAAACGAGGATATAAAAACTAAGAAATAAGAGTCTATGCGGATAACTAGGCCGTACTCTTACGGCTATAAACCCTAGCTAATACTCCTAGCTAAGATTAATAAATCCGGGCAGTTAAAGTAGTAAAAATCCTATAGGATAAGGGGAACAAAATCTCTCTAGAATGGGCACCTAGATATAAAGATATCCTTGGAAACGAGGCCGCGGATAAACTCGCAAAAGAAGCTACTAGACTACCTATATTAAGCTCTAAAAATAGCCTAGCCTTCTATAGAATACAGCTAAAGGAGGAGCTTTATAAGGAGTAGATAAAGAAGCTTAAAAATACCCTAGCCTCTATCTATAAGGACCTATACGGCTATTAAGTTAAACGGAAACTAAAACCCCCTCTAAAGAAGCGGGAATTAGCCTCCGCCTTTTACTAACTAAAGATAGGATACGGATACTTTAGATCCTATCTCTTTAGGTTTAAATATACCGGAACCGATAGGTGCCCTTGCACGAACATAGCAAAACAAACATCTAGACATCTTTTACTAAAATACCTAAAATACTCCTACGAAAGAAGGAGTATTAAGGATATACTTAGAAGAGAACATCTAGACCTAAAGGAGCTTCTTACCTCGATAAAAGGAATATCTAGTACGCTAGAGTTTCTAAAATAAATATAGATATCTACACGGAGGTGGTATCTAGAAACTAGCTCGGCGGAGCTCTAAATAAACGTATACCTACCGTACTTCCTTTTACTTTCCTTATATACTTCCTCTTTACTTCCTTTGGCTATAAGCCTATTTAGGCGATAGACGCCATACCGTTTACTATACCTAAAAAGCCCACCTTTACCAAAAGAGGTATTACCCTTCCATAGCCACGAGTTCTAGAAACTCCGTCTTTAATAGTCTTAGGCTGAAAAAAGGACGTAAAACTAAATAATAAAATAATAAAATAATAAAATATACGTAAGTGAGTGACTAAGCTATCTGGTGTTGCAAAAGCAATATGCAAAACACGTGATTTCCAACACCTTGCAACATCATCGAGGTAGACGCTCCAACTGGAATCGCGAAGGATACGAGGCAATTGCGCGAGTTCGAACCGAGCCCTGGATTTTCTGGTCACCAGAGCCCATGTGAAGAGACAAGATACCAGAGTGTAGCGCTCTGGATAAATGAATTCGTCCTGTGGTGCAGCCACAGGCGGCTGCAACGTGTAACTGGCATTGGCCGCAGCACTCATACGCCCAATAAATGACTCTCGGCTGTTGTTTGCACGGTTGCAGACAGTTTCGATTAAGGGCCGGCTTGCCATTGGATCGTTGCAGAAAAAATATATGCGAAATTGGCCAAGAATGGGAATATCCAGCTGGATATCCACCGGGTTGACATCCGTGTAGCGCGTGACTTTTGCTGGTGTAGGCAGGCATCCTGGCTTCAGATCGCCTGATCCCATCGCTTTTGTCGGCAAATTCAGCACGTTGGGCTCATATTCAACAACGCCTGAAATGAAGCGAATATTCGCCGTAAAGTTGTGAGCCAAGTCATTCCAGTCACCTGCGGCAAAGGCGCTCGCATGCTCCTCGTCGAAGTGAACCAATTGCTGGGCAACGCGACGACGCTCGGTTTCGTACGTTCCCAGGAGTTCGGGTTTTGCCAATTTTCGTACAGTCAAGTTGAGTTTCCACGCGAGATTCCATGCATCATGCATCGAAGTGTTCCTACAACACTGATTACTTGATGTCTCAAATATAGAAAACGTGAACAAAACTTACATGCCTTGCGCAGCCTTTGGAGAATGCGTATGACTAGCCTGAGCGGTGGATGAGCATGGCCCACGGATAAAGGCAGTGTACTCACATCACCACAGATGAAGACTCGACCCCTGTCATCCATGAATTTGGTCGACACCCTTTGGCCGACCTGGTACCTCCCGAACCATTCTGCAATACGTTAGATCAGCATTTCGTTCGGGCTCAGAGATACCAACCAATAGTTCTCCATTTCAAATGGAATGGATGCAAAATCTCTTGGGCTCTCTGCATGACGACTTCTTGAGATAGCTCTTCCCTAGAGGTACTCGATCTTGAATCTGGCTTTATTTCAATGTAAGCTCTCGTAAGGCTCCGCTCGCGTGGCATAAGCATGACGCAACCAGCCTCTTCGGAGCCCACTATAACTTTAGACCAAAGATCTGGAAAGTTCGTCTGAACCTTGCCGTCTAGAATACCCCAGATCGAATCTGATGATGACCCCATGAGCTGCGCTCCTGGGATCGACTTTCGTACTGCTGAGTGTGCCCCGTCGCATCCAACGAGGAATTCAGTCGTCATAGTGCTCCGCTGGTGTTGATTTCCGGCTTTGCAATTGGCTTCAATGAACCCTGCAGTGTAAGTAAAATCCATGTATATGGCGTTTCTTCGTATCTTGATTCCGCGTTCTTTTAAATCCTTGATGAAAATCTCCTCCAACTCTCCCTGGTGGAGGAGGAGAAGATACGGATCCAATAGGTCTACTGTCTCGGGTGGATAGTGTACTTTGCGTCCAATCCGACGCATTCCTCCGTTCAATGTGCATGCCTGCATCTTCCATCAACGTTTCTATTTAAGCTTAATGGAATCGTAGAAGGTTTGAGGTACCCAGAAACAGATGTCGAATACTTTCACGCCTTTACGCAAAAGGCTGTCAACCAGTCTCATTTGGCGCAATGTTTCAATCGATTTGGGTTGAAGGCCATCTGCTCTGCCAGTCAAGTTCCGGCGCTCACTGTTGTCAATAACGTCGACTCTCACTCCAAAACGAGCAAGATTATTCCTAAAATATTTTAAGCATTCGGAGGCAGTTTTGTTTTGAGTGGTGGGTTCATTCGCTTACGCAAGCATAAGACCTGCTGGACCAGCCCCAACAACCAGGACGTTACTGGTTGGTGAGCTCTGAAATCCATGAGTGCTGTTGACATCGGAAAAGCTGCTGAGGGATGATTTGGCGCTGTCTTAAAATGAGCTACTTGACAAATTCCCAAGGGAAATTGTTGGATTTGAGAGTGAAGAGTTGTGAGGTCAGAAAAGAGAGTAGATTCTGCCTGTCTCCTGAGAGGGAGGTCGGTAGACTTGCTTATATACACGAGTGATGACTATATAACCGAGGATACTAAAGATCCGAGAGAGAGTGCCGATGCGGGGTTGGGCATTAAAGAGTATTGTTGTATAAAGGATAGAACATTCGAGATAACTGAGATGCCTAAGGTAGTAAGGCAAGAAAGTCTGATACACCCCCTTCACGACGTGTACGTATTAGGAGGGTCGTGATAGTAAAAGCAGCATTAAGCGTGAGAAATTGAGCAGAGTAGTTAGTTGTCTTGCAATTTGGTAGTAATGTCTTCGAGTCCAATCTATTAAAGAAAGTATTAATGTTTCTGTTTATTAAGAGGTTTCGTAAGTCTATCTGCAATTGTTTCTATAGTAGAAGTCCAGGAAATTGAGATGTTGCCTTCTTGTACTTCCTGGCGTAGCCAGTGGCTGTAAATTTGAATATGACGAAGTTTCGTAATAAGCTTGTAGGTCTCTTCGTCAAGCAGGCGAATTATCTAAGTGTTATTACACTAGATCTTCGTCTGATGTCTAGTCGAGAAGTCGATTGCTTTGAAGAGGTTTTCCCACCATATAGTTTCCTTGGCGGTGGTTGAGAGCGCGAGTAATTCGGCTTCAGTACTGCTGGTCGTAATAGTACGTTATTTGGCTACTTTCTAGTCGATAGCTCCTCTAAAGAGTCGAAAAAGAAAGCCTTGAATACTCTTTCTTGTGTCGATATCCGAAGCAAAGGAGGCATCGCTGGAGGCAATAAAGAGATCTTTGGTTAACTAAGTAAAGCCTAAGAAAGTAAGAGCGTAGCTTCGAGTGTATAATAGATATTTAAGAACTCGTTGAGCTAGATGAAGGTGCTAAGCTGAAGGATTCTGCAAGTGTTTAGAGAGTCGTGATGCTGCGTGTGCAATATCTGGTCTAGTGTGGACTGCAGCATAGTTAATTGATCCGACTTTCTGCTAAAAAGCGTATATGTCTTGATCCGTAGCTTTATCGGGATTCTAAGTAATAGGTTTATCAGGAGGGAGAGGAACTGAGCGCTTCGAGTCCTCTTTAACGTTGAATTTCGCAGCGAGTTTGGCGATGTAGGAGTCTTAGTATAGCCAGAGTTTACGCTCGTCTCTATTTCGGATGATTCTAATTGCTAGAAACCATTAGAGTTCGCCAAGGTATCGACTCTCGTAGATTTCGAAGAGTTTTCGTTGGAATTTATCGATATAAGCAGTGTAATCCCTATGGTAGATAATAACGATATCATCCACGAAGAAGAATAGGACTATATATTCGTTTATAAATAGGTAAGGAGCTTCTGGCACTTTAGTAAGGCCGAGATTTTAAAGTGTTTTTGATAAGTGCTTTTGCTAGAGAGCTGGTAATTGTTTAAGTCCATATAGTGCTCGTAGGAGTAGGAGAACGAGTCCGTCCTTGATGTTCATGCCTAGTGGTAGTTTATAGTATGTTTCCTCATCAATTGGGACGTGTAGATATGCATTAATAACGTCGTACTGCCTTAATTCAAGGTCGAAAGCAGTTATAATTGCTATAAGTCCTCTAAAGATTCGTGCAGTAAGCGTGGCAGCGTAGGTATCCTGAGCAGTTGATTGAAGGTCTCCTCTAACACAGAGTCGAGCTTTGAACTTAATAAGGTATCCTTCTTCGTCGAACTTATACTTGAATACCCAGGTGAGTGGAATAATCCGTTTCTTTGCCTTATGTGCTTGTGTAACAGGGACTTCTATCCAGGTCTGAATTTGCTCAAGTTTCTTGATTTCCTCAAGGAGTGAGGCTAAAAAATCGTCCTTAAATGGATGATTGAGGAGTTCCTCGAAGTTCTTTAGCTCTGGTAGAAGATTGTCTCGATGAACTTAAGACTTAGGTTTTGGAGTGTTGATTGCAGCTGAGAACGCGTTGTAGAAAGTCGATTTTGGTTGTTCTTGAGCTTGAGCAAGTCTTGCAGTATATGCTTCTTTTCGTGGTTTTCGTGGCTTTCTAAAAGGGTCATTGCTATAGTTTGGATTTTGATTTCGAGAACTCCGTGAGCTGTTTTCTGGAATGATAGTTTCTTTAGTGAATGTAGCTAAGATATCTGCTCCTCGTGGTGCTCTGTTGCCGGGAGCAGCGCCTGGTTGCGGTAGAGTGTTATATTGAGCAGGGAGTAGAGGTCCAAGTCGTTGTTTAGTTTGCTCTTGCTCTTGTTCTTGTTCTTGTTCTTGTTCTTGTTCTTCTTCTGATTCGAGAGGTCCTACTTTAGGTTCTACTGATTCTGAGGGTGTGGGTAACGTTTGAGTTGATGGGTCTTTCTCAGCTTGAGATTATTGGTTTGTTGTCTGATTATGTTGATTGAGGGTAGAGGATTCAGGTTCTTCCTGAGGCATGAGACTATAGATTGATGGCAGAGCAGGAGTATTGAGAGTTTCAATTATCTCCTTTCCAAGGGTTTTACTAATATTAGTCTCTGATAGGTCGAAGAAGCTGTTTTTATCAAACGTGACGTCTCTGGTCCGTATTACTTTATCCTAGCTTAGGATCCAGATGCGGAAGATGTTGGTCGAGTCGTACCCAACAAGATATCCGATAAATGCTCGTTCAGCAAGCTTATAAGTGCGTGGAAGATCTTTGCGCAGAGAGTAGGCTTTGCATCCGTAGGCTTTAAGATGCGAGAGATTTGGTCTGTTACTAGTGACTCTTTTAAAAGGTGTGATCTAGCCGAGTTTCTTGAGTGGAGTCTTGTTATGGATATAGGCAGCGGCTCGGATAGTTTCAGGCCATAGTCGTTCTAGAAGGTTCGCGCCAATTCGCATGGCTCGTGCCCTAATGAGAAGTACACCCCCTGAGCGTTCAGAGTGTCCGTTTTGCTCGGGTGTTGCAGGAGCTGAGGTTTCAAGGGTAATTCCATGATCCATAAGATAGGAGAGGAAGGTATTTCCGAGTGTAGTTTCTCCATTAGTTCTAAAGAAGATAACCTTGCCCTGGTAGCGGATCTTAATGATTTTGAGTCCATAGATGGCAAGTTCCGCTGTGTCTGATTTGTGCCTATATGTGAATGGGAGGATGAAGTTTAATAATGAGCAAGCAAGATGAGCTGTCCATTTATCTCCGTTATAAGCTGGTATAAGCTGGAGAAGATCGAATGTAACGCGTGAGAAAGGCTTAGTTGGTTCTTCTTCTTTGTCTGAAGATCGAGAGACGATCCTATGTGCCTTTAATAGTGCACAGGTTTCGCAGTGCTAGAGTAGTTGTTCAGATGGTGATGGAGTGATTTGTGTTCCTTCGGTGGATTCTTCGAGATATTGAAGAGTTTCCTGGCTAGCGTGGCCAAGGATGCGGTGCCAGTTAGTAATATGTGCGGCTTTGGTTGCGAAAGCAGTTGGTTAAGTTGCGAGAAGTAAAGAGTGAGCTTGGAGCGGTGCTGCATTTCGTTTAAGGTAGAAGTGTCCGTTATGTCGTTTAGTGAAGCAGAGAGTCTGATTGTTCTTGCTTAGAGTTCCAGTCCTTAGGTTCCAGTCGATTCCTGCTTCAAGAGCTTTGTCAAGCGATATAAGATTGGCCATAAAAGATGGAGACATTGCAATATCTTAGAGAGTAATATGGCCTTTACCAGATGGTGTCTTGACGTTAACAGTGACTATCCCATACGCAGTAATTGGTGCAGTTGTTTCTCCACAGGTGAGGTATTCGTCTAGTTCAGCAGCTCTGGTTTGTTTGAATCTATCCTGCATGGATCGGTTACAGATATGATGATCTATTCCAGAGTCGAGAATCCAGGATGACTAAAGAGAGGTATTAGCTCTCCTTGTAGAGTGGCTAATAACAGAGAATAAGGCGACTTCGATTAAAGGTAATTTGCTTTGAACGTTAGGTGTTAGAGTTGCAGTCGTGTTTGTAGTGGATGGAGAACCGAGTTGTCTTTCCTTTTCTCGATTTAGTGCATAGTCGATTCGTGCCTTGATTTTTGGATCCTTGAGTTTCTCGTTGACACGTGTTTGAGCAGCCTTATTTGGATTCTAGTGCTTAGGCCGTATATCCTCGTTTAGGTAGAAATAGTCCTTATACCAGTGATTGAGTCCACAGATACAAGGTAGCTTTTCGTTGTTTTCCTGTTCCTTGCCCTTGAAAGTGGCCGGGAAGGCTAAGTGCTTCGAGGATTTGGATGGTTTCTCGAGATTCTCGATGCGTAGGTGTTGCCTATAGTCTTCAACAGCTTTGTGAAGGGTTAGCTTAGTTTCTTGGCCTCGTAGAAGGTGTAGTTCTATCTGAGAGTAGGTGGAATCGATTCCTCGAAGGGAGAGGAGAAAGTCTCTGACTGGTCGGTCGTCTTTGACTTGTGGCAAGTCGCGTTGCTTGGCTTTGGTGTAGACCTCTTCCCAAGATTGAAGCTATTTCTCAATATTCTGGTTAGATGGACCTCGCTTGAGCTGATTGTACTGCTGTTCGAGTTCCAGATCTGTAGCTTCGTTGGTTGGTGCAAGTTTGGCTTTAAGCGTTGTCAGATAGGTCTAAGGATGATTATCCGAATCCGTGTTGCTAATGTACGGGAGCAGATTTGTGGCGATTGAGTCCTGGATGTAGGTTGCAAGATTAGCAAGTGCCTTTTGTTGTTTTTCGTAGAGTGCGTAGTCAGCGCGGTAGTTGCTTATCTCATAGTTATAAGTGAGCTTCTTGTCAGCAGTAACTGTGCCTTAAATTATTAGTTTCTCAGGTTTGGTTGTGCCCTGAGGTTTGGTTGTCAGTGAAGGATCAACGAGGCTCCAGATGTCAGTGTTCTGGGCTCTTCCTTTCACCAGGAATAACCAGTGGTTCTAGTCCGAAGACTTGGTGAGTATGTGGGATTTGGTAGAGTCTCCCATGTTGTTAGTAAGTTATTATTGGTCTAGTTGGATTCGAGCAGAGGTGGTAGCCAGTGTGGCTCCGTGTTGAGTTGTCGGTTCAGTCGCCGTAGCCTATAACCGGGCAGAAGCCGTAGATGACAGCAGTTGCGTGTCAGTAAAGAGTACTTAGTTGAGTAGAAGAGTTGATTAGCAAAGAGCTAAGAAGTGGGGTAGTCTTGGCGTCCAGCCGTAGCGTCCCCCGGGCTCATAACTGTTGGATTTGAGAGTGAAGAGTTGTGAGGTCAGAAAAGAGAGTAGATTCTGCCTGTCTCCTGAGAGGGAGGTCGGTAGACTTGCTTATATACACGAGTGATGACTACATAACCGAGGATACTAAAGATCCGAGAGAGAGTGCCGATGCGGGGTTGGGCATCAAAGAGTGTTGTTGTATAAAGGATAGAACATTCGAGATAACTGAGATGCCTGAGGTAGTAAGGCAAGAAAGTCTGACAGAAATATTCTCTGAAACCTGAGATTGTTGCATTTGCTCCGATTCCATAAACGCGGAACCATCGCCGACAACGGTGGTCCAACTCTACGCTTCGAAAGCGGAAAGTGTGATGGAAGCCAGCCACATTTCTAACGGATGTTAAAATATCATTTTTCGGAGAGCTCCGGGCACTAACAGGTGATATACGACCGCACACGTTTGTGATCACGAGCTGGTCGTGTGAGAATGATCCGCTTAATTTCGGGATCTTCGGTGACCATCGCCAATCGCTGAATGTTCGTATGCCTGACATGCATTCTGTGTCATGCTAACCAAAAGACTCACCTCTTGAATCGTGAACACTTGGGCGGTCTCACGTCGCATTCGCTGATAAAAACACCAGCCAGCGCACGCGAATTCAGCTCGCCTGAGACAAGTTGCCACTCGTTCTATTCTCGCTCTGACACGGTACAAGTTTTCCTTCGGGCCTTTTTCCCTTTTTTTTCACGAGACTGACGAGGTGTTCCGATGACACAGGCGCTGTCTTACCATATCTTGTCCGACAACAAACGCACAATCTTTCCAGACCCTAGCCACGTGACATTTCCCACTTATTCAGAATGGCCTTGACAGCGTGTCGCGACAAGTGCGTTAACGAGTCTTCACTTTCAGTCGGCACCACATAAAACTTCGAGAAAAAGTGTTCAGCGGAAACCAGTTTGTGTGGCATTTCCTAGACTAATTCACTTATTATGCTTCTTCCGCTCAATGAGCCAGCGCACTCCCTGAGCATAATCCTCTCTAGCCTGGTCAGCTGCATGGGCCAGTTCTGGCAAAGGAATGAACCAGAAGGCATGAGGCAGGGCCGGGTAAACCTTCAGCTGTGTAGCCACTCCGCATTCTTGTCGCAGGTGGCGTTCTAGAAGCAGGCCCTCGTCGCGCAGTGGATCCATTCCGGCAATCTGAAAGAACACCGGCGGGTACCCGGATAAGTCAGCGCCGGGTGCCCATGGATTAAACAGGTGGGAGGCGTAGTCGGGATTGTAGTGGCCTGAAGTATATGTTAGGCATTCACTGCTCCGGGTATATTTGCGTCCCGTGGTGGAAACATGTCACTGACCATAAAACATGCGGACATCGTTGGAGTTCATGATGGGTGCGTCAACTCTGCAACCTTCGTGAGATCGCAGCTCTGGCCTGAGGTACTCCGGAAGCCCGGCCTCGCCTGAAATTGCAGGCACTTGGATCGCCAAGCCTGTGATGGGCGGCGAAAAGTTTTCTTTCTTGGAGAGGTGCCCAACGACTATTGCCATGTTGCCGCCCGCCGAATTACCCCCTACAATGAACCCGGCTGTCGTTGGGTTTGCGCCCAGTGTTGAGGCGTTCTGGGCAGCCTGCTCGAATTTAGCTGTGCATGGAACATTTTTCTTTTCAACCAAGTCAAGCTACTTACCCATTTGACAGCATCCCAAACATCGAGGATTGGGATAGGGAAAGGATGTTCTGGAGCCAGCCGATACTCGATCGCCAATGCAACGGCGCCAATCTCTTCGACCAACATTTGGCATGTCCAGGACTCGTCGAAGCGGTCTCCCGTAATGTAGCCTCCGCCATGAATTATGACTGCCAGAGGGGCAGGCTCAGCAACTGCCTGCTTGCGCCTGTGGAGACGCGCCGTGGTCGTTGCGCCATCTCGGAGCGGGATAGAAATGTCCTCCGAGATGATGCGACCGTTATCTTCGTAGCTGCTGCAGTTGCCGCCGTTTGCAGATTTGACTGCACCATAAATGGCACGCAGTTCTTCTGGGCCAGCAGGTCGGGGTGTTTCCAAAAGTGTGTCGTAGGCCTGAAATGGCGTGAGTGCTGACATATGATGCGTGTCCACGTCCAGTACGTACCTTTTGATACTTTGGGTCTTTCTTACCCAGATCCTCCCAGTTTTCTGCCATGATATGAGTATTCCGAGGTCACAGTCAAAGACTCAGAAGTAGTGGGTAAGAAGGTAATCCTTTGTGAAGACTTGCAGAGGAAAACCTACATGGAAATGAACACGGCTTTATAGCATGCCCATTCGACTTGATGCGACCGAGAAACGAAAACAGTACATGATCCATGGATGATGTGCATCCTCTGGGCGAACCTCTTCACCAATCGGCGGATAGCCGGTGCGACCGGTGCGAGCCGCTGCACGTGCATGTAGGCAAATGCGAGCTACTCTCCGACAAGAATATGTCAATAGTTTCTCTCCTTATTCATTCCGGCCCTCTTCCCTTCCCCCCTCCGACAACGTTGGTTCAACTTCCGCTTTCGGTCCCGTCCGACCATACGTGAGGCGCTGGTAAGGTTCGCTGGTGTCAGATCTTGTGCACCAGGATGACACGCCAACAGCCGTCCATCAAGAGCCGCAAGACCAGGACTGGATGCTTGCAATGCAAGAGGCGGAGAGTGAAGGTGAGCTCTGCTGCTGCGCTTGGACCTCGGAGGTCGGAGTCCGCGGGGCCTCCGAAGCTGGCGCTTGAATCTGGAAGACTGACGGTGGAGCCGAGGTTTAGTGCGATGAGACAAAACCGAGATGCCGCAACTGCACTCGCCTACAGCTCCAGTGCAGCTTCTACTTCACTACGCCGAATCCCTTTCCTCTGCCAGGCGGCGATACCACAAACAAATTTTGCAGAGTTCATACCCAAACAACATGTAAATGTTGTAGTAAATCCCTGTATACGGTCGATGACATGCGGCTGCTCCATCAATTCACATCGTCGACTGCTTTTACCGTTACAGACGGCACAGAGGTGCAGCGCACATGGAAAGGCTCGGTCATAGATCTGGCTTTTGATCACAGCTTCCTGTTGCACAGTATCCTGGCATTCTCTGCCCTCCACTTGGCTTATATCCACCCGCAAGACAAAGCAGTGTACGTCAACGTGGCCGCCAGGCACCAGGATAAGGCACTGTCGGAGGTTCATCCTGCGATTGCCGACCTATCCATCCACAATTGTGAGGCTCTGCTGGCTTTTTCACTTCTCACAGTCTGCTACATTCCGGCATCTAGAGATACACTGTTAGATGCTGCAGATGCTGCAGCCACACAGTTCGGTCCTCTCTTGGATTGGCTGAACCTCATCCGAGGCGTCGTCAGTGTCGTCGAGCGTGGCCGGCGCTGGATCCGAATGGGTCCTCTCGCCATCTGGTTGCAGTACTTCTCGCCTGATCTTGCACGATCCACGCCTCTCAATGATATATCGCTGGAAGAGGACCATAGGCTGAGGTGTCTCGAGAAGGTTTGGAATGGTGTTTCCTCTGGGGGTATGGCCGATTGCACCCACGATGATGCCCGTCTCGAGGCTGCCCTCTGCAATGAGGCCCTTGCACAGCTCCGCGGGGCATTTTCTCTCGTTGACGTAGCAATTTCGTCGCATAGCAAGGGCAGTAACAATGGTATTCGGGCGGTCCAAGAGAATTCAAATGGCCAAGGGTGTCCCTCCGTCGTCGCGGCCTCGCTGGTCTGGCTGTACGAGATCAGTGATGACTTCCTCCACATGATAATCGCACAAAGGCCGGCGGCTCTGATTCTCCTTCTCCACAATTTCATTCTAGTCAAGCGTCTGGGCGGTGAAAGGTGTTGGTGGGCCCCTTTGCTTGCCGCTCAGGTTGCTGATGCTGTCACTCCTTTGATTCCTGCCGAATATCACGACCTCATTTTGTGGCCTATCGAAGAGATACGAGGAGCTGGTGTGCGGCCAAACATCATCCAGTGAAGATGAAACGGCCGTTAGTAAGTAAAAACTAATTCTATCAGCGCCATCATTGTTATACTAACAGTGCATCTACGCATCTTAATAGACATTCCTCGTCAGGTCATGACTGTTCCATTCAATACTCAAGTAGGGAGGATGGGGACTTCCTCGACCGCGCACCATGGCTGCTCGCATGCCGATAGTTTGAGAACACGTGCCTGACGCGGGGAAGATCCAATCACATGCGCGATCAAGCGCTTACTCTTGGTTCCTAGACCTGCGGAACAATGGGTCGGAGTCCGCGGACTGCACCGATCATGCGTTCGCTTAACTCCGGATGTACTTGTTGCGGGTCATTGATGCTCTTGGCGAAATCGTAGGATCTGATTGGTTTGCTCGTCGGATTGCGTGGCTTTTGTGTGGCGACAAACCAATCGCAGCTTTTTTTTCTCTCGTGTTTCTCGGCAGACTTCGCATCTAGGGAGTCTCGGGAAGACGTTGGGCCGTGGAATATGACGTTGAGTGCTGGGTTGGCAAATCTCGCGAGATTGTTACTGTGTTTGGTTAGCAATAGAATCGGGAAGAATATATAAAAAGTACTACATTATTTCCAAGCTTAAAGAATGTGCCTTTTACGTCCAAGAGAAAGGACGAAAAGCATTGGAAGGTCCCGCCACAAACCATGTCCTCTGGCTCCGACTTTTCAAACCCACCGGGATCATTCCCGTCTTTAGCTCTCGTTCCCGGGATAGCTGGTCTCTCAATGTGGATGCTTACAGTCTACAGTTTCCTCATCGGTGAGTAAAAATTCAAACCTCAAGGAATAGTACGCTCACATACGCGCTTGCTGTGTAGTTTCTATTGCGAGCATTACCAAAGGGCTAAACAACGTTTACTTCCATGCTCTGTCAAAGATACCCGGACCGTTTCTTTCAACATTTACAGAATTTGTTTACTTGTGGAATTGGGTCAGACGAGATCTTGTTCGCTACATCTACGATCTCCACCGCACCCATGGCAAAACAGTCCGCATTGCACCGAACCGCCTTAGCTTTGTCGATCCCGAGGTGTGGAAGGATATCTATGGCTACAAATCTGCAGCTCATAAGGTGGCCATCATGAAGGACCCGCAATTATATGTGCCCGAGTGGAATGGTCGGTACTCGCTACTCTCGACCTTCGATGACGCTGAGCACAAGGCTCTGAGGAAGGTGTTCCAGCCAGGATTCTCCGACCGTGCTCTCAAGGCTCAGGAGCACATCATTCGGGCCCATGTTGACAAGCTTATTCGCAACATCAAAGGTTTCATCGCGACAGACTCAGGAGAACAACTCGATTTCGTGAGAATGTTCAATTGCACAACATTTAACGTTATTGGCGAGCTTGCCTTTGGAGAGAGCCTTGGCTTGCTCGATGATGGGAAAATGTACGGATGGATCGACAGCATCAACGAGGGTCTGATTCTTGCGCCCTTCCTGACGCTGGCATCAGAGTTCCCTCTGCTTATGCGACTTATCAAGAAGATGCTGCCGAAACGTGTCCTGGAAAGCCAAGCCGAAAACACACAATACGCATCCAATCTGGTCAACAAGCGCCTAGCCAAAGGAAAGGTGACGGAGAAGCCTGATTTTTGGAGCCTCGTTCTCAACAACCACGATAGTGAGGCTCTCGACATCGAGGATATGAAGGCTAACACGAATCTTTTCATGGCTGCTGGTTCTGAGACAACCGCAACGATGTTGTCTGGACTGATGTATAATCTCCTTTCTAACCCGAACAAATTTGAGAAGCTTGTGCAGGAAGGTACGGTCAAGTTTCTCATCGGAAGAAGACCTTACCATTGAGAACATCCAACAACTCAAGTACTTGGCAGCTTGTTTTGACGAGTCCATGCGCCGTAAGTTCTCAGATATCTTATAATATTGTTTCTGACGAAGATTGCTCAGTGTATCCTTCTACCCCTCTCAGACCTCCACGTATCGTCGTCAACGGAGGTGGAGAAGTAGACGGCCATTTCGTGCCTGAGAAGGTACTAACCGGTGTCCATATATGTTGGATTTGAGAGTGAAGAGTGGTGAGGTCAGAAAAGAGAGTAGATTCTGCCTGTCTCCTGAAAGGGAGGTTGGTAGGCTTGCTTATATACATAGGTGATAACTACATAACCGAGGATACTAAAGATCCGAGAGAGAGTGCCGATGCGGGGTTGGGCATCAAAGAGTGTTGTTGTATAAAGGATAGAACATTCGAGATAACTGAGATGCCTGAGGTAGTAAGGCAAGAAAGTCTGACAATATATGAAAAAGAGAGCGCTGACATTTTTGAAGACCAAAGTTGCAATCCCAATTTACTCATCATTCCACTCGCCACACAATTTCAAAGATCCGGATGCTTTCGTTCCCGAGCGATGGATACCAAGTGATCCGCTGAACGGAAAATACATCGATGATCGTCGAGACGTGTTCCAACCGTTTTCCTACGGTCCGAGGAACTGCGTTGGGAAGAAGTAAGTGGAGTTTGTCAGTCTCCTTGGAACACTTTAAATTGACCACACGTGTAGCCTAGCTCTGCACGAGATGCGTTTGATTGCGGTCAGTCTACTGTGGAACTTTGATTTCGAACTTTGCGAGGAGAGCCGTGGTACCTGGGCCAAGCAGGAATGCTACTGGGCTCTATGGCACAAGAACCCGCTTTGGCTTAAGGTGAAGCCTATCAGGAATGATGTATCTATGACATCGTAGTTCCGAATACTCATGCCTCATATCCTCGGAATTTAGTTAAGTAGCTTGAGCTGAAAATTCTTTTTCTACTTGAAACTACTTTACCACCTTGAACCCCAGACTGTTTTCTGCTTGTCTTGAGACACCTTGAGTTGTCTACGTCTATTATATTATGAATGACTTTATATATCACGGGTACTGGTGCTAAAAGTCCTCCAAAGCATCTGGTCATTGTCTGAGACGTCAGAAGGTTCCACTTCTCGCACCCTGTTACTTAGAACCTAAATGCCTTCCCGTGCCCGTCTTAACCACTCGGGAATTCTGTGCCCAGGCAGTTCTTTGCTATATAATATACATTGCGAAGGACAGGCAGTCAAGCAATTGCTGAAGAAGCCCTGATTAAATAATAGATTATTCCATCGAGAGAAATCGATGGTGATACTTTCCAAGACACAAAACTTTTCGAGAACGGGGTACAAGCATAACGCCGGTAGGAGGTCGTCTGTTCCATCTGAGCACAGCTATCTACGTGTTTTCAGCGTCTACGCTATTCTACGCGAGCCAGAACCAAATCTTTTGCCATATATTCTTTGCCACCGGCGGCTCGTCCATTGCAGCCAAGTCCTCCATCTCGGAAACGCCTGTCACAACATCGATGTCCTCGATCTTTCGTGCAAATGGCGTGCGGAACCAGATCTTGTGGCCAACGTACAGAGCTATGAAGATGGGCAATGTGATGTAAGCAGCAAGGAAGTCCTCGACGCTCCAGTGGCCGGGGAAAAAGACCTGGAATCCATTGGTCAAGGTGAGGATTGTTAGCAAGAATAGGATGAACCAGGTGAAGTAAGGCTGTAGCGGGGTCTTGAAGGGCAGGCGGTCCATCATGCGGTGGTAGATCATGGCCTTGCGGAAGCGCAGGTAAGCGATCATGACAACAATCCAGGCGATGAGGCCGGAAATGGTGCAGATATTCATGAACCAGGTGAATACCTCACTAGTATTGTTGCCAACGGTCAGATAGGACAGCAGGCCGATGGACCAAGTGCCAAGGACAGCGGCGTAGGGGACTCCCTTGGGTGTGGTCTTGGTAAAGAAGCCAGGGGCCTGTTTGTTGAGAGCAAGAGAGTACAGGATGCGGGATCCGGAATAGAGGAAGGCGTTACCTGCAGACCAGGCGGAGGTGAGGATGGCGACATTGATGACGTGGTTCAGGCCGCCGATGCCGGCGCGTTGGATGCCGATGACCCATGGCGAGGCACTGGCGTTGGAGTCAGGGCTCAGCAATCGGTCATCGTCAGAGGGCACAATGGCACCTATCATCAACGAACCAATGCCGTAGAAGATAGCCAGCCGCCATACGAAGCGCCGCGCTGCCTTGGGGATGTTGCGGCGCGGTGCCACCGTCTCACCCGCCGCCAGCGCAATCAGCTCCGGTGACGTGATAAAGGCAAAGCCCGCGCGTACAAAGGCGGTCCAGTAAGCCAGGAAGCGGCCTGTACTACCGTCTACAAGATACGGCGTGAAGGCTCCTGGCGTCTCCCAGTACGAAAAGCCGATACGGCCCTCGCCGGGAGCGCCGCCCAGGATGATGACCAGCGAAACCAGGATCAGGCCCATGATGGTGATGAGCTTGATGCTGGCAAACCAGAATTCGGCTTCGCCGAAAACCTCAACAGCGATGATGTTCAGTGCCAGCGTCACCACAAGGATGATTGTGATCCAAACCGCGGGGTGCACCGGAGTCTCCCAGTAGTCGAGCAGGATGGCGCCGGCCGAGGCTTCAGCACCCACCAGCATAGCATAAGCATACCAATAATTCCACCCCGTCGCAAATGCGAGCGATGGCTCGACGAAGCGCTCGACGAAGTACGGGATGGAAATGCCCTTGAGCGGGAGGTACGTCGCCATCTCGCCCAGATTGTTCATAATGTTCCACACCACCACCATCATCGACAGGTATCCCATGAATAGCGGCGCCGGGCCGACGAGTGAGAGGATGCTTCCAGAACCCACGAAGAGGCCAGTGCCGATCCTGCAAACCCCCAAAGTCAATGTAAAGTCCGGTATCAAAATTGTGAGTTTCAACTGAGTCGGACGGCCGCCGGGTAGGACTCACGCGCCACCAAGTGCGAGGAATTGAATGTGACGGCTCTTCAAGCCGCGGTGCAGCTGATCGTGCTCTGCCAACAGGTTCGGCGTGCCATCCTGCATGCGCGAAAAATCAATGTCGCGAGGAAATGTCTCCCCGGCCTTCGACTCGACGTCGGCCGGCTCTGGGCCGGCGTACGGCTCTTTGTAGTCCTTTTCCATGGCGGCGGCTCTCACACAGGCGCAGGTGGGAGTGGAAAAAGCGCCGTGCCGTGGACTTGTCGGGTGGTGAAGCGTAGGAAAGGTAGGAGTGAGATTGATCTTCTTCTCTTCTCCCGGGAACCAAAGAATAATATTCGCATCCAGTTAGCCAGCGTAGCCAAGTGCGGCCTGGTGACGAAGGGTTCATGGAGGTGCAGAACGCTGATTGGGCGCCACAGTTCCACAAAGGATCTGACCCTGTGGAGCTTGAGGCTGATAGGCAACTCGACCAGGAGCCGTATTTTTGTGTGGTAATTTTTTCATGGGCCACCCCGCGGGGTAGTCAGATCAGAGCATGACGGGTGCGGCCCGTCTGCTTGGCCAACGCCGTTCATTCGTCGGCTCGCCCGTTTATCTTGGCTGCGTCGATTGTCAGCCGACGCAAACCGAGCAGAATGACTAATCCCTTGGACGACGAAGTTTTTATCTCCGATTACGTGCTAGATCGTTACTTTAATTTTTACATAAACTAAGAGAAGGCTACACTACTCGTTACTTCAAGATTTCGCCGAACAGACCCTGAGCTTCTTCGCCGCGCTTCCCTTAATTGTTTCTTGCGGCTGGCAATAGCCTCGACTGCGATCATCCTTCTCCTTGTCCAAATCACTGCTCGCCTCGGCAATGCTGACGGATTCCTTGTTGACGCAACCGGTGCCGGAGATGTAACAGTCCCAGTCGGAGTAGCAAGGCGGCAGGCAAAGCACCTGGCTCGAGTCCTTTCCAGCGCCAGCGCACTGCACTGAGACGCGCTTGCACTGCCCTTGCGAGCCATTCGGACAGCTGTACTTGTCTGTTTTGCTGTTGTAGCTGCACTGTACGTAGTTGCTTTTGTTGTTCCCGGTCTTTCCATCAGTTATCGGATTATTTCCCGCATCTTGCGAAGTTGAAGATGTTTCGAGGTCATAGGGGCTAGCATCATTGCTGATGAAGTCGTCGTTGATGCTTGGTACGGAGATATTGAGCGGTGAAGGCGGGGAGGCCGTTGACACGCTGTTGATTGCTGAGTAGCCGGTTGAGTTATCAACGCAAAGGGAGGAGTTGTCCCAGGTGGCGGCAGCGGCGTCGAGCCAGAGACGCGTCATATTGTAGACGTTGTCAAGCGTGTACTGTTTCTCTGACTGTCAGTCTCCTATTCCGGTTTCTAATTTAACGCAGAGCTTAATGGATTTGTTCGACTTACGTAGATCCTGCAGTTGGCTGCCTCGTACTTGAACTGCAGTGGTACTGTGTCGTTCTCGCGGATCTGGTCACGCAAGTTGAAGCTGGCGTATACATTGTCCATGCCGCTCTCTCGCTCATACAGAGACCGCAGGTCGGCGTATCTCGTCTCATTGGCGGTGTTGTTGTTCAAGTCCATCTGTCCGTTGACCCAGTCGATGTCCACATCAAGGTCATCAGCAGTGTACAAAACGGCGCCGCGGCTACCGCCGACTGCTTGCATAGGACCTGACTCGGGCCGTCCTCCAACCACGACAGTACGCACACCGTACACGTTGGTCATGAGTTCGACAAACAGAGCACACGTCGAGGAGCACGAACCGTCGGTGAGCTGCAAATAGTGTCAGCAATGCATGTCTCACCCAGTCATTCACGGGCGTGCAATCTTACGAGCATAATATCCTGCGGGCTCCAGTAAGCCTGCCCCCAGTTGTCAGGGTCCAAGTACCAGCCGTCCGATGCGGTCTCGGCGAAGACGGGGCTGCTCAGGTTGTATCGCTCGGTCAGGGAGAAGTTGTCGTTACGGAACGACCGCGGCCCGTAGTACTGTTCCCAGGATGTGAAATTTTCACTGGTGTCCGCGTTGAGGCGGTCCGTCACAACCCATTCATCCGCCGCCAAACTCTCGTACCAACTGTCGTAGTCATCAGTGCCCTCGCGAAGGGAGCTCCAGAATTCAGTAGTGAACTTTCCGAGAGAGTTTGCCAAAGGATGCGACCGCCGCCTGCTTCCGCCAAACGGCTCCGTCTGAGGGAAAAACCAAGCGAAGGTGACGAAGGCCAGGAAGCTGAGGCCGCCCATGTTTTGCTGAAGGTCGATGATGACGTGTGAAATGTTGGCGTTCGATGCATTCTTCACAAAGTATCCAACGGTCCGGTCGAAATCTTGGATCATATCACCGTACTGAACAAAGCTGGGTATGCTCAGCACAGCTGTTGAAGACTCGTTTAAGAAGTACCCGGTGAGAACGCCGCCACCGTTGAGCGAGAGATCTGACTGAGAAATGTCAGGGTCAGGGAATGCACCGTAACTACGAGATTCCCAGCTTGTTACACCAGTGCCAGATGATGAGGAATCGTCGTCGGATGAATCATCAGCAGAAGTGTCATCTGTTGACGAGTCGTCCGTGGAATCATCGTCGCTGCTGTCTGACGAAGACTCATCGATCGCATCGTAGTAAGACTGCGGTAGAAGACCGAGCACGAAGTAGTTGTAGAAGTCCCCGCCAGTGCTCAAAGCGCCCGTATCGTAAGCATTGTTGTACACAGCAAGCCATCTGGTTGTGATGTTTTTCCCGTTAGCGAGTATAAACTCGAGCTTATCTCCAGGGTAGAATGTTGCAGCATCGCTGAAAGTGTTAAACGCTCCTTGGATATCCTGCACGGGGCCCGTGAACAACTGATTCCAGTCTGCATGGGGCTCGAGCGTTCCTTGTGAGTTGAGCGCCGCGAATTCCGTGAGATACTCAACCACATCACGGCCATTGATGGTAGCGATCGGATTCAGGCGGTAAGTTTCTCCGGAAAGCCTCTTGTAAATGTCGTCTGCACTTTCATTAGTATACTACACCGCTTCATCGTTGAGAGACATACCCCAGAGAAATATTTCCGGATCGCTCTTCCCATCGACGGATGCGGAAACGATGTATCGGGGACTGGCAAACGAAAAGGCCGAAAGGACTCCAGAGTTCAGATCGGCGTGCATATCGTGCATCGAATATACAAGCGCCTGGACCTCTGCTTCAAATACATACTGATTCTTGTATTTTCCGTCATCGATATTGTGCTGGATCTGCTGCAGGCCAGCGAGTACGTCAATGGCAGGCTGTTGATATCCCTCTGGAGGGTCGCGCAGATACGCCAAAGTACTTTGGAACTGGATTGTGGTGTTGTAGTACTCAATGAACCGTGTTGCAACGGCTGCGTTGAAGGGCACACTGGTTAGGCACTTGATTGCGTCACTCGCATAGAACAGGTACTGTCCGCCTGTATGTCATGTTAGGTAGAGGCTCGTGTAGGTATAACGTTCTTACTTACCATTTACAGCGCTGATTATGTCACCGCATGCATCCTGTGGTGCATCAGATGCTTCTTCATTTGTGGGAATGACTTCTGCCGGAGCCGGGCGTGGTGTTGGATTTGCAGAAGCACCAATAAGGGAGAATACCAAAGCCCCAAACGAAGCGAGTGACTTCATGGCTGCAATGTCGAGTAGATAGCTGACACGAAGCAAGTGCTACTGCCAGGGCATCCCTTCTTTTACATGCGGACAATAGTAAGAGAAGCTCGCCAGCGGTGGAGATTGCCGTGAGGCTCAGGATATTGACACGTGGGGGCTGAGTTCTGCATTGATCTTTTCGTGTTTTTCATGCAAGTAAAATGTGTATGAAGGGTCTGAGCGGTATGGACATCGATCAAAAGTCGGCCTGAAAAATGAGCAGTCATGCGTCCACAGAACCCACATCACACTCGGCGTGTGTCAATTGTATCCGTTGTGATTGTTATAACCTATTTTTGTATGAGGATAAGCCGCCACCAACTGGGGAGAGAATCCACATCACGCAGATCATGAGGGCAAAGCCACAAAATGGGGGCAAAAACGTGGGCGGGCGGCTCCCGAAACACCTCACACTGTCGAAGCCGTGCTAAAGATGAAGGCTTGCATCTACAAATCAGGACATTCTCCGGTGCTCAACCGTTCTAAAGCCTTTTTTCATTGCACATGTGGTGCGAGCGAAAGTGGAGATTACTCTGAGGTGCCACTGTAACACAACCAGGCAACACTGCCCCACTCAAGCGTGGGGGCCAACCGACAGGCTCTCTTTCTGTTTGCTTTATCGCACGGAATCTCCGACACATCAGCAGAATCGGAAGCGTTGGCAATCGGAAGAGTTCTGTGGAATCCGAAGTGTGACGACAAACAACCATGCATCCAGCGTTGCGCGAGACTCACAAGTTGCCGTGGGACATTTACGAAAGAGCATTGACATGGTTCTTTGACACCGATGAGTATCAACTTTGGCTGGACATAAATCGCACGTGGCAGCTCCGTTGCATAGGAGCACCAGGCACTGGGAAGGTACTGACCCCCTCTCCGAGAATAATACTGGTGGTATATGGGCCGGCGTTCCCGGGGTTTGGCTCCAATGACAGCGGTGGAGTGATTTCCAACACTTTTCCAAGACGCTGACTACGTTGACAGACAACACTGGCAGCGTTGACACTTGCCAATCTCCGAGATCGATTCAAAGGGCATGATGTTGCTATTGCATCCATCTTCATTCAAGCCGATGTGCAAAATGATCAGGCGGTCTTTGTCGAGTCCTTTCTCATCAGCATTTTTCACCAGCTGTCCAAAAAAGATAAGGCCGTCCCTGACCCTGCCAACGGGCTCTATGATGCGTACGAGGTGGCCCGGAGACGCGGTGGAAAGTTCTCTGCGTGCATCAGGCTTTTGCGGAAAGCATTGTACACGCGCATCCGCAGCCACTGGCATGTGTTCCTCGTCGTCGATGACTTTGATCGGTGTGGTGCGGCCGTTGACTTGTTCCTCGAGGATGAGTTCGCCAGGCTACAGCGGCATGGGCTTAAGATCCTGGTAACATCACGAATACCGTTCCAGAGAAATACTGAAACAGTGAGCTGTGATGCCCAGGATGAGAACGGCGAGCTATGTGCGAACTTCAATCTCAGCATCTATTGGCAGTGTAAAAGGTGCTCATCTGATTGGGATCCAGAAGGAGATCCTCGAGAGTATTACATATGCGACCCCTGCAAAGTAAGGGGCGACTCCTGTAAGGAATGGTAAGTGCATCCAGGCTTTATTCCAGGTCTTGAAAGCTGAAAGTGCTCTAACGACGAATACAGCGGCTCTAGTGGCCATTTCTTTGAACCTTACATGTACATTGAAAAGGATCTTGATCTCACCGATGTCCTTCCTGAGTTTGTGGCTTGGAGCCTGGAGTCCGAACACGGTGATCTGGAACTCGGCAGTGATAATGATGACATGCCCCCTCTATCCGCCCTCGGCCATGCCCTCCACGCAGCCCCTGGAACAGCAAGATCACTGATGGACAAGATTACCGTCAGTGGAGACGGCAACATCACCATCTCCAGGCTACGCCTCGACAATATTCGCACTGCAAAGGACGTGGAAGCGGTCTTTGCCGTGGGAGACACTCTGCCAAAAAACTTGGTAGCCTTATTCGATGCCAGCATGCGCCGCATCGCTGCGCAGGCCCAGCATGAGCGCGAGCTTGGTGTGAAAGCTATCTCAGCGGTGGCCTCAATGTTCAACGGTGAGCCGTTTGAAGACTTGGAGAAGCAGCTCCGGAGAACTCTTCCGAGAAAAGAGGGGGGTCTCTTGCCACACTACACGCTCAATGAAGTCCTAAGGGCTACAGGCGGACTACTGGTGGTCGATTGCACGCAGGAACAGTGCTTGTCGCCATATCATCACTTGTTCTTCATATACGTGAAGGATAACTACAACGACTCCATCTTCTGGGACCACGCAGATTTACGACTTGCGGGGCCGATGAGGTCCAAAACTCTAGCCCCGCCGCAGGTTTTGGACGCCGGAAAGCAACCACCGAAAGGAGCACGGAAGCCTCTTAACGTCCCGAGGGCTAAGATTGTTTCTGGGTTGGATGAAAAAGGACAAAGAAACATAGATGGGAGAACTGTAAAGCCAGTTAGAAGAGGCACTCTAGCTGTCTGAGCAATGTCCGGATTTCATGAGCATTTGCCCGAGCTCCGCGTGACGTTTCATCAACAGTTGAATATTTTAAAGCGCACTAATTTTAGTCATGGCCCCCAAAATTGCAAGCACGGCGGGCAGAAATACTTGGCCCCCATTGCGGCTTACAGCTTTCGCAACGAGCTTCCGTATAAGCGGATGTTTCCGTGAATCTCTTTGCCCCGCCGCTTCTTTCGGCCTCATTGGCCCTCTTGCAGCCTCTTCCTGAAAATTCATAGGGTCGCTCATGCCCATAAGCTGCGATGCATGAAACACAAAAACACTCGTCCGTCTACACCTTTCCAAGACGCCGACCCATAATGGCGACCATCTGCGCCTTTTGCAAAAGCACGGTGCTGGAGTCTGGCAAGCGTTGGGGATATCACCACCCAGAATTTCAGACATTCAAGAATTCGGCCATACCGCGAAATAGACGGTCTTCATGCGTCTTCTGTTCCACACTCCTCGATGACGCAGGCGGACTGGTAGAGCCGTTCGATGAGCCGAAACCGCTCTATCGGTGGAGCGTGAGCAGATGCGGCGGCATCCGGGAGAGCCCAGAGTACCTTGTTCTTACTTTCAGACCCACACGCCCTCTCAGGAAGATCGAGCCCGGATTTATTGCTGTGGAATGGTGCCTTCCGGAGAGGGAGTTTTATTTTTTCCCAGAAAAAGGCAAGGAATGGATCCCCACTGTGTGTTTAAGAAATAACTCTGATCACGGCAATAGAAGTGGAATGCATCGAAAAGGGGAGTCTGGGACAGAATACAGCTTCACCAGAATCCTGTGCGAGGATAGGCGCGTGGATGAGGGAGTGCACCGAGAACCATCCAAGATGTAACAAGCGACGCAGTGGTGGAAACTTCGTTCCCACGCGCCTGATCGACGTCAGTACCATGAAAGAGGGCTACATCCGTTTGATCGAGACCAAGGATAAAAACATCGAGGAACCATACGCAACGCTGAGCCATTCATGGGGGCCGGATCCGAACTTTCTGAGCCTTCGCGCCAGAAATTTGAAGCAGTTCCTGAGAGAGGGTATTCCCGTCTGCGACCTTGGAAACAAGAACTTCTCGCAAACTTTGCGAGTCTGCCAGCAGCTGGGCGTTAGGTACATCTGGATTGACTCGCTCTGCATCATCCAGCATTGGCTCACGGCACATGAGCAGCCACCCAAGGAGAAGTCCTACCGCAGACTAGAGGAGGAGGACTGGCACCACGAAGCACCGTTCATGCACCAGGTATACCGTAACTCGCATTGCAATATTGCCGCCGCGGATTCCAAGGACGCTCAGGGTGGCCTGTTCCGACCGAGCCTAGAGACAGACGGCGTGGGTAGAAGCATGATTGTCCCCGCACATTACACACCTGTTTCACCTACCAGCCTATTCGGTGACAGAACGTGGCGCGTGATTCCTGGCGACCTCTGGCAGAGGGAACTTCTCGGCGCGCCGCTGTACAAACGTGCTTGGGTCTTCCAAGGTAAAGACAACACACCTTCCCGACATACCCGAGCTTCTCAAACAGTCTCTCAGAACACCTCAAAAAGCCATCTTCGAGGAACAGATAACTGACCATGGTTATGAACGTAGAACGCATGCTGTCCCCGCGCCTCCTTCACTTCTCCACCAACCAGATTCTCTGGGACTGCGCCACCCTCTCCGCTTCCGAGGTCTTCCCAAAAGGACTCCCCGAGCCCCTCGACCACCGCGTTCCCAGCACCGACCGTCACTGGCGCGAGCGCTTGCAGACCACCGCCGCATTCAACACCGCCGCCTCCCCTCCGCCGTCGACATCCAACAATCAGCCGTCATCTTCCCCATCCTTCTTTGCTGGAGCTGCTGCTGCAGACTCCCTCGATGCGTTCTGGGCGTCGGCCGTCCGTAGTTACACGGCTTGCCAGCTGACGTTCGGCCGCGACAAGGCGATAGCGGTGTGGGGCGTGGCTAAGGTCGTTCGCGATGCATGGGGTGGCGACGAGGCATACGCAGAAGGGATGTGGGAGCGCAAGCTCGAGGAGCAGCTGGCATGGCGAGTGGTGGACAGGACGTTGGCAAGGAGGGGCGTGGTGGCCGTGGAAGGGGGAGCGGACAATGTTGTGGAGAGAAGGGCGCCCAGTTGGACGTGGGTGGGGTTGGATGATGCAGTCATTGTGGTTGGAGATCGAATGCCCGGCACGAGGTGTTATACAGTGAGGCACCATGATGGGGGCAAGGTGCGGTTTGTCGTCGAGGAATGGGGGCGTGAGAGGAAGAAGGCGGAAGCGTTTGAGGATTGGAAGAGCCAGTTTGGGGCATGGGATCGGAGGTTGGCGAGTGTGGTGGGGAGAAAGGAAAAGCAAATTGCTGGGTTCGATAGGTTGGGAGGTATTGAAGAGGAGAAGAAAGAGCAGGCAGCGAAGGAAAAGTTCAGGAGGGACGAGCATCCAAAGTTGAAAGAGAAGGCACTGAAACTTTACGGGTACGTTGGCCGCGGGATGCTTACAGCAGATGAAAGGAGACTCCGTATTCTGATGGGCCAGGAGAACGACACTACCATCGAGGTCTTTCTGGACACTCCGCAGGGCCCTGGGAACAACCCGGTCTACTTCATGGTCTTGGCTGCGAGTGAGATGGTGCCAACTGTAGATCCTGTGCTATGGGACAGTGATACCGACGAAGGCACTCGCGACGAGATAGATTCAGAGACTGATGAAGGGATAGCGGATGAAGATTATCAGAGAATGAGAGGGGATGCAGAGGGACATCGGGACAATCAGGGAGTTCAACGAATGGCAGAAAAATTACAACAGAGGTATAAGGGTGTTGGCATTGTGTTGGAGCCTGAGCAGAGGAAAAATCATTTCTCCCGCTGCGGCTCATTCCGCTTCACCGGGATGAGTCAACAGGTATTCGACGCCATTCAGCATAGAGAGGACTCTGAGGTGCTCGGAAATTTTGATGAGGAAGGAAAGTATCAAATTTGGTTGTGGTGAGCAGGTTTCACCCCGCACCTTGAGGTGTAGACCATCGTCGTTTCCCGAAATATCAAGAGTGGGGCTAGCTTGAGGTGGGTGGGGACGAGCAGATAAGGAAATAACGGTGGGAGAACCAGGGTATTGAGCTCGCGACCCCCATTTTTGAGAATGATACTTATCAATAGAGCCAAGATACTTATTAAATGAGGCTCAGGAAGAATCAAGTTCACTAAGTTCCAGAAAATTAACAATCGGAACCTCCCGCATCCACAAATCGTTATGTGGCGGAACTTTAATTACTGGTCCTCGACCAATCAAAACTCGAACAGCTCACCTTCCCGAGGCCTTCCCGCATCATGGTACAGATCCGACAGCCTGTATCAACTTGAGCGTCGAGCCATCTTCTCTCGAAAATGGATTCTCTTAACTCACTCAATAAGAATCCATAAACCTGGAGAGTTCGTATCCTTTACCTACGCTGGTTTTTCCTTCTTCTTGATTCGGGACAGAGATGGCAACATTAACGGCTTCCACAACATATGCCGGCATCGCGCCTATCCCGTAGTGCAGGCTCGCTCTGGCACTGCCAAGGTGCTCAGCTGCAAATACCATGGCTGGTCATACGGGTACAAGGGAAACCTCGCTAAGGCGCCTAGGTTTGACAGTGTCCAAGGCTTTGACAAGAGTCAGCATGGTCTGCTACCAATCCACATCCACGTGGACAAGGTTGGCTTCGTGTGGGCGAACCTGCAAGCAGGAGACCCAGACATCAAATGGGACGACGAGTTCAATGGAGCCGATGAAAAGCCAATCTTGAAAGAGTTTGATTTCGAGGACGAGTTCAAGTTCGATCATGTATGGGACATGGAGCTGAGTGCCAATTGGAAGGGGCTCGTCGAGAATTACAACGAGTGCTACCATTGTCCTACCTCCCACCCACTTATTGCTGGCGTGTCGGATGTCAGCAAATACCGCGTCGAGCCGAAACGAGGTTGTCTCGAGCATACCATCATCAACAAGAACATGCAAGACAACCGCTTCCGTCGGTCCATTACTTTTTTCCCACCTTGCACATCCGTGACAGTCACGTACGTAATTCCTTATAGCCCTTGTGATTCAGAACTCACTGACTGAACGCCGCAGAGAACACTTTTTCTACATACAGAGAATGATACCTGTCACGGCCACGACAAGTCGAATCGAAAACGAGGTGTACCGTCACAAGAACGCCACCGATAAGGAGTTCAATGACCTATGCGAGTTCTACAAACAGGTTCTGGAAGAAGACAAGGAACTCTGCAATGGTGCACAACAGAATTTGAACTCGGGAGTCTATATCAACGGAGAATTCCACCCGGACAAGGAAAAGGTAAGACGATCATTTCTCGTCCATCCAGCTACTTCTCTCTTGCTAAATGTCGACCCTAGGGCTCGCTCCACTTCCAGGGAATGGTCAGAAGGGAGTTGATGGAACATCGAAGCAAAGAAGAAAAGCGGGGTGGTATAGAAATTTGGCCAGCAACTGCGATGATTACAGGCCAGATGAGGACGGATAAACTCGACGAGGAGCTGGCATTTTGTTCCAAGTTGGAAGCTGAAAGCTGTCTGGCCCGTCCGGAGTTGGTTTGGTAAAGCTTTACATTCGGATTACATAGAATAGCATGGAATTAAGTATTCTCGGCTCGTGTAGGCATCGTAAGCACTAGTTAAACAGCGGAAGTAGTGCTGGTTGCGGGGTATCTGTGGCAAAAGAAAACTGGATCCCAATCTTCACGTTCCGTTTTGGAAAGTTCTCTCCTCAAATAATCTCGAAATTACAAGATGTCGATGACGGCTATAGCAGAAGTAATTTTGGCCCACGCCAAGGAGCTTGGTAAGCGTGGCGTTGTGGATGTTGACTCCAAGATCGGATTCCATGAGCTGGAACAGAGTGACCTCGACTGTCGCGCTCATCTTATCACTTCCATTCGGGAACTTCACCCACTGGCACTAGGTCCTGCGGAGACAGTGTACAACATGCTCAGTGTTTGTGTAGGCACCAGGATGGCGGACGTCTCGTCTCGTCTCGTCATAACCCTCTAACGCTAACGGACGCCGCCTAAGGCATAACGAGGACGGACGGGCTTCTATAGTATAATAAGGACGGATAGACGATAAATAACGTCTACTTACTTATAGTATTAAATTTCTTAGAGAAATATAGTTACCTACTATACTAATTTCTTACTACTAAAGACTAATCGAACGATTATATATATTAAGCGTATTAAGCCTTAGAAAGCTAAGTGTTACGGCGCAGCCTCTACAGGTTGAGGAAGTTGAGGATCAGCCCCGCAGGGAACGACAGAAGTCGGAGTCATAAGGATCCGAGGTCACGTGACCCTCGCGATCAGTTGGACCCACCCGCTCAGTTGCCAAGGCCAACTGAGCAGATAGAGCCAACTGAGCTGGTACGCTCAGTTAGCAACCCTCGATCAGTTGCCAAGGCCAACTGATCGCGCTCTATCAACTGAGCACATAGATTGTAGACAATCTCCTACGTATATATAAACCACACTCCTTAGATAGCTTTGACCTTCGTGGTCAACTTCAACAATAGAACTTCGCAATAGAATTTGGACTCTATTGGTAACAAGGCCTTCGCACGCAGTGCTCAGTCTTCAGTCGTCTACTCGTTCCTCACGTACCTCTTCTTGTACCCACTCAAGGAAAACCCTTCGACAGGTTTCCACCCTCTTTGGTGTTCGGATCCTTAGAGGTAGAGGCCCGCTCGTTACACTAAGATAACTTAATCTTTTATGAAGTACTTTCTTTTTTGGGTCCTCTTATATCTTTTTATATATATAGAAGTTAAATAACTTATTATATATATAGCTATCCGTTATCTATCGTTAACGACTCGTTATACCTCTTTCTAATGATAATGGACGGCGGGTTACTTTTGACGGTAACGGACGGCAGAAACGCCGTTAATGGCTCGTTAACGAGTCACCTGACGTGACGTTCGCCACCCTAGTAGGCACCCATATTCTCCAATCCCGGATCGTGAATTCCGATCAGCTGACAACTTCATAGATAGGCGACATGGTCAGTCTTCAAGCACTTGCGCGGTACAACATCCCGGCGCATGTCCCTACGGATGAAATCAAATTGAACGAACTCGCGTCGAAGGTTGATCTAGATGAGGTGATATTGACGCGGCTGATCCGCAACGGGATTGTTGAAGGAATCTTCGAGGAACAACGTCCAGGCCTCATCCAGCACACGCCAATCTCTCGCTTGCTACAAGACCCAGACTTCACCGCTCTTGTTTCTTTCTACATTGAAGAGAATGGAGCTGCAGCCAGCAAAACGCTTGATGCGCTGGAAAAGTGGTACGGTTCACGCGAGCTCGCCCACACTGGCTTCGCGCTGGTGAATGGAACAGCTGATCCCTTCTTCAAGGAGCTCTCAAAAACACAGGAGTGCGTGAAGCGTTCAGCTGGTGCTTTTAATGCTCTGCCTCAGATGTTAGTGCAGGGCAACGATGGGCTAAGCAGGAGTCCGCTATGGAAGGAGATCGACCGCATGGGTGCCACGGTAGTGGATGTCGGCGGTAACAGGGGTCACGGAAGTATGCAGCTTGCCAGCACTACGGAACACGTGCAGTTCATAGTACAGAATTTACCCAGGCCTGTGAAACTTGGTGAAGAGACCTTGCCGATCGAGTATCAGGGTCGTATCAGATTCATGGTGCAGGATTTCTTCACAGAACAGGTGGAAAAGGGTGCCGATGTTTACTTTCCTCGGGAGATCATGCACGACTTTCCGGATCACTACTGCATCCGAATACTTCGCAACCTCGTCCCTGCCATGAGAAGCGGGGCTCGTATCGTGGTTTGTGATAGAATGATGCCGGAGACATCTAAGGCCGGGTATGAACAGAGGGAAGCCAGGTAAGCTTACTCCATGCGACACGAAGTATGGGAAAGCTTTCTTACATTTCATGGTAGATTCAGCGACCTTGCAATGCTTCAATTGCTGAACGGCCGTGAGCGTAGCAAATCTGACTGGAGAAGGCTATTTAAAGAAGTAGATTCCAGATTGGACGTTGACTTTGAGCGTCGGGAAGGCAATATCCATGTGTTGGAATGTGAACTGTAAGGAGGAACAGGGTCTGGTTGAACCAAGGGTCAACACCGAAAATTTGTCACATAGCTATTATATAAGAGGATACCGGGTCACCTACCCTCCTCCTCATGCCACTCATTATCTGGTATTTGCGAACCAATCACAATTCAACACCATGGCCTCATCAAGGCGACGTGGTACGCATGAGAGCTTTCGATACGTGGCAAAGTCCATATCGGAGCGCCATAAAGTTGCAAGCTATCTGTTCACGGTTATGACGATGAAAATGACGACGTTACATTTAGCGAAATATTCGAACCCAGGAAATCAGACAGTGATATACTGCATTAAGTAGAGTACCAAGAACGAGCTGAAAACAACATTGCATAAGTTGCCGAGGGCTTGCGCGCAGGAGGAAAGGCTTACGCGATCTCAGCCTTTAGAATACAGTTAATAGATCTACAAGACCGAAAAGCCTCAGCGGAAAACGAAGTCGCAATACGGAGATGATAAAAGCGGCTGCGAACCTCCTTGTTCACGACCTGAATAACCCGGACTCTGAGTCGTCTGATGCATCGGATGTACATACTCTACAAAGCTTTATGCTCGTGTGGGCAAGCCTTACTACCCTCCGGATTAGTCGAAAGGCTCTTTATGACCCTCTTGCATCGATTCGCTTTTCATGATCTAGGCAATGTAACATTAAAGGATAGGAAGATAGGCATTCTATTTGTCTCTAGCCTTGCGGAGAACAAAAGGTATCCCCCACCACACAGAATCAGTACCACGTCTACGAGACATCTTCCGAGAGTCAAATCGGAGGTAGAAAGGGAAGACGAAAGAGGCACAGCTAGCCCTACAGAATAACGTGACGCCGTACGTACACCACGAGTCAAGAGTGATTGCGAGGATCGAGTAATACCAGTGGACATTTATAATCCCTAGAAGAGACCGGAAAGAGCGGGGTTTAATTTCAGAAATACAATGCCGTACCAGAACACCAATCCATCACGCCCTTCTCGCACTAGACATCCTCCTTCCACGAGTACACTGCGCAGCACTTGGCAGTCTTCCCATTCTTAGTACACGTAGTCTTACGAGCGTGATACCTCTTCCCGTCAAACTCCATGAACCCCCAAACGCCTTTGAGCATGCACGTTCCCTTGTCCATGGTCGCTTCCAGCTCCAGGTTCTTCGCACCGCTCTTCTCGCCATCCGCATGGACCCAGCCTTCGCGTAGGAAGTCGTCATCGACACCGTCCAAGTCGGACCAGCGGCAGGTCTCGAACACCTCTCCAAATTCCGGGACTTCTCGGGACCGCTGCACTCCGTCCACGACATGGCTGCTGTCTTGACCTTTGAAGCCGCCCGTGACGGTTGGGCTGATGTTGATGTGGGTGATGTTATCCATGTCTTCGTATTGGTTGCAGGCTTCCGTCACAGATATCATGGAAAGAGCCTGGGAGAAGTCAGGGCATTGAATTTTCGCCGTCTTGCCGTCTTCGAATCAACATACTTTGATCTTAAACCACGAGAGACCTTGCAGAGACATGACTTCATCCATTCCGGTGGAAAGTTTGCGCTCGAGGGTCCATTTTCCAGACAGGTGGTTAATGTTCTTTTCCGCAGGAGCCGCCATGTTGGGTTGGTGAGATGGATTGCTCAAGCGTATGGAGTGGGCTTCCGTGCGAATAAATGTTGAGCGGAGTTGACATTCCAGTCTGCTGAGACGGGCGGAATGGCGGGGAAGTGAGTGACGTAGGTTCTCCTCGCATCCACGAAAGACCAAAATCTGATCTGGAATGTGCCGAGCATGGTGGTAATATCACGTACGACGACGCTGTTACACTCCTCACAGGCAGATCCGGAAGTTGGAAGTTCACTGACCATATTCACCTTAATTACACCTGGATGTGTGCGATGAACTGAAAGGATGTGTGTCCAGGCATCGAGAGGGCACTGCGGAAGCATCCTCAACCTGACAGAAACATCACCTACTGCGCCGCATTCCTGAGTAAACCTGTAACAAAAGAAATGAATGCATTGTTTTTGGTACGCATGCTTTGTCAAGAAATGCTATTAAGATCATGCCCTGTTTGCTTTTTTGATTAGATGCGTGGACTCAAATTGTCTTTATTGTCCGGTATTTACATGAAGCTATAGAAAAACGCCATCAGGGTATACGTGTCATTACTTTTGTTGTTTGGTCATTATCTGCGGCGCTCCGACTCTTCGCTGACGGTGTAGTCCACGGTTTTAGTAATAAAGTGGCCGTGACCCCCGTGCCCTGGTTCTCCTCCGTTCTTTAAGATATGCCGCTGGTCCGACTCCACGCTGATCCCATCTTCGCTTCCATTCTTGTTTCTGACAGTCTCGAGGACAAAGGTGGAGTTCCCCATGGTCTTGGACTCCGAGCCGTCGAATACGTCGGGCTCGGGGATTCGTGATGCGCGGGACTTGCGAGATCCGTATCCTCCATATCTTCCGTTGGATCCATATCGAGAGGAATTGGTTCCCAAGGTAACTCCAAAGTAACGTGTGAGAATGCCCTCAAATGTTGCCTTCAACGGAGGTAGTGACGCGGCAAATAAACCACAGTTCATCTCAACACTGTCACTTTTGTCAGTCTACACAAAGACTACACGGGAGCGTGCAAGACTCACTTCACCCAGATACTCAGGTCAACACCATCCCACGTGGGATCTCGTGTTTTCATCAAAGCCGGAAGTTTGGTGAGTTTGACGATAGCACTAATGGTGGCCCTGCAGATCGTGAGCCTTTGTGTAATCTCAGGATACCTAAGAGCAAACTTACACTAAGCCAATGAGAAAGACACCCCGCAAAGCCCACTTGTTGTATGTGGATAGCTTCAATTTGGTAAGACAAATCAAGAGACCGAAGGTAAGAAGAAGGTCGGTGACAATGTTTCCGGCTGGCACAAGTCAGGGATGGCGCGTTGATCAAAGAAAGATACGGGAACTCACTGCTTTGCAAGTATGCCAGGGCAACGTTGACTTCTGTTGGCCAGCATGTACCAGGCACCGCCAGGTTCCAGATCCTCTCCATGGGCGTGCAACTCTTGAAACAGCCGACAAGTACGTTCAAGTTAACGAGCACAGAGAGCACCATGGTTATCCAAACGACTATTGTGAACGGTCTGGCCAGCTGGATCCTGAGCATGGAAAAGCCGATGCTCATTTTCATGGTGCCCATGGCGACCCCGTTGGTCAAGATGCCGAAATTCGAGAACTTCAAGGCCTCCGGGATCTTCGCCGGTGGGATTGACAAGATGGGTTTTCCGTATCCGTGTGCAGCTGCCGCACAGTTCATACCCGTGGTGGCGATGGTTGCCATCTGGCCAAGTAGTTAGCGCTCAGTCCAGATCACTTGACGGCGGAAAGCACTGACCCATGCGACAATGATGAAGCCATCGTCCCAACCAAAGGCCTTCGTCCGGAAAGTGCGCGTGTACAGGCGGGCGGCAACAAAGGCGGAGGAGAAGACTGTCAGGACGACTGAGGTTGCGATAAGGTCCGGTGATCGATCGCCGGTCAGCGGCGCTGTGGCCTTGGTGTTGCTCATGGCTCAGGGGTGTCTGCGAAGAGATCGCAGATCCTGCTGCTTTTTGGGGAGATCCGGATTCAAGAAGTGTCAAGTGTGAGAAAAGGCGTCGAGCGGATAAGTAAAGCTGGCTCCTGCGACGGTGAGCCCATGTCCGCGGCCTGGCCTGGTCTTCTCCTGGGCAAGGTCGTGTGCCTGGGAAATCAGCTCCGAGGCATCTGGGCCTGCACTACTTTTAGTCGCGATTGGCAGGTACCATCAGGATCTCCTCAGTTTGAGGCTAAGGCGGACCTTCGCCGTTGCGGGCCACTACGCGACTCAATCCCACGGCCGTGGCCGTAAGGCACGCCAAGGCCCGCGTAGACTGCCGCAAATACGAACTGCGACACGGCGCGATCTGTAGAGCATCTCGCAGAGACTCGGGCTGCATTATGGCACCTGTTGCGATTGTGTGCGGCGTCGGAGATTTTACCGTCCCCCACGGGCTTGCGTTTGAGGCTTGCCCCGCGCAGGCGCGGTTGTGTAGGTTCAGTACAGTGCTAGTAGCCGTTGTCCAGGTCGGCAATTTCAGGCGCTAATTCACTGATGGCAACGCTAATTGCGGATTGGATGTGTGGGATATATTGCGCCGTAATGTTCTCCCGGGCTGTCAGGCTCCTTGTTGCTGCATCCGATGGCGCCACCTTTCGCTAGACATGCTTACTCGGTGCGAGCAGCCCCTCCCGGTTAGATTGCGTTGCCACTCCGCAGCTTTCTGGAAGCCGGAGATGGATCTGACTCGAGCGCCATCGCCTGTTGCTCGCGTGGATCTCTGCCGAAACTTTAATTGGCGACTGCCCAAGCGCCTGGACGCGATCCCGCGTTCCTATGCAGGACTACGCGACCTTATAGAACAGATAGACGATAAGGTAGAGATCTGCCTCTTTTCACCCACCACACCCCACCGGACCTCTGTGGCGATGAGTGTCTCCAGCCAGCCCACGGCGCGCGGCATGATTCGAAGCGCCAGACTCTTCCCGCTTCCGCTCTCGTATCATGCGGTACGTTGCGGTCCGGCCGTGTCTCCAGCTGCGCCGCTTTCGGGCCTTTTGCCGAAATAAATGGTGGTTGACTCGCACCAAGGCCTTGCACACAAACACTTCCCGGGGAAGCCCGGTGGCTTTGTAAACGAGTAGCTTCGCACTGCTGCCCGTGAAATAGTCCGCCCCTTTGTTATTTTAGATGGCATTTGCCGGTGGTACTGCGAAGCGTCTGCTGATATCTGCCTTCCTGCCGCTATCGTCATGACAAAAACGCGCCTTTCCTGGCCGCCGTATATATTGGAGTGAGCGATGCCCAGAAAATCGCATCCTTCCCTGTCGTTCCTGCTCGTGTCACTCTTTTGAAACCCCCCTGGTTCCCACCATGCCACGCTCGCTTTCACTTCCCGTCTGCTCCCTTTTGGGAAAGATCGTTGCTTTTGCAACTGTTGCATCTGCTGTCGTTGTGACTGAGCCAGTCAACGGCAAGACGTATGATTATGTCATTGTTGGAGGAGGCCTGAGTGGCCTGGTTGCCGCCAACCGCCTGAGTGAGGATTCCAAGGGTAAGTCTATGCTACAGTGACTGAAGTCGAGCCATCCGTTGAGACATTTGCAGTGTCCGTTCTTGTGGTGGAATATGGTCCCATCGACAGAAGCAACAAGACTCTGGTGCCCTACTATGCTACATCTACCAACACTGCGGGCATGTTCAACATCACCTCGGCCCCTGAGCCTTACATGGGTAATGCGACGTTTGCCATCATGGCCGGTTCTGTTGCTGGAGGTGGTTCGACTGTCAACGGTATGGTTTGTGGTAGGGCGTCCGCCGCGGATTACGACTCGTGGGAGCAGTTGGGTAATGCTGGATGGGGCTGGAGCGGACTGCTTCCCTACTTCAAAAAGGTAATTGCTCTGTTCACTCCACTAGTGTGGGACATGCTCTAACCTGACAGGCTACAACTCTGGATATCCCATCCGCAGAGGAGGCTGAAAAGCTCGGCTACACCTGGGACGCGTCTGTCTACGGAGATGGTCCGCTCCATGCGGGCTTCCCCGACTTCCAGTACCCAGACATGTACACCTTCTTCGAAGGTTTCGAGGAGCGTGGCCTCCACTTCCAGCATGAGCATGCTGCCGGCAATGCCACTGGAATCATCTGGTCGCCGTCTGCTCTTGACACCAAGACCATGACCAGGTCGTCATCGCTGACTGCCTACTACGACACCGCGGCGAACCGCACTAACCTCAACCTCCTTCCGGAGCGTCAAGTGACCGAGATCATCTTCTCCTCTGACCTGACTGCGAAGGGAGTCAAGATCCTGAACCGTGCGGACAACTCTGTTTCCTCTGTCTACGCGAAGAAGGAAGTTGTGTTGGCTGCTGGTGCCGTCCACACTCCTCAGATTCTCCAGCTGAGCGGCGTCGGCCCCAAGTCTGTTCTCAAGGCTGCCGGCATCAAGACTAAGCTCGACCTTGCCTCCGTCGGCAGCAACTTCCAGGACCACCCCGTTGCCTACACCATATGGAACCGTAAGCATCTCACTCGGAACTCATGAAAACAAACACTGACCCCAAATAGTGAATAACTCCTTCCCCAACGCCAACACCCTCGGCAGCAACGCAACCTTCAACGCGGAAGCGCTCCAAGAGTATCTCACCAACCACTCCGGCCCCTACACCCGCGCCCAAGGCAACAGCGTCGCTTTCATCCCGCTGCACACCATCACCGACCAGATCTCGACCCTTGTCTCCTCCCTGACGAAGCAGGTCGCCAAGACGTACCTCCCCTCCATCTACTCTGACAGCGCCCTCCTCAAGGGCTTCCAAGCCCAGCGCGACATCCTGGCCAAGCAGTTCGCCGCCGGCAGCGTCGCGGCGATCGAGTTCCCCTTCTCCGGCGCCGGCTTCGTGCCCAACGCGGTGCAGAAGCCGCTCTCGCGCGGCACCGTCCACCTCAACGCGAGCAACCCGACCGGCAGCCCCGTCGTCTCGCACGGCGCGCTGCAGAACCCCTTCGACCGCGCGCAGCTCTTCGCCGCCGTGCAGTGGACGCGCGGCTTCTTCAACTCGAGCGCGCTCGCGGCGCTGACGCCGGCCGAGACGGCGCCGGGCGCGGCCGCCAGCACCGAGGATGCCTTCTTCGCGGCGATGGCGGCCGCGGGGCTGCTGAGCCCGACGTTCGCGCATCCCAGCGGCAGCTGCCCGATGATGCCGAAGAAGGCGGGCGGGTGCGTCGGCGCGGATCTGCTGGTGTACGGCACCAAGAAGCTGAGCGTCATTGATGCGTCCATCATGCCCATCATCCCGGCCAACCACCTGCAGGCGTCCGTGTACGCCGTTGCGGAGAAGGCGGCGGATCTGATCAAGGCGAGGGCTTAGGCCGGTAATCTGTAATCCGAAAAAAAAAAAACAAAAAAAAACCAATGTACTTCTTGTAGATACTAGCGAAGACAATTTGATTTATCCGAGATGTTCAGTCATGGTTGGATGCATTTCCACGTGTTGCTAGGGTGAACAACTATCTGCGCGGAGTGCGCTGTCAACACTTGAAGGAACAGGGGTAAGAGCGGGTGGTGAAATCCTATTGAACGCCCCGTTTTGATAGACTGACTGGGATGTAGTCAAGCAATGAGCGTGGGTGTAATTCGCTTAACGAGAATGTTCCCCCAGCCGAGAAGAGGTAGAGATACATATGATTGCGTTTGATATGATTACTCTTCGAAAACAATGGAATGATAGGGGAGTCGCATTGTCAACGTGGGGTGTACAGCATCCCATCGGTTATCATGCGGCCGTAATACGAGCCAACCCAAGCGTCCGGAAATCTTCAAGGGGCACCAGTCAGCTGGAGGAGGCACGGGCTGCGGCGTAGCGGAGTTGACAGAAGCTTGGCATGCGTCTCCAGGGTAGCCGATTGCTTGGCTCAAGGTTGTTTGGACGCGCTCGTTGTTGATTGCCAGAAAGACAGGGTTCGTCACTGCTCTTCTGTTGCTCTGAAGACTGATCGTATGCCTCGTGTTTGCCTCGATGGTGTTTTGCTTCAGCTTATACAGAGTTGCAGTATCAGAGCGCATGTTGTTGCACGCCGGTGGGATGTCAGTAAATGCACAGCGGGAAATGATCAATGGGCGTTGGTAGTGTCGGCTACCTGGAAACGTTCTTCAAACGGGGCAATGCAATGCGCCATGCGGGGTTGGACGAGCATTGAAATGCACGATGCCGCGCCATTCCGTCGCCATGATTCAAGCGGCGTGGTCCGTCGACGCCACCATGGCTTCAGCCGGCGGAGCGTTGGGCCAGAAGGCCAGAGACCAATAGTCTTGGCATTCCGTTCCGGTTGGTGCGTGCCTGAATCGATCTCTCGCCCCGGTCCGTTGTGTGGATCTCTTGGTTGGGCTCCGGTGGGATGTCGAGCGGGTGTTTCATGTATTTAGCTTTGCCGACCATTTGACAGCTGCCGTTTAGGGTAGGTGGGCCGTGACATGCCGCCAGAATTCAACCCAATAACGGGAGCCAAGTCATGAAATGGTTGTGCAGCTTGGTCCTGCGGTGTCTACCATGTTCGCGTTGTTGTGCGCTACAAAAGGACCCCAATGGTCACGAAGACAGAAATACCCCTCCTATTTGCCACTGAAACCACGCATTCTCTCAATCCGTTGAAAAACCGAAGTTACTGTTGAGCCATATTGAAACGAATGATAATAATCAGACAATCTAGGTCTTTTCTCTCTATTGCGTAGGAACAAGCAACCCTCTACAGACGGTAGGACAACGAATCACACAGCACCTTAGTCCCATAATATATTCAAAACCTTCTTCCAACCCTTCGCTTCCGGCTCCGGCATCTCCGGGAAGCGGTCTACATCCGCCAAAGCCTCCCGCAGGGGAATGTCCGTCAGGGAGACAATTTTCGTCTTCTTGATGAATTTCCAGAGAAGGTAGGCAGTGATAACCAGTGGGATATCGCTTGGCGGAAAAGTCAGTATTGTAAGACCTGGGTTCAACACACACAAAGGAGGAAAGCTTACAGATAAGACGCTACGAAGGAGCTCGCTGACCAGTTGCCACGGGTGAAAACCGTAAACCCGCCAGTGAAGAGGATGACGACGCAGAAGAACAACGCAACCGGCGTCGAGTAGACTGCAAAGTGTCAGTGAGTAAGTTTTGACAGATGAGAGCCTGCTCTACTCACCGGTCCAGCCGTTGTGCCACGGCAAGGAAGACAGAGGCAGGCCCTGTTTCTTCATGGCCAGGATCAAGCGCTGGTGGTTGATCAAGATGGTAATCCAGCTGATCAGAACACCGCAGGCCGTCAGGTTGAGGAACCAGTAGAAGACCGTCAGAGCGCTGTTGGACAGGCTCATGAAGGCGAGGAACATGAAGGCCGTCTGGAGGAGAACGCAGACGTAGGGCACGCCCCACGATGTTGTTCTCAGGAATACTCTGGGGGCTTGGCCCTTCAATGCCAAGCTGTAGAGCACACGGGTTCCTGCGAGCAGAGCCTGGTTGGACGAGGACCAGGCAGAGGTGATCACAATGGCGTTGACCACCGAGGGGATGGCCTTGATGCCAGCACTGCTTGCGGCAATGACGAAAGGGCTCTGCGCCGCTGTGCCGGACTCATCGGAGAGGCGGGGGTCGTCGCTGGAAACCAGCATGCCGACGATGAGGACGGCCAGGATGTAGAAGATGGAGACGCGGGCAAACACTCTCTTGCAGGCGTTCGGGATCGCTCTCCTCGGATTGCGCGTCTCGGCAGCGGCCATGGCAACGCTTTCGACGCCGGCGAAGGAGAAGACGGCGTTGGTCATGACGGCCCAGTAGCCGAGAAACTTGCCCCAGCTGCCGCTGCCGACGTACTCGACGAACGGGCCGGGGTGCTTCCAGTAGCGGAAGCCGATCCTATCCACCCCTGGGATTCCACCGAGGTTGATGACCAGGCCCAGGATGATGAGGAAAATGATGAGGAGGATCTTCAGGACGGCAAAGAAGAACTCGACTTCGCCGTAGACCCGGATCAGGGAAATGCCGACGACGAAGGTCAGCACGATGATCATGATGATCCACACGGCGCTGTTGATGTCGGTCCAGAACTGGAAGAGGACGCAGATTGCCGAGATCTCGGACGGGATGGACAGCCAGTTTCCGTAGACGATGTTGTATCTGTGCAGAGGATGGTCAGCAGCGGATCACGTGGCCGTGAGAGATCCCCCCACTTACCCAATAGCAAAGCCCAGCGCGGGATCAACGAGGAACTCGGCATGGCGGACGAAGGAACCGGTGACGGGCAGCAGCGCGGTGACTTCTCCCAGGGCGAACTGCACGGCGCACACGATCAGGCCGATGGTGGCATAGCCAAGCAAGGCGCCGAGAGGGCCGCCGGTTTGGATGGAGCCTCCAAGACCCAGGAACAGACCGGTGCCCTGCAGAAAGCTTATTAGCCAGCCCTGTAGCCCGTCCTCTATGATAACACATACAATAGCTCCGGCCAGGGCGATCAGGCTGATGTGCCGCTGGTGCAGGCCGCGCGACAGGTCCTGCTCCTCGTTCCGGGTGACAAAGTCTCCATGGTGGTCGTCGCGCGGCGCGGCTTCTGCTGCGGCAGGCAGGTCGTGCGAGACCTCGACGGCGCCGTACTTGGTGTGGACGGCGGCCATGCTTGACCGCGAGAACGATGGCCGATCACACACACTGTTGCTGACCTGGGGAGTGCAGCGGCGATTCGGTGCGGCTCAAACAAATGAAAAGGTAAGAGACGCTGTCGCCTCTCTTAAGCCGGCGCGAATGGCGTGCTTTCGCAGATAGCCGACCCGGCCCGAACAGGATTGGTGAAGACGACGTGCGTACGTACGTCGCCGACGAGTCAGCCACGGCGGTCGGCCATGGTGTTTGTCGGGTGCAGTTACTGGATTGGATGGCGTCACGGCCCTTTGTGGAGCTCGCCATTTGTCGCCTCTCCCGTATTCTGCCTAACCCCCCCGCTAAATGCCGAAAAGAAAAAATTCAGCGCTGCATGTATCTCGCGATAACGTAGCACTGTACTGGCGCTTTCGGCGCTGGAAAATAGGAAGCGTATAACAGAAAGCAAGTGCATTCGATGAGCGATGGGAAAGGTCTACGCCTCTTCTCCGGGTGTGCTTGCGGTGGAAGGCTTGAGGATCAAAGCATTGCGACCCAACTCTACGCATCGGGCTGGCGTCAAAGCGCAGCTACGGGCCTCTCCGAGACAGCCATGTGCCCAGATCCATCCTCCAGATAGTGTTCCTGTCCCGGATTGCACGCCTTTTGCTTCTTTTGCCTCTAGTTTCCCTCCCTGCATACCCTTGCGTAATGGAAAAGATCTGGACCAGCTTGGCCGACAACCCAGTTACTGGAGGAATCGGTAGCCTGATCGCCGAGGCGGGGGTAGATGTCGTTGTCAGAGGGCTCTTGGTGAGGTACCAACGTAGAGATGTGCTGGAGCTGGAAGAGCAGTCCGATTCACCAATGAATGGGATTTGAAAAAAAATCACACATGATGATGGGCGCGACCAGAGGGACAACCAGACGAAGGATGAAAGGAGGAGGTGGTGAGCAAGCTTTGAGTTTCGAAAGCAGGTCAGTGCGCAGAGATGCGGGGAAGAGCCTCAGCGATCAACATCTGTGGCACGGGTTCATGCCTGCGTCCAGCGCGGGAAAGAAATGGCCTGCTTTGATGCGTTTGTGTAGACCATTATCTCGAGTGCCACAATTTTCGAGGCCTCAGCTTTCTGTTCGAGTAAAGCTCTGCCCACGGAAATCACGGAGATTTTAGCACCGCGATGGAACAATTCATGAGCAGAATCAATACGTCTACAATCATTTGCGCATAGCAGATGTCCACGAGTCTCAGACACGTCATATGGCAGCATCACGGCCGACTCCGGTACGACCAATTGCAAACTTCTCCCTCTCATCAGGCTTTAGAACCTCCTGGTCCACTGCGGCTTCCTCGTCACTCTGTTGCGCTGTAGCAAAATTGTCTGTCTCCGCAGGAACGTGATCCCTAACAACGAGCCAGGTCGGGACGACGGCCAGACCTACAACAAAGTTAATCAGTGTCTTTAGAGAGAGGGAGATGGGGAAAGCTCGATGCATGCAGAGTAGGAACTTACCAAGAAGAATCGTGTTCACAGCGAGCGGGACCCTTCCGCCCTTCCACTCTTGCGTGTTCAGCCCGAAGCTGATGGCCTGGGCAAAGCTCTCTTGGCCTCGCAAAATGCCCGAAAATCTGCTCAGCTCGGAGATGTTGTCACACTTGGTGGCGAGCAGGTAATAGAGCCAGTTCTGCAGGGCTTGACGCGCAAAATCCCACAGCAGCAGGACGAAAAACCCCTCGACGAAACCCTTGTCCTCCCAGTCGTACGCCGGGGGATTTGCCGTATACTTTTCCTGGATGACCCAGCCGTAGACCCACGCGATGATGTGCACGACGACAACGTAGTAGAAGCCGACGTTGATGCGCTTCTTGACGCTGAAGCCCTTGTAGTCAAGTAGAGTGCTCATGATCTGGGAAGAGAGGAGGGTGCCGAAATTGGAGACGAAGCCGATCAAGGCGCGCGCGCGCACGCCGAAGTAGTAAGTCTGGAAGTTTCCACTGTACTGGTTGAAGTAAGCCGCCCAAAATACAGGCAGCAGGAAGAGAATATCCTTCCGTTTGCTTGCTTGCCACAACGCCTTCAGCTCAGCCTTGAAGCTCTTCTCCGCGCGAATGATGACCTTGCTGCCATCGCCGCGGATCACCTTCTCAGGCGGCGACAGCAGCAGCGCCAGTGGCACGCTCAAGCACTGCAGCGCCACGAACACGAGGTACGTCTGGGAAGCCACCTTGCCCTTCTTTTTCGCGTTGGCGTCGTGGTTCATGGCCAGCACGATGAGTCCTCCCAGCAGCGGCCCACCCGTCCGGAACCACAGCCAGATGTTCATGTACCTCCCGCGCTTGCCGGGCTCCGGGTAGCCCAGCGCCACGGCGCCCTCGGACGCCCAGAACAGGCCGGCCGAGATGCCGCAGGCCGCGGCGCCGACCAGGACGAACCACACGTTGCCGAAGCGGTTGTTTGTATACAGGCCGGCCGAGTAGAGCGGATAGCCGACGGCGCCGAGCAGCAGCGTGCGCGCCAGCCCGATGCGGTTGGCGATGGGCCCGCCGAACAGGCAGAGAAAGCCCATCAGCGCGAAGACGAGCGCGTTCGCGGCGTTGACCAAGAACGGCTTCTGTGCACCGCCGGCTCCGAGAAGGTTCATGGCGTTCCAGAGCCCGGGCGCCATGAAGCCGACGCCACCGATCACGAAGGCGTTGAAAAGGGTGCCATGTCTCCATGCGAATCTGGGCTTTCCTGGTGGCGCATCTGGGGTCGGAGAAGAGGGCTGGACGTTCACCTCCGTCGATTGGTCCTTTGTCGAAGACATGGTCGCCGTGATCACCTCGAGGGCTCCTGGCAGTCTGGTGGGAGATAGTCTGGCCGGATGGTGGGAATGCCTGCCGAGTCAGGACAGCCACGGTTCCGCGCGTCTATATACGCCTCTTCATGCTGTGGCGTGCGAGCATGAGGTGACATGAAAATCTCTTTCGTGGCGGCAAAAAACTGCTCATCATTTCTCAAGCAATGGCGAGCTTGTCTTGGCGGAACGGGATGGGACGTCGAAATTCGAGTTTTGTCGGCGATGAGGGCCCATTTCAGAATGGAACAACTGAAAATAAGATGTCCGTGATGGCGCAATTCTCAAATGCGGGTCGCCGAGCACTCGGCTACGATGCCAGAAAAGGAAGGTAGCAAGCAGTGGTTCTGGAACGAAACCACTCCGTAACTGCGAGACCAGTGCAGAACAAAGCCTGACAACAGGTACATGCTGTGGATATTCACGAGTGAGACTTTGCCAGGAACTCACCTACCTGCGTACCCATCAGGACGACAATCTGTTCTCTCAGATCCACGATGAGTATAGCAGTTTTCTCCCAGTAACTCTTGCAGGATGAGGGAGTATTGAGTGGTTTGTAGGGAATTAGCGACGGGGAGCGGGTTGAGGAGGGGGGTTTCTTTACCCCCAGGCGCATCTGCTCGAGTATCACCCGCAGACCACGTCTCCAGAACACATGAACGAACAATATCGAAAGAGGTGCTGGTTAGAATCAATGCAACATCCCAAGCAGAGACTCAAGGAAGCCTGCAGGGAGTAGACCGTGAATAACGGCGTCACGTGCCCGGGGCAGTCTAAAATTGGATACTGCAGGATCGATAAGCTCTGAGCAAGCACATGTCGTGAATGAGAGCCCAGACGAGGTGTTTGGAGATGGAACATGGCGCAAACATCTCCAACGTTTGTGCGGCCGTCAAGGCTGAGCACACGGGGCCAAAACAATGGCCGAACTGATGGGCCAACCGCATGGTAGAAGACGGTCGATGGCAGGGCGGGAGGAAGGGGAAACGGCAACGTGAGCGGCAAGTCGGAGCAAACCTCGGCCCGCATGAAACCCCCAGTCGAAGATGCGGAGATGGAGGAAAAGCGGATCCCTGACACAGCCTCTATCTCATACCTTCGACCACACATCATCGTCATCATGCTGCGGCAGAGATACCGGTCGAAAGGAATCAATCAGAACGAACTTCCGCAGGAAAAATATGCGGAGCGCTTGAGGATCGCTGGTCAAGTTCAGGGCACAGCCTCCCGAGTCGGCTTACCGGCCCATTAAGCTTTCATCATCCTTGTCTATAAAAGGAGATATGCAGGGAACATTGGCTTGGTGTTGACCAGACCTTTCGTCACAATCCTTCCTCTCTGCATTTCAGTGCCTTGGCTTTAGGGATACAGTCCAATCGCATCAGCCAAGGCTTGCGACAACCGTCTGACCGGAGCGACTACCATGATTTACTCCCGCAGCTCTAATATTTCATGTCTGCACATAAAACATCATCACGGGTTTCAAAGAACCCACCGTCTCCAGCCCCATATGTCTTGAAACCAAAGTTGCGGTAAAGGGTCATCGACTATTGGTCACAGCCCCAAAAACATGAGAATCAACGCGCATTTGCCGCTCGCAACCATTCCAAGCCAGGAATTCTCTCCAGGTCTCCAAATCGGGAAATGTAATCGTCGAAATTCTGGAACGCCGATGTAAATTTAGTGGATCCGTTTCTCTGCTGCGCAAGGGCTCTTCCGGTAGAGATTGGCGGATAGGAATGTTTCGAGAAGCCCCTGGCGCTATTACTTTCGTCCACGTCAACATTCTATCTATACACAGTCTGCTGCAGCTCATACTGCCAAGTGCACCGCCCATCTCATCACCTCGATCAATTAGTGGATGTCAGATCCGAAACAGACACGAGCTTGGACCGAGGTCCACACACTCGTGTGTTCCTAAAAGTAGCTAGGCCTTCTATGATGTGGGAGTCTTGTGAATATGTTGACGATATTTCAGAAGACCAAAGTCTCGCAAAGTCTGGAACCATTCAGATATAGAGCATGGAATATTCTTCGTGGCACCCTTTGGGATTGGTCGCTCACTGAACGAGGAATGTCGGAGGTATACGTCCTGTATGGGCAGGTGGGGTGGAACACTAAAGTGTGTAAGCCAAGAAGACCCGACAGAGAGGATAAAGAGGGGTTGACGCGTCGTAAGGTAACTGCCCGGCCTGAGCATGATTGCCACAGGCGCTCATTGGCCCAAATCACTGTTCCCTGAAACAGAGTCTTGCAAGGTAGCGCGTTAGCGACAGTGAGACGTCAAAGCTAGACGTATTTATAGTCAGGCCGCACCTTGGCAGTCCAAGACATTAAGGACGGACCCGACCCTTACCGAAAGCCATCCGCAAGCCAACCGAAAGCTTGTACCAAGACGACAAGAACGACAAGACTTTTCCTACACACCTTTTGGCAGCCATTCTTGCTCCCAGCCAAGCAATCACGACATTCTGTCACGGTTAGTGTCTGCGGATCACAGTCGGCCGCTTTACACCGCAGCAGCCGTTTTTGTCAATGTGCAGACTCGTCCAATGAGTTCAAGAAGCAAGACACTGCCACGCGATGCCAAAACATGATCGAACACTGCCCCCGAGTTCTCCGGACTCTGGGCGCCGAGTCGCCTTCCATGATCTTATTCTGGCTTACGGTTCTTCTTCTATCTGCTCGAAGTATAAGACCGCACATGATGTCTGCCCATGCTTTCAGGAATACAGGCAGTCGCGCCGACCGACCAGACCAACATGGCACCGAAGCGGAAAATCGCTGGCCACGCTCTGGCGAAATCTTTTGGGATCGATCCCAACTATCGCAATGAGTTGAAAAATGAAGTCGATCCCTTCTCTGATGTAGAGCTTTTCTACGAAGATGAGCCTACAGCCAAAGAGTTCTTGTTTCGTTTCAAACCAACCTTGGCTGGAGTCGTCCGATACTTCAGGAGCTTGTTTCCGTTCTGGTCTTGGATCTTCCACTACAACTTTCAGTGGTTGACCGGTGACATCATTGCTGGTGCGTGTCCCAATAGCCGAACAGAACTGGTTCAACGCTGACCCTCAGCAGGCCTCACAGTTGGCTTCGTAGTGATTCCCCAAGGCATGGCGTACGCTTCCCTTGCAGAGCTGACTCCCGAATTCGGCCTGTACACATCCTTTGTCGGGTTCCTGTTATACTGGGCATTCGCTACATCAAAAGACATTACTATCGGGGTACGTGATAGCATCTAGCGGCATCATGTCTGGATACTGACGGACGGCAGACCGTTGCGATCATGTCGACGCTCGTGGGCAATGTCGTTGTCAGAGTTCAAGAGCAGCATCCAGATATTCCAGCTGAGCACATTGCGAGAGGGCTCTCTCTGGTATCTGGAGGAATCCTGCTGTTCATTGGATTGATTCGTGCTGGGTGGCTCGTTGAGTTCATTCCCTTGGTAGCTATTAACGCGTTTACCACAGGCGCAGCAATCAGTATAGCCTCAGGTCAAGTTCCAGCTATGCTAGGCATCCGCGGCGTGAATACGAGAGGAGCAACCTATCTGGTAGTTGTTGAGACCTTACAAAGCTTAGGTGACTCACAGATCGATGCGGCTATGGGTGTAACCGCCCTGGTCTTCCTCTACCTTCTTCGGTGGCTCTGCAACTTCATGTCGACAAAGCAGCCTCACAAGAAGAAGATGTGGTTCTTCTTATCGACACTACGCATGGCATTCGTCATACTACTGTACACAATGATCAGTTGGCTGGTCAATCGGAACATATCAAACGAGGACGACGCGCGGTTGAAGATCCTCGGAACGGTTCCAAGAGGTATGCTGATACCAACCCATCTTGCTTCCCACCGTCACTAACGATCACTTCAAAAAGGATTTCGCCACGCCGGGGCACCTGTTATCGAGGCTCGAATGATCAGGGCTTTTGCCCCAGACCTACCCGCAACATTGATTGTGCTTCTCATCGAACACATTGCTATCTCCAAGTCCTTCGGCCGCATAAACAATTACACAATTGATCCTTCGCAAGAGCTCGTCGCGCTTGGCTTTACCAACCTCTTCGGTCCTTTTCTTGGGGGATACCCTGCCACAGGATCATTTTCGCGTACAGCGATCAAGTCCAAAGCAGGCGTGCGTACGCCTCTGGCAGGCGTCTTCACAGCCGTGCTGGTACTCCTCGCGCTCTACGCCCTCACGTCGGTATTCTTCTATATCCCCTCCGCGAGCATCGCCGGCCTCATTATCCACGCGGTCCTAGACGTGGTCACTCCGCCGGCGACGCTATACAGGTTCTGGGAGGTATCGCCGCTCGAGGTGGTCCTCTTCTTCATCGGCGTGCTTATTACCATCTTCACCAACATCGAGAACGGCGTCTACGCAGTCGTCGCCGCCTCGGCAGCCGTCCTGCTCTTCCGTCACGCCAGGGCCCACGGCGTATTCCTCAGTGCCGTCCAAATCCGCCACATCACTGCATCCAACCTGCACAAGCAGCATGTCGACAACTTCGCCCAAGGACCAGGAAGCCCCGAGATATCGCGCTCCCCCTCCTCATCCTCGCCCGCCACCCCAGCCATCCCACCAACGGTCGCCTACATCCCTCTCACCCACACCTCCCCCTCCAACCCCTCCCTCGCCCTCCCCGCCTCTCCCCACCCCGGCATCTACATCTACGCCCCCACCGACAACCTCACCTACCTCAACGCCGCCGCCCACCTCTCCACCCTCGCCTCCCACCTCCTCGCCCGCACCCGCCCCACCACGCTCCGCACATACGCCCGCATCGGCGACCGCCCCTGGAACGACCCGGGCCCGCGCCGCGGCCACCCCCAGCTCGACCTCGCCGCGGACCCCCGCCCGCCGCTGCGCGCCGTCGTCCTCGACTTCTCCGCCGTCGCGCTGACGGACGTGACCGCCGTGCAGGGCCTGGTCGACGTGCGGCACCAGCTGGATCGGCACGCGGCGCCCGAGCGCGTGGAGTGGCACTTCGCGCGCGTGGGGCGGCGGTGGACGCGGCGGGCGCTGGCGGCGGGCGGGTTCGGATACGTGCCCGCGGCCGACGCCGCTGCGCGAGGGGACACCCTGTTTGGGGTCGCGGAGGCGGCGGCCGCGGAGGTCGTGGACGAGGCGAAGACGCCGTCGGACGACGTGGAGGGGGCGAGGCGGTCGGGTGGGAGCTCTGAAGACGAGACGACGACGACGACGACGACGCCCGGTGGGGATAAGAAGTGGGTGGTGGCGTATGGCGTGAATAGGCCGTTTTTCCACGTCGACGTGCCGACGGCGGTGCGGTGCGCGGTGCGGAATGCGGAGAGGAAGGAGCGAGGAGAGCACGGGATTGTTGGGAAGGAGGGTTAAGGTGGAATGCGGAGGATGGGACTTTTCTTTTGTCATCGTGGCTGTGCCATGGTTCTTGTCTGCTTGATGCTTGTTCATTCGCTCCTTTGATTTGGTGGACGGGATCACCAAGCGTGATCGTGGCCTTCTGTTTCCTAAGTCTTTTCTTTCTTGTTTGAAACTTCCGCAGCTGCAAAGAAATAAACGATTCTTCAATCCCCATTTGCAGCTCGATTGTGACGATTGTTACTTCCGGGCCGTTGAGCCTTCTGCCAAAGGCTCCTTCCAATACAGCTGGTACACCTTCAGCGTGTTGCCAGGCCAGTTCTCATAATGGGAGAACGATCCAGAACGGGAAGGAGTGAGAACCATGTAATATGGAGAGAGGATTGGTGCAAGGATGAGTACGAGGGTTACTGGGATAAATTGACCTGCAGAGATGACGCCACCCAGGCAGTAAGCTTGATCAAGGATGTTCCCGTGATCCGAGACCACGCAAGGTTTGCTCAGAACTCGTGCATGGTCGCTGCGCGCGGAGGAAGCCCCTGCGGAAAGTCAAGCACATGTCAATGATCAAAAAAGAGCGGCGTAAATCTGGATCTTTCTATGCTTCGATGCCGTGAAAAAACACACATTACCTGTCCTATAAACACAAAAGGGGAATCTCTGATAAAACAAAAGCACCGCGCAACTTTTTCCATTTCCTTCCGCGCCTCTTTTCAGTGACGCCCGCCGTAATTACCCTGATAATGCCTCGTCGTACTGGACTCCCTCGAGTCCGAAACCGACGCGTTCCGCTCCGACCACTGCACGTCCTTGGTGACGATGATGCTGGTCAGGGGCAGCTGGTCGCTCGAGCCGCCGTCGCTGTGCTGGTTCGACTCGGAGCGGGTGATCATGGTGTTGTTGCCGTAGCCGCCCGTCGCCATCTCGTCGTCCAGCCGCTTGAAGTGCCGCTCGCCCGTCTGGCTGCGCTTGGCCCCCGTGCCGCCGATGGTCACCAGCTCGTTGTTGCGCGACAGGTTCGTCGTGCCCTTCGACCGGCTGCGGCTGCTGCCGAACTGCGTCGACACCATCTTCATCAGCGGCCGCAGCGTCGGCAGGCACGCGCTGATGATGCCCGACGCGACTTCGACGACGCACCATGTGCACGCGGTGGCGAGAGTCCCTGTGCGTGGTCAGTGATGTATTCTGCAAAAAGGATTCGTGAGGAAGCACAGGTCGTGTCGGTCATTTGGAATTGCATGATGGTCGTAAAACGGTATATACTCGCGAAAAGCACACTGGTGGCTGTCAGCGATGTCCAAGGGGAAGCCGGCAGGAGGATCACTGACAAAGAACCAAGCAAGAACATGAAGCACAGTGATGCGCGCTGGGTAGGCGTCACTTGCAGCTTCCACACCTGGCCGATGGGCATGCAGAGGATGGCCACGTCGGTGAGGATGTTCGGCACGGCATTGCCAACGAAAGAAGCCTTGAGGTTGATGCATTTTCCCGCAATCAGGGGGAACCAGGCCTTCTTGATCGGGTCGCACTGGAAGATGCTGACGCAGTTGATGGCAATGACCCAGCCGATGGTCATGAAGCCCAGGATGTAGGCGCCGAGGGTGAAGCCCTTGGTCGGGAAGATGCGCATGTACATCAAGAGCAACGAGATTTTAATGAGCCCAACGGCGGTGCAGTAGATGCACTCGAAGGCCACTAGCAGCTAACCGGCAGTCAGAAAAAGATGCTTGCAGTCAGACGCGGCGAAGACTCCACCTTTAGGACCATGACCAGGTTTTCGGGAGGGAGGTCGGAGGCATGTCTACCCAGACCCCAGTGGATCACTGGACAAGGAATCAGATTAAGGTTGATTAGGGTAGGCCTCGGTGTTCGACATACTGCCGTAGTTGAGTCCGCCTGCGCCGAAGCCGAACAACTAGTCGTCGGATGATGGTTAGCCTCTCGCGTGACCGGCTGGGGCCGAGGGAAGTATGCATACCAGCGAGATGACCATCATCCAGTCGTCCGCGCCATAGGTCAGGCCGCGCTTGAAGCGGGCGGCGAACCTCAGGATGACGAAGACGGTGGCCAGGACCAGCAGGGCGGTGGTGGTGGCCTCGAGGCGTGGGCCCTTGTCAGGGACATTCTGGGCGATCCGAGGAAGTATCACGGCCGGCATGACAGCATGTTGGTTTTGGGTGTCGGATGGAGAGGGTCGTCAGAGGGGAGAGCGGGGGCTTCGGATCAAGTACTGCTGGAAGGACGCATGGAAGGTCGAGAGATCAGGAAAACCGGCGAAGGGGTGGGGTCATCGCCTCTCAGACAATCTCAGTGGCCCTCGAGCCGGGATCTCGAACTGTGTTCTCAGGCACCCGATGTCGATCCCGGCGGTGGCGCGCAGGGGATGCTGGTATTTTTGCAGCAGTCCAGCCCATCGTAGTGTGAGGGCGCCCGGAACAACGTCCGCAGCCTCGATGCGTGGCCATAAGGGGGAGCGAAGGCGTTTGATGGCCTGTTCGCTTTGCTGCTTTGGGGCAGCGAGCGAGGAAAAGCCGTTGGATCCGCACGCGCAAAGGATCCACCCCGGGCATTTTTCTGATGTGCTCGGCGCCGGGGACGGTCGGGAGGCATCCGTGGCGAACGCCCCCTCACCCAAACCAGCAGTGAGCGGCAGCGAGGCGAGCAACTGCGGTCTAGTGCCTGCAAAGCGTTGATGCGCTTACGCAGTGCCCGACCAAGCCTAACGGCCGGACAGGTGGGCCTAGAAAGAAACAGCTCCGGGCGGGGCCGCAAGCGTAGCGGTGTTGATGGTAGCGGTGCGGTGGTTGTCAAGTCAGTCCCGCGGTGCTGGCTGGGAATAAGCTTGCGCCTCCTGGCCGTTGACCAGCCCACTGGAATTGGCGGCGCATGCATTCGTCGTACGTTGCGGAGATTATTCGATGAAGCACGCTTGCCACGTGGGGTTGGTGTGCAGGTCCCTGTCGGTCATCGTATTTGTGATTCAGCGCTCAACCACCGCCACGCATTTCTCTACACACGCCACCCTTGCTTTCTCTGGCGTGCGCGGCGCCCGTAGGATGCTGCACGCAGCCTTCTCCACAGCGACCAGCACAGCAGCGTGACCGGCGGCCCATGAGTGGTGATTGCAGAGGGAACGGAGGCGCCTCCTGAAGGGATGTAGTGAAACGGTAGCTCGGCCGACCCTCACTAGCCACTGACTCGCCGGCCTCTCCGCCCAGCAACACGTCGAACGACGAACCTCGAGCCTCATCGGATGGGGCCCTCGTAGCGCGGATAGCGACACTCCTAGGCCGGGCGGCTCTCCACACCATGGACCACCATATAATGAGCCCGTAGCCTGCCCACCGCCTAGTTTGCTGTTCTTCATCAATTCCATCTCTACAATCTCTCCGGCTTTTGCTTTGCCCTCCATTTGCCGAATCCACCACCCCGGTCAACCCCAGAAGACCCTGAGTCCCGCATCCGAGAGCCACTCCCTCGAAATGTCCAAGCCTACTCTCGTCTTCGCCCCCGGTGCGTGGCACACTCCCGCCTGCTTCGACGCCGTCCGGGACCAGCTGCACGCCCGCGGCTGGGCCACCGAGGCCGTCGCCTACCCGTCCGTCGGCGCAGAGCCCCCAACTCTGGGCCTCGCTGAGGACGTCGCCGCCGTGCGCTCGACTCTGGAGCGTCTGGCGGACGAGGGCAAGCAGATCGTCCTGACGGTGCACTCGTACGGCGGCCTGGTCGGCCAGAACGCCGTCGAGGGCCTGGGCTACAAGCAGCGCGCGGCGGCCGGCAAGAAGGGCGGCGTCATCCTGCTGGTGTATCTGACGGCCTTCGTTGCTCCCAAGGGCGCCACCATCAAGCAGATGCTGGGCGGTCAATTCCTCCCCTGGATGAAGTTCGAGGTAAGTGTTTCCGGCAATTGATCGGCCAGGAACAGCGGCGGGCCGAAAACGAAAAAGAAAAGGCGAACGAAAACTGACTAGCACTCTTCTAGGGCGACTACTGCTACGCTCAGACCCCTGAGCAGGTCTTCTACCACGACGTCGACAGCGAAGGGCAGAAGAAGGCTATTGCGGCGCTCCAGCACAACTCGGCCCGCATCTTCACCGACGAGGTGCTGTACGAGCCGTGGCACGAGATCCCCTGCTTCTACTTCTTCTGCGAGGCCGACCAGGCGCTGCCGCTGGGCATCCAGCAGGCCATGGCCCAGGCCCTGGGCCCCGACACGCCCACCTTCAAGAGCGTCGGCTCGCACTCGCCCTTCCTCAGCCAGCCCGGCGAGGTCGTCGAGGGCATCGAGTACGCGGCCAAGGTCGGCCAGGAGCGGCTCTGAAGGCATTCGTTGATGTGTCGTCCTTTCAACTGCGCATGATACCACTAGTTCTCATATAGTTAGGGAATGTCCACTTCGCACTGCCAGCCGATTGGCTGAGTGAAATCTCTTTGACGACCGCCCTCTATCCACTCTGCCGGTGAGCCCCGCGACGGGCCCTGTCGATGCCCCCTGCTGCGCCGAGACACCGCAAGGCCGCACGTGTTTGGCTGAGACCATGCACATCCTCCCCCTCCCCACTAATTCCCTGTGTTTAAGCAACGCGCAATCAATCTCGTCTTCGCCTATTCTGCAAGACTTTTGCTCAAGCGAGATGCGCGGGCTTGGCCAATGCTTGACGTGCTTCAACCGAGCTCGGTCTGATTACTTTTCTTTCTTTCTTCCCTCTCCTTCGCCACGCCGTGTTTACGTAATCGCTCCACACCGCTGAAGCAGGAGAGAGCCGCTTATTCCCGGTTGCGCATCTGCTCGAAACAAGTCGTCACCACGTGCTCCATTGTATTTCCGACATGTCGACCCAGACATGTCGTAGCTTGAGTAATGTCTCCATCAGTTCAATCTCGCCGCGGCGCCACCTGCACTGGATCTTACCTTGATTTCGACAGAGGTGGCAGTATGAGACGTGGGGCGTGAGACGTTAGTCGCGTTCGGGCTTACTCGGTCGGTCTATCGGGACAGCCCGAGGCCAGGCCGGGAACATAGATTAAGCAGTTGCAAGGTACACGGCACGAAGGAGAAGATCACACCATTGGGTGGATCTTATCGCCAGAGATGGAGAGACAGAAGGACAGTCAGGGCCCAGGGTGAGGCCCAGTTAGTGGTTGGTCTCCGATCCGATACGGCGGCGACCGGCAAGCAGAAAGCGGCATTGCATCTGAGGAATGGAGCTCGAGAAGCGAGGGACAGAGTCTTGCGGGTGGGTCTGCAGAAGAAGCAGATGGAATCAGTATACATTCGTAGCTAAGATGTGAGACGAAAATGCCACAGGCCAAACCAAAACTCCGCCAGATGTCTCCCTCCTCTCCAATAGCGCCGGTCCAATGTCGAACACACAAAACTTTTCCATTTCCTCGCGCATTCATTATTATATGGCCGTGCCGCGCTCGAAGCTCTCGCGGATGTCGGCGGTGTACTTGTTGTAGAAGCGGGCCAGCTTCTCGTTGAACTGCTTGTTCTTCTGGTTGATGTAGGTGACGTCGCCGCTGTCGTCGTCCATGCCGCGGGCGCGGCGGGCCTTGAGGCGGGCCTCCTCGGCCTTGCGGATGTCGCTGACGAGCTTGTCGACGGCCTCCTTCTCGGGGCGGTGGTTGACAAACTCGGTGCTGTCGGCGGTGGTGTAGAAGGAGCCGTCGCGGTCGACGGCAATCAGTTCGCCGTCCTCCATCTCGACGATCTCCAGGCCGCCGTTCTGGGCGGCGCGCTGGACGGCCTCCATCTTCTGGCGCTCGTAACCGTCGAGATCGGGCTTGAGGTCGCGCAGCTGGCGCTTGTACGACTTGCGGGCGTCCTGGCGGTAGTCCTGGAAGGCGACGTCCTTACGGTGCTTGTCCTTCTTCTCCATGCGGCGGTCCCAGCGCTCGCTCTCCTCGACAGTCCAGTCCCAGGCGCGCTTGCGCTCAAAGTCATCGCCCTGCTCCTGGGTCTCGGCCTTGAGCAGCTTGTGGGATGCGATGGCGTGCTTGCGGTGCAGGGCGCTGAGCTGGTTGGGGTCGACCTGCGCGCGCTGGGCCTCGGCGGTCGAGTCCTTGAGGTTCTGCTTGCGGGCGGCTGCCTGGCGGGCCTGGAGGGCCTTGAAGCGGGCCATGCGATCGCTGCCGGCTGGTGCGGCCTCTGCGGGCTCTTCTTCTTCTTCTTGTTGTTGTTGTTGTTGTTGTTGTTGTGCGGGCTCTTCTGGGGCCTCCTGCTCGGTGCCGTTCTCGACGAAGCGGCGCTTGGAGGGCTCCTCGTCCTGGCGCTCGGCGGAGGGGGAGGTCTTGCGCTTCTCGGCAGGCATGGCGGAGCAGTGCTCGGGCGGGATGGTGGGCTGTGGTGGTGATGGTGGAGATGGTGGAGATGACGTTTTGCGGCGGTGTTTCATGGGTGGCTGCGCAAAAGAGAAAGAGCCGCCCGCCCGCTCGCTCGGCAAAGTCCGCCCGCCTTCCGCCGTGCCGCCGCCGCCGCCGCCGCCGCCGCCTCGCGCCTCCACGCTGCCCAGTGCTTCTTCTCCCGCCGTGGAGCAACACCAGAGAAGGCCCGATCTCGTCATCGCCATCGTCGTCATGCCCGCTCATCTCCGTCTGCCGCATCGTCCCAAGCTCGCCCATCGCCTGCAATTGGCCTCTGCGCGCCGCAACCTGACCCTCGACGCCCCCTCCGACGCCCACGCTCGCCTGCAGCCTCCCTCCCACTTGCTCCAGCACCGCATACAGCACGTCTTCGGCCACGAGAAACGCATTGACGCCCTCCGCGCCGCCTTCTTCCAGCCGGGCAAGCAGCATTTGCAGCCCGACAGCTACAATGTCAAGCACGCGCCCGCCACCTCTAACCTGCCACTCGACGCCCGCAAAACCATCCACCAGCTGATCAAGCGCTGCCGATACCGCGCCGACTACCTGAACCTCGTCACATCCATCGTGGCCCAGCCCAATGAAGATTCCAACTTCAAGTACGACGCCTGCCGTCTCGTCTGCGACTCGCTCTTCCAACAGCTGCGACATGGCTCACACCACGATGCCGACCCAAAAATGCTGATGCTCGCCAATCAGATCCGCTACAAGTTGGAGGATGCCCATGTGCTTTTGCCGCAAGAGCTGCTGAACGTCGGCTTGCTGTGCGCTGCCGTCAGCCACAGCCTTCCGGCCCTGAAACTGTACCTCCGCGAGCACCGGCGGCTAGATCGCCCAATGTCACCTACAGTCTTCGCCCGCGTAGTCGATGGCATTGTCCACTTCGTTCCCAAACGCTTCATCAGGCCCACCGAGTGGGAGCCGCCTTTGAGCGAAGGGCAGGCCTCGGCCGTTATGCTGGGCTTCCCCGACGCTCCCGTTGAGGCTCCCTACGACCTGAGCTCCTTCGTGCCCCGCGACAGCTGGGATTGCATGAGCCGCTGGCTTCTCGCCCTTGCCCGCTACGACTTCCTGCATCAGCTACGTATTGAGTGGGCCCTGTGGCTCGAAAACCCTCTCCGTGCCGCTCCCACCCGCTGCGCGCCCACCACAATCAACAGCGACAAGGAAGTCATGCAACGACTAGTCGAGGCCGCCATGTGGAACACGAAAACTCGTGGTGATCTTGCATTTGTGGAAGCCTTCTGCAAAAGTGGTGGAATCGAGGAGGCCTGGATGGTTCTTGAGGAATCCGCCTTCTCCTTCGAACTTCTGAAACGCCGGACCCGCGCCGCTCTGTTGGCTCATCCTGAATACGCCGCTCCAGAATTATGGACCGATGACATGAAGGCTGCAATGCTGGACAATTACGCTGCCGAGCTGGCCAAGATCGAATCCCTATACGGTGTCGAGTGGGTCTGGGACGAGGAGGCTGAAACCGGTTACCATCACATTTCAGGCGAATCATTTCTTCGCAGCTTTGAGGATCATGATAAAGGATCTGTTGCCTCCCAAGAAACCGGTTCTTGACCTCTCGGACCAGAAGGGTCCGATTCGCCTTCGGGAAGGTCGTCAGCCGAGCAAGACACAACGGCATGATTGGGAGCAGGCACTAAGACGCCCGCATCTCCTTCACGTAGCTCCAGAGTGCGGGCTTGATTCTCATTCCGGCGCCTCTCTTGCGGACCAGCAAGTGCACGAGCGGCTTTGTCTACAGAATCTGCAGCACCCACACTAACCGTCGTCAACGGTTACCCATTCGGTTCCGATTACATATCAGGACGAAATACCTTGCAAGTCTGCTGACTGCTTTGCTTCCAAAGCGAGTCTGCGCTGTGCGGATCTTGTATCTTAAGTGTTGAGTAGACCGATGGATGCCCTTAGATGGTGCGACATGCGCGCCCCATATGCAGCACGCAATTGTCACGACTGATACGGAGTCACGTCCCGTCTTGCCGCTCTAGAGCTCAGGGTTATCTATCCTCAGCCCGCCACCGAATACACACCGCCATGACTTCTGCACACTCTCTGACTCTGTAGAGGGGTGATAATGTGACGACAGCCGACTCTTCGTCAGTTTGAGTGGAATCATCGAAATACCCAAAGGTTCCACATTCAGAGCGAGATGGTACAAAGCCGTGACTTGTTGTCGCTTTGACGCGACAGGCGCCGCCCTGCTCGGAATTTCATATGATCGCGTGAAGCATCCATCAGTCTGCGCCTCTACTTCCCGCAATGCAACAATTACCCGGACCGAACTCTCGGTAGAAAAAGCAATATCAGCCCTGCAGTCGGATTCTCTCAACAGATTCGGCGCCCTTTTGGAGTTGGCTGTTCCTCGCCTGGGCTGGTGGTCGCGCCGAGGCTCATCATCAATAGCGGGAAGATCAACTGGGATATGGATCCCGGCCGCGAGCCGCTCTGCATCGCATCCAGACCGTTTTCCACAATTGGTATTTTCAGTCCGCACGCTTAAATCTTTAAATGCCACCATCCCAGCTCGCTTCCCGTGATCCTCTCTATCCTCAAGACGAAATGGTGCTTGACTCGGCTCTCAATTGGTCCAAATTAACTGTCAGCCCCACCCTAAGCCTTACCAACTGTCTCAGCCCACCGGCAAAATAGCTGCAGTGGCTAGTGGGACGACAGCTGCGCCAATATCAACTATCACCGAGTAACTGGGACTTCGTAGTCTTGACCTGTATCAGGCTATAATTCCAATGATAAATCTTTTTCCCTGAATGTGACGAAGCGGGGGTATAGACTCTCCCTTAAGACTTGTAAATCCCCGTCTTGAGCCTATAGTCCCCACATTACCGCTTTTTGTCTTTTGGTCGTGCTCACTACAAGATCGGATCCCACCGTCGGTTTCGTGTGGTCTACTTGCGTTCAGGCTGATAGCATGCCACGCCACTCAGTGGTACCTACTCCAGAGATTCTCAGAGACTGGGCGACTGGCGACTATTCACGGAGCGGTAGAAGAGGGCCGGCTCTTCTGGTACTCACCGGCATACTCTTTGGATTATGTCTCATCGCCGTTTTCGGGCGTCTGGGCGTCCGCACTGTTCGCAAAAGTGTAGGGCACGATGATGCGCTTATGTTGATGGCAATGGTATGAACCAACGAATCGGACAACCCTCGTAAGCTGACATGTCTCCACAGATCTTATGTACAATAATGGATGTTGGCATATATTTCTGTAGGTATCATCGTAGATTCGGTGGCCTGCATTTCCTGACAATCGTCAGTGTTCCTCAAGTACGGCTTTGACCGCCATGCTTGGGACCTCACCGAGAGAACGGCCGTATCCGCCCGCAAGGTATCTTCCTCCCTCCAACACCTAACGCAGTCTCAACTGATCCATCATCAGACTGCACTTGCCGTGGAAGCGCTCAACTTGGGATCCGCCTCTTTCACCAAGATTTCCATACTCTACTTCTGTAAACGACTTGCAGGTGGAACCTGGAAAACATCCCAGTATACTTTCATCATATGTGCGAGCATTTTCTTCGTCGCCGCATCTCTCACATCGTTCCTGGTCACCCTCTTCCTGACCTGCTACCCGCTGAAAGCATTTTGGCTCCGGTTCAGCCCAGCCTGGGAGACCCAAAACACGTACGCCTGCCTGGATGAATTTGCCCACCTGGTCTCAGCCACATCCGTCAGCGTAGCCGAAGACTTCATCGCGTTCGGCGTGCCTGCCGCACTCATCTGGAGGCTGCAACTCGGCAAGAGGAAGCGGATAGCGCTGGCCTGCCTTCTCGGCCTGGGCTTCCTGTAAGTTCACGCGGCTCGATTTCCCGATGCGAGCTAACGTCTGCAGCCCCTGCATCGCCGGTGTCCTCCGCATCGCCTACACCGTCCGCATCTACAACGGCTACGACGCCACCTGGCAGGCCTACCCGGCCTACCTCTGCCTCGTGGTCGAAACCCACCTCGGCATCCTCTGCGCCTCCGCCCCCGCCCTCAACTCGTCCGCCACCACCCTCGTCCGCCGCCTGCGCGCCAACAGCGACTGGTCCGTCCTGCGCTACAACTGGCACGCCTGGAGAACCCGAAGGCGAGACCGCACCAGCACCGTCACCGCCCTGTGCAACCTCGCCTCCGTCCTGAAGAACCGAGGCGTGCGGAACCCGGAGAGCGACGTGCCCCCAACGCCGCCCCCGAAGGACACCAAGCCCCCGACGACCTTCACGTCGACGTCGACGTTCGGCGTGTTGTCCGGCAAGGCGGAGCTGGAGGCCGCCGCGTACTTCTACGGGTCGCCGCGGCGCTCCGTCACCAACACGCTGCTGTCGAGCCAGACCACCATCTCGGGCGGCGCTGGAGCGGAGGTGCAGGAGACGAGGCCGTTCGTATGTGTTTTGAGAACCATCCAAGCTGTCTAGTGAGAGTGTGCGTTGCTGACGTGAATGCAGAGTCCTGCCTCCACGAGCTGGATAAGCGATGTGACTGCGTTGCCGGCTCCGCTGCGCGTGTTGGAGAGAGGGCGGTGAGCGTGGGCGTTGGGAGAGATGGCGGCTTCTCCCCGTCCAGAAATGCAAGGTACATGTCGATGGTGGAACGTGTTGAGATCAGACTTCCGCCAGGCCTTGATCGTGCACTTGGACACGCTTGCAGCTCCTCACAGTACATACATGGCTCGAGCTCACATAGACCTAGCGGGCTCGCAGCTAATCCCTGAACCTAACACGCCAGCCGAAGCATCACACGGTACACTTCTCCCTTACCGCACTGTCCGACCATTCTCCCACATTTCCTCCACCCGCCGATTTCACACTGCGAGCGAGGGTAAAAATGCCGCCCGTCCCCTAGGCTCCGCGGCATGTTTTCGCAAGATCGCGCTTGGCTGTCGAGCTTGCACCGCTTATGTCACGCAGTGAAGCTCAGCGGCAAGACTCCCGGCCGTTTTTCACTACGGAGGCCGTGTAGCTGGGCGGGTAGGGGATGGAGAAGCAGCGGTCTGGCGGCAATTAAGTGGTTCGGACGGGCTGGAGACGGGGAGGTTTGCGGCGTAGATGTTCACTTGGGGTCGTGGTGGATTCACACTTTCTCAGAACACATTGATGCGCTGGAATCAGTTGACTCCTTGCAACAGACGGACAAGGAAGCCAGCAAGTGCCTTTTTTTTGCGGCACATCTTAGAGTGTTCTTCATACTCTTCAGAGCCGGGGAAGCGCAGTATCGGCTTCAACCCATAATATTAATATGATCATGGTGATTCTTCCTCTATCAGCTGATTGAAACTGCTCCAAAGTCTGTGACTACGAAGCAATCGTTTTTCTGAGGGGTTCGACGCTGATCGGAAGGATATTGCCACTGCACGAAATTTAACTCCTTTCCCCAGCATGGTGATCCTCGGTTGTGATTGCCTTCTGTAATAGACTAGGCTTTCATAGGCACGTATTGACTGGAATTAAAACTGCGCCGCCCACGGAGTCGCTTGATACGTCATTCAATGCGGGCGCTTAATGCGGCACGGTCGGCAATCTATCCTACATTGGATTACATGCTATTTTCACAAACTCAGCTCTGTGCAGACAGAGCAGCGCAAAGATGCACATACCAGCTGACATTATATGTTGACAGAGGAAACGTAACCGGTCTTTGGGCAGTTCTGAGAGTATCTGACAATAAACAGCCGGATGTACTTCTGTCCGTAGCGCATTCAACAGTCGGTACTGTATAACCATGCACGATATGTTCCTCTTCCGTGAATCGGTAGAAGAAGAATGCAGTATTGGTGAAATACTTTGGGATACGTGGGCAGTGTTGGTCGAAATAATCTATTGCATTCCGCCAGGCCATCCGTGGCAAGTCAGCCTGATCCAGTTCCTGAAAAATCTACGTCAGCGAGACGTATCCATCTCTGAAAATGACAAGGTTAGAAATAGAGGTACGATATTCAACGCTGGTTATTGAGCTGATTGGATTTCAAGAAAGAGTCGGTTTGGTGGAAAGACCTCCTTTATCTGTCGGCGTGCGTGAGGGAACAATGGAACGGTAGTGAACCAGAAACTTCCCTTCCGGCTTCATGCCCACTAACAATGCCTTTGCAGACCCGACTTATACCGGCGAGGAATTGGAGGAGGAGTTTTCGATGTGGAAAAACTTTAACTCGTTCGTTGCCCGACTGACCGATACTGGATTCGCCCCTTGGCTCAATCTACCTATCTGGCAGCTCAGAATAGCGCTCGAAGAACCGGTAGTGGCGCGTCCTGCAACGGAATGCCGCCTGTGAGTAGCGAGCGAGTGGATTCTACATTGTGCAGACCCCATCTACAAGGATATGAAATCGACGGAAGAGCTCGACGAGAGCACAGCTCGGGCACTCGAGACAGGTTCTCTCTCTGAAGACGTACAGCCGCTGAGCCTCGAGCATTGGGATTTCTGGAAGAAACGGTTCTCCGAGTTCGCTGCTGATTCTGGCTGTCTCAAGCTTGACAGTGTCATCACTGGACGGATGTCAGATGCCTTGAAGAGCATGAACGCAGTTGGAGAATAGAGAAGGATGTTCAAGTCACGATTGGCTCTTCAGCAAGCCTCACGTGGTCTGTATAAGCAATCTCAGAAGTATCCTAAGATTCTCTTGCCATCATGTCCCACATGTTCTATAAGCTCGAGGTTCCATTTCTGGATCACGGCATCCGCCAGTGATGTCTTTGCGCGGATATACAGAGAGTGTTTATCATCGCGTTAGTCCGTGCCACATGTGCGGAATCATGACGTGTGAGATGACGCTAGAGGTTCACATAGAAGTTCGCAAATGGTTTCAATTGAATAGACGATAGTCAACTTGCGATCGGCTGACACACAAATATTTGCTTGTGCAGGTCATCCACACCTCTGACGTGGGCATCCAGCCTTCAACCTTTCCAGACAAACTCAACTGTCCTCATACAAAATGCAGAGAACAGTATTTACCATTCTCCCACATAAGCTATTCTGAGGAAGAGACGCAGCTGTAGAAGCGACTCTAGCAGTCTGTCGGGCAAGAGTAGCCGTATTCCGTATGAGGATAGCACTGTGGCCATTGAAAACCAGCGAAATTAGCGCTCAGCCCTCCGGTTCTGGACGAAAGATTTTCCAACTTCCGCTACACCCTTGTGGGTATACCCTGTAGCTCCAGTAAAGACATCCCATCTCGCCCCCGGACACACATTCGCATTCACACGGCACTGCAAAGGACCCGGAAACAAAAATACCCAGGAAAGTCGAGACAACTGTGAAAAACTTCATGATGGCAGCTGTTCAAAGAGGACAGAATCACAATATGTGGCAGAGCCGAAGGATGACGGCGCATAAATGCCATCTTCATCTCTTTATATACGCGTGACGAGACATGCGACAATGCGAAAGTCTCAAAATAGATACAAAACTATACTCGGGTACGGGGTGCTCATGAAGTCTCTAAAGGGAAAAGAGCTTCATCCATCGACTATCCTGGCCCTGCAATCAACATTTCCTAATCTGGCTTTTCTCCGAACAGTTAGCTTTCGAACTTACGCTCCGCGCAACTAGAGCGCGTCGCTTTGCCATTTCCAACGCTCAAAGGAAGAAGATCTCCGAAGGCAATACCGTTAGACCAATAAGTCTCACCAATGCAGTGAAAGCGTCATCGGAACAGTGGAAATGGACTCGCTTGTTTCCACTTCTCGCACTATGAATCAAGAGCCAACTTTCGACGGTGGAGAGATGCAACGCTAATTGCCAAGGAACTTGAAGTTTCATCATCATGTTGAGCAAGGGATTTCATTAAAGAAAACCTTTGATATCCATAGGCATGAGAATTCTGGAAGAACTTCAGTCCTCTGCTTACGAAATTTGGAACTCAAGACCTACATCGACATTGCGTCACAATAGTTGATACATAATACTGCTAGAAGAATTTTGGAAGTACCTAGATCTAGAGTTGATGGCTGTGAGTGAAGATTGCGAATTGGTCCGTCAGTTGTACAGCGAAGACTCGAATCCGAATGCGAAAGTTTCACGTCGCGGGGAACTCGTTGAGAGTGTCGAATGTATCGTGAATAACCTAGAAACTCGATTGACATTCAATTGTATCACACGATTTTGACATCAACTCAACCCGCTCGGAAGAGGCACTGAAAGCATCGAAATAAGCCTTGCTGGAAATCGTCACGAACCCCTAAGGGAGTACAACCGCGTGCTCTCCTGCAGCCATCTTCCCAGCTCCCTTGTTTATCCTCTCTTCTTCAGTGAGACATCATGGTCTCGAACTTCCGAGCATCCTTGACATCGGGTTGCCACGAATATTTCCTCCGGCAGTAAAGCTCCATGGTGGGCTTGAATTTCTCATTGAGGGCCAAATCGTCCAAAGTGCCCGAGCGAATGATCAGGATGCCTCCCTCATCCAGACTGGTGGAGGTGACCCAAAGAGGCGATCCACATTCCCCGCAGAAATGACATTGAGCATCGCCGCCAGAGTCGCCCCTACGCGTGAAGATCTTGGGGGTCCCAGTTGACTTGAAGAGATGCTTCCGGACGAGGAGCGAGGCGGAGTTGGTTGAGCCGGTGCTGGAACGGCAGGAATTGCAGTAACAGAGGGACTGAAGATCATTAGCATAGTGAAGGATTTAAGGTCCACTCAGGGCGGTATGAAGGGAATGTGAAAGTCTTAGCTGGGAAAACTTACGCTGCCGACTGGTTCGCCATCAAGGGTATACTTGATGTTTCCACACTGGCATCCTCCGTTGAGCGACATTGTGTTGATGTATGTTTGTGTTGGTTTGTGAAGTGGAGAGAGTTCTACTGAAGTGATTGGTGCTTGATGGTGAGCTTCGAGCAGAAGATCTTCAGTTCATAAACACCATTGCTCCACTGAAAGTCCGCACCGCCGGCTGAGCCGCCCATTCCTAATGGGTTCGGATGAGAAGCGTGTGATTACGTGTAGTCCCACACGGAGCAACGCAGACTTCTTTTAAGTTCTTCTGCAGTGGCAGCCTTGCGTATTACAAATGCTTCTGGGGTTCAGCACATGACGGGGCGTCTAGCGTGGAACTTTGGCGTCCAGTTGACGCGACGCGTCTGAGCGGCCCGCGGGCTGCCAGTGAGTCCAAAACGGACCTGACGAGCGCACAGAGCAGCGCCGGGCCGGAGAACCCGCAAGACGGGCCCCTGTGCTTCCGGCTCTCGGCTCCGAGCGAAGAAGAAATGCCCGGACGGAAGCTTCTCCCGTGCGCTTGCCGTCGTGGATGCAGACGACACCCAGCCCCGACAGCGTGTGGGAAGTCGCTTCGAGCGAATAAGCGCTAATGTGTTCTGTGTGACTCATCCTGCGGCTATTTGGTTGAAGTCCGCGAGTTGCTATGGAAGAGTATCTAAAAGGTCCGAGCCCTCGTCCGAGCTATGGCTAACGATAGATTGAGCTTGTACTGAAAGATTGGGAGGTTTACTCGTAGATCATCGAGACAAGTTCTCAAGACAAAGGCTCATCCAACACCGCAAACCATTCCCCGCTCGGCGATTTCCAACCACCACGTCCACCGTACAGCTCTCTCGACACTCACTCCACCCTCACAACCTCGAACCTCAACCAGCGATGTTCCCCAGCTCCGAAATACAGCCTCCCCCTGTCCCCCTCCTCCACCTCCTCCGTCTCCACATGCACGCTCCACTTCGACCCCGTCGTCTCCCCAACCGCCGTCCACATCTCCCTGAAGCTCCCCTCGTCATGCAAGTAATTCGTCCGCCTCACCCCTCCCAGCTCGCCCATCGGGCCCCTCACAGCCTCCTCCCGCGGCCCCGCCCCCCTCGCCACGCCGCCCTGCCTCCCCACGACCGTGCTGCCCGCCCGCGGCTTGAGCAGCCCGACGACGCGCGCGAGGGCACGGTGCTGCGTGGGCAGGTCGAAGCAGTGCAGGAACATGGACGCGTGCACGACGTCGATGGAGGCGGCCAGGCGCGCCAGCGGCGTGTCGTCGGATGCGTTGAGAAAGTCGGCGGCGAAGAAGAGCGGCGCGGTGGAGGCGGCGTCGCGGAAGAGGGCGTGGCCGGCGGAGATGAGGCCCGGTAGGAGGTCGGTGGCGTGGAGGGAGGAGGCGGGGACGCCGGAGTGGAGGAGCTGGTGCGGGAGGTTAGCTTTCTCTCTGTTAGATGGGTTGCGGGCGCGAGGGTCGTTGGGTTGAAGAGTGCAAGAGAAAGAGCATGAGTAGAAAGGATGGTGGCGAGGAGAATCGAATGCTTGTGGTAGAAGGCAAAAGAAGGTGCCTTGCACCACGCGGGCGGCTCCATCAGGATGTAGGGTGCACTACTACCGCCTGGTTGACCGAGCAAAGGGGAAACCCGCTGGTGATGACAAGATTTGACGCTTCGCACATTCAGGTATCCATCGTGCACTCTGCTGCCATTGACAACGACGATAACCCAAGAAAAGAATGGATAGTGTCCGGCAAGATTGGGGGAAAAAGAAGTTACCTTCCTCACGTCCTGGCCCAATCCGCACCCAACCTCCAAGTACCTTTCTCCGTCCTTCAGCCTCTCCACCAAACCTCCATACCCCGGAAATGTCGAGAGCGCAAGTTCAGCGAATAGGAAAGACCCTACACATGGAAAAGGAGCCTACCAAGGTTAGATTAGTAGGCGTTCTCGTTAATGGATAAAAAGAATCCCAGTACATACCACATTCCAAGCCTCGTCTCTTACAGCGGCAACGTGCTTGTCTACCTCGTCCGGTTGTATCTTGGCGTACTCGACTAAGAGGTCTCGCATTTCTGGCTGCAGTGGCGGAACCTGCCGCACGTACCAGGGGACGTCCTTCCTGAAGAGCTGTGCGGCAATGCTGCCCGCTATCTTTGGTGGAGTCTGCATGTTTTGTGCTAGCGGGAGGCTGATTTGGGGGTGTCCGTGCAGAGAAGTCTCCGGGTAAGTCAAAAGCGAGTTGCGAGGAGGAACAATGGGAAGAAGGCGCACGCAGCGGGCAGTGAGACCGAGATCACTGCTGGTCTTATACTCGAAGCCTAGACATTCTGACTCGTTTAACGCCGAGTGCCAGTCTCACCGCCGTCACTTTGGTGGTCGTCGTATTTGGCATTTCAGGTAGAACGACACCAATGTGCTCAGTCCATTCTGGCGACGATCAGAAGAAATCATGCATGAAATCGTGTTATTATAGATCGTTTCATTCAAAAACATACTTTTGTCTATATTTAAATGTCAAAGTCCATTCACATTGCAACTCTTACCATTCAACCTCCCCTCACTCCTCCTCCCCATCCTTCTTCCCCACGGCCGCCCTCTTGCACAGCTTACTCCTCCTCGCAATCTCGACGCTCAACTCCGCAATACTCCTCTTGCCCATGATATCCAACACGGCCACATCAGCGCCCATATCATGCCCAATGAAATTCCTAAACTCCATGGCCACGAGACTGTCGACGCCGTACGCGTGAATCGGCTTCCCACTATCCACATCCTCAACGGGCACGCTCATCGTCCGACTCAGCCGCCGCACCAGCGCCTCCCGCACCAACTCGGCCGCGCCGTCCAGCGAATCGACCCACTTCAGCGTATTCGCCACGCTCACCTCGTCCTCGTCCTCGGCGCCCGCGGCAGCGCCCCCCGCGCCCCCCCGCGTCCGCAGCTGCGCGAACAGCGGCGTCTTCATGAACGTCGGCTCGGGCAGGCCGCGCGACCGGAAGTCCGCGCCGGCGGCCAGGCCGATGGCGACCTGGGGCGCGCGCGCGCGCCGGCGGTCGACGTGGTGCTCGACGAGCGCGAGGAACTCGTCCTCGCGGACGCCGTCGTGCGCGAAGAAGAACAGCGGGTTGGCGTTGAGCGTCGCCTGGTTCTCGGCGATGTAGCCGACGCTGAGGATGTTGCCCAGGTCGAGCGTCGAGGCCGCGAGCCCGCGCGCGCGCCGGTACGTGGCGAGAGCGTCTTGGTAGGTGTTGCCGGCGGCGTAGTTGGACTGGCCGCGGTTGCCGACGATGCCGCAGATGGACGACAGCATGATGAAGAAGTCCATGTCGGGGGGGAGGTGCGTGTGCAGGTTCCACGAGCCGGCGACCTTGGGCGCGAGGCAGGAGGTGTAGGAGCTGTGCGGCATGAATTCGAAGGCCGAGTCCTGTTGCATCGAGGTCAGTTGTTGCCATCTGCTTGGGGGTGGGGGTGGATGCGTACCTTGAGTTGCATGGCGCCCTGGATGACGCCGGCCACCTTGGGGAAGCCCTGCTCTTCGCAGCCCTTGAGCGCCGCGACCAGCGCCGTCTCGTCACTTACGTCGCATGCCAGAGCGGCTGCACGCACTCCGGAGCTCTCCAGCTCTTGGAGCAGCTCCTTTGCCGTGTCGCTGGCGCCGCCGGAGCGGGACAGGAATACCAAGTTGCGGGCGCCCTGCTTCGCCATCCAGTGGGCAATGCTGCGGCCAAGACCACCCAGACCGCCACTGAGGATGTATGTGGCGTCTGGTTTGAACTTGGTAGGTGCTGGTCGCTGTGGAATGACCTTGACAACGTCCTTGTCACCGGCAGTCAGAACAACCTTGCCCATGTGCTTGCCCGCCTGCAGCAAGCGGAAGGCCTCTTCGATCTGGGAGAACGAGTAGACCGTGGTTGGCTTGGCGGCCCTGATGGCACCGCTCTGCCACATGTTGATGATCTCGTTGAGAATGCGGTGGGTCGTCTTGGTGTCCAGCTTGGTGATGGTGTACAGATCGCAGGCAGCGAACATGACGGAGCGGCTGAAGGGCAGCATGTCGAGGCGTCCATTCGCAAAGATGTCGCGCTTGCCAATCTCGACGAAGCGTCCGAAAGTGGCGATGCAATCCCACGACGCGCGGAGGGCCTCGCCGGCGAGCGAGTTGAGGATGACATCCACGCCGCGGTTGTTGGTCATCCGCATGACACCAGCTGCAAAGGAGAGGTCGCGCGACGAGAAGATGTGGTCGGCCGGAATGCCGTACTCATCCATCAGCAGCTGTCGCTTCTCGGGCGAAGACACCGTCGCAAACACCTCTGCGCCCATGTTCTGCGCAATCTGAATGGCAGCCTGTCCCACACCGCCGGCTGCTGCGTGGATGAGACAAGTCTCGCCGGCACGGAGGCGGGCCACCTCGGCCAGACAGTAGTAGGCGGTGGAGAAAATGACGGGCATGCCGGCCGCAGTCTCGAAGGTCATGCCATCCGGGATCTTGGCCGCAATCTCACGGGGCGTGCGCGTGTGGGTCTGGAAAGTGCCATGCAGTGCCGAGAGCACCAGCATGCGGTCGCCCGGCTTGACGTCAGTGACGCCAGCGCCGACCTTGGTGACGATTCCAGCCCCCTCGTGTCCGAACGTGGCAGCGGCCACCTCGCCCATGGCCACCATGACGTCGCGGAAGTTGAGGCCGGTTGCCTTGATCTCGACCTCGATCTGGTCGTCCGCCAGCGGCGCGGCGTGCTCTGGCCAGTCGACGAAGTGCAGCTTGTCGAGGCGACCGGGAGACGAAGTGTTGAGCATGAGTGCTCGGGATGACTTTGCCTCCCCATACTCCTGCGGCTGCGGCACCGGCGTCGAGCACTTGGACTCGATGAAGCCGTTGACTGATGGTGCTTCAACCAGCCTGTTGATGCAGAGCTGGCCGGAGCGAACGAGGTACTCGGAATGGCGGTCTCGGTGGGCGGCGAAGTGGTGCTTGCATACGGCGGCGATGTGCTGAGCCAGGGCAGGCGCTGGACTGTTCTGGACGTTCTCCAGTCCCAGCGTAATCAGGTCAGAACCGTCAAGATCACTGTTTGTTTTGGTCAGTCTCGTCGTCCTTATGGGGTCGGTATCGTGCTCGACTTACCGCTCCCATCTCAACGTTCTCATCAGTCCTGTGATCAGCGCCATATCCGGTTTCTCGTAGGGATCGCCCGTGACCCACAGCAGACTGCCCGCGGTTGTAACGAGCTGGCGCAAGATCTCGAACTCGTCGGCGGAGAACTGAGTGGCAAGGAAAGGTCTGTATGGCTCCATGGCAACAATACAGCAGACATCCTTCAGGGAGTGCTGCGGCAGCCCAGAGAAAGGCACCACGCTGACATCTGTCACTCCACCAGCAGCCTTGACCTGAGCCGCAATCTCATCCGCCAAAGACTTCTCCTGGGCCCCAGGGGCAGCGGCTGTGACGACGAACACCCTGTTCAAAGTCTCGCCCGTTCCATTGGCTTCCTTCTCCTCTTTCACTTCAGGGTTCGTCGCCACAACCAAGCTCTGCGCATGCAGGTCCGCGCTCAAGCTATCCGGCAGGGCCAGCACCTCCCTGTCGAACCCATTAGCGGCCAGAACCTCACTCCATCCCTCCTCGGACAGAAGCGGGCCCCACGGCCGCCTCTCCTCGGTGCTCAGCCACCAGCCCGGCAACTGCCCGAAGCACAGCGGCCCAGCCACGAACTCAGGCTGCGTGATCTCCTGCAAGATCAAGCGACCACCCGGCTTCAGCAGCGCGCGGGCATTGCTCAGCGTCTTCGACAAGTCCGCCGTCGCGTGGACCACGTTCGCCGCGACAACGATGTCGTAACTGCCCTCGTCGAAGCCTTGCGCCGAGACGTCCTTCTCCACGTCCAACACCTTGAAGTCGACGAGCCCGCGCCACTTCCTGAACTTCGCCGCCGCCTTCTCGAAGAAGCCGGCCGAGACGTCCGTGTACGTGTACCGCAGCAGGCGACTGCCGCCCTTGGCCCTCCCGCCGCCGGGACACAGCGCCTCGAGCACCGCCGTCGTGGTGCCGCCCGTGCCCGCGCCGATCTCGCACACGCGCAGGTCCGCCCGCTTGTGCGAGTGCAGGTCGAGGAACGCGTGCAGCAGCGCGTGCACCTTGTCCGTGCCCAGGATCACCCGGTAGTACTGCTCCAGCAGGTCGTCCTGCCCGAACATCAGGTGCAGCGCGTCGGCGTCCCCTCTCAGGACCGGCACGATGTGCGTGCCCATGCGCGTGGTGAGGGCGCCCTCTGGGCCGGAGGCCTCGAGAGCGCTGAGGAAGGACGAGCGGCGGGTGGGATCGGCCATGATGCCTGTCCAGTCGGGGACTTGGTGGATGAGCGCGTTCTGGGAGAATTTGGCAGCCTGGAGACGCAGCCAGGCGAGGTATTTTTGCTTGTGTGGCTCCAGTGCAGCCTCGTTGGCGAGCGGATTCTTGGACAGCTCGTCAACGGCTTCGGTGATGTAGATGGCGGCTGCGAGCTGCAGGGCTTTGACGCGCTTCAGGTTGTGGCCGTCGTGCTCTTCCAGCGGAGCGACTGCCTGGCGGAGCGACTGCTGTGTCTGGCTGGTGCTGATGAGGTCCAGGTCCGGCTTCCATTCGAGGTTGAAGCAGATCTGGCGCTGCTCGGCCTCGGTGCTTGATTCTTGCAGTGGCACTGCTTCCAGCCCGCGGAGTTCAATGCGGACGTCCTTGGTGCTCTCACTCCACACGGTGATGTCTGCAGCGTAGCGCTTGTGCGAGGCCAGCCGGGCGGACGAGTGGCACGCAAACTGTGCCCCAGGAGCGGTCTCCATATCCGCCGACACCCACAGGCTGCGGATGGCAACGGGAACCAGGGGCTCGGACAGCGGGCCGGCGCCAACGGAGGCCTGGTAGGCGAAGATGAAGAGGTGAATCATGCTGTCGAACACGGGCGGTTGGATGACATGCTCAGCCAGTGCATTCGCCGGCATGACCTTGGCCACGTCCGGCACACGCAGCGTGCCAAACGCCTGCCCGACCTTCCCACTCGCCTCGGCGCTCTTCACATCGACCAGGTTCCGGAAAAGGGGGCCGAACTCCAGGCCCACGCGCTCCAGCTCAGCGTACTGCCTGCCCAGATCCCCAGGCCGCTGGCAGCCCGCCTCCGCGCTCTCGAGCATCTTCCTGAACGCCTCTTCCCTCGCGGCTGCCTCCCTCCCGCCGTCAATCGGCCCCGTCTGCGCGCTCGCCAACTCCGCGCCAATCTGGCCCCGTGCGTGCTCCAGCCAGCTGTCGTCGCTCGGACTAAAACTCGCAACGCGCCACTCCCACCACGTCGCCGAGTCCCGCACGCCGCTCTCCGGCAGCCGCCGCATACTCACCATCGTCTCCGTCGCGGCCTCGCCCTCGCCCTCCTCGCCCACCTGCAGCGCGCGCGAGATGCCCACGTCCCGCAGCCTGTACCCCCGCACCGCCTTGCCCTCGTCCGCGCACAGCTCGCGCACCCCCTCGATCGCCATGATCACGTACGTCACGCCCGGCACGACGACCGAGCCCGTGACGCGGTGGTCGCGCAGCCACGGCAGCTCCGCGACGCGCAGGAAGTTGCGCCACCGCGTCCCAGTCCGCCGCCCGCGCGCCCAGCACGTCGTGCCGCGCGTGTCGGCGGAAGCGCCACGCGCGCGCCCGCCGCGACTCGGCCCAGTGCGGCTGCGCGTGGTTGAAGGCGTAGGCGGGCAGGTGCGCCAGGATGCGCGGGGAGCGTTGGTGGTGGTGGTGGTGGTGGTGGTGGTTCGCCGCGCGCACGTCGGCGGGGTAGCCGCTGGAGACGAGCGTGCCGAGGGCGGCGAGGGCGGTGGAGGCGGCGTGGGCGTTGCGGGTGAGGACGGAGGCGTAGCGGATGGCTTTGAGGTTGGGGTCGGCGAGGACGGTGGCGCGGACGGCGCTGTGCAGGGCGCCGTGCGGGCCTACTTCGAGGAGGTGGGTGACGGGCAGCTCGGCGCCGCCGCCGAGCTTGAGTTTGCTCGTTTTTGCGGCAGCGGTGCAGGCGGCGAGGAGGGCTTGGTCGAATTTCACGGGCGAGACGAGGTTGTCGACCCAGTACTCAGGGGCGGTCATGGCGGAGGTCGGGGCGAGGGCGCCAGTGACTGACGAGAAGACGAGGACTTCGCCCTTTGTCTTTCCGGCAGACAGGCTGCCCATGAGCGAGCGGTACTCGCCGGCGACGGCTTGCATGTGGCGGGAGTGGTAGGCGTTGGACACCTTCAGCTTGCGGGCGAAGATGTGGTCGTCGTCGACCAGGCCGCGCAGGCGGTCGATCTTGGCCTCGTCGCCGCTGCAGGTGATGCTGCGCGGGCTGTTGTAGCACGCCACCGCCAGCTCGCCGTCCGGAAGCGCCTGGTTGACCTGCTCGATGTACGGCTGGATCTCCGCGGCCGACGCGCCCACCGCCAGCATCGTGCCCTTGCTCGGCGCCGGCTTGGAGCTGACGAGACCACGGAAGTAGGCCACTTTCCAGGCGCTCTCCCGGTCGAGCGCACCGGCGGCGTAGGCTGCCCCGATTTCACCGGACGAGTGGCCGACGACGCGCACGGGAGCGACGCCCCATGCGGAGAGCGTGTCGACAAGTGCGACCTGCAGGACAGTGCAGAGTGTTTGCGAGATGAAGGGCTCGTTGATTCTACTCGTCTCGGCGGGCTTGCTGAGCTCTTCCAGCGCGTTGAAGGGACTGCCGAGAGAGGACAGGAATGCGGTTGCTGCGAGAACAGAATCCTTGAAGACGGCGTAGTCCAGAAGCTGTCTGCCCATAGCATGCCATTGAGCACCTTGGCCCGTGAAGATGAAGCCGACGGTGGGAGTGATGGCTGCTGGGCGGAATGCCAGGGACTTTGTGGTCGAGTCTGATAGCTTTTCCACAAGCTCGTCCACAGTCTCGGCTGCCAGTGCTATTCTCCAAGCAAGCTTCGACCGTCTCTCCGAAAGGGTGAAGGCGAGGTCGTCCAGGTAGGCATCCTGATCGTTCGCGCTTGCGTGCTCTTTCAAGTGCTCTGCAAACGTCGACAGTGTGCGCTTGATGCCTTCTTCATCCTGCGCCGACCACACAAACAGCCTGTGGCCCCGGCCAGCCGAGTCCTTGACAGGCTCCTGAGACTGCTTCGTCCGATGTCGGCCAACGAGCCCTCGGTCACGAAGGTAGCTACTCGAGTCGTCCAGGATAGCGTGGGCGTTCGCACCTCCAAATCCAAACGAATTGAGCGACGCTCTCCGCACCGGAGAGTCCGGCCACGGCGTGGGCGCCAGCGGAAACTTGATCTTCCAGCGGTCACACGGAATGCGCGGATTCACCTTCTCGAAGTTGATATTCGGCGGGATGACGCCCGCCTCGAGGGCCAGCACCGTCTTGATGACCGCCGCCACGCCCGACGCGCCCTCCAGGTGCCCGTGGTTCGTCTTGCCCGCGCCGACGTAGAGCGGGGGGTTGGCCGGGCGCGATCGCCAGGCACCCGCGATGGCGGCGGCCTCGAGCGGGTCGCCGGCGGGCGTGCCCGTGGCGTGCGCCTCGACGAAGCCGGTGGCGTTCATGTCGAGGTTGAAGGACGCGTAGACGCTCCGGATCAGCTCCTCCTGCGCCTGCTTGTTCGGCAGCGTGATGCCGCCCGTGCCGCGCCCGTCCTGGTTCACCCCCGTGCCGCGCACCACTGCCCGGATCAGGTCGCCGTCGCGCAGCGCTGCCTTGACCGGCTTGAGGATGATGGTCCCTACGCCTTCGCCGCGCGAGTAGCCGTTGGCCCGCGAGTCGAAGGAGAAGCACTTGCCGTCTGGCGATAAGAAGCCGACTGGACAGCTGTCAGTGGACAGTGATGCGAGAATGAATGGGATATACTTGCGGTTGCTCATTCTGTACATGGTCTCCGGGCTCTCAATCACATTCACACCGCATACGATGGACTGGCCCGCGAGGAAAGCGTCAGTGATGTTGTCTCCCACACCAGGATCGTCCACTCACCATGTCCGACGCGCCCTGCCGCAGGTCGTTGCAGGCCAGATGGAACGCCACGAGAGAGCTGCTGCACGCCGTGTCGAGGGTCAAGCTGCACCCGCGGAAGTCGTAGAACCAGCTGACCCTGTTCGAGATGATCGAGTTGGACGTGCCCGTCGGCTTGTACTTGTGCAGCACGTCCGGGTCCTCGTTGAGGATGGCGCGCGTGTCGTCGGTGAAGGCGCCCGCGAACACGGACGTCGTGGACCCGCGGACGTCCTCGAGCCGCAGCCCGGCGTTCTCCAGCGCCTCGTACACGTTCTCCATGGCGATGCGCTGCTGCAGGTCCATCGATAGCGCCTCCGTGCGCGTGATGTTGAAGAAGGCCGCGTCGAACCGCTGGCCGTTCTCCCGCAGGAAATGGCCGCCCTGAACGAAGGTGCTGCCTGCCCGCTCTGACGACGGGTGGTAGTGCGCCGCGTGGTTCCACTTGCTCGACGGCACTTCGGACCACGCCGACCGGCCCTCGATCAGCATCTGCCACAGCTTGCTCGGGCTGTCCGCGTCGCCGGGAAACCGGCATGCGAGCCCGATGATGGCAATGTCGTCTGGCTGTGCATTCTGGATGCTGGCGTCGGCATCGAGAAGAGGCATGTTGTTGCCCTGGAGTTGTGCGAATCGAAGGGGTATCAGAAGTAATGAGGGACAAGTCAGACTCCAGTGGCAAAGATTAACAGGGCCTCGGACACGTCAAACAGAGGAAAGTCCCTGCAGGTATGTTGAATGGTGGAGGCTCCGCTTTATAGCATTATAAGAAGTATCTCTTTTGCAGCAAATGCCGCTTCTAGCGCACGTGAGAGCCCATCTCGATGTCCGCTTTGGAGCTCCGGCTCATGCTGAGCAGAGTCAGGGTCTGCTCCACCACGAAGACGACTCTGGCCTAAGCGCGGTCAAGCTCCGATGCTGAGGCGGCTGACGAGACGCCGAGCACTGGGCGGAGGGCCGTGCCTCTTCAAGGCTTACCCGAACGACTCACGCATCGAGACAATGTAACCGCGTGGCGGGTGGCCATGTTTCTGCCGCAAGGGAAACGCCGTGGCTCATTCTCGGGATGCAGAGTCAAGCATTGATGGCACGGCACATGCAGTTCGACAAGCCATTCGTCGATGGACCGGACGAGGCCGCTGGACGCAAGGGCCGGATAAGTGATGAGACGGAACGGGCAAAGTGGGAGAGAGAAGTTGATGAGTGCTGAGGTTGGACCGCGTCCCGGCAGAACCAAAATCCCGCCTCGCCATCCAATCAGCTGCGAGACAGAGAGCCTAAGGACTCCTCTCGAGAGTCCTCCGCCTTCGACAATCTGCCGGCTCTATTAGCAGGAGTCGTTGAAGGAAAAGACCGAACGAAACGAGCTTCGGGCCGGGCCAGGCGAGCAAGCCCCGGGAAAATAATACGATGGAGGACCCACGGGGCCCCATCAAGCTCGGGTCGAGGCAAGCCGCTCCATGAGTCGCGGCACAACCCTGGACGTTGTCCCCTGCGTACTCGTGGCCGTCCTGCTCTCTCTCGCCGTCCGCCAGGAGAATCTACGAATAGCGGAAAACACACAGCAGCGGACGTAACCAGAAGCAAACCATTCTGCCAACATGCGTGTCCTGTGTCTTCACGGCCGGGGTTCGAATACCGAGGTTTGTGACTCCACATTCAGCCTATTCCAGCAATCACTGACCGCCGAGTAGATCTTCCGCATGCAAACGGCGGGCATTCGGAGTCTCCTGGAGCCTGAGTATGAATTCGAGTTTGTTGAAGGACGTTGGCCGCATCTGGAAGGCAATTGGTCTCTTCACACCGTAGATTTCTCGAAGTCTAAGGTATGTTCACATCTTTCTTTCGCCGGGTGACACCGACCGTACTGACCAATTCAAGCTGTACGGCTACTACAACGGCCTGGACTTGGACGACATTTTGCAAACAGAGAATGAGCTCCGGCAAATTATTCGGGGTAGAGTCAAATCCCTTGCTGAACCCACTTCTCATGCTAAGCTTTGTAGACCACGGCCCATTCGATGGCATCCTGGGCTACTCGCAGGGTGCCACTCTTGCCGCACAGCTGGTGATTCGGTACATCCTGGAGGATCCGTTCGCCACTGTCCAAGAGCTTCCCTTGAAATTCGCCATCTTCATCAATGGCGCCACGCCACCCTGTGTGCTGCCCTTGACCGAGCCTCCACTTGAGTGTCCCTTGGAAGAATTCGCCGAGGCTGCTCACCTCTTCTCTGTTTTCAAGCCCAACGATTCTGACAACATAACAAAATTGAGGCCAGCGAAGCTCCAGAATGGCAGAAAGGTCAGTATGGTTTACTCTGGTCACGACGCCAGATGCTGACAAACGAGTGGTAGATTGTCACCGACGGAATGCATTACATGACAAGATACTCCCCTGAATACGACGGGAAGGTCATCACCATTCCGACTCTGCACATTCGTGGAAAGAGGGACCATAGTGATTACGGCGAGGGCTTATTGGATCTGAGCGAGCCCTCCATGGCCGAGGATCTTCCCCATATATTTGGTCACGACTTCCCTCGTGGCCTTGACACCAACAAAACGATAGCCCGTTTGATCAGGCTGACGGCATCACGGGCTTGGTAAACTCTGAATATCATTTCACTTATTGATTGCCATTTTCCTTGTAGATGGCTTGCGCTTTTTCTTTCTATCAATACTTTCCCAAGTCGCTGAAATGTTAAGGATTCCAGTCGCTCGTATTTCTCGGCCTTGACAAGGATCAGGCTTTCAGCAAGCTCAGTAGCGTATAGGGTTTTCTGCATACTACTTTTCACACAAACTCAATCTTACATACAAAGAAACGCTTACTGCGAGATCTCTAGAAAGTTCACGCCTCCGCAAATAAGCATAAGGGCCATAAGCATAAAGAATCTAGCGCGATGGCGTAGATCCGGGTTATCGCGCTGAATTACTCGCGCCCCGTCTTCCATGGACATCTCCGCGTTCGGACCGTGCACGGAATAGCCGGCGGTAGTCGACTCGTGCGACACACTGACTCGGACTGCAAGGCGTCCCGAACCGCCACTTGGATGGTTGCAGCTGTAGCGAACACCCCGAGTCATCATCCCTCATAGGTTTTGATGATCGTCGCCGACATTCGCGACTGCGACCCTGAACACAACGTTCTCTGGCAGTCTAAGCCAAGCCATGAAGCCGCAAACAATCTCTTTCTTGGTCTTCGCAGGGGCGGCCGCCGCTGCCGGTCAATTCAGCGTACCAGCGGACTTTGTGAATTGGGACGACTCGACGTATACGCTTACATCTACACGGCCATTCCCGGGTTCATTCCAGGCATGGATTCCCCAATCCAACGGGTGCGCAAATTCATCCTGCATGTCTCAGATCCACGCTGATATGATTCCGCAGATACATTGGTCTTGGTCAAGCCAGCCTGGGACCATTCTATGAAGCCAGTAACAACAACGATACAGAGGGCTGGATGCTGTTTAGCCCACGACAGACCTTCGCGACAGTTACGGGATTCTGGGATGCAGAAGAGAGCGGAGACAGCGTCATCTCTGGCATTCCACATTTCACGGACCTTTTGGTCGAAGCATGTGGAAGTGTGCTGAATGGATCAGTTGGCGTTTCTGAGATCAGCGACTTCTCCTCCAGTATATCCTTGTACGTTCACAAGAGAACAGTGAAAGCGATGTATCTGATCAAATCGTAGCACTACAGGAATTGCGACATGGGACTACAATTGGAGTCCTCCAGGTTGTGGAGACAACACTGTATTGGCGATTGCCTATGAGTCTTTCCTCTCGACTGATACTCGGCAGCTGGCGGCGGCCAAGCTCTCCGTTACCAGCTCAACTGCTCTGAACATAGCCATTATCGACACCCTGGACGGAAGAAGTGGAAATCGCACAAAATTGGCGGAGAAACAGGCTTTTCCAGAGTCAAACAGCATCATGACGGCCGTCCACCCCACCGGACTCAAAAACGTGACGGCATACGTTCACTCCACGATATCAGGAGTGGATGCAGCCCAGAACTCGAATTCCACCGGAACTCACAATAGTGCTTCTGCTTCCATATCCCAGCGCTATCAACTCACCCTCCAATCCAACGTCCCAACCACCGTTCACAAATACGTCGGCATCGCCTCCACCGACCACTTCCCCCAGGCCTCCACCATCGCCCAGAACACCGCAACCACCGCTCTCCAGACCGGCTGGGCGGCACTCTCCTCCGCCCACCGCGCCACCATCGCAGCCCTAACGGCGCCGCCCTACGTCGCCGACTTCCGCAACCCCGACGGCACACTGCCCGCCGACCCGACGATCCGGGCCCTCCAGATCACCGCCAAGGCATCCGCCTACTACCTCTACACGTCGCTCCTCCCGGCTGGCTACGCACCGCCCGGCGCGCGCGGCGCCCTCGCCGCCAACAGCCTCGCCGTCGGCGGCCTGACGTCCGAGGCGTACGGCGGCAAGATCTTCTGGGACGCCGACCTGTTCGCGGCGCCGGCGCTGCAGGCCACGCAGCCGGCGCTGGCGCGGCAGATCGCCGCCTACCGGATCCAGAGAGGCGAGCAGGCGGCGGCGAACACGCGGAGGCATGGGTTCGGCGAGGGGGCGATGCTGTTTCCGTGGACGAGCGGCAGGGAGGGGGAGTGCTATAACAATACCGGGCCGTGTGTGATGTACGAGTACCATCTCAATGCGGATATCGCGCTGAGTCTGGTCATGGCGAGGAACACGTCGGGAGATGTGGGGTGGTTTGATGAGGAGGCGAGGGGCGTGGTCGATGGGGTGGCGAGGGGGTTGGCGGAGACGCTGGCGTGGTATGCGGAGAATGGGACGTGGGGGATTGAGGTCATGACGGATGCTGATGAGTATTATGTAGGTTTCCTTGTGACGTGATGGCCTTTGAAATGCTGACGTGTGGTGCAGATGTTTGTGTCCGATGGAGCATTCACGAATTCAGCTGTCAGTGTCACGCTCGAGATCGCAAGCACTTTGCGCCGAGAAGCGGGAGAGCCACTGGAGGAGAACTGGGTGAACATGACAGAGAACATGCAGATACCTACGTCAGACAGTGGCGTAGTGCTGGAGTTCAGAGACATGTGGAATGACTTGGTTTCCAAACAGGCCGATGTCATCCTCATGGACTACCCGTTCGACTACAGAAGAAACTTTTCCACTGAGAAGCGTCGGCTGGCAATGGACTATGTATGTCTCCCTACAAAGCGCTCTATTGAGCTCATGCTGAGCATTGTACAGTACGCAGTTCGGCAAGATCCCAACGGCCCAGCGATGACTTACGCATTGTATGCCATATCAGCCAACTCGCTTGCTGAAAGCGGCTGCGCCTTCTGGACGTTCCTGAAGAAAAGCTTCGAGCCTTACATCCGCGCACCATGGTACCAGTTCTCGGAGCAACAGCTCGACGATCCCACCGTCAACGGCGCCATCAACCCGGCTTTTCCCTTCCTAACAGGACACGGCGGTTTCCTCCAAATCATGACGGCGGGCTTCTTGGGCATCCGGGTGACGGACACCAACTTGGTCATGAACCCTTCCTTACCACCCCAACTCTCCCACTTCCGCGCCCCCATCCAGTTCTACAACGGCGCCGTCATAGCCTGCACCGTGAACGCCACCCACACAACCATCACCCGCCTAGATGCCTCCCAACACCCCGGCGTGGCCCCCGACCAATACGGCGCGTCCCCCATGCCCATCACAATCGGGCGCTCAGTCGCAAACGGCACGACGCTCCACCTCTCCATCAACGAGACGACAGCCATCCCCAACCGCGCCTACCACCGCGCCCTCAGCATCCCCGGCAACATCCTCCAATGCACGTCCGCCACCTCCCCCTCGCCACACCTCCACGGCCAGTTCCCCGCCGCCGCCACCGACGGCTACGGCGGCACCGCCTGGCAGCCCGCCGCCGCCAACGAGCCCGGCATCCTCGTCGTCGACGCCAGCGACGTCGTCGCCGTCCCGCAGCGTCTGTCGCACGTGCATCTCGACTTCGGCCTGCGCCCGCCCCGGCGCGTGCGCGTCGCCTTCTACGACGAGTCGGCGGGCGCGGAGGCGGCGGTGTTCGAGGCGGCCGCCGCGGTCGACATCACGGCGCCGTGGAAGGGCGTGGATGCGCCGGTCGTGCCGTACGGGGGCAACGTGACGACGATTGCGCTGCCGGCGGGCGCGGTGTGGAGCGGCGGCGTTGCGAAGCTGGAGGTGGAGGGTTGCTGGGTGGAGGATGGGGCTGGGGCCACGGTGGCGGAGTTCGCGGTTGTGGCGGCGGCGGATGGCAATGGCACGGCGGCGGCGGGCATTGCGGGGAAGAGGGAGCTATGGCACACGGAGCTCTGAGAGTCGGGGGGAGGCGAGTCAAGGCGCTGGAGGCTGTGGTGTGAGCGACGGCTGATGCGGTCGGGGCTCGGGTATTTTGCTCGAAACCCCATGGGACTCCCCGCTCGACCCGGGATCAACTGCGCGCTTTTTCTGGGTCGAAAAACGCGGTGGTGGAGTGGGGTGGGAAGTTCCAGAACTGCTGCCCTATGCGGAGAAATGCGAGTCAAACACCGAAAGTCCTTCTGGTTAGTTTTGGCGAAGGACACGGGGGTGGGCTCTTTCCGTCCTGGGTTAGTCGAACAGGATACGACGACGCCTTATCCCTGCCAACTTTTTGCCGCGTAAAGCTTGGGGTGAACCTCTTCCACACGTCGTAGATCAGTGTTGTCGGTGGTCAAACGATCGATTCACCGGGGCATATAGCAGCTTTCGTCCGTGCCGTTTAGTATATCCAGATGGAAACGAAACTTCTTATGCCCTGCAAGCAGCCCATTCTCACAATCGAAAGCGCAGTAGCAGGCAGAACCCCGGGAGCAAGAGCACGCTCGAGCCATAAGGCCGGCAATTCAGGACACCTGCCGTGCGAGTATGGGGCTCCGCACCGCTTAGCCTCAAATTGAGCGTGATATGCCCTGAGTAATTGAACCGTGGATACTGGCCTGATGCAACGTCGGAAATGCCGCGTCTTTCGAGAATTCAATCATCGAGGCCTCCACCTCCACCCAGCGGTGTGGCCCAGGCAGTCCAGCCAACGCACTTCCTGACTCGTTCGCCTGCGTGACCTTTTCGAGGCTTAAGTGATGCTCCCACGCTTTGCGCGAATCGTCTCACTGCCAACGAGAGAAGACTGAAGCATCATGGCCAACCAAGGAATCTTGGTCGTGGCAGCTCTTTGCCTGCTGCTGCCACTGCTCAGCAAGATACTGAAGTGGCACAAGAATGCCCGATTCGCCCGAGCAAACGGATGCAAGCCCGCTCCTTGCGACAACTTGCTGACATGGACGGACATGCTGGGAATTGGTATTTTGCGCAAGCTGGAGCACCACCTCTCGCAGCATACTCTGCTTGAGTTCATGAGGACACGCTTTGAGGAGAATGGGAATACTTTCCGCAGCAGAGTCCTGCTCGATGACTTTTACTGGACATGCGAGGTGACTACTCCCAGCGGGCTTGCAGTCTCGCAATAGTATTGACCGCATCACACAGCCCAAGAACATCCAGGCCATGCTCGCACTCAAATTCGGAGACTTTGGCGTTGGCATTGACCGTTAGTACAAAATCCAAATGCTGCATTCGACACACGAGATAACCCAGAGCCTGCCCACAGGCTACAACAACTTCAAGCCACTCATGGGCCATGGCATTTTCACCAGTGACGGTGCAAAGTGGGAAGAAGCACGCGCTCTCGTCCGTCCGAACTTCGTGCGCAATCAAGTTGCCGACCTCGAGGCCTTTGAGCAGCACTTCCAGAACATGCTCACTCTCATCCCGCGAGATGGAAAGACGCCCGTGGAGCTGAAGCCTCTTTTCCAGCGAATGGTATGAGTTCGCATGCTCCTGTCCCCCTCATTCCAGCATGCTGATGGATACCATGCAAAATCAGACTCTGGACTCCGCCAGCGAAATGCTTTTCGGCAAGTCCCTCAACTCTCTCACCGTCACCGACTCAGCCGTCGCCTCCGCCCAATTCGCGGCCGCCTTCAAGAAATCCCAGACCGAACTCGCGCGCCGTTGCCGCCTGGGTCGCCTCGCCGATTGGAACGTCAGCCAGGAGTTCCTCGATGCATGCGGCGTGACGCAGCGCTTCGTCGACGACTATGTAGAGGAGGCGGTGCGGTTGCGGAAGCAGCACGCCAGTGGCGAGAACAAGACGGATGAGAAGGAACCCGAGCGGTATATCTTCTTGCATGAGATTGCCCAGGCCATTGATGACCCGATTGCGATTCGAGATCACTTGCTCAACGTATTAATTCCAGCACGAGACTCGACGTCGACGCTCCTTGCTGCGGCGTTGTTTGCGGTGACCAAGGACAAGCGAGTATTCGCAAGGTTGAGAGCGGAGGTGGACGATTTGGGCGGGGTTTACCCGTCTTTCGAGACGCTGAAGAACATGAAGTACCTGAAATGGGTCATGAATGAGAGTCAGTATTGCAAATGTCTGTCTTGCTTGCCAGTTACTGACTGAAGCTCTCCCAATGCAGCATTGCGTCTTTGGCCTATTGTCCCGTTGAACGGCAGACAAGCGAACAGAGATGTGACTCTCCCGGTCGGCGGTGTAAGTGTTCATTTCCTCTCGTGCACCATTTCCAAGTATATTTCATTGGGCAAAACTGATTCTGACATTTGACAGGGTCCTGATGGGCAATCTCCAATTCACATCAAGGCCGGTCAAAATGTGGGGTTCAGCACCTATGCAATGCATCGCCGTAAGGATATCTGGGGTCCGGACGCAGACAAATTCATCCCAGAGCGCTGGGACAACCTTCGTCCTGGTTGGGAGTATCTACCATTCAACGGTGGCCCCCGCATCTGTATTGGCCAGCAGCTTGCCCTGACGGAGGGAGGCTACACGATTGTGAGGTTGCTGCAGTGCTTCAAAGATATTGAGAGCTTGGACCACAGCGAGTGGAGAGAAGGCTTGGCGCTGGCATGCTCAATTGATCAGCCAGTTACTGTCCGCACTATTCCTTGGTAGATGGTTACCTTCAATTGAATATTCCGAGACTCAAGATCACCGCTTTCCAAGCAGTCCATTACTTGAGTCAGAACCGAGAAGCTGATAAGGCGGCCTTGAAAGTCTCCGAGCCGAGCAATGGCCAGCTTCCGGACCCGAGCTTGAATCATGCACGGCAACCAGCATCTAAACTCAAAAGATGGTCTAAGACCGACGTGATTTGAATGACCAAAGATTTTCAACCATGGGCCCAGTCAGGATTTTGCACATAACCTCGTATGTGATGCAGCTCCAAACAGCATGTCTTTCTTTCGGCTGAAAGATCAGGCAGACCAGAACATGGGCAATCGAATGTCCACCTTGCCGTCATTGCTTCACTGCAGCAGAATTACGGCAGGCTTGTTGATATCCATCTTGCAAGCTTTGAGTCTTTTCGTACCAGAGTGCCCGACGGGGTGACATTTCATCCCATCTTAGGGAGGCCACTGACAAACAACTTCAAAACCATCGATGGAGTGAACATCAATGAATCGGCTGGTAAGAATTCTACGGCCGTGCGACAAAGCGTTTTCCTAATCATTGCCTCTCCAGAAACACTAAGTGATGCTGTTACATCCACACCCGGCTTCTTCGGCGCCATTCGCGGTATCATCAAAATGACATCCCTCCTCCACGCCGAACCGCCAGAAGAATACATCGCCACGGCCCAATCCGTCGAAGCGCTGCTCGGCGATCTCCAGCCCACCCTAGCCGTCGTTGAAAACTTCCTCGACGCCGCCCGCGACGCAATCGTCAAGAAGCAGCAACCCTACGTCCTCCTCACGCCCAACACCCTCAAAGAGGTCGCAGCCGGAGACCAAGGCGTCGGCCTATTCAACTGGCCCGGGTAAGCAGCAAACCTCCCTTCCTCCATTTCCGTCAAAGCGATCCACAGCCCGTTTAACCCAGACCGCCGCCAGTCCCGCAGCAGGCTACCCTTACCCGCTCCCCCGGCCACCTCTTCCTGCCCAACACCTTCCTCTTCCTCTTCTTCCCCATCTGGCTGCGCTTCTTCGACGCCCGCTACGCCGCCCTCCAGCGCCGCCGCCACGCCGCCGGCTACGCAGGCGACTGGCCGATTTTCTCCGCGCGCGACCCGCGCGTCCCCGTGCTCTGCATGTCGCATCCCGCTGCGGACTACGCCGCCAGGATCCCCGAAGGCATCGTGTGCTGCGGGCCGATCTTGCGGGACGCGGCTGCCGTTGAGGACGTCGATGCGGAGTTGTTTGCGTGGCTGGGGCGGCGGAGGTGGACGGTGCTGGTCGTCCTGGGGAGCTTGTTGAAGGTGGATCGGGAGTATGCGGCGGCGGTGTGGGACGCGTGTCGAGTGTTGTTGGCGGAGAGGGAGGACGTGCAGGTTTTGTGGAAGCTGCAGAAAGAGGGAGAGTACGAGATTGAGGGGTTGGGCGAGATTGAGTGGGATAGGGTGAGGATTGTTGAGTGGCTGAAGCCAGATCCGTTGGCGGTGTTGAGGACTGAGCGAGTGGCTTGTTTTGTAAACCATGGAGGGAGCAATTCGTACCACGAGGCGTTGAGGTGGGCATTCTTATGTTCATTCGTTGCGAAGATATGCTGATAACCCGTACAGCACGGGGACGCCGCAAGTTATTGTCAGTCCTTGGTTTGACTGCCATGATTTCGGCAACAGGGCCGAGTGGCTTGGGGTGGGTAAATGGGGTAACAAGCGAGCTGCGTAAGGTTTAGATTCCGAGAACATCAACAAGTACTCACACTGTACAGGCCAAGATGTAATACCTTTGAGCTCCGTAAATGCCTGCTGGATGTGGTTGGGCGACATCCGGATGATGTTGAAGCTCGGCGGTTTCGGACTCGAGCAAAAGAAGTTTCGGATTTGGTGATGCACCGGACTTCTGAGCTTCCTGAAGGGCGAAATGGCAGAGATATTGCGGCGGATGTCATATGGAATAGGGTTGGCAGTCTGTGTGATGCTGTATAGTAGTAGACATGCTGTTGTGGATGGGAAATTCGCGTATTGGCGCTTGGAAGCTGTCGAACGGTGCGAGAAAGAATTCACCGCTAGTTTTCTTATTATTGCTACTAAGGTCTACTATATACGTATGATGATCGGATTTACGGAAATACGCACAATCGGGGTAAATAAGGTGTGCAGGGGTAAGTTGTTGAATTGTGATTATTCGCATTACTAGATGATGAGTGGCATGAGGAGGAGGGTAGGTGACCCTGCAGCCTCTTATATAGTAGCTATCTAGCAAATTTTCGCTGTTGATCCTTGGTACAATAAGACCCTGTTTCTCCTAACAGTTCATAGTCCAACATAAGTGTATGGTGCGGCAAAAAAACAAAGAAAGAACGCGTGTATAAGCAAAAGCAAAACAAAACACGTGATCACGGGCCAATGTGGTTGACAGAAGCTAACACCATACCCGTAAGATGTGCAGGTACAGCCATGGGTGTCACACGTAGTAAAAGAGTCGGGGACGGAGAAGCAGGCGTGGAAGACAGTTGTGGAAGACTTGTTTCTACGGGAGTTACTCGTGCCAACTCGGAAGATCATTCTGATGAGCTTGCTGGAAGCATGAAGCAGCGAGCCAGTCATGACCAAGAGGGGGAAGATGCGATAGTGGACCGAGCAGGGCCCAATTTCGGTCGGTCTCGAGTGCGAGAAGAGAATACACGGCGAAAATCCAAGTCTAGATCCGTCCAGTGTCATGTTCAAGGTCGGCAGTGAAGAGGTTTGTTGCGTGCTAGAGAACCACAAATTCAAACAGATGCAAGACGTGGGGCATTTTGCCGAAAAAAGGACCAGAATGCAACATTTAACAAGACGGGTAGGTCGCAGCTTGCGGCGCGCTAAAGAAAAAGAAATCGTCTTCGGAGCGCATTAGCTACTTGGTCAAGAAGAAATATCCGCGCAGTTTTTCGTCGCGATCTAACATCTCCAGGGACGGATTTTCCGAGATATGTTGGACCTGCATCGCCGGAGTGGGTCTGTTCGTACTGAATAATAATTACCTCACGCATTCGCATAAAAGATTTGTCGAAAGTCTCGCAGCACCAAAAGTAGTTTAGTCTAAATAGAATGTCTGAAATGAGCTTAGCGTATCATCTGAATCTTCCGTAGATAGCTGACTTGTAGAAGACCCTTGAGGGACAATCCATTGAGTTCAAACAAGATTTGTTCATTCGCCGTTAGAATAATATTCTAGTAGAAATCATTCTGGTTGAAAGTAATCTGCTGAACTATGCCCTCAGCAAAATCCGACATGCGTACTACTTCTCGACCAACTGAGTCTGCGATAACAATGACTTTGATAGTACACGCTTTGTTCTTCAAAATCTCCGCCAACCAATCAAAGAATGCGCTGGTTCCAGAAATCCGATCGACATGATCCAAGACCAAGTATATCCTTTCAAACTTCAACTGTTCGATGAGCATTATGAATACGTGACTCAGCCTCTCGATCCTCCTCGCCGGACTCAAATGTCCGAGGGTACCCTCACCCGGCTGTCCCTGAAGCCCTCTCCGCAAAGCGTCCTCGAACGCTCCCTGATGAATCGTTCTTCGTCCTCTCTCTGACTTGACCATCTGCCCGATCAATGTCGAAAGCAAAAGGTCACGGTCAACATCCTCAATTCGATACCCTTCCCTTTGGCAAACAAAGTAAAATGGCGCTGGTCGTCGTTCTGTATACTGATCCAGCGGGGGTTCTGAGCAGTGGATCAACTGTGCTGCGGCGATGGATAGCCAACTGTAATGTGTATCCGCGGGTGCAAGGGTCTCGCCTTGGACAATGAGCAAGCTCGAAGCGGAAGAACTCTTCCAGCTCGTGAATTGAGGGGAGTCGAAAAGTCTCTCTACTTGGAAGACTGCATACTTGTGCAACGTGAAGACTTCGACAAGTCGAGCCCGTCGTTCGGACACAAAGTTCAGCTTTTCATGATGTTGTTCCGGCCTTGGATGTAGCAAATCGCATACCCGATCAAGCCGCTGTTCGACGAGCTCTGAAGAGAAGGACATGAGCATGGCCACTTGGAATACTGGATGATGGGAGGCCCTCGTTACCGTTGTGAAGATCCGATAAGTTCTCGCTCATCTCTGAAACCCGTTTGTGCATAAGCACCATCATTTCATCTTTCCAATTGGTGATGGAAATGTCGAGTTCCACGACCTTTTCTTGAAGAAAACTTTGCGGTCGATTGATAGCCTGCCAGAGTCGAAGAATAGATCTTTGCGAGTAGTAGATTACTGCATCCCGCGCGAATTGGATGCCCTGAATGTAAACTTCGGCAACACACTCTCTGATTCGATCGGTATTATAGACGTTGTCTAAGATCTCGATTCGTGCGAGCTGATTCCGTAACATTTTGACTGCTGAAGCCATCAAGTCGACTGTCTTTTTCTTGTTGACTGCTACAATTAGAACTGCGAAGAGTATATTAGCTGCCTCCGAGCTTCCTGGGGCTACAACATTCAGGAGACCGCTGAGCCCAGAGAACATCTTGTAGAACTCATGAAGATCAGCGAAGAAGGCTGTGAGTTGTCTTCCAGCCCGCTTCATACGACCGGCGCGGTTAAAGTAATCTCCCTGTTTGGATTCTGCATCTTTAGTGCAGCGGACTAGCTCTTTTCTCAGTTGCTCTTCAGTCTTGAATTTGGAGAAACCCTCTACTTCATTCTCGGAAAACCTGTTCTGCAAACTTTCCTCAACGTCTTTCCGGCTGGTTGTGATCTTTTCCTTGATTGAACTACAGTGGAAGGTTAATACATTCACCGTGCTGGCTTTAGTAAACATTCTTACTGGAGAACGCCCTCGCCTGCCCCCGACCAAAACTCGTTGATCCAATTGTCTGGTACAAGCGTAGACAGCTTGTAACCATTTGGATTTGGTGACATCGATCCGCTCATGCTGAGATGGGTGTTGGCCGTGGTGCTTGTCCGTGATGGCAGTGAAAAACTCGCTGCGGTTCTTTAGCATGCATAGATCCATGTGTGTTTTCATCGTTTAATCCTACTGACTGATAATCCTTCGACCTACGTTGTTGAGGTTGAAATTCAGCGAAGAAATGCGGGTAGGGTACACCAAGGTCACAAGCACATCAATTCTAGGAAAGGACTTGTGTCAAATAGTACAATTGTTTGCTATCTACTGGTCTATTTATTCTACCCTGGCGACGCTGCTTGACACATTCCTTAGCAATAGTGGAGGACTTCTCCGAGAGATCACGCCATAAGATTCACGAATTCAATCACATGGAAGCGGGCCTCTTGGCGTAATAGGCCAAGGACGTGTCGCCTTGACCGGCTGCTCGAATATCTGCAAATGCCAAGTAATAGCCATCCTGTTTTCATTGGTCTCCCGCAGCTGCCGTCCGATAAAACAAGCATTTAAAGTCATTCAGCCTCGCAAAGGAATCACTCTATCATCTATGTTTACGTATGCATTGGTGCAATCGATTCTCTAAATAGTTATCAGGTGCGGGGTTTCGTGCAACACAGCTATAGTGACCGCAAGGCTGAATGTTTATCATTGGCCACTACAGTATTCGTATGCAAGTAGAATCGAGACCAGAGTCAGTGGCGCCTGTCTATAATATCTATTACGTGGCTTTTACGCCACATAGCTATAGGATTACGAGACAGAATATCTGTCATCGCTTTTATAAGGCACCCACTGGCAAGCAACCCAGTAGGTGAGCTCAGCGGCGCTCGTTTCAGATCCTGATTGACTATAAATCTCGGAGTCTGGACATACCTGGAACGTAGACCTTGTCATATGCTCTGACTATCAGACCACTTTGAACTTGCTTATGTGTTGTCCCCTACGCCCATCTTACACTGTAGTCTTGGCGGCGGAAACACGGCATCTGAGGTCCGCATTCCAGTATTTAAGGCACCTGAATCTCAGTGTCAAAGCTCATTTCAAGCATCAAGCCACATGGGATCTTCGAAATGTCCTCCATCAGAATGGACAAGTGTGCGTCCAGTGAGAATTCTGACCAGACCATGACTATCCCAGACCCCCTCAGCAATCGCATCAAACACCTGGAAGACAAATACGCTGCTCTGCTGGAGGAGAAGATTCTGGAACTGGAAAGCACAACTACCCGTATCAAAGAAGAAAACGTAGGGACTTCTGCGAAACTCCCCAGTCATCGTCGATAGCGCTAATTGTACTTTATTTCATACAGCTATCAGACCCCCAAGTCCACCAAAAGCGGGTGGAATCTCAGGTTCGCTGGCTCAACATCTTCACTGAACCTGCAAAATGATACTAAAGTTTCAAAGCCCACCGACGAAAGACACGCCGAGCGACTTGACGAGTCGGGACCACCGAAGAGGATTCGTTTTCGGGAACGACGACCTGACGATTCTGGAATTCTCATCGAGAATGACGTTGCCGAAATCAAGCCCCCGAGCATCAAAGAAGAGTCGCAGCCCGATGTTGGTTTGATTTGGCTCCGTGAATTCGGAAGAGACAACAAGTACAAATGCTCGAAGGTGGACATCAGAGGAGAAGAGCTACGTTGTCTCTTGCAAGTTCAGCTCGCCCATTATCCGGATTTGCATTTTCCAGACCCGGGCAATGGAATTGTGGAGAGTATAGACATGGTCAGTCCTTTTGAACCACTCCTCCACAACTGGCAGCGTCTCGACTCTGTCGCAAAATGGAACGAGGAGAGCGACGCTGTCAAGTCATTGAAACGCAAAATTCAAGACGCTGACGCGGCCCACGTGACACAACCCTACGGACTACTAGCAAATGAGGACAAACTTCAAAGAGCTCTTGGGGATCTCACGCTGTTGATGGATCAAGTCAAGAGAAGTTCGGATATGAAAGACTACTTCAAAGAGCAAGCGGTGCATGAAAAATCTGGTCTCGTGTCATTCAAGTGGTTGTGGACCATCTTTCGACCCGGCGAGCTAGTATACTCTACAGTCTTTATGGACCGGCCCCAAATTTTCATTGTCAGCCGTAGCGTTTCCCTTGAAGACGAGGATGACGGCGATTACATGTCCGATTCGAAAGATGATGCTCCGGGTTGGACTCTGGTCTGTTGGACGTACGACTGGGATGGTGAGAGTTTCAAAAGGGTCCCAGTGGGGTTCAACTTTCGCAGCTTTCAAGGAACGAAACCTATCAAGGCTCTGGAAGCACACCCGCTCGAGTTCCACGAGTACGACCAGTCTCACGAGTCCGGCAGCAAAGAGGCACTCAAGAAGTTGCTCATCCAGCGAGGACAGACTTTCGAGAAACTCTGCATCAGAAAGCCGCATGAGAGTCAAGTGCAATTTCAAGGAAATGTGTACGTTCACTGGCACGGCTTCAATGAACCATCCGATATAGTCGACCGGTTTGATCAGGTGGGGGGGTTGAGATTCTACGGAAATTTGAGGGGGTTGAGGTTGAAGAGGGCAAAGGTGCCGAAAATACAGAAGGTACGACATTCCTTCATCTCGTAACGCTTATGAAACGTGCTGATGTGCAGCATAGACGTCAGGGAGAGTGATATTGGACACTGTTTCCTTCATGAAATACGCTTCGCAAGGTCTTCCTTCTCCAAGCATGGGGTCCTCCCAGCTATATCTGCAAACCCTTGAATGCAGATGTGCTGCCTGTGCGTCCAATAGCAGTCTCGGTCATAACCAGAAGAAACATTTCGACGGAGTCCAGAAACTCCATGATGATCTCCAGTTTATCCTTTGCCCCCCAAGAGTCGTTGGTTACGTTCTCAACAAGCGGATTTGGGCAGAACTCGATATCTGTGAAGATGGTTCATTTCTCGACGTTGAAGACGGCAAGAAAAGGAAGAACTTCGAGGCTTTACAGCTGAAAGATGGTGTGAAAGACTTGATTGAGGGCTTAGTACGTGGGCATACCAAGAAAGGAGGAGCTATGGTGGAAGACTTCATCAAAGAGAAGGGTCAAGGCCTCGTCGTCTTACTGCACGGACCTCCTGGTACTGGGAAAACATCAACAGCGGAATGTGTGGCGGAGCTGACAGGCAATCCGCTTCTGTCTGTCACCATTGCGGACATCGGCGAACTAGCCGAAATGGTTGAGAAACATCTCCAAGACATTTTTGATCTCGCGGCCAGATGGAAGGCTGTCCTTCTAATCGATGAAGCCGACGTATTCCTCGAGTCTCGAAGTTCAACCAACACGGGCTTGGGCAGGAGCTCCTTTGTTTCCGTGCTCCTTCGCGTTCTGGAATACTACGAAGGCATTCTGATCCTCACCACAAACCGTATCACCAAGCTCGATACTGCCGTTCAATCCAGAGTGCACCTCGGCGTCGAGTATACGAGACTTGAAGCATCGCAGAAGCAAAAAATATTCAACAACCTGATTAATGAAATCGACGATGACAAAATCGAGAGCAAGAGGAAATTGGAGGAGTGGTTCAAAGCAGACAAGGACGAATATATGCAGGGTTTGGATGGCCGTCAGATTCGCAATATACTCATATCTGCCGCGTCGCTATCCAAAGCCTCAGGGAAAAGGCTGAATGTGGAACATGTCCGCATGATGGCTCAGTCGATGTCAAAATTTGAGTCAAGCATACACTCGATAGTTGAATCTGCTGCACGTTCGCACGAGGTTTGGAGAGGACCCCGCTGAAAGAGTTGAGTTGAATTCATTTACCCTGACCCTTTCCCCTGAGCGATATGCAGGCTACGACTATCCTAATTGTTTTGTGTTACGGCGCAGCCTTCACAAAATCTGGAGGGATGGGTGAAGGGGGCATTACTTAGGTCGCGGTCGAGGAGGCTCAGGGCTACTTTCTCTCATATCCGTATCACGGCTTTATTTTCCGGTCGGGCTTTGCGGTCTAATAGATATATCAACTATATTCTAGAGGTTAGGATCGTGTAAGCCTTTTCTCCTACGTAATCTACCGTAGAAATCCTTAGTAGCTTATGCCTTGTTATTTTAACTCGTCCTTGGTACCCTATTGGTGCAGTATGTTAATGTCTGATTTCCTTATTAGCGGACTCCACAAATAAAGTCAAATTACGAACTGACCACTACCATACTCCAGTTGGTCAACGCAAACGCGCACCTGGAAACTAATGTCACAATTTCTCTCGAGTGAACAACTAGCGAGATCATAGAAGAGATTTGTAGAGCCAAGCACAACCACGAGGCAATAATCGACTATGAAAATCTATCTACGAAGCTTGAGGATCTCTCAGATCGTGGAGTCAAAGTCACAAGAAGCAGGCTATACTCAGGGACTGAACTCTAATTCAACTGTCTCTCCGAGTATGCTTAAGATACATCATTAATAAACGCAACATCCTGTAGTTCCACAACAGGGGTTTGCCAATGAGTTTCCAAGCTATTTCTTACATGACCCGTATTGATCCTTTCTTATATCTTCTCCAGCACATCTACATTTCTTTCCTTCTTCGAATAAAGCTGCCGTGAAATATGTTCTGTCAAGTACTTATCCATATCTCGTGTGCATACAGCAGCAATGACTGAGCAGAGCCCTAAAGCCAAGGCGCAGTAGTACACGTATGAGTATGCTCCCGCCCAAGCAGTGCTTGCACCTTCGTTGACGGCTTTCAAAACAGCGGGGTTATTCATTCCAGGAACAAGAGAGAGGGCGGTGCTGTTTCCTGCTACGACCGCAGCGAGGACATCCGGGACAGAAGATGGGTCCAGCCCCGCGTCGATAGCATGTGGGACAAGGTGTGTGGATAGTTCTTGCGGAAGCTTGTTGGTGAGTATGGCAGAGAAGATGGAGGTAAAGATACAGCCGAGAATGGTACGGTTGGCCGAGGTCACCGCTGCTCAAGATCTGTCAGCAATCCGGTACGAGAAGCGTTGGTTGGATGTGTAGATGAAGCGAGAGAAGGAATCTAGCGTACCGAAGGCAGCGCCAAGGTCTTGGTCGTCGACCAGGTACTGCACGAGCAACATCGTGACAACCTCACCCCACCCGATGGGAAGGCAAGATAGGAAAGAGACAGCGATTGCAGCAGAGCGCTGACCGCTGTTGGCGGTAGTGATGACGCCGAGAAACACACACATCCAAGCTGTGGCGACAACGAGCTGCCAGCGGATGCGCTTGATGATGTGGTACAGCGGGCCCACGATGATTATGCCCGTCCAAATTCCAAAATTGACCGTGCAGCTCATCCATGCTGTCTGTTCCCAGCTTCCGGTGCTTCCGAAGATGTGGATCACCTGCGATGGCCAGAGGATGAAGAAGGCGATGTTGATGCATCCGAAGACGGCCGACATGACATTGATACAGGCGAAGCCGCGCACGTCTTTGAAGAAGCGCATCGGAATAATGGGTGACGCGGGGACGAGACACTCGTATATCACAAACGAGACGCAGCAGACTATGCCTGGGATCAAGAGTCCAAGAATGCGGGCCGAGTTCCACGTCAAAGCTGGCGTGGTGCCGCCCCAGGAGACACCCAGGAGGAACAGTGTCAGGCCTGCCGTCAGCAATAAGATCCCTAAAAAGTCGATGCGCCTGATGGCTTCCCGCCGCGAAAAATTGTGCCCGTGGAGCTGCACAAAGGATGGGGGATGATACCACAGATACCAACAAGCAGTAGCAGGGACTGGAGAGGGGATCAGCGTCGGACAATAGAACATGGACAGTTCGACTGACTCATCATAATAATGTAAATATAGAAAATCCATCTCCAAGTAGCGTAGACAACCAGCCGCTGTCCGATGTACGGACCGAACCCCGTGGCGACGACGTTCGGGACCACGACAGTGACAGTTGCAAGGAATTTGCCTTTGTTGGTGGCCAACTCTCCAGTCAAAAGGGGATACGACGCGGGTACGCCAGACGCGAGACCAAGCATGACCATGGCGCCAATCAGCGTGTTCATGGTTTTCGCAGTGCAGGCCACGATGCCGCCCAGAATGCCGAGTAAGTTCGCGGCCAGGGCCCAGTTTCTTCGACCGAACCTGTCAGAAAGGGAGCCGAACAGGAGAATCGAGATAGGCTGCGCAGCGCTCCACACGATGGCGAAGAGAGAGGCGTTCTCACTGGGCCCGATGTCGTCGTTGATGCTAATGATCACGGCCGCACCCGCTTGATACGCAAAGTACGTGCCAACAAGTGAAAGCGCAATCCCCACAAAGGTTCCCACAATGCGGATACTGGAAAAGTAGCCTGCTGGAATTTTTGCGCGCTCAGAGCTAAGGTTTTGGGACCGCAGCTTGTCCGCCTCCTCTTGGGAAAGTGCCGATACGTCAATGGCCACCGGGTGGTTGCTTTTTTCTTCCATGGTTGCGAGAGAATAATGACAAGTAGAGTCGGCACAAGATCTCAAGAAAAAGATTTTACTGAAAGTCTACCAGGTTTTCGTCTCTCCTTTCAGTTAAATATACACGCCCCGCACATTGAACCAGGTATCGGGATTAAAGTTTCGGCCCCCATGCCCATGACTGCTTTCGTTGCTCTGTAAGCCATGCCAGGCCGGAATAGGAAGGGATTGTACGTCGCAATGATTATTGATTTCTCACGCCATGTCTATAATGTCTATTTGCTGCGGATCGAAACTGCCCGCATCCCACCCTACGCATCAGGGCGGTGTGCTTGTAAAAACCATTATTTCTCTCACTTTTCTCCACACTCAAGCTGAAGATACCGGTTGGACAATTAATCAAAAGAATAACTTCGATAAATTGAAAAGCGTCTACTCATACCAAGAAATGTTTTGTTGTTTCCTGGAAAATTGCTCAAGCTTTAGGTGAAGGCAACCCATTTGGTAATGTTTTGAGGTGCCGCCGAGCTACACATGCAATGTCAGCACTATGCCACTTTTATGTGGGGTACCTAGTAGCAACCCGCATCAAAACTGCCTTATCTTTCAATTTAACCGTTCCGGAAGCGGTCCCTGGAATGGATGATCTCTTCGCTGTACAGAACGCCAAGGCACCAACGTCAGCAACAGTGCAAGCGGCCAAATTGAACCACGATCCGCTACGATTGTTGATGTCAATATTTGGCGAGAGATTTAGATTTGGTGCAAACCTCACGTCATTTCTGTTTTCGAGGCCTGTCTCTGTGGCGCTCATCTCATTCCACTCGTCGCCTGACTTTCTACAGTGCTCAAAGAAGTTGCGGGATAAGCAAATCACCTTTCCGTCAGAACCGTTGGGGATAAGGACAAATTCAAGAAGCTTTGATCGCCCAAGAACTCTCGCGATGCCACCGTTACTATACAGCTTACACACGCCTCTGCTTGTAGAAGAGCGCAACTCGACTTCAGTAACCCCTCTTCCCTCCTGGGCTCGTCCAACAAAGACGCGGAGAGATGGCGGCCCGCCTACGCGAATTGTTGATACGATTGCAGTAATGATGCCCAAGGGGCATGTTGCAAAGGTGATGGTGTCGGTGTAACTGAGGCATTCGCTGAAGTATTGCTTTGTGGACGCTTCGCCAAACAAGGAGACAAACGGGACTGTGAGATACATGCAAGAAACTTATCAGCCTGAGCCGCGTTGTGCAGGGAGAAAGCGGGGACCTCTGGCCCCTCATGGTCTTCCAGTGATAATTACTCCATCCTTATGCATGCCCAGACTGGACACCGCTATGTCGATGGCCTAAGCACAAACACGGCGCAAAGTAGGCTCCACTATAGCACTTCTTACTGATAATCGGCGCTCTTCAGGGGGCTTAGGCTCGTTACGCGGTCCGTCCCAATCCGCACGCTCAGGCCCCCATGTGTAGCCTCCGTGATGCATATTTGGACCCCAATCTCAGAGTTGGAGAGTGTACCAAATCCGTATAGCACATCAACGGGATGGTTTTGGGCCCCAGAGACTGCAGGGTCTGTGGCCTATCTTTGAATATAATCGGCCCGAAGGCTGTCTCCAATGTATCATTGCAAAAGAATCAGCTCAAGAGAGAACGAGATACTGGGATGGTCGTCCTTGCTGTCACTGAAACCGCGTGCGATGGCTGAGGGAGAGGTTTGACGATGAAAGCACAGCAAATAACTTATTTCCATTTTCCCCTTCTGCGAAGAATGCTCCTACAATGAGCAGTCAGTCAATGATCAGCCATCAGAGAAGTACGTCATCTGACGAGTCTTCACGCTTGTTATCGCGCGATCGTATACTGGATATATAGTATTCTGGGCTGCGATCTACACGACCTCCCATTGAAAGATGCCTCCATCGCACGGCAGTGGAGAGCGGGTCCTGCGACATTGCCCACCCACTCACTGCCTGGAAACCACTATGACAAGCGGACCCACCCAAAAGTCCTAAGGAGTGTGAGCCCATCACTTCCACGATAGCCGATACTCGAAAGGGGCCCGGCTCTATTGAGACAACACGCCACGTCCTCGAAGTTCTCGAAGATGAACCTTGGATGTACGCCGATGACTGCTCCGAAAAAACATCTCCGACGAACGCATGGTCCACAGTAAGCCCCAAAGCAGCTTCTCGAGATGATGGAGATGACCTTGTACAATCAATGAATACGTCCCAAGCAGCCCTTTCCCGGGGCAACAGAAATCAAGCACTGCTCCCTCGCCCCTCCCGATCTCAAGCTCCCCACCCTCTCCCGGATCTCTTACCAAAACTTATTATGGACCCGATCGGACTGGAGTAGCTGATCATGAAAGACCCACCAACAACGCAATGTACGCGACCATCTTCTGAGAAAGCGCTGTGCAGCGTACACCGTCGGAATACGACATCCTGGAAATGGGATCTGGATCATACTATCTTGAAGATGCTAGTCCCACAATCACCATAGTCAGTCTACCAGTCACTGGGCGACTAGCCCGGGAAAAATTATAGGCATATGCAAGCATGTCCGGTTCCAGCATTGCGCGCTCTTGGCTCCATTTGTCCATCAGCTCAATCCACAGTAGGCAAGGACTATCGGATCCGGGGTCCTAAACCACATTATATTCCTTACACGTCCTCCGCAATCGCGATTAGTGTCCCTACGCCATAGGATTATTATATCACCTAGTGTCAGGAGTGGCTGCAACGGTCGGCTTAAGCTTCTTGTGGAATATCCGAAAACACTAAACGAATTGCGCAGGGTGGTAGTCTGCAGTCCCACTTTACTACACAATACAACAAGGGGCTTGCCGTACGTTTCAAAAAGTTCGTGCAGCGATAGTAGGAGACGGAAATCCAATGGGGACTCTAGAAGGCTTGAGTAAATGACATAGCGGATGCACGTCTGGCTATCTCACTATTGTGTTTAAAGGCGAGGCATAACAACTGCCAATATTCCGTATAACGTTCAGCAGAATGGTGAAAAGATACGTGAGCTCTTGAAAGCCTTGGCTTTGATAGGATTTGTAATTGAGGTTTCTTTTCCAGTGGGATGATAACAAGATATTTGGCTCCGGTGTATAAATGGGACGCGAAAACCGGTCATTTGCGTGCGTAGAGACCCGGGGTAGAGTGACGAGAGATGTGGGTTTTTTCCGGAAGAAGGTTTGGATTTCGTCATTAGGGATGCTCAGATAGTTAATTGGCGATCAACTATTAACATTTCGCGGTTTGGGTCGCCCAAATGGTTAATTATAAGGGTTAAGCCCAAACTAAGAGGAATCAAAATGCGGGGTTCAAGAAATGTTGTTTTATGTGATTGGCACTTACCTTCCGGCGGCCTTCCGCGCTTCGCTATCGTTTACTTGTATGTGAAGATAAGGTTACAAACGGCCGAAACTTCCGGATTGAGAGGAACGGAGGTAAACAGACGCAAGCCTTGCGGCCGAATCGTTAGAATTACTTGCAGCATCTCGAGGTTCGTATCGCTCCTATTGTTGCAAGAAAAACAACAAAAGCAGAGACAACTTGCCCCATACGCGCTGAGTGGAGAACGTGCGCTGATAAGGTAGTTAATCATGATATTATTGGTGATTCGACACCGGAGGTTCCAGAGTTCCACATGCCGAAAACCCGTCGTCTCGCCAAGCAAACCCCGTGTCATGATCGACCTATCAGACTCCACCCGTGATAATTAGGCTCCGCAGAAGGTAATATTAGCGCGAGAGGTCGAGCACAACCTATGATGTTAGTGGCCGTGTCGCGTGTTTCGAGTGTAGCTATCCAAGCTTCCCGATGCTACAAAGCATAAAAGAACCGTCCAGGGCTGATTCTCATACTCAACAATCCCCTGCGCGGCTCCCACGCTATGTCGGAAACAGTAGTAAATATACCGCTTCACTACGATTCCAGTCTGCTCGGGCAGTCATCCGCTTTGCGGGTTGCTGTTTACGTTGCGGCTGCACTGGTTTGTCAACAAATCTCGCAAAGTCAGCAGTCCCACTGATAATACAGGTGCTGTACATTTCAACGAAGCTCGTCTACAACATCTACTTGCATCCTCTTGCCAAATTTCCCGGCCCAAAAGCGTCCTCGGCCACCGACATTATCTACTGGTACCACTGGTGTACCGGCACCGTCCACACGTACATTGCCGACATCCATGCCTGCTACGGAGAAGTCGTTCGCATCGCGCCCAACCGCCTGAGTTTCATCGACCCGCAAGGCTGGAAGGACATCTACGGCCACCACAACGCGTCGAAGAGCGGGCACGTGCACAAGGAGCACAACGTCTACCAGCCCGACCATAACGGGCGGCACTCGGTGCTGTCCAAGTTCGACGACCAGGAGCACGGGCGGGTGCGCAAGATCTTCTCGAATGCCTTCTCAGACCGCGCGCTCAAGGCGCAGGAGTCACTGATCCAGGAGCACGTCAACAAGTTCATCGGCGTCATCATCCGCAAGTCCAGCGAAACCCCGAACGCCCCGATCGATGCCGTCAAGCTCCTGAATTGCCTCACGTTCGACATCATTGGCGACCTTGCGTTTGGAGAGAGCTTGGACTTGCTCGAAAGGGGCGAGTACAACTGGTGGGTCGAAACCATCTTCAACGGATTCAAGAACCTGGCCATCACCACGGTCCTGCTCGAATACCCACTCATCGGCGCTATAATGAGCTTCTTTGTGCCCAAGTCGCTTAAAGAGGTCAAGGCCAAAGTGTACGAGTTTTCCAGCACCCGTGTGGAAAAGAGGATGGCGAAGGGCGCCGTGATCGAGAAGCCGGACTTTTGGAGCTTGGCGCTGGCGCAGCACGATAAGGGAGCAATTGACCTCGAGGACATGAAGACCAACGCGGGCGTGTTCATGGTAGCCGGCTCGGAGACGACGGCGACGGCGCTGTCAGGGCTCTTTTACAACCTGTTGATGAACCCGGAGAAGTTGAAAAAGTTGGTCAAGGAAGTGCGCGAGTCGATAAAGAGCGAGGACGACTTGACTTTGGAGAACATTCAGAGCCTGAAGTATCTGGTTGCATGTTTCGATGAGTCCATGCGGGGTAAGCGAGAACTCACTTGCTGGGAACTTCATGCACAATTTCGGATTGCTGAGACTCATGTAGTATACCCTTCGGTTTCTTTGGGACCGCCTCGCGTCATGGATTCTGAGGGTGGTATCGTCAGCGGTCATTTTGTCCCCAAGGACGTAAGTCCCCAACATGCTATCCAAGATCTCTATCAACACAGTTTAATTTCATGTAGACTTGCCTCAGCTTGGCACAATGGTCGGCCTATCATTCCCCCGTCAACTTCAAGAATCCAGATGCATTTGTTCCCGAGCGATGGATTGCCGATGATCCGCTCGCGGCGGACTATGCGAATGACCGGAAGGCCGTGTTCCAACCTTTCTCATATGGTCCCAGAAACTGCATCGGAAAGAAGTAAGTCCTTTCATTGTGTCCACTACTTAACGCTGTTCTACCATTCCATCCAAAGTGCTTCACTCATTAGCGATGAAACTTATTGACACGGTGGACACAGTCTTGCTCTTCACGAGATGCGTCTGGTCGCAGTGACAGTGGTATACAGGTTTGACCTTGAACTCTCGTCCGAGAGCTATGGCAAGTGGCTTGACCAAAAGATGTTTTGGGGACTGTAATGAGACTCGATGCTGCTACAGAGAGGTCGCACCAAGTGCGAGAGTCTACGTACAAGCGAGAGCTATAAAGTTGCGAAGTACGTGACGTCACCGCGTGCACGCGCGTCTGCTGCCTACACGTCATCACGTGCACTGCCTCAACACCACTTCTTCGTTCAGCCGTTACAGGGACTGTGGGAGAAGCAGCCTCTCTGGTTGAAATTCAAGCCGGTGGAAAGATCAGTTCTGTCTTCGTAATCGACAGCGCAGTTGAAGGATGGTTGTATCTGCGTGTGGAGTCTCGGAGGTTTGATGGTCTTTTGCATTTGCTATATCGAAAGCCAATAATTTGTCACGCGGTCCGTTTCAGTACGTCTGTATCCCCTGGCAAGCATGGTATACAGACCTTTCAACAAGGAGTGACAGACTGTTATGTGGGAGAAGCGAGCTTTCAGCTTGCTGCAGCTGGGGGTCTGCATTGCACAGATCATCCTCGTTTCCCCGTGCTATGGTTTTTGTTCAAATCTTGCCGAGCATAGTACAAGCTGGATGAGTAACCCGTACCATGCGCTCAATATAAGTGTGTGATGCGGCCTTTTGCTTTTGTATTTGATCTCTTTCACACCTCACTAGGCGAGTCAGTTGATGTCATGTTCATGTTACGCTTTACAAATTCTACCTTCTCGACTAAGATCAATAATACACCCCAAACAAGAATTTCCCGTCGGGTTGTCGATCAGAACTCCTGCTTGACAAGCTCCTCGCTCAGCTTCCAAAGCTTCTCCGCCTTCTCCGGATCTACCGCATACGGCTCCGCATCCACGAGCTGGCAGTCCTCCAGGAAGATGCTGCTTCCCTTGACCTCTGGGCTCTGTGTCAGTATCGTTCTGAGTGACCGTTTGAGGGAAAACATACCGTTCAATGCCGGGTCAACCGCTGCGACCACGGTCGTGGAAGCGCCCTCGTCAATGCCCGCCTTGGGTTTGAATTGCTCCAAGAACTTACTTGCCTCGTCCATGATATCCGACATGTCCCTCAGGACCTCCGTGAAGATGGCTACGCGCAGCATCAGCAAAAGTCAAAAGAAAAGCGGATGGGATGGACTCACTGCCGGGGTGCAGGGCGTACGACACCACGCCCGTGCCGGCAAAGCGCTTGTTCAGCTCGGCGCTGAACAGCACGTTGGCCGTCTTAGTATGGCAGTACGCGAGCAGGCCGCAGTAGCCGTCAAAGGGCTGCTTCATGGCGTCGGGGAAGAGGTACGCGTTGCCGGCCTCGTCGGCGGGGATGGGCCAGCCCTCGTTGTTGTAGTCGTGGAAGCGGAAGGGCGAGCTGCGGTGGCCGGTGCTGCTGACGTTGACGATGCGCGTGGCGCCGGGGGCGGAGTCTTTCGCTGCTGCGAGCAGCTGGTCGCGGAGGAGGTTGGTGAGCAGGAAGGGTCCGATGTGGTTGGTGGCCAGCTGGCTCTCGATGCCCTCGGGTGAGTAGGCGCGCTTGCGGACGTTCATGCCGGCGTTGTTGATGAACAGATCGATGCGCGAGGTGAAGGACTTGATCTCCTCGGCCCCTTTGCGGACAGAGGCTTGTGAGGCTAGGTCGACTACGACGCTCTTGACAGGGACGGCGGGGTCGATGGCCTTGATGTCGGCGGTCACTTCGTCCAGCTTTGACTGCGTGCGGGAGACGAGGATGAGGAGGGAAGGGCTTTGTCTGGCAAATGCGAGGACGGCACCGCCGCCAATACCACCTCTAGAGACGCCGGTGACAAGCACTGCGAGTGGTTGTCAGGATGTATACGTGAGTAAGGCGGAGGGTATCGAGAGTGCCTACCAACACGGTCTTTGATTTGATTCGGGAACGCATCAGCAACCGTGGTCGCCTTGGTATCACTACCATACTCAGTGTGAGTAGCCATGTTGAAGTTATGCGTAGGGGTGAATTTTATTGCTCTTGCGGACTTCCTGGAGGGCGATGGAAACGGTGGTGTGTTATTTTTCAGGCCTGGAGGAACTTCGCCTCGCAGATTAAATAGTCCATTTGATTCAAACACGGATATCGGAAACACTGGACTAATAGGCCGCGGACCAACAATGGTCCGAAGAAAGTGTGAGAGCTAATGTCAGTGTGAGGTGAGCGGGCGTTCAAGGTGCAGACGCCCATGAATGAGCCACTACCGCATAGGGTTATGGATGCATTGGGGATAATTTGCCGGCATACCAAGATCGCATGTGTTATCACCATATGCATCTCTACTGACACGAGTATCCTGACAGGTGATCTAGCCAAGATGAAGGATTGAGGGGCACTGAGACGGGACAGAATCCGCCGGGTAAACACTAAGTGTCCAACTTGTTGATTCGCCCATTGCAAATCTGCCTATAACTTTGACTTTTGTAACAGCCGTGTCTCGAAAGGCTACTGGCGACATAATCATTAGCTTGCACTGCTCTCGACTCCTGCGAAGGTATGAATTCCTGCCGGACAGCTCAAAAGAAACCCGATTCTCGGTAAAGTTTCCGGAGTGGAGAGGGTCGGCCGGGGCGAAGCCACACGGATATTCCGCGGCGCAAGGATGAGACCTTAGTCCATTCTGTCAGCCCATGCATCTGATTATTCGCCAAGTGCCTTCCTAAGCACCGTCTTTGAAACACGAGTCCGTACCTTGCTAATCAGGTTAGTGCGTTCTACCCGAACTTCGTCCGCCAGCTTTGGTAAGCATTCCTTCAATGCCTCAACTTTCTCCCGCTCAAAGCAAAAACCGGACGAATACGAGTCCGCTTCGTCGCGTAAGCACCTCCGTGTCCGTTACCTGCTCAGGTACTACTGGTCTGTGTGCTCTGCTGCCTTGTCGGAGTGCTCTATCCTCACACCGCTTCTCCCCGCCCGAAGTTCGTCCGCGAGGACCTTTCTCGTAAGCATGGTACGATGGTACGAAGGTACGAGACACGTCAACATTCCCCAGCTCTATAAGATCCTGTTGTATTGTTTATGAACAACGATGATCCATTGAAGATTGGCATGAAGAGGGAGAGGGTAGGTAACCCGCTTGCCTCTTATACAAGTGATTGTGACTAAGCTATATAGTGAGACACGATTCGTCTCAAAAACGAGTGATATCCTACAGATCCTCAAATTGCCTACCACCTGGAAATTTTCCATTTGGATGTCCTATATTTTCTAGGCGCGAGTGAGCCCAAAAATGAAGGCGCAGGATAGTCTTTTGCGTCTATTCGATGGGATCGATGCTCTAAGGTATGGTCCTTGATGTTTAGATGTTTCACTTGTCGAAAATACTTAATATTGTTTATCTAAACATCATAGACACACCTCTCCGCTCTATCTTCAGAGAATTCTTCGTTCTTAAAGCTCGGTGTCTTGCTCCGATATTAAACCCTCGGTACGCCACCTCGGCGCCGTTTGTCGATGCCAGAAACGGTCCAGTCAAGTAAACACCGACTTGTTTGATAAGGCCGTGATATGAGATTACGGCGGTATACATCACTATAATTCTGATCATCATAGCGTTGATCAATTACTGCAGCGTAACAGCCTTCGGCGAGTTTGAATTCTGGCTGTCATCGCTCGAGGTCATGGTCATTTGCGGTGTAATTCTGCTTCTTCTGATCATCGCTCTGGGTGGAGGTCCCACGTAATTACCATCTCTGCCAGCGTTTGGAAAGAAGATTCTTTGACAGGTCTACAGCCACGACCGCACAGGCTTTCGTTACTGGAACGACCCGGGTGCTTTCGTCGAGTACAAGACAACCGGCGACCTCGGCAAATTCGTCGGCGTCTGGAGCGGCATGGTTTCTGCGTAAGGACGCCCGAACAGTCTTTGGCGGTGCTACAGGCTGACCTTTACGCTTAGTCTGTACGCGTTCTCCGGAACCGAACTTGTAGGAATCACCGTCGGCGAGGCTCAGAACCCTCGAATCGTGATGCCAAAGGCAACCAAGATGACATTCTACCGCATCCTCTTCTTCTACGTTTTCTCCGTCCTGGTTCTTGTAATGGTCGTTCCCAACAACAGCGAGGACCTCGCCTTCGCCACCAAGTCCTCCACAAGCGCTGCCGCGTCGCCATTCGTGGTGGCTATCAAGATTGCGAAGATCCACGGTCTGGACCATGTCATCAACGGGTGTCTGATGATCTTTGCATTTTCCGCAGCAAACTCAGGTACGCGCTGTCTCCAACCTGGTAGCCATCAATTAACAAGCACCCTCCCCGCAGATCTTTACACCGCCGTCAGAACGCTCTACGGCATCTCGCGCGACGGCAAAGCCCCCCGCGTCTTCTCCCTCCACAAACAAATCCGGCGTCCCCGTCGTCGCGCTCGCCACCGCCGTCATCTTCTGCCTGCTCGCATACATGAGCGCGGGATCCGGCGCCAAAACCGTCTTCGGATACCTGACCAACGTGGTGACGGTCTTCAGTGCGCCGCGCCCCGCCCCACCTTCTCCCTGAGCCCCAGCTAACGATGGCGTCGCAGGCGTCCTCGCCTGGATCGGCATCCTCGTCGCCCGCATCTCCTTCCGCCACTACGGGTCCTACGCCGCCATCGCGTTCCTCGTCCTCCTGACGCTGACGAAGGGCTTGGAGGCGTTCATCGGCGGCTTCGATGGCAAGAGCTTCGTCGTGCAGTACGTCGGCCTCCCCGTGTACCTCGTCTGCATCTGCGGGTTCAAGCCCTGGTTCCGCACGGAAGCGGTGCGCCCCGCGGAGGCCGATATGGCCACGGGTGTGCCTGTAGAGACTGTTGCGGGGGAGAAGGCGAGGTTGGCTGTGGAGCGGGCGGAGAGGGAGGTTGCGCAAGGGCCGACGCGCAGGGCGCTGGGAAAGGTGTGTCGGGCTTTTTTCCAGTGGTTCTTCTAGCGTCCGGTTGGAGGACGACGACGCGGTGCTCACTCCTTGCGCGCGGTCGGCGGTGAAGCGTTGGTAGGTCATCGAAGTAGTATGCTCTCCATCTCTTCCCAATCCGACGCGTCGACGCCGGTGAGAGGAAGCGTGGGGTCGTTGTACATGGAGAGGATGCCGCCGCCTTCGGCGTTGTCGAGGTCTTCGAAGGCCTCGAAGATGAGATGGTTGAGGCGGTCCATCTCACGGAAAGGTGCGGGGGAGGACGGCGGAATGGTGACATGTTGGCGTGTGCTCGGATATGTTTCTCCTTGGCCTCGAAACCTGACGAGCGTCTCTCCCCCACTTTGCAGAGGGGTAAATGAGCAAGCTGTAATCGTGCTACTGTCAACTCGAGAATATGATCTGAAATGTGGTGGCTGCATACTTGCTTCAATCGTCGGTCCACGATCGTCGTGATGGCATGGCCACACCACCCTGCACATCTGCTCGATATCTCTTTTCCGTATTTCTGCTGCCTCATTGCCATGGTGTGCCATGTACTCCAGTAAAAGAATGGCGTCTCTGATTCCGTGGTGCTGAGAGGGTGTGCCATCCGTATGGATTATGCTCGTCATGATCAAAACGAACGCGACGGAAAAGGTTGCATCAAGGTCAAAATATCCAAACACCGCGAGGAGTCCCTGGTCCTTCAACGCGGACAAGATCTGGAGACTCTTTGCTGCCGCCTCTAAGCAGGTTCGAGACAGCCTCACGAGAATTGGCGCAAAAGGTTGCGAACCAAGGGTTTCCTGGCGTTCTTGGACCCGACACTGTACCATGTGTAGGACTACGGGCCTTACGCATAGGATGATAGCCTGGAAGAGCCAGAGATATAGGGAAGCTGCTATCCGGGAAACGGTCAATCGTGGAGAAGCAAAGTCGACTGATATTTCAGAGGGCATGTTGTTCGCAATATCGTAGAGCGACCTCAATATCTTCTGAACTTCTTGGATGCAGTCGGCTTCCGTGGTCTGTGGAGCACCGTAGAGACTGCGCATTATATCGCTGGTTATATTTGCAATCCTTATGTTTACCAGCAGAGGCGACGGAGACGGAAACCCATGGCAGGGGGATGGTTCGCCAATTTGAATTTGGTCATCATTAACGGCAGGCGGACATCCGGTCGCAGCAGCAAGGCGCCTAGGATATGTTAGGTTTATTCATAGAACTGGCATTACAGAACCTACCTGTCAAGCATGATGATTGTCCACATGAGTCTATTTGTATGGGTGAGCTCTGACCTTCGCAATTGTCTGTCTGCCGTTTTGCGGTGCATGCCAAGAGACAGGGCAATACGCATTGCAAGTCCGATCTTTGCACTTATAAGTGACATGATTCATTGGTATGAGACGAGCTACTCACATAAACATATGCATCCTCCTTTCGATCACAGCACTGATAGTACACGGCGACGAGGGCCAGTGTCTCCACGGCTAAAGCTCCTTCCTTCCGCAGCTGTCCAACGTCCGGCAAGCGCTGTAATGCTTCCAGAAATTCGGATATCCCTGGAGGCCTCCCCTCGTTTGAGCGTCCTTCCACAAGCTTGGCTATTGCAATGACGATCAAGAACTCCACAAACCACAGCTCTTCTGACTTCTCGCATGTTGTGGATCCCTGTTGGTAGAGCTCATCTACTGCGTCTGAGAAGGCTCGTTGGTCAAAGAAATGCTGGCTTACACCCATTGATGATATGAATATGTCGAGCAGGCGGTATGATTCTCCCTCAGTCGGAATGATATTGCTGATTGGTCGAGGATGTGCTGATTTGCTCCACGGGACATGCGAATACGTTGTATCACCGAGACGAGTTTGAGCTCTGCTGTCATCCTCAAAAGGGAAAGCCTCTTGCCTTGACCTCTTTTTCAGGACTTGCCTTACTCTGTGCTCAAAAGGCTGTCCAAGGATGAAACCTAATAACCGGTTAGCACATTAATGAGAAAGGGCGTCACGTGCAAGGAAAGCCTTGGCGCGTGGGAACAGGGTATCTTACTCTGTGTGCTCAAGCGATCGCTAGGTGTGTCCGGAGTGGACATTTGAAACGTTTGTGAGGGACATGATGTGGCTGTTTCAACGTTCGTTTCAATCCGCGAGTATTCTCGCGGTGTGATAATCCGTTGCGCAGCGGTTAAGGCCGGGTCGTGGTTCTGTGCCGTGGACTGCAGTGCCTCTTCTGCACGGATTTTCTTAGAATCTTGTCCCATAGCGCACATCTCATTCAACGCACCGGCGTGGCTTTGCGGCCGCAGAAAGTCCTCATACACTTTTATTTTGTCAAGCAACCCATTGACATACCTACCTTTGATGTTAAAAAAGTATGGCTGAAGTGAAGGAGTAAGGGTAGGTACGATTCTCGGTAAGCCTTCCGCTTCTCTTGTTCAAAATCGCACTCGGCATGATTCTTGACGCATGCAGTGCAGGGATGGGTTCCAGAGCATTTGACTTTGCGGCGACGGCAGGTAAGACAACTACGCGCGGGAGTCAATGGGGAAACTCGACGGAAAAACGATCCGCGAATCCTACGCGTTTATTCTGCGGCCTGTATCTGTCCGGAGGCGGTCGATATCAATGTTGCCATTTCGAGAAGAGGTTTTTGGTGTTGCCATGGTCTTCCAATCAATCATAGACGGTGCATTCGAGCGCAATCGGGCGGAGAGTGGGCTTGATTGACCCCGCTTTATGAGCTCCAGATTTCGGTTCACTTTTCCGGGCCGATCCGAGCGTCGGGTTACGTAATAGAAGATGCAACAGATACACGATCCTACGTAGCCGATGATTTTCAGCAAAAGCCTTTAATGATTGTACCTCTATAAGAAGTGGAAGTATTCGCCTGGAGGAAAATGTAGTGCAATTTCAGTAGCAAGTCCTCCGGCGCATCCTTGTCTGACCTCATGTCAAGAATACTGTATTCGGTTGGCAGTACCAACCAACACAACATATAGTGCCATTTCTTACGCTCTACTTCTTCCACGTACATTGATCGCGAGGAAAGAATTCTGCGCAGTTATCTTGGGGGTTCGAATTTGTGCAGTAGAAGGCTGTTTTTGTTTCGCTATCCCAAGCAAAGTAGATCTGAACATTGGTGTCCTGTAGAATGCTTCCCTGAAGTTCGCCATTTGCTCAGCTTTCCTTCAACGAATAGAAGATGATTCAAGGCCCGCATTACCTGATGAAGAGGGAAAGGCTTGTCTTTGCACGGTCCGATATTGATTACGTTGTATTGATCTGCCCTGGGGGCGATGGGGTCGATGTCAATTCCGCGTCTCGTCGCATCCTCGATGCGGTTGCCACCCACTTCGCCGTCGGGATCGCAGCTCAATCGGTTCGGGAAGCCGATGGCTCGGAGCCGGCCCGTGTAGCCGCGGAAACGTTGAGCGACCGACGGGGTCACAGTGGCTCCGAGGAGCACCATAGAAGCAAAGATGCGGGCAAGCATGGCAGAAAAGATTGACGAGAGCCTAGGTAGAACTCAAAGGACGAGGTCAATAATAGAACAAGAGTAGCAATTGCAATGGAAAGCTGAATGGAGCCGCGCTTGTATTACCAGCAGACAGAAGCACAAAAGAAATGTATACAGGCAAAAGTATTACACCATGCTCCTCGTGTTCGGGTGGCCACGGATACTATTTTCAGACAACGATGTGGGCGCAATAGAGTTAAGGTTATAATGAGTTATTGCAGGTCACTTGAATTGTCAAATTTCACCAACGAAACACTCGGCCATCCGGAGATATCTTCTTGTCCGAACAATCCTCCGTTCTAGAAAACATATCAAGGGCCAGGGACTCTGGCGAGCCGGAGAGCAGTCGATTTTGATAGGGAAAGAATGTCGGAGCGCCCACCGAGCCTCGGAAATAATCACCGAGGATGGCTGCCGTTGCCGAGCTTCGACATCACGCACAGCCCTCGAATCTTCAAGCAAGAATCTAGAGGTACAGAGAGTACCCGTTGCGGAGAGGCAAAGCGTACGTAACGCCCATCGCCATTGTAACCGGAAACTCATTGGCACGGGCCGAGGCGCCGAAGTGTCCACCAGAAGCTTGCCCTTTTAAATCAGATCTGAGGCGCGGCATACTGCTTACGATCATCGATTGGACACCAAGTGTACACGAGCAATGTCTCTCTGCAAAAATGCGCTGAGGCTTTTGTCCGCGCAGAACAAAGTCTGCAAGGTAGGTTCCTTCTCACCTCGCGTGCGATTGATGCCAGTAGCCGCTCACAACCAAAATCCAGGCCTTCGGCATCAAGATAGTCACAAGCCCCGAGATCGTGCATGTCGCCTGCAACGCAGGCTTCGACGCTCTGTTCATCGACCTCGAGCACTCAGCCTTGAGCCTGCGCGAGGCAAACACGCTCTGCATCTCGGCCCTGGCGGCCGGCATCTCGCCGTTCGTGCGGGTGCCCGGCCAGTCGACCGCCGGGTTTGTGCAGCGCGTTCTCGACAATGGCGCGCAGGGAGTGATATTTCCCCACTGCGATAGTGCAAGTGAGCCAACACCACCCTCGTTTTGATACATCTGTACGAAGAGCTCCTTCGGCTGACGGAAATATCTGTTGCGATGATCAGAGCAAGCCAGGGCAGCCGTGAGGATGGCCAAGTATCCGCCACTGGGCAAGCGCTCCGTGATGGCTATGCTACCACACATGGGGTTCCGCCAGGCTCCGATATCGGAAGTTGCGAACCTGGGAAATGAGGAGCTATCGACAGTAATCGTGATGATTGAGTCTCCGGAGGCTGTGGAGGATATCGATGCCATTGCGGGAACTGAGGGCGTGGATGTTGTGCTGATCGGCAGCAATGATCTCTCCATTGAACTGGGTGCTCCTGGCGAGTGGGACAATCCTGTGTTTTCCAAGGCGATTGAGAAGATCTCGGCGGCTGTGAAGAAGCATTCGAAGGTCCTAGGGTTGGCGGGGATCTATGACAGACCAGATATCCTATACAGATGCATTCATCAATATGGTGCGCGTTTCGTGCTTGGTCAGAACGATCTACCATCGTTATCCAAGGCAGCAGATGGGGTTGCATCCGCGATTAGAGACCTGGAAGTACGAAGAGATTCTTATTAAGCTGAATGGGAATCTGATGACAACTGCAATATGTTGACTACGTTGGCACAAACCAACGCAAGATCACAGGGCAAAAAATAAGGAGTGTAATTTAAAAGACATCTGTCGGCTCGCAATGAATCGAGCGCTTAAGCGCTAGAGGATTACCAACAACCTTTCCATGCGAGCGCCTCAGGAATGATTGAGCGGCGTTTCCATAATGGGCCCAAGGTCGATGAGTAGCCCATCCATCCTCCAATTCGCGCTGTGTACCGACATCGCCACGCCACCATGGTCCATTCTTTAGTTCTGATAGATGTCAGTGGACAGTAGGATAATGAATGGAGGCTTCAGCAACTCACGGAGCAGGTCGCGCCGTTGGCTTGACCATCCAATTCGCACCCAAGGCCGCAATTCGGCTTGTCGAAGCCAGCATATGGAGCACGGCCTCCGCTACCGCACCTCCCCACCTGTCAACACCCGGTCCGCAAAATGTGGGCTCCAGAAATGTTTGTTGGTCGCAGTATTTTCGCCACTGCGTCAGCCCCGCGCGTACCTCCAATGTCTGAAGGCCACAATTCCCCCATGCCGCTCTTTTGTTTGCCTAAATCTTTGCCATACGACTCTCCGCCCTCTTGCCTCATCTCACTCTATAAGAGTCCGTAATGAGCCCTTGCGATGGGAAGTGCACCCCGCAAATACTTTCAGCATTCCGAGGAGACGATTTTTCGCCAATCAGATCACTGTTGTCATACTTTAAGTATCCGTTTGGAAGGAAATTTTTTTTTTCTAGCGACAAAGCTATCTAGATCAGTTCTTCACTTCCCTATATCAGTCATGTTCTGATATCTGTAGAGCCTTTTTCATGTCTCACATCGCCCATGATCCTGTTGCTGCATTCGAGGTTTGAATATGCTGGGAGGAACACGGTCTGATCGAACCAAGGGTCAACACCGAAAATTTGTTATATAGCTACTATAGAAGAGGGACCGGGTCACCCACTCCCCTCATCCTTATGCCAATCTACGATGAACTTCACTCCCTATACACACAACCCATTTATCCGACAGAATAGCACAAGAAACCCACTCTGCTTGGCAAACCCATATATTTCTACTGTCCAGTCGGGCTCCACCGAGGCCCACTGATTGCGTCAAAACTTGCGGAAGGAATTCTCCCATTTCCATTACAGAAATGTTCTTCCCGATAAATAATCGAGGGCCAGCTCCAAACTATTGGTCGTCTTAGCTTTATCGCGCAGATGCAGAGGACAGTAATCAGAGAAGAATTTGTGGAGCACCTACAGTCAACATGGTGCGATCCATCCCCTTTACCTTCATTTCCTCGCCCATCCAACGTTCGGGTCTGAACTCATCGGCGTCTTTGCCGAAAATGTCTCGATTTCGATGGATCACTGCCGTATTAACGCCAACGACAGTCCCAGCTGGTAGATGAACTCCACACAGTTCCGCCCACCTTCTGGGACTACACGCTCGAGTGGATAGGAGACGCCCGGGTGCATACGCATTGTCAAATGATTCACCAGGTCGCGCGTACTCATAACGGCTTCAATATATTTCTGTTGTTGGCGTAAATAGGCTAGGGAGTCAGTACTCTCCCGGTCAGCTTCTGTCTGACTTTCTGCATCATACGCCTTGATGCTCTCTTGCACCATCTGTTTTGTGTGTCAATACCTGTTTTTCTCAGTTTCGAAACTGTGCCAAAACATACCTGCGTTACAATAGCAATGGGGTCCCGGTAAGCAGGTACCGACCTTTCCAGGATCCTTCTCACAGTGATGTTTCCTAGGAGATATGGATGAAGTAACGGCACTTGTCCAACAATTGAACCATAGTGGAGCCCTGTATCAACGCCAAAAATAACATCACGGATATCCTTGCGCTGTTCCATGAAGCCAAACGTCTTGCCAAATGTGATGGCTCCGATCACGTCGAATACGTACCATTAAGCCCAGCAACTCAGATCGACAACTTAGCACTACATATCAAGCATTGCATCGGTGAACAGCTTGCTGCAGAGGCCCACGAGATACTCCAGCGTCCGTATGGAGGTGATCGAAATTTTCTGCGCCACCGGTCGCTTCAGGGCCTTGTACGCCTCTGGGTCCGTCTCTGTGAACATGCTATTCATCTTTCTGCTCTCATACATCATAGCGAGAGCCAAATAAAACTCGGACTGAAATAGAAAATGATTGAACATCCGATAGGCTGCGCGCGCTGGCCGATGGCCTGAGCACTCACGTTCACGAACTCGCTGTTTATGCCATAAATGCTGGGGATGACAGCAGGGTCAGAAATTTCGACCGCGTCCGGCGCAGTGCGGACTATCCGGCCGTACTTTTCATGAAGCTTGCGGTATCCCTCGTGCGCATTCCCTCCCCACAATCACCAGATTCGCCAGAACGGTGTGATCTTGGTAAGAACAGACCCCGGAACTTAACGGAGTCCGGCACGAAAAGCAGAACAGGCTGTGATGAGAACGCGTCCGAATATAATAAAAGAAATAAAGAGTCCAACGTACTGCATAATGGCTCCCATTGCAGAAGAAGAAATTGTTTGCAATGTTATTTTCTGAGCAAGCCATCAAATACTTGGTCATGAACAGCGCTGCGGGCGCCCGGGGTAGCTATATATTGTAATAAGGTTCCTGGACATCTATCAAGGATGTTTGGTAGCAGCCTAAACAGAGCATAGTTGTTCAGCAAGGAAGACACACAAGCGACCGGTTTGATCGAGTCCCTAAAGATGAAACACTACAGTTTCCTAGGTACGAAAATGCGGTACCTAATAGCCTTGCTGTGGTAAATATCAATGTTAATGGCTCGCTATTTGGTTTCATGGGCTCTGGTTACCGTGAAAAAATAGTCATATACCAACAAGATGGGCATGGAACTTCCTTTGAACAAGCTGACCATATTTCCCTTAAAACTAGAGTGACATTCCGTTCCAGAACAGCACTTCCACACGGTATTGTGGATATGGACGCGTTGGCAAGTACTCAGTAGTCTGGTACGACATCTTGGACAAACAGGGTGTCGAGCACGCCGGTGCGTATGCATCTGTGAGTGGCACCAGTGTCACAGCGTCGTGTGCAACCGAGACTCTCCAGGTCCGTCCGTGGGGTGGTTGCGATGCGTACCTTCCTGACACCGACTCAAAACATCCTGCTGGATTTACTATCACGATGGAAGTCACAGAGGGCATCTTGGATCTCAACATGACTACAAAGCGGACAGCCCTTGACGTGCCTCAGCTATATACCCAGTGAACTGGACCTTGTGCCTTGAAGGTTGAGGGGCCAGAAGGAAAGACTGACTGGAGATGCGCATTAAAAGAAGATTTTATCATAGCATACAGGCCTTTAAGATAGCGCCGTCTTGATATTTGATGCTCTCCTCTCTCTGTCAAGTTAAATTTTGGCGTTGCCCATATCCATTACAACCGCTAGTCTGGAACTTCTATGTAGAGCTGGTAAGTTAGACAATAATGGAGATGTTCTAACTTGAAGCTCTGTTTTATAAAGCTTAATTAAATAAGTTTTAGATAGTACCGCCTTAAAGTCTACTCTTAATTATAAGAGATTGAAGAAATATATAAAATATTTAATCTATCTTAAGCTTAGTTAAAATTAGATATATTTTTTTATCGTCATCTCAGCGATAAAACCGGTCTTAGCGAAGCGGAAGAGCGCGGAACATGTAAGCAAAGTAGACGCGATTGAGTTTGGGCGATGGAAGTTAAATTAATTCGGGCGGGCGCCACCTCCATCATCCCCCGTCTCCTTTGTCTTCTCCTCCAATCGCAATGGCTTTGTATCTCGCTCTTCGCTCCATCGTAGTCGTCGTCGGGAAGGTCGTTGTCTACTCGTACCTCAGTCCTTCCAATGACTTTACTGGGCGTATTGAAGTGCAGGCGCATCGGGGCGGGATGGGGATGAGGAGCGAGGAGTCTCTCTGGGTAAGTAAGCAAGCACGTTGCACACATAATAGCGAGTGGACAAAAGCAGGAAACCGATAGTTCGTTCTTATAGGCGTTTGCGTATGCGATGGTAAGTTCCAATCATTTCAGCAAGGTGGTGTCCGTCCTTGTTATCTTCGAAAATGCGATGTGGAAGAAGGCGGACGACGAACGCTTTTTGAAGGACGATAAAGAACGGAAACCATCCTGAAGCTAAGAACATCTTGGAAAAATGTTGTCGCTGAGTAGCTTCAGGAAATCGGTGCCGATACGCTTGAGATGGATTCGGTCTTCACGAAGGACGGCGTGCGTGTAATTTGGCATGATGTTAAAAATAAAGATTATGTTCAATCTTGAACACAGTTAAGCACTAACAGGAGAGAAAGCCCGACATCTACGAGACTAAGTGTACGGGAGACTACGTCGGAGAGTATATCAAAAACTTAACGCTGGCTCAGGTGAAGTCGCTGGACTGCGATCTTCAGTTACACGACTATGTTCAGCAGAATAGTAAGCTACCTTCGTCTAAGATCAATAGACTAATCTTGTAGGCCATAGAGCCGGTCTATAAGACAGAAAGCCACATTACAGATACTAACCGTGAATAACAGCTCACCACGGTACAAAGATCGCCATTCTCGAAGAAGTCCTCGAGCTAGTCAACTGCTACGGCGATAAGGATGTCACTATCAACCTCGAGACCAAGATCGACCCTACCGCCCCTGAGCGGACCTGGCCGGTCGAGAAATACATCGAACTGATTCCAATTCTATCAAAACACGGCCTCCTCGAGCGTACCACTATTCAATCCTTCGACTGGCGCACGCATATCCTGATCCACGAGCAGTATCCCGCCGTTCCACTTGTCGCATTACTAGACCAGACGACCATAGTTCCCAATACTACTGGCGGCGCATACCCTTGGCTCGGTGGTCTTAACCTTGAGAAGGACTACGACGGTGACTGGGTTGCCACGGCTGCCCGCGATCGGGGCGAGCGTGATAGGTCCAATCCACGGCTACCCGTCGAATCTAACCGTTAATTCGCCAGGATACACGCTCTTCACAACGAAAAATGTCGTGGACAGGGCAAATCGGCTTGGTATGCAGGTTATTCCTGGGACCATCGACTATGAGGTTATGAGTAACAAGATGATTGATGGCGGTGTTCATTCAATAATTAGCAACTATCCAGAGCGCGTCTTTGCCGTCGCTAGGCAGAGAGGTCTGTCTATAGGGCATGCTAAGAATCCCAGTATGCCGGAATGCCTCACGAACGCGAGTGTGTAAAGAGGGGGAACCGATAGGGCAATGTTTTCACACACTCACAAAGGTACGAAGGGATCTTTCAGCGGGAAGTAAGACCGTACCTTGGTGAATCCTGTAGCTTCTTCGTCAGTCAATCTGTGTTAGCAGATGCTTGTCAATGCCATCTTATCCCGTCTTTTTCCATTTCCTTGACTCCAGCCCGTGTACCAACGCTCCCACCAACGCGGCGCGAATTCTTTCTTAGCAGTCGAGGTGTTTTCATAGGATCTTTATGGCAATTTCCCCCAAGACTCTGTTTGCCTCAGGTAATCTCGAACCCACTCGACACCGCGCTCATCATCGCCATTACAAATTCGCATCCTGAGCATTCCACGTCGCAATCACTAGGCCATAAACCGCGTGTGGCCAGCTCTCAAACTCAACCTTGAACCGCGGATCAACCTGGGCAAAAAGACTCCGCCATTGCGTTTCAGTCCGCTCCGTGGCGTTGTGAACAGCCAGCATGGTAAGATCCATCCGCCTGCATGGGAACTCTCGTCAGCTTAGAGAAAAACCAGCCAGCACTTGGACCACCCACCTGATCTTTTTCTCAGTGAGACTCGGATTCGCCGCCTCCGGCAATACCACCTCACAGCACACCACCCTCGCCCCATCCTTCAGCGCCGGCACGATGTTCTGCAAGATCTTGATGCAATACTTGTCCGGCCAGTCATGCATGATCATCCGCATGAAGTACGCGTCCGCACCGCTGACCGGCTGCTCCGTGAAGAAGTCGTGAGGCCGGAAGGTGATGCGATCGCAGAACTGCGCGGGCAGCTCCTTCTCGCCGAACGCGCACGTGTCCGGGAGGTCTTCCACGACGAACGCCAAGTCCTTGGTGATGGCGGCGAGCTCCTGGCTGATCTGGCCCATGCCGCCGCCGACGTCGACGAGCACGTTGCCGGGCGCGTCGAGCGCGCGCCACAGAGCGCTGCTCGTGAAGTCGGTCGGCCCGGTCAAGGCGTGCTTGGCTAACCCGTGGAAGAGGCCGGCGGCGCGACGCGCCCGGTCCGGGTGCTTCGCGAGGTAGGGGAAGAAGGGGTCGTTGGTGTTGTGCGCGAGGTTCCAGCCGGTGTGGTTCGGCTCTTGTGAGACGGGCCACTTCTCGAGCGAGGCGACCACGTGGAACAATGCGGGATGCAGCTCTTCGGTGAACGCGTTGACTGCGTCGAAGATGTTGGGCGTGGCCAAGGATTTTGAAAGCGTCGTGTGATCCACGATGCCAGGTCTTGGTTCGTGGAAGATCCTCGACATCATGGCCAGGCGGACGAGACGGGTGAGTACGGATTCTTCCAAATTAACCTTGGCGGCGAGTTCGTGGAAGGAGATTCCCTCATCTGGCACGTTGGCGGGAACGTTAAAATGAACTATAGCGCGAACGCATTGAGTATCGTGGAACTGAAGATATGAGCATCCCTCTTAGAAGCTGCATCGGTTCTTCTACGTACAGTGCTCATTAGCTCGAAGAGGGTTCCCCAGCTGCCGAGAAGCCGTGCCTGCAAGCCTTGAGCCTCATCAACCATCTGATCGCGCATCTCGATTGCTTCTTCACTCAGCTTCCGGGTTTCGAGCTTTGAATCCCACGTGAGGCCTTCGGAAGCGGCATATTGATCGAGCTTTTTGGCACAAGCCAGAAGTATTTCGGCAGTTGCTGTAAGCGACATTTGAGTGTTCGGCTGGTCAGAATCAAGCTGAGTGCGATACCAGCAAGCCCGGTTTTTGAAGACGAGGTGATCTCTCCAGCAGCTTAAATATCTTGATCGGACTAATGCGGATGTTGAATTCCTCATATATACTTCGAATGTGATAGCTAGGGTGCCTCTCCGATAATGCCGTTGTGTCGCCCAAAAGTCAAACTCAAACAGGCTTTCATGCGGGCCAAATATCCCCATTTGACGGACAGTGTGCCTCGTGCGAGATAACTGTCTGGCAGGCATGAACATCACAATACGGACAAAGCCGCGAATATTTCGCCTTTGAATTTTCTGTGGAAGTAAATGCACAAGCAGTTTCCACTCATTCATACAGTCTTATCAAGGGTCCAAGAAAGAAAAAGCGAGGCGATTGCAAAGCTTGCTTGTGGGTAATGACTCACAGTCAGATTTAAACTCAAGAGCGCACTGATGAGGGAACGAATGCGAATGCTAAACGAGAGATAAGCACGATGCCAAATGAACTGCCACACGGTAGGGATGTCGGTCATGCATAAGGAAGGGAAAGAAATTAATAGAGCGAACCTTGCAAAATCATATTCCACTTCCAAAAGTGCATATTTTGAATAAGGCTCATGCGGATCACGAAGCCTCTCTGCCGATCCTTTAGGCAACATGGAGCGGTTGGCATGTGAAACTCGCCAGTCGCACCGGACGGTGTGTAATTACAGCAGACAAAGGAAGAAAACCGGTACGCCACGCCTAGTCAACATTAAGGCTGGTGATACAAACAATTTACAGTCGTTAGTACCGCCAAGAAGAAGCTTATATGTGAGAAGTCTCATGGAAAAGGGCTCCCGGGTTCTCCGGTACGTCACATTTCTGTTATAATCCGGGCGAGCACTGGATTTTGCTATTATTTCTACCTATTCGGTTGGCTACACTCCATGACGCCCGAGAAGGTCTAGCGAGTCGAGTATGTACATTGGAGAAGGTGCCTGGAGAAGACGTAGAGTGTGGTAGTTTGGCGTATTTTGGTCTGTTCACGCTATCCTGCTATGCATCGGACTGGTTGCGAACCAGATCAACACCAATAACAGATTCTATAGTCTAACCCCATGCCACACTGAATGCGGCAGATGTTTATGGGGAATTGATGGAAAATGAGCTCAATCACCTCCGTTATCTGTTATTGGATAGCATATTAGCTTAGTCATTCATTCTGAGACGTCTTGGGAGCAACACCACGAGCGCCTCAGCAATCAAGCAATCAAGTCATTCATTCATCGATTCCGACCGATCAAGCGCAAATTACATCAGGAATTCTTCTTGTTGTTGTAGGCAACGAAGCCCAACGATCTGTCAAAATACTATTCGAGTATAGACCCAGGCCAAAGTAACTTTTACCGAACGACATTGTGACGGGATCGACCGCCATATAAACATCCCTGCGCAATTAATATAATCGTGGTAATAGAGCTGTTACTTGTTCAAAGCCGTCAAAGTCATAGCATAGTGGGTACAGGCACCTTCACAGCATTATCGCTTTGGAGTGACTGAACTTTTCCAGGGATACCACTCAAGCACAGCCATCACAATACGATCAGTGCTCGCAATGGCCTGTCGTGCTGGAAGTACACAGCCACAATTCATTAACACATCTGCATTCCCGACTCAGGCCTCTTCACCTCAGTTTGAGAGTAACTCTGAAACTCTCCCCTTGATACCGGCCTGCTCCTCCTCCGTGAATGACATTCCAAACCAGTCTTGCAGGGCTTTCAAACGCTCGGACTCAGAGGTACATGATTGAATCACACGAGTCTTGCCGCCGAGGTTCTCTTTCACGTCACCACCGACGAGCATCAGCTTGCCGTAGATCTCCACTGTGCCGTCCTCACCACCTCTGCGAAGAAACTTGACAACAAACGGCGTCACAGTCTGAAAGCTGTCGGGGGCCTTGCTGGTGAAGAAGTTCATGACTTCGAGGTCGTTGTGAACGAATTCGGTTTCCGTGAAGCAGCAAAACGAGTTCCATGGCTGCTCCGGCGCATTCCGGTACTGGTAGATCCAGACCTTGGGTCTCTGCATGCAAGTGTTGGTCGCATTATCGATGCTTGCGTAGTCGAAGCGGATCTCCTGTGGGCCAAGGTTCTGCGTAATGTGGTGTTTGACAAGCGGCATAGGCTTCCGCATTGCGTCGCCACCGAAACCGGGATCGGTTACCCATTTGGTACCATCGGCGAGGGTGACAATATTCACGACGTGCCTCCTGTAACCTGTGAGACAATGCAACGTTGCTGTTGGCGAGATACGTACCACCCAAGATATTCACCAACCGGGATACCGTCACTACGAACCCTTGGTCTTGCACCAGTAAGGTATACCTGAAAGCCAAGAGATCGCAGCACACTGTTGAAAAAGAGGTTCTGCTCCATGCAGTACCCACCACGTCCATTTGCTAGAAACTTCTCGAGAATGACGTGTACGTCAAGAGAGATGTTGACGTCCTTTGCATAGTGCAGAGATAAATTCTCGTACGGGATGGTAGAGATATGATGAGTGTGCAAGGCTGTTAAGAATGCAATATCCAGTGGAGGCTTGGGCTCCGTCCGATAAGCTTTGAGTAACCCAATGTGGTTGAAATAGCGCTCGAGCTCTCCAGAAGTTAGGAATGAGTCCATACTGGACAGCGAGCAAAGAGTGAGTGTAAAGTGCCCAGGTTGCTTGCGCTTGAATATATTTCGAAGTCTTTGAATGAAGACGCGAGGAGCAGTAGACAGACCAGTTACCTTCACAAGGGGAACATGAGTCATACACGGCAGGGAAAACACTTTTACAGGTCAAACATCCGAGACTCTCAATACGAATTTCACTAAGACTCTCACAGCGAATCAAGTTTACTTGTACTTTACCGGCTATGGAAGATCCTCTTCCGCCGTAGTTTTAATGCTTGGTCTGTATATCAGGCATCACGGGCCACATGCTAACCGGGACAACTGGTCAATGCGCACGAGCCGGCGAAGCCTTTGCTCACATTTCAATTACCACAACTACATCTCTGGGCCTTTTGATTTACAATAGATAGGCAAACTGCATGGCAGATGTGTCAAAGGATCGATTTCCCTGCAAGTAATTTTGAAAGATAAGTAAGCGCCACGTATCACGCAACCAATATGCTCTATGATGCAAGGTATCCACAGGGCCGGATCATAGTGAATTCACGATGTACTGTTGGCCTTGGGGCTGAGTCAAAAAAATGACAACCGGATGGATTCTCATCGGCCTTCGCTACAGCTAAGCTCAGGCCATTCCCCCGCTATGGCGACCTGCCTCCTGCGGTAGCCTAGAGTGTCTGGCTGTCGCATGTACATACTCAACTGGGTGGGCTCCGGAAACGATTGCAGAGGGGTTTGACTAGTCCCTCTCGGTCAGTGACTCAGAGACCTACTCTGTTCACCAGTCATACGCGTAGTGCATTCGCATGGACCTACCAAATTTGGCAGATTTACGCAAGGATCGCAAATCCACAGAAAATGATCGTCCGTATAGCTTGTTAATGAGGCATTCTCTCTCAGTATGGGCTTGGCAGATTGTCCACATCACGCTTCAAGGACGCCGAGGCAGAGTTGAAACTTACGTTCATCGACCGAAAATCGTCAAGAGTTTTCCTCAACACGGCCAGACACCTGGATAAATCTACGGGCACACTTTCTAAACGTTCACATCCAGGCCATCGACTTCGCCGCTATACCGTTTGATGCGCAGCTAGGGGTCATACAGGAAACCGATGTCCTCGTTGGCGTCCACGGCGCCGGAATGGCTCACGCGATGTTCCTGCCCGACGAATCTAGCGTTGTGGAGATGCTCCCCCACAATCTCGACTATAGGGTGTTCAGGAACCTGGCGAAATTGAGAGGCGATCGGTATTTCAGCACTCACGCAGAACTTGTAGGCAGTGGCGACTGGGGTTCTCTAGACGTAGAAATGGATGAGGACAGCTTTATTGAGCTGGTTGAGGCTGGCAGAAGAGCAGTGTTACATAGAGGGACACGAGATGACGACGTTGTCTGACGAGTGAATGTCGGTATACCAATTTCTGTGCCTGAATACCTTATCTGTGCTAGTGCACTTGGCGCACTTGATGGGAGAGCGTCCGAAACATATTCGTCGGCGAGGCCGGCACGGCAAGCAGATTCAAGCTACCGTCCGATCCTCCGACACTCTCGCCCTGTACTCTGCCAGACTGAAGTTGTTTTCCCGAAAAACGGATGATCGCGGTTAATATTTTTATCATGAGAGCATCACCTGTTCTACGGGCCGCTGTAACCATCGCTGGTACTCGGTGCCAACATTTGACGCGACCACGGAGACAATATGTACACCCCACCCCTCTAACCACCAAGTCCGGTCAATGCGGCGCAACAAAACAGCAAAATGACCAAGTATCAACAGTGCATGCGGCCTGTTCTCTCGCAGTTGCACCAAGAACTGATCATCCGCTTGGCAAAGCCAGGAGAAAGCAAGCCTCGTTGTGATGACCGTGATCAAGGAAGGCGGAGAAGACGTTACTCAGTTCATCCAAAGCCCGGAGACAGACTTGCCGTGACTGCTCCGCCTGCTGCCCATCCTCCTTATCGGCCCACATATCCGCTTCGATGAACTCTCGCAGGCCCGCAAGCACCTCCAGGTCGTGCCTCGTCGAATCCGTCAACGCCGCCGCCGCCCTCCGCCCTCCGCCAGAGTCGCCCAATCCCTCCTCCCCTCGCGCGCATCTCCTCCGCAGCCTCCCCGGCCGCAGCTCCTCCCTCAACGCAACTCCGACATCGCTCCTCGCCACCAGCCACGCGCGCCCGGGATCCGCAATCGCCTTGATCCCGCGCATCAGCCTGACCCACTCCACCGCCGTCCCGGCCCTCTCGTCCCCGCCCCCGACGAGGAGCGACAGCGCCCCGGGCTCCCGCGGCAGCGCCATCGAGATCACCATCGTCAGCACCGCGAAGACGTACAGCGGCGCGCTCATCTCGGCCGAGACGTCGGCGTCCAGCAGGGCCGCGCGGCCGGCACGCAGGGCGAGCTGGTGCTGCGCGATGGCGCGCTGCGTGTGGAGGGGGGACGAGGGAGAGGAGGTGCGGGCGAGGCGCGGCACGTCGTAGGCCCACCAGTGCTGGAGCTCGGGGCTCCAGGGGCTAAGGGTCGGGGCGGTGGCAGTCGTGAAGTGGTGGAGGAGGGAAAGGTCGGTCACGTCGAGGGGGAGGTCGTGTTCGGATGGGAGAGGAGTGAGGGGCGGGAGCGGTCGCGGCGCTGTTGAGTTCTCGGATTGGGGAGTTGAGGGGTTGGAGCTGAGTGGAGTGGTTGCTCGGGTTGTTGGGTTTGTGCTGTTCGGATTCCATGGGATGAATTGGGCGGAGTTGGGTGTTGGTGCAGGGGATGGTGAGTTCTGACCCGGTACCGCAGGGCTGCTGCTACTGGCAAGTGTCTCAGTATGACCAGTGCTGACTGCGAAATCGCAATTCATGCTGTGCTTCTTGCATGGCCAGCAATGTGGCTTGGACTCGTCGCACTGTATACAAGCCAGAAGTATTCCACTTTGAGAGAGGGCGATCGCCGAGTTCGGAGGAAAAGCCAGAAACCAGAAACATGTGGAGTTTGACCGAGTACGAGAACGAAAAACAATTCCGATTAGCAATTACTGCGGTAAAGAGATGTACTCACCTTGATCCTCCTCTCTTTGCAGTTCTTACATCCATTTCGGGACTTGCGGTGTGATCTCCGCGAACCGTGAGGATTGCGTGCCTTTGCCGAGGTGAGCTGTCGTGTGCAGCTCGCATCCACGTCAGCAGGCCGAGGCGCAATGTATGGATACATGGGCGAGGCCTGATGCAAAATTCAGAGAGAGATGTTTGTCTGAAGACGTTAAGGTGGAGACGTGAAGACATTTGTCAGTGGGGACCTTCAGCTACTGCGATAGACCCTTTTCGGACCCGAAACACGAGTCAAGTACACGTCTCCGAACCAATGAGTGCCGTGTATTTAGAGCCGTGGTGCAATGACGTACATCTGTGGCGGACGTATTTCGTGGATCGGCGAATCAGAGGTCGTTGTCGGATCCGTATCCGGGGAGTCTCAAAGGGTAAGTGTGTTTCCATTCGCATAGTCTCAGCTATACTGTCTACGTACTACAACCGCTACATCTTTCCCGATAGCCCCAATTATCCGGGAGAGAGATCTGCTCTACTCATCCCTAAAAACGAATAAAAGATCTGATCTTCGGTATAAGAAAGATGGACGTCCGTTGAGAATGTGGCTCATCCTGCGGCTCCAAACCGGTCGCCAGCAACTTCACTATCATGGCCTCTCCGAAGATCTCTTTATCTCTACTTCTTGTCGGAGGAATCGGCGCCCTAACCCAAATTTCGCTTCACCGTCAGCAGCATGTCATTTTTTGAGCGCGACGTATCCCAACATCACCTCCTATCCAAACCAAACCGCCTACATCGATGTCAATGAAGTTATGACTAGTCTTTCTTCATATGATTTTGAACAAATTCTGATCAGGAGAGTGTACTAGACTACTGGTCCGCTGCAGCATCTCTCGATCCTGCATGCATCTTCGCCCCCACATCCGCGGAGACCATGAGCGCTGCCGTTGAAGCCTTGGTCAAGTACAACGTTCCATTTGCGATCAGGGGAGGAGGCCACATGGCCATTCCCGGATACGCCAATATCGGCTCCACCGGTGTGCTCCTGTCAAGCACCAACTTGAACCAGCTTGAGCTCTCGGAAGACAAACCAAGTGTCGCTGTCGGCCCTGGTAATCGACGGGGCGACGTCTTTAACTATCTTGAGCCGCACGGACTGGCTGTTATTGGTGGAAGAATGAGCATCGTCGGAGTCCCCGGTCTCATCATGAGCGAAGGCATTTCCAACTTTGGCAATGAATATGGCTGGGCATCCTCAAACATCGATGCGCACACCGTATGGTTCCCATCCTGAGAAACCGAATACAGGTCTTGGCCAACGCTGACTTGAATAGTGCGTCCTAAGCAACGGTGATGTTGTCGTGGTAAACGCGACCAACGAATACGCTGACCTTTTCTGGGCACTCCGCGGCGGCGGCAACTCCTTCTGCCTGGTCACCAACTTCCAAATGCGGATCATCGAAACGCCGGCCATGGTCGCCGGTCAGCGCGGATACGGCTCCGGAGACGATATTGGCAAAGTGTTCCTGGACAGCGTTTACCAGATGGCCGTCCACCCGTCCCCTGACGTCAAGGGCGCCATCACGCCAATCGCCCGCGCCGGCGCCGGCATCAACGGCACGACGTACAACGGCAATGAGACCGCCCCGACATTCTTCGCCAACTTCTCCTCCCCCGTCCTGACCCCTGAGCAAGACACCTTCGACGCGATCTCCGGTATGGGAGCGGCCAGCGAAGCCATGAGTGAAGGCACCGATCAGGTACTCGGCATGCGCGAGGTCTGGTGGGTGCTGCTCATCCTCGCCGACCGCGAGGCCATGCAGATCATCCACGACAGCTACTTCGCCATGGCACAGGAGTACTTGGCCGACGTCGAGGACTGGATCACGGGGATGGCGCTGAACATCGTATCCAAGGAGTTCGCCGTGGCCAGCATTACCAACGGTGGCGATCCCATGGGCCTGGATCCGAACGCCGCGCCGTACCTCTGGATCGAGGAGAGCATCGCCTGGAAGAACGCGGCGGACGATGCGACCGTGCAGGCCTTCTATGACGCTGTCAACGCGAACCTTACGGCGCAGTTGGAACCGCGGGGTGTGCTGCACGACTTCGTGTACATGAACGATGCCAATGCGAAACAGGACGTGTTCGCCGGGTACCCCAAGAGCAGCGTGCAGCTGTTGAAGATGGTCAGGGAGAAGTATGATCCGGATATGGTCTTCACCAATCAGATGCCTGGCGGATTCAAGGTAGCGCATGCTTAGAAGGCAAATGGTATTCACTGCCACTTCCGTCTATACTGCGGAGAATGTACATATGTAGTAGATAGTCCATCAATACATCTAGATAGCAACTACCGTGGTCTTTACTCAAGCGATGAAGCAAAAAGGTTAATTGAGTAGGAGTGGTCGCGGGGAGATGCTCCGTGGCTGCAGTACTGCTTACTAAGCCAGCCACCAACCCACCACAAAGCGACTGTCCAAAGAAAAAGCAGTATCTGCGCGTGCCATCGGATGATGTACCTGATGTAATGCACCAGAGCGCTCTAGCCTAGATTCCTGAATTCCTTAGCGTTCCTGCCAGGTTCCTTCGCCGCAATCTCCGGGACTTAACTCCGCTTATGATAAACCGACACCTCCAGCGGAGCAAACCACAAAAGCTTACTGCTTACATCCGTTCGCCATCAGAGTACACCGAGTCCGTCAGCTATTACAAACACCGAGTCCGGGTCAGACAGTCATCAAAGGTTTATAAAGCAGTGGAACTCCCCGGAGCTATTGCAACAATCACAATACTTATCTGTCAACTGCGCACAAAAAGGACCAAAATGGCATCTTACTTCGTAACCGGCTCGTCCCGCGGCATCGGACTGACCCTGGTCACCATTCTCCTCTCCAAACCGACTTCAGAAGTGAGCAAGATCTTCGCCTCTGCTCGCAGCGAGACCGACAGCGTCAAGAAGCTCATCGCCGACTCCAATGGCCGCGTTGTCTTTGTCCCCTTGGACGTCACCTCAGAAGAAAGCATCAAGAGCGCCGCAAACCATATCTCCCAGGCCCAAGGCTCGAGTGGCATCGACGTGCTCGTCAACAACGCCGGCATCTCCAGCGCCTCTTTCAGCGCAGTCGAGGACATGTTCGCTTTCCTTTCCCCCACCATGCCCCACCTCTTTTAGACTTTCGCGCTAACCACAACACCAGGACGGACCTCGACGATATCTTCAAAGTCAACGTCGGCGGCGTGCACAACGTCACGAGGGCCTTCCTGCCCGTCCTGAAGAAGGGCAACCTCAAGAAAATCATCAACATGTAATTCCTCTCGCCTCAGGAAAAACGAAGGAAACATCACTCACACACCCCGTACAGCTCCTCAACCCTCGGCTCCATCACCAAGGCCGACGCATACATGCACATACGCAACCCCTCCTACAAGATCTCCAAGGCCGCGCTCAACATGCTCACCGTGCAGTACTCCATCTCCCTCAGAAAGGAAGGCTTCACCGTCATCGCCATCTCCCCGGGCGTAAGCAATCCCCCACCCAACGCCGCGATCATCCGCCATCCTTCAAACTGACTCGGGGAGAACAGTGGCTGAAGACGGACCTCGGCAGCCAAGCCGCGGACCTGGAGCCCGAGCAGGGCGCGAACGCCACGCTCGACATCGTCTCCCGTGCCACGTCTGCGGATACGGGCAAGTTCTTCAACATCAACGTCCCCGGCTGGGACAAGTACGACGGTTCGTGCCCGCCATGGTGAAGCAGGTGGAGAAAAGAAAAACTTTCAGCAATTTGCAAACGGAATTGGGCGTCAATTTGAGCCACGAGCTTATGGGATCCGGGGTTTTTGATAGTATAATTCGAAACCTGGCGAGAACAAGGCGAAATCTACATGCCCTCTGAGACGTAAGGGTTAACGTGACTGGGCGACATGAGTCAGGATCCCCTGGCAAGACGAGATATGCAGACGCATCTTCACGTTGTTTCTTTTGAAAATCTATTCTGGTGATTGTAGTGGTCTCCGGTGCTCTCGTTCGGATGATCGGAGCGGCCACACGCGTTCAGGCCTGTGTTCAAAGTGACTCTAAAAAAACATATCCCCGCTAAGCTCTTCTTCCCCTCCCGTCAAGCTGAGGTTTAAAAGCTCCTCTGGCAATTGCTGACCAAGTATACCTGTCTATGCAAGTACTAATTGTGCCCAGTATCTTAACTTTCTCACTGCAGTCTCTTTTTCACTGGATTGAATGATAGCCTTAGAAGGTATTCTGCATCCTAATCATCCTCGGGAGATATTTGGAACTGGTTGTGAGAAACACAGATGCCCCTGGTACACCTGAACTTCTCGTCGTGGCCACAGCCATGTACCTCATCATCGAGGAGAAAGCAGTATGGTCTGCCAAGTGTCAGTTTTGATTCAAGTTTCTCGGATAGGACGCTGAAGCAAATACTTACGACTGGTTAAGACGTTTAAGCCAGGTAAGGCCACGTTTCTTGAGGTACTCGGAGTTTCCAATGAGTTTCCATTCTGTGACAGACGACTCGAGACCCTGCTTCTCATCCTCCAGCAACTGCATGAACCTTTCTCTCATTTCCAGACTAATGCAGCCAATGATATTGACAGAAGGAATATGTTCGATCGAATCCTTGGCGTGAAGGAGAATGAGGCCAGTGACGATCTTCTGGCAGGTCGCATGGAGGATACTGGCCATCGAAGGACGAAAGTTTCTGTGACCTATGTGGATGGTTAAATGAGAAAGATTCAGCTGCCTTAGTGATTTTGCCATTTCCCTTTTCCCGCGGCGGACCCTCGAATCCTCAACCGCGACTCCGAAGTCGTAGACTAGATCCTGCATGGTCCTCTCCAGACAAAGAACGGAGATGTTGCTCGCATGAGGCAGTTCCAGAAACTTCTGAAGGTAGTAGGGCTCGCGGAAGCGAAATTCCATGGATAGCCACATCCTACTGTTGAACTCCTGGTGGATCTGCTTGTTGGTCAGGAGAAGGCCAAACACAGATGAAGCTCCATTTACGATGCGACCGTGGCCTCGAAACTCAGTCTTGAGGTGGCTTCCATTATCGCTGAACTCCCACGGGACAAGGCCATTGTATCTCGGCCCAACGGAGTTCCAGCCGTGAAACCAGTGGTAAGGGTAATTAAAGCAGGCGCAGTAGTCGTAGATGCGGTTGCGGATTTCTCCGGGAAGATCGAGGAATCTGAAATACTTTCCGTTGGTGTTCCACTCGTAGGTCTGTTTCCAGAACACAGTCCCAGCGCTGATGATGTTCCCGTAGACCTTGGGCATGGTGTCGATATGCTTGATCAGGGATATCCATTGCCGCTTGCTGCGCCGCTCAACCACGGGCAGTTGATCTTCCATTCTCATTCGAATTTGGTCTGAGATCGGCTTAAATCTGTTGTCTTCGATGGTGCGGGTGATGACGTAGGATTGTGCCCCATCTGTGGCAGTCCGTGGGTCTCTGTGTGGGCCTTGAATCTCGAAGTCAAGTGTGCGAGATTTGACGAACTCGTTGGGCTGCACAAGTAATCTGTAGGCAGCCTCATAGACGGGGTCTGGATGAGATTCATCTTGCCGGCCGGCGCTGGATGACGAGTTCTCACTCATAGCTGGGAAGAGGGATTTGGATCAGAAGGTGAGACGCGTGCCGGAGTGGTGTCGCCGCGAGTGAAGCGTTTTCGTTAGGTTGAGGGACCGTGGAGCTGACGCAATAGGGATGGGCAGCGGACTCGCCTTTACGTGCGGCCTTCAAGCTTTGGTCACAATGCTGGACAGTCGCTGTAAGGAATGTCAAGTGAAGTGGAGTGGTTCACGATGGCAAAGTACTTCACGGCCGCTCGGAGTCAACTTTTTCCGGACTTTACATGCCTGTTCAATCACTCCCAGAAATCCGAAGGAGTGACGTTGTAGTGCGGCAGAACGTCCCAGGGCATGGTTTTGCTTAGTCATTGTTTCATTTGATAGATTATATAGCTGCACCTCTTTCGTAGAACCTAGGAGGCATTATCAATCAACCGTTGCCTTTGATGACAAGTTAATGTCCTGTATTTCTTTTGCCTTGTGAAGGCCCTTGCGAAGGAATATGGAGCCTCTGCCGACTTCTGTTCGTTGTTGCACACGCTAAATACTCCCCTCTTGCGGACGGGGGCTGGTTGTTGTGTTTTGGTTGTTTCTTGTCGTCACTGCAAGCTCCTCTGCCCTCTGGCTTACCAGGCGTTCACACACTGAGTGTCCCTCCGCACAAAAACGTCAAACTCAACATGTTCTTGTTTTTGATGCTATCCGTGACCGAGGCAGTACCCGATTAGCAAGCAACATATGTGAAATTCGCACCGTTCATGAGTGACTCACCACACATTCTCGTCCTCTGTCGCTGTTACATAGTGACTGGGTCATCACTCTCCGATATTACTCCATGATGCCTCGGAATCAATTTTAACGAGAAGTGTGTCATGTTGTTGTCGGGTTGAATATTCTAAGCTTGTGAGAACATCGTCCCATTAAAAGGAAAAGGCTCGTAATTTTCTCATCTCGTATTTTAATTCAAGTCTTAAAGTAAATATCAAAACTGGTCTCGTACATGATGTTTACATCCTGTTAAAAAAGTCACGTGTCCTTAAGGTAACCTTTACAGTCATCTCTAACGTGCAACAGACCAGACGTAATGGTTACAGCGGTCCCATGTGCGTGGGTGACGAGCCAGCTTTACTTTCATCACAAGCGTATCCGTCACTTAAAATTCGTCGCCCTACATACATCAAAGAATGCAGCTATCTTCAAAGCAATGAAGGGCTCCATTCCAGGATGCTCCTCTTCCGTGCGACCACGTGGATTGGCTTGAGAGCAACGACATTCCTGTCAAAAAAGCGTCAGCGTTATGATTCATTCAACTTGTAGGGTTTCCGTACGAGTGAAAGACTTCCTGGGGTCGTTGCTCTATATCCGCTAGCCGCAAATCAAAGCGTAGAAATAAGGTAGGCAGGACCTGCTAGTCTTTCAGCAACACTGTCCAGATCTCAATAAAACAATCATACCTTGTTCATTTCGAGCATACTGATATCTGTGATTGTCAGCGGGTCCCAAAACCGGCTTCGGACATGGCTTACTCTTCCCGACACAGGTCCTAGACCCTCCACCGAATCCGAAGAAGAAGCGGTCTAGACAGCTTTTAGTAAAGTTCGGCACCAACGCCCCCCTTTTTACTTACGCAGCTCATGCTTTCTTTTCTCATCCAGCCACCGTTCTGGGCGAAATGTTTCCACATCATCACCAAAGATGCTTTTATCCCTGTGAATCACCCACGGAGACGTGCCAACCTCAACCTTACGCAACGTCAGCTCCTTACTTCTGATATGGTTTCAGATTTGCCTTACCCCTTCGGGCACGTAGTGATCTCCGAAACGTAGTCCAGACTTTGGTACAACGCGTGCCAAAATCCCACCCAAAGCAGGATGAAGCCGCATGCCCTCGTGTAGCACCGCCTGAAGATAGGCCCACTTCTCCGCCTGTGCTTGTGTGACAATCCCATTCGCATCAATTTCACCGCTCACCACCTTCTCGCGCAGCTCACGTAGCAGGCGTTCGAGCGCCGGTGGATTCTTTAGGAGAAAGTAGATAGTCGCGCTCAGCGACACGCTCGTGGTGTCTGACCCGGCAATAATGTTGCTCGTAAGCGTGAATCCGATGTCCGACTCACTTAGCTGCGGCTTCTCCCGGGTCGCCGCGAGCAGCTTGCTGAGAATGTCTCCTGCATGATCATCTTCTGTGCCCATCCGGTCTTTGCGTGCGGAGATTTGCTTGAGCGTGAATTCGTGCAAGGAGCCGTTACGCGCATTGATGGCAAGCCAGTTTCCAATCAGCGGCACGAGCCGTTGGTGTAGATAATAGATCCACGGAATCTCACCTACCCACACACCAGATTTGACAGTGTTGGCGATCTTCGTGAAGAGGCCAAAGTCCGATCCGGCGTCCACGTAGCCGAAGCGTTTCGCAAAGCTAACTTCGCCGATCACATCTGCAAGCATTAACGCATGGAAAAGCGGGAGGATCAAAAGGGGGAAAGGGGGTTGGAAGGGACTAAGGAATAATGATGATGGACGGACCGAAGGCAAACAAGTGGACCAGATACGAGAGCTCGACGGCCTTGCTCCCGGCTGCCTCCAACTTCTCAAGAAACATGTTGATAGTCGCATCAACGTACGGCTCCAGGCTCTTCATTGTCTCCATTGTGTATGCACTACCGACCAGGCGGCGTTGTTGCCCATGCACGCGCTCATTGCGTTCAGCGAATAAATCAAAATTCCGTTTGCCCTTGAACGGCACGTATGCTTCGCCTTTGATGAACTGGTTTCCAGCACCTGCAATAATAAGGAAATATGAGCGATAGTCCTAAGGAGGAAAACTGGAAGTGGAAAACGAATCATACTGTAGATGACCTTAAATCCGTCGGTCGATGCGATACTCCTGATAAGGAAAACTTGAGTGAGCAATGGAGAAGCACAATATGCAGACAGGATTCTTACAATTTGTTGGGTTTGACTCGCACTACAGGCCCGTATTTCTCATGTAGTTTGATTACTCGGCGATGGACATCGGGACGAGTGTGTTGAATAGCAAACCACGCGTCAGTAAGGCTTGCCCAGAAGGGGCCTGGATACCTGGCGAGCGGAGAGAGGAGGCGCTGGTAGACGCAGTATCCCAGTAGGGTTAAGAGCCCGATAAGAATAATTAATTCTGGGCCCACTTTGGTGCGAAGACTGAGTGGTATCTCCAACGATCGTGGTGCAGGAGTGATTTTTTGAGACTCGCCCACTGGTTGAGCAGAAGCCTTGAGAATCAGAGGCTGAAGGAACTCGAAAGCCATTTTCAGAAAGGGAGTCTTTCTCCAGCGCGGTTCCGAATCTGATGCCACGAAAGCTCTCATCCTGAAGTTTAGGGGAAAGGGGTGACATTTATACCAACCAACCAAGCGCCCAGCCGGGATTCAAACTTGCTTTCCATACGTATGGGGTTCTAGTGTCAGGTGATCTTGCTGAAATTTGATTAAACCCGAATATTCAGCTCTCCCTACTAGAAAAAAAAATCCCTTCGACAAATAAGATATGATCTACTTATTTCAGTATATTCTTTATTAGACAGCAAATTTCACTGAATAATAATGTTTGTAATTAACTTTACCTTACTAACAACATCAAAGGTCGTCCTAACCTACTCTTTATAAAGTAGTTTAGTCATCAGAAAGGAAAAGGCAGAATGTAAGTCCGACAGAAATCAGCTCTTGGGAGCTGATTGGATTCTTCTCCGCATACTTACGTACCTACTCTAAATACGAAATTTAATTTATATTTGTTGCACACTAAACGTCTAGTTACTTGTCTCCTTTATGAACTGCGGAGAACCATCGTTGCGACATGAGGCAAGCAGACTAATGGAAAATGGCGTTAGTAAAACCGGCACGGAACTTTGATCTGCACAAGAGCAGGAGGGTGTTTGCCACCCATAGTGCATATCATGTAGGTGCCTGCCGAAAGTATGTCTGTTTATTTCCTATACACGTGAAGCTATATTCACGCCTGACTCTAGGCACCATCAGATCCAGTAAGGACGAATAATGATAAGATTAGTAAGCGTTGAAAGCTGTTGTTCTTCCGACATGTAGATGCCTCGATGGCGCGTATAACGTCGTGGCCGTCGTTTCGTGAATATACTCAGGCAATATTTTACCGACACGCAAGGAATCGGTGGGAACGAATGATCAATTGTACAAGGAGCAAACAGGGCTCCACGCTGCTTTGAATCTAGTTGGAAAAACACTTGATGACACTTGGTGAGCTACACGAGTTACTGAGGAGTCACGTTCTAAGAGCCATCCATTCCTGATTTTCCGGCGCCCAAATCAATAAACCTACTCCACACCAGCGAAGCTTGATGGCAGGTCTATCCATCGCAGTTTTTGAACCAGTAATCTAAATCCCAGCAATCTAAATCCTCTGCCAATTTAGTGAAAGGACTGTCGAATACTAAGTCCTGAGCATCATGACCGGGGCTTTGCACACAACCACCAACACTATACTGAGACATTTCAGCGTCCATGGTGGCTTGAGTCGAATTATCACCAGCAGAGCTTGCAACAGTGTGTACAGAAGGACTCGCTGATTGAGACGGACCTTCGCCCGAATTTCGGGGCCCATCTGTAATTACAATCTCAGTCACGTTTGCCTGAGGTGTTAAGTGATACAAATGTTTGACTCACCTGTCTCTATCATTCTGTCTTCTCCGAGCGTGTCGTCCCAGGAAACGTACAAAGAGCTTGCATTTGAATCCAAACGATCCCTGGTTTCGAACGGCTCATGTCGAATCGCCATGTTTATTGCATCAACACTGCATGATCAGTTACCACGTACTTGCCTTTGAAGATGAAGTAGCACACCTGAGGCTGGGTAGATACTCCCGTAGGATGTCCTGTATCTGTATGATGGAGGTGGGCTGTTGCGTGGATAGAGCAAGGTCCATTTTGCTGCATATGTATTTCACGGCGGATAGTTTCTTGCTCTCGCTAAATCGGTTGATGGAGCGAATGAAGCGATAATTGGAACTTTCTGGAAGATGTTAGTCTAGTAGATTGTGGGAAAGAACAGTAGAGGTCATACCAAAAATGCAGTAAAGGAGTTTTGATGACAGCTCGTCACCATACATGCATTGCGCTGACGCGATGAGACGGTTTATGAAAACAGTCTCATCCCGCAAAGACTTCAGAGTCCTGGAAGTTCCCTCAAAACCAGCCTCCTTCATCTTCGCGTTAACCTGAGGAAGCGGTGGTGAGCATGTGGTATTAAGCGAGGACAGGATGCACTGGGCAACGAACCTCACGAGCGCCTGCCTTGCCTGCCTTGCTGGAAAAGGTTTCCCATATGAGAAAAAAACACAGGGAAACATAACGAGTGAAATACGCATATTGAAAATGTTCCTTGGCTCGTTTGGCAACAGTTGTACAGAGCTTCCACGCTGCATCTGAAGCGGATTGCTCGGGCTCAATATCACTCGTATGAGAAATATTGAGAGGCGAACAGTAAGAGCGCACGTCGATGGTGGATTCGTTGAAGTTGACGAGGCAGTCTAAGAAGTCGTCCGCAATTTGAGTGGCAGTCCGTTCGGGAGGCCCGTGTGGGCTTGTAGTCGTTAGGGATGATCGCCTGGGAGGTCTGGTCTCGTTTGCCGATCGTCGCGCACGATCATTGCGCATAGGAAAATTTACAGATGAATGTAGATGATGGGTAGATGGAGTGGATTCTTGCAAGTGTCGAAGGTGAAGGCGGGATGTGTCGTGCGCTAAGAGCGGGTCCGTTGCTACAATCTCACTTGCTTCTTTGATAAGAACTTGCAAGTATAGCACAGGGACCTCAGAACAACTATCGCTTGCGGGGAAAGCATCGTGTATCAACTGTAAAGGTTCCCTAGTGACGATGTTAGATAATTGTATTCGTCGCAGAGAGATGAGTGGTATACGCACCAGGAACATGGAGATCCGAAGTTCCAGTGGTGGTGACGAACATAGCGTGTGTAGATTTCCTTGGAAGCATCGGAGACCGTGGATAGAAATTCACGAGGCTCAATGCTTGAACAACACCGGCCGTACGAGCCGTGAGCGTAGTAGAACGTCTGACCGTAATGCTCAGGCAAACAAAACGGTATAATTGATATCTGAACAGCTAGAGAGTGTACAGCTCGGAATGGTACGATGAAGTAAAGGTAATGCGATGATACTGGAGGGTCGATGACCAGCTCAGACCTCTGCGGGTCAAGGTCGTTGAGAGAGAAGTAATAGACGTTGTCGAGTATTTTCTGGGACTTTGCGATGTCCATTTAGACAGCTGATGCGGATTTACAGTCTCAAAGGAACGGTCTCCGGTCCCGTCCAACCTTTTGAAGACCAGGGAATTTATTGTGCCAATGCTGTTGAAATGCGCACACTTGAATGTGTTGGCCTTTGCTTCCAGTCGAGGTGCAAAGGCCCTGCATGATTGCCACCGGCGTGGTAGGTCAGCCGACTTCGAGCGCATGGATTCCGATGATTTTCCGCAGATGTCTCACATCAATGATGGGTTGGACATAAGGAGAGCAACTCTTCAGAAGGAAACTGGAGTCGATGTACCATTGCGCCATTGCAACGGCGAAATATCGCACCAAGCTAAGCCGTAACAGGCTTAACCGAGTCAAGGATCAAGTTTCACGATTCACTATCTACAATTGCCCAGAAAATCCATCCCAGAAGGAGCTCCGGAGTGTAAGATGGTTTAGGAGTATATGGGGTTTTGCATTGATACGTACGCTGTGTAGATAGCGGAGGTCGGATTTATAGCATACGGCGCTTAATGCCCCGACGATTGGAAGGCTGTGTCCGAAGATCTCCCCGCGGGATTGAACCAGAATCATATACTCCACGGAAAAGATCAGGGATTGGGAAATAAGCATTTCCCCAGCATGACAAACTCTTGGCAAGGCACCCGACGGGTCGATCCCGAAGCCGCCTTAAGGGGTCCGCGCACCATATATACCCTGATTAGAAACACGTGAACAAATCAGCCAACACGGTATGCCTGTTGAGCGGGCATCTGACAGAAGAAAGGGTACACGGGAAGGCAAAATTTGAGAAGATATGGGCAACAATTGCAGTGTCCCCACTAGTCTCAATCTCTTAAGAGCAAGAATGAGAGTCAATCAAAATGTTCTCCACATTTTGTGCTCGTTCCGTGAACCTGCCCACAGTGGGTCCGGAAGGTACTTGCCGATTTAAGCGCAGTCTCCAAGATCTCGAAGGCGCCTAAAGAGTACGAGGAAGGAATGTAGGTCAAAACCCCCTCGCTGTAGGGGCCATTAAGTGAGGAGGTACCATTCGCCTGAAAGACTGTTGGGCCATACAACTCACGTCAGGCGTGCCGGAGTGGATGAACATGTCACGAACAAAATCTGATACCACTAGGCCGTCGTCATTACCGTCGTCATCATCTATAACTATCTATCGTGAGCTGAAGATAACCATGAAGGGCAGAGAAGCCTATCCAATGAATGTGGCAAAAGAGTGTTTGCGACTCAGGTTGATACACCTGCATCGAAACAGCTAGATGCACGATGTTGGGTCTAGAAGCCAGTGGGAATTATCATCCAAGCTGCGTTCCCACTCTTTACCTCAACGCTAAGCCGGGTTGCCAAGATACCGAAGGCCGACTTTCCTCAGTCGTATCGGCAGTGATTGTTTTTGTGCGGTCTGCCCGTTGTTTATGCCCCGCAATGGTATGTAGAATCTTGCCTGTGCTCTTGTGGGGCTACGGGATTCCTTATTAAGCGAGCTTTCTCAGGGTCTGATGTGCCACGCTGAGTCAAGAGCCTCGTGCGGGTTTTTTTTTCGTTGCGGTTCCCCGTCCTGAAGATCTCCAGGCTAGAGATCCAATACCCTGTCCATATGGCTCGTCCCGCTTTTCCCTTTGCCAGCGGGCGCCGGGCCGGATCAGGGTACCCCTGCAAATAGGATCTTTGTATGGGCCTTCGGAACTAGCCGGCGAAACCCGCGCACATCCGCTCATCAGACCATTTGGAGTATTCTAGGCAACCTTGTCCACCGCGAGAGCCGCGCTGATTTTACCATACGAGGGTTTGGCTCCACCCACATACGCGTATTAAGTCGTGTTGTTTTTCGGTGCCTAATCGAGCTGTGACGGCGCTAACACCACAGTGGGACGTCGCTGGTGGGTGAATGCTGGATTATGATGCGGGGTAGCAGAGCGAGATACCCCAATCCAGCATGTGCTGAAGAACTTATCCGCATATCATAGCTTCTTATCATCATAATATTCACAGCCGTAAGAAGAACGAAATTCAAAGTGACCACCACTTTCCGGCCCCATGGCCGAGAAATGCGGAGCTTTTCGGAGCATATGTGTGATAGCATGTCACCTGCAGGGGTGCATATACAACCATGGGGGCTACTTTCGGGTTATCAGGCTATGCGCAGGCATGGTAAACGCTTGAGTAGATGAAGATTAGAAGCTTCTAAAGGAAGTAAGTATAACGAGCGCACAGACAAAACACGGACATTCCAATCCGAAAATGCCTTCTACTGGCTTCGGAGACACCACCGCTCAAGGGTGGGGCTGCTCCTGTAACACCTGCCGTTCTCGCACTTTCTCGCTGTTGTGCCGCTGACAAATCTCTTGATCTGGTTAAGAGCCTCGATCTCTTTCCACGCATTCGCTTCGCTATCGTCACTCTTACCTCCATCAGATTCGATCATCAGATATAGAAGTTCACAGATCAGTGGAAGAGCGATGAATAACGATACCGAATCTGCATCGAATCGACAGGCAGAGGAGACGCCGATGGGCATAATTGTCCAAGACCCAGAGGTAGTACCTGAGGGAGGCTACGGTTGGGTTTGTGTTGTATGTGTTTTCCTTGTGAACGCTTGTACATGGGGAGTCGCCGCCGTAAGTCTTTCTCATTTGTCCTTGCAAGTTTCATCCGATACTTCTTCATCCCGTCTTCACCTCCTGGTTTCTGCTTTCCCTCCCTTCTCGATCCGATACAACTCTTCTCACCTAGAAATTTAGAGCTATGGTGTCTTCCTATCCTATTACCTCACTACGTCAACCTTCTCCAGCGCCACCTCCCTCGACTACGCCTTCATCGGAGGCCTCGAGTTCGGCTGTTCCCTCTCCCTGGCCACCCCAGTCACCATCATAACACGCCGTTTCGGCATCCACATACCCATGCTTGCCGGCATCTTTTTCCAGACGGCTGGCTTCATTCTCGCCTCATTCACGTCGCGCACCGCCGTTTGGCAGCTTTACCTCACGCAAGGGGCGCTCGTTGGCGTTGGGATAGGCTTCACGTACCTGCCCGCCGTTGTCGTGCCGTCGCAGTGGTTCGAGAAGAAGCGGAGCCTCGCCAACGGCATCGTCTCGTCCGGATCCGGAATCGGCGGGATAGTGTTTTCGTTCGCGGCGCAGGCGACGATGGAGCATGTGGACGTGCCCTGGGCGCTGCGCATGGTCGGCATCGTGAGCGGCGCGGTCAACTTGGTCGCGGTCGCGCTGGTTCGCAGCCGGAACAGAGAGGTCCAGGCCGTCATTAGAGGCTTTGATGTGGCTCTACTCAAGCGGGAGAACGTGTTACTGCTGCTGGCGTGGGCGTTTCTGACTATGTTAGGATACGTGACGCCGTTGTACAGCTTATCGGCGTATGCCAAAGACCAGATTGGGTTGAGCGATTCGCAGGCCTCGGTGGTGACCGCTTGTCTGAATTTAGGATTCGCCATTGGAAGGCCGTTGATGGGGCTTGTGAGTGATTGGTATGGACGAATAGAGGTGGCGGGCTTATCGACCTTCTTTTCGGCCGTTTGCATCTTCGCTATATGGATCCCTTCAAACTCCTACGGGGTCCTTATCTTCTTTGCCATCATTAGTGGACTCTTTCTCGGGGTGTTGTGGGTGGTAAGTCATCCCCGAAAGCTCTAAGGCCAGGCTAATGCTTTACAAGACCATCTCACCACTGTGCGTCGAAGTTGCCGGAATCAAGGATCTTAACTCGCTATTGGCTCTCGCCTGGGCCACAATCGTCCTGCCTTGCACATGTATGTCGAGAGGCCAAAAGAGGAATCTACTTATAGAGGCTGCTGCTGATTTAATTACAGTCTCCGAGGTCATTGCACTAAAGATTCGTCGCCCCAATACAGAAAGGCCATTTCTGTATCCTCAAATATTCTCCGGACTCTCATATCTAGTGGCCGCCGGGATCATGTTCCGTCTTTGGCAGGTTCAACATCGAAAAAGACTGACGGAATTTTGAATGCATAACTGCAATAGAAGAGCGCAAAACTTATTAGGAGGTTTTTGGAGAAGGAAAAGACAACTTATCAACCCCGCTGGTCCATATAGTTAGCTGATCACACGTATCATTGAATTTTCGAGATTATTCTCGCAGGGTGAGAATCTCACCCATGGTGATTGACGCTTCGGCGACTGTCCACAGTATCTAGTTGACGGAGCAAGGTGGAATCGAGTTCCGCGACGACTCGAAACAGAGAGCAGCTATAAAACTCACCCTTGAATTACTCTTGTAAATCCAAGTCGTCAGTAAATCTTACGTTCGGACAAATACTACATCGCATCCCTTGTGAGAAAATAACTGCCGTTACGGCCCCGAACAAACCACCACGGTTCGACTGCGGTCACACGCTGCTTAACTGCTACAGAGCGGTCTCCGGTATCCGATCTCCGAAAGATCTACATATTTGTGGCCCACATCCTTTTTGTCGGGACATTACGTGGCCTATGATTAATAATGTTATATCCGCTGTTCGGCCGCATCAAATGCCGCTCGGTGTAATCCGAGGATGCTCTAGCTCCCTTTCTCTTGCTCTCCACTGCCGTCCCACCTTAGGCTCGTTACTGCATCCCCACTTCTTCAGGGTTTGCATTTAGTAACGGTGTCTAGGCAAAAAGCTTGGCCCGAGTCTACATCAACGTACTATTAAACATGTTGCTCTCCTCGTTTGCTTATTCTTTTGACATTACAAGGCCCGAATTTTCGCGTCTAGATGCTTCTTGACGTCATACACGCACGCATCAAGAAGTATTCGCCCCATTGCGTTTAGTGAATTCTGTATCGGGCGAATAGTTTACTGGCCAGCTTACGAACCGCCGCATATTATGATCATATGCATGCGATGAGTCTCAAAATGTCTGTTTGGTGGTGCATGTACCAAATGTGGGTTATAGAAGACACGTAATATTTGCTGAAGCCGTTGTTGGTGTGGGACGCACTACTCATTTGATCAAGGAGGGACATAGCATACTTGAAACGCGGTCTACCTAATCAGAAATTACGTGCGCGGAGACGGCGGCTAACAAGGCTAGAGCTATCGATTGCGGTGTCTGGAAATGGCTACTCGACATGTGCATAGCCCACCGGGGTTTGCAAAGTCTGCCGAACGCCGAACAAGCAGGGGTGCTACGAGAAATAGAACTCCAGGCTCAGGTATCGAATTGATGAACAAACAGTGCTAAAATCCAGTCACGAAGGCTTGATTAGACCCCAGTCGCCGCCTCAACACTGCTTCACATCTCCAAGATTGTTTTCCCTTGCTTGTTGGCCCATCGGCGCATCAATTATCCCCCCTCAGCTCTACTCCTTTAGATGTCGGGTCCGACCCGTTAAAGTCCGACACCCCGTTTTCAAGCGGCACCCGCACCTTTTGCAACTCGGCCGCCACCCGATCGACCTCGCCCCAGACCCTCAACAAATTCCCACCGACAATCTTCACCACGTCCTCCTCCCCAACTCCATCCGCCAACAACGCAGCTACCAGGTCCGGGAACTTGCTCACGTCCTCGAGCCCCTTCGGCGGGCCCTTGATGCCGTCGAAATCGCTGCCAATGCCGACGTAGTCGTACCCGATCAGCTCGCCAATGTACCTGACATGCCGGACCACCTGCGCGAGCGTCACGTTCGGCGCGTACGTCCGCGGCAGCCCCGTCTCCGCGTCGACCGGCTCCGTGCACGAGATGAAGTCCTCGTTGAAGTTGACCAGCACGACGGCGCGGCGGCGCCGCACGAGCGCAAGCACGTCGTCGGGCACGTTGCGCGGGTGCGGGCAGAGGGCGTACGCGGAGCTGTGCGAGAAGAAGGGCGGCGCGATGCTGCCGCCCCAGCCGTCGGCCGTGCCCGCCAGCACGTCGCGCATCACCGCGGCGCTGACGTGCGCCAGGTCGACCAGCATGCCCAGCCGGTTCATCTCCTCGACGAGCTCTTTGCCGGCGGCGCTGAGGCCGCCCCAGTGCGGCCGCGCGGCGATGGTGCGGCCGGCGGCGTCGGTGGCCAGCGCGGCGTCGGCGTAGATATTGTGGCAGTTCCAGGTCAGCGTGGCGTAGCGCACGCCGAGGGCGTAGTAGGTGCGCAGGGTTGCGATCGAGTTGCCGATCTGGTGTAGACCTTCGATGCTGAGCGGCGCGATGAAGCGGCCCTCTTCGAAGGCGCAGAGGGCGGATGCGCTGGAGAGCGTCGGCGTGAAGTAGGCGGGGTAGGCGGCGCCGAGGCGGTGGAAGAGGTCGAGCTGTTCGAGAGTGGCTCTGACGACTAGCGGAGATTAGTGGGAGGAAATGAACAAAGATGGAGCTGACACCTGCGTATGGGGAGGAGACGGGAATGGTTCAAACGTACTGGGATCGTAGGTCGCATCGGAAAAATCGGCGTCCCATGCAGGGCAAGTGACCCAGGCAACCCAGAAGGCACCGCTGCTGAGTCCTTTCTTGAGGCGAGGGATGTCAGTGTGGTACTCCAAGCCACCGTTTTCGAACTTGGAAGAGAAGTTGCTAGTATAGATGCGATCTTCGTATAGCTTTCTCGTGATAAGCATCAGATCATTATGGCCATCTGAGCGCTGTTAGCAGACCGAGAAGGAGAATTAAGATGTTGTGATTACCAATCAATGGGTTGTTCTTCAAAAGTGTCTGCGCACGCTGCTTGAACGAAGAGGGGTCTTGCGTGAGGACAGTGATATCAGAATCCAGTGTGTTGTCCGTCTGTGTTTGTATTCGATCATTATGATGTCCCCAGACAATGATACCTACTCGATACAGGCACCACCAAAGTGTGACAAGAAAGATTTGTAAAGCGACAAATTTTAAGATGATGATGGCAGAATATCGAGCAGCGTCGAGCCGGGCACGCCTCTTCGGATAGACAGTGGCTTCGGGATCCTTTAACACAAGCGGGCATTTCTCGTTCGACATGGTGAATAGCTGATATGAAGATTGAGAAACACAGGTTGAAATTGTCTTTACTGCTCAAGATCGCCTACATATATATCATTTAAGCGTCCTCGTTGCCTCTCTTCTTGTATCGATGGCTATTATTGAATAATCTCTTAGTCATGCATTTATGTAATCGTATTAAGAAGGAGTGTGAGATGAGCCTTAGGCATCGATCTTTCTACTTGCGCCGCCAGAAGTCATGTCGTTCCAAGGAGGTGTGTAAAGCCAGTAGACCGTCCGTTACTGTCAGTGACGCGGAAACGAGAGTAGAGAGTAGCGAGCACATATTAGTGGGAACCTTCAAGAGCGATACCCTTCGAGTGATTGAAAGCCTTCGCACGGATTCGCTCAGTCTCAAAGCACACAGCGTGGTGGAGTCCAAGTAGTCAATCGTCGGCGAGTTTGCAGTGATAACTAAAGAAGGTCGATACTGGACGTTTTCGGTTCTCTCCGAGACCACACATGTGGGAATGTGGTAGAATGGACAACCGCTCATGAAACAGCTAGTGCCTCGCTTGTCACCGCAGTCACACCGCTACTCTTCGCATTGTTTCGGCAACGAGGGTTGAACTGAAATACGAATGGATACCACTTATGTAAATGGTGTTTTATACACGTTCAATACTTCGATCAGGGGCTCTGTATCATCCCGTAGATTTGGGCCAGGTCGTAAGATAATCAGCTCCTGCGAGCTGATTTCATTCGGGCACATATTCCACAAGGTAAATTTAAGCTTCAACTGCTGGCGATCTGCCGCGCTTCCGCGTCGTCCCACAGCGGCTGCTCCCGCTCCCGCTCCCGCATCTAGTGCTTGAACACCAAGACTTGCTTCCTCTGCCCCAGCCGGCCCTCCTGCGCCTTCGCAACCGCCCCGACCACGCGTTCCTCCGTTCCCTGCGCATCCGCCACCGCCCACTCGACGCGCTCCAGCCCCAGCGGCGGCGCCACCAGCTCGCCCGCGTTGAACAGCTCGACAAACCAGCCGAACAGCGCGCGCTGCTCGTCCTCGCTGCGCGCCGCCAGCTGCGCCGACCCGCGGAACCCCTTCATCGTGAGCCGCCGCGCAAACAGGTCGCGGGCGTCCAGCGGCAGCGGCTCGCGCCCGCCGCCCAGCAAGCCCAGCTGCACGTACGCCCCGCCCGCCGCCAGCGCGTCGACCAGCCGCCGCCCGGACGCGCCGTGCACCGCGTCCAGCGCCAGCACGACGCGTCGTCCCTGCCCGACGCCGTTGCGCTCGAGCTCGCTCTCGGTGAGCACCGCGTCGACGCCGCCGCGGCGCTGGAGAAGCCTGTCGCGCATGGCGGCCACGGCGGCGGCGTCGCGGTCGCGCACCACGCCGAGCACGCGCGCGCCTTTGCGGTGCGCGAACTGCCCGACCAGCTGCGCGATGGCCGACGCGCCCGCGTTCTGGATCACCCAGTCGCCCGGCTTGAGCGGCGCCATGTCCTCGACGAGGCAGTAGGCGGGGGCGACGGCGAGGCGGAGGAGGGCGGCCGTCGCGAGGTCGTGCGGGCGCGTGGCCAGCTTGAGCAGGGCCGTCGCGGGCAGCAGGGCGTGGGTGCGCCAGGTGCCGATGCCGAAGGCGGCGGGGATGACGGTGTCGCCGGGGCGGAGGCCGCGAGTGTCGCCGGGCCCGCAGGCCTCGACGAGGGCGACGCCGTCGTAGCCGGGGATGGGCGCGTTGTCGGCGTGGTTGAAGGTGGGCTTGACGGGGTAGGCGTTGGCGAGGACGAGCAGGTCGAGCTGATGGATGGGCGCGGCGAGGAGGCGCACGAGGACTTCGCCCGAGCCGGGGCTGGGGAGGGCGGTGGCGTCGGCGTGGAAGGCGACGCTGCCTGTGGGTGTTTGCGTGAGGAGTTGGGGCATTTTCGGCGTTTCTCCGTTGATTTTCGGGGATGAAGCTATGTGTGTGCGATTGTGGGTATGCGGGGTTGAGGTGCTTTCGTGGGATGGATTTGCGGGTAAATATATCTTGCTCCGGATGAGACGGTGCATTTTAGGTTGGGAAAAGTGATGACAATGAATACTAAACATTACTTTGCGTGTAGACGTCACAGTGAGCATGATTATTGGAAAACTGGCATGATGTCACCCTTTCCTTTCACAAGGAACAGCAGTGGCTTGGTCAGTCGCTGTTCTAGTTTGTAGACCATGTGAATATTGCAAGCGCAGTGATACCACAGCTATCCAGTAGAAGGAAGCGGAGGAGTTTGCAATCACCGTTGAACAGCCATGTCAAATGAGGCCAGTTCAGCCCCCTAAAGTGATGCCTGCAGGCAGGCTTGGCAAATAACACGTGCGTAGATGTCCAATGAGAACGAAAAACAATCAGAGCAACTGTTGTACGGATTTCACGGCATGTCTGCTTGGATTTCTCTGTGTGTTGTTCCTTGTAGACAAAGATGAATTGATGACAACTGTGTTCGGGGGAAAGACTTCAACACTATGCCAAGGATCGCGACACAAAGGAATCCACTCGCACTTGACTTGTTCCAGATATGCACGAGTAAATCAGGCCGACCTTCCCATCGTGGAAGTTGTAAACTCCGACCCCGCTCTGAACAAGAGGATTGTTTCGCGTCTCTGAATCATGTCTCAACCTGCTGGGAGGGGATTGAAAGAGCTCAAGATATAAAGAGAGCTGCGGCACAGCAGAAGAAAGAAAGCAACCCATCTCCAGCCTTCCTCTTGACATCCGCATACAAACGCAATGGCTATGCTCGACGAGAAAGGTGTCTCCGCCCTCCTGGACGACCGCAGGCTCCTCATCGACCGCCTGCTCGCCCTTCAACATCCCAAGGACGTCGACCACCCCAAGCATGGCCCTCTGGTCCATGCCCTGATCGAAGCCCAGGCCCGGAGGACTCCAGATGCCGTGGCCGTCCAGTTTGAGACCGAGGCGTTCATAACGTACCGGAAACTGAACGAGACGGCCAACGCGGTGGCGAAGCAGCTCGTCTGCGGACGAGGCACCATCATCCCGGTGGCGGTGTCGCGCTCGCCCTGCCTAGCCATTGCGTTGCTGGCAGTGCTCAAGACCGGGGCGGCCTATCTGCCGCTGTCGCCCGAGACGCCCGCCGACAGGGTCCGCTTCGTGCTCGAGGACACTCGAGCGCCCTTCCTTATCGTCGACAGCACGACACAGGACCTGGTGCGTGGGATCGACACGGTCTCGATTGACGAGCTGGTGTCCAAGTCGTTGACGGCCAGCGCCGCGGCTCGCAAAGACCTCAGCGTCTACCAGACCCCGGCAGATACGGCATATGTCATCTACACGTCTGGCACTACGGGCCGACCCAAGGGTGTCGTCCTCTCTCACGCCGCCGTTGCGACCGGGCTGTCGGCGCTGCCGCGTCCTCGACCGAAGGAAAGTCTTCGTCAACTCCTGTGCCACGCTCCGAACTTCAGCGCGGCACAGAGGACAGTGCTCGGCACCCTCTCGCGCGGCGGCACACTTTGCCTCGCGAGCAAGGAGAGCGTCACGATCGATTTGGCACACACTCTCCAGAAGATGGATGTCGCCTCGCTGGAGATCACGCCGAGCATGCTCAAGCTTATCAGCCCGGAGCAGCTCCCTGAGACGGTCAAGAGGATCGTCTTGGGCGGCGAGTCTGTGGGCCCAGCAATTGTGGAGGCTTGGGCAGACAGGGTCGAGCTCATCAGCGCCTACGGTCTCAGTGAATGCACCCAGGTAAGTGCCCTGTTCTTCGCATGAATGACTCTTCCCGGCTCACTGTCCTGCTCAGTTGAATATGCGCCATCGGATCCTCCCTGGCCAGCGGCCCAACTTCCTGGGCAAGCCTACAGACAGTAAGTCGCTAGTGGCAAGAATGATGAGACGTCGGCTAACCGCTCACTAGGCACCATCTGCTACGTGCTTGCTCCGAGAAGCCTCAGTCCCGTGCCCGCCAACGTACCAGGCGAGTTGTGCCTCGGTGGCAGCCAATTGGCCGAGCGCTACCTAAATCTCCCCGACAAGACGCGGGAGGTCTTCGTGCCGAATCCGTTTGGACACGGCCGCCTCTACCGCACGGGCGACATGGTCGCGATCCGGGATGACGGGTCGCTGGAGCTGCTCGGCCGCATCGACCAGCAGGTCAAGATTGACGGGCAGCGCGTCGAGCCTAGCGAATCTAACGCCGCCATCCAGCTGCTGCCCGGGGTAGCCCAGTCGTTCGTCGTCTCGGCTGTTGTGCTTGACCGAACCGCTCTCGCCGCTTTCATCGTGCCCGACGGCACCAAGCCCTGGACCACGCTCGTCCGCGATATCCGCGGCGCCCTCAAAGAGCAGATACCCTCTTACGCAATCCCCAAGTACTGGCTGCAGACGGATGAGCTACCACTGAACACCAGCGGCAAAGTGGATGTGTCCAGGCTCGTGGCAACGGTGCAGGCCAAGACGCCGGCTGAGATGACGCCGACCTCAGACCAGCCGTGGGCGCTGAACACGCTCGAGAAAACGCTGACCGAAGCCACGGCTGGGGTGCTCCCGCTCGCAGCCACCGAAATCGACGTGGGCATGTCGTTCCAGGAGCTGGGCGGCACCTCTCTCGACGCCATCCTCCTGGCCTCGAAGCTGCGCCACGCCGGCATCCACGTGCCCGTCTCGGACATCCTGCAGGCGCCCTCGCTGCGCGAGCTGGCCGGCACCCGGTTCACCTTCTCGCTCGAGCAGCAGGACGAGACGCCCGCGCCCTTCTCGCTGCTGCCCGCGGGCGTGGCGATGCCGAGCTTCGACGGGCTGGTGGACGCGTACCCGGCGACGCCGCTGCAGGAGGGCATCCTCGCCGACACGCTGCTGCAGAACGCCAACTACGTGTACCAGCGCGTGTACCGCATCCGCGGCGTGGACGCGTCGGTCGTGCGCTCGGCGCTGGCGACGGTCGTGCAGCAGAACCCCATCTTCCGCACCTCCTTCGTGCCCTGGAAGCGCGGCTTCCTGCAGCTGGTGCGCGCGGCGGCGGATTTGCCCTTCACGCAGCTGCAGGGCGTCAGCGTGGAGCGCGCCATGCGCGAGTCGGCGAGCCGCGAGATGCCGCTGGACGGGCCGCTGGTGCGGGCCACCGTGTGCGACGGCGAGCATCTCATCCTCGACATGCACCACGCGCTGTTCGACTACTGGTCGAGGCAGTTCCTCGCTGCCGACGCGGCCGCGCTGCTGCGCCGAGAAGAGCGCCCGGTGTCGCGGCTGCCGTTCAGCACGTACGTCGCGTTCCAACAAAAGCAGGTGCGGAGGCCGGAGACGGCGGCGTTCTGGCGCGACTACCTGCACGCAGCGCCGGGAGCGGTGATCGACCTGCCCGCGGCCGCTGGCTCGGACACGCCGCTCGTTCTGACGGCGAAGCTGGGCGGCGGGCTCACGCACCTCAGCCACGCGGCGGGAGTGACGGTCGGGACGGCGGTGCACGCGGCCTGGGCGCTGACGCTGGCGGGCGAGCTCGGGTCGGACGACGTCGTCTTCGTGACCGAGTTCTCCGGCAGAGATGCGGACATCGACGGGGTGCTCGATCTGGCAGGCCCGACGCTGTGCACGGCGCCCATCCGCGTGGGCGTGGACAGGGCGCAGACGGCGCTCCAGTTCACTTCGAGCGTGCAGGCCAACCTGTGGAGCCTGTCGAAGAACGCGCACGCCGGCCTGAGGAGCGCCCTGACCGCTGCTTCTGTGAAGCCGGCGGCCGTGAACACCATGGTCAATGTGCTCGTCCAGCTCGAGGACGTGGACGAGGACGGGCCCCTGGCGCCGGTCGTCACCCACGCCGACAACTTCACACAGTAAGTCACAGCACTTCGATCTCCCGTCAGCAGAGCGCGTCAACACTAACCAACACCCCCCAGATACATCAGCATCGAAGTGAGCGAGACCGACCCAACCGTCGCCCGGCTGCTCGTCCCCTACTCCGCCGACTCCGCCCGCGCCGGCGCCATCCTCTCCGCCTTCGCCCGCAGCGTCAAGTGGCTCAGCGCCAACCCCCAGCGCCCGCTGCACGACCTCTTCCGCACCGACTCGCCCATCCCGGACTCACCCACCCCCTCCGCGAGCCCCTCCCCGCCGCGCCCCATCGACGTGAGCTTCGGCCTCGCCCACGCCGCCTTCGAGGCCTGCGCCGCCTCCACCCCGCACGCCCCCGCCATCGCCACCACCACGGGCGCGACGCTCACCTACGCGCAGCTCGATGGCCGCTCGAACGCGCTGGCCGCGCACCTGCGCGCCCAGGGCGTCCGCCACGGCGAGCTGATCCCGCTGTACATGGACAAGGCGCCGAGCACGCTCGTCGCCGTGCTCGCCATCCTCAAGGCCGGCGCCGCCTTCGCGCCGCTCGACCCGCGCAACCCGGCCGAGCGCAACCGCTTCATCGCGGGCGACGTCGCGGCGAAGCGCGTGGTGACGGACGCCGCGCACCGGGACGCGTGCGGTGAAGTGTTTCGGCTGCCGCTGGTGGTGCCGGAGGAGATGGAGCTCGACGAGGGGGCGCCGCGTGGGGACGTCGATGACGAACTCTCGCCGGATAGCAGCGCGTATGCGATCTACACGTCCGGGTCGACGGGCGTGCCGAAGGGCGTGCTGGTGCCGCATTCGGCCGTGGCGGCGGCGACGCTGGGGATGGTGGAGGCGACGGGCGTGACGGCGGCGTGGCGCGCGCTGTGGGTGCTGAACTACGTGTTCGATGCGTCGTATTATGATGTTTTTACGCTGCTGTCGGTCGGGGCGACGATTTGTCTCGGGCCGCAGGACGAGTTGCTGGGGGATCTGGCCGGGTGCATCAATGCGCTGGGCGTTGAGCAGGTCATGCTCACCCCGACGATTACGAAGTTGATACGGGGCGGGCCGGCGGAGGTGCCGCGGCTGAAGGTGTTGAATGTTTGTGGGGAGAAGATTGATGTGAACATCCTCGAGTGGGCGAAGAGCGTGGAGGTGTACAATGGGTGAGTGGGCTGCTGTCCCCTGTTTGAGTGTGTGTTGACCACGTGTGCAGGTACGGTCCCACCGAGGCGACCATTCTCATGACCGTGTCCAAGGTTGGGCCCGACGGCGACCTGAACAGCATCGGGCGCGGTTTGAAGTATGTCGAGGCTGTGATCGTCGAGCCCGACAACAACAGCTTGAAGCGCGCGGCGCCCGGCCAGGTCGGCGAACTGTGTGTCCGCGGCCCTCAGCTGGCCAAGGGCTACATCAACCGCCCGGAACAGACCAGCGCCGCCTTCATGAGCGATTTCGACGGCGAGAGGCTGTATCGCACCGGCGACTTGGCTCGCTGGGCCGACGACGGCTCTTTGATGTACGTTTCTCCAATGCTCTCCAACCCGTGCATCTCCAACTAACGCTGTGCAGCTGTTTGGGCCGGAAAGACTACCAGGTAAAGCTCAATGGTTTCCGCATCGAGCTGGGCGAGATTGAAAACGCCATTCTCCTGACCGGTCTTGTCGAAGCCGCCGTCGTCTCTGTTGCCGAAATCGGCGGCAAGCGACAGCTCGTCGCCTTCTGCATCTTCAACGGCGACGGCAAACCCAGCGATCCCGTCCCCATGCTGCCTGAGTTGCGGCGCGACAGCGTTGTGGAGCTCAAGGGGAAGCTGACGACGATCTCGCATTACATGATGCCCTCCATGTTCCTGCCCTTTCACGCCTTCCCCACCCTGGCGTCAGGGAAGGCGAACCGCAAGGAGCTCGTGGCACTGGTCGAAAGCTTGGATGAAGCCGTGCTCGCACAGTACAGGTCGCAAGAGGACGAGGAGGAATTCAAGGCGGTGGAGAGCGAGGAAGAGCGCATCATGCAGGAGGCCTGGGCGGCGGTTCTCGACAAGCCGGCCGAGTCAATCGGTGCCCACTCCGTCTTCGCCAGCCTCGGCGGCGATTCCGTCTCCGCCATCAACGTCGTGGCTGAGTGCCGCCGGCTTTCGTACACCATCTCGGTGGCACACGTTCTTGCGGAGCCGACCCTGGCCGGGCAGGCCAGGAAGCTCAAGCGCGCCGAGCAAAAGTCCATGAAGCAGCCGGTGCAAATCACCATCCCGCAGACGGTCACTACTGCGATTGCGCATGCTGGCATCGACGTCGAAGATGTCTTCCCCTGCGGGCCTGGCCAGACGGAGTTCTTGATCCAGGGCAACACCAAGCACCAGTTCTGGAACCTGACCGCCTGCAGAGAGCTTCCCCAAGATTTCGACCTCGCTCAGTGGAAAACCCTCACCGAGGCACTGACAGCACGCAACCAGATTCTGCGCGCCTGTTATATCCAGGCAGACCGTAATGTTCCCTCGTCGTGGTATCAGGTAAGTGGAAGATACGCAGCTCTGATGACGGCCCAACGCTCCCGCTGACAGCAAACTTGCAGGTCACCCTCAGGGACCCAACTCTTGACTGGGAAGAACCGACCTACGAGACGGACGAGGAGAAGGTGCAGCTGATGGAGCAGCTCCGCGACAGCACCTTCACCTTCGGCAAACCGCACGTCAAGTACCGCCTCCTCCGCAACGCCCGCCGCGACAGTGCCGCCAGCCGCACGCTCTGCATCAAAGTCGACCATGGCTCCTACGACGGCACGCTCCTCCGCATCTTCGACAGCCATCTGGCCGCCCTATCCCGCGGCGAGGAGCCCGTCGTACACAGCTTCAAGACCTACACCGACTGGGTGTCCACGGCGACCGACGAGCGGCGCGCCGACCTCGACTACTGGCAACGCACGCTGGCTTCCTACGACCCGCCACCCAGCCGTGCCCTCTCCCTCGCGCAGCCCGTCTCCGACCGCCTCAAGCTCGCACCGCTCGCGGCCGGCTCCGCCGCCGACGGCATCGCCGCCCATTTTGGCGTCACGCCCGCCACCCTCTTCCTCGCCGCCTACCTCGTCGCCGCCCGCGGCCTGACGTCCTCGCCCGACGTCCTCCTCGACAACCTGATCACGGGACGCAACGCGCCCGTCGCGCGGCCGGACGCGCTGGCCGGGCCGTGCGCGACCTTCCTGCCGCTGCGCTGGACGTTCGCGGACGACGGCCGCACGGGCATCGCGCGCTTCCTCGCGGCCGTGCAGGCGGCCTTCTGGGAGACGACGGAGCACGGCGCGGTCGGCCTGCAGGACATCTACGACGCGCTCGGGCGCGACCGCCGGGCGTCGCCCGCCGTGGCCAAGCTGCTGTTCTGCTTCCAGCCGTTCGACCCGCCGCAGCCGGGAGCCAAGCAGAGCCCGCGCTGGCTCGTCATGGCGCAGAGCAAGGCGTACATGACGATCAACTACGCGCTGATGGTCGAGGTGCAGAAGACGGGGCAGGGCGGCTACAGGTTGAAGTTGCAGTGGGATAGCCGGGCGGTGGGGGAGGGCGAGGTGGATGGGTTGGTTGGCGTGTTTGAGCGGGTGTTGGGCGTGATGGGGGCGAAGGGGGAGGAGGGTGTTGTGGGGGATTTGTTGTAGGTGGGATGTGGACGTTTCTTTTCTTATCTTTCATTTGTTCGGGAGTTGTGCCCTGATTTATTTTCTTTTTGAAAGAAGACCGCAAATTTCGAATTGGAGGGTCAGCGGGATGCTCTGCTGTGGTTCTCCCGCTGCGCGAAAAGATAGAAGTGTTTCTTTGAGTTTCTTACTAGATACAGATACACGAGTATTCGCAGATTGTTTCTTGCCATCTAACCCCAGAGTTCTTCTCGTGCATTGTATACGAATTGCTCAGAAAAGGGCCTCTCAGCACTTCATCTTGCTACAACATGTGCACCAGTTTATCACCTTCATGAATGTTCAAGATGAGGTATGGGAGTTTCACTAGCAATCTGAAGCAAAAGCCGAACAGTTCTTCATTCTACTATTTTCCTACATCAGCTGCCTTGTCGCAGCCTCCTCCCTAAGGGTTTTTTTTTTTTTTCAGTTTTAGCAGAGAAACCCCCCTCCCCCCTCTTTCTCTTTCGAAACCACACAGCACCGCTTAGGTTCAACCTTCCAGAATGCCTGCAGAAACGCTATCACAGATTTCAGGGATATTCCATGAGCAGTCCATTGAAATTAGGATAGAAGACTGCTATCAGAGCGGCAGATACGAAATGAAAATAGCGTGTAGACATAACTGCCATCCCGAGACCTTTGCTAAAAACAACACTTGATATAAACACAGATGATATAGTGCTTCTCAGGTTCAGCTTATACGGCCCGGATGGTGTAAATGACCGCGACTGCAAGAACGTGTAGGAGGCAGTAGCACTACGAGAGCAAGGGCTGGTAGGAGTAAAGAGAATTGGACCTTGAAGTCCAGTCTGCGATTTTGAGAATTGTGATTTGATCGGCTGTTGAGACAGCAGCACACCCGCCTCTGTGCGGTTAGTACAGGCGGGTCTGTGGAGCCACATCTGATTCATTTGCCCCGTCTCTGCACAATGGCGGGGACGGGGGATTGTTTCACTCCCACTCCCCATTTGGGTCTGAATTTGTCAGCGGGATCTGACGAGAAACGTACAGGCACGGGGAGTATAAAGTTGGAGACATTCCAATGGTTGCGGTGGTCAGCAATGACACTGTGAAGGCTTCGACTGTGTTGTTCCCTCACACATTTGTCTCCGAAATGTCCAGACGAGACTCCACGGACAGCACCATTGCGCTCCTCGCCGCCGAGGCTGGAAACAACATCCCAATTCTTGTTACGTGGAACGGACCCGGCGACCCTGAAGACCCACGTAACTTTCCGTTCTCCCAGAAGCTGTTGATCACCTTTGTTTGGGTGTTCACAAACTGGGCTACGAATATTGCTAGCAGCATTTACAGCAGCGGTGCATCTGGCATATCCCACGAGTTCCATGCCAGCCCCACCGTCACAAGCCTGGGAATCAGCCTATTTTTGATCGTATGTACATCTGCTGGTGTGAAATTAAAGCATGATGCTAACGTGGTCTTCAAACAGGGGTATACAGTTGGCCCTCCATGCTGGGGCCCTCTCTCAGAGCGATTTGGCCGCAAATGGCCTGTATGTGTCGGCCTGGTACTCTTCACTTTATCCAACGTGCCGATAGCGCTCGCAACCAATCTACCAACAGTGCTGGTTGGAAGATTTTGCAGCGGCTCATTTGGTGCAGCACCGCTCACTATCTTCGGTGGCGGACTGGTGGACATCTGGGACCCGGTACAACGGGGAACCGCTACAGCAGGCTGTCTCGGGGCCATCTTCGGCAGCATTATCGCAGCGCCTGTTGTGGGAAACTTTGTCGCCGCGACCTCCCTGGGCTGGCGCTGGACCATCTGGCTCTGCGCAATAATGGGGTTCTCCGCAGCAGTGGTAGCCATCATCGCCCTGCCCGAGACGCACACCCCCACACTGCTTCGGTGGAGGGCGGCCACCATCAGGACGCAGACAGGGCTCAACGCCCGCTCCGAGCATGACGGCCAGATGGATGCGAAGACCATCTTCCAGATATACCTCGTGCGATCATTCAGTACGGGGGTTGCCTTCAATCCCGCCCCAATGAAGCAGAGCTAACCTTTCCGTGTGCACAGAGATGCTCGTGACCGAGCCAATCCTCGTCCTCATCACCATCTACCAGGCCTTCGTCTACGGCATCCTCTACCTCGTCTTCGTCTCGTACCCCATCGCCTTCCGCGAAGTCCGCCACTGGTCGCTCGGCGTCAGCGGGCTCGCCTACCTCAGCATGGTCATCGGCGTGCTCCTGGGCGCCGCCCTGGTCATCACCCACTCGCGCAGGCACGTCGGCGCGAAGCTGCAGCGCGACGGCGTCATCATCCCGGAGCAGCGCCTGCCGCTCATGTGCGTCGGCGGGTGCCTCTTCCCCGCGGGGCTGCTCGTCTTCGCGTGGACGGCGGACCCGCGGATGCACTGGGCGGGGCAGGTGCTCGGCGGCATCCCCGTGGCCATGGGGCTGTACATCGTGTTCAACCAGTGCTTCAACTACATGATCGACACGTACGTGTCGCGCGCGAACAGCGCCATCGGCGCCAACACGTTCGTGCGCAGCTTCTTCGGCGCGAGCTTCCCGCTCTTCGGGTCCGCGCTGTATCATCGCCTCGGCGTCGCGTGGGCGACCAGCCTGCTCGCGCTCGTCGGCTTTGGCATGATTCCGATCCCCCTGCTCTTCTACAGGTACGGGCGTGCCATCCGCTTGCGGTCCAAGACCGTCGAGAACAAGAATTGAGTCTGGTGTGCGGAGCTTTTGGGAAGTTTGGGACTTTGCGTGGAGTGTGGATGGCCGCCATCCAAGATTGTTTTGCGTCTTTTCTCCATCTCAATCTGCACCGGATGCCTTACAAGCTCAGGCAACCACTGTTCCCACTTTTGCACTGCCTCAATAACGATCACTTTCTCCTCGTTCAGAAGGAGCCAACTAGCTGTAAGCTCAAGTGATAGATCCAGGCTCGTCCATTGGACGTGAATAAAATGTCAAGTTTCAGAACTGTGCCTGCATTAGTCCGAGACCATGTTTAGGCGGTTTTTCCCCGAACACTCCATTAGGGAATGATATGCACGCCAGGATTTCCGTCCGAGAGAGGTAGGCAACGTCGACTTGATGATTCTTACCACAATCGGAGACTCGTCCTGACTTACCTGGTCGATGAGAAAGTAACTTGGCAATTCAGCAACATGCTTACCTGCTGAGATAGGATAAGGGCTTGCTAATCAGGTACGGCGGCGCCTGTTGAACGTGAAGTATCACAGGGGTTTTCTTTCCATGGATTGGCTCAACATGTACAGGTGGTGGTAATCCCCATGTTCTGATTCAAACACGTGTCTGCTCGTTCACTTCAGTCACAGTAACTGTCTGCTGGCAGGCCCGTCTTATTGAACTCTGTTTCTTCAAAAGCTCTAGCAGGGTCTGGCAAGAATAGCGGGTTGATCGTCATTTGAACTTCGCAGAGAGGCCGTCAAATTCATTGAGTGAAGAATGACAAATGCATCGTTGAGGATGGATAATCGAATTAGCTGGGTCGACGGTGCCGAGAATCATCCTGATTGCTCGGGAAGCGTTGATTATCTCAAAGGTGTGTAACCTTCCAGACAAATCCCGGTCTACAGCAGCAGGGCCTCTCACCGCTCCCCAAAACAGACACAATGGAAAAGCCGCTCGCATGAACCCGAGAAACCCACTCCAGATCTCCATAAAGGCAGGAAGTCCCTCCGCACAAGCCGCCCAGCGGCTCACCTACACCCAAGTGCGGCCCCACTCCGCCCACGCACTCACTCCCGCGGCACCGTAGGCGTCACCGACTTGCGCAGGCCCTCGAACAGGCCCGGCGGGCGAATGGGCTGGTCGTCGTCGATCTTCAGCCCGCGGGTGATCCTGGCGAGCAGCGAGTAGGTGCCGACGATGATAAGCACCTCGACCAGCTCCTCGACGCTGAGGACGCGCAGCGCCTCCTCGATCGTCGCCGGCTCGTTGGTGTACGTGGCCAGCTGCTCGTCGACGACGCGCAGGATCAGGCGCTCGCGCGGCGACCACGGGCCGGGGTCCCCCTTGCGCACGCTGTCCGCGCTCTGGCTGCGGATCGCGGCGAGCTTCTCCTCGCCCATCTCGTACAGCTCGGCGACGGGCAGGTTGACGTCTTGCACGTACTTGGCCTGCAGCGTCGTCGCGACGCGGAGCACGACGAGTTGCTGCGGCGGCGGCGGGGCTCTGTGTCAGCGGGTGCACGTCGGCGAGGTTGGGTGAGGGGGGGGTGGGGGGCAGAGACACACCCATTCCAGCAGCTGCACCGTGCGGAGCTGGCCGTTGAAGTAGCTGCTGAGCAGGCCCATCAGGTGCGGGAACGGGCCGCGCGCGTGGGCCAGCAGCAGGAAGACGTTGCGGCGGAAGGGCAGCACGTTGATCTTCTCGGCGACGGCCGGCGGGGCCGTGGCCGCGTCGACGTAGGGCACCAGGCATGTGTGCCGGTAAGGGTCGTCGTAGCTGGCCATGTTTTGGGGGGTAGGGCGTTTGCGTTTGTTGGTCGGGATGATGGAGGTGCTTTGATGTGTTGACGGGAACGGCGTCGCGCGCGCTTCCTTTAAAGCCATCGCTGCTGTTACTGATCAATCAGGGTACCTGCGTTGGAGTCGACTCCATCAGTGTACCACTCTGAAGCATCAAAGCACTTTGCAGGGAGCGATGCTTGATTAGTTTTAAGAACACTGCTCGCTTGTGCGGTGCTGACATATAGTAAGCCATGCGCCTTCGAGGGTGGCGGCATATGGATGACGATGAACAAATTCAAAGGAAAAGAAGATCATTTTGAAGTATGCTATGGTGGCAGAGGATCGCAATCTTAGTGTTGTTCCAGTGGCAGTGGGGGAAATCGTCGACGACAGATATGGGGATGTTCGTACCCTTGTCACTGAAACCTCGCTAACAACATTTCACCCCACTATCATAACAGAGTTATTGTTCAGTATCTTAAAAGACCAATTTCTAGTAGTTTTAGGGGCGCTGATACGGTGTATTAGTAAGTCTGGCGCACATCTGCTTAGTGATAGTTCTTTTTACGGAACACTGAGCCCGTTAGGAAACTTGTTTAGTGTCAGAGAAGGATCAGCTCTCAGGAGCTGATTCTCATTACCCCAGCAACCATGGCCTTTACTCCGCTTTTCATCTTTCCCATGGACGTTTTGTCTTTTTCGTATGGAAACCACCATCCTAAGACGCTTTGTCAGAAACTTTACTTCATTCCGTTGTGTCCTCGAACTTAGGGGGCTGTAGTCACCATGCATATCGAGTCGCACTTTCTTACGCCTATCCAGAAACTCGGTCTATAGCCCACGTCTACTACGAGACTCCGTGGAGAGTAGCTTCGCTCTGGATAGCCTGAGGACCTAGAGTTCCCTTCTATAATAGAACAAACCACCACGTTTGATTAGTTGTACCGTAATCCACACTGTGCCTATTTTTTTTATGGCGGCTTGTATTGCATCAATTCACCGTTTTGACCGTCTAGCGTGGCTACGTAGGAAGCAGTAATCACATTCTCGAACACTCTGGACAAGATGTAATGAAGTAGATGCTTAAAAGGTATCTGATTAGTTGTCTATAGCTTTGTTCAAGCCGAACAGGTTAAGAGCGCCGGCAATCATCTCTCCGTGAGAATATTCATGAATTTTGGGATGCTAAACCAACAAAATTGGATTCACGGCACTGCAATTCATTGAAACAGCCAATGAATTATTAATTAGTAGATGCATTATGCCCCTGCTGAGGCCTCCTACTGCACAGCTGTCGAATGTATAAAGTGTTTAAGCCTCTATACAGTTTACCTCTTCCACTCTTCCATTGCTGCTCTCCTGACAGAAATGGCATCCAACCCGCCGGGAAAGTGCTGCACCGTTGGCTTCAAACATGAAGGCCAGACTATTGGCAAGATTGAGAAAGTCGCTGGAAGTATGTCTTTGCCTCCCGACTCTTCAATCTCGGAAGTTTGCTAAGAAGCAGTCAACACCTACCTATCCTACCCCGCGAGCAAGAGCACCGAAAATGCTGTCATAATCATCACCGATATCTTTGGCTACGAGTTGATCAATGCCCAGCTGTAAGTCTCCTTTCTCAGCTGCAGGGAAGTCGTCATTTCTGATGTTGATTGTTTGTTTTTTCAGCATCGCCGACCAATTGGCCGCTAATGGCTACTTCGTGGTCATGCCTGATCTGTTTGATGGCAACGCAATCCCAATTGATGTGCCGAAAGGGTTTGACGTTATGGAGTGGTTGAAGGATTACCCCCCGCAGCGTATCGACGCGATCATCGACAAGGTAGTGAGAGAGCTGAGAAGTAATCTGGGAGTCAAAAGACTTGGCTCAGCGGGCTACTGCTTGGGCGCCAAGTACGTCTGTCGCTTCCTCAAGAAGGGTCTGATAGACGTCGGTTACATCGCTCACCCATCGCTCGTCGAGGTTGAGGAGCTTCGGGGAATTGAGGGGCCACTCAGTATTGCTGCAGCCGGTATGTGATACATTAAGCATTGGGTGACGCCACGAGAACTAGCTGACAGTGGATCCTTCACGCAGAGACTGACTCCATCTTCCCCACTCCCAAGCGCCGCGAAAGCGAGGATATCCTGGTTGAGATTGGGGCTACCTACCAGATCAATCTCTACTCGGGGGTCGAGCACGGCTACGCCATTCGTGCCGATATATCTAACAGGATGGTAAAATTCGCCATGGAGCAAGCTTTCCTGCAAGCCGTCAATTGGTTTGACGAGTTTGTGAAAGCTTGACTCGAGCTGGTGGTAGTAATGGTGGATCAGGGTGATGGACAAAGGAGACCGTTTCAACACTAGATAAGCTGCTAGTACGAGTGATGCAATCAAGATTAAGTTCAATCAAAGATACAAATCGCGAAATGGTGAAATTACTATGCATCAAAGAAGTAGGAAGACTGATTATCATAAATTGGTATTCTCGTGCGCACCAGGAGTCGTTGATAGCATCAGGATCTCCGTCATTACCTTAGCTAAACTCCAAAGTATACCTGAGAGGTATCTAGTTATACATGATGATCTAAATTGAAGCATTTGGACCTTTTGGATCACTGTCATAATTTGTGGGTCACGCGTTGGATCAAACTCGCACAGCTTCCATTCTCCTATGCTCTTACTAAGTAGCATCGCCAGTCATTCCAAAGATTTTCTACTCGTAACTTCTTCTTGTTTGTGGGTCTATTCCCTTTCGCAGGAGGACATAGAGAGCAGAGATGGACACATCGAAGTGCATTCCCCTTTAGCACGTGGTGACCTCCTCCCGTTGTGGCTGTTCAACTACTAAAATCCCAGAATATGAACAAAACATAGTCGCGTGATAATTCACAGAAGTGGACTCTTACTTTGGGGTCAGCTTTGTGGTACACCTGTGCTTCAACGGCGGGAATGGGATGATTGTCTCCGCTGATGTCAGGGTCTCTGAATCGTGCGAAGATTCTGTCTCGCAGTAGCACAAACTCTATATTTGTACTGCTTGTCCCAGTTTCTAGTGCTCGTTCAAGACAGACTCTCTCAATTGACCGAATATCCACACGTGAAAGAAAATCGACGAACGCAATGACGGAAACACGGGTTGTTGTCCTGGGGTAAGCAGCCTCTGGAGTCCGCAGCAGCACCGTGCTAAACCCCTGTCAATAGCGCCGGCGTGATAGGTCTCACCACGGCCTTGCAGCTGTCCAAAAAGAATTACGTCGTCACTGTTGTCGCCAAGCATATGCCGGGGGACTATGATATTGAGTACGCTTCACCTTGGGCTGGCGCAAATTACCTACCGTAAGTTTAGCCCTCCTGCTAGGTTTCCCGCATTCACGCTTTGCTTTTGCTTTTACCCCCACACCTCTGCGCCAATTATCTTCAGCTTGACGAATAATCATTCGAGCATCAACTGCTGCGATATTCCACATTAGTAGCGTCATGTCTGCATTTCTTTATCGGTGATAACAGTGGCCATCTGTCTCCCTCGGACACGGATCTAAGCATTCATTCTCATTTCACACAAAACTTCATCAAGTCTATCTCCTCACACAGTCTCTCAGTGTCGGCGCGCCTGGATCATCTCTTGCCCAGTACGAGAGGAGCACCTGGCCAGAGCTGGAACGACTGGCAACCAACGTGCCCGAAGCGCACATACACTTCCAAGACACGGTCGTCTATAACCGCTCCAAAGATGCCGGAACCACGACCGGCAACTGGTTCGCAGAGCTACTCAAGACCGATCCGTGGTGGAAGGACGTAGTGCCCGACGTAAGTCATCTTCACCGTGCCACTACCAGCAGTCAGCCCCCTGAGCTCTCACCGCGCAGTTCCACGTCCTTCCCAAGGATCAGCTTGGCCCCGGCATCACCTCGGCCAACGCCTTCACATCCGTCTGCATCAACACGGCGCTGTATCTCCCCTGGCTGGTCGGCCAGTGTCGCGCCCACAACGTCCAGCTGCGTCGGGGCATCGTGTCGCACGTGGCGGATGCAGCAGCACTGCACCACAGCAAGCAGCGTGCCGACATCGTCGTTAATTGCACCGGTCTAGGCGCGCTGACTCTTGACGGCGTGCGCGACGACGCCATGTACCCAGGGCGCGGCCAGATCGTGTTGGTCCGCAACTCGACCGGCGGCGTCATGGCCAGCACTTCCGGGACGGACGACGGCGAGGACGAGGCGTTGTACATCATGGAGCGTGCCGACGGTGAGAAGACTGTATCCTTCTTGGGGAAGTAGAACTCACTGACGACAATCTTTCCAACCCAGGCGGCGGCACCATCCTCGGCGGCTGTTTGCAAGAACACAGCTGGGAGTCCCAGCCAGACCCTAACCTCTCTGTAAGGATAATGGAGCGCGCGGTAGCGCTATGTCCCGCGCTCACGGGAGGCAAGGGCATTAAGGAGCTTAGTATCCTGCGGCATGGTGTGGGACTGCGCCCGATGCGCCAGGGCGGCCCGCGTGTCGAGAAGGAGCGAGTTCGGGGTGTGTGGACTGTTCATAACTACGGCCACGGCGGCTACGGGTATCAAGCCAGCTATGGATCGGCGGATGCAGCTGTGTGCTTGGTCGATGAGATTGTGAGGAAGAAGGCGAAATTGTAGAGCTAAGGAGAAGGCGGCCTAGTGGTGTACAAGAGTGGGCTGAGGTTCACCACCTCAGTATGGCCAAGATACAGTTCTCGCAATACAATTGTAACTTGCTGAGCACTTTTCTTGTTGGAGTGATGTCCTGTTGGAAATCAAGTTGATTTGATTATTGTCTGGATTGTTGGCATGTCTCATGAGAGGGGTATGAGAGGGTGCCTGCTATATAGACTATTTGACGCTAAACCTAATTCGGAGCATTCTGAGACAATATTTCCAACACACCCCCTTCGCGTGTTGCCGGATAAGGCAATACGCGACAAATCCATAGTGTTGAGTTCGTGAATTGCTTATAATAACAAAAATAACTAGGGACGTTGTTGAAAAACGTGATTTGACGCTTGTCTGCGGCTTCGTAAGGAAATAGATAGTTGAACGGACGAGTTGAGTCATCCTTTGCTTAATCATATGACTTTTAGTGCCAAATCAAAAAAAGTACTAGATGATAATGAGAGTCTTTGAATCAATTTGTTGAGTGTTAGTGAATCGAATTGATGAGTTTTTACTCCGGAATCTCTTCCATGCCAAGTTGGTTGACAAAGATTCGGTGTTTTTGTTTTGGTAAAGCCTTGGTAAGTCCGTCAGCTATCATCTCTGCTGTCGGAGTCCACTTAAATTGGATGTTGCCCAGTTGAGTCTCCTGCCTTAGCCAATGATGATGAATATCGACATGGCGAAGCTTGGTTGATAGTTGTATTGTTCTCTTTCTCATGAGGCGCAAGGTTTGAGTGTTATCGCACTGGACTTCGATCTCATGTCCTGGATCGAACTGGATTGCTTGGAAAAGACGTTTCCACCAATACAATTGCCGTGAGGTTTCTGATAAGGCGAGTAGTTCAGCTTCGGTGGAGGAAGTTGTAACAGTTGGTTGTTTTATGGCTTTCCAATCCACAGGTGCGTTGAATAGCATGAACAGTGAACCTTGATAACTTCTGCGAGTCTCGACATCGTTTGCAAATGCTGCATCACTGCTTATTGTGAAAACGCTGCTCTCCTCCGTGTCGTTTCCATGAATGCAAATGGCCAACTTTCTAGTGTTGTTCAGATAGTTAAGGACTCTCCCAGCAAAGTGCGAGGTTCGTAAAGATGGATTTGCAAGATGCTCAGCCAGCTTTGCACAAGCAAATGCAATATCAGGCCTGGTGCTTGCTGCAATAAATTGCAATGATCCGACTTTGCTTTGGTAGTTATACACTTCTTGCGGAGTCGCATAGTCTTCGTGATTTGTGACCAAGTCCTCGTGATCAGGGAGAGGAGTTGCCGTCCTTGAGAGAGTCAGATTGTATTTGTTGGCAAGGCCAATGACGTATGACTCCTGAGAGAGCCAAATCTTGCGGTTTGGACGGTCTCGAATGATCCTAATGGCCAAAAACCATTGGATCTCTCCTATTGTCCTCATCTCGTAACGATTGGTGAGTTGAGCTTGCAATAAGGTTGCGTATTGTTCATTTTGCTTCTTGTAAGCAAGAATGACGTCGTCAACGAAGAAAAAGACAATGCAGTAATCGTTTCGATATAGACAAGGGGCATCTGGGATTGATTGAAGTCCGATTTCTTCAAGAGAGTTGCAAAAGTGTTGTTGCCATAATGCTGGTGATTGTTTGAGACCGTATAGGGCTTTGAGAAGTTGCAGAATAAGTCCCCTTTTGATATCCATGCCTTCAGGAGGTTCGCAAAAGATATACTCTTGCAAAGGAACGTGAGGGAAGGCATTAACTACGTCAAATTGACGAGTCTCAAGGTCAAAAGCTACAATAATTGCGAGGATTGCACGGAAGATACGCATTGCAAGTGTTGCTGCGTATATGTCTTGATGAGTTGTTTGCAAATCGCCGCGAACGCAGATGCGTGCCTTAAACTTGACGAGATAACCGTTCTCATCAAACTTATATTTGAAAACCCATGTAAGTGGAATGATCTCTTTGTGTTGATTACGGGCTTGTTGATTTGGTACGAGCATCTACACCCCCTTTGCTTCACACTTTTTGAGCTCCTCTTGCAGTGCTTGTTCAAATTGAGCTCGAAAAGGGTGAGCAATAAGATCCTTATAGAATCGAGGTTCAGGAGGGAGGTTGTCTCTATGCAGTTTGATCTTGTTTGATTTGTTGAAGAGACTGCTTATGAACGATGAGTGAAATGTGTTCATTAAGCTAAAATTGGCATGAACAATTGCTGTATGTGTCTGGTGACGTGGTCTCCTTCTTGGTTGATCAATGATTGCATGCGGATTGATGTCCGGATTGATGAGATGAGTATTAGGAGCTCTATTGCCTCTGGAGGCGGCTGGATAAGGTTTAGTATCGTATTGTGCTTGCAAAAGACGTCCGAGCCGTCTTGGTTGTTGTGCACCCCCTGAGTTTTGGGTGTCTTCTTCGTTAGGCACTCGCATGTCCTGGACGGGTGAGTGAACCTCTTCCATTAAGGGTTGATTTGATTGAACTGAAGAGCTCTTAGGTGTGTTTGTTGGGCCTCTTATTGTCGTTGTGGATGGCGAAGGAAGCTGTTGAATGCCCTGTTGCTCTTGAGTGGTTTGTTCTGAGGCTTCTCTGCATTGATCTTGTGATTGTTGAGGAAGAGATGGACTCTCCTCTTGATCCTCTGACTCAATTAAGTCCTCGGTGTCTGAGTTTGATAGTGTGATGCGTGGAACGATTAATTCTCGTTCTTCTTCTGCTTCATGAGGTTCCTGGATTTGTTCTGGGTCATTTGGTTGATATTTGGATGTCTCATCGAAGGTAACATCACGTGAGCGAACAACCTTCTGCAAGGGCGGATGCCAAATGCGGAAGATATTGCGTGAATCATAGCCAATCAAATAGCCAATGAGTGCACGCTCTTGCATCTTGTTCTTGTGCGAGATTTGCTTGTTAAGGACGTAAGCCTTACAGCCATACACTCGAAGGTGTTGCACTGATGGCTTAACCCCATGCACTGCCTCAAATGGTGTAGTGTAGTTCAGTGATTTAGTTGGTGTTCTGTTGCTGATATAGACAGCAGCCTTAACTGTTTCGGGCCACAGTCCTTCTGGAAGGTTTGTACTAACACGTAGTGCCCGAGCTTTGCTGATGATGATACCTCCTGAGCGTTTAGATGAGCCGTTTTGTGCAGGTGTGAATGGTGATGAGGTCTCCCAGGTGATTCCTCGTTGTCGTAGTTGTTGTTTGAAGTCGTTTCCAAGTGCAGTTTCATTATCAGAGCGAAAGAAGGCTACTCTGCGCTTGAATCGTGCCGAGATTTGTTCAATGAGGCTGATTGCAATGGTTCCAGTCTCAGACTTGCTTGTATGAGGTTCTGAAAACCTCCACTTGGTTTGATGGCACTCCAAATGGGTGATCCACTGGTTGTGGTTGTATGCTTCCGCCATATGGATGAGATCAAAGGTGACTCGAAAGAAGGGTTGGTTTGATGATTCCTCAGGCTGAGTATCACGAGACACCTGCTCATGAGCCTTGGTTCGAGCGCATACATCGCAGTGAGACGATAGAGTTGTTTCAGGAGTAATAATTGCACCGGTTACTGCTTGCGGAAGTGATTTGATGACTTTTTCTCCTGCATGAGCAAAGATTTCATGCCATTGGTCCGCTGGAAGGTTCCGAGACGCAATACATGAGGAGATAATTGACTTTGGATTGTCCAGAGCCTTGTTGAGTTCCACAAAGAGTTGGTTTTGATACCGAGTAACTTTGCAGACCGTGTTGTTGTTGTTGAGGTTGTACAGTACTCCTCTGCCAGTGTCGAGATGTACGTCCTTATCCATGCACTTTGTAACTGACAAAAGGTTTGCCATGAAGGAGGGAACGTATGCAACGTCGCGCAGGATAATCGTACGTGTTCCGGTTAAGGTTTGAGCCTTGATTGAGACTTCTCCAAACGATTTGATGGGAGTAGTGATGTTTCCACTGGTGATTGTGTCATCTGATGACGCATTGCGAGTCTTGGTGTATCGATGCTTCATATGTCTATTGCACACATGATGAGTTGAGCCAGTATCTGCAATCCAAGAGAGTTCAAGGGTGCTAGCATAATCAGCGCTTGTAGTTGATAATGAGGTTACTTGTATGGTGGTTGGGAAAGATGCAACTGATGCTGAGTCTTCATTGTTGGTATCTTCCTTGATCTTCTTGGTAGTTTGTTCCTAACTGGGTTGTTTTGACTGTTCCAATGACTTTGATTTTGCAATAGAATCTTCAATCTTCTTCTTGAGGTCCTTGTTGCTCATTGCCTTCTGGATTCGTTGTTGCACTTCCTTGTTCGGTGTCCAGTTGGTTGGTCTCTTGTCTTTGTTGAGATAGAAGCATTTGTTCCACCAATGGTATGCTCCACAGACGCATTTGGGTACATGCTTGTTTTGATGTTGCTGTTCTCCTTGTAGAGTTGCAGCAAATCCTCCTCTTTTGCTTGGTATGCTCATGACTGCACGCTTGTCTCTGATATGACTGCGATAGTCCTCGATGATTGTTGATAAGCTCCTTGCTTTGGTTGGGTCCTCTCTCAACTTCATCTTCATCTGAGTGGCGTAGGTCTCATCGTATGAGAGAAGAGGGTTGAGGAAGTTGTGGATGCTTCGGTTGCCTTGAGAATCAGGCAGATTGATAGCCTGAGCCTTGAATAGCCATTCTTCCCATTGGGCTATCCATTTGTCGAGGTTCTGATGAGTTGGAGGCTTGGACAGTTGAGCAAGCTGCCCTAAAAGGATTACCTCTGTTGTATGGTCTGTAGGCTTCATGTTGCCTTGGAGGGTTCGAAGGATAGAGTAGGGATCAGGGTCGTTTGCTTGACGCAGCAGCGGTTGTAGAGGTTCCGCAATAGAGTCCTCAATAATCGTTGCAATATTGTTGATCTCGCGTCTCTGCTTCTCATGCTTCTTGATGCGAATCCTATACTCATCGAGTTGGAGTCGGTAGGTCTCGTACGCATCGTCTCCAGTGCCACGAGAGGGAGCAACTGGTTCTTGCGGTTGCGGAGGCTTTGTTTCTATTGTAGGATCAATGAAATGGAAGATATCCGCTCGTTGGGCCCTTGATTTGATGATATGATACCATTCATCCCAGTTTTCTGATGATTTGAGGATGACGATAGGCTTGTTTGTGGTAGACATGATGTCTACTGCTCTCGGATGAGAGATAGTGATTGAATTGATTGATAGATGACTCTTATGAGATGAAAACCTCAGTTATCGAGTCGATTGTGGGCAATAACTGCCAAAACTGCTGACCGGATGCCTCGGAACAGCTTGAAATGCACAAAAAGGTGCTTCTTGATAATGAACTAGATGGCAAGCGGCTTTGCTAGCTCATCCGGGCTCATAACTGTTGGAAATCAAGTTGATTTGATTATTGTCTGGATTGTTGGCATGTCTCATGAGAGGGGTATGAGAGGGTGCCTGCTATATAGACTATTTGACGCTAAACCTAATTCGGAGCATTCTGAGACAATATTTCCAACATGTCCAGACGCACGGCAAGTATTCCCCGACGCGCACCACCTATGCAATCTTACTTTGATCAAGGCTACAGTATAAAGTACTTCTTCATTCAGCTTATGGACGGAATACTCGGCGAAAATGGGTCCGTCGTCCATGGGTTGTAAGTGTCAAAGAAACCCGAACTGTGACCACACTGAACTCAAAAAGAACCAAAGACACTTCTACTTTCTCATTCCACCTATGCTAGAAAAATGTGGTATTAATCCGATATTAAATCTCGTGACATACCGAAGAATCTTCTGTAGCTTCCAGTATTAGCTCAACGTACTCAAGATCTTCCCCATTGGAGCCTCACACTTCCACGTTACTCGCAACACCATGCACACAGCACTCCCCGACGAGAATATAAATGCCCATATCCAGCCTGCTATACTCAGTTACCTTCCTCAGAACCAGCACCAACCAGGAAACACGCAACATCGTCCTTAGTAGCCTGGTACAGCGCAATCCCATGCGCACCTCGGCCAATCGTGATGACACAACGGCATTAGACATTGGAGTGCTTTGGAACTGACCAAAACCAGACCTAATACAGCTACTGCGAGGCGGTGGGTGACCCCACTATCAGTGATCCTTTCGCAAGGGTTGCCAACTTCAACAGCGCTTCCGGCAGGCACAGAATCTCCGGCACTCCAATTTTGCCGAATCCTCCAGGCAGCAGCTCGCTTTAAAGGCTATTGATCAATCCGGCCGCTAAATTCAACATCATCAGGGCATGCTCTTTTGAGTCTTGGTATAATTCTATTGGTTTCTTATTCTTACGGAACTTATTCCTTTACGGGCTTCTTGACTTATCGGAAGTTCTATTAGTTCTCTTATATATTATAGGCGTATGTCCCGTAAGGATCTCCTTCTTGACATCTAATCCTATGGGTGCCGTATCCCTTATACCTAGTTTATACGGGACTCGTAGTGGTGCGGCTCTGCTGGCAGCGCGGGATTTTGGGTCTTATGGTAGTCCTTCCCGTGTGGGCCTTTCCCCCCTAGGGTCATAAAGCCCGTGTGCCCTAGGGTTCGTAACAGCGACTCGGTCTCGTCATCGTGCTGGATGGCCTCTAACCCTAACTCGTCTGGTACGCAATGCAGCGAGGTGCCGGCATGCCTGGAGGCCTTCCCGAACGCAAACGATGACGAGAGACCGATAGACGCACTGCGGACATCCCACGAGTAGTATACTTTTTGGAGAGTGTATCGGCACGGGAAACGTGCTTCGCAAACTTTTCAGCACTTTGGGTTCGAGCACGGCAACATCCGTCAAGTTGGCGGCGCGTTCCAATCAGAATACTTTCCACATTTTGCTCGATACCCGGAGTAAGCCGTGCGCTAATGCATATGATCCGATGAGATAGTGGATGACGTCGATATATTTCAGGATATGATGCAGAATCCTACTATACAGATTGTCGGCGGGCCTCATGTATCCTGTTTACGGCGGTGGTACTGCTGAAACGGCGTATTTAGAAACCTATGGATTCTATTCATCTTCGCGAGGCAGAGCCTTTCTAGATACCAATGCACTCCGGAAATAGCCTCCAGTAATTCGACGATGGAGACTAAAGATTCAGTTGGGAGCGACGGGCTTTGTAGGGCGTCGAGGTCTGCGGCGTTGATTGCGCTGTGCACTGGCAGAGATGGCACATTTTGAAGTCAGGGATCTCTCATTCATTGCAGTTATGCGAAGAATACTTGGAGGAGAGCTCCCGCAGCCCTAATGATGTCTCGATACGACATAGGGCGTCAACCAAAAGTTGCCGCGGAAGGGCAAAAGTAAGTCTGAACCATCCAGACTGGCGGTCCGAACAGTCGCAGCCAGTGCCGATACTTACTCCATTCGATGCACACTTCGCTTCCAGTTCCTTTTCTTCTTCCTTCGTGATCCCCAAAGCCCCTCCAAGCCTTAGCCAGATGTAGACTCCAGCAACTGGGCGGTAGAAGGCGATTTTGTAATACGTGGCAAACCCGATGACCACGTCTGCAGCCTCCTTGAGCCGAACTCTATTCACACGAAGCAGAGCGTCCAGTTTCTCAACGTTGGAGAAGAGCAGTGCCGTCGTTGCAAGCGACGCTGTTGAGAACGTCGTGCTGTTCGAAAATGAAAGCAACCTGCGTAAAACGTGGTTCGTCTGCGTGACCACGAAACCCTGGAGACGATCAGCGTCAATCAACAAATTTGCGACGGAAGGAATTACCATCCTAAGCCCAGTGCTGCCGAAACTTTTGCTGATGTCGTAAAACACGTGGACGCATCCCGCCATAACCCCAAGCCGCTCAAGGTCGAGCTCCAGCACTGAGGTAAAACGTGAACTCGATGGCTCGCGGCTGAGGATGGACAGCGCATACGTCTCGTCCGAGATGAGGTGTAGGTCCTCTTCCTCGCAGAAACGCAGCAGGGCCTCGATGTATTCGCTTCCGTAGGGCTGACCACAAGAGGTCGGCGGGTTGCGGAAGAGAAGTCCGCGGACTTTGCAGCCGGCGCCCCGAATGGCGTCACGGAGCTGCGCCACGCAAACTTGGATCTGCTCAGCCATCAACCCAGGCACCAACCGAACTTCGTTGCGCAGGATGCATGACATCTCGAAGCATACTGGCCACCCAACCTCTTCCCCCTCGTGAGCAGGCGGCTGAATTTGACGTGGCTGGGATGAGTGCGTCTCATTCCACATCGGCAAATCTACGAGCAGCCCCTCGCCCCGGTCGCAGATGTCATGAATCAAAGTCGCAAGCATGGCGCTGCTGCCTGTGCCAATGACAATATTATCTGACATGACTGGCCGGGTAGGCTGGAAGAAGTGGTTGAAGAAGGCCGCGGCCCGTCCCAGAAAGTCTGCGGTGCCCCCGAGCCCGGAGCTGTACGATGATTGGTGCGCCGTAGAACCTCGTACTGCAGCCTCCGAACACAAGGCCAACAGTTCATCGCGGATAAGCCAGTCCTCGGTTGTGGTCACGTCAATAGGGTCGAGGCCGAGCACAAATTTGCTGCCTTGCTGGAGCCGTAGCTGATGGTCGTGCTGCTGCTCGGACCAACGCGAGTTGGCTTGGGCGCGCTGTGAAAGCATGGCTGGCAGGCAGAACAAATGCAGGCAAGACTATTGGAGATCAGAATGGAGTCAGGATGAGACGGGCAGCTCTGGGAGCACCCGCTCCTTTTCAATCTCTAGATGCACGAAGATGCGGTGAGTTGCTGAATCGTCAATTCGTAGATCCATCGCGTTGCCACCGATGGATAGAATCGGTAGGCCACTGGCGAGAAATGTGGATTTATAACTAGTATGGTCTTCCTCCTGCAACATGTAATGCATATAGTCACATGTGAGGTTTAAAGTGCCGGAAACAGGCGGAATAGCTGCTTTCCAGACATCGCAGTGGACACGTAAGTCTTGCACCAATTAGTCCACAGTGCAATTTGTGGAGTCTTCGATATAAACTTACTAAGTCGTCACGCATAATCCTCGTCTCGAGGGCAGATGGCACAGAAATACTGTTCGGCGCCAACTCCGTACAGATCGTGGTGGCGAGTCTGTTACGAATCAGCACAGGGTGCTCGTGTGTCCTGTCGGAGGTAGTGCCGCCTTCCTGAAAAAACCACAATGCCTTAGCGTGCTTTTAGTATCAGACGAAGCTGCACTTCACACAAGGATCAGTCAGGTGCATCTACACAAGCTGGGGAAAGTGAGGACGCATTCTGCCACGAAGTAAAGCAAACGCCTCGGGCGGACTTACCTATATATATTCCAATCCGAACGTCCATTAAAGAAGCTTTTTACTGTTCACTACTCAGGAACTTTAGTATATTATTCACAATTACGACCCTCCATTACAAAGTCAGGGGATCGGCACCTGGCGTCGTAGGGGCCGACTTACGCGCTCGACTAGTGCGATGACCCACTAGTGGGAACAAGTTCTGTCGAACTTTGAGAAAAGTGATTAATTGTGCAGTCGCTGGCTATCTGTAGAGGGTAGTGGGGGGAGCCCCTCTTATGCTACACTGGCGGCCGGATCCGCCGGAATGTCACATGATTTTCTAGTCTGACAAGTTCGTGCATGTATGACTTGCGTACTGCTCCGAATACGAGGTGATCATCGAGCTATCCACTCAAATCGACATTAGCATGGTCTCAAGGAAAGTATCTTTTAGTTCTAAGCTACGCATGAGCTGTGCCAACGATGATTACTGACCCGGAAGATCTTCGAGATCATAAATCAACACTGACGTAGTGCTGCAGTCCGTCTACATGCCTCAGTACCAATGAGCCCTGAAATCATAACTTGAGCATCGTTATTGGACTCTCGGATTGCCTTAGCTTTTGCCACTGCGAGTGGACCTGCCCTTGCTATATTATTTGTCGGGCTCGAAGATAGGCTTCATCTTTTGCTCTAGACGTTGAACCTTTTACTAGGTCTCTGTGATGCTTTCAACGGCCCTGTGGAGTTCGGTGTAGAAGCTAGCGTGTTGACTCTCAGGCAGAAGGTTGCGATTGCCTAGCGAAGGAGTTTCCGAGTCTTACTTCTAATTCCCAACACATAGGCTAGCTCAAATATATGCCGGCTAATCGACCTGGTAAGCATAGCTATGATCATGCAGATGCGCATCGATGATGCTGCGTTCGAATTCGATCTCGGCAAAGGAACTTCAGCTATGAAACGTTATAATCCAAATATATAAGACATTATTCTATGTGGATGTTAGCTCTCCGCACTGCCGCATTTCTTCTAGACTTCTTCAGATTCCCTAGATCTTGCTTTCTGGAACACTTTACGCAAGGAAGGTATAGACGACTTGGTTAAGTGGATGCCATAGGTTACTAAGCATGGATGTTCCATGCTGTAGTTAGCTGGCAGCTCCACGTAAGCAACTTAGAAGTACACTACATTGATTCCAAATTGTTCGAGTCTAACGTCACTACGAATTCCTGAATATCTAATGGCTCCTCTTCGACTTCTTCAAAGTCCTGTTTAAGCTCTTTATTTTTCCGCTGGATCTCCTTAAGGGCCCTGCCCGCCATCTCTTCAACTTTGACGGAGCACTGGACGGTCCAGACGGCAATGACTATTTCGGCGGGAGTCAGACTGTAACTCTAAAGCAGCTGGAGAAGCTGATGGAGACCGCAAGCCTTGTCACTAAATGGAGGGATGATCACTCAGAAGATGTTGGACCTGAGAGGATATTATCAAGACCGTTGCTAAGAAGCTCGAGGACACAAATGGAGACTCGGAGATCCAGATAGGCTGCGGTTTCGTTATCTTGTTCTTTAAAAGGCAGTAGCTTTTCGGTTCATTGTAGAGGAAGGCAAAGTATTACACACCAGTCTATCAGAGGATACCGACGTTACTCCCTACATAAGCATGTCACCAGATTACTTACAATGGTCAATCTAGTGAAAGCGGCGCCAATGGTTTGGATTGGCTGAGCTCATGCTGAAGGAACCGACGTGCGTGTCGCACCAATTTTCCATTGGACGGCTCATCAAGCGTGTGGGGCAGCCTGGGAAGGGGGAATTCAACTCCTTATGCACCTGTAATGTGGCATGCTTTCATGCACCGACTTCCCTCGCTGCAATCCACCCCAGAAAGATGCTGCAAAGCGTGATCAACCAACTGGCAACTTCGAAAGCTCCCTAAACGTTCTTCTTGAATACCGACCCCAGTATACCAAACAAGAAGCTTCCCAGAACAAGTATGACGAGAACGCTTCCCCAAATCTTGGTCTAGTTCAAACCCTCCCAAAAGTGGATTCGCCATCCCAGCACCTCTTTATCTGGCTCGGCTTGCAGATCGCCCGTCATCCTCTTTGGAAACTGGTTGAGTATCCACTTCTGCTGTTCATCTGCGCACTGAGGGTTGTTCATGAAGTGTAGAAGGGTGTTCGGGCCAATTTGCGGTGTGCGGTTTGGTGGAACACGCGTGTACTCATACTCTGCGCTTCGGGCTCTCTCTCTCTCTCTCTCTCTCTCTCCTGGCGGAAGGCACGCACGTTTCTCTTTGCAATGGCTTTCATGCGCGTGTAGATCGGCGTATAGAGAGGATAGGAGCGAAAATTCGTTGAGGTGTATCCCCGTGGGCTTGCGCATGGAGATCCAGGGCGCGGTGTCTATCAACGACGGACACCGCGAAGGCGAGGTAGGTCTTGGCCGTCGATCTGGAATAGTCCACGACGCACGCGTTGTACGGGCCGTTCGTAAGAAGTTCCCCCCGCTTTCTCTAGCTAGTCTTCTAATAACGAGAGAAGATAGAAAACTAAAAATGTTTTTCTCTTCTCTATTCTTTCACTTTGCTCTTTCTCGCCTTTCTATCCTCGTCAGTGACCAATCTTGCTAAACAACACCTCCTTGATCCTCTTTAATGGTACCGGCTTCATCAAAAACTCATCCATCCCACTCGAAAACGCCTCTCTCTGGCTCTCCGCCGAGCCCAGTCCTGTCAATGCTAGAATCCTGCATGCCTTTCCCCTCCGCGCCAAAGGGGACGTCGGCGCCCCTCCTCCGCCCGCCTTTCCCCGCTTCTGCCGCTCCAGCGCCCTGATCGCCCTGGTCGCCTCGAACCCGTTCATGACCGGCATGCTCACGTCCATCAGCACGACGTCGAATCCCCCGCCCGCTCGGGCGGTGGCCTCCTTGAAGGCTTCCAACGCTTCGTACCCGTTCGTCGCGGTTGCAAAGGTGCAGCCGAGGGTGCGCACGTACGTACTTAGGATGCGCAGATTGATGGCGTTGTCGTCGACAAGGAGGACGTGCATGGGTCTGTCCTCCAAGGCGGGGGTCTCGGTCGTCGGCGGGGAGGAGGAATGTGGGGGGACATTGCGAATTTTGGGTGTTGGCGGCGCAGGGGAGGGGGGTGGGGTTTGGGTTCGCAGAGGCGACGGTAGTGATTGCAGTCGGGTTGGCGGTGCAAGAGTGCCATTGGCGCTAGCGCCTTCGTGAAGGGGCAGCTCTGTGCTGAATGGCGGATTTGGGGTTGCGGGCGGATCATGAAGTGAGGATGGGTGGTGAACGCGGTGGCGGCAGAAGCGGGCGCGTGCGGCTTCGAGGGAGGCTTTCAGCTTCTTTGGCCCAAAGGGTTGTTGTAGGAAGGTTGCGTTGCAGGACGCCGCTGCTTGATTCTGCGGTCGCGTTGGCGGTCTAGTGCACAGCACCAGGACGGCTGCGTTGACATCTTTTAGGTCTCCGTTCTTGTGCGCTGCTTCGAGGTGGGAAGCTTGGAGCAAGCAGAGGTCTACTGTGTTCTCATCATCGACGGTGCTTTGCGGTATCACCTCCATTCCCAGCCAGTGTTGCGCAGTGTGGATGGCACTTGAAAGCAAGCTTTCGTCGTCGTTGGCAGGTTCTAGTGACTCTCGAGCAGTCATAGCCACGATTCTCTTGCCGCCCCTCGGCTGCGCTGGCTCTGCAGGCTTCAGTGTCGGGCTCCCAGCACTCATTGGGACAGGAACCGTCACTTGCACCTGGGTGCCGACGCCGACCTCGCTCCGGATATCAATCGTCCCGCCTAGATATGTCACAAGGCGATTGACGATCGAGAGACCTAACCCTGTGCCATTGACGAGCGGGTTCTCTTGCGCATATGGTGTGAAGATGCGGTGTTTCAAGTAATTGACGCCAATACCACGCCCTGTGTCCTTTATAGAGAAGCGTACATAGCGTATTCCGTGGTCACTGTTGCCGGCTGGTGGAGAGTCTGATCCTGATGGTCCGTCCACCAGCTCCAGCGCAACTTCGATGGATCCTCTTTCGGTGTACTTGAGTGCATTGCCAACGAGATTCAGCACGATTCTCCTCCAGGCGCCTGGCTCGATGTGCATGAGCCAATCACTGCAACACTTGATGTCCATGGTGAAAACCACGGGATTGCGATCAGGCATACACCCTTCTCCAGCTCCTGAGGTATCTTCAAGTATCCCGGTTTTTTCGAGCTCAGAGTTGGTCTGAGCAAAGTGGCCAAGATATGCGCCTTCGACGACTTCTTGGACGAGAACACTCAAGTCCACTGTCCTGGACAGACTTAAGTACCCCTTCTTGTCTCTGTTTCTTTCTCTGTTCGAAGTCAAGCTATCGGATGATGTTTGACGACCCATTCCAGTGAAGTGGTTGATTTCGGCGAAGTCAAGAAGGTGCTCCATCGTCTCCAGTAACGTAGTCCCGCACATCTCGATCATCTCGAATAGTCGCAAGCGGTCGGTATCGAGGGCTGTTTGCTCGAGTAGTTCGACGCTTGCGAGAATACCGTGGAGAGGAGAGCGGAGCTCGTGCGAGATAGATGAGATGAAGTTGGACTTGGCATAGCTGATGGTCACGGCTTCAAGGCGGGATATTTCGGCCATGATTGAGTTGCCAAAGGCGGAGATGTAGATCAGATCTTCGGAGGCGAAGAGAGGACGAGGCGAAGACGACCAACCGATGGTGGCAGCGTACCATGCCTCCTTGAAATAATCCCAGAGTGGCATGAACAAGATAAAGCGAGCGGGAGTGAAGATCTCGAACAGACGCTGCACATCAGCGCTGTTGCCGTCCAGTTCCTCAAGATCGCCGGTGAAGAAGATGGCACCTTTGGGATAAGCTTGGAGGAGTCTTTGTAGCAGTGGCTCCGGCACCGCGAATGTCTTGCCCGTTGTCGTTGGCTCGCCATTGATGGCTATTCCGAGTGTTTTGCACACCTTGGTGGAATTTGACACACGAGAGGGAGACGAGCTGGCGGAGGAGCGATTACTCCCAGGTCCACCTATGTCAGGGTTCAGACGAGTGGCGAATCCGTTAGGGGATGCATCTAGAAACATGATGCCCTCGACATCTGTTGCTTCTTGGATCAGACGTGCGGCACGGGAAAAGGTGTCAGGTACATTGCTTGGCCTGGATTTTGGATGCAGTCTCCCAGAGGCGGACGAGACGGATATCGCGGCTTTGAGACGCATTCCAGGCTTGAGATGCGATGCCCGCTCGATGGCGAGAAGTCCTTCTGGCCTGGGATTCAGCATCGATTCGCGAAAGTGAAGGTCTTCTGGCCTGGGACTCGATGCCGACTCGAAAGGATCTGGCCTTGGACCAGGGCTTGGGGTAGTAAGTTCCGTGGCCAAAGAACCATCTGAGGGGGAGAAGATGGCGCTGCGAGCGCCCATGGGCCCAGGTTCGGGACTGGATCCAGAGCTCTCCTCGGACAACTCCTCCGCCGGACTGTCGTCTGTAGTGGCACCGTCCTCGGCCGAGTTGCGCATGGTGTTTTCCTCGACGTATACGCACAAGTTGTCGACGAGCCGTTCGACGCGTTTATGCTGGTCCTTCATCTTAACAAGGTCTAGATGGTCCATGATGACTCGTGCTATATCGTGCATGGTGCGAACGGCGGCATCGTCCTCATCCCAGTCACCGCGCAGACGGTTGTCAACAGCGCAGAAGGATCCAATGACTTGACCCGTAGCAGCGCGTAGAGGCACCTCGAGATAGGTGCGCACGTATGGCCAACCATGCACGTACGGCCGATCGCTGTAGTCTTCGTCGTCTTGAAGACTGCGAATCCGAAACTTTGAACGGCCAGCCTGCACGTTGGGGGTGCAAATGTCGGCTTGGCCTGTGGTGTCGGTGAAAGCATGGATGGCGTTGGGGAGCTCTCGCTGCGCGATGTCCAAGGCAACAACGCCCAGATAGACGGAGTCGCGAGAGTTCTCGGGACCTTCGAAGTAGGCTAACGAGCGAGTCGCCTCAGCTATGATGTATCGATGTTTGCGGTCGATGAGGGAGACAAAGGATCGATCGCAACTCAGGCGCAAGGGCGCGAGCTGCGCGAGGGCAGTGAGCGTGCCATCGGTGGCCAGTACGGGACAGTCAGAGATGACATCGCGCGGCAGATCACCCGGGTGCCTGGGGACAATTCCAAGCGGGCCGAAGTAGCTACAGAGGATAAGCTGCGGAAAGGGAGACTCGACACTTCAGGGGCACTGGCTCACCTCACTAGCTTCTTGACGCGCACCCGTTCCGCATCGAGGTCGAGCGGACTGCGCATGGTGGAGTTGCTGGCAGCTTCGAGGAGTGAAGCTGGACTGCTGCGGGAGCCAAGGAGGATGAAGCTGAGAGAGGCGGTAGATGTGGGCAGCGCAACATCATGGGCGCAGGATACCGTCGCCCGGCGTCGAGCAAACGCGTAGCCACGCGACTAAGTCTCACTCTCGGGGAGCCTGAAGGCGACAGACATGCGGTGGTAGATGTATACCATGATCGGAATTCTGGAGCGCATCGCAAGCTGCTGGCGGGCCGATGCGAAAAGCGGGTCTGGACTGACTGGGATGTGGCCTTCCGGTGGTGACTCCGCCGTGGTGGAGATCAGAACCGTCGAGCCAATGACGCCGTCGTAAAGACACGCCCGGGGGCAACCTTTGCCGCCGTGCTGTCGAACACCGGCGAACCCGAGGGAGCCGCTGCACCGATGCGGAAATTTGTGGCTTGTGGTGGCGACGCGATAAGCCACATCCACGACGCTGAGTTGCGGTGCGCACCGCACCACGATAATCCCGCTCGAGCCGGTCAATCCTCCTGCCCAGCTGCTACTTGTCTCCAAGAGTGTCGGTGTTACGCCAACACTCTATCTGGGGGAGGGTGAGCGTGTCGTCGGGCAGCTCGGGCTCTCCGGGCGCCGTTGCAGTGGGCAGGGGAGGTTCGCACAAGAGATTGGTGCAACAACCAATTGACCAGGGGACCACGAGGGCCCTGTCTACTGTAAACGAGTGTGGTCTAGTCATGACCGTAGGCCGTGACCGCTGGTGTTCTGCCAGTCAGATTAGGTGGTTATGCCTTGGCATCCTAACCGCGTTGTCATGGCTGAGTCATCGGGGTGGTCACGGGCGGTCCGACCAGCCCGCTTTCCTACGGTAGGTTCGCTCTTCTCCTTGCTTTAGTCCTCTCTTCTATACCGCGGAAGTAGTAATACTTAAAGGGCCTAGTAAATTCCAAAGCCTAGAGACCTGTCTTCTTTCCCTCCTATCTTAGTCAAAGGCTCAAACGCCTAGTCGCTGAATACTTTAGTCTTATAAAATATCTATGAGATCTCCAAAACGCCCTAGAGAAGGTCTATCCCTATACTTTTCCCGCACCACCCAATACCACCTCATCCGCCACACCACTCTTCCCTCCAGGACTCTCCCCCTTCTTCTCCAAAACGCTCCGCCACTCCAACCCCACCATCCCCAGCACCGCCAGACACGCCAACACCAACCCGATCCGAAACACGCTCCGCAGCGCCTCGTTGTACGCCGCGAGCGCCGTCTCGCGCAGGCCCGCCGGCAGCCCGGCCAGCAGCGCCGTCGCGCCGCCCTGCGTGACGAGCCTCTCATCGAAGCCCGGCAGGGACGCCAAGCGGCGCACGAGCGCGCCGGCCCACACGTTCTCGGCGACGGACACGAAGACGGTGGCGCCGAGCAGCTGGGCGAAGAACACGAGCGCGGTGCCGACGGGCACGTCGCGCGCGGGCAGGACCGTCTGCGCGGCGAGGTTGGGCGCCTGGAAGGACAGGCCCATGCCGAGGCCGTAGAGGGCCTGGTAGCCGATCCACGCGCTGGACGGCGTCGAGGCGGACAGCGTCGTGAGCAGGCCGGCGCCGGCGGCCATGATGCAGGACCCGAGGATGGCGGGGGGCGTGTAGAAGCCGAGTTTGGAGGTGGTGAGGCCGCCGGCGATGGAGGCGAGGACCATGGCGAGGAGGAGGGGGAGGAGTTGGATGCCGGAGTGGACGGCGGAGGAGCCCTTGATGGATTGGAACCAGATGGGGAGGAAGTAGACTGCTGGGGGGTCAGTGGGGGAGTGGAGGCTTGTGGGTGGCGGTGGTGTGCGTACCGAAGATGTATTGGGATGCGCCGATGCAGATGGTGGCCCAGCAGCCGGCGGCGATGCTGCGTTGCTTGAAGATGCGCGGGGGGATAGTTGCGGTCTTGGGGAGGAGGATCTGGATGGCGGCGAAGGCAACGAGCAAGATGCCCGCGAGAGTCAACAGTGCTATGATACGCCCGGAGCTCCACTGGGAAAAGGTCAGTACACGGGTTCAAAGTCGAGGCCATGCTTCGGGAAACTCACGGCATACGTGTTGCCGCCCCACTGGAGTGCCAGCAGGAGACAGACCACGCCAGGGATCAGAGCTGCGGATCCAAGGACATCAAGCTGGGCCAGCTTCTGTGTCCAGGGAATCTTGGTGGTGTCTCTGTCGGGGACCTTGAGGCAGAGGGCGATGACGGCCATGGCCACGCCTCCGAAGGGCAGGTTGATATAGAAGCACCAGCGCCACGACAGTTTGGAGGTGAAGACGCCACCAATCAAGGGCCCCACGATCGATGCGATGCCGAACAGGGCACCGAACATGCCTTGCAGTTTCGGGCGCTTCTCCAGGGGAACAGCATACACCATGCTTACAATCTGGAATAACATATGCGTTAAAAGGCTGGGCGGCCTGAGTGATGGGGGTGGTTGACTTACGCAGCCAGCGAAGATTCCAGCGGCGCCGACACCGGCAATTGCTCTTCCGACGATGAAGGCTGTCGACGAGGGAGCGGCGCCGCAGACAACGGAGCCCAGCTCGAACAGCAGGACGCTTGTGAGCATGACGACTTTGACGGAATAGAGAGTGTAAAGCTTTCCAAATAGCAGTTGGAACGAACAGCACGTCAATGTGTACGCGCTTCCGTACCAGCCGACGTCGGGAAGGGAGTGGAATTCGTCTGTGATTTGAGGGATGGCCTGGCCAGAATTCGTTAGCACGCGTAGCTCAGTGGCCTGAAGGAATGGAAGGCATACAGTGGAGATGATGAGCCTGTCGAGAGCCACGAGGAAGATGCTCAGAAAGACCGAGACGAGAAGCAGGAAGACCTTGGTGGCCGACTGCGGCTGGTACGTGTCGTCGATTTGGCGCGCATCAGGTGTGGCTGCGGCATCTTGAGAGCTCTTCCCAGCATGTGTCGTGTCTACATTTGATTTAGTGCTTTGAGGGGCCTCGGGTCGTCCATGCTCCATGGTGATTATGGTGCTCGCTGCTCCAATCCAACGCAGAAAACTTTCTTGGAACTGTAGATGGAACAGAACAAGAGGCTGTTCAAGGATGTGTGTAATCAGAATTGTGTCTTAAAAGCCCAACCGTGGACGAAAAAAAAACCCTGGCTTTTAAGTACACGGGGCAGGACTTTGGGAGCTATTGTCCGTCGGGGTTTACCAGAACCCGAGATGGTTGGTGGGGGCGGATTCTTGCGTCGGGCTTTGTCAAACGTCCGACGCCACTCATTGTTACCCGAGAGTAGCGGGCCAGCCACGTAGAACACAAGCCACGTTTATGATCGCTTTTCTGAAAGTTGATTGTTGTCATCGCCTCTATCTCTGTGATGAACCAAATATTGGAAGTTGTCGTGGTCGGCGCTACCAGGGGTTATTCGGCAGAGAAGGAGACTTCAGCGAACACAATGATTGAAACGAGTTAAATAAATGCAACTATAAAAGATGATGCGGACGTCTACGAGAATTTCAAGTGTACCATATAGGTGTTAACTCCGCAACTCGCCAGTTTCACCCGCCGCGGTGGTCACCCAAAACTCCAATCCATGGCAGCCCAGTTCATGAACTGATTCACGCCAGGGTCCAACGGCAACTGTCCAGGCAGGCCGGGGTTAGGAAAGCCGCCAAGTCTCATTCCAGCATAGCTGCCTTGCCCTTCCATGCCGTAGAGCAGGCCGTTACTACCGAAGCCACCAAAGCCCATCGGCATCGGCACCGGAACGCCACCCATGTCCACACCCGTAGCCGTACTGCGTTGCTGCTGTTCCACGTCGCCCTTTTCTTGCGGGCTGAGCGCCATCTGCGCCATCCGTTGCCGGAAGCGGGCCACGATTCTCGGGGGCGCCGGAGGTTGCCCTGACGCCTGGAGCGCTGCCTCGCGAGGCCCCCACGCCTGCGAGACCATGCCGGCGAAGATCTCGAAGAAGGGGTTCTCATCGGCGGTCAGAGGGGAGAAGGAGAATCGGGCGTCGTAGTGGGTGCTCATGACCTCCCATGCCTGTTCGGCGTGCTCGCCGACAGGCCGTCTCCTGAGCTCTTGAACGATGTGGACGTACGCGGGGAACGGGAAGTAGAACTGAAGGAGCCAGCGGTAGCCCTTGGTCAGGGGTGAGGTCATGATCTTGGTGTCACAGTCCAGCATGGTGAGCGCGTAGGAAAGAGAAACGTTGCGCTGCGCCTCCGTCTGAGAAGCGGAATCCTTCGAATAGTGCTCTATGAGGCGGTATCTGGCAAGGAATGATCGGGCTGTCCAGATGGTCATGAAATGGAGTGGGTTCTCGGGGTCGCAGAACCGGAGATACTTGTCGCTGATGATCCTCTCTAGGCCGGCTAGCCCATCCTCCTTTTCAGTATCTTTGGCAATGGGCTTCAGAGCGGGAGTGGTGAAGTCAAGATGAACAGCAGCGTGACGGAGGAACTCGCCGAGCTCACTGCGCACTGCGGCGAAGAGGGCCTCGGTGCATTTCCCCTGCGCTGGTGGTGACTCCCTCATCTCCGACCAGAGGTCCGAATCGTTCACGTTGAGAGGAAGCCTGCAGTCCCAGGTTGGCCCTAGAGCTGCGGATCTGTGATTGGCTAGTTCGCCGATGCGGGCGTCGAAGAGGACGAGCGACCACCAAAGCCTACGGCGCATCTCGGCCTCGAGAGCGGTGCACCTGGAATTTTCTGACTCGTTATCGATGCCCATGCGTTGCGCAATGCGGAGGGCCACGCCAAGCATGGAGGAAAGAGATCGAGGATCGGTCCTGGCACCAAGCGAGACAAGGTAGAGGAGCAGTGCGGTCAAGCAGTCGCGATCACCGGTTCGTAGAAATCCACAGTTCTGCAGTGCTTGCTCACAGCCGAACTGATACGCCGTCAAAAGATTTTCCTTTGATGAACTAAAGATGGCTTGGCAGTCATCCTCGGCAAGACTCTGGATAGAGATGCAGTAGATGCTAAGCATCAGCGCCTCCAAAGTGACGCTAGTGCGAGCAATATTGCTGGCGGCTTCTATAATGCGTCCTTGCAAGCTGGGAGCGTGTGTGACTTTGAGCAGCGGGTTCACGTTATCCAAATATATCTGCCAGAGGCGGAATATTTGGACCGGCTCGGGGTGCAGAGTGGAGATATCGACCGGGGTCTTGCGTGACTGCAGCAGGAGGTGGTCCTTGTTCGTGTTCAGTAGATCCCACGCGCTCTTCACCACACCCTCACGCACATCATCCTGCGAGGAATCACTGTCATTGTCGGGATCTCGGAACTGTTACCTATCTGTTAGTGACGTGGGGCTTCATCCAGACGCTGGCAGCCGTACCCCTTGGCTCATGGCGTGCCAGAAGTTCCTGGGAGAGTCAGTCATCTGGAGAGGGCTTCGTTTCTTGCACATACTTGGCCTCGTATGTTCGTTCGGGCTTGGAGGCGGGCGAGCGAGGCAGCTGCTCTACCACCTCCTCGTCTGAATGGCCGGTGTCTTCGATGTTGGGAGACGTGTCCTCCCCAACCGGATCCTGGTGGAGCGGCTCAAATTTAACATTGTTCTGGCGGAGCAGGTCCTCATATTTGCTGAGGCGGTCCAGCAGCTCTCGTTCGGGAAACCTGCGCTTTCTTCGGCGCGGATTAAGCGTGGCCGGGACACACGAGACCTTCGACCTGATGCAGTTGGCACAGGGAAACTTGCGGTTGCACTTGATCTTGCGCTGCTGGCAGAGCACGCACGCAAGCACCCGCTGTACTTTCCGCGATTGGGAGGACGGAGGAGACGTGATTGGGCTGCTCTGCTCGGACGCGTGCCATGCCACCGACATGATTGCATTAAGCACCCCTGTTCTGTGGAATGGAAAGAGTCGTGGGTTGTCTCGGGGTTTTGTAGTGTCCGACCAACCCTCGGCCACTAATTCCTCCGCCAAGCTATACCCAGACTACTCTTGTGTGACGTAATGGCGCATCCTTCAATGCACGCGTCCTGCCATCATCCGCTGCTGCCTGGAGTTCAGTAGCGACGCTTGAAAAAACCACAATAGCATAAAGATACTTACAAGAGATAGATAGCTCACATCTTAAAAAGTACTAGTTACTTCTTAGTCTAATACTCTCGAGCTTTGATTTTGTGAAACAACTACCTTCTAGGAAAGAGATGCTTTATTAGCGAATTGGATGTTACAAAGAGGCCCTTATTGGAACCTCACCTACAAACTGCAGTAATAACACAGCTATCTAGCCGTTATTCGAGAATAATGGAGACATTCATCCGAGGCATTCATCGACATACAATTGCTTAGACAGACTGATTGTAATTGAGTCAGGAGCTTTCTAGGAGAAATAAGACATGACGATGTCTACCACGGCGAAGTCCAATACAAGTCCAAGCTCCACAGTTGTCCGCCATCATCAAAACCACACCGGTTCCTATTAATTTCCAGCGAACCCTGGGCATAGGAGGATGAGAAGAACATATCATGTCCAGAACAATGCCCATAGCAGCGATAATCCGTAAAAACGCCATCCCATCCAACCCACCATGCTCGCCAGAAAATCAAATCACCCTTTCCCCGTAAGCACCCAAAGTACACAACGAATCCAGATATTTTTCATCCTCTCTATTTCTTCCTCTTCCCCACATCTAAATCCCCACTCGCGATCAACTCCCTCCTCCGCGCCTCCACCCTTTCCTTCTTCTTGCTCAGCTCCTCAATCTGCTTGTCCACATCCACCTCCGCCTGCTTGAACAGCCGGATGAACGTCTCCTCCATCTGCTTGCTATACGGATTCCGCTCGGTGCCCCTCTCCGGCAGCTCGACACTGCGGTCCTCCTGCCCGGCCGCCTTGCGCTGGGCCGCCGCCTGCGCCGCCGCGGCCGCAGCCCCCTTCCCCTTGCCCCTGCCCGTCCCCTCGGGCGGCCACTGGCGCTCGTCGTCGGTGAGCGCCGCGTACAGCACCTCGGTGGGCTCGTTGAACTCGACGAAATCCAGAATCTCGGCCTTGACGAGGTTGGCGGTGCGCTGGCGCTCGGCATTCTCGGCGGTGCCGTACGGCTCGAGGTAGAGGTAGTGCGAGCGGACGGCGTGCTTCTCGCCGACGAACGGCTGGAAGTACAAGCGGATCTCGACGGTGAAGCCGCCCCAGCCGGTCTCGCGGACCTCGAAGGGCGGGTTGGCGATCACTGTTGAATCCCTCTGTCAGCACCGGCCGAATTCTTTTTAGAGCAAGGGGATGTTCGTACTTCTCTTGTTGTTGGGATATGTCTCGTGCAGGCTGAACTGCACCTTGTTCAGCCAGGTGCTCATGTCCGGGCCGCCGTCCACGTTCTCGATGTACACGCGCCAGCCCGTCGTGTGGTCGTCCGGGATGCCCGGCGGGCGGTTCTTCTCGTCCAGCTTCCAGGCCTCGGAGCCGATGCGGAAGGCGCGCGTGATCTTGACGCCCTTGACGCGCTTCTTGTCCGACAGGCCGACCATGGCGGTGTAGGGCGTGGAGGGCGTGGAATTGAGGGTCGCGGTGCGGCGGTGGCGGTAGGCCGAGGAGGTGTCGATGTGAGGGAGCGACTGGGCGTGCTGGTGGCGCGCCGGGGTGTGGTGGGTGTTGTGGTGCTGGCTCTGGGAGGCGGCGTGCTGGGCGGTGGTCTTCTTGCGCGCGGAGGAGGAGTGGTCGCTGTCGCGGTGCGGGAGGGTGGTGGTGGTGGTGGGCGGCTCCGAGGCGGGCGCGCTCCGCTTGCGACTGCTGGCGGTTTGTCCAGTGGATTGTGCGGGCTGGTGGGAGCTCTTGCGACGGTTGCGCGCGCTCTCTTCTTCGTCGGAGGACCTGGGCTCGGCGAGCGAGACGTTGCGGCTGTGGGTGCGGCGCTTCTGGTTGGCGGGCTCCCACACGCCTGGCGCAAAGTCGCCGCGCAGCTCGGCGGGGATGAGCTCGGTGGGGATGCCGTTCTGGCTGGTCGGGGTGCGCGACGGGGTCGGGCGGGCGGACGAGTTGCTGCGCTTGTGCTTGGTGGTGGTGTTTGAATTTTCGGGCAGGCCCTGCGAGGCGGAGCCGGGCGTGTTCGCGGCGGAGGGCGATTGGGCGGCGGGCGTGCCGTGGTTGGAGGCGTGGTGTCTGGCAGCAGGGTCCTGAGCGGGAGCGGGAGCGCTGCTGGCTTGGGCTGGGGCGGCTTGGGCGGCGGCGGCAGCGGAGGGCTGGGCGGCGGCGCTGGTGGTTGCTTGCGAGGTTGAGGGCTGCGGGAGCGGGCTGTCGGCTACGCCATCATTCCCACCGCGAGAGGGTTCAGCGACAGCGCGCGCCGGCTGGTCGGCCGCGGACCTGGCGGGCGCTGGCACGCTGTGCGACGCGGGCGACGCGTGCTGCAGCCTGTCTGGATGCTCGACGCGTTGTGGTGTTTCCGCGGGCATGCTTGGCGCCCTTGCAGCTTTCCGATGAGGTCAGGATGCGGCTGCTGCGATCGCGGGTCCAGCGCTCTAGAAAAGTGCGGCCTACTGCTCTCAGGCCACCGCAATGTGAGCTGAACAACAACACCACGGTCCCAATGGCGTCGACTGCAGCTGCGAGGAAGATAGTGGTGTGCGGAGGCAATGGCTTCCTTGGTACGTGCTTCGTAGGGGCGCTTTTTAAACCACATCACACATGGCTGCTCCACCGCCGAGACTGACTCCTTGACCTTCCACAGGTTCACGCATCTGCAAGGCCGCCGTGCAGCGTGGTTGGACCGTCACTTCCATCAGGCACGTCTCCCCGACCACCTCTCCCTCCTCTCCAACGCAATGCCGCTCCATCGCCCTCCTCTCCTGCCCCTCCTCTCTCTCCATCCCTCCCCCATCCCCGCCGCCGGCATGACGTGCCGCTCCCGTCAAGCGCCGCCCAAGCCGCCGGCCTGACCGACTAATCTCGAACCTCGAAACCCGAACACGCACGAAGGGAAAAAAAAGCTGACACGTCGGCCCGTTCTCTGCTGCAGCCGCTCCGGCGAACCCACCTGGTCCAGCGTGTCCGCCTCCGCCGACCGCCCCCCATGGGCCTCGTCCGTCCAATGGCACCGGGCCAACGTCCTCAACCCGGATGAATACCAGCAGCACCTCGCCGGCGCCGACGCCGTCGTGCACAGCATGGGCATCCTGCTCGAGGCCGACTACAAGGGCGTGCTGCAGGGCAAGGAGTCGCCGCTCAGCGGCCTGTCGCGCGCCTTCTCCGCCTCGAAGCAGGGCAGCCAGAACCCGCTAGACCGCAAGCCGGGCGAGGAGCTGACGCCGCAGGAGAAGGACGGCCAGCTGACGTACGAGCTGATGAACCGGGATTCCGGTAAGCAAAAGCTTTATCCTCTTCTCTTCCCCGCCGTTGTCGTCGTTGCTAACACGCAATCGCCAACAGCCATCCTCCTCGCCAAGGAGTCCTCCGCCCACCGCGTCCCCACCTTCGTCTACATCTCGGCCGCCGCCGGCGCGCCCGTCCTGCCCAAGCGCTACATCACGACCAAGCGCGAGGCCGAGTCGACCATCGCGTCGCAGTTCCCGACGCTGCGCAGCGTCTTCATCCGCGCGCCCTTCATGTGGGACGCGTCGCGCGGCTTCACGCTGCCCATCGCGGCGGCCGGCGGCGTGGCGTCGCTGGTCAACAGCGCCGTCGGGGGCCGGCTGACGTGGCTGATGGGCGCGGGCGGCGTCAAGCCGCTCAAGGCGGACCTGGTTGGCGAGGCGGTCGTCGAGGCGGTCGAGGGTGGGGAGGCCAAGGGCCCCGTGGAGGTGCCCGAGATCGAGGCGCTGGCGACGAAGCATTGGCGGAGGAATATGCTGTAGGAATGCAAACATCACTGCCGCTTGTAAGCTTGTGGGTAGCCGTGTAGACTGTACAGGCGTACGGAAAATGGACATCTCTGCTTTTACTGTGGTTGTTCGGTGCAAGTAGTCTCATTCGCCATCCAGCCAATGATGCAAGAATGAGACAATGATTTGATTGTGACAACGTATTCGAAACATTTAGCTACATCTACATCAGATCAAGTACGTCAAGTGCAATATCCTGATGCTGTGCTCGACCTCACCTGTCTCCCAGCCCAGCCTCGATGAGCACGCCAAGACCAACATTCGCCAGCATCCACAACCGCATCATCACAACAAGCAAAAGGCACAAAAGTATCTCAAGTCAATTGAGTTCCTCTGCAAACTATCTAAGCTCAATCTGCCCTCAGCAATTTTCATGTTTTTCTCATTAGCAACTCGACCGCCGGAGTTCTGGGCCGGGGATGTGGTCGGCTGCTAGGAGTCAAATTTAATCTCTGTTTGATACCATCATCGGGCGTCACCTTGAGCAGTGAGAAGCATGAAAGCCAAAAAGCTACCTACTTGAAACCTCCCAAGGCGAGGTTTTGGTTGGAAGTTGTGTACAAGTCAGGCTCGAAACTTCCAGAACGTTGGACAGACAAGGAAAATGAAGTGCAATGCATGGTGCTAGTATATAGTGAAGGAGGAGAGAAAAAAGAGATATAATACTTACTGTGCCGTGCTGATCAAGGAGTGTGAAGTGGAAAAAAGAACCACAGCGAGTGACTTAAAGGCAGAATTGCCGGTGGCAAGATGCAGTAGAAAGTTGCCAGTTTGTATATGGTTGTCGCGAGAGCCGTCAAGTCGTTAATGCAAGTGGTGACGAAGTGAAGTTGAAAGAGGCGGTAGCCAATTGGGACATGCCGATGCAATCCTGAAGATTGAGTGAAGCGACAATCCAGATGCGACCAAACAGCCAAAGTTGGTAACAGCCGAAGGCAAGAGCAAGGTGGGTGAGGATTGCCGAAGATGCAAAAGGTGAAGATATCCAAAGTGAGGCGGGATACGGTGAGGGTTGTCGCGCTCGGAAGGTGGTCAGTAGTAGTATCTGGTCACGAGTCGAAGAGAGGAAGTGAGGGGAGGAGGGACAAATTTACTGGACCGTGGGTGGAAGAGGAAAAGTGGTGAAGGTATTGTTTGCGCTTTTTCTTTTTGTTACAAGTAGGAGCGAAGAACCTGAAAAGTGAGATCTGGCACTGCAAGTGTAGCATCAGCTGGCTCTCTTTGAGTTGTTTGCGGGAGACGACGAGAAAGCAAAGTATGGTGGCAGGTGGGTAGTGGCAAGAGAGCAGTCGCTAGGAGTACCAGACACTCAAGGGTAAAGTGTAAAGTGTGGTGCAGAAGAAAAGAGGAGATGGTGGGTGTGAGCCCGGGGCTTTAAGTAGGGCACTCTGCCACTAGCGTCACGAGGCAACAGCAGGCATGTTTTCAAAGAAGGCAGTCGCGGCGGCCGCTGGAAGCTACCTTTGGCGCGGAACAGTGATTGGAAGTCACTTTTGGCAGCATATGACGGACAATTTGGCCAGTCACCCAGCTTTCAGGACGTTCCTTATGATAAGTAAACGAGGAAGGTACGCGGTAGGTAGCATACTGACAAACACTTGCAATTCACCACAAAAAGCGTCGACCATGCAGACGGAGATGAAAAGCATGTAATTGTGCACTATCAAGGCCATCACACTAGTAGTCTAGCAACGCACACTCTACAACTCGATCTTGGACAGCAGCTTCCTCCCCTCCTTCCCCAGCGGCAAAGTCCCCTTCCCTCTCGGATTCATCGAATCATCTACATCACTCAAATGTCAGCACACAGCACGATCTCATCCGCCTCTTCCTACCGAAGCATGTTGACTCACCTTTACACTCCGCAAAACCGTTCTTCTTCTGCCCGTCGTGCGTGATACACGCGCAGTACACGGCGCTGGAGTAGTCCTCGGCGATGCTGCCAATCACGATGCGGTCGGCACCCGGTCTACCTCCGTCGTACACAGTACCATTCTGAAGGACAGGAAACTCCAAGTACGGAGCCTCGCCGTGGGCAAAGTTGAAGTGCTCGTCTACATTGGCGCTCGTCAGTGGCACATACGTCAGGAAGATGTGTGGTGGCTCTAGCGCAGTACGAAGTTGGGCCCGCAAGCCTTAAGACGGCAAGAGCATACAACATGCATGGAGGGTAGTATCCATCTGGATGCAGATACTCGGGAGGATTCGGAAGTCCACAGATGCATTCCCGCCGGTACCTTGCGTGTATGTGTTTGCTGCTCCAATGCTTCCAAACTCGTCCTTAAAGCTAGAAAAAAGAAATAAAGCCACGCACAGTCATTATAAGCATGAGGGTACTTGTCATCGCCTGTCACAGCATCAGCACTTCCATATCCTACCCAAGACGCAGACCGCGCCACACGACCGAAGTGTTTGGACCCATACCGACAGTCTTGCCGGCCTTGGCAAGGGCGAGAGCCTGCGTCGCAGCAGCGTCGATGTCGGCCTTGGTGTAGTCCGTGCCGTCGCAGTTGCAGGCGCTGGGCTCGTAGTAGATGGTCGCCATGGTGGATCAGTTCAGGCAGAAAGTCACAATGCGAGAGACAGAGATGGGCAGCGGTGGACGGGACTAAGCATTTATTTAAGCTTTCTGGCGCAGGTCACCGACATGGATGTAGATCTCCGTCGACGCATGAATGAGAGCATGCCTATCTACTTGCGGAGAGTGATACGCGTCCGGCGGGGGCACGGCTTGGCTCGTGGTTGGCTGGCGGCGGTCAAGCGCTGACGTATGCTTCGGACGGTCCCTGCCAAGAGCACGTTCACATGGCGAATGTTACCCTTGCGGATTGGAGCGTGCCGTGCCGTCCGCCTGGCACGTCCTGACGTCGCGTGCATACAAGCGCCGCGCGGAAAAGATGAGAAATCCAGCCATCTCTTCCTAGCAAGCACGTGGTCATCGAATGGTGAGTTGAAGTCAGAATCCAGACGTAAAGGTCGTCAATATCGTTGAATATCAGGATGCTTGTTCCACCTCCGCAATGCATGATATCTATTATTTTTTTTTTTTTACCATTCGTGAAGAGAATCAAGCAATCGGCGCGCTGAACACCAGCGAGACCCCATCGTCACCAGCCGTGATAACCTTATCCCCCGAGCCTTGAACAAACCCCATGACACCGCCGCCCTCGCCACCACCCCTGTGCCCTCTCCACTCGCCAACGAGTCCCCTATTCGCCGCCGCCGTTCCACCACGAGTATCCCACCGCCTAACGACGCCGTCGTTGCCGCAGCTAGTCAACAGCCACGAGCCCGGCGGTGCCTGCGAGCCGGGTTGCTGGGCAGAAGAAGAAGACTTGAGGAACTCGACCCTGATGACCGCCTGCTCCGTCTCCGTCTCCTCGTCGAAGTGCGCCTGCTGGATGTGCCGGCGCACGGCGAAGCGATGCGCCGTGTCGATGAGCGCAATGGAGCCGTCAACGCTACCCGCCGCCATGAGCGTGAGCGGCGGCACCGAGAACGACAACGTCTCGACACTGTCCTGCTGGGTCTTCAGGCTCGCGAGGATGGCGCCAGCCTGGCCCGCCGCAGCGCCGCCCTTGGGGCCGCCGACCTGCTTGCCGCCGGCAGCCTTGCCGCGTGCGCCAGCGCCGCGGGCACCGCTGGTTGCTGAAGGGTCGCCGCCCACGCGCGGGAGGCCGATGATGCGGATGTGGCCCTCTGCGCCACCGACGGCGGCGAAGGCGCCGTTGGGCGCTATGGCGACGCTGTAGAGGCCGCCTTCGACGCGGAAGCGCTCGTCTTCGCCGGTGAGGCCGACGACGGCCTGGCTGCCCGAGGGGTTCGTGATGCCCGCGGCGGCGGCCTCGCCGAAGACGTCCCAGACGTAAAAAGACTCGTCTTCAGATACAGTAGCCAGGAGCTTCCCGTCCGGCGCCCAGGCGCCCGCGGTGCTCGGGCCCGTGTGGAGGTAGAAGGCCTGGACGATGGTGAGCGGCGAGGCGGCGTCCGCGGCGTTGATGTTGTAGACCCAGACGGAGCCGTCCGAGGCGCCGAGTGCGATGGTGTTGGGGTAGGCCGGGTGCGGGCAGCTCGATATCCAGGTGATCTCCTCGACCTCTTGCGCCTCGGCCACGAACCTCCACGCCTTGCCCGCGCTCTTGGAGGTGTCGCGCCATGCGCGCAGCCGGCCATCCATGCCACCCGATACGACGTACTCGCCGGCGGGCTGGGTGAAAGCGATGGCGGCGACCGAGTCCGTGTGACCTTCGAGTTTGAAGAGGGGCTTCAGGCTCTCGCGCTCCTTCTGCGCGCCGGCGCCCTGCTGCGAGCCCGACCAGCTGGCCGGCAGCGGCGGGCGCTCCGGCTCCACGACCGCGACCTCGAATATGTATCCTGTGTCATCGCCGCCGCCGGTCGCGACGATGGCGGGGTTCTTGGGATGTTGCGCGATGCAGAATATGCTGTCCTTGTGGGCGTCGAAGTGGGCAACGCTGTCGTTCTCGAGCTGAATCTCCTGCAGGGGGGCGTCGTCTCCCTCGTCGTCCGATTCCATGGGCGCATCTTGGTCGTCGGGGAGAATCTCTTCCGCCTCGTCGGGGTCGAGCATGTCAACCTCTTCCTGCTCGTCGGGCCGCTGGGGCGGGGTTTGATTCGATGCCATTGCTGTGGATTAGGTGATTGAGTGAAACGCGAGAGTGACGGGGTATCTTGGAAATGGAAGGAAAGGCGCGCGAAGGCGTTTTGTAGGAGGTGGTGCTTAGAAATTGAGTCGGGGTTTATTTTCTTCTTGGTTCCGCCGCCCAAGGGAAAATTAATTCCCATGCGGCGGGGGCGGGGCGATTGGCGCTTACGTCATGCATCGCCTACGGAATCCGACGCAAAAAATCATCAGCACGCTTTGTCATCTTCCATTCCGTCGTAGGATGTTGGACATGCTCGCTACAAAGGTAAGCTTATTTGATTCTGTAACTATAGACTGATAATAGCAAAGCCATGAACGCATTGGGTACTGACTACTTTCGGGCTACAACGCAGCTGACAAGGCGAAACACGACGAAAAATTGTACAGTCGAAGCTAAAGGAAACGTCCTCCTGCTCCTTGCCCGTCTTTATAATTTCTTTAAATCCTACACATCTACAACTTAGCGCCCTGCGACCTTCTCTTCTCCTTCTCCTTGTCCCTCAACAGCCTTCTGAGAATCTTTCCGCTCGGGCTCTTGGGAATAACGTCAATAAACTCGATGCCGCCCTTCAACCATTTATGACGCGATTTGTGCTCCTCAACATGCTTCTCAATCGCCCGCGCAACCATGCGATCGCTCTCCTCCAGGCCGACCTGGGGAGACTTGACGACGAAAGCCTTAGGAACTTCGCCAGCCCTATCATCCGGGATCGGAATGACAGCGCAGTCATTCACGTAAGGGTGCGTCAGCAAGTGCGCCTCGAGCTCGGCGGGGGCGACCTGTAGGCCCTTAACCTTGATGAGCTCCTTGATGCGGTCGACGATGAAGATGTGCTCGTAGCCCTTTGGCGACTTCTTAATGACAGCCTCGTCGCCCGTGCGCATCCAGCCGTCCTGGAAGGTCTCCTTGGTGGCATCGGGCTTGTTGTGGTAGCCGAGCGTCACGGCGGGCGACTTGACGAGCAGCTCGCCGGGCTGGTCGTAGCCGGTGATCTCGGTGCCCTCGAGGGTCACGAGCTTGACCTCGATTCCGGGGAGCAGCGAGCCGGAGGAGCCGAACCACACGTCGTGATCAATGGTGGAGCAGACGACGGTGCTGGTCTCGGTGAGACCGTATCCTTGGCGAATCACCCACTTGGGGTACAGCTTGCTGAGCTCGTCGGCCGTTTCCTCTCCGAGTGGTGCTGCGCCAGTGAAGACGGCATCGACGCTGCTCAGATCGAATTGGTCGCAGAGTTGCTTTTGCTTGGTCAACAGGATAATGATCGGAGGCACCAGGTACAGGCAGTTGATCTTGAAGCGCTGAATCGTCTCCAGGAACGGCTTGAACTCGAACTTTGGCAGCACAACAACGCGATCGCCGCGGTACACACTGGCATGGCAGATGACGACGAGACAGTAAATGTGGCTCATGGGAAGCAGGCCAAGGGCGGTCTCGGTGTAGTCGCTCTGAGTTCCAGGCGGGATCTTCTTGTCTCGGCATGATTTGTCAAAAGTCTTGATCTGCATGGTGTTCGCAATGACATTGCGATGCGAAATCATGACGCCCTTGGGAAGTCCAGAGGTACCGCTAGAGTAACACAAGAAGGCGGTGCGGCGTGCACCTTCGCCCTCCTGCCATTCCAGCTTCTCAAGCTTCGCCTGGCTTTCACCCTCCTTGATCAATTGATCGACCGTCTTGAACTCGCTGGGAGCCGGTTTGCCGCCCGTAAGCTCCTTAGGCACGTCCAAGATAAAGATGCGGTTCTTCGGGATGCCGGCTTTTGCGCAAGCCTCGAGGGCGGTGGGAAGAAGTGGGAGGCACGTGAACAAGCATTTTGCGCCGGAGTCCTTCAGTTGGTACTCGATCTCAGGTGCGGAGTAGGCGGCGTTGGCAGGAGTCTGAATACCGCCGAGACGATGGGTGGCCCATGCGAGGGTCAGGGTGTCAATCTGAGGACATGTCAGCTTCAATTACGCACGCATTGGGCCAGGATGGCTGTGGGACGTACCGTGTTCACGCTGAAAACACCAATGACCTTGTCCCACTCGGAACCCTGGTTTGGCTTCCATCCGAGCTCTTTGGAAAGACCGCGAGCGAGAGCTTCGACGCGGTCCTTGACGGTGAGCGCGTCATATTCCTTTCCGGTCAGACCGCAGGTAAAAGGTGGGAATGAGTAGCCAAGAGGATGGCGACCGTAGTTCTCGTCAAAAAGGAAGTCGTAGATGGAGACAGAGTCTGGCGGGTCAAACGGGAGCTTCGGAACCCATGATGGGGGATGGAAGGACATGGCGGAGGAGTGAAACAGGGAATCTAAAACGCGGCAAAACCAGAGGACCAGAAATTGAAAGCGTCGCAAGCGAGACGCGCGGAATTTAGCGTGCAGGGCTGGTTGGAGGATGGAGGAGAGGAACAATGTCAGATTCCGGGAATGGGAGGAGGAGGTACCCGGGGTGTTGGGATGGCGGCTGCCAAGAGTGTGGGGATAGCCTCACAACTAGTCCTGAATGAGACGAGCCGAGGCTATGACCTCGGTTAAGGCGCCCCCAATGACGCAAGCTTCGGCAGGGGTCTCTCAACGTCACCTCAACTGCCGCCAAACTCGCCGTCAACACTGGTGTCCGTGCGTGTCCAATCCAATTGCAGCCTCATGAGCAGGATCGGGGAGGATTCTCTCGGCCGTGCCTCGACCTGAGTCGACACCTACCTCCAAGGCTTGGGTGGACAGATATCCAGGCGCTCAACTGACACTGCCTCAGAGCATAGTGAGAGGTAGGCTGCACTTCACTCATGCACTCTCACCTGTTTTAACTCTGCGTGCACTCAGCTGCGCGCTAACTTGCTTCCACATGCTCCCACAATAGCTTTCATGCAGTACAATAGCACAATGGCAATTGTTGAGGACACACGCATAAGCTTAAATTCCTGACTCTGCACTGCACTTTCATCCACCTCCTCCGAACGTTTCCTCGTCGCTTTCTGCTAAAGTCCACCGTCACACCCTACCCGCGCATATTCTGCGGCCCAGCACGAGGCATTTTGAAGCACAGGCACTACTGAAGCGCTTCCTCGTTGATATATCATCCCCCCTGACATCCACCAGACTCAGCCCGTCATGTCTTTCAAGGAGCTGTTCGGTCTTTGCGCCGGAATGGATGATACCGGCATGCACCTGCTCAACTCCAATCGGTCGGCAAGACGCCGTTCGGCACAAAAGAGCACGGACGTAACTCAGGACATGTATACCCAGACTGAGGAGTCTTCCTCTTTGCAATCCCCGACTTCACCGCACAGCTCGACTTCGCCTCCTCTATCATCCCTACCCTCCACCAGGACCAGCTTTTCCTTCCAAGAAAACGAGACCGAGAGTGAGCTTTCTTCTGTTCCCAGTGACCTCAGCGACTATGACGCCAAACCGCTGCCAAAGAGGCGGAAGACCGAGCACGGCACCGCTTCAAGACGCCAATCTCAAACCGCCAGCAGGGCCTCGACGGGTTCCTTGAAAAAGCAAGGGAAGAATCAGAGGAATACTTCCTTAATAGTTGTTTTGAAGGTCACCAGAGACAGGCTCAGGCAGGTTTCTCACAACCTCGAACATGCCTCTCAGCAAGCATTCTCACTTTCTGTTGCAACGCTGCAGTCGACAACAAAGCCACAGGATTCGGTCCAAGATGGAGACCTTGCACTCCTGACCCCGCCAGCAACTGTAAAGCGCAAGCGTGCAGGGAGGCCCAAAAAGCCAGCTACTCCCTCATCTCCGCAAGCATTTACGCCCGATCCTCCCGCCATTCCCCACGTTGCCGATCCAATCCCGGATGACGTTCAGCCCCTCGTCGAAGTCTCAAAGCAGCTCATGGCTCTCAGCAGCTGTCCCATCGATACCAAGCCCGCTCCAATCGGGAGCCCGGAAGTCTGGGCTGACGGTCGCCAGGCTCTCTGTGAGTCTTTGCCCTACTACCGGTCCTACCAAAGTGCGGGATATTGCACCAACGGCTTCGCGATTTCTTTCATGTTCGACCAAGAGGGCAGTCCAAGAGACTACATGGACTCTGAAGTGGTCATTGCCCGTTCGGGAGGCGGACTGTCGAGAGACAAGACTACCGGCAAGATGGCGCGCCAAGCCGACCAGACAGAGGGAAGCCAGGTCAAGAGCGTCAGGAACAGCATGGACCAGTTCAACCCGGTGGCTATCCTCTGTGGCAACCGTAACCTGCAGTGTCCTTCGAAGATGCCACATGTCTATAACGTTCTTGACTGGTTCAAGCCTACTCACATCTGGTTTGAGAAGGTCAATGGCATGGCCAACATCCGGTATCGATTTGAGAAGCTTCGCAAAGATACCCAAAGCTGGTGGGCTTCATCCCAAGGACCGGAGCCAACCAGGATCGGTGACCAGGGGCCGCCTCGTGTGCGGTGCTGCTCGCAATGCCAACAGACGAGCCAGCAGGTATATCTCCCGGGTTGGATGTGCCTACAGCCGGAATGCCCCCAATTCTGGAGACTGGACTCCGGAAATGAGCCCCAGGAAGCCGGCCTGCTCTACGATCCGCGGTTCCTGAAGCAGCATACCCCCTGGCCGCATGCCAGCGCGCCGCAGCCTCTCCGACCGGACCACCTCAGTCTCGGACCGAACCCCATCCTGGGCGACGACGTCTCCTGGGCAGCAGCGAAGGGCCTAGTCTGTCCCCAGTGCGGCCGCTGCAACTCCAGAGAAGCGTGGGAAGGCTGGGAGTGCGGCAACTTAACCTGCGCCTTCACGCACCGCCTGCCGCACGCCGACATCCCCGCGTCCGCCCTGCACGACCCCTACAACCCGCTGTCCGCCGGCTACGCGCCGTCGCGCGACTGGTTCGCCCCCGCGCTCCCGCTGCGCGTCGCCTTCGCCCACAACTACCGCATCAACCGCGTCGCCCTCCCCGGCACCGACGGCGGCTTTGTCGCCCACCTCGTCGCCAACGCCGCCGTCACCAGCGAGCCCGCCGGCCCCGACGCCATGTGGCTCGACCTGCAGACGGCGCCCAACCTCGGCCTGCGCCGCCGGCCCCTCGCCTGCAGCACCCTGCAGGGCCCGCTGCTGACGCAGCACTTCGCCGTCAACTACGGCATGCCGTACAAGTTCGTCGCGGCGACGTCGTCGCGCCCGTTCGCCGGCGCGGCCGCCGCCGTCGTTGCCGCGCGCTCGCGCCTCGACTGGGCTGCGCGCTTCCTCGTCGGGGGATCGCAGGAGCCGTTCAACGAGCTGCTCGCGCTGGGGTATTTCGAGCGCCAGAAGATCGACTACCATGATGATGGCGAGCGCGGGCTCGGGCCCACCATCGCGACGCTCTCGCTCGGCGCGCCGGCGACGATGAAGGTGCGGTTGAAGAGCAAACACTTCCATGGCGTGTCGAAGGCGGGTGCGTACGTTAACGTCTCGCCGGTGCCGGGGGCGGATCGGTACGAGGAGCGGGTTGCGGCGCATGAGGAGCTGGAGCGGCTGAGGCGGGAGGGAGATGAGGGCGCGTATAAGGCCAGATTGAAAGCGTTGCCCGAGGAGTTGGGGCTCAGGGCGAGGGGGAACGCGAAGGATGTGTTGAGCTTGCATTTGGGGCATGGGGATGTGGTGGTGATGCATGGGGCGAAGATCCAGGAGTACTATGAGGTGAATCGTCTTCCCATGTTTTTCCCCCAGCACTGGCTTATTTCAGAGCGGAAACTGACATTGGCGAACAGCACGCTGTCGATCCGATCGGAAAGCTGCGGTTTGCTCTGACGTGCAGGTACATTGACCCGGAGTCGCTGAGCCCGGAGGATAGGCCTGAGTATGTGATCGAGCCGGATGACGGGGATTACGATGGGGCAAGGTTGCCGCAGGTTGCGGTGTAGCATGCTTGGGAAAGAGGCGTATGGCTTTTGCGACTCTATGGACTGACGGTAGTATTATATGTTCTACTGTTCAACCGGTGGCTACGGGATGGTTTGATATATGAGGGGTTGCATCAGGGATGGTTCGCATGCTGTCAACTAGTTTCAACACTAAAAAGGCGTTTCTCAATTGCCGCCTGTGCCATTTTTCTGCCCTGTCCATCCACCAGCCTGGCTATTGAACATTCTCTATGACGTCATGCAGTGGGCATGCGTACTTTTCGTAGTAGTCCAATCTTACATTCGAGAGCATGCGGCCGTTCACTATTGTCAGAGGGTATCCACCGGTATTGAAACGGAAGCCTACTCTGCTAAAGACAATTAAGCTCGTTCGATTTTAGAAAGCAAGCGTAAGCAAGCATGTAATTAGAGCATTCGACCAAAAGAAAGCTTCCAAGAAAACTGATCACGATTGCATTTGGAGCTGATGTGTCAACTTCACATAAAAGCCTTCTGCAATTTCTTCACGAGCCAGCATAACAGTCGATACCACAGCTCCCGAGAACGAAGTTCGCACATTCGCCATTCGGACATGTAGCTGTCACGCGGTTACCTTCGGCTCAAGTTCCTTGCGGGGGATCAGCCGGGGAAACAACAACTCCCTCTCCGCAATCTGGATCACTTCCTTTCCCTCTCCCTCGTTTCTTCCACACAATTTACAATGGCCTCACTACTAAACCCCCGTCTCCTCCTCTCCCAGAGCGCCCGCCGCCTCTCCCGCCCGCGGATACCACCACGCGTCTCGTTTCCCTTGCTGCAGCACCAGCGCGCCCGCCTCTCCACAGCCAAGCACCCGACCGGCTTCGCGCCGCCGGCGCAGGAGGAGCTGGAGGAGCTGCGGGAGCGGGTGCAGGAATTCACGCGTAATTTTTCCTCTTCCTTCCCCCAATTCCGTTCTCATCTAATGTTCGAGCACAGGACGAGAGATACCCGAAGAAGTCGCGGCGCGGACGGACCGCGAGAATGCGTTTCCGAACGAGATGTGGCAGAAGTTTGGGGAGGCCGGGTTCTTGGGGATAACGGCGGACGAGGCGTACGGCGGGCTGGGCATGGGGTATCAGGCGCATTGCGTGGTGATGGAGGAGCTGAGCAGGGCGAGCGGTGAGTTTTGTTTTCGCTGGGTAGCTTGGGGGCGTTGATCTTTCGGGACAGTTTGATGGTCTTCTCTTCACGGTGGAGTGCTGGGAAATTGGAGCGGCAAGCTGACGAGGGCACAGGCAGCATCGGCCTCTCGTACGCGGCGCACTCGCAGCTCTGCGTCAACCAGCTCATGCTCAACGGGACGGACGCGCAGAAGCAAAAGTACCTGCCGGGCCTGATATCGGGCGACAAGATCGGCGCGCTGGCCATGAGCGAGCACTCGGCCGGCAGCGACGTGGTCAGCATGAAGAGCACGGCGAAGAAGGTCGACGGCGGCTACGTGCTCAACGGCTCCAAGATGTGGATCACCAACGGGCCCGACGCGCACCTCATCGTCGTCTACGCCAAGACGACGCCCGACGCCGCCTCCAAGGGCATCACCGCCTTCATCGTCGAGACGACCGTGGAAGGCTTCTCGTGCCAGCGCAAGCTCGACAAGCTGGGCATGCGCGGCTCCAACACGGGCGAGCTGGCCTTCGACAACGTCTTCGTGCCCGAGGAGAACGTGCTGGGGCATGTCGACAAGGGCGTGCGCGTGCTGATGGAAGGCCTGGATCTCGAGCGGTTGGTTCTCAGTGCTGGTCCGCTTGGGTAAGCCACGCTATTCCCCCGTCCAAAGCAAGCAGAACTGACAACCCCCAGCATCATGCAGTCCGTCCTCGACACCGTCCTCCCCTACACGCACCAGCGCGTCCAATTCAACACCCCCATCGCGCACAACCAGCTGCTCCAGGGCAAGCTCGCCGACATGCACACCAAGCTGCAAGCCTCGCGCGCCTACACCTACTCGGTGGCGCGGCAGGTCGACGAGCGGCATGCCGAGATCGCGAGCGGCGAGTACATCATCCCGACGCAGGACTGCGCGGGCGCCATCCTGTACGCGGCCGAGCGGGCGAGCGAGTGCGCGGCCGACGGCGTGCAGCTGATGGGCGGTATGGGCTACATGAACGAGGTGCCGGCGGGCAGGTTTCTGCGGGATGCGAAGCTGTACGAGATTGGTGCGGGGACGAGCGAGGTGAGGCGGATGGTGATTGGGCGCGTGTTCAACCGGTTGTATAAGCAGTAGAGTGGAGGGGAGAAGTGTAGATACCGGCGTACAAACGCAAAAGCATTATTCCTATTTTCGATCTTCACTAGCGTGGCTGATTGTGGAACATGTAACAATTACTGGAGACCGAATGGATTCAACCAGATGTCCGGCTCAAAAGTGTTTTCAGACATTGTCTCTTGAACGGACAGCATATCCGAGCTATATTCATCAATTACTTCCATGCCATGCAGTCCCCATAGAAAAACGCCTAGCAATGCTCCCTCCCATCCAAAACGCCATGAATCCTTTCAATGCAAGCTCAAGAACAAAAACAATCACCTTCCCCTCCCATCTTCCACATCCATCGCCCGCACCAACTCCAACAGACTCCCTTCCTCCTCCATCAGCGGCACGTCAATGACATCCTCCTCGTCCAACCACGCCTCCTCCAGCGCCAACGCCACCAGATCCTTGACCGAGAACAGCCCGTTCTCCGACCAGCTCTCGGGATCCAGCAGCGCCTGGACCTTCTTGAGGATCTTCTCGAGCTTCCTGCGCTTGTCCTCGACGAGGCGCTCGAGCGCTCTCTGCTCGTCCTCATCATCGTCCTCCGAATCCTCAACGACCTTCCTCCTGCTTCTCTTGCTCGCCGCTTCCTTCTTGTTCCCACCCCTCCCGCCTCTGCCGTTCTTCTTTTTCGCCGGCGCAATCTGCGCCATCATCTCGTGCAGGATGAAATGCAGCCACACCAGATTCGTCTGCGGATGGAAACCCACCCACGTCCGGCCCGCCTCGTCGGCCTCGTCCCAGCGCGCCTCCAGATCGGCGAGCGGGTCGCCCAGGTACATGGCGGCGCGCATGTAGCGATAAATCTCGTACTGGTACTCCTCCTCGGCATCGCCCTCGAAGACGGCCGGGTCCTCCTCGAGATCGAGGTACGCGATCTCCGCCTCCTCCGGGTCCGGCGAGGCGAGCGGGTGCGTCATCTGGGCGCGCGAGAGGGTGTAGTCGATGATGGTGCTCTCGAGGCCGGTGAAGCCGAGGTTGCGGGCGACGTCGGTGATCGAGGAGGGTGCTGCGATGGGGCGGTTGGCGTTGGCCGGGCGGATGCAGATGTTGCCCATGTGCAGATCGCGGTGCTACATCTCTCGTCAGTATGCGGTTTCGACCTGTCACTCCGGCAACGAGTGGGCTCACCTCAAACCGCGCCTCCTCCTCGCCCTTCCCCAGCGCCAGCGCCACGCTCCAAAAAACATCCCACACGCCAAACACACCGCCCACCTCCTCCATCCGCACGTTCTCCAAATCCGTGCCCGCGTCCTGCATCTCAACCACCGCCCACAGCTGCTCGTCGTCGTAACTCCCCTTGCGCCCTGGATCGGGGAAGATGCTCCTCTTCTCCTCCTCCCTGCCCTCATTCCACGCGCGCCACGCATCCACAAAACACCCCGACGGCGCGCCCCGCAGGACCCTTACATCCCTGAAATTCGTAAACCCCGGCACGAGCGCCATCCGCTGCAGCAGGCGAATCTCGCCGGCCACGCTCTCCACCGAACTCATCCCCTCGATCGTCTCCCGCCGCGCCTCGGCCTTCTTCCCCCTGCCCGTCGGCCTGTTCTCCGGCGGCGGCTTCAGCGCGATGATCTTGAGCACCGACTCGTCCGACGCGCCGAGGCCCGGCTGCGGCGCCCGGAGCGCGAGGCGGTAGACCTCGCCGTAGCTGGCCTCGGCGATCTTGTGGACGGCGAAGTACGGCTCGAGCGACGCGGACCACAGCGCGAACGGGGTCGGGCATTTGCGGCCGGCGCGGTCGGCGCACAGGCGGAGGAGGGGCTTGGTGTAGGCCGTCAGCGGGTCGGGGGCGCGCTTGGGCGTGGTGAGAACGGAGGGGGATCTGCGGCGGCGGCGGGATGACGGTGGTGGTTTGGATTTGGTGGCGGTGGTTTTGGGGAGCGCGAGAGGGCGTTCGGGGGTGGACGTGGCGCGCGGGCGCGTTGTCGGCGGCCGGGTGGATGCGCCTTCGGAGGCGGAGATGGCATCGTCATCGTCGTCGTCGTCGTCGTCGTCGTCCAGGACGATGGTGGGGATGTCGCGCTTCCCGCGGCGGCGACGGCGGCGCTCGCTTTGCGGGGTTTGATCTTCGGTGGGTGTGACGGGCTTCTTCTTGTGGAGGAGTTGCTTCGCTCGCTGAGGGGTTTTGGGGGCGATTGGTGGCTTTTCGGAGTGCGCAGAGTCGGCAGGCTTCTTGTCCTCGGCGTTGGGGGTGCAGCGTTTCTTCAAGGTCTCGAGATTGCGGATGGGTGAAGCAGCGTTGCCGTCGATGGCCTGCAGCGCTCTGACGCGCTTCTCTCTTTTCCTTCGCTCCTTTCGCCCTGTCTTTTCCCTCTCCTTCACGTCCAGGTTCTCAATGGCGGCTGTAAGATCGTCGATGGCATTGGCGGGGGCGGACTTTGCATCGGGCGAGTCTTTGTTGGGGCTGGACCAGAAGCTGGTGGCGGCAGTGAAGGCGGGGGCTGCCTTTGGCTTCCTGCCGTATGTTGCTTTCGCGCGAGCCATGATTGTGTGGGTGGTATAGCGAGCGGAGGGAGAGCGACGAGGGCTGGTCATGGCCGAGGGCGAGAGTGACGGTCGTCGTGCGTCTTTGCCGTCGCCCCGGCGACTATCGATAAGGAAACCCCCACCCACGTCATTTTTTCCTCTACTACTTGCCGTTCCATTCCATTTGAACACCACAGCAGCCACGCTCATTCTCGACTCGTTCGTTCGAAATCGGGAGCAATCATGTTTCCAGCCGGACGTGTTTATGAACTCCATTGATAGCTAATATGGACTATGATAGCCCTCCCGCTACGCAAAGGAAGAAGTATTTCAAGATGATTTCCAAAGCAATAGAACCTTTTTCATGCCCAGTCTTCTCTATCTTGCCCATCTTATCTTCACTCGGAAACCCCTCCCAGACGCCGCAAGAAACCAATTGTCTGCTGGCTTCCGTCGAACTCCTTATCCGTAGGTTGTGTTCCGTCATGGTCGCAATCAATTTCCTTCGCCACGCCGTCAGTTAATTCCTGAAGGAGTGGCGAGGAACACTTTTGTGGACTGCATACCCCCTTCATTCATGAGCTTCCCAGCGAAGTCGCACGCGAGAAGCCCGCTCCATCTTCTCCGTCCCTCTTCTCATCATCCACCTTCTGTTCAGGCTGAGTGTGCTGCAGCCTCGGCCTTTCCGGTGTCGCTTGGATCTGTGTCGGCAGATGTGACAGCTTCTGGCGGACAAGCGGAACTCCCGTGTGAGAGCACGGAACCCCGTACTTTTCTGCCAGACTGGTACACGCAGGATCCTTCACTTCGCCCATGAATTGGTCGAACGAAGCCCGCCCCTCGCGAGATTCGGCCGCTCTGGCAAGAACTCCCGCAAGCTCATTCTTCTTTTGCTCCAGCTCCTTCAACAACTTGACGAGATTCGCGGGAGGCTTCACCGACATGGGAGTGTGATCCACTCTCTCGCCACTCTCAACGCGCCGGTCGTCAGTCATGTCAGCCCAACACTTGACACGCTCTTCAAGAAGCAATTTGCCTCCATCCAGTCGATCTTGAAAGCCAAACTTGCCGCCGCCATCCTCTTTGCGTTTGTCGACCTTCCCCTTGAAATCCTTATACGCTCCGCCAAGCTCGAGCAGAGGCATGTTGAGATCCGCAAATACCTGCAGGGTCTGCTGTACTCTGAGGAGAAGGATGTAATATTCCTCGTGCGGCACCTTTGACTTGACCGGTTCTTCGGCTTCCATGTGTACCTCATCATTGTTGCCTTCAGCCTGTTCCTCTTCTGTTTCTTCATCGGTATTCTGGTTCGCAGGCCTGACCAGCTGACATCCAGCTTCACATCTTTCGACGATCTTCGGAAAGGAATCGTGCCATGCGTACATGTGCCGCACAAGTTCTGGATGCCAGAATTCGGAATTCTCGGGATTCTGGCACGCTTCGACGACCCAGTATAGAGCCTTCGCCACTTCGTCATTGCTGCACATCTCGCAAAGCCCATCTTTCGCGGCCTCCGCAACTAGTCCGGAGTTGTTGACTGTCGAAGCCTTGGGTGGTTCATCTTTGATCTCATAGAGACGCGGGTTTCTGAGGACATGGTTCTTGCCTTTGTTGCGCAGGTCGGAAAGTTCAGAGAACTTTTTCTGTGCCATCTCGATAATCTTCTGCAGCTGGGCGGGCGAAGTGCTGTTGTCGTGTTGGTAATCTTCACAAAACTGGAATGCGAAGTGAAGAAAGAGATGAAATACCATGTTACCGCATAGATCGCAGTAACCCTTCTTGTCCTTGGCATTCTTCAGCCTGGCTTCTGTATCATTCAGCTTCTTCCTGAGGACTTCGATTGTGCCACCTTTCTTCTTGTCTTCACGATTGAGCTCTTTGATCTCCTGGTTGAGACCTGAATGCTCCTTCTTTCTCTCACTGCGTTCCTCTTTCAATATTTTCTGCGAGTTTGATAGTTCCTCCTTCCAACCTTCGACGTCTTCTTCAAGATCTGCAATCTTTTTCTTCGCCTTTTCCAGCTTCTTTTCAGTCGATCCCAGCTTCCTGTTCAACGATTCAGCTTCATTTCTTTTTGCTGTATACTCTTTGCTCATCGCTTTCTTGTCATTTGACAACGACCGGGCCGTCTCCTCAAGACTCTCCACTTTCTCTTGTAGCCTGTCCTTTACACTTCCCAGTCTCCCGACACTCTTCCATTCCGCTTCAGCACCTTTCTTCAGCTCCAAGTATTGCTTCTTCCACTCAGTCCTCTTCCGTGACATCTCGGCGAGTTCCTCATCCTTCTTCCCTAGCTGCTCCGTCTTCCTCTGCAGCAGGCTGGCAAACTTGTCGGACTGCGCCTGCAGCTCGACGCTCACCGCATTCCCGGAGTTGAAGCTGTCGATTATCTTCTGTTTTCTGTTGTTCTCGGCTTGCAGCAAGCTGACCCTGGTCTTGTAGTCGTGTATGTCTCTGTTTTGTGTCTTGGCATCTTCGAGGAGCCTCTCCAGCGTGGGTACAAAATCCTTCGTTCTCGGAAGCGCCTTGTCCAGCAACGCCAGCCTTGGGTCATCCAGCATGACCTTCTTCTCTAACGGCCCAGAAGCTGATGGAACCGATGGTTCTCGTGGCCTTTTTGCCGGCCGGTTGCTTGGCACCGGAGTAACTGCTCTCGATCCAACAGGTGTGCTTGAAGCCGTAGAAGCCGAATCAACGGCCCTCGAAACTGCTCCTCCTCTCTCGGCGGATCCAGAATCCTCAAAAACGATGCCCATACCTCGCATTGTTGACATTTTCTCCTGCTGCCGCCTCGGATCCTTCTTCTTCTTCTTCCATCCCACCCCGCTCCTCGACTCCACCGTCCACGGATTCTTCTGCCTGATGTTCGTCCTGGGCGTCGTCGTCGTCGCGGCCGTCCTCAACCTCGCGTTCCTGACCCCCATGATCTGCACGTCCGGCCCACCAGAGGAACTCTTCTTCCCCGCCTCTTTCGGCCTCTCCTCCACAAACTCCACCTCGTCGCCAGACCTCTCTTCAGCCCCAGCACCCCGCCTTCCACCGGCATTCTCGCCTCCACCAACCCTCTCCCCGCCGCCACCGCCCTCCACCAACACATCTCCTTCTTCACCGCCAGCGCCAAACGGCAAGAATGGCGGCCTGAGCGGTATGAGCGGCTCCTCCCCCTCCATCTCCTCCCCCCGCTGCTGCCGCTCTTCCCTCACCTCCGCACTCGCATCCCTGCTCCCACCAATGGCACGCGCCGTGCTCGCCTTGTTGCCCATACCAGCCTCGTCGTCGACGTGGGTCGCGGGCGCAGCGATCTGTTCAGGCGCCGTCGCAGACGGCGGTCGGTCTTGGTGGTTGTGATGCGGGGTGGGTTGGTCGTTGCGCGGTGCGGAGGACGACGGGGGTGGGGTCGCGGGGCTGGGTAGAGCGGTGGTGATGACAGCGTCGGTCGTGGCTGGGTGGTGCGGGTGTCGTTTGGGTGGGTCGGGGTCGGGGGGTTGTGGTTGGTTGGGCATTTTCCTTCCCTGGTTGCTTCGTGAGGTGTGTTGATGGTGTTGAGGTGGTATGTGATGTGTGGTGAGGTGGAAGGTGGTGGAGTTGTGGAGGCTCTATGATGTTGTTGAAGGTTGCTGAGGGTGCAGTTGTGGTGGAGCTGTGAGGTGGTTGGCTGTGGATGGAGCGGGCTTATATGCAGGGTCCAGTGCTGTGATGATTCTGGAAGGAGGCAGTACAGCTCAATTGGCCTATTTTGGATACTACGGGCTCAGTGGATGGACCCTGATGTATTTTGCAAGTGATCTGAGATAAGTCTACTGTGAGCTGGGTGACGTTGGACGTACGGATGCCGGCGAACCTATGCTAATGGCTTCACTTTTAAAGAATGAAGAAAAAGCGTTGTTAGTGCACAAATCAATCTCATACGCATTGAAGCATGCAATGACCATACGTAAAGAAAATCATGCTCTGAGTTCTTACAGTCAGGTGAGTGTTGCAACTCGGCAATTCTATCTTTCGTATTGTGATTGCTTCGGAATCGATGCTCCATCTTCCCCCTCTGAAACTCAAATACGCGAGAGTTCGAACGTAATGCGCTCGGGCGCAGAAGTCGGCGAATAAGTGAGGCAGAATTCATTCTGTGCAAAGACGATAAATGAGCAATGCTCTTCATAATTGGTATTCGGTTGGCCAAAAGACCAAAAAATCTACATCTACCTCTTTCACTCCTCCACCAAGCCCAAACCTTCACAGCCCGACCATACTCATCCACCGCCCTACTCCAACCCCAACCCATCCCTCACCAACTCAATCCCCCTCTCCCTCAACTTAAACTTCTGAATCTTCCCACTCGCCGTCTTGGGGAACCCATCAACCACGAAAACGTACTTCGGCACCAAATGATGGCTCAGCTTCTCCCTCACCCAGTCACGCACCTCCTTCCCCTCCACGCTCATGCCCTCGTGCACGATAACAAACGCCGCGACGACCTCACCGTACCGCTCATCCGGCAACCCCACAACACTCACCTCAAAGACAGCCGGGTGGGCGAGCAGACAATTCTCAACCTCGAGCGGATGGATGTTCTCGCCGCCCTTGATGATGAGGTCCTTGATCCGCCCCGTAATGCTGATATACCCCTCCTCATCCATCGAGGCCTCGTCGCCCGTCTGCACAACCCACATCAGTCCTTCCTTTCCTCAAAAACAGACGATCGAACATTTCGAGGTAAAAAAAAAAAAGGGGGGGGGGGAAAACTCACATGCATCCACACCCTCCCCTCCTCATCCGCCACAAGCACCTCCGCCGTCCTCTCCGCATCCCCCCAGTACCCCTTCATCGTCAAATACCCGCTCACCGCCAACTCGCCCCTCTCCCCGCACGCCAGCACCCTGCCCCTCTCCCGCGGATCCACCACCTTCGCCCACACGTGCGGCAGCACCCTCCCCACGCTCTCGATGCGCTTCGCCACCGGATCCGCCGTCGTCGTCATCGCGCTGACGGGGCTCGTCTCGGTCATGCCGTAGCAGATGGTCAGCTCCGTGAGGTTCAGCACGCGGTGCAGCTTGCGCATCAGCTCGGCCGGGATGCTCGAGCCGGCGGCGATGCCGGTGCGGAGCTGGGCGAGGCCGGTGGAGGGCACCGCGCCGTGGGCGAGCAGCTCGAGCTCGGCGAGGAACATGGTGGGGACGCCGTGGATGGCGGTGGCGGCGGTGGCCTGGACGGCGCGCAGGGCGGCGGCGGCGTTGAAGGACTCGCTCGGGAAGACGAGGGCGGAGGCGTGGGTGACGGTGGCCATGTAGCCGAGGATGGAGCCGAAGCAGCTGTTGGGGGAGTGTCAGAAGAGAAGGAGGGGAGGGGGAGGGAAAGAGTGGTACTGGAAGAGCGGCGGTGGGCAGCAGACGATGTCGGACGGGGTGAGGCGCATGCGGTCGCCGATGCTGTTGCCGTTGTTGAGGATGCCGCGGTGGGTCAGGCAGGCGGCTTTGGGCATCGAGGTGGTGCCGGAGGTGAACTGGATGTTGGCGATTTCGTCTGGATGGAGGTCCTGGTCTGGGAGGGGCCGCTCGGCGTCGATGCCTCCTGCTGCGACGTCCTGATACGGCGTCAGGCTGGGGAAGTCGTCTGGATTGATGCGGCCGTTGGAGTTGTCCACGATGATGATGGCTTGCAGTGAAGGTACCAGTTCGGATTCGACATTGGCGCTTGCGCTTCGCAGGTTGGGTAGTAGGTGAGTCAGGAGAGGGATGTTGGAGCGAGGGTCCTTGCGAGGGAGGTTTGTCTCGGTGCCAATGATCAGGTGGGAAGCCTCGAGATGAGAAAGTGCAGACACCACTTGAGCAGCGTTGAAGGCCGGGTTCAAAGGGACGAGGATAGCCCCGAGTTTGAACAGAGCATATGTTGCCTGGATTGGTGAGTATGGCTTTCCCTCTAAAGTACACCGGATGATTTACAGTTGCATATTCGATATTATTGCCCAGAGAAACGGCTACTCGATCGCCCTTCTTCACACCACGACCCTGCAAACCTCGGGCCAGAGCATTGCTTGCTCGATCCAACTCGTCGTAGGAGAGCTGGATTTGTTGATGCCAGGATATTAGGCTGGAAAGGAGAGAGTTCAGCCATTGACTTGGCTTGCACGAGACAACGGGGAAAATGCTCACGCAGTGCGGTGGCCATGTTCAGCTACAATTGAAGCAAAATGCTCGCCCACCGTCTGCTCCAGCAGCGGCGGCTTTATTGAAGTCAGCAAAAGATACATGCACGTGATCGTCTGCAAGAGCAATTGGCAACGGTACCTCGGTGGGGCCTCTGGCGAAAGCCTGAGTCAACAGACCACGACGGGCGTGCAGCACAAAGGGCGATGACGTGCGAGTGAGACAGCATGGGTTTCCTCGTCGCAGCAGCGCGCGGGGCGTTCTGGCGGTGGCGGCAAGGGATGATGCAGCAACAAAGATGGACGAAGAGGATGTCACGGACGAGGAGGTGGCGCTAAGGGAGCGGCGGCAACCATCCAATGCGCGGCGTCTGGGCAGCATGTTGACGCTGAGAGGGAGAAGGCGACATGGATGGCTCGCAGGAAGCCGGTCAGGCGTTCTGGGGACAGCTGGCTATCGACGAGGGGAGCGGCGTCGTGGTCGGCCTCGGGTAAGAAGCACGCTCACAACCATGGCCGGGGAGGGGGGGAGCGGATACCAGCGGCAACAACAGCGCGCATGTAGCTAGCTATGCGTGGAGCTCGCCCCTTTCAGGGCGCTGTTGGCGCGCGGTGGGCGGGAGGGCAAATGGTGGCTGGCTTTGTTGGAGAAATGCGGGGTTCCGGGGAACTCGGCGAGTGGGCGAGTGGGCGAGTGCGTCGGCGAGTGCGTCGGCGCGTGCGTCGGCGCGGGGCCACGACTTCTGTCTGTCCGTTCGGCGGCTGTTGGCTCGCTTCCTCTCCGACCACTTTCCTAATCCAGTACCCCGTCCTCTTACCCGCCCATCCAACCCATACGCGCTTATTTTCTTTCGCGCTGACGCCAAAATCTGATGGGGGGCCTGCGATGATGAGCCTGTTGTTGAGGCACTAAGATCGATCTTGCATGACAGCTCCCTACACCATGTCGTCGCACCGCCGCTCCGCCCACCCTTCTTATCGCTCTCTCCCTCCCGTGAACGGGCGCGGAAAATTCGGGGACTGCGATGCGGTCTTCTGCGGAATAGCCGCGGCCACGCTGCAATACTTATCAATAAGCAAAGCTCCCGTCCAGAATCCGCCTGCTGGCCAGAAGAGAAAAGGCGGCCAATCAACCAACGGCCCGCCCGAGCAACCAAGCTACTCAGGCATACCATGTCTTACAGTCGTGAGGAAACGTCCTAGCATCGACGCTTCGGACAGAGCCGTTCCGTATCACCGCTTCCGTCCAATGCGCATGACAACTCCTCGAGCTCCGCCCCCCAACCATCGACGGCGCCTGGCAGACTGAACATCCCTCTGGAATTTGTGCAGTCAGCTTCCGTCCGCTGACCCAAGCCCCTTGAACTGTAAAGCAGGCTCAGTCAAAAAGTTGGGCACTGATCGAGATGGTACATCGAACTGCTCTTCGCCCCGTTTTTGTGGAGAAGCTTTTGGACCTGCAGCAGCTGCGTTTCATCAGCACCGCAAATTACCTCACACGGCCATCCTGCTCCTGCTGTGACGATTAGCAAGGGGAAGCGTAAATTATGCCAATATCACTCGTCGATCAAACATCAGATGAACTGTAACGGATCCGTTCTCGGCAAAGGGGATGGTGCCAAAATAGTAAATACACATTACTACTCAAAGCAAAAAAAAAAAAACAAAAAAACGCCTCATCCATTCGTCGTATCTGAAGCTCATGCTCTCTTTCACATCTGCCGACTATAACCCATTCTCGGTCAAAAAGGAGGGGAATAGAGCCTAAGACTTGGTTAAGTACACTGTACAGAGAGTCTGTCCGTCGTCGAGACAATTGGGGGGTTTTTTAAAAAAAAAGGGGAGAATAACAAGTAATGCTGTACCCAATGTACGTGATGATTCCAAAAGGTATCAAGCCGCCCAAAAGCAATTAAAAAAAACGAGCCCCCATTCCAATAAAAACACCATTGAGTACAAGAGATCGCTCGTAGTCGTCGTAGGCAATGCGATGCTGCTTTCTGCTTCATCAACGTCACGTCTTTGTCAACGACCATTCCTTCGTTTTTGCCCTCCTCACAATCTGCTTTCTTTTCAGACTGCCTTTTGCTTATCCTCCTTTTTTTTTTTTTTTGTATTGATCGTCTCTTCAGAAATCCTTGAACATTTGATCATACTTCATGGCCATGTCGTCCGTGTACGGCGCTCGGCCTTCGGGTTCCGGATCATACTCGTCAAAGTTTCGTGTATCGGCAGGCCCTCGCAGATGTGGTACAATTGGTCCCTGCACCTTGCGGTGGTACAATGCATCCCAGTCAATGTGTCGGAACCAGGGGTGCGCCTTCACTGCTGCAGCCCCGCCCTTGATGTTTCCCAGCCGTTTGGACGTATCGACTGTGCAGAGCTTGCCGATCAGGTCGCGTGCATCTGGAGACATGGCTGACGGGTACCGCACTTTGCCTTCAACAATTCTGAGATGGATGGTGTTAGTGACGGGTGGCTGGACAATAGGGCAAAGTCAGTTGGAGAAGCATACTGCTCGTAGATTTTCATTGGGTTCTGGTCCCAAAAGGGAGGCTGGCCGACGAGGAATTCATAAACTAGAATGCCAAATGCCCACCAGTCGACGGCACAACCATGGCCTAGATGATGATCAGAGACTGAAGAGAAAATTATGGCAAAGACATACCTGTGTTCCTAATCACCTCGGGTGCCAGATACTCAGGAGTGCCACATAATGTGTACGTCTCCCCTTTGTTCATGTTAGCGGGGCAGATGGGTGGTGCGCGGGGCAGACTGACTATTATCGACTTTCTTTGCAAAGCCGAAATCTACCAGTTTCAAATGGCCCTCGGCATCTATGAGGATGTTTTCGGGCTTCAGGTCTCGGTAAGCAACACCTTCCTTTTCGTGGAGGAACTCCAAAATCAGCACTATTTCGGCGGCGTAAAACTGCGAGGTCGGCTCGTTGAACCGGCGTGCTCGGCGCAGATAGCTGAAGACCTCACCGCCGGGGCAGTAATCGAGCTGCGGGGTAGCGTCAGCAAAAGAAAAACAGCGGGTTCGAGGCGGCGCAACTGACGAGCATGTAGAGGGAGTCCTGGTCCTGGAAACTGGCAATCATGGTGGTGATGAAGGGATGGCCGGCAACGGCGGCCAAGACATTGCGCTCGTTGCGCACATGCTCGACCTGCTTCAGGCGAATGACTGGCGGTGTGTCAGGCGCGAGGGTGAGACTTTGCGGGCGAGACACAGGGACATACCGTCGACCTTGCGGAGGATCTTGAGGGCGAAGACTTTGTCCTCGTCGCCCTTGCGAGGATTGGACAGGCGCGCAAGCCAGACTCTCGCAAACGTCCCTAACAAGGCACAGGCTTAGCGGTGGTGTTGCGCGGAGAGCAGGCGTTGCGCATACCGGTGCCCAGCGTCTTGATCAACTCAAAGTCGTCGCAGCGAAGATAGCGCGCCGAGTGGCCGACGCGCTTCTTGTTCGGGTCCTGGGCCACGGCGTCGGGCTCGAGCGGGCCTTTCTCTTGTTCCCAGGCGGCGAGGTGGTGTTTTTCCTGCTCGCGCTGCGACATCTGCTGGGAGTAGTGGTGCGATTCGTCGTTGTGCGAGCGCATGGAGTGCGGGACGAGGTGGTGCATTGCAGCGGCGGCCATGACCGATGCGCTTGGGGCGGCGAAGGCTCTGCGGGCGGAGGTGTGGGTGGGCGCGGATTAGGACTTGTGGATTGAGGAGGGCTCAGTAGCACATCGCGCGGGGAAGCGGCCGGCGCGGGGAAGCGGCGGGTGGTGTTCGGAGGTATAGGTGAGCGTGGTGGTGGTGGCGGTGGTGCTCGGTTTGTTGTGGTAGAGAGTGGTAGTAGCTGAGATGGATCATGCCGATAGCAGAGGGGCGACGGCGTCATTGCAAGGCTTCGCGCTCATCTTTCTGACAGCCGCTGACTTGACAGGGACTGCCCACCGCTGGACCCGCCCACGCCCACCATGCTAGCCCGGCACCGGCGCGAGCAAACGCCAGAACCGCAGTCCTCTGTGCCTCGACCCTGCCGAAGCCTTGCAGCCCGTGATGACGCACCGCAAGCACGGTACCTGCACGCACGCCCGCCCGCCCGCCCGCCGACTTTCACGAGCTGGTCGCAAGCTGGTCGGCCGGCAACGTCACTGCTGCCCGTCAAATCTCCACAAACTCTCGAGAGACGGCTGCGTGGCTGTGCACATGGCGCGCACGGGGCTGTTGCTATACTTATTCAATCCATTTAACTCCTATGTCCTTTCTGTACAATACACTGCATGATACATGTGCCTTGCCTCTCTGCCGCGCGAAAAATAGAAATCGCGCACGGCCGCACTCCCGTCGTCTTATCGAGAGTTGCAGAGAGAATACCTGGCTCCATCTCCCCATGCGCTTCCGCTTCCCGCTGCAGTGCGTCAAAACTCGGATTTTCTACCTTATCGCGCGGCGGGTGTACGCCAGACGCCAGCCCTCTTTCCAATGCTGTCCGAACTTTGACCCCATGCAACGTGGCAGGGGTCTGCCCAACTACTGGCGAATCCTCGCACACCCAGATCAACCCCTGCTGTGAGTGTTGAGAATGAGGCCGACGATCAGTCTGCCAAGACGTCAGCTGTTGCCCTTTCGGTCTCACCAACCTCGGTGCTGCGTACCCGTAAAGACCCAAGACTTCGCCGAAAATGAGAATGAGAACCATGCCGACGAAGATCCTCGACTGCTGCATGTACGAGCGGACGCCCTGCTGCCTTCAGTGCTACGCTCCAAGAGTGATGTGTTGCTGCCAAACCCACCATGTCTCCGACTTTGCCAATGGCGTATCCAGCCGCCGTGCCCGTCAAGCCGACCGACAGGCCGCATGCTAGATGCATGAAGCCGCTGAACAGACTGTAGTTCTGCCCCGGCGGTGGGCCCATATCGCCGGCAATGAGGACGGCGATGACGAGCGCGTACACTGCGATGATTCCCGACATGACCACGGGGATGAGGGACTGGCAGCGGTTAGCCCGCGACGGTGCAATCACCACGAGATGCTTGCCTTCATGATCAGGTCGGGCCTGAAGGTGCCGACACCCGAGATGCCGATGCCAGACTTGGCCGTGCCATATGCTGCTCCGACGCCTGGTGTGCGTGTTAGCGGGTGCTGGTGGGCGGCTGCATCGAGCTCGAGGGCGACGTACATCCGAAGATCATCTGGGGAGCGGTCAGCGTGAGGTTAGCGAGACGGCGCAGCTCGGAGAGTGCTTACTGCGAAGGCAATACCGCCCTGGGAGCTGTTAGCATGCATCGTGGAAGCTGGCGCTGGCGGGAGCTCGGTGCGAGACGTACCATGCCGAAGAAGGGCGCGAACTTGGGCGTCAGATCGGACTCCATGGCGATGCAGGCGGTGCGGGAGAGATGCAGAGGGTGGCGGCGGTGATGGGTGGTGGTGTTGACGCGACGGTGTGCTGTGCTGCTGCCGGGCTGCTGAGTCGGCGGCGGATGGACCTAAGGTTGGACCTTGACGCTTTGGCGGCACTCACGCGGCCTTAGCCCTGGAGCGTTCTTCGCGCAAGACAACCCCAGGCCCTCTACCTCTGGTCCCTCAACTCAGTCCACGGCCGACGGATCCAGCCACTTCCTCTCTCCCTCTCGCTCCCCGCTCATTGCTATCCGCCGCGCCCGCCCCGACTCCCACTCGCCCCTGCACACCGGACCGCCCCTCAGCCATAAAACGACAGATATCGTGCCCCAGCCGCGACCTCGCCCACCGCCCGCTCTCCCGGCCGCTGCCCCCCCAGGAGCACCCAAGCACGCCGCGAGCACCAGGTCTGCCCCAAACCCGGCCACAGCCCCTCCGCGCTGCTGCTGAACGCTACCTGGACCGCAGCCCCCCATCCAGAAGAGCCCTGAGCGCGTCCTGTCGATCGCTGCAGGGTCATCCAAGCCAACGCCGCCCCGTCCACTCCTGCCTCTCGCATCCCTCACTCCCGCAAAGGGCACCACAACCACCACATCCACGCTGAGGAGCGGGCCGCCGCCGAGCTCCTCGCACTTCGCCGTCCTGGCTACGACATATGGCCGACTACAGCGCCCAGCAGGGGAGGGAGTACGGTCGCCCTGCCAATTACGGCCAACATAACGGCTACCAGCGCAATGAGGCCTTCAACGACATCTTCGGCGCCCGTCCCCAGGAACGCTCGCAAACAATGACCTCACAGTCCTTCCGGCCCCCGCCAGACCGCGCCCAGACCATGTCGGGCCAGGTCGCCGACATGATGCAGCGCATGCCGCCCATGAGGCCCGGCGCCAACGGCTATGGTCCGCCACAACCCAACGGCTACATGCCGCCGCGAGGCCCTCCCGACGGCCCAGCTCCTCCGCGCGGCCAGCCTCAGAACCACTACCTACCCCAGCCCATTCGCCCCGACCGCCGTCCTTACAATATGCCCCAACGCATGGACCCGCGCGGCATGCCGCCACCCCAGCCCTACGGCAACAAACCGCTGCCCCAGAGAGTTCCTCCCGGTCATCCCGGCCCGGCCCTCAACTCCGATTCCTACCGCTCGCAGTCGCTTGCCTCCGCCCCGCGTCCACAGATGTACCCCCCTGGCTACAATGTGAACCCGGCCCACACCTTCCGCCAGGCGCCTTACATGAACCAGGCCAGAACCACCGCCCAGGGACGCGTGGTTCCCGAGCGCTCCGATGAGAGAACAATGTCGCTTTCGTCCTTCAACCGTGATCACGAATACACGCAAACAATGAGCGGGCGCGTCATACCAAACCGGCCGAGACAGGAGCCCAACGGCGTTCCTCCAGAGCGTACTGCGAGCGGTGGCTATGCTCCACAGCCCTTCGTTCCTCAGCCTGGCACCAAGACCAGGAGTCCGAGCCAAGGGAGCTTCAGCACCCAGCGAACCATGTCCATGGCATCGACCATTTGCCCGCCGTCTGAAGCAGGAGAGAATGCGCTGAAGCCGACCAAGTCGGGTTCTGGACGCCAGGGACAAGCGGGTGCCCCGAAAGAGCGGCCTTTGGTCTATCCCGCGCTTCTGTCCAGGGTTGCTGAAGTTTTCCGGGAGAGGATCGTGCCGGGCGAGAAGGACAAGGACGGTCTGGTGTACCAAAGCGCTTTCACTGGCGCCGAGGCCGTGGAGCTGATAGCCTACATCATCAGAACTTCTGACAGGAATCTCGCGCTTCTTCTGGGCCGGTCTCTGGATGCGCAAAAGTTCTTCCATGAAGTCACCTATGCGCACAGGTTACGCGATTCGCAAGCCGAGGTCTACCAGTTCCGCGAAACGCTTGTGGAGGACTCGACTGAGGTCAATGGCGTCTTCACATTGCTGACCGAGTGCTATTCTCCCACTTGCACCCGTGACAAGCTTTGTTATTCCATTGCCTGCCCGAGAAGGTTGGAACAGCAGGCGCGTCTGAACTTGAAGCCTCAGCCGGGTCTCAAGAAGCAGGAATCCAAGGCCAGTCTGCACGATGACGATGATGGCGAAGAGAAGAAGCTATGGATCATGACCGTGTCCAAGGAAATTGCCGACAGCATCACCGAAAAGGAAAAGAAGCGCCAGGAAGTTCTCTCCGAGTTGATGTACACCGAGCGAGACTTTGTGAAGGATCTGGAGTATCTCCGCGACTTTTGGATGAAGCCCCTCCGGAACCCTGCGACCTCGCCAATCCCAGAACACCGCCGCGAGAAGTTCATCCGCACCGTCTTCTCCAACTGCCAGGAGGTTTACAAGGTCAACGCACGGCTTGCGGAATCTTTGACCCGTAGACAACAGCAGGCACCCGTTGTGCACAACGTCGGAGACATTTTCTTGGAGTATGTGCCACATTTTGGTCCCTTCATCAAGTACGGTGCAAATCAGCTTTTTGGCAAGTACGAATTTGAGCATGAGAAAAAGACCAATCCGGCTTTTGCGAGATTCGTTGAGGAGGTTGAAAGGATGAAGGAGTCGAGGAAACTGGAGCTGAACGGTTATCTGACCAAGCCGACGACGAGATTGGCGCGTTACCCGCTTTTGCTGGAGAACGTGTTGAAGTATACTGCTGATGATAACCCGGACAAGGAAGATATCCCCAAGGCCATTGTGATCATTAAGGACACGCTCTCCAAGGTCAACGTCGAATCAGGAAAGGCAGAGAATCATTTCAATTTGGTGCAGCTGAATAGGGACCTCAAATTCCGCCCGGGCGAATACGTGGACTTGAAACTTACCGAGGAGAACCGGCAACTGATCTTCAAGGGCTCTTTGAAGAAGACTCCCACGGATAACACCAGTGACATCCAGGCCTACCTGTTCGATCACGCCGTATTGCTTGTCCGGATGAAGACGGTCAACAAGAAGGAGGAGATGAAGGTCTACAAGAAACCAATCCCGCTGGAGCTTCTGGTCATCACTCAAATGGAAGAGGTTCTGCCCAAGCAAGGTATGGCAAGACGGCCCTCATCCAGCTTGAGTCTTGGCGCCAACAAAACCAATCTGAATGCAGGAGCGAAAACGGACGCAAAACAACAAGGCTATCCCATAACCTTCAAGCACCTCGGCAAGGGCGGCTACGAGCAGACGCTGTATGCCTCGACACAGATTTCCCAGGAGAAATGGATGAAGCACATTCAGACTCAGCAGAAGAACCTGAGGGACCGTAGCAATATCTTCACCAAGGAGATCGTGTGCGAAGGCTTTTTCAACCAGGCCATCAAGGTCAACTGCTGCGTACCTCTTGGTCAGTATTTTCGTTTTCTTGTTCGGGGTTTGCCGCTAATCAATACGCAGATGGTGGCCGCAAATTGGCCTACGGTACTGACTTTGGTGTTTACGTTGCTGATCGCAGGCCAAGGGACGCCTCAATCAAGCCTAAGCGGGTTCTGGAGTGCAAGGCCGTTACCCAGATCGACGTCCTGGAACAGCACCAGATTCTCCTGGTCCTGTCTGACAAGACCATGTACTCATACCCTCTGGAAGCACTGGATCCTGACGAGAACCAAGGCTCGGTCTCCAAGAGAGGACGCAAGATCTGCCACGCCAACTTCTTCAAGGCTGGTGTGTGTGTTGGCCAGCATCTCGTATGCTGTGTCAAAACATCGGCGCTTTCCACGACGATCAAGGTGTACGAGCCCATGGAGAACATGGCAAAGAAGTCGAAGAAGACAGGTCTTTCGAGAATGCTGGCCGGTGGCCAGGATGTGCTCAAGCCGTACAAGGTAGGTTGCCACAGGAGCTCGGTGACGCTTACTTGCTTCGATGTTAACCAAGCCGCAGGAATTCTACATTCCCACCGAATCCACGTCCATTCACTTCCTCCGCTCCAAGCTTTGCGTTGGTTGTGCCAAGGGCTTCGAGGTCGTTTCCCTCGAGACGCTCGAGACCCAGTCTCTTCTGGACCAGGCCGATACGTCCCTCGACTTTGTTGCAAGGCGCGAGAACATCAAGCCCATTCACATCGAGCGCCTTCAGTCCGAGTTCTTGCTCTGCTACACAGACTTCTCGTTCTTTGTCAACCGCAACGGCTGGAGGGCGCGTCCGGACTGGAAGATTACGTGGGAGGGCACGCCGCAGGCCTTTGCTATCTTCAACCCGTACATCCTTGCCTTCGAGCCCAGCTTTATCGAAATAAGGCACATGGAGACTGGTATGCTGGTTCATATCTTGACTGCGAAGAACATCAGGATGCTGCATTCATCCACGAGAGAGGTAAGTCTTGGGTTGTTGGCGATGAACGGACACACGCTGATTATGATAAGATCCTCTATGCCTACGAAGACGAGATGGGCGAAGATACGATTGCATCGCTGGATTTCTGGTCCAGGCCGCAGAGTCCGCCTGCACAAAAGCAGCAGCAGCCATCTGTGCCGCCGCAGATCCCCGCGCAGAGCTTCTCGCCATAGAAGAAGAATCCCCGGCACGCACGCGTGTTTTTGGACGCACGCTTTTGTACGCCTACCGTGTTCTCGTTTGGTTCCGTTGGGGCTGTTGTGGCGCTGTTGTGTGCTCCCGGCGTTTTGTCGTTGGTTCCCTTTTATCTCCGGCGCTTCCGATACCACCTCTGCAGCAGCGGCATTTCATGCATCGTGTTGAACAGCTCTTTTTTGAAGTCTTCATCGTCATCATCAAGAAACTCTGGCCTACTGTTTTTATCACTTTTCTTTTTCCCTTCACTGCCTGTTGATGCAGGCGTTAATTCATCAAATACATGGGTCTCTAAACTATTTTTTGTGGTAAACGTACGCGTTCTTCAAAGTCCTTTTTTCATCGTCGGGGTGGTGTTCACGTCTTGGTTGGCTTTGGTTTTACACAACGTGTATGGGCGAACGCGGGATGGTCCGGAGGTTGGTTGGCGTCTGTTCAGAGGTGGGCCCAAGCACAGACTACGCCTCCTCCCCCCTTCCCCACCCCCTTCTCTCCCTCCCAACGTACGTACACCTATGTTTGCTGTCTCTCTTCCCGGGCATCGAGTTCTTCTCTCTATCTCTTGTTCTATCCAGAGCAGCACCCCTCTTCCTTCTCATCCTCCTCCCCCCTATTTTTCTCTCTGCCTCTTTTTCTTCCCCTCCTCCTGCCACTTTATTCTACAGTTCATCATCCCGCCGAACCATATGCAGCATGTTTATTTCTTGTTTCGATTTTTTTTTTTTGAAAATAAAAAGCGCGCGAATGGGCGATGTCTCTGCGTGTGTCTCTGTGTGTGTCTGTACAAAGAATTGATGCTTGGTTTATGTGGCGCGTGCCGTTTTTCTATCTAATTGAATACATTGTGCGTTGTGTGACTCTCTCTTTCTCATGAGGCTTTTGGCGGTGTTGGTGGTTGGATTGGGTCTGATGTTGCGGCTTCCAGGTTTGGCGCCTGCTGTGTTCATACAATCATTCCGGGCCATTTCATCGTGGCCATTCTCGAAAATTCTCGGCGACTGACTAGGAACAGGATGAGCCTCGGCCTTCTGATGCGCTGGTTGGTTCAAATTCCCATGTGTCACTGTCACAATACGTCAAAGGCAGGAGGCTTTATGATTTTACGCTGAGCGCGTGTTATGGATGCACATACCACTATTTATATATGAACTAGAGCCTTGGAAGATACAAAGAGCTTCTTCGGAGCATTCGAGCTCTTTTGTCGTTGACTTTCAATGTCTCCACTACGCCTCTCCTGATTGTCCACCTTGCCATTCTGATGGACTCCGCTTGCCGTGCTGGCCATTATTGGTCTCGCTTTCGAATTGAGTACGTTTCTCTGATCTTGTCCAACCAGTTTCCAATCTTCAGCTCCATCTTTCCAATCAGGACGTGGCCAGATTGAACTCTCCTTCTATCTCTGGGCCTCATCTTTGGGAATTTGGTCAACTTATGTTTACTCAAACATACGCGTTCTTCCCAAGAGCCAGCGCGGAGTTTCTTGAAGCAATCCACTTCCAGCTGAACATGCGCACAGTCTTTGCAGATGTAGATGTCTCTATCAATGTCCGATATGCTGTCCCAGTTCCAGTCACACCCGCCGGCACACGTAATTGAAAGCTCACAGACCTGCTCTTCGGAATGCGCAGTTGCGATCAAAGACAACGCAGCGCGGGCATTTTCTTCATCATCCAGACAAAGGAGCGCCTCCATAAGCACGAAGTGGCCCCTCCAACCATCGTCGTCTTGGTCGTTCTCCAAGATGGCGAATGCTGTCCTCATGTACTTTCGGATCCTGGTTCTTGCTTTCTGAAAGTGGCCCATGACATGGTATAGCCTTCCGAGCATGAGAGCCAGGTAGTTGTCGCCGTATTCAGGGCGCTGGTCCATCCGTTGTTTGCATTTCTCGATATTCCCGAGGCGAAGGCTTGCTTCTCCTTCGGAGGTTCTCTTATCGCGAGCGATGGTGATGTATGCTGTTGCAAGCTGCTCAGCATTGAGTGTAAATAGCGGGGCAATGCTCTCGGTGTCTTTGTCATTCCATAACCCTTCGAGTTCCGAAGAGACGCTTTCCCGCTCTTTTACGGCATCGATTCTCCGGTCGAAGAGAGAGACCCCGTACCAGCTCCGGGTGGCCCTAAAGCGTACGGTGAAAGCGTGGAAGCTCGAATGAGATCCATGGCGTGAATTGATTAACGTGCTCAATAGGCTGCGTTCATCAACGTCTCTGATTATCGTCAATTTGCTGAAAGCTTCTCTCAAGTATTTGGCTTTTGTCATCCACTCAAATGCCTTTTCGATATAATCCGCGTTGTCCAGGGATTGAGTTGATAGATCTGCACAAGCAGCAAAAGCTTCTTTTGCAGAGTCCTTCTCGCCGCAAAAGTCCCAGAATTTTCTCAGCTCTGTTTCCCAACGAACAGGGTCCCTTTTCTTTGAACTCGACGCTTTGGATCTGACAGCGTATGCGAAGAAGCTGTTCCGGAGCCCCTTTCTTTCTTCCGTTGTCCTCCAAGATAACGAGAAAGACACACAAAGTTGCTTCAAAGTAAGACGGAGTGCAATGTTGAGCCAGTTCGCATCGTTCTCACCAAATGCCAACCGTTCGCTCATCCATGAAGAATATGTACAGGTTCTCCCCAATTTTCTTCTTAGTACCTTCCAATGCGGTATCCTCACTGGACTAGAAGACTTCGGTTCTCCTGACTTCCCGCAAGTGCCAGAGAAGCCATGCGTCTCATCTCGCCGGTGTAGATTTCTGTTATACGGAGCGCCGCCACGTTTAGGTTCAGTTCTCGACCGGTCGTCTGCTTGATCTCTTCTACGCGAGCAGCAATGCCTCCATCGGATCGAATTGCTGTTTTCACGACATTCTTCAGGATGCCTGAGCGTTTCTTGGAGTCCTGGATGACTTTGATGCGTATGGTTCACAATTGGAGACAGGCGGCCATGCTGCGGGTAATCATGGTGGCGCCACACTCGTGAGCTTTCACATACCCAGAGATCCTTTGTAGGTTCCCGTTGACGTCCTTGACCTTGGAAAGCAAATCTCTCGCGGTGAAGTTCATCCTATACCATTACCCACTAGCTAACAGATACTTCAGGGCACTGATAACTGTTTGGGCTTGTGATGATACCTTGGAGTATGTCAGATTTAACGTAATGATTTTCGCGAGGGGAATGCTCGCCGGAGAAGGTATGGATGCGACGAAGCCTGCAACCACGCTTACGGTGTTGATGGACTTCTCGATGGTTGCGTTTTTGTCAATTTTGGTGCGATCTTGCGGTGGGTCATCGTAATCAGTCTTGCAGATCTCTTGATGCTCTTTCAAGCCTTTTCCCCAGCGAGCCAAGGGACCATCATCTTGCGCTGGGTCCATGAATTAGGTTAGGTAAGGTAAGTGGAGGAAGGGTGGCTGAGTTTGTGCGGGCGCTTGCTGGGTGGATTGAGTTCTACTTATGCCGCTTTGGCCCAGGAATGGATGCTGTCTTTCTTCCCGAGCTCTGGAAATCCGAAGTGTCTGCACGGACAAAATGATATCGTGCAACGAAAACCCAAATGAAAGAAAAAATGTTTGGCACGTGCACTCCCATAGATGCCCAAACTCCAGCGGGGAGGGCCGAAACGAACATTGGTGGCGTGATCCTGTATGCTGTGTAAGGAATCAGCCCGAGTAAAAGAAAAGAAACAAAGTATACATGCCAAGTGCATTGCCGCTTGTCTGATTGATACCCGGCTACGCATTGACCCTGTCAGGGTGGGCCTTGACCAATAAGCATAATCATGGAGCCGAGCAGCACTTGGTATAATTAATGCAAGCCACGCAAAAGGTGTCCAGCTCTGCGCCAAAAGACTGATCGGCAACGAGTGTATCAACAGCCTCTCATCAGTAGTCGTGAGATCCTCACACTATTTTTGAAGTCTGTGGACGAAACCCGATTGTTTGGCGCGCTAGGTGCACTTATTACACTATTGTCAGTAACCGATGCTTTCTTGCTTGTTTTCTTGTTCTGTGTTCTGTTGCACAATACGACACCATTGAGTTTCCTCCTGCAGGGCGCCCGTATTCTCCCGTCACCTGGAAGGAGTCGTCGGTCTCTATTCTTTTCATTAGTCTTAGTTTGCGAACTCTGCCTTTTACTAAGGGTAGTCGCATGCCGCTCTTCCACCTTCTTTTCGTCCTTCTCCTACCTCCAGAATACGTCTCCGACAGTTCCCGAAGACAAGGTTCCCAGCAATTCCTGGGGCTATGGTCCAGTTTCCACCGAGCGCCCGGTGATGTGATTTCCAACGACTTCAATGCCCGAATCTATTTCTAGAAACCTCAGGGATTACAACTGGCTTCAAGCGGCTCGGGAACGTGGTATATTTTCCAGCAGCATCCGAGAAAGGAGGAGGAGGAGGATGAGTGGTACTCGGCGTAGATCGTAGTCTGCAAGACTCTTGCCGCGCCCACAGGCCGTTCTTCCTGCCTCTCATCGCTTTCGGTGCCCCAGCTTCACCTGACGGCGGTGTGTATGGCATCTCGTTCCGAGGATCACACGGCCAGAGAGGCCGCTGGCCCATCCGCAATGCGTCGGACTCACGCCTCCCGAATCCCGTCTGTCCATCGTTGGGAGGTCCCAACCCCCACCCCACCCCCTTTCACCACGTCCTGACCTCCTCAATCGCGTCCAACGCATCCACCTCGCCCTCCGGCCGCCAGTCGACGTCCGACCCGGACTTGCACCCCTGCTCGGCCTGGCAGTAGGCGGCGGCGCGCATCAGCGCCTCGCGCGGGACCTCGGCGACCCGGACGATCTCGCGGTAGGAGCGGCAGTACAGGGCGGCGAAGGCCTTCTCGGCGTCGGACTGCGCGCCGTACTCGATGGTGCAGCGCGCGGGGACGCGCTCGATGACGGGGGCCAGCAGGTGCTGCCACGGCGCGTGGGGGATGGCGTCGGGCGGGGCGACGACGACGAGGCCGAGGCGGCGGAGCTGCAGCATGGACTGGAAGGGGCGGAAGTCGGCGGCGTGGTTGGCGGAGAGGAAGGTGTCGCGCGTGTCGAGCACGACGAAGAGGCGGCGCAGGCGCGAGGTGGCGGGGGGCGGGAGGTGCATGGAGGGGATGATGGGGGAGGCGGTCAGGAAGCACTGGGTCTTTGGCTTTAGCTTCGTGCTGTGTGGGTCTTGTTCGGGGCATGTGGTTGAGCGCGTACGTGGGCGTGGACGTAGACGGCGTTCTGTTGGTACGGGATGTTTTGGGTTTCGGAGTAGACCTGGCGGCAGGTGCGCAGGAGGGCGAGGGCGAGGTTGGGGTTGACGCGGTTGCGCTGGTAGGAGTAGTAGATGCGGATGGCGTGGTCGGGCGCGGTGAGGGCGTGCTCGTAGATGCGCAGGCGGAGCTCGGCGGGGAGGTCGAGCAGGCGGAATGGCGCGGGGGGAGCTGGTGGAGTGGCGGCGGCCATGGCGTGGACTTTGGAGGCTTTCTCGGGTTGTAGGACGGATGCTTGTGAGTGGGAGTTATCTGTGACAAGCATCCAGTGTTGCCTGGAAGTGGAGGAGCGAGTGACTTCCTTTCCCGGAAACGCGGGGAAGCTGCGAGTCATGCAGTGACGTCGTGTCTCGCTCTTTGTTTCTCTCCCGTCTGCCACTCCATGCCATCGTCTCAGCTTCCACTTTCAACCACGATGAAAATGCTTGAACTCGGCAACCCTGGGATCTCGTACACTGCGCCGCTAATCAGCATGTGGAGCACAGGCCAAGCTCTCATGCACCACGAACTCTTCCCGGTTGTGAAGAAAGGCTGGTTCGGTACCGGCGCTGATTTTGCACTCAACGACCCTGGTGCCCGTTCCTTGATTGCCTTTTCCACTTTAGTCCCTCCGTGTCGGGCATGTAGCCTCGGTCGCCCATGGAACAACCCATCAGTCAATGCTACCATCTGGAGAGAGCAAGGCTAAAAAGCAGTCGCATTTCCCTCATGCCGCATGCAAAAAGCCTCTCAACAGTCCAATCCCCAGAGCACAACATTCAGAATGCGGACTGCCGGCGCAATCACCGCCATCTTCTTATGGATGCTCCGTCCTGCCGAAGCCACCAAAAGCTCCTTCGTCTCGTGCGGTGCAGGATACCCCAACTCCGTTCCCATCCCCGGTCACGTTGCCCAAGACGTTCTCGTTGAATATCTCAATCACAAACTCCATGACCACGTCGAAGTCTTCAACAATTCCACCATTCAAAAAGTCCGCATAGCATTGGGGCCGGGCGGCATATTTGGCGGCCTTAAGGAATGGAGACTGCACGCCAGGTACAGTCCCGAGGATTACCGCCCGTTCGGCTGGTTGAACATAGCGACGACGTCGTCCAACGCCAGCACCGAGAACAACTCTTCCAGCGTGGACGCTGTCTTCACCAAGAAACCTCGATTGGGCTTCCCGCAGGGACATATCCTGGACATTGTCCAACAGTGCGGCGGACGGGAGGCCGAAGACGTGTCGGGCCACATCGACACGCCCGACGGCCTGCGCCACGAACTTTACGGACAGCCCTGGCTGCCCAGCGACAACAAGACGTACCCCCCTCTCATGCCCACTCCCGAGTTATCGCTTGTCGGCCCGGCGAGAGAAGTGCTCGACGAGAAACCCGCACGGCTCGCTTGCTTCCACAGCGGCATCTCCGCGAAGTGGGACTACCTCAACGCCACGGCCGAGTATTTCTGCACCGAGGTCCATCGGAAACTGCTGTTGCCCGGCGGCGAGCTGAAGCTTCAGACCCTGCAAATGGACAATACCCTGAGGTTTGTCAAGGCGTCGATCCAGGTGCACCGCGGCGGCCCCGAGTGGCGCGTCGACGAGGGGACGTGCAAGCGCGCCTTCCACCACATCGCCCTGAAGTGCCATGAGTTTGCGCTGCCGTGGCGTCAGGGAGGCACGTTCCAGCAGAGCAACGTCCTGTTCACCTTGGACGTCAATCGGAACGAGGACATGTCGTGTCCCCTGATATTTGTCCCAGAGTACAGCAAACTCACACATCCAGGACGTGACAAGAATAAGAAGGGCCAAGGTCGTGGATGATGGGCATCGGTTTCCCACAGTTTTCCTCCCCTCTGTTCTTCACGCTTCGTACTTTTGGTCTTGCTCTTGTTCGGCTCTCTTCGGTGGGCTTTTGCTTTGTTATTTGGGGGTTTGAAGGGGGGGTTGTTACACGTCCTTTAGGTCCTCGATTCGGTTGCAAGGCGAGAGAACTCTACCAATGGCCTAGCTGCTTGGAGAGGTGAAACGAGAATTAATCAATTCGAGTTACACGCTTGCAATTTGTCTTCTCTTTCTTTCATCAAACGCTTGACATTGGCTGGCTGGTCAAGCGAAAGGTCAAGAAGTCTATCACCAAGCTTCTACGTATTCTACAATAATTTCACATTGAAATCTAACTTCTTCGAGTAAATTCGGCGCGTTAGCGTAAGCCTAATACATATGCTATGTGCATGCGGGATTTCATTGGCGTGCGGAGCTCCGACAAGCCGAGGCCGACGCTAGGGACGACCCCTCCGTCTTGACACCAAAAGCAGCAGCCCCTCTAGCATTTGACATGCTGTAGAGAGCTCGGTATATGGCATCAGCGGGGCAGACAAAACTGTCGGATGGGTCTCGCAAGGGCAACACGGATCCGCTTAGATATCTGCACGTCAAGAACATAGAGTCTACTCCGCACCTGTACCACTTTTGGCGAGTGGGTATGCTGGCGTTGACATGCCAGTGCAGGCAAAACGGTCCCCGCCCAAGTGTGGCACCGCGTTTATTGCCCCAGGTTCCCGCAACATTTGGCGGGGAAGCCTACGCTGGCTGGCCACTGCTTTAAGACGTTATGTTCTCTCAGAAGTAGACCGTGAGCATCCCGTCTCAAACTTGATTCCCTTGCCTATTTTCACTTTACCTAACCCATCCCTATTGGCTCTCTAAATTGAACACGTTTGGTCACATTCGATATGGAGACGACCGACGTCATCATCGCGGGATGGGGCTGGATCGATTTGTTTTTGCAGTAGCTCGCTGTCAGATGGAATTCTTTGATGCTACTGCACAGTCAAAGAAACTATGGGATTAATTTCGCAACCCAAAGCAAGTGAGAGCCACCTTGCACTTCTGGATTCAAGAGAATCGAATCCTTTTTTGGTTCCGCTGTACTAATCTGGTTAGACCCAGTTCACTTTTACCTAACTGACTACAAAATCAGCTCTCTTCCACTTATTTCTCCCAACTTCATCACACCACCCAATATCCGCAACCGCCAGCTTTTCAAGTCGAGGATCGAGTTTGCCTCACCACGGCTTTTTGATACCATCTTTTCCCTAAACGAAAGCTTATACGAGTTCGTCATGCTGGCCTGTCACCCTCACCCAAGTTGAGCTCACTTACATATACATACATCAACAGACTTATGAAATCGGGGCAATACACCGACCTCACGCTTCGCCTGAGCGACGGGAGTGAGTTGAATGTGCACCGCGCGGTTCTGGTAGCGCAAAGCGAATATTTTGCCGCCGCATTGAAAGATGAACTTTTCCAGGTACAGGACCTAGAGATCTCCACTCGTTCAGCCACCGACTTCGAATGACAGGAAGGACGGACCGGTGTCGTTGAGATGCCCAACGGCTCGCCTGCGATGATCCAGCTTCTCATACAATACCTCTACACCGGCGAGTATTCTATTGGACAGCAGCTCGAAGACCGTGATGGCTTCGACCGTTCGATAGATCCCGATGCGCTGGAGACCCACGCCCAACTCTACGCCCTCTCGGATTACTACCGTATATCCCATCTGAAAGAGAGGAATTCGATGCTCTTAAAGTTAGCCCTGGAAGATGAAGCCACGGTCCACAGGTTTCCCGGCATCGTCAAGATCATCTACGAGTCAGTCCCGGCCTGCGCCTGCGCTCTGCGTTGGAAGCTGTTCGAGTTCGCTGTGAAAAACATCAGGTCTCTTACGGATGGGTCGGGCGACTCCATACAGGAGCTTATGGAGGGCGCACCGGATCTTGTGGCAACGGTCATCTCGTATGTGGTGAAGGAGAAGGACAACTTAAGCAAAGAGCTCGAGAAGTCGACCAGGAGAGTGGCCGAGCTGGAAGGCGATATTGAAGACGGTGAGAACATGATATCGGTCACCTGCACCTGCCGATACAGGTTTCAGGTAGCAGAACCGACGGCTAACATTCGGATTGGCTGCCCCCGTTGCCACCGCGTCCGCAAGTGGCTTTGGTGGTCCTTGCATTGCAGGGACGATTCACTCTTTGCCTGATTGATTAGTTATGATGCATCTCACAAGCGGTCATGGGTAGACTTCTTGCATAAGATATCCAACCTTCCGAGCGGCGCGGAGACTGTAGCTCATGAGCGTAAGATAAGTAGAGGTGCACTACAAGAACATGGGCACGGTACCCTGCAATAACATATTCGGTCTGCTCAGATTGCTAGCTTATATGCGTGAATTGCTTACCGTCATTCTGCCTGGTAGGCCCAATGCTCTGTTATTGGGCACCATGGACCACCATCTGGTTCCTCGGCCTCTTTTTGCCAGCGACCCGCGTATAGGAGCAACTCGTTTCCGCCTTCTCTCCGGCTACGACACGCCCAGCCTTCAACATTGCAGTGGTAAGAACAGCGTCTTGGTGTTCAGAGTTGAGGTCCTCAGGCCTCTCGTTAACGTCTGCCGGTGGCGAGAGAATGAAGTTCCTCCATTCGCTCAGCGGTCTCGAAGCGAAACAGGCTAGGCAAGAGATGTTGTCGGAGTCATGGGTGGCCTTTGATATGTGCATGGGCCAGCTGACGTCGCAGTCCGGACATTGAAACCAAGCCGGCGGCGCCTGAGGGAGGCCGGCCTGGTGGCGCGCGTACTCGCGCCAAAAGCAGTCAATGGAGTCGGCAACTTCCAAGAACCTCCTGTTCAGCATCGAACCCCTTGATATGCTTTGTGCAATTGTCCAGGATGACGTCGCGAAGGCCACGGTCCGAATAGCGGGTGTTTTCGTAGACGTATTCGACCAGATCAGGAAAACCGTTGCATGTACTCCACAGTTCGTGCTTGGGGACAGCAAGTGCGACTCTGTTCTTGGCAAATTCTTTCATGTCTGGAACCTTGTACTTGTCGGCCATGGCGTAGCAGCAGGCGTCGAAGGAGGCATATCTGGCGGCAGTCAGCTGCGAGGCATTCGATGCTTTCCAGTTTCCGATCCAATCGTGTCCCCTGTAATCTCCCATGTAGAAGTGGTCTACCAGGGCCTGCACGAGTCTCGGGTCGTCTGTGAGCTCGATGACTCCGGTCTGCGCTTCCTACATGCCAAAAGTTAGACAAAATAGGGGTCAATGAAGAGAGAAGGCGCTCAAAGAATGTTCAAAAGAAGGAAGGGTGAGAGAGGGGATGGTTTACTTTGGACAGCGAGCCCGGCTTGAAAGCGTCGTGGAAGAATCTGGATTGAGGGCACAAAACGATTTTGTGTGCCTTGAACCCCTTGCCGTCGTGACAACGAATCGTGATGTCGGTGAAGATGCCCTCCATCCTTCAGCTGCCATTTCAACGTCAGATCTTAGTCGTTTAAAGACTCGGTGACCCACGTACGTGTTAATTCCTTGCATGACGCCATGACAATCACGCCCTCTGTGGTCCAGTGCGAAATACTTGTCGATCTCAGACGTGTCGGGCTCTTCATTGTGACTCATGGTTGTAGGTAGCAACGCGCCCTGGAAGACGTTTTGCGCGGGTTGAGGGGGATAGAAAGGCCGATGAGTAGATGATGATGAATTGCAATATTGGGCTGCGTTTGATGTGGGGTTCAGGGATTTAAGGGAACAAGCGAAGAGTCTCAGGTCTCGGTCAGGGATACGCGTCTACGCGTGACAGTATTGATAAAGGAAATTGTTGCTGCGGTTTGTGACACCATCCGATATTGTGCGGTACTGACGGCGATCAAACATCCTTGGGGCTTGTGGAACTCAAAAGCGGAACCCAAACATATGGCTTGAAATCTCTAAGGCAGGGGTAGTCAGAATAACAAAACTTTGCAGTCAACTTAGCAGACACCTTCTGCTATCTCGAATTTTCCCGTCATCTCGGCCGAACCGACCAGGACTTCACCTGACATTCAAGAACCCCGTTCACCTTAGCTTTGTACGGATCGAGATAAGCCAGCATGTCCGGATTTTCCCCTTCAATGTTGTATACGCGCAGCAAGATACAAACTTCCGATGCGGTCTCGAATGGCTTCAGCGCCATTCGTTCAAACTATTCAGGAGAAGTCCAGTCAGCGCAAAAGCCGGAACCAAAAATTTCTGGGCCCCATGCAGAAACTCACCCGCTCGAACTGTGCACTATGCATGTCAAACGACTCGCCAAATGCCCCTGTGGTTGTCTGGACATCCAGATAGTAAGTGGCGTCCGATGCAATCCAATCCGTAAGACTCAGATAGCCCAACCGAGTCAGCTCCCTCTTGAACCATCCCTCACTGTCTTTGTACACAATATTCGACGTTGCCTGTCCGATCCAAGGGCTCAGATCACGATACTTCTGGCTGACTTGTGCTACCTTGCGCATTGCGCTTGTCCAATTGTCGAGGCCAAATCCTGGAGGGTTCATTGCACAGAGCCTCTCAAACACCTGCAACGAAAAGAGGCCCCGGAGTTAGTATACTTTGTCGTTGTTATCGAATCGAGGACACTTACGAAAAGCTCTCCCGCAGCGACAAGTTTTATGTATCGATCAATCGGTGAGGGTCCGCAAAACTCCGGAACGACAAGGCCTGCTGGTTCTGAAGGGACCTGTCCATTTCGGGGGAAAGCCTGTCCATGAGGCAACTCTCCTACTTTTTTGATGAGCCCGTTCAGTAACTCTCCGTATCCAGTGTCTGTTTGAGGCACAGCAGACGTTTCAAAAGACTTTGGAGTAGTGGGAGGACGGCCGCGACCGTCAGAGTAGTCCTTCAGCCTCAATTCTTCCAAAGAGAAGTTGTGAAACTGTCTGTGCATCGTGATGGTCGCATATTGCGTGATTTGGCCTGTTGATACATCTACCTCCACGTATTCCTGGGAAGGCGTGCTGGAGGTGCCTTGGTTACCATCCTGGCTGAATCCAGTCCACGAGCAAGATGATGTCAAATTAGTGGCCAGGCCTACGATGTTGGTGTTGTCTACACGGCCAGCAGTTGCTGCAGAGGCACTTGTAGAGGGCGATGACCTGGATGTAGATACCACACTGTCGTGCCTTGCACAGTCCTCCACTCCGTCCTGTGTAGGGCCAAGCGGTGATGAGCCTTTCCTGGGTGAAATTGAAGAACGGGTTCTTTCTGGGGCTGTTGAACAAGTAGTCTCTTTCTGGTCACCCGGTAGTGAAAGTGATCTGTCCAGTGCCTCTCCAAGCGTATCGATCTCATCTCGATCCCGGGCGATCCCCTCGATTTCTATTATTCCCATGCTTTCCAGTAAAGCGTCAAGGGTGTCGAGGTTACTACATGCTAGGACCTGGACAATTACGGCTTCCGCATTGATATCATAGATAGACAAGAAAGTGAGCATGCGTTTCGGCAGGTCGTGGAGAAAGCAAAGCTCCCTTTCTCTCTTGTTTGTTGATACGAAAAAACCCAGATGGCCATCGATCTCTTCCAAATGGAAGTTGGCGCGGTTGCGTTCAACGGTATGCAGCTTCTGATCCTGAATCAAGCTGATTGACTTAGAGATGCCGCTGCTTTGGGAAACTGTCACTTTCCGAAGAAGCTCGTATAGTGTTCGGTCATTTTTGCGGGTCTTGGCGCTGTCGAAATGTACGGCAACTCTATTGATGGTCAGGAGAATCCGACCAAGGCTCATATGAGGATCTCGGGACTTAGAATGATATTTCATGATCTCGAAAATCATTCAACCTTAATTTCCTAAGACAGAGGAAGTAGTAGAACTCACCGGAATAGTGCATAAGCTTTCCGCCTCAACTCATCAGTCAATCTGGTATCTGGGGAACCACCGTTTACCGATGTTTTTTCTCGGACCGTTTTGGACATGAAGTTTGCTCTCAGTCCCAGCGTATACAGAAACTGCCTGGCGGCGTGGACCTCGCCTATGGAGAAATCCAGTAAGGTAGCCTTCCCTTGGAAAGCATGGTAGTATTCCTTTAGATCCGCGATGGCAAAAGTAGCACTGGAGTTTACCATTTTAACATCCCCATTCGGAAACTTTACCGGCAAGATGTTCGCAGTCCGCAAATTGTCCACATCAGAGGACCAAGGACCAATGGAACTGATCAGAGCCATGTTTTTCTTTATCAGTGCAATGTCGGGTGGTTGAATTTTGGAGAGATCCTCAAGGGCTTCTAAGTGCATGCTAATGTCGGGCTTCTGCATGCCCAACATTCGAGTAAAGAAATCCTCGAGTGCAGCGTAGTGTGTGCCAATAGATACCTTCTGGGGTATATGAGTCTGACCTGGTGCCCAAAGACACGCGGAGGTGGGATACCATGCCTTTTGTTCTGGTAAGTATACCAAGCCATCCGTCTCAAAATTCCATCTGCATGCTGTGGTCAGTACGTGTAATAAGAGAACGAGTATGACGAGTATACTCACCGAAGAGTCTCAAAAATGCTGTCCTTCTCAAAGCTGCACCACAGAGATCGATAAATATCGGAAACCTTTTGGAGATTCTTTTCTTTCTTCTTTTTCATGGATCGGAGCTCTTCAACAGAGTCCAGCCATGTAGCGCTTTTCATCTGGAGAACTTCCTGGAACAGGTGTTCCAATTGGGGATACCCTTCAATTCTGCGGAGGCGAGGTCTCACTGGCTCGAGCCAGTCAGGGCCATCCCAGAAGCATTGTTCCAAGGACACCCATCTCGAGAGCTCTGTTGTGTTGCCCGGGATTATCACTGATTTCGACAGTTTAAAGAACCTGCTACAGGAAGATCAGTATTGACCCAGCGACGTAACATCAAGCAAAACTTACGAAACGACAATGGTGTCTATTGTCGAGGTGCACATCTTCATGATCCTATCATAAATCTGGAGAGCAGAATTGCATGCTCTCTTGTCAGGGGTACCAGAGTTTACACGACGGATGTGGCCAAGAATATGCAAATAGAATGAGACATCATCTGTGAAGCCGACTCCAAAATGTGCCAAGAACTTCCAAGATTCTATCAGATCAGTACACTCAGAATCCGAAGGCATCTGAAGAAATATTGGAGGATTGGCATCAAACTCGGCGGCTGTGCTCTTCAACGATGATAATGGCAGGTAGGCGCTGTCCAGTTTAATCACCCCTCCACCATCGCGAGGCACCTGGCACTTGCGTATCGAGGTCGCTATTTCTGCGGTGATCTGAGACCCGTAATTCGGCCAGTTCTTTCTCAAGAGTTCGAGTACTTTGTCCGAGCGGTATTCAAGGATGTATTTTAGAGCCTTGGAGGGCTTGCCGAATTCGCTTATCTGGGGGAAGCGACGTATCCGAAGAAATTCCTCAAGCCACATCTCCCATGATCTTCCACGGCTCCGGGCATCGGGTGATACAGCATCGAGATACTTTTGATCCAGGAAGTGAGTAGAGAAGCCTGGAGCGTTTCCACTTTTCTGAAACAGCTGGTGTGCACTGCACTCATCTGATCGGTCCGGAAAGTAGATTGTATTCTTCAATGCAGCTGCGTATACGCCAGGTGTACCGTTCCACTCTGTGATCAGCCCAGAGCCTTGACTCAGACGCACTTCACCCTCTTCGTGCCAGAAAAGGAACCGGAGGTCGCTAGGCCTGTCGCGGAAAAAAGCCTCACCGCGTTGTGAGTAAATTTCCGAAATGACCACTTGTGGCTTACACTCTTCAACCCCCAGGAGCGAGAACAATTTGACAAGGGGCGGGCTATTCATCCACCTGGGATTTACCAAGAGGAAACCCAGGTCCGTTGGAATCTCGCATGGCCCTACAGTGGGGAAGTAAATCTTCTTTGAGGCTGTCGTCGCCGCCACCCACTCCGTTTCGCTCAGAGGAATCAATGGCAGCGACTGTATCCGTAAGCGGTTGGAACCTTCTTGCGTTCGCTCGAATAATGCTGTGAGAAAATCTGCAACACGGTTATGCCAGTCATCCGGAATTGCAGCTTTCCATCTTGAAATTCCTTTCAAGTCTGACTCTACTCTGTCTAGGGCTTCGTGGACCAACAGTTTTTTTACACCCAGTGGTCTCAGCATTTCAAAATCTCGAAGCTCATACTCAGGCGCTAGATAAATATCTTCCCCGAGATCAGCAAATAAGGGTCGGCCATCATTGTCCAAAAACTTGGGGGCCACGTAGCGAAGCTGTTCAGGGCGATAGAGGCGACTTTGGGTCCAGGACCTGAGTATTGGAGTTTCCTTCAGGAGGGCTTCGATTTTCGGCTTTAGTTGCCCCCAGAACTCATCGGATATGGAGTCTTCAGGCAGATATCTCATCCACTGATACTGGAGCGTACCGTGCTCGCAGAACTGCAATACGGCGTCCCGAAATGTTTCGGCAACGCTGGCGAGCAATGCCTCGTTTCTCGGGCAGTCAAAAACATCCTCGCGACTGGCTTGCGTTATGAAGTCCGACTGAATCAGGAACTGTGTAATGAAGAGTATTAGCATGAGAAGGATAGGCGTGAGAAGGGTGCTTCGTTACCTGGAACCCGACTTGGCGAAGGGGGAGATACGCGAATACATGCTGTTTCTGTAGCATCGGTACTTTTTTCTCGTCCACTGGAAATGCAAGAACCACTTCTGCCTGGTCGGTATACCGCCTCGCTGCATCATAGGGCAAGTTCTTGACAGCTCGCCTTGTTACCTGAAAGTACTTCGTTTCGGTGGACATTGGTCCGTCGTTGACTATAGTCTTCTTACGAATTACCTCCCAATTCTGCCCAAATTCTCGGTCGTGAAAGTGTGTGATCACTGTGGTATCACCGGCTGCTGGGTAGATGCTGACTCTGATGGACCGTATCTTGGATAGGAACAGCAGCAAATTGTCTGGGAGGTTGGAAAAGTCATCGACGCGTTGCGGAAAATCTGACGGATGCAGTAGCGTCAACGTCATCCGGGTCCCAACTCCTTTGGGCAGGTCTTCGTACGGTTCATTCATGGGCGTGACCATTCCGAGCCCGTCGTCGTCAGAGTCGCGCGTGTGCGTAAAGGAGAAAGAAAAAGGCCCCGACTGGATGTGCACCTTCTTGGCAACTTTGAACACAGACTTGAAGCCGATGCCCTTCTCGCCGACGTATCCTTGCACGTTTACCTTGGTGCTTTGTCCGGTGCTGCATATTGCTTTGAAGTTCTCGACATTGAACCCCTCTTCATTAGAGTCGATCACGATCTTGTCTGGGTAGAGGCTGAAATGGAGATACGGAATGGACCACATGGCGTATTGATTGTCTTCTGCATTCTGGATCAATTCATATAAGAATCGAATGTCTTTCGAGTACAGGTTCGTCGCCAGTCTAGGGGCCCTTGGTCAGCAGTGGGATGTGGCAGCCTCAGAAACACGCGTGTTGACGTACGTCTTTGTTGCAGATCCAAGCTTTCTGCGCACATGCTGCAGAGCTTCCAGAACATCAGGGAAGTTTGTCTTAAGCAGGACTTCATCTTCTGGCGAGATGCCTCCATTCTCCTTCCGTACCTGAGCGACCAGCTTCTGGGCGTCTTCCCGCGTGAGCGGAGGACGTGACATCGAGATCAGTGGCTTGACCGATAAACAAAGATCTTGGAACAGCAAATAGATATTCTGTGACAAATTTTCGAGAAAGGCGGAGGTGAAGAGCATCCGTTGTGTGCTGCGCCGGGTTGATATTCGCTCAGCTGCGGCACAGCAAGGCGGCAACGGAAAACCATCATTGGCTGGCTTGTGAGACATCTCCATGATTGATCGCCGGGCTCCCCCCATCTTCACATTGCCAGCTCACCCTTTGTACAGAGGGATGCCGTAAATTCCCGTGGCGTGTCGAAGCATTCGTCCGGATAGCTTTGTCCTGCAGCCGGACGGATGCTTCTATTCCACGTGAAGGTGTATTCGTTGAGAACCGTCATAAATAACCGCTGGCTGCAGCATTCCTCTGTACGGTGCTAAAGTTAGCTGTCCACGTTTCGCAATGGGGCCAAATCGTGTTGCACGAGTAATTGAAAAGCGGGTTCACCCCAATTCGTCATCCGGGCTTCGGAAGCGCCGATGACCCTCTTTGCACCGATCGACTTTGAAGCGCTACAGTTCTTGCATATCAGTATCTCAGACCTCGTTTCGGCTGCGCAGTGGGCGGTATCGATGAGCAAAGCTTGCACTCTGGAATCCCACCTCTGGGATCGACATCTGAAAGATTTACAAACCGGCCATTTAAGTACATCGCCATCCTCCTAATGCCACATCCACTGATGCTAAAGTTTGAAACGAAGAGCCCGCTCAGTGCCTGTGAAAAAGTGGAAAATCAGAGTGACAGGAAATGCTTAAGACTTTGAAGAGGAAACAGAGCTCTGCCAATGGATTGATATGAAGTTAATTGGAGAAATACTTTCGCTTGAGTCACTTACTAACCCCTATCGCTGGAGTAGTCGGTTCCAAACATTCCATAGAGGCTTCCTACATCCATGGTAACATCTGGAGGACCAAAGATATTGCGCGGTCGCTTCCTCATCGGCGGCCCATCTGAAGCGCCAGAAGCTTCCCGCTTCCTTTTCTCAGCGCCATCCATCGCCCGACGCACTAACTCTTTCGTGTCTACCTCGTCTTCGTCGGGCGCTGGCACGATCTGGTGCGCCCAATTGATGCAGCTCATACTGGCATCGCATAGGTTACAGGGAATCTCCACAAGACAGTCGGGCCGGAGTAAAATCATAGGACATAAGTCCTTGCAGGCCGGATATTTCACCCACTGAGCTGGCGACTGAGGAATAGCTGCCTGTCTGCGTGCGAGTTCTTTCCAGAAGTCATCGACCGAGTCGACAGTGTCCACGAAGGTTTGGTTCAACAACAGACCCTTCATGTGGTTCTGGCATTGCTCTAAAATCACGTCTCGCAGACGTGGATCGGAGCTGTGGGTGTTGTCGTATACGAACTCCACCAGCTCCGGAAAGGCGGCCAGCTGTGTCCAGAGTGGGTTGAGACGAAACCCAGCTCTCAATTCATCTGAGGTGTAGGACTTCATGTTTTGTACCTCGTATTTGTCCGCGAAAACGTAGCATATAGCGCAGCAATGCGCTCTAGCCATGGGCACATTCAAACCACGTTTCGGTGCGGTAATTTCCCTTGGACCAGCTTTGGTCAGCGGATAGGAGTAAGGATAGAGGAAATCGACCATGGTTCGAGTGAGTCGCGGGTCGTCTTCTGTGAATTCGATAAGACTTGTTTGTGCCCCCTTCCTGCTATGAGCAACTTGATACTAGGAGGACGGCGGAGGGCGAGAATGTTCAGATACCCTGAACGGTGAACCGGGCCTGCAGGCATTGTAGAAGAATTTGGATTGCGAACACACGATAACCTTGTGGAGCTTGATTTCTTCGCCGTCTCGGCACCGTATAACGAGGTCGATGAGTTCGCTCCCAAGTCCGGGCGACAGTGACGAATGCTCAAAGATGGGCGTATAGGCGTAATGTTTGTGCGACGCGAGACAGAGGGACACGTCCGCCTGATCCACGTCGTGGCTGCGGGGGTTTATCGATAAGAGAGTGGTTGCCGCACATCAAATTAAATTAAAAGCTCCAATTTATTCCGACGCCATCCGATATTTTGCAGTACTATTAAACACAACGAAAGAATCGTCCCAAAAGTTCGTGCCAATGATGAAGAGAAAAAAAGATTCGTAAAAAAGGTGAGGCTCCTCCCCCCTTTATTCCGTCCTCTGCCTCTTGGCCGCCCTGGCCTCCTCCATCATCTCCTCGTCGTTCGGATCGTACTTGATGATGCTGGCGCGCCACGTCTTGTGCTCCTCGACGGTGCCGCAGCCCCAGCACGGCGGGCTGCGCTCGTCCTCCTCCCATGGCAGGTTCATCATGACCTCGCCGCACGTGACGCAACGGTACAGCTCCATCCACGGCCACGTGGCCGAGTACTGCGCAAAGGCCGCCCAGAAGCCGTCGATGCGGTCCATCTCCTCGACGAAGGCCGGGTTGCGCGTGAAGTACTTGAGGCGGGTCTTGATGACGGCGAGGGCGACGCAGCGCAGGCGCTTGTCGCTCTCGGGCGTCGTCTCGAAGATCTTGGTGACGACCTGGGGGAAGTTGGGCTCGCGCCAGCCGCGCAGCCGCACCGCCGCGTCCATGAAGTGCCGCCACGCCTGCTCCTTCAGCTCCGACACCTGGTACTTCTCGGCGATCGCGTACAGCCCCACCAGGTACATCATCGAGCTGCCCACGTTGGCCGCCAGGATCTCGCTGTTGATCAGCCGCTCCACCTGCACCCGCGACGTGTAGAAGTAGCCGAGCAGCCCGTCGACCAGCTCCGGCTCGTCATCATCCAGGCTGATGATGCCCGGCTGAGCTTCCTGCGACGAGGCGTCAGTTGGCGCTCCCGGCTTCGAAACGTCGCGCGCTTGCCATACCTGGAATGAGAAGTCCGGCTTCAATGCCTCGGCGAAGAAAGCCGATTGCGGGCACAGGATCACCCGGTGCACGTAGAAGGTGTAGTCACGGCACTTGACCACCAGATCGCTGAAGTTGCCCTCCTCGAACCGCCCATCGTAGAGTCTTGATGATGTTCGTCAGCCCATTGATTCTGTGCGGCGTTGTTGATCAGGGCGGACCCACTTATCCAGTCCGCGCTTGAAGTCGCTGTTGACCCTGTCGGAATCGGGCTCTGTGAAAGTGCCATCCACGCAGGGCTTGACGTTGTAGCCCAGAGGAGGGAAACGGTAAAATCCAGGGCTGGTGGTCGCCGCCGCCGACACGGATTTCTCACGGCCAGCGACGATCGCGAAGGATGATTCAGGGCCGCCGGCGTAGGGCGGAGGCGGTGAGGAGAGCCTGCGCTGCGAAGAAGTGGCAGAGCTCCAGAGACGAGAGATAGACTGCCGCGAGAGTGATTTTGCGTCCATTTTTTCCACGGCTGAGTGAAGACCAGAGTGAGAGGTTGAGCTGTGGGAGACAAAGGGGTTGAGGACGGGGAGAAGAACTGTGCCAACAACGCGCAGAACTCATCCCACGATAGCCTGCCACGTGCGTTCACCGGTCCATCTGGCGGTGGGCGGGGACGTTGTCAATCGTGCACAGGCCGCGAACATGATTCTCCTGACAGCACGACGGTGAAATCGTGGCCGCCATCTCGCTCCACCAGGAGCCGGGGTCGAGCCGCCGGGAGGGGAAAAAAAAATCGTGTATGCCGTGTATTGTGAATGGAAGCTACCCTCTACGAAGAATCGCTGAAGGCGGAATCAACCGAGTGCTCCATCAGCAATATCCTCCGACGTTCTCAACTGTCTACTCTGCCTATTGTCGCCGGATCGTCGAAGATGGAGAAATTCCTCCATATAGCAGCTGAATGGTCAAACCCACAGCCAGGACAGAAGCCGATCTTGTTATCATGTAATTCCAACACAACTTGCTGGACGCAGGCCGGGCAATACCGGTGCTCGACGTTTTGGGAAATTTGCCGAGTACATCGCCAAATTCTTCCAGAAGCCTTCGATCTTATCCATTTCCTCTTTGAAGCGCGGAGTTTTCATGAACCAGTGGAGCTGGGGCTTTACGGCGCTAAGTATTGCGTAGCGGAGGGGCTTGTCGTTCTCTGGGATCGATTCCCACACATATGGAATGATGCCGATGAACTCGGGCGATTTCCACGCGTCATGGTTCAAACAATCGACGAATTCTCCCCATGCCCGCATCTTCAAGCCTTCGACTCGGTACTTCTCTGCGATGGCGTAAATCTTCGCGTAGATTTTTGCCATCGCAACCTTCGTGGATTGACCATCGTAAATTTTGAGGAGTACGTCGTGCGTGTAGAAGTACCCGAGCAAGACATAGACGAGTCCCTCGCTCTCCTCGCTCAGGTCAATAACTCCGGTCTGGGCCTCCTTTTTACGCAGCCAGAGCTCGATTTTTGCCTGCGGATGCCAGAGGGATGCGAAATGCGTTCATACCACCCAAGGGGAGCCCAGTTTACAGGCATTGTCAAAGAATTCGCTCTGCGAACAAACAACAAGTTTGTGCACGTGGAAGTCCAGTTCCCCGCATTTCACGACGAGATCCGAGTACTTTTTTTTGCGATAATCCACATTCCCATAACCTATACCTCGACTTTAGTCATCCCGAATCTGTAGCCATGAGCCATTAGGGTCTTGCAACTTACTCGTTCATCACCTCCGACAGCCCGCCACCAGTTTGGACTCCGCACCCCTGGCGGTAGTAATAATGCCAAAACTCGCGGCCTTTGGGAGTGTCGATTACTCTGTGCGGACTCACGTCATATCCCAACGGCGTCGTCAGGGTCGGTAGATTCACAAGCGAAACTTCCTGTGTCAATGCGCTCTCAGAAGTTGGCAATGAATCCTGCCGATGTAGATGGAGAGCCACAGCCGTCAAGGGATGAAGTTGTTGATGAGTCGACCCGAGTCTGAAACAGTAGCGCGTGAGCCTAAACACGTCCCCGTTCGGAGATATCGTATCGATAAGAGAGACTGCACATCATCCCATTCTTCTCTACCATACCGAGAAACGTATACACACAATCCAGATGAAACATCGAATCATACCAAAAACGAGAAGAGAAAACGCCGTAATACCTACATCAATCAAGCCGATCACGCACGGCCAGCACCATGCTTCCGCGCCACCCTCTTCCTCTTCCCCGTCCTCTCCACGCGCGCCCAAAGCTCACCCTCAAAAGCCCCCGAGTCCTTCTCGCAGTACCGCCAGAAAGGCTCGCACTCCCACAGCTCATACGCATGCCGTGCACAATACTCCATCACCGCATCCCTTAGCCCCCTGTCCGACTCGGGCGTCGAATTGTACACGCCCTCGACCAGCCGATGCACGCAGTACTTGTACGTCGCGATATCGAGCGGCCCGTCCTTGCCGAGGTAAGGCAGGAACTTCTTCCTCGCCAGCTCCTTGAGCGGCTGGACGTCGTACTTGGCGGCGAGCGCGTAGACTTTCGCGTGGAAGATGGCGATGCCGAGATCGCGGCCGCGGCCGCAGGCGTTGCGCTGCCGGGTGTCTCTGTAGTCGCCGTTGTAGATGAACCTGAGCATAGCTTGGACGACGGGGGCTTCGTCTTCGACGAGGCGGATGATGCCGGTGCGGGCTTCCTGGTGAAGATTCTGTCAGCTGTGTCTGCTGCCGGATGGGGCGGGGCGGGCGCAGCCGATGTGTGTTCTGTACTTTGAAGTTGTGCTCGGGCTTGAGTGCGTTATTGAAGAAGCTGGACTTTTCGCAGACGACGAGCATGTGGCACTGGAATGTCATGTGCTCGCAGCGGATGAGGAGGTCTGCGCATGCGTCCGGAGCGAACTTATAGTGTGCGGCGCCTCTACTTTTCAGCTTTGCTGCAGGAACCGTCTTCATGTCGACGTTGATATTGGCCTGGCGCATTCCGGGAACAGGTCTAGCGTCCTCATCGTCAGCCGTCGTCTTGGACAAACGCTTGCTGAGCCCAGGCAGTTGTTTCTTGGTCGGTACCAAACCGCGAGCCAGCTGGCTCGGGTAATCGGGGAAGAAAAAGACCATAAACATCGTCTGGGGTTAGGGGAACGCGTGGCATCATAGAGCTGAAGTAAGTGAAAAGAATTGCCAGCATCCTGAGGAATCGGGATGTTGAGATGGCAATCAAGAAAGATTGGTGGAAGGAATCATCGAGCCACAGACAGAGGAGGGAAAGGGCAAGGTGTTTCCAGGTAACCACTGGAATATTTTTAGAAATGAGATATTGCCTCCCAGTATACGTACAAATGCACAACAAATTCAAAATGAAGAAAAAATAATTACGCAGGGGTATCTTCACCATCCCGGCGCATTATCATCGTCGCCGCCATTCGCGCTAGAAGGGCGCTCAATCACGTCCTCGGGCTCCGGTGGGTCCTCAGGTTTGATCATTCTCTTCTTCCACGTATTTGGCGGGAAGCCTGCACCGCAATACATGCAGTTGAGCAGTTCCGTGGGACACGGCTTCGGGATATTCCACGCAACGGCTCGCCTGCAAACACCGCACCGATACTTTCTGCAATCAACGATAACAGTCTGGGTCGTGACGTAGGTCGAGCGGCCTGCCAGGGTGCGCGAAAGTTCCTTTCCAAAAACGCCAAGCTCATCCATCATGCTCTCGAATTGCGGCTTGCTCATGAGTTCCTTCGCATTGGCGGCGCAGACGCGCAAGATGACGTCTCGAAGACCGCGGTCGGAGTGAGGCGTAGTTTCATAGATGGCCCTGACAGCAGCTGGGAAGCGGGGGAAAGTATGGTTGACTTCCTTCTCGAAATTCTGAATAGCGAGCTTCTTCAATCCTGGGAGATCATAGATTTCGCCAACGGCGTACATGTACACGTGAAAGATCATACGGTCCTCGGCAGAATCGGCCTTCCTGCAGGAGTAGGTAAAGGTGTAGCAAAACTCGAGCATGGCGCGCACGACGTCGGGTTCGTCATGTTGGAGCTCGATGACACCAGAAAGGGCTTCCTGCGGAGATGGAGAAGAAAATGTTGGTGAGTTGTTCCGACTATCTCTCCGCTTCTTCTCGTACTTAATATGTACCTTGAAGCCGGTCTTGGGATTGCAGGCGCGACGGAAGAAGTCGGACTGGCTGCAGAGAATGATGCGATGGACTTTGTGCTCGTCGCCATTGTTGCAGCGGATCAGCAGATCAGAGTATTCGCTCGACTTCCAGATGCTTTGTTCCAATCAGTGGGCTAAACAGCGGAGCATTGATGAAATCCCATGCGTACTTGATGAGGTTGTTCTTAAGCCGCTGTACTGGTGCATCATCGGTGGCAGAGGCCATCACCCGAGGGCGGGCGACCGGTTATGCGTGGATGTCGGAGAAAACAAGGCGCAAGGAACAGAGCGACCGGAGAGGTGGGAATGCTCAGCTGGGAGATCAAATTGCAGACCGATCAGGCGGAAGGGCTGTGATGTTGAAAGTGCGGGAAAGGTGTTGCCTGGCGGCGGGGGAGGCTGGTGTCGCGAACTGGAACATTGAGCCCCGCCAGCCCGCTTTGCCCGTCCAGGAAAAGCGCACAGTCATATCTTATCGATGAAGGCAGAGCGTGGGAGCACCAAAAGCCAGTCAAGTCAGTATACAAGAACGCTGTCGAAGGTAAAGCGATCCAATTTTCCCTTGAGTAGCGAACAGAACTCGTCACGAGGAAAATCGAATGAGCCCTTTCGGCCATTTCATTCAGCTGAATGCCTCATACTGTACTTGGCGTCGCAATGCTTTCGGAACCAACCTTGAAAGTCACCACGAACGATGGCGACAGTCTATCGAACAAAATAGTGTTGAAGATTGTAAGTCGGCTAGACGAGGGCATTGGTCGATGTAATAGGCTGAGACCGGAAAGGCGGGCGGCATCCTGTGGCGCGCCGGGAAGCGTCATGGCAGTAGGACGTAAGTGTTTTCCCGAGGCACGCCCATTTTCCACGGACATGTGACAGCCTCGGAAAACGATACTTCCTGTCTACGGCTTCCTCTTCTGTAGGCCGCAGCCGGATACTGTTCACATGGTGGGGTTAGAAAGCTTGAGTGCACTTCTCGCGGAGGTCACGATGGGGTCCAGCTCCCCGCACTTGGGGGGAAGATGGGGTAAGCAGCAGTTTGCGGGACGCACCGCGGAATCAAGCGCTCAGCCGGGGCAACGTCGGAATTCGATCTAATTCCGAGCTGACCTGACTGTGCTAAGCAGAGATCTCGGGACTCGGGGCTCGATCACTAATGCAATGAGGAAATGGTGATCGAGCAGGAAATTGGTGATGTCTGACGCACGCTGACATACGAGCCCGTAAAAGCAGCGATGATCAGCCGTTGCGATCAGTCCGCAACCCCAGACTTTGACGTTGACCCAGCGTCGCTGCTGGGCGCCACCGACACCGGCGGACCCTGTCACAGTTTGCCTTCGGAAATCGACGCCTGAAAGGGCAAATGGGTGCGAAATCGGCGCCAGCTGCTAATAAGGCCCATCCAGAAGCGGAACCGACACACGACGACGACACGGCCAACTGCGACAAGCCGACGTCGATGTGATGGTGCTCGGGGGGCTTCTCCGATCCCTGCCGCCGCGCCGCTTGCATGCATTCTTGTGCTGTCCGGCCCATCGGCGGGCCACGTCGAGTGAGCCCACAGTGCGATGCCCACGATGGGTAAGCTCATGACACCTTTCATCCCATTGTTGGGACTCCCACCGCTCCTTCGAATGGATTGCTTCCAGCTGCCGCAGTGTGACAGTGGGCTGAGCAATTGCGTGATGCCATTTTTATCCTGAGGATTGGCGCAACGCTTGTTTGAGATGGACCGGTCCGGGCAAAGTTGGGCGCTGAAAGAAGCAAATGGAAGACAGGGAGCAGGCAACTCAAATCGGCTGGCGTTCCACGGGGCTCACTCGCTCAGCTCGGATCCATCGGGAGGCTTGTTTAGAAATGGTGTGACTGCAACGCAAGGGCGGTGACGGTCTGATGAATTATCAGATGAAACTGGTGCGGCTAGATCCCGCGATAAAGCGGTGGTGAGCACAACGCACAGCACATCATTACCCAAGGCTGACAGAAGCGGTACGTTGGGGATTTTCAGGAGACAAGGGCCTGAGAATATTCTGGAGCACAACGTGGCAGGAGAGTCGTCTTGGCGGCTCATCGACATTCCAAAACAGTGGAGGACCGGGCATAGGCTTTCGGGCCATGCTACCGCTCACGATGGTTGGAGAGACAGTGGCGCTGAGTGGAGGCCGAAGCCGGAAATTATCAGATGAAGTTTCGAAAAGGGCCAAGGAACCAGGGGTGAGATTAGATTGAGCCAGGGGGCCGTAGGGCTGAAGGAGTTTCGCTGGCCGCCCAAGGAGTCAGTGCCGGAGAAGCGACGAGCAAGTGCCACCAGCCGCTGCGATCACTCGGCCTCGCCCAGCCGCCGTCGACGAGAGTCGCGTGCTTGTCAATTGCGCATCGCGGTTTCAACAGCAGCTATAGCAGAGCGCTGCAATTAGGGGAGACGCATGACGAACGCGTGGCCTACAAGCGCAAGGCAGGCCAATGCGAAGAGGCCTGATACGAACTTCGTAAGCGTCTGCAAACATTTGGGGCGCGGCGCAATCAACCCCGGCCACGGCGCGAAACAGCGCAACGCGTCCACAAGACCGTGCAAGCCCGTACCTGCGTCAACCGAGCGCGGCGCAGTCGCCGTCTCTGCGACTCGTCGTACGCGGCGGCACGGGTGGGAGACGGGAGAGGGTGAGTTGCGCGGGACTGCGGGCGCCGAGGGCCGTGCAAATGGCGTGGGCAGGCGAGCAGGGTGGGTGCAAATGCAAGTGCCGTGGACGCAACCGTTGCCGGAAGACGGCTTGCGAGCGCGGGCAGCAATGGGCTGCGAGGCGGCGGCTTTGACTCGTCCTGGCGGGCAGGGCACCCCAAGCCGAGAGTCTCCTGGGGCAAAAAGCAGCGTGCCAAGCCAGCCCGTTCCACGATTCCGAGCCGAAGATCATTCCGCTTCGAGCCCTTCGGTCCGGCAAAAGATTATCTGATGCGATCGCCCTCCCCAGCCGGCGCATCAGTCACCAAGAACCACCGTTTCCTCAACACTCACGCCGCCTCAAATGCGCTAGACTCCGCCCCTCGTCCATTCCTCCTCAATTCAAGACTACGCCTTCCACCGTGTCGTCTCTCGCCCCGCGTCTCGTGGCGCGGCGCTTGTTGTTTGGCAGTCGCGCCTGCAGAGCCCACGTCCCAAAATTCCACTTGGATCAGATAACGGGTGAGTGAAAGCCCCTCCATCCACGCGTGCGCAACCACGACATGCCCTGTGTCCCTGTCTCGCCCTCGACCACCGGAAGTGCCCGTGCCCCGACCTACCCGTCCCATATAATCCGCGCCTCCCCCAGCCCACGCTGACCATGACATCCGTCCATTGCAGAAGCTTCCCTCACTCAGCGCCGCTCTCTGCTTGCCACTCCTGCCGTCGCCATGGACGCTACCTCGCAGCCACGGCAGCATGCCGTCCCCACTACCGAAACCTCCCACCCTAACGACCCCATCCCTCACGAGCCCGCGCCGGCCAACAAGTTCGACGTGTCGCCGCCCGTCCCCTCCAACAGTTCCTTCCGTTCATCCCACGAAAGCCTCGCATGGTCCGACTCGAGCGACTCGGAGGCTCCCTCGACACCCAACACGGAGCCCATGAATGACCAACAGGTCGACGAAATCGTCGACAAACTGCAGGACCTCCCGGCGCCCTCCGTTGAGATCACTCCCAAGCAGAACAAGGCGCGTCGGGCCTCGACGACGCTGATCTCGGAGGACGCCGAGGGCATGCGAAAGCTCCTCGGAGACGGCGAGACTGGAACAAAGCTGATCGAGAAGTACTGCTGCGGCGGAGGTTGCTGCTTGGTGCAGACGTTGCCCTCGGACACCGCTACTCCGGACTTCACGCCGGTCGTCCTCCCCGACAACGAGGCGTTCCACAGCCTGAAGCTTAAGCTTGGTCCGCTCAGTCTTGATTCAGACCTTGACCAGGTTCCTCAATTGCCTCAGGAGACTGCGACCTTCGATGCCGCTCCACCGTCCGAGAAGAAGCCCGTAACCGAGGTCCTCACGAAGCCACCGTCTTTCGTCCAGCCTCACCCGCCCTACAACGTGTTTTCCGCACCAGTCCATCATGCACGCGAACTAACCAAGCCTGGAGCGGAGAAGAGGACCTTCCACTTCGACATTGATGTTACGGATTATCCCGATGAGGGCGGTGTAGACTTCAAGGTCGGAGGCGCCATCGGCATCTGCCCGCCCAACCCTCCTGAGATGGTTGATGACGTCTTCGATCAATTGGGTGTTCCGAAGTTTGTGCGGGACAAGCCTGTAACGCTCAAGACTCAGCCGATCAGATGGCCAACCATTTGGGGAGATGAGAAAGCAAGGGAACTCATGACCACGCGCAGGGAACTCCTCACCTGGTGTGTAGACCTGCAGAGCACGCCACCCACTAAGCAGCTGCTGCGCTTGATGGCCGAACACGCGGATGCTCTCAATGAGAAGAAAATTCTTCTTTACCTCACGTCAGCACAGGGCCAAGCCGCATTCTGCGAGTAAGTGTATTTCCGATCTGTCCTCAGCGGGTTCGAATAATGACATGATCCCAACAGCCTTCGCACCGGTTCCCATGTCACTGTTCCGCAGCTCCTCCACGCCTTCCCATCTGCCAAGCCCCCGCTCCATGCCTTCCTCTCCGTCCTGCCCCAGCTCATGCCTCGCTTTTACTCCCTCTCCAACGACCCTCACATCTCCTCTGCGCGTCCTGGCATCCCTGGAGGTCGTCGTCTGATTGAAATGGCCGTCACTATCCACGAGGATCCTGACTGGCAAGCTGGCAAGAGGCGGACTGGTGTTGGCTCCGGCTATCTGGAGCGCATAGCACAGAAGTTCATCGAAGCTGAGCAGTCAGGAATCCGTGACCCTGCCCATGTCCTTGACCTCAGCATCCCCATGTTCCGCGGTCTCATGGCCAACCCTCTTTCCCGTCAATTCGGCGGTGATGGACCAATGATGCTGATCGGAGCGGGTGTTGGTATGGCTCCCTTCCGTGGCTTCATCCTGAACCGTCTCAAGAACGCAAACTGCGCCAACAAAATCTGGCTCGTCCAAGGTGTGCGCGACAGCATGCTCGACGAGATCTACTCTGGCGAGCTCGGTGCTCACGAGAGGGAGATCAAGAAGGTCGTCCAGAGCCGTCGGGCCGGTACTGCTCGTTACGTCCAGGATGAAGTCCGCATGCAGGCCGATGTCGTGTGGTTCGTCATCAATGCCCTTGACGGTCGCGTCTTCGTCTGCGGCAGCAGCAAGGGCATGGGTGAAGGTGTCCACCAAGCCCTCATCGACGTCACCATGGAGAAGGGTAACCTCAACCGTGAGGAAGCCGAAGAGTTCTGGGCCAAGAAGAAGGAGGGTGGTCAGTACGTTGCTGTAAGTGTTTGTTCGTGCTGTCGAGGTATCCGTGATGTTAACGTATCCGCAGGAAACTTGGTGATGCAACAGACCCAGTACATACGTATCCTCGGTCCGCATGCTACATAAATTGTGCACCCTGTACAAATATAGGATCCGCATACATGACGAGTGTTTTTTTTTTTCGGCGTTTAGAAGGCGGACATCGACCAGGTCTTGCATTTGTTGGTTTTTCCGCGCTCGCTTTTCCTTTCCCCATCGGCAGAGAGGTGCATCTTCCGCATTTGTTTATTTTTGGTATTCTTCTTTTCAGTTACGGGTTTCCTTAGCATGGCGTTTCATCCGGATGGGCTGGAGAAAGGAAAAGAGAAAATGGTCTCCCGACGTATGGTTTGTATCGGTCGACGATGATGAGGGTCCGGGTACTACTTCGTTCGTGGCTGCTTTTAGGCAGCACTCATGGTGGGCGTTTGTTCCCACCACTACCATGCCCGTGGCGGTTAGCGGGCTGAGTGTATGAGAGGTTGGTAGGCTGCAGATGGGGATCATGATAGATGAGGAAGTGAAATAAAACGTTCTAAAATAATCTTCAGGGGTTGCTTGTGTGATGATGTGCAGTGGTGTGGTCTTGAAAGTTTCTTCGAGAAGTGTTCGAGAGGGGGGGGAAGAAGGGTGTGTGGGTAGGTATGTAGGTAGGATGAGGGAGGCGTGAGGTAGGCAGCAGGATTAATCTTATAATCCTGCGACGCCGCTTCGCCATCCCCGACCCCGAACGGCCCGGCCCTTTGGACATTTTCATGCGAATGATCTCCACACCCACTTTTATGCGCAGAAAAGTCAAATCCTTGTGGCTGGTGCTCCGTCAAATCACATCTCGCTCGATCGTAAGCAGGAGTGACCGAGCTCGTCCGTATGCACCGTCCACGATTGGCCGCAGGCGGAGCTATCCACGGCGCTGTGGCGTGGCGTTGCGGCTACGCCTTGTTGGTTCGGCCACCGAGGCCGAGGTGTAATCCCCGAGCACCGTGTCTGTACGCCCGGCCTGTGAGGTGTGGGCGGGGGAGGATGAGGAGGGGGAGGGAAAGGCAATACATGTACGTCGTCCGCAGCGCGAACCTCTTGCCAACGTTCGGACAGCATCGCCCTCGTGAAGAAACCCCCCCAAAAAAAAGTATGCAGGAGTACCGCCAGCATCTCCGCCCTCCTCCCTCCCCCTTCACAAAAGAAAGGAAAACATATACCGCACCGCCACAACATCTCGGAGGAAACGCGAAAACGAGCCAAGTCGAACTAAAATTTTGGATTCTTTGGGCCTCACGCATGTTCCGCCAAGGGGCGCATTTATGCGATGGAGCGCTGCTGCCGCGGCCTATTCCCTGCTCCTCGGCAGCGGGCCGCACTCGGGAGGCACGGGGGACGGCTGCCGTGCGGGATGATTATTTCGGCGACGCTGTGATAGGGCGCCTCTTGGTCTGGCGGGTCCTCGACGACGACGACGTAGGGCCGCGATCCCTTGGATCTGTCGATGACCGCGGAAGAGTGTTGACCAGGTCTCGTGTGATATCGGGCAATTGATCGTACGTTCAATCTCCGATGAACGAGGTTTGTGGCAGGTTTTTCTTTTTTTGGGTTCGCCGATGACGGAGATGGTTGAGGGTGAGTGGTGACGTTGGTGAATTGGGAGATGGTTGATTGGTCGGTTGACATGCGAGATCTCAAGGTAACATCTTACTGAGAGCACCCCCTTCCGCATCATGTTTTCACATTTCTTCACCTCCCATACTACCGTCACTGTCACTTCCATGTGCGCTGATTTTTTCACGGTCTTGTTTGAGTATGCAACTGGCATTCGGGAACTGATGTATTAAGGCTCGGCCGACGTACTCTGGCCGGACAGGTGACTGAAATTCCGTACGGACAATGGGTATCTACTTGACTAACACTGAACGGAAATACATGCAAACAAACATAGAAAGCGCATCCGCTACATGATGAAACACAAAAGAAAGTCTCACCAATGCGATCAATACAACGGGTGACGGTGTCTGCTGGAGAGAAGACGCAGAATGGTACAGTTCTTGAAAGTACTGGAAGTTTGAGTGTCGGCAGACGAGCAAAGGAGCTTTGCTTGCCGTGAGGTGTTGTTGTAAGATTGAGGAACAACCCGCAAAAGGAAAGTCATCAAGACTGAACACGGTGGTGAGTTCCAGCGGAAGCGGAGATCATTCCCCCGTGGCTGACGAATAGTGGAGCAAAGAGTCATTTGGAGAGAGGTTGAGGACCATCAACGAGGCGACACCTTGTGAGTGGTGAAGTGGTTGCAGAGTAAAGGCCACGAAGGAGGTCGGCGGCGAATCAGCAAAGCTGGTGCACGCTGTGCGGAGGAGTGAACCGACGAGTGTCAATGTGGAGCAGGCAATGTGCTGGAGCCAAAAACGTGGAGTGAGTGGCTTGTACCCGACGTGGAGTGGGCGAAGGAGTAGAGTGGTTTCCGGCGGTCATTGAATTTCGTCATCAAGTTGTGGCTGGTGAATGATGACCCATCAATGGTAGTGAGTGATGGCCGGTGAGTAGTGTCCATCATGATGCGGTACGGAGAGATTGATTAATTGTAAGATTTTCGGCGGGAAGTGAAAACCAGTAAGCATGGTAGCCGAGCGGTGACTGGTGAGTAGTCATTGGACGATCGTAACAGTGAGCTGTTACGTCGAGCTTGGACGTAGTCCGGAAGTGACGTGGACGGAGTGGTTCCAGTCAACAACCAGAGGTCAGCTTGTGTAGACTCGGAGCCATATCTTGTCAGATTCCTTGCAGCAGGTATGTTCTGAAAGAGCTCTCCGCTGCCCGTCATCTCTCCGGTGCTGAAGATTTTGAAATGTGTAGGCTGTGTTCCCATGCGGTCGATACCGTGATTGTAGTGATTCAGTGATGGTCCTCCGGCTCTTGAGTGGGTTCAATTGCTCTTGCTGGCAGGGACTGGGATTCAGCAGACGGTTCGCTCGAGTTCATGGAGAGTTTGACGACTGCCGAGGGTGCGAGATAGACGTTGATGGCCATGGATAGAGCAGAATGGTCTCGAGGTCTCTGTTTGGTTGATGATTGTCAGTGAATGTCCGCACCGTCAGGAGGAAGAAAGGTCAGCTTACCGAATGCTTCCGCAGACAGACCGCAGACACCGTCACCAATAAACCTCCACCACAAAGTCCTGAACCCAAGAAACAGACACCTCAAAGGAAACGCGCGAGCAACCACCACAGACCATACCCTGAACTTGAACGCTCAGAATGAGAAATGCAGACAAAGAGCCCATTTCAGTCATATAATGCCCGCCGAAGAGAAGGAAAATCGTGAATACAGCCCAAATGCCCGAGGCGCCAGAACTCCTCGCTTTCAAGACTCTCTGAAAGGGTGAACTAAAACGCTGAACGAAGCTCAGAATGACCAAAACGGAAAAATGGGGGGTATCGAACAGGACTCTGATGCTGGAAAACAAAAACAAAAACAAAAACCGCCAGACTTAGTACACTTGAGGGAAACTATTTATGTTGACGGCCGACAAAACGCCCTCGGTGACAGGGACGACCATCTCGCCGGACTCCTTTGCGTACTGTGGGGTTCTCACCTCAACGGCAGAGAACCCAAGGACCCCTCACCTTGAATTGATCATTGGGGCCCTTGCTGGCTGGGGTCAGGCGGCTGCTCCTCGACTTGACCAGGCTTACCCCGGCTCCGCCGGAAGAGCGCCTGGAGCCAGCCTCCGGCCGGCGCGGTCTCGCGACTAGCCTGTCCATCATTGGCGGACTCCAAGGCAGCCCGAACCCCCATCTCGATATCGCGCGCCAGCTCACCCTGGCGGCGCCTACCGAGATACCGGCCACAGCACCAGGACAGTGCCCCCGCGAGGAGGGTACTGATGAAGGAGCCGACGAGAATGGCCGCCACTTGCACACCGAAGGACATCGTGAGGGCCATCTGTCATCATTGAGTCAATACACTGGGTCAGACGTCGGGGCGGGCTGGGGACTTACCGTGAAAATCTATTTATTCGTGTTGACTACCTAAGCTACCTACGTAAGTATCTGCAGTTCCGTGGTCAGCATGGCTCAATGCGAGGGAAACGTAGGGGGCACTCACGCGCTGGTAATGATGTTGAAGAAAAAAAAAAGAGGAGAGAGAGGCGGGAGAGCGCTGAAATAGCCAGCGCTCGCGATTGCTGCTCTTTCCTCCGGCGGCAGCGTCAACGCGGCAGGCACCTCAGGCAGGTGCACGACAACGGAAGGTACAGCCCCGCAGCCACCGCCAGCGCCCGTTCGCATGGAGAGTGGAAGCATTCGTCCGGGCAGGGACATGCACAGAGTTGCCATGCTCGTTGATGGTTGAATGGTGCTCCATATCACTGCGCTTCGATTTTTGAAAAGATAGACAGTGCAGTGCATGCACGTGGTAATGCATGACGTGGAAAAACTAGGGAATTTGACTGAACCCTTCGCGTGATGCGAACAGTCAGAACACAAATGTCTGCGCGGTATAAATCCCCTTCGGCGGCGACCAGAAAAGCGTACCTTCGTGAGTGCGAGCACAACCAAAACTTCACAGCGAATCCAAGATGGACCAAGAGCCGCCTTCCTACGACGCAAAGGTTGCTGCTGAACGCGACCAACTTCTCTCGCTTCTAAAACATACAAATCCGAGACCACCTCACCGTTCGGCGACGCCTCCACCCATTCAATCTATCGCCTCCGCAATTTCCTGTGCTATTTCTTCCACGTCGACTACGCCGCCGGCGTTGCAGAATACCCCATCGAGCTCTCCGCTGCGGATGCGAACCACTTCCGCGGCGTCTCGTCCATCCTCAACCGTTACATTAAAGCCCTAGATGCCACGGCCGCGGACGACGCCGAGAAAACGCAGCTGGCCGCCTTTTTCTGGGAGAATGTGCACGCGCCTGCGCGCGCCATCGGTCTGCCCAGCGAAGCCGCCATGGCCGCCATCTGCCGCTTCGCCGCGTACCAGTCGACCCAGGGCGCGTACAAGGGATGCGTTGCCGGCGTCATGCACAACTTCGGCATGCACTGTCTGGCGGGGAAGCTCCACTGCGATGCGCAGAGCGTGATACCCTCGGTGGCACCCAACCCGACGGTCGAGGAGGCGCTGATGCGCGCGCTTGAGAAGACGCGGGCCGAGTGGTTCAAGCGGCTGGACGGCTTCGACCTCGAAGCGGGCAAGAGGACCGAGGCAGAGGGCGGGGATTTCTACCACAGCAAATTCACCGCTTTCGACCTTACCGATGAGGGGGTGCGGTTCGAGGCGCGCCAGCTCGAGACGCCGAAGGTACGCAGGGCGGCGGAGAAAGCTCAAACCTCGAACACCGGTGACTGGCAGCCCCAAGCACGACGCGGTGGAGCAAGAGGCCTGTGGAAGAACGAGAAGAAGAAAAGTAAGAACGAAAGGAAGGAGAAGGCCGATGATAGAGGCTTTTGCAAGTCGCTGTTAGACTCCGCCGAGGCATGTGTCGGACGTATGGAGGCGAAAGCACGCTGTAACATTTTGTACCTGTCGTTGAAATGGCCTCTCATGTACACTGCTCCAGTGGAGAAACGACCATTGGTCGTCGCAGCTTTGGTTAGACCAGTGGGGTATGCAAACCCCAACTTTTTCATGGACCACCCTGGTCGTGATGACAAAAGACCTTGACTTCTTCCATCCACGGAAGCGTCACAATCCCATTTTCTGGAAGTTCGCCTGTCAAGATAGCTATCGTAATCATCAAAGAGACCGTGGTGGAGGCCGTGGCTCTTCAAAAAGCTGGGAAGATGTACGGACATGCCGGAAGGTGCAACGCAGTTTGATTTTCATTTTTGATCCTGTAGTTCATCAGATGATACCCCAAAATTGACATACACTCCTACTTGGAAGTATTTTCGAAAAGTGAAGTTCATTTTGAGAACACCTACCTTCCAGCCAACCAATCACAACTCCCCGCGCTATAACCCAAACCCCACTTTCTACGCAAACCACTCACGGCCAGGTCCAGACCACCACCCAGGATGAACCCTTCCAGAACGAACGCCGCGCGAATTTCGTAATCCGCACAGCGAGCGCTTGATCTCAGATCTCTCGCCCACCTCCGCCCACACACCAACAGCGCCTCAGACGCATGACACCCAACTCTAATCTTCTTTTCTTTTCCTCAGCCCTCCATGCATCTGCAAGTCAGTCGAACAGCACACAACCGGCGCGCGACGAAAAACGCATGTTCGAACGAAAGCGGTAGGTCCAAGATACTAGGGGGGTTTTGTGGCGCGAAAGTAAAAAAAAAAAATGCGAAAAGCTTCCGGGGATCCTCGCCACTCGCACTTCCGTCTCCGCCCGCTGGCTTTTTCTTGGCTCTTAGCGGGACGAGACAAGACGCTCAACGCTGAAAATATTTTCCTCCTTGCAGCTCTTGGGGCAGGGGGGACATTGGCATCGAGGCGGAGTCCTGAGGCAAAAGAAGAGAGCGGAGGACTCCGCTCTGGGCGGATCCTTTGACGCATGTCGTTCGACGTCACAGGCCAAGGAGCGGGGCAGATGCACGCGAGTGCATTCCTCATATGTGAGGAATATTATAACTTTTTTTTTCTTGCTCGTGCGCCAGGAGAGACCTGACAATCAAGTCAGGCAAGGGCCACCATCGTCATCCCCAAGCAGCGATCAGCCTCGGGTAAGTTTTGAGGAGCAAAAACGCCCAGCGGACGAATGGGGTTCTTTGCAATACGGGATAAGCAGGGCTGAACAGGGCGGGCGTTTTGCGGGTGGCATTTCGTTTGCTCCTCCTGGCTGGAAAGTAGTACAAAATAGATCTACTATGGAGAAGAAGAAACAACTGGCAGGGTCTTCCCTGATCGGCAGTGCACGATAGGGAGCGTGTTGATTCAACAAAGGGTGGTGTTGGGGGCGTACAGTATGTACTTCCCCTTTGTCTTAAAGTTTCACTGTTTCGAGGCTGCATGGGGAAAAATGACAGACGGATATCCGCAAGAAGACAAGACGCGGCTAGGCTCGGATGACCTACCTTGAAGTTGACTTGCAGCGGCAGAAAAATTCTTGTTGAGTCGTCGGATGATGAGGGCAAGCAGCTTACGCCGGAATTCGCCAACAGCCGAAGGAAGACGGCAGGAGCTCGTACGAGCACACACAGGCAACAGACCCGGGCGCTGAGAGCAGGCCCCGAACGGGTGGTTCCCATTGAGCCGCAACGCTGTCAGCAGTGCTCTCGAGAGGTGGAAATAGGAAGACGGGGAGGGGAAAGGGTTCTGTCGCATGTCCGGAGGGGCGGGTGATGCGACAGCCGAGGGGCTGCATGCATGAGCAGAGCTTGTCTGGCATGCTCTGCTTTTTGTCCCACCTCTCCTGCTTTCACCCCCTGCCTCGCGCATCCCGGGTGACCTCGGTGCAGCAAAGCACACGCGCAAGGACCATGAACGAGTATTGATATCGATATCGAAACTTGTGAGACTGGAGCGCACAAGAAGTATTTGCAAATGTATTTCCTCTTACGCAAGTTGCGCCGCCGCCAAGCATTCCTGCATGAACTGCAGAGCAAGAGGATTGGTGAGAAGGCTGCAGCACAAGCGCGTACATACGAGGCTGTGGGGTAGAAAGGGAAAGGCAGCGGCACGGATGGCCACATATGGTTTGCCGGGCTGGCTGCTGGGGCCAGGCGCGGCCATGGCTGGACAGCGCGTAACGGTGCCGTTTGAAGGTCGCGCCGGGCCATTTGCGTAGCCGTTGGGCTCGAGTTGCTTATTCTGCAGTGCTCGGCGGCGGCGAGAAGTTGCGCAGAGTTAGGATGGCTTCGGAGAGAGCGAAAAGTGTGTGTGGAGTTGCACGGCGACATGAGGGCCGGTGTTGCGTCGCACGGGAACGCAGCGGACGCGGGGAAAATGCGAGCGGGTGCGAGGAGATCTGAGTCTCAGGCATATCGCCCACGGCCGGGTGCTATGCCAAGAGCGGGTTGGAATAAGCCTGTTCACATTTCCTTCCCTCTGCTTCCGTCGCCGTTGTCCATCTGGCCGTCTTCGGTCCTGGCGCACAAATGCTGGACGAAGGCCAGCCATGCGACTGGCGGCCTGAGGCCAGCAGGCACGCAGGCTTCTTCACCGCAACAGCGGCAACAGAAACGAGCGTGTTTCTAGAAGAAAGGAAGGGGCCAGGTGTGAGGCAGGCCGGTGTCATGGCGCGGCGTACTATTCTTGACTTTACGCTTATCCACCTATATTACGGCTGTGCCGCGGGGCCTTGCAGCGATTGGCCGCGGTGACAGACCCTCATGACAGGGCTGACTCCACGGGGCTGGGCGAACAGCCGCTGATTGGCGCGGCCTGCGGTATTATTTTGGCCTGCCGGCAGCGAGGGGGCGGCCGTGGATTGGTGATGGTTACAGGCTCGGCAGGGGACGCGGGCATTCATGCGTGCTTTATCCCACGGCTGCGGGCTTGACGGGCTGTTAGCACCGATCAGCTGCAGCGCGGGACAGGTGCATCGTGAAGGCAGGCGGCGTATGAAGAGCAGGTGTCGTTGCGGAAGGCGGTGCTCCGTGCTTGTCGGCGGACTGTGGGACCCACTGGCGGGCGAGCGTTGTGGCGATCGCTGGTCTGGGGAAGCCCTGCCCGCCTTCACACTAAGCATCGGCATCCCACGCCGCTCGCTCTGGCGTCACGCCCGAGAGCCAGCCCTGTTCTTCGTCTTCTCTCGGTTTGCTTGTCACCCGCCCGCAGACAAAAAGAGCGCATAGCCCCGTCGGTCCTCTTCTTCTACCACGCTGCGACTCTTGGCCTTTGCCTCCGCCACTATCCAAAGTTTCACCTGGAGCTTCACTCAACCCTCTTGTCCTGTCGCATGGCGCATATCGTCGTGCCGAGCCACTCAACACACCGCGTCCACCTCTATCACCGTCCCAGCTCATTGCAACGCGCGTAGCACTCCACATTTAGACCGTCCCCGAATCCTTTGCCCTGTGTGACGACCCAATTCGCCGTTCGCAACCCTCTTTAAAACGCCAAGATTCCAAGACCGACTACCATGGCTTCGCAGCTGGCAACCTCCCTCCCGCCTTCCGCTGCCTCCTTCCCGTCGCACTATAACAACATCCCGCTCCCCGACGACGATGGCAGCAACAACGAAAGCGGTAGCGACAACGCCGAACCCATCACTCCCAACAGCGATACTCACCCTGCCTCGTTCTCGACAGCTAGTCTCGAGCCTGCAAACAGCAAGCCCCAGATGGCTGCCGCAACATTAACTGCCACCCACCCTCTGGTCGGCCGCGATGCCATTCCTCAGCGCGGCGGCTTCAAGAAGCTGGGCAATATCGTGAGGAAAATCAAGCGCACTGACACAAAGAGAGCCGATGAGGATAGCACTACCGAGACCACCTCCTTCCCCGAAATGACCCCGTCCATTCGGGAGAAGGGCCTCCCTCCTCCACCAATTCGTACCAGACTTGGCTCTTGGTCTCGCTCAGCCCGCAGTTCTCCTAAATCATCCCTATCGAACAGCCCTCCCTCGCCGCGCTCGCCTACAATCGTCTTTGAGGAACAGAAGAAGCCGAGCCACTCTATGGAGGGCAGCGAATTCGGTCGGCCGAGACAAGCTAACACCTTCGGTCCCTTCATGTCTAAGGCCGACAAATTCGGTCCGGCCTCTAGGCTCGGCCGCAAAACGAGATCCGCTAGTACCGAATCCGTTCCGAGAACTCTCTCCCAACACCACGACACCACCCTACCCATGTCCCAGCCTGCCGGGAGAGCCATCGAAGGCACCGGCCTCAAGGCCCGCCGGCTCAGCACCTGCCTGCCCGACGAGTTCTTTGTCGACTACTGCGAGCTGGACAAGGAGTACAAGAGTACGAGCGCAATACCCTTCAGGCGAGGCCGGAAGCTTGGTGACGGTGCAACTGCCGAGGTACGCCTCATGTGCAGGAGGGGCGGCGCCAGCGACGAAATCTACGCCGTCAAGGAATTCCGAGCCAAGGAGAAGGACGAGTCCGAAGACGACTACGTGAAGAAGATCAAGTCGGAGTACAGCATCGCCAAGAGCTTGCACCATCCAAACATTGTCGAGACGGTACGCCTATGCACGCACAATGACCGATGGAACCACGTCATGGAGTTCTGCAACCACGGGGAACTCTACGACCTGGCCAAGAAGGGCATGTTCATCCCTCCCCAGTTCGGTGGCTACTACAAGGCCGCCGACCGCCTCTGCTTCTTCAAGCAACTCTGTCGCGGTGTCTGCTACTTGCACGAGCACGGCATTGCTCACCGAGATATCAAATTGGAAAACCTCCTTTTAGACTCGGAAGGCCATCTCAAAATCACCGATTTCGGTGTATCCGAAGTTTTCAGCGGAGAGCACCCCGGCATGCGTGCGGCCGGCGGTGAGTGTGGTGTCGACATGGGCGAAGTTCGACTTTGCAAGCCCGGCATTTGTGGCAGCAGACCGTACATCGCCCCGGAGGTCATCCAGAAGAAGGGTAAGTGTCATCATGGAATTCTCAGACGAACTTTGTCACTAATTGAAGAACTCTTGTAGGACTGTATGACCCTCGTGCCATTGATGTCTGGTCTTGCGCTATCGCCCTCTTCTACCTCTCCAACCAATCACCCTGGGCAGCAGCCGACCCAGATAATGATGTCAAATACGCTGCCTATCTTCGCAACTGGGAAGACTGGCTTTCACGCCATCCAGATGGCGAATTCACAGATAACGAAAAGGACGGCTTCCCGAAGACTTCACCGGCATTCCAAGGGCTCGACAACCCCGGCATCAAGAAACTGATGATCAAGATGCTGCACCCCAATCCGGAACGCCGCATCACCATGAGGGAAGTGTTGGAGACGCCGACGATGCGTGCCATCGAATGCTGCACGCCCGAAAGCTACGACGATCCTGCAACCAACATCGCGGTGGATGCAAGCTGCAAGAAGGGTTGCAAGGCCGCCCGTCAGGCCCTTGTCGTCAAGAAGCACAATCACATCCCCCCTAAAGAAAGCAAAATTCCTAAAGTCCTGCAACATCGGTTTGATATGGGGCATGGGTGGTCATAGCTGGGTAGCACTTTTTGTTATTTTTCTATTCCTGCCAGACCGCGGAGCGGTTGTTTGTTATTACTGGATAATAGACTGTTTCCATTTGTAGTTTTGTTTCAAATGCCCTGTCATATTTCAAGCGCTGCATGCCTGGAGCGAGGGGGTGGTTTTTTGCGATTTGAGTCACGTCCTTGGGAAGGCGGTGTTGTACAGGAGCGGAGTTGGTGGTTATACAAAGCAGACGATGATTGACGATGGTTATGTTCATACACAGCATTGAAGAGAGAGAGAGAGAGGGGGGGGGGGGGGGGGGGGGGGGGGGCGGGGCGGGGTTGAATCGAGGAGGTATCCTACTGTTGATCGGTACAACACATTGCTGGCGTGGCGAAACGCATGGTCTCTGTCTGTGGTTTCATTTCCTCTTCTTGTTTTCGTCTCATGCTGTCTGCGATGATGAGGCTTCTTCAGTTGTTCCTTCTACACGTATATACAAAGATACGGCCTCCAAGCACGATCTGCGTTGGCAATGCCATTAATTCAATGCGAGGAAACAAGTCTCTTCCACATATTCCTTCCCACATGTCTCTTCTTGGTGTCCAGTTCTCACCCCTGCCGCATGCAGCGAAAGCCCGGACGTTCTCGGACGGTTACACAGCACAACGTCATTGTTGCTCGATGACGTAAGCGCCCTCGGTGATCGGTCCTCCAGCACGCGGTAGGTTTCAGCTGTCAGCCATGCTTTTGAAGGCAATAAGCTTTATCTGCTCCTTCCTACTCAGCTCAGCTCGGGGATCTCCTGCTGCTCGTACGAAGAGACAGTGGCGGTGGACCGGATTCTTTCGTCCGTGCCTTTCGTATTTCTTTTCTTGTCCTTGTCTGCCTTGTCGGACGTTTATGTTGCAGGATGCGCGCGCTAGTGCTGTCTCAGACAGAAAGCCAAGGAGCTGGGGCGGATGACATTGGAATGGGGATCTGTATAGGTACTTAAGGGGCGGGTGAGTGCTGATGTACACTGCTGCATATTCTTTTCTTGCTATGCGTTAGCCATCGCACCAATCGTCGGTTTGAGCCGCCGCTGCCGAGAAAAAAGAATCCCAGATATCGGGACGGGGGAACTCGGCGGGTAGAGCGGTCCATGTCAGGCTGCGAATGCCTATCCATCCCACGTTCGGGAGAGCTGCCGACGAAAGACATCCCGCGTCGGGCACCCGTCTACGATTATTGGCGGCCCGTGGACCGTGTTGATGGGACAGATGTGATTCGCTTTTCTCTGACACTCGAATGCGGTTTCTCCCTCTGGTCCGAAGGCCCAGCACATGTGAAAGGAAGAGATCTTCCATATCCCTTCAGTCACCGAGGACGGCGGTCATGAGGTTATGAAGGACGCTGGTCCCTATATGGCTACCTCGTTCGATAGCGGGCAGATCCTCCATATGCGCCATTTTTTCGAAGACGACGGAAACGGGTGAACCGAGGAGAGTCAGTCGCTTTCTGTGAGTAAGTGCCAGGATCTCTAGAGGCAGTGGGTGCGCGAGATGCAGGAAAATCCCGAACAGGGAACGGGATGTTGTTCTACGGCCAGGGCCAGCGCGTCCGCATGCCTTACCCCACACTCCTGACCCTTGCCTACCTACACGGCGTTGGAACCACAACAGGCATCGGCGTGCAATCAGCGTAAGCCGCGCCTGTTCTGCCCGACGGCTTACACGTGTAAGAGTGTCTCGCGCCGTGCCGATGAAAAAGGTGCATGCTGTGTAGCCTACGGCTAACCTGCCGGCTGTCAGGACAACCCACTTCGGAGAATTATCTTGTCATTCCCTCCCCCCTGCAAGGCCGTCCGCAGAAGCGTGTGTTGAATGGGCCGTATCGTCGACGCCAGATCTGGCTGACCGGTCAAGCTTTTCGCCCAGTGAGCGCGGCTAGCCGAAAGGGGCAAGTCTCTACACGGGACTTCAATGCGGTCTGCTGGGGAGATGCAGTAGCGCGTAATCTCGTTTCCCAAGCACTCTGCTTTCTTGGAAACGGTACTAAAGCCTGACTGAACCTCTTTGTGGGGAAAGGTACGGTCAGTGTACCAGATGGCTGGAGGCAGACGGTGAGATGTCCGGGTTGGTGGAGGAGCGTTGTGAGTTTGTGGCACCCTGGTAATATCTTTCACCGGTGGTTTGGCTGGGCAAAGCTTGTGCATTGCTTGACTGTTGCTTGACAGGTGCGGGGAAAGACGGAGATGTGGGAGGTGCAGTAGTCGAGGATAATGCTTCCCGCGTCTGCTGGAATCGTCACCTCAATGTTTGCTTACGCTCGTCCATTGGTGAGTCGGCTGAACCACTTTTCATTTATATGCACTACCTCTACAAGCTATCGTAAAAACTGGGTGTGCAGAAGACCGCATTAGCAAAGAAGCTCTAAAGGTAGACGGAATGGAGATCCTGAGACATCGGACCTGAGCGCTCTTATTGAACAAGTGGGTTGTTTATATAGGGAGTGAAGTTTATCGTAGATTGGCATGAGGAGGAGGAGGGTAGGTGACCCGGTCCCTCTTATATAGTAGCTATATAACAAATTTTCGGTGTTGACCCTTGGTTCGATCAGACCCTGTTCCTCCTAACAGCTCTGATCTGCGCGGATCTGTGGCCAAAGCGAAATGCTTATCTGCCATGTGCTTTCGTTGATGGACTGCAGTACATGATAGTAGATATGTCAGAACAACTTCGTATCTTATTATCTAGAAAAGCTAGTTTTGTCACTCTCATCCCGTACTTGCCCGTATCTCTGAGTTTGTGGTGAGGAAATTACCCTTTGACCGCCGTTGTTCTCCAAGACGAGTATGCATTCTTCTAGCCGCTTAATTCCAATATGCCAGAACCTGCACAACTAGGACACATGTTGATCATGCGGTCTTCGATTTCTATCAGCCTTTCCGGCAAAGCATTGTGGCGCATGCTGCGCATATGAACCAGCCAGAAATGAATAACCTGCGGACATATACATTGAATTTTGAAAACTTTCGTATATTTGTAGTGAAACCTTATTGGTTGGCAGAATGAGCCTTGCTTGAAGCCTCGTAGTAGGTAAAGATATTACAAAAGCCCCACGGAACTGACGAGGAAAAGGAAGACAACGAACCTCAGGCCAATCTCCTGCGTCTTCTGGGCCGAACAGGGGGAGAATCCGATTCGTTGAAAAGCATCCACTGGCTAACTGGGTATTCCATACCGCATTGCCGGCATGTCCGTGTCCTAAATAGCCGTAACACATGAGAGCGCGGCAAAGTGATGTCGTCCATTTCGCCACAGGTCGGCGAGGGGCATGACAGCATTTCCGTGACCTGCTCGTCACCGGACTCCTCAGAGCTTGATTGTTCGCTGGGGCATGAAGCGTTGAAGCCGTGATGAGGTGACACCACTACGATACCACTCTGCACAAGCGCAAGGTCTTTCCAAATCCCGTCGACGCCGTTCATTGTCTGTTCAAACTTTCTTGACTGCATCAACGCTTCGAGATTTGCCCCGCAGAACCTTAGCAGTGAATGTCGGAGAGCACGGTCAGACTCCGGCGTGTTCTCGTAGACGAATTCTATAGCACGTGCTACATCGTCCGGGTACTCCTTGGCATGGATGAAGACGTTTGCAACGTAAAGAAGGGCATTCTTCTTCATCATGGGAATGTCGTACTTGTCAGCCAGGACGTAGCACTTGACACAGAACAGCAGTTCATCTCCAGGGTTGGCTGATTGGCCATCTGTTCTGACGGGAACAAGACGCCGCTTGTACAAGAATCTGACCATTGTCTTCACCACCAGCGGATCGTCCTCGGAGAAGTCCACCACACTGTTTTGCGCTTCCTAGGATAGATTGTGAGCTCCGTCCATTTATGTACCTGTCGTCTTTCTCACATACCTTGAAATTGGATTCTGGCTTGCAGGCGTTGTGGAAAAACTCCGACTGAGAGCAAACGACGAGCTTGTGTACCTTCAATTCCTCACCGGTGCTGCACTTGATGGTGAGATCTGTAAAAAGGCCTGCTTGTCGATATCTTGATTAAATCAGCGATGTAGTGTCTTACGCTGCGATGCGAGGGAAATGAGCGCACCTATTCAAACCCTCCAGGAAGTGATTGTCCATTTCCTTGTGGGGGACGCCGGCTCTCCCCTTCGCGAAATGGGATCGGACCATAGACAGGCTCGCCATAATGGGAGAGATGATAAACAAAAACAAGTTTTGATGACGAGCTTAGAGAAAGTCGAAGTGTGAGGTGCTTGGGCAGAAAAGACATCATCTGGTGCGTCGCGTTGCGTCAATTCGATAACATTACCCCCGTGTCACTCCTCCGGATTCTAACGTAACTCAGGCCCCGCTTTTACGTCAAAACAGGCAAGCATCAGAAGCTGGAACCAATGAAAAAGTCTCTGCCGCCACTGGCTCGAGAAAAAATAAATTAGACACAAGGTTCGGAAGTTGCGGAAGCTTCTGTCGGAGACAAAGTTCGTCACATAAGCAAGTACCCGGCTTGATCCACAAACAGTGGAGGACAGGAGCTGTTCACCGTTGTGAGAGTAAAGCCAAGAAGAGAATGATATGGAATTCCATTTCTGTTACTTTGTTTGTCTAACAGCTTATCCTCAAGCTTTTAAACATCCGCTTTCGGAAACTTCGAGCCAATAATGTGACTCCCTGAAATACTCCTACTTTTTGTAAGATTTCCCCACCCAATCTCTGTAAACAGATCTTTTAAATAAGAAGTTCTAAGCTTATGTAGCGCATGTAAGAGACAATCACGTAGTAAATTCTCTTCAAGTGCGACTTAAAGAACACGGCGGCTTTTCTATCTAGGCACGTACTTGATGTACGTACATCCGGAGTGCTTACAGCTCATTCAACAGTTGAAGTTCTCGTAGCATAAGAGTCACTGGTGTGATGGAAATCAACGAGAAGCTTGATTATTCCTGTTGGGGGGGGGGGGGGGGAATGAACTGCCTTGTGTTTCACGTGCACGAGTGAAGGACCAAGGAGCGTGTCTCTTACCGAAGCATCCAAGTCCTCTGGTATGATCTCACTCTGAGGATTCCCAATCGTAAGGCATCGGATGGGCAGGTCCACGGGCGAGCTGACGTGACAACCGCGCTGAGCTCAAAGAATCCACAGAAGTATCCACTACTCTTAGATGACATGAGAGAGACGAATGTCAGTGGACATACATTAGATTTCGATCAATCGCCACTCTTGCTGCTATCAGACCCGTATTTACTTTTCTGGACCTTTCCCTACACAAACTTTGTTATCGTGCTCACCTTCTCCTCATCTCCCGATATCGCTCAACTTGCTGAAAGTTCTAGAGTGTAGCTTTCTGGAAAATAAGACAACGTTGTAGAACATATGCGCGTCAAGTCCAATATGGTGGACATGTATGAGGATTGATGCGGGAATCTGATTGGAGGTCACACCGGGTATGTGGCATTCACCACTTTTTCTGCAGGGCCGTCATGCAGCGTCGCCTTGATCTCGAGCGTGACTGGGGAGAGTGTGGAATTATGTCTTGCCAGAGTGTTTCTATTCTTAAAGTCCGCTCCGTGCGAGAGAAGTCCGACTACCGAGGCTACTCCACTGTTCCGCTGGCCCACCAGGGCCGATGATGCAAGACCGCACGGCAAGCCATCTGGCTCGCCAGATCTCCTGTTTTGTGGGCCTACGAGATTGAAGTGCTCCTGCCCGAGCCATGCGTCCTTTTTCTGTCCAGCCCCTCGATCGGGTGCGGGCCGGTCCTCGCGCCTCACGCCGGGACGCACGGAATCTCTGCAATGATTGCCACAACCAAGCTCAATCCGGGAGGCTTGGGATGCTTGGCCTCCTCGCCGTACGGACACTGCCATCTCTGGATGATGTGCACCAGCGCTTTCTAGATGACGCGTCGGGGCCAACAGCGATGGATCCCCCTCTGCGCGGATGTGCCAACACCACCGTCCGCGCCCGGCCCAGCTATCCTCCAATCCCATGCCGGATGCGGACGCTTTGATATCAAGAGATAAGACCCATTTGCTGACGAAAAGGAGATGCATGCGAGCTTCGATCAACAACAAGGGTTTTCCGCGAGAACCACTCTGCAGAGAGATCCCGCCCTCCCCCAACCCGACCAACCACCCTATCCCCGAACTCGTTCCGAACCTCGACGCTGCGCCTGCGGGTTCCTGCTGGAGACCATGGGCGGTCTTCGTGAAACAGCACGTGTGATTGTATGCACCCGCGGAGCCCTTTCCCCCCCTTTACCTCACCGATCCCCAAATGGCCAAACCCAATTCTCCAGTGTAGTTACCAGCTCTACGGGATGCACACGAAAATGTCGCAAAACCAGCACGAGCTGATGGTGTCTGCAGCTCTCACTGCGCGCGCGGAAATATCACGGACGATGCTACAGGAGGCATGGGAGAGAAGTCCCAAGGGCCATTGCATATAAAGGGACGGGAAGCCTCCAGAGTCCATCCACCATCACCAACAGAAAGCGGCTTGTCCACCATCGTCTACACTCGACTGTCCAGAGATACCACACCACTTGTTCCACCATGGGCTCCGTTTCTGCCAACTACTCTGGAGGTCTCTCCCCCTTTGCGGACAGACTCATCACCCGTCGTGTCGATGAGCTGGCGGCCGCTCAACCTTTCCGGACGTGGGTCACAGTTCCTGCAACTGATGACGTCCATGGCGAATGGAGGGATATCACCTTCCACGAGCTCTCTCAAGCCGTGGATGGAATGGCAAGATGGATCGAGAAGACCATTGGCGCCGGCACAGCACGGGAGACCGTCGCATACCTCGGGTAAGGTCCACTTCCGCTCTTGTCGGCTGTCTCACTCACGGTTATCAGCATCAACGACGTCAGATACACCGTCGTCATCCTCGCCATGATCAAGGCCAACCGCAAGGCAAGCTCAATCCAGCGCAAAAAGACAACAAACACGAACTGACGCGGCGCACCCAGGCACTCCTCCCATCCCTGCGCAACTCGGACGACGGCCAGACCAACCTGCTCCAGCGCACAAACTGCCAACACTTCCTCCACAGCGAGGGCGTCGACAACCACCTCAAAGCGTTCCGGCAGCACCCGGCGCTGCGCGGGCACCAGATCCCGACGTTCGACCAGCTGCTCCTCGAAGGCGCCAAGGGGCCCTACCGCAACCCGGCGGTGGACAAGCGGCCGTACGCGCAATCGGAAGCCGTCCTCGTCCTGCACACGTCCGGCAGCACCGGCCTGCCCAAGCCCATCTACATCACCAACGGCTGGCTGGCCACGCTCGACCACCAGAAGCACATGGACGCGCCGCGCGGCCGGCTCAACACGCTGGCCACGTACATGACCGCCGACGAGCCGCTGTTCACGATGCTGCCCTTCTTCCACACGATGGGCATCATCACGATCCTCAAGTCCCTCTACTCGGGGCCCCTGGTGCTGCCGCCGCCCGGCAGAATCGCGACGGCCGAGCTGGCGATCGAGATCCTGCAGGCGAAGAAGCCGTGGTCGGGCCTGTTTGCGCCGTCGGTGCTCGAGGACCTCAGCGCGAGCGGCGAGGGCCTCGCCGCCCTCTCCGCGCTCGCCTTCGTCTTCTTCGCGGGCGCGCCGCTGGCCAAGGAGGCCGGCGACCGCATCGCGCGGGTCACCACCCTGGCGTCCATGATCGGCTCGACCGAGGCGTGCTTCCTCGCCAGCCTGGTCAGCGCCGACCGCGCCGACTGGCAGTACTTCGAGTGGGCCGCGCAGGCGGGCGTCGTCATGGAGGACGCGGGCGAGGGCGAGGGGCTCTGCGAGTGCGTGGTCAAGCCCGTCGCGGACCCCCGCTACCTCGGCGTCTTCCACACCTTCCCCGACGCCGCCGAGTGGCGCACCAAGGACCTGTTCGAGGCGCACCCGACCAAGGCCGGGCTGTGGCGCTACAAGGGCCGCCGCGACGACGTGCTCGTGCTGAGCAACGGCGAGAAGTTCAACCCGGTCGGCTTCGAGAAGACGGTCGAGAACCACGCGCTGGTGCGGGGCGCGCTGGTCGTCGGCCAGAGCCGCTTCCAGCCGTCGCTGCTCGTCGAGCCCGACTGGGACAGGGTCGAGGCGGCGGGCAGGCAGGACCTCGCGCACCTGCTCGACGACGTCTGGCCGGCCGTCGAGGCGGCGAACCGCGACGCCCCGGCCCACGCGCAGGTGTGGAAGAACAAGATCGCCTTCACCAAGCGGGCGAAGCCGTTCCTGCGCGCGGCCAAGGGGTCGATCCAGCGGAGGGCGACGGTGGCCGCGTACGACGCCGAAATCGACGCGCTGTACCTCAACGAGGGCCAGGGCTTCAGTGACCAGCTGGGCGCCTTCGACAGGGACGCCGGCCTGCCCGCCACCAGGGACTTCCTGCGCAAGGCCTTCCGGCTCGTGCTGGCCGACTTCAAGGACAGCCCGTCCGCCACGGACGACAGCGACATCTTCGAGCTGGGCGCCGACTCCCTCCAGGTCATGGCGCTGGCCAGCGCCCTGTCGTCGGCCATCAAGTCGTCCTCGCACGGCGCGGGCAGCCGCGACGCCGCCATCGTGCCGCGCGACGTCTACGCGCACCCGACCGTCAACAAGCTGGCGGCCGCCATCGTGGCCAAGCTGTCCGGCAGCGACGACGGCGCCAAGGTGCCCCAGCTGGCCCGCGAGGTGGTGATGGCCGAGATGGTGAAGAAGTACACGTCCGACCTGCCCGACACGTCGAGCACCGCACACCTGCCGCCGCCGCCAACCCATCAGACCGTCGTCCTGACCGGCTCGACCGGCGCGCTCGGCAACTTCATCCTGCAGGAGCTGATCGCGTCGCCCGAGGTCGAGCGCGTCTACTGCCTCAACCGCTCCGACGGCGAGACGGCCACCGCCCGGCAGGCGGCGTCCTTCGTCGAGCGCGGCGAGGTGCCCGACTTCAGCAAGGTCACCTTCCTGCGCGCCGACTTCTCGCAGCCGCTCTTCGGCCTCCCGCGCGCCACCTACGACGCGCTCGCCCGGCAGGCCACCGCCTTCATCCACAACGCCTGGGCCGTCGACTTCAACCACACGCTGCCCTCGTACGAGCCGACCCACGTTGCCGGCGTGCGCCGCGTCGTCGACTTCTCGCTCGCGTCGCGCCACCGCGCCCACGTCGCCTTCATCTCCTCCGTCGCCTCCGTCGGCAACCACCCAGCCCTGCACCCGGACAGCGCCGCCGTGCCGGAGCGCTTCTTCTCCGACGACCGCGTCCCGCTGCCGCAGGGGTACGGCGAGAGCAAGCACGTGTCGGGCCGGATCCTGGCCGAGGCCGCGCGCCGCGCGGGCGTGCCGGCGAGCATCGTGCGGTGCGGGCAGCTGGGCGGGCCCCGGGGCAGGGGCGTGTGGAACCGGCACGAGTGGCTGCCGAGCCTGGTGCGGACGAGCCTGAACATGGGGGCCGTGCCGAAGCATCTCGGGAACCAGGACGTGGTGGACTGGGTGCCGATGGACGCGGCCGGGCGGACGGTGGTGGAGTTGACGCTGGCGAAGGCGAGGCGGCACGCTGAGGTGGTTGTGGATGAGAAGGAGAGGCTGGATGTGTTCCACGTGCAGAACCCCCGGACGGTGGGGTGGGGCGAGCTGGTGCCGGTGATTCAGGCGTTCTACGAGAGGGAGAAGGGGAGGGAGGTCAAGGCGGTCGAGTTTGATGAGTGGTTGGGTGAGCTGAGGAAGGTGCCGCTGACGGATAAGGACGAGGTTGCTGCGAAGCCGGGTGTGAAGCTTGTTGATTTCTACGAGGGGTTGAAGGTTGAGGGCGGTGCGCTGCCGCCCATGGAGACTGCTCGTACGCAGGAGAATAGTCCCTGTCTGAGGGAGTTGAAGGCGGTGGATGGGCCGCTGTTTGAGAACTGGCTGAACCAGTGGGGATTTTAGTGGCAGGCATGAAGTCGTAGTTAGTCTTCTGGGGAAATTTGTTTTGAATCTGGTTGGATATTGGAGTCAATTGGACATATAGATAGGTGAAAAAGAAATAGAGGTACATGTTTTCTGATCATCAATATCTGTTCAAGTTACAGTGATTGATTGAAGTACTCGCCTCCTTCGTATCCAGCCGGATGAGCAATGGTGTGGTACACCACATCGAAGGTCTTCCTCAACGGGCTTTGTGGTGGTTGACGAAGGGTTGCATATGCACTGCATCGATCTGCGCGGGGGTCAGCAGCCACTGCAGGGGTCGTGTAAACCCCACCACCGCGCGGCGCATACATGCTGAATTCATGTAAGACAGATTGAATTAAATGATTACCTGTTACTGTAGGTCGCCACCCATATTACTTTCCCACCTATTACCTGTCCAGAAGAATGTCTCAAACCTGTCAGAGCGGGGACAGAAAAACTGGCGATCAAGGTTAAGAAACCGCAAAGGCCAGTAGCAACGGGGCCAGAATTAAGACCCTGCATGGCCGCGTCAGAAATGCTCGCATGCGGGCTAATGCTCGGCTTACCATTTTGGAGTCAAAAGAAAGCTGCCGGCCGACGACGGGTTGACGGAAGGGGTTGCAGAATTCGACCCGCTCGTCGGCGAGCCCTGCGTCACTGCCAAGTCCATCAGCAAGCCGACCAAGAGGCGAACGAGGACATACTCACCAAAATTCCTGCTGGAGTTGCCGCTCTCCGGCAGCAGTTCCTGCGCAACCGCGCTTCCAGGCGGCGCGTACCCATTCGTGTTCGTCACCGCGGCGGCGATCTGGATCCAGAAGTTGCAAGTCGGCTGCGAATTCTGGGCGTCCCTGATCAACTCCATATCGAACAGATCCACGTCCAAGACGTTGCCGAACTCCGCGGTGCGGTTGTCGACCTGCGGCCAGTCGGGAATGGATGGGATGCTGCTCTTGCGCTTGTGGGTGTTCGGATTGCCGGCCCGCGCCAGGGACGTCAGTAGGCTCCTGTACGCGTCGACGAATAAGCCTGTTGCGTTGGGGCTGATCAGCGAAGGGAAGAAGAACGATGGCAGGACGTCGGCGCCATGTGTTCCCGGTGGCGCCGAGTATTGCATGTTCCACACTTTCGTCTGGGGAGCGAGGGCGTCCGTCAGGTATCTGATATTGCAGACGAATCGATTGCCCAGGAGCATGTCATGAAGTCTGTCACCCTCCGAATCAAACGTCGAATTGCTTGAGTCCGGGCTGGGGTACTGCCTCTCAATGAGCTCCGGCACGCCGTCGACCGGGAAGTAGTACTCGACGTAGCGGTTGAAGTCGTCGTCAGTCTTCACGCTCTTGTCCACGTACGAATACGTCTCGTCCTTCACGTGCGACAGGATCACGCTGTCCAGCCCCTTCCAGTAGTTCCCCGACCGCAGCTCGAGCGGCGCCATCTGACGGACAAACCGGCCGTCAGGGGCGGGCTGGTAGGCACCGCGATTCGTGTACGGCGTGTGCGAGCAGTTGTCGTTCGCGGCCTTCAGCGCCTCCGCGCTCGCCCTCCTGAGACAGTCGACGCCCTGGCCGGCGCAGCCCGCCGCTGACGTGAAGTTCTGGAACTGTCTCTCCATGGCGCTCGCGCGATCCCACTTGAAGTCGAAGGCCGGGCTCTGCACGATGGCGCGGTTGAACAGCGGATCCTGCGTGCCGCCGAAAGCGGTGATATGGTGCAGGATTGATCCGGCACCGGCGGACTCGCCGAAGGCCGTGATTTGCTCGGAATCGCCGCCCAGGAGGGAGATGTGTTGCTTCGTCCAGTTGAGGGCGGCGCGCTGGTCCCAGAAGCCGGCGTTGGGCAGGCCGTCCCTTTCCATGGTGGCGCCGCCGAGGAAACCGTAGGCGCCGAGGCGGTAGTTGGAGGCGACGTAGATGATGGTGTTGTTGGAGGTCTGGATCAAGTTGAGGCCGGAGTAGAGGTCTTTGCTGCCGAAGACGTAGCCGCCCTTTGCTCGTGTGAGCTTGTTGCTTGCCAGAGATGTTGGTTACTTACACCGTAGAACCAGTGGATGACCGGCAGTTTGGTGTTGTTTGATCTGAAAGCATCTCCAGGAACGTAGACGTCCAGGTAAAGGCAGTCTTCAGATTCTGGGCCAGAGATGCCTTCGATGTTGTCTGGACTGCCGATGCCAGTCTGCACGCAGCTTGGCCCGTAAGAGCCATCGATCAACGAAGAATTCGCAGACGGAAGCTCCGGCTCGCGCCAGCGCAGGTCTCCCACGGGAGGCGCCGCGAAGGGAATGTTGTTGAAAACGTAGAACTGCACCAATTGGTCAGCATCGCGAGGCGGAAACAGCATCAGTCATAGCGCGGAGTCTGTACATCGTTGATGACATCGTAGGTTTTTGCCTGAACCCGTGCATATGGCAGGGTCAGGATGGGCAAGGCGTCTGACGAGGTGGTGTTCACAGTCACGCCCACCGCAGCTGACGCGCTGTGAAATGTGAGGAACGCGAGGATGAGACCGAACGCTGAGAAGGGCTGCATCGTTGTCACGGCGAGCTTCCAGGAGAGCTGAGGAGGGAAGTGCGCGTGAGGACGCGTTCGGGAAGCTTCATAGCACTCATATACAGCTAAGCTTATGGTAGTGGGCCGCGCAGAGAGCTTGTCTGCCGTCGTGAAAGTTGCCCGGCGCTGCCGCTGCCACGACGTCATTGGCGCCTGGCATCGAATGTGGGGTTCACCCTTGTCGCGCAGTCAGCCCTCCAAGCGCTCGGCGGCCAGAAAAAGGTCTGGGTCGCCCAAAATACTCGGACAATTAAGCTTGTATTTGTCCATACTTTGATAGAGTAAGTAGCTTCTCACCCAAACATTATTCTTACACATGCCGTTGCCCGATTGTGAATCGAAGCCCGTCCCGCTCCTGTTATGGGTGAGCATTTGACGACAATGAAACCGGAAACTACAGCTCCTGCCGCTTGCAGTCCGAGCATAATGGTACATCGGCGCTGGGACCGCCCGTCATTTGTGTAAAACGAGGAAGACACTCCCACCAATATTCAGCTCTCCGTCCCCTTTTGTGCATCCATGCCCAGAAGCCATGCTCGCCTCGTGAAGCACGCGCTTTGTCCGCCCAGCCCAGCCCAACCAATCCGCATGCACCGCTCCCTCTATCCACCAACAACCGCCAAGCGCTGACGGCAACACAAAACATAAACGCAGGTTCACGACTGACTCAAAGCCTCAATTTCTTGCTCTCCCCTCCAATCTTCAGCTCTAATGATAGGGTATACCGTTCCAAAACAAAGGCTTACGCCGTGCCACCGATGGCGAACACCTCTCCATCTCCTGCTTCCAGCAATGCAGAAATCCAAATAAAACGCCACTGAGCGAGGAGGAAACCCTCAGCTCGTGCAACTCCCCCACATCTATAAGATCGCCATTCTGCAGACTCCCTTCATGAATAAGCCAACATCGAGAAAAGGCGAGAAAACAAAGCAGAAAGAATGAAGTCCCTCCCCGCCACCACCATCATCCTCGCCCTCCCCTTCCTCGCCCTCGCCCTCAAACCCCTCCACTACCCCACCTGCGCCGAAGGCTTCCACATCGTCGTCGCGCGCGACACCTCCGAGAGCGCTGACCCGGGCTTCGGCGCCCTCGACGCCCTCGTCCAAAACATCACCGCCAACGTGACCGGCTCCGACACGGCCGCCGTCGACTACCCGGCCACCAGCACCGCCGACCGCGACGAGTACGCCAGGTCGCTGCGGACGGGCATTGCGGACCTGTGGGCGAAGCTGAACGCGTCCATCGTCGAGTGTCCGACGAGCCGGATCGTGCTGATGGGCTACGGGCAGGGGGCGCAGGTGGTCGGGGACACGCTGTGCGGGAGCTCCGCGTTTGGCGACGAGACGGCGGCGCTGAACCGGACGTGGGGCGAGAGCGGTGAGTTGTCGTGATGAAGGAAGCCACGCTTGGAGAGTCTTCCTTTTGCTGATGTGCCGGTAGTGGCCGCTGTGATCCTGATGGGCGATCCCAGCCATGTTGCCGACCAGGCGTGGAACGTGGGCGATGCGACGCATGATGGTGTAGGTTCCCCCCGACGCTGATCTTCCAGGGGAATCAAATTACTGAAACAAAAAAAAGATTTTTCCGTATAGGAATATTGAGCAATGCAAGTGGTATGAGAATCGAACGAGGTCGTATTGCGATGCCGATGACATCACGTGCGATAGCGGAAAAAGCACGAACGTCCATATGAGCTACATCCAGAATTACGGAAAGAACGCAACGGATTTCGTGATTGGAAAGGCGGAGATTGTAGGGGTGGCGTAAAATTATCAATTTTCAGTCCTCGGGGTATCATGTACTTTTTTGGGGGGTTCTTCTCAGGTAGCAATCGTGGAGTTGGTTTCGTTGAGGAACGAGTCCTCCGGATCCAAGCACTGGCAGTCAGTTATGTCACCACCTCTCCTCGTACGGCTGAGCAGGGTCGGGCATCTCCATGCAATCTCCTCAGTAGAGCACTGCATCACGACGGACCAGAGTCTCTCCATCGTGTACCCAAACCGTGGCGCATTGAGAGAATCCGGCCGGCCCTTCAGGTACGGCTCTTTGTGCGCCCAGCTGTTCGCATCAGTCATCGCCTCCTTCAATTCTTCGTAGAGCTCGCGATCGATGGCGCGGATGCGCTTTGCGGATGCGATGAACTGGCCCTTGTAAGATAGAAGAATGTTCTTGCAAGTCTCGCCGTCTACTCGCTTGCAAAAGTCGTTGAGAAGGCCTTCCTCCTCATACCAGTTCCAGCGATCGCCACAATTGGCAGTCTCGCACGACTTTCCACTGAAGCCAAGGCTCAACATGCCGGTATTGGGTGAATAGTAATCCTTCACGCGATTGAAGAATTCCCGAGGATTGTGAACGTCAGCCTGGACAAAAAGAGTTTGCCTTGCCAACGAATCCCAATTGAGAAGAATGTGCTCAAGGTACGTCTCGCCCTCGCGGCCGAAATTCGGGAGCTTGATGACCTTGAACGCATTGGTTGCGTTGCCGAGCTCGGCGATATCGGATGGTTCCATGTCCTCATCTTTGGTGTAAAGGAAAAGCCTCGGAGAAGATTGCGCAATGGCAGGAATGGCAGACAGCTCTTCCATGATGGACTGGATGGATTCCACAGGCTCCTTGTACATACTGATGACAACATCGAAACCGTGGGCTGGTTGGTAAGCGAGATCGAGCTGAGGAAGGGGCTCCGCGATGTCTGAGCCTGACACATTCGCAAAATTGCAGGCCAAGAACCCGACCCAAGTAAGGACGATCACAGCATAGGCAGCAATCGAAAGTACTGAACGTGTGCCGATTTTCCTCACCCAGCTTTCATAATGGAATTCGTCGTCGACTTCCTCTCCGGCAAGCAAGCCCTGAGCTGGGCTGCTTTCGTCGTCATCCAAGGGCACGGAGTCAAGAGATACGTGGGTAGGACGAAATCGCTCAAGGTCGAACAAGGAAGAATGGAACATCCAACGGCTACCGTCTTCGGCGCGTTGGGGGCCGTTGATTATGCAGACAACCGCTAGGCAGAAGGCACCTGCTTGCAGCGCCGTGGCGTACGATCGCATGGTGAGGTATGAAGAGGCGAATCCAACGATAGCGGTGAGTCCAAAAGTGGCCGAAACTTGCGCTGTCAACACGCGGTCCTTCCTGGTCTCTGGGGAAAAGCAGTCCTGGATGCTAATTGGCACAACGAACGAATTGCCTAGGAGAATGGCCGCCACTGTGGATGCAACATTAAGACCAAGCAGCATTGGATCCACGTCGAGAATATGTTCGGCAGCGCGCAACGTATCCTCTTTCTTGGCGCACCATACAAGCGTGATGAAGAGTGAGACTGTCGCTGTGGTGATAGGAGATGGTGAGCGGCGGCGATACGAGCAAAGGTCGACCAGAGAGGGGCGGAAAGTTTGGCTGAAGCTCATCGCCAAGCCAGTGAACAGCATGGCCAGCAGCGTGCAGATGATGCCTTGGGGCGTCAAACGATACTCATCGTACAGAATGACCACGCAGCAGGCAGAATGGAAGATGACCTCGAGGAATTTGATCCAAATCGAGGAATGCCGCAATGAGGCCAGGCTCCAGATGTCGCAGAAGAGGTAGGCGAAAACAGGCATCAGGGCTAAGGTCGAAAGATTCGTCCAGTGGAGGATGGCCTGCATCGACAAGGGAAGAGCGGCAGCCGTGCAAATGGCTGTTGGAAGGCCTTGATACCATCGTTCATCGGGGTCCGATTCGCCGGTGTACTCAATTGTAGCGTGGAGCCATCTCGGAGTCTGATACCGGGCTTTGAGTGCAGACGCGAACCTATGGCTGACAAGAAAAGCCGAAAGAACGAAGAGGTCGACAAGAAGAAGATGAAGAGCTACATATGTCAGTGTGCTGAGAAGCGGTTCGTGGGGAGTGCCTTACGAAAATCTGGAGAAGAAATTAGTCAAGAGTGGGCCACGGATTGGCCGAGGAGACTTACGATAATTGAGTTCGATCAGAAGGTATCTGGTGGAAAGAACCGACAGCGAGGCCGAGAAGGTCCACAGGCTGGCAATGGTCAGAAGTGGTGGCAGAATGGGTGGGCGAGGAACATACCTCGCTGCCATCAGGCCATGGGATGGCCATGTGAAGTCGGGGTTTCCTCTGTGATACATCTCGTCTCTAGACACAAAGGAAACAAGATGGTTGAGGAGGAGAGCCATCTTGAAGGCACCTCCAGACGAAGAGGTTTCACGGCGACAGGTGTTGTCGAGGACGTTGTTGGACCAACTCGACCGGTGCAAAGGCAGCCAACGGCGGGCCCACATATCAAGGGGTGCAACAACCGTCACCTGGGACTCCGCAATTCACAGATCCTTTGACCCACCGGGAAGAGAGTTGGTCATCTCAGCAGCAGGGCTGAGCAGGCGGTCAAAGCCAGCGGGCAGGTGCCGATCGGGACTCATAGCGTCAGGGTTGCAGATCCTCTATACGCCGATGGCACGCTCCGAGAGGCGGCAGACTTGCCTTGTGTTCCATTACGGGCAACCAGGCTCTCGGTTGGCTGTTTAGCGCGTCACGCAGGGAGCTTGTCCAATACGGAAACATATTACGGAGGGTTGAGGCTGTACTGGGCCGGGCCCCCAAAACACTATAATAAGCGCTACGGGCGCGGCTGTGCGATACAACGCTCAGCCGCGGGTAGGCAACGGAGGCAAGTTCGAGTGAAGACAGTTGGCAGGGCCTTGTTGCGACGACTGTGACAGAGGTTGCGCGTCATGCGGCGCGCCCTTGGCTGATGCAATCGCCCTGGGGCGTGAAGCGGACATGAAGGCGCGACACCCCTGCCCCTTTAGCCGTTCTTGAGGGGATTGCGGAGACGCGCGATTCAGAAAGGCGCGCTTAAAGCGACGACCAGGCGAACCAGCACTCCGCGTGCACTGCCGATGCCGATGGCACAGGACAGCGCCCCTCGGTCGGCAAGCTGCCGACACAGCAAGCATTTGAAGAACGGAGGATCCCAGACGCGACGTGATGAGGGCATTGCAGCGGTGGCTTGCGCGTATGGGCCTCTTGTTTTGATTGTGAGCCCCGAAAATGGGCCGTGGTGAGGCCAAGTCCCTGTTGTTTTTGCGGGTCGCCGACGGGGAAGAGCTTTCGGGCCGTGGGGGCGTGGTCGGGGTGCGCCACGGCGAGCGGCAGGCTGGCACCAATACCGAGGTCAAGCTTTGGGCTGGCGGGCAGCTGAGCGGGCGATCGATGGGCGCAGAATGCAGGCACACGCAGGAGTCGGGGCTGTGCTGCGTTGGATTGGATGCAAGGCCACCAACGCCGACCAGTGCGAGAATTTTGGGCGTGAACAAAGTTGAGCCGCGCCGGCGGCCAGGGTCCGCCTCGCCGCGTATTGCGATGGCCGCCCGACGACTTAAGATCATCACCTGTCTTCTCCGAATCCAGTCCGCACCGCCCAAGTCTGCCTCGCGCCATCCACGACTCTGCCCTCATCTCCTCCAGCACCGACCACCAACTCGCTCACCATTGCCCCAATGGGGTCGTCTGAACCCCGAGCGAATTCCACCAGCTCCTCCCTCTAAACCACGTCGCGCCTCCGCCCCGGCTATTCTTGAGCATCGCTCTCGCATCGTCCATTCCTCGTCGCTGCCGGAACGCGCAGCGGCGCGTCTGGCCTCCCTGCGTATACCACTGCGAATGTTGTGCAAGCTCATCTGGTTCAGCCGTCAGACCAGCCCGCCAATCAAGCCCGCTCAATCCCAGACACTCGCAACAAGTCGACACTGCTCCACCGGAATTCTCCTTCATCCTTCGACATACGAAACTGCATCAGCCAAGTCCTTTCGTGTTGATGGGCCTTGAAGGATTCTGCTGTTGCACGGACGCCAAACAAAATGCGCTGAGGCGATGCAAAATCCTCACCGCAGAACTCCACAGTCGCTGCCAACCGTGTCATTCGGCGAACAGCTAGCATCTTCCCGTACCAGCCTTCACCGCATCGTGTGGATCTTTCCCAGACTTCTGTGCTCTTCGGACTGTTTTCTTTAGGTGGTGATGGAAAACGCTGGCATCGTCATGCTGCCCCGCCTGTCGGATTCTGACTCTTTCAACACCATTTTTCCAGAAGCCTCTGATTGATCTCTTTGATAGTGAGCTATGCTTTTAGACCCCACGCTCCGTTCGGAAGCACTTGCCTTCTGCATCAGCAAAGACCCACATTTGAAGGAGCTCATCCTGTTTGGGCCCCGAATCCGCTTACACTCTTCCTCATGTGTGAATCGCCCGAGGCTAAGACAGCAAATTCAGGCTCAGCACCACCTTTTGGTCATTGTTCGCCCCATGTCGATCCGTCCGATGTAGACTCTTCCTCTGAACGCTCCTTTGAAAGTGCCCCGCCTCTGGATCTTGGCACTTTCACCGCAAAGCACAACGACCCCGCCAGAGAACCACAGTCTGAACCGTCCGATCCGCCCACAGGTTCACCCGCAGAGTCATTGCAAGGACCTACCAACACGAGCACACAGGAGCATATCTCTCAACAAACCCCACTACCTAGATCCTTCGCGCGCACCCGTCATTCCGGCATGCGTCCGACTCAGACCGGCCCCACCAATGAAGTCCTCGCGACCTGCAGAACTGTAACCCTTTCTGTGGGTGGAAAGGAATTTCTCACTACTCGTGACACCCTGACCAACGGTAGCGCCTTCTTCAGAGACTTGTTGGGTGACTCGGCCAAGAGCGGCAAACAGCCTGACGGAACCTACTTCATTGATGCTGACGCCTCCCTATTCGATGATATTCTGCAGTTTCTGAGACGTGGCTTGCTCCCTGTCTACTGGGATAAGCAGAAGGGGCATGATCATGCACGATACGCAGCACTCCTTGCGGAGGCGCAGTTCTTCCAACTCGACAAGCTCTCTCTTTGGCTGAAGCAGAAGAGCTATCTCCAGGCAGTGAAGCACCACATCAGCGCCGAGATCTGCCCTGGACCCACCGGTCTAGCCGTGGTACATGGTGCCGATGTGGAGAGGCAGCCTCTTTTCTGTTTCCGACGCGTTGAAAAGAAGCAAGTGTTTGACAGGGTCTACGCATGTCCCCGCGGCATTGATGTGCACCAACGTCCGAAAGACTGTGGCAAGGCATGCAAAATGGCCAGAGGGGAAGCAGCACCAAAGTACATCGACAAGCCTGCTAAACTGAGTAATGGGGAACCACGCTACATTGAGACCGTTTTCTATGATGTGCTTGTCATCTCGAAGACTACCGCCCTCGACGACTCAATCTGCATTCCCGAGAACTGAGTTTCAGAAGCGTACATGACACGGCCAGGAACAGGAAAGGCTGAATGAGAGGGAAATAGACACAGAAAGTTGAGTGTTGACAAGCTCCAGTATCATGACAATTCATTTCAGAGCCCTCCTATCCATCCTCTCTATGCCCACTCCAAAATGATGCTATCCCACAAGAACCCACGCCACTGCGTGCTCGCGGTCACATTGAAAGTAACCGTATTGGTACCCTCCTTCAGCACACTGCCCCCATCAAACTCAAACTCAAACAGATGCCACTCCCCTCCCACGGTCGCGCTGCGATACAAACACGGGTCGCTCGGAATGCTCCCGCTCGTCAAGTTTCCCACCTTCGTCTCCCCGTTCACAAGAATCACCGCGCTCGTCCCCTGCGAGTACCCCGCCAGCGAAACAGTCAAGATCGCCGACCTATCCGCCTGCACCTCGTCGACCTCGAACGCGATGTTCCACGCACCAAGCGCGCTCTGTCCGAAGCACCAGTCCTTGTCAACGCTCTCACCGACGGTGAAGGTCAGGTTCGCCGGGCACTGGCTGACGAGCCCGTGGTGGTACTCCGGCTGGCCCGCGTACTTGAAGCCAAGCGACTTGCGGTCGAACTCGCCAACCTGGAAAACGCGCTCGCGGCCGGCGATGAGCTGCCACTCAAACCGCCCGAGATCCAGCACGTCGTCGCGCTTGCGGGAGGCGGATGATGCGGACACCACAACGTCGTTGGCCAGCAGCGTCGTCGAGACGTCGGCCAGCGCCCCGCCGTTCGACCACGCCTGCAGGCCGTACGTGCCCGCGAGCACATGCTCAAACTCAAACGCGCCGTCGTCGTCCGCGTACGTCGTGTAGTAGTAGTTGCTCCCCATGTCCAGCGCCGTCTTATTCGGATAGTTGTCCCCCAGGAAAACCGCCGCGCCCGCCGCGGGGCGGCCATCCGCCAGCGCGATGCGGCCGGCCACCTTCGGGGCGCGCGCCTGGTACCACGCGCTCTCGAACCAGGCGTACGGCCAGGCGGCAAACTCGTCGGCCGCCCTCGCCGCGGCGTCCTCGCGCGAGCCGTCGTTGAGGTACCACAGCCACGGGCCCCAGGTCTTGCCGACGGCGAAGGCGTCGGCGGCGGAGGCCTGGAAGTGCGTGCCGTGGATCATGTTGAGCTGGACGGCGTCGCCGGTTTGGGATTCGCGGTGGATCATCAGCTCCTGCTTGAGGTGGTTGCCGTTGTAGTAGTCCTTGCCAGGGTTCTGTTTGCGTCCTCGCGCGTCAGCACGGCCGACTCCCGTCTTTTCAAGCGCACAACAAGAAACACTCACGATGTACCAGCTCCCGAACTCGTCGCCGTACACGCCGTAGTAGTCCTGCTCGCGGACGAAGGCGCTCCAGTCGTACTTGGTCAGATACGTCCCGTCGGCCCTCTGCCACGTCTCGTCCTGGACCTTCGTCGCGGCCGCGTACGCGGACAAGGGGGGCAGCTCGCCGTCGCGCACCGTCGTCCGGCCGTTCGGGAAGGACGCGTTGTCGAGCCGCCACAGCGTGCGGAACTCGCCCAGCACGGGCAGCGCGCGGTTGACGAAGTACTGGTACGCGCCGACCAGGTCGGCGTAGATGACCCAGTGGAAGTCGCCCTCGGCGGCGCTGAAGGCGACGTCGATGTAGTCGGGCGTGCTGTGCACGATGGAGGCGTTGAGCCAGGCGAGGTCGTTGGCGGCGCCGTCTGTACGCATGTCAATTGACGTCAAGTTCTGGTAAGGCGGGAGGACGGACTGTAGCTGACATAGTGGCCCCAGGCGTCGCCGACGAGATCCTTGCCCTTGTGGTACAGCTTCGTGCCGTACTTGTAGTTCTGCGTCAGGTTCCAGTGGTCGTTGCCGATGACCCATGTGCTGCCGTTGAGCTGCTTGAAGAACGGGCCCGCGGCGACGCTTGTCTGCGCCAGGAGCGCCGTGGCTGCGAGGACTGCGCTGCGCAACATCTTGGAGTGTTTTCTCCCTCTGGAAATCTTGGAGGAAGAAAAGAGATTCAACCGCTGCAAGTCATCTCACCCTGTCGGCGAGTGTTTCAAGTCTTTTTGTACCTGCAGCTGCCTGGCTAAAACAGAATGCGCCACTATCGCCGTTTACCCATCCGGTCGAGCTTCCCGCGTTATACGCATTGATTCCCCACAATCCCGCAATAGCTGGCGCACCCCAGAACGGAGAGGCTGCTTCCCCAGGTCTTGGCTGCGCCACGCTTCGGGTCAATGGGCAGCGAATACGCAAGCGAAGCGCGCCGCCATTCGCGGAAAATGATGGCTGGTCCCATCTCGACCGAAGAAACACTATTCAGGGCGCCTTTTGTTTGCGTGAAAGAGCTATAGACGGCAGCGAGGTGGGTGTGAGTGCTTCGCTTGTCTTCCGAGTTTATTGTGGATCGCGTCGACGGAGTGCACCAGAAGTGGAAGGTCGGATTCCGCACTCCCGGTTCCCGGTGCTTGCCATATTGCTTTCGTTTCTCTTCCCCGGGAGACTTCCTTTATGCATGACGTCATCGAGTCATTGTCATAACGAATGTGGTAGTGGGACTCCTGCCATGCAGCTGGATATAAATTCGTCGGCAACCTTCGGCAATGGTTAAGCAATATCCCCATCATCACTTGTGGAAAGCATTTGCAGTCACCAGATTAAGAACAGGTGATTGCTGGAACTTCCTATACATATTCCCGCTTGATATTGCAATTCACAAAACCCAGCAATTTTCCTCTTTTCCAGCAGGAGGAGTCAAGTGCTACAATCCACTCCGTCTCACCTTTCAGTCCACCAGGTCCGGACAGTCGAAGCACCCATATCCCTTAATCACGCTCATCTCATTCACGTGCGCCGCCTTCGTTTTGAAGCTCCATCCGGCATTCTCATTCTTCAAGATGTCGATTCCTCCTCCTTTCCCGTCCCCTCCAACTTTCTCCCCTTTCCTCTCCCACATCACCGCCCCAAACACGCCCAACTCCGACACCACCGGGCCCTGATACAACCCCTTCGGCCCCATCAGCGTATTCGACACCACCGGCGGCCGCATCGCCTCCATAACAACATAATTCCCCCACAACCGCTCCTCCACGCCCTGCAAAAACCCAGGTATCTCCTCACCATACACATTATGCCCGCCGCCCTCCAAACTCGGCTTGAGCACGTACCCACCCGCCGACGCCCTCTCCCCCACCAACCCCCTCGCCCGCAGCCCCTCCTCCGTCTCCCCATCCAGCCGATACATGGGCGCGAAAGTCCGCCGCACCGCATCCGCCTCCCCGCCCCTCCCGAGAAACCGCTCCACCGCCCCCTGCTCGCCCAGCGCCCGCTGCACCGCCTTCCACGTCGCCAGCTGCGCCAGCACACTCGGGCACTTGACCGCGCGCGACCGCTCGACGAAGAAGCGCGCGGCGACGCCGTCCGCGTCCGCGTCGGCGGCGTACTCGCGCGCCTCGTAGCCCGCGCGGAAGTACACGACCGAGATCTCGCGCACGCCGCGGCCGGGCAGCTTGAGGAGGAGGGCGCCGCGCGGGCCGAGCGTGGTGCGGTGCAGGACGGGCGCGCCGAAGTGGAGGCGGTGGCACGCGATCGGCGGGGTGCGCGACCACAGGGCGTACTCGAGCGGCCGCTCGTCGCAGGTGTTGGTGTTGTGGGGCTGGACGAGGGTGAGGATGGCGAGGGGGTGGCCGGACTGGGAGGGCCCGTAGGCGGCGTGGGCGCTCGCGAGGGCGGCGGCGAGGGCGGCGGTGGTGGCGTTGGCGGGGAGGGAGGATGGGGCGTTGTTGTAGAGGGCGAGGTGGGCGTGCATGGAGGCGGTGGTGGTGGCGTGGCAGCCGCCGGCGCAGGCGATGGTGTTGAATTCGACTTGCTTGAGGTGGGCGGCTTGGAGGGAGGAGGGGGAGGGGGAGGAATGCAGCATGTAGTCGGAGCGGAAGAGGCCGAGGGTGATGGGCTGGTCGTCGAGGGCGATGGTTTCGGCGCGGCGGTCGCGGGTGGCCTCTTTGTGGATGTCCCAGAGGCTGCGCGTGAAGGGGTCAGTGGCGATGAGGTGGCGGAGGGCTTGTTCGAGCCATTCGGGGTCTTCTGATATGCCGGCGTAGAGCTTGTTGAAGGCTTTTTGGAGGCTGATGGCTTCGTCGAAGCGGGCGCGGGGGAAGGGGGTTGGGTAGACGCTGACGCCAATGGGGCGCGAGAGCACGGTAGGTCCTTCGGTGGTTCGGACAAGCTTGATCATGGAGCCGTGGGTAAACTGGTAGTCTTTGATCTGTTCGACGAGGTCTCCAAGGTCCCCGGCTCTTTGGCTTTCAGGTATGTTCCACGTATAGTGCTCATCATCATCATCACCATTAGATCGTTCGGCCGGTGCCTTTTGCGATGAACCCATTCCTTCTGGGAGCACGCGGTTGAGCACTTTGACTACTCTTGATTCTCTCATCCTGGATACCTTAGTACGTATTGAACTTCTGGATTGTTGCTGGAAACGAGTGTGGTCAGCAGCCCCAGACACGTTGAAGTAATCGTTTCGGAAGATGTTTGATCTGCTTTGTTGAACATTAGCAACACTCTTATGCATCGCGCTGGAGCTTATGAGGGACGAGAAGTCAGTTTCAATGGTGTGTACCTAAAAGAAAGTGGACGACTCGGTGGCTGGAAAGGAAAGAATGCGAGCCACCGAAGGAGCGTGGTGGCGCTGCAGTGTGACGTCAGTCTCGGTGGACCATGAGGAGTGGTTGAAGAACGAAAGAATCATAGTGCTGACATCGGCGAATTCTCCGGGGCGGCGCATATATGTAAAGTGCCGAGGCGAGCGTAAACAATAGAGGTTTCGCACATGCGACAACGCGCAATGGTGTTACAAGAGGCATTAGCACCGCCCGTATTACAAGTTTAAGACCACCACGCATCCGTCACGAAGCATCAGAGGGTATTCCCGGCATGAAGGACATCTTCTGCAGTATTCAACGCGAGCAGGTATCAGACCCGGGCCAGTGCTTTGCTGCGTAGATCCTCTTTCCTTGTTCGTCCACATTTCGGCGGCCTGACTCGACGTGGCTTCTGGGAAGGCTTCGTCAGCCATCTGATGCTTGTAGTGCTTCATAAGAATCTTTCCGCACACCATTAATCAGCTTTCGGGCTCAGTATACTGGCTTGTCAGCAGAACAGAGCAATGTAAGGCAGAGTCAATGCACATATGGCTAGAGCAGAGAACAGAGACCCGAACTTACAGTGAGCTGCTGAATCCGAGGGTTCATGCCGAATACGACGTTTCTCTAGATTATTCCGACAAATATTAGAACAGGACAGCTACAGGGAGTCAAATAATTCATTGGGATACCCTTGTCAAAATCAATGTGGAATACTGCATCCGGACGATTGGACAGCCTTCGAAGTTATATCTGTTCAACGTCCATTACCACTAACCATTGGCTGCAAAATCCAGATCTGCAACACTGCCAACTCACAGGAGAGTGGGCTTTGATGAGCGCAGGTGCAGGTATCTGGAATACACTTTGCAAAAAAGACCAGTAATTGGATGGTAGAACGCTGTATTTTTTGGTAGTGTATCAAGTACCCAGCCAAACGCCCACCGGCAGTCCCCAGTCTTGGAAGAAGCCTCTCAACTCTATTGTCGTAGCATAGACTCCGGTCGACGAGTACACCTTCACTTCTGCTTCAGCGCTCCCCCATCAACCGTGATCTCCTGCCCGGTAACAAAACCGGCCTCAACCAGATAGTCCACCGCCTGCGCAATATCCTCAGGCATGCCCGCGCGATTCGCCGGATGCTGCTCGACATCCTTCTCCTCCAGCATGTCCTCCCAGCGCGTCCCCTTCTCATCGCCCTCCCTGCTCTCGTGCGCGACCTTGACGCGGCCCGGCGCCACGAGGTTGACGCGGATGCCCCACGGCCCGCAGCTCACGGCCATCGAGTGCGTCAAACCCAGCAAACCCGCCTTGGTCGCTGCGTAGCCCTCCTGGTTCGGGTCGCTCTGGTGCGCGCGGAACGAGCCGATCAGGACGATGCAAGGGCCCGGCCCGGAGACGTGGCGCGCGTCGCGGGCGTTGTTGCACGCCATGAACGGGAGGGCGGCCTGGCTGAGGGCGAAGGGCGCGGTGAGGTTGGTGTCGACGTAGGCGCGCCACTCGTCGAGCGTGGCGGGGTCGGCCATCGTCTTGCCGTCTTTCCACTGCGGCGTCGCGATGCCTGTGGGGAGTCAGTATGGGGAGCGGGACGCCGGGTGCGGGTGGGGCGGGCGGGCGGGCGTACCGCCGTTGTTGATGAGCACGTCGATGCGGCCGCCGAAGAAGCCGGCGGCTTGCTTCACCTTGTCGCGGATGTCGTCGACATTGCGGAGGTCGCAGATGGCGGAACCGACGCGTGGGGCGTGCTGCTTGAGGTGGACGTTGGTGGTGTGGTCAAGCTCGGTGTAGTCGATGTCGAGGAGGAAGACGCGGTGGCTTTTGGTGAGGAAGAAACGCGCCAGGCCCCGCCCGATGCCCCGCCCGCCGCCGCTAATCAGAATTGCGCGGAATTGGCTTGAGTCTGACATTTGGTTTGAGACTGAAGGTGAATTGATATTGCATTTGAATTTCCAATATCTTCTCTCTATTCCTGTAGCTCTGAGGGTTTTCTCTCCTACCTGCTCGTTACGCTGCACTACGTCACTGTGATGGTGATTACGGCTTTCGTACAATACCTGCGCATTAGAGACAATGCACATTGCCTCGTTGATAAGAAGCGCTCAGGAAATATCTCAGAAGAGACCATCCGGCAAGCTATACTCTTCTTTGAGCTCTTCTTTGCTACCGATGTAGTATCTCCTGTCGGACCTTGGAAAATGTCGGATCCTTAAGTGAGTTCCAATGCAATTCAATGCCGCAATGAACCAATTGCGGGTGGGGTGCCTTTTTGGGCTTCTATCGATCGAATCATGTGCCGAAAACACAACCATGAGCCAAAAATATCTAGATATCTCAAGCTTTGTATTCTTCCATGCTCTCTTCGCTTTCCGGCCGTATGAATTCTTAAGTGAAGTCTGAAAAAACAAAATACAAAACCGGATTGCCTACACAGACCTCAAGAAAAAAAGACTTCTTCTACCAGCCCGACTGCGTTCTGGCATACAGAATCAAGTTCGGTATGTGGTTAGCAATGACCATGCCTAGGTTGTTAACCTTGGTATTGTGAGAAACCTGCGTCTGCACTCCGAAGTTGATTCGAGCTGCAGCGGAGAACTTCATGGTAGGTTCGGCGGGACGGACCGCAATTGGCTCGCTTTGCAGATGCGCCTCGCCAGGCATGTACCTTGGGCTTGTGTTTGTACTGTACACAATAGCATGCCTCCTGGAGATCACTCCCGGTGCCGACGTGCCACGACCGCCATAATTTGATACCGGGCTATAACTTCGTGTTAGCGTGATAGAGTGGCAAACACCGTCGTTACCTCCACAGATTGCTGCAAAGATAACATACCTAGCGTAGCAGTTTCCTGGTGCCTCTCTGACTACAATATAGCAATGGCTCGGCGCATGTCCCATCCCACTAGGCAATGATGCAGTGTCAAAACCAAGGGGGATACTTGGTTGTGCCTCTTCGGTGCTATCGACTTCGGACTTGATAGCGAACATCTGCCCTTGTCAGTGCTTGATTCTGTCTAGGAACAATGAGGGTTTTTACCCTGCCGAGTCTGAAGAAATTTCTCGGGTCCATTTGCGCTCCATGACCTGCTTCACGTCAATGTTCATTCCATCACTACATCGGATAGACCTAATCGCATTACCTGCTTCAAAATGTCCTAGAGTGTCTTTCCACGCGAGAGGTGAAATATCTATCGACGGTAAGTAGAAAATCCAAAACATGGGATAGGAGCTAGATACCTTCATAGTCGACGTCCAGTGAGCTTTCTGCGGCTCCACTCTGAAAAGTTCTGCCAATGTTTCCAGTCTGAAAGCGTTTGAAAAGATCGTGCTGCTCTTCGCCCCATTGAAAGCTTGCCATACCATCTTCAGATGGATTCCCGGTTGGTGAACACGATTGCTGTAGCTCGCTCACCGGGACATCTCCTTGACTGTTTCCGCCAGCCTCGGATGATACAGTGAGTGACAGGTCCTCGGAAGATGTTTTTTTCTCACTAGAGTTTTTTAAAAGCTTTTGTGCACCGTGAAACCCAGTTCCTTCTGCGATTTCCAGCGGAGTCCTACCTTGCATATCCAAGGGGCAAATTTCAATGCCAGCGACGCTCAAAAGGAACTCAACAACTTTTTTCTTTCTCCTTTGGCTGTCTTCGGAAGCTCTGCCATGCGATAAAGAAGCCGCAAGATGCAAAGGCGTAGAAAGGGAATCTGTTCTCGCATTTATATCTGCACCAGATTCAACAAGCACTCTGCAGATCTCGACGTTGCCCTTTGCAGCAGACCAGTGCAGCATGGTCATCTTCTCGCTCCTCATTTTGCGAAATTCTACATCTTGGACGGGGACGTCTTCGGGCGAGTCTGGAGTGATGCCGATTTTCTGCAATAGTCTCTGCACCAACTGTACGTGTCCGAAGAACACCGCAAGCCATAGGTAGCTTTCTGCCGACGGAAACTTGACTTTGGTGGCTCCCATCTCATCTTTGATGCTCTTGAATATGTCGTGTAGGGGTACGAGGAAGATTTCCTTGAGAGTGCTCGATCCTGCCACAACGGGCCCTAATATCTCGTGCGTATGGCTGTCCAATACCCATGCTCCACATGTTCCATTGGCTATGTCCATATTAGCGAAGTCCGAATATAATAAATGAAATCCGCATACTGCATCGCAGAGAGATGTTGGCACTTACGCAGCTTCTCTTGTGTATGAACGGCCCAGACAGTGGTGTCAGAGGTGGCATGTCTCAGCTTGGCCGCGGCGGCGGCGCCACTGCTGACTCCATGGAAAATACCATCTGGGGACGCAATCACAACTTCCCCTTGAAATGGTTTTGACTTGAGAAGATTCGGATAAACCCAGACCGACTTTCGAGAAACATTCAACTTCAGTTCATTCGCTCCAAACAAGCGGTCATCCTCCAGCTCGATTACCGCCCAATCCATGACAGAGTTCATGTCTTGAATGCGGAGGCCATGTGAATGATCAGAATCAGGTATTTCGACGTCTTCGACAACAAGACTCTGGCGTTCTTGATCAGAATCGTACGCTGAATCATTGTCATAACTGTCATCATCGTCGTCGTCGTCGTCATAGTCATCGTCATTGTCGGTCTCCAAAGCCCACTCTGTGTCGAAGAATTCTACAACAGAGCCGTCGCGAGGCTTGCTACCAGTATAATTGGGACCAACGAATGGATGCGCTACCGTGAGCGCATAGTAACGATCATCGACAATAATGGTTCCGCCAATGACTGCCTCCTTTTGGGTATTTTCCGCTCGAATCCGCTTTCCATAAAGGGAGACTGGCCCTCGCAAGCCTTCCATGTCGGGGAAGCTGGTGATCCTTGCATAAAACCGTTGGTGTCTTGCCTTGAAGTCCAGGTCCGTTGCGCGCATACCACGTAGCTTGAACCCTTTCTGCGCCAATTTTCCATTTCGGATGATGATACTCATGGTCTGTTTGAGAATTCCTTTGTGGCCTCGCCCATCACAAGCAATTATGACTGTAGGGTGTGCATGATCTTGATCCCGGCCCATCATATAGAATAGGCGGAAGATGTGGCAGTCCACTGTCTTTTCTTTCTTCTGAATCTCCATTTTGCGGTCTTCCATCAGTTCTTGCAACTGTGGGGCGAGAGTTTCGTTCCATTCCTGGAGTGCAGCCCCTGCAGGCATCCAACGGCGTTTGTTGTCCAGAGAATCTATCTCCGGACCGAAAGATTTAGTATATCGGGGATCTGTCGGATCATCGTTGATGTGCTTCTTTATCTTTTCAGCCAGCCCCTCCATGGCTGCGGGGTGCAAAATCGTGCAGGTTGCGCCTTCCATGCGCCACCAGCAGACCTGATAAGCAGTTAACGGTCCACACGCATGACCAAAGAAGAGATAAAGCAGTATACCGAGTTGAATTCTTTGTCGCGATTCCAGGGATAAGAAGGGTGCAGTGGGATGGGTGTGTTTCCGCTTGAGCCTAGATAACCAGCCCAAGCTTTTACATGGACCGCTCAGCCTCGTCAGTTCCAAAGACACATACAGGATGCGACGTAACATTTCCCCGCATGCACGGCCGCAACCGCCATGCACAGCCCACTGACGTGGCGACCGGTGAGTTTGTCCTGCAAGTCATATCCTCAGACGCGGCAAGCAGCGTTTCTCGCTGCCATTCAGGTTCGATTTCCGTCGAATACCACGACGATGCCAGCCGATCCAGAGTTGGACCAGCTTCTCCTGCAACACCCACGGACCAGCGCGATTGGGACAAGATTACAAGAGCAAATTGCTCGCCGCTTATGGCCTCCGACTACTTGCAACTGGAAAAGACACGGCCCTGCACGTGCGCTCTACTTCTCATATTTTCTGGATGAGATCAACATCTGGGCAGTTTCGAGGCAGAAGGTGGCAATTGAAACATACAGAGATTTTCTGGATTTGACGCAACATCTCGTGTTGTACAGAGACAACCCTCGCCACTCTCCCGAGATCCAGGCCTTCTTCCCTGCAGTCGGCCCCGCGACGAGCACTCAATCCAACACTGGAGATATTCAGCTTCCCTTATCCCAGCGATACAACAATACAACACAGGTTGCAATTGACAACGCTCTTGAGCTTACGATTGGTCTCTGGCTCATGTTGTACATGGGCCCTAGCGACTCCTCTGTTTTCACCGGCCGGTCAAACTTCAAGTGGAGCAGCGGCTTCACTCTGAGACAAGCTATCGATAATAACTTCCCGCGGATCCCAGTGCCACCTAGTGCGATTAGTGGAAAATACCGACCGGAGCTCAAAGCGCACAATTTGGAACGCGTCGGAACTATCAAAATCAAATGGACGAGGAATTTAACAGACCATCTTGCCCTGGACGAGGAATGGGGTACCCTCATTCTCTACCACTTCGCGGACTTCTTGCGTCTACTCGAGGGTTCTTCAATAGAAAGGTGAGTTGATCCTGAGTTCAATCCATTATTTTGCCTGATTGAGTTAGGATGATGTATCCAGAAGGTCTCTTGGAGGAGACGCGTCGGACTCTCGCAATCTTCTTTCCCCGCAATGATCCGCAAAGCCAAAAATGGTTTGAACGAGCAGTCAAAGCCGCCGATGGAGTCCTGGATAAAAGTGCTTCAGCGCAGTCATTAGGTTCCCGAGGTCGCGAAATTGAATCTTATGAGTTTTGGCATCATCGTCTGAGTGCTGTTGCTGCGTTCTTCGACAGCGCAGAGCCTCGGGGCTTCAAAGCATGGTGGTTTGACAGGCGGAGGGGCGTCCAATGGATAAATTTCTGGATAGCTGTAACTATCCTTCTTCTCACAATTTTTTTTGGATTAGTCTCATCCGTTACTGGAATCCTTCAGGTCTATTTTGCATCCAGACCTCAGCATGAACGTTCAAAGGCATCACTAGATTGAGATGAGCATTGAAGTAGAGAATTGGGGTTTTCATAACTTAAGCCGAAAGTATGACGCTGTGATTTATTTCAATTTGTTCCCTTTAACGTGGACTTTCCTCCAACGATGTACGGAGGGAAATGATAGTATCGAATGAAAAAATAACCCTCCTAAGATTGAGAGATGTGAACTGTTGTGCTCAAGCCTCGCGTGACCGCATCATCTCACGAGTACCGCACTGACAGTGCCGTAAAGGTGCATAGGAAAGGGTACGGAAAAGCCAAGGAACGTATGGAGAGGAACTTGGTCTGTTATTGGAGTGTTCTCGAAAGTGGTTTGAAACGTATTTGGTGATCTTGCACTTTCGTTCCAGTCTTCCTGTCACCATCCTGACTCCGATCTCGCGTACTGAACTAGAATTGGGATGTATTCGGGGTGGACCATGCCAAGGTCCTTTGCTTTGACATTGTGCTGAATGGGATGGTGAATGGCGAAATTCGCACGAGATGCCCCGATCAAAGGCGTCGTATTTTCCGCGGGTACAATCGGAATTGGCGCTTTCTCGAGTTGTGTCTCGCCACTTACGTAACTGGGGTACGTGCCTAACGTATAGACAATTGTATGGGTGGAAGGATCTAAGCCCCGCTTAGTTGTTCCACGTCCTCCGTACGTCGAGATTGGACTTGAATGGTATCAGCTCCGAAATAATTTTCAGCACCTTGTCGACTTCTCAAAGCTTACCATGCATAGCAGAACCCTTTGCCTTCTTTTACCACAATGAATCGGCGAATCTGACTGTAAACCTGCTCTCCAAACATCACCGTGGACACATTGTCGGCATTCACGTTTGGTGCAGTCCCTCCAAGAGGCTCAGTGTAGAGAATGGAGAACATCTGCCGGACGTCAGTAGAATTCAATCGTTTCGAAAATTCTTCTGGTCTTACGCGGCCTGGCCTAAAAAACCTCCGAGGCTGATATTGCATCGTATAGCCTGGAAAAATCAGTGATGCTTTATTGAAGCGGCGCTACGAACACACTTGAGTCCAAAGGTTCGACTTCCCCAGAACTTGGATCGCCACGAATTGTGTCGCCGAGGCCTTGAATTGCTTCCACTGTCCAAATTAGCGCCTCCTATCTGCGAAGACTGTTCAAGATCCTTACCGGATGGAACGGAATCTGCCAAGGAATCGCGGCGGGCCATCTCATCTGGCCTACGTGGTCATTATTAGCCCCAAGCAAGCCTTTAGCATCACAATGCTCTGTATTTCTAACCGCTTCCAGTAGGTGCTCCATTCCTCTGTTACTGTCAGCAATGCCCGGAAAATGATATCAAAGTAGTAAGGACTGACCGCCATTCCACTCCTGCCTATAGTATGCTTGATTTTCTTCATTCCAAACCCATCCCAGGGTTGGATCGGTGTTGCTTCCATCCATGTTTGCTTGCCGTCGAGCTTGATCCCATGCTCGGAGGCACAGAGATATATACCCCTCACTTCATGCGGGTGGCTCGAAGATGGGTCGCAGAGCCGCACTAGACCAAAGCTGTTTTGCCATCAATGTCATCGCAGAACCGCTGACCCCGCGAAAGATAGTGATGTTGATGGGTCAATCAAAACCTGCATGAACACCGGAGGCGTCGTGAATCCCCGCGCTGCCGGTTCGTTGCACAACATGGGTCGACCCGCGGGCTGCTTGCCGAGGGTCGCCGCTTTAACACTTTTGCTTGCTTGCAAAGGTGCAACAGCAATTAACGCACGTACCACTCACACGGCAGGCTATCAGGCTGCACAACGGAACCATGTATATTTCCCGGCCCCTGGAATGCAGCCACGTATTTAAAAGCACACGCGAGTGTAGATGCAGCGCATCCCTGCTCCTGCGCTTCCCTCACTTGCTGCGAATTTTAGCGATGCATGAAACTTCCTCGAATTTCCATGGCATCATGCAAGTTCCTATCAAGATGTCCTACGTGCTCTCCAGCTCGAGAAGACACTACAACTTTCGGCAAGACCATGCCTTGTGCGCAACCCACCTTGTCCCGTCTAACTATTCTCCTCAGGCATGTCTCCAAGTACACAGGCCAGCGAAGATTCAGAGCCACATATCGACGAATGCGATCGGAAAGATAGCTTTGTCATGGACTCAGAGGTCCACCATCACCCGTCGCTTAATAACGCGTGCAACAACGAAGCCAGCAGCACGCAGACCAACCTGGCGTTTAAAGCGACTGAGTCCATGAATGCCGAACGACCAATACCTGATCGATTGACAATGCAGCAAGAAATCGGGCCAAGTGGTACCCCACCCTCACCCAACACAGAGGATGAACAGCCTCAAGTCCGGATCGATTTACCGATGATCAATATTTCTGATCCAGACTCGGAGCCCCTTGAGTTCCGGCAGTCTCCTTTTTTGAAGCAACCTCCTACCGAGTATATGGATGTGAGCCTGGAGAAGTGCAATGGAGCCCCCTTGACGCCGCCAAACTTCCATCGTTTTGTCAAAGCAGCCAACCGGAAACAATCCTGGAGTCTCGACTCAGTGTCTCAAGCACGCTTTCCGCTACCCCCGCCCCCGCCACCCCCACCGCTTCCACCACTGCCGATGAATATAGCATTGTCTAGTCGCCCAAGCAAGCACATTCTTGAACGGCCTCAAGTCCGGCCTCCTCCTCATCCTCATCCACCACCACCACCACCACCACCTCCGCCGCCGCCGCCTCCGCCTCCTCCTCCGCCGCCTCATCCGCTTCCATCACAGCCCTCAAGTTCGCGTTACCCATCCCCACTTTCTCAGCCGCAAGCCCACGCTCAAGATCGAGACCGGCCAATTCTGCCGGGCTTGACAGAAGTACGCGTCAGGGAGTTTCTGGACCGCCTAGAGCAGATACAAGCTGACCAGGATAACCACCGCGAACAAAGAGAACACACAATGACAGAACGCGCCAGACTACGCAAATTAAGGAAAGAGCTTCAGCAGCGTCGAACCAAGACTCGTGATTTGGCAGCAAGCTTCATAAGTGAATTGCGTCAGATGTTCCTCCAAGCAAAGAAATATGATTTCAAGAGCATTTTAGAGCGGTATCAGGACGTGGAAAACGCCCATGATGAACTTGGTGAATATGAAGAAGACTTTGACGAGGAAGAACGGAAATATGATATCTTGGATTGGCAGTTGAGCCAGCATGAGGGAGACGTCGTGGGAGATCTCCTTGAAGATATCGAGGAGCTCAAAATTGTCGCACAGCGCCCGGAGGAGGAAGAAATACATTCACCGAAGCCTGCGGTCGTGCCCACGTTTCTTTCTACTGAAAAAATGTTCCCGGATACAGGATCTTCTCCCAACTCTGCCGCGTCGGATGTCCAAGCAACACTCGAGCAATATTCCATGGACCCGTCCGGCCAACTGACTGAGGATTCTGGGTTGGATTCTGTTCCAGAGGACTCATCGCTCCCAGAGGAGCCGAAGGGTATAGATCTAGGACTGCTAGGACCGCACACTGGCCAAGTCTGCAAGATCTCTGAGATTCGGACCCAAGTACTGGACTACTCTAGGAGGTTCTCCTCTCCAGAAAGCTCCAGGCCCCGGTTACTGCAGCTTCCAGGGCCTCTTGGACATGCCAGGCGACCAAAAAGTGAAAGTGATTTAGCAGACATGGAGCCTGTTTGGCCGAACATCCGAGCACATGTGAGGGAGTGGATAATGGACACGCTGAAAGAATCTTCTTTCCAAAAAGCGCTTGCCAAAGCTCAACTTGACATCAAGGATATTGATGAGAAGACTTGGTGGGACCTTCTCAAGGAGGTTTGGCCCTCTGATGCCACCAACCAGGATTTGTGGGTTGATATCGAGAATGAAGATGACGAATTCTCGGAAGAGAGAGAGAACCCATCCGGAGCTGGAATTGAAGGTACTCCTGAAGTTTCGCATCTACTTCAGTCTTGGTGATGAAGATACCCTTGCTTGTACAAAGAAATATCCTTTTTTTTTTTTTTTGGAAGCCTCGTTGCCCTGCAGTTTGCCCAGGCACTTTATTCCTAGAGAACAATCGGCCGACGAGAGGCATTGCAGGTGAAAGTGGTAGATGAAGAGCTCTTGCAGATAGGGAGTAAAAGCAGCGGCACATTGTGCTCGCTTCGATTCTTGGCTTCGCTGCCCCGCTGGGCCGACCCGTTGGTCAGGTGGGGCCGTCGGACGGGAAGCTGCATCATGGGCTGCGGCCCATGCAATCCTTCCAGCACTGTCTCATGATCTTACCCGCCGCCTTGCAGGCATCTTGTTCGTCTATCATCCAGCCGTCCGGGTTGCTCGGAAGGCCACCAAGGCCACCAAGTCATCTCCCCGACCATGTTGTGGTCCTCAACAGCCTATCAAATCCCGTGCGCGCCCCTTCCGACTGCCTCAAGTGTGCTGGAAAGGAAGCTGTCTGGGTCAGGCTGGTCTGTGAATCACTATTCGCAATCCCCCACGTCAGCAATACGCTGTCGGTGAGACGTGTGCGGCCCAGGGCGCCTGCCGCACGATCGACCCGTCTCTGCCTTTTAGCCTGCGAGCTGCGGGCGCTAGGTGCGGCGCGCGCTCAGGTGGTTGTACAAGGAAGGGGTGTCTCGTTTCGCGTTCAGCGCCTGTGCCTTTGCGACCGGAGCAATCAGCCTTATTGGGTTTCTGCAAATGTCCCCTGCCAATGGCGCAAAGCCGTGACTTCTCCAACACTATCTTTGTTGACTCACTCTGCGGAGATACCGTGCAGAAAGCGGAGCACCATCCTTTTGTTCATTGGATCGAAGTCGGGATTGCTTGAAGCTCGTGGCATGTCGTTATCTGCTCGAGCAAAGTATGCAACTTTGCTGGATGTCCGTTTGCTATGCACTTGTCCACATGACGTGGGGAATGCGAGGATTCAAGGTTCTGACCTTGACCTGGGCGGCTGGTAATTGGTTGAGGTCACAGGCTCCAAATTCCATTTTCTTACTGTGAACCGACCCCGTCCCTGTCCCTCAGCCATGCCGTAAGGCAACGGATTCTATTCGGGGCAGGCAAAGACGTCAAGGCAAATCAGAGATACAGCAGGCTGAAGTGCTTCGCATGCCTGGTTGGTGCAGCTGCTGCGACTTGCACTGCATCGTTCTTGTGCTCACACCATCATTGCAGTTCTGATACCGATCTCGAGCACCACTGGCCACGCAGAGCCTCCAAACTGCCGTACTCCACCAGCGGTGCGGGGTAGAAAGCTCTTGGGGGCATCAGAATCTCCAATGACACAGCAAATAATGAGCCTGCCTTTTCTTTCATGTGTACGCGGCACAGCAACTCAGCCTGCGTGTGACCTTACCTCCAATGAATATCCAACCAGGACGCCTCAGCTACAGCATAAGCAGAAACGGAGCTCCCAAATCGGAGATCGTCTCATCAGCAGGCGGAAGCTCGAGTGTTGCTCTCGATGCCCACATCTGTATTTCCAATACCTGGTTGGAGACATGCGGCTTATCAAGGCGCAATGCAAAGGCGCAGTCATGAGCTTACCTTTCTCAGCTGACTCTTGCAAATAAAAGGCACAGAATGATGCCACGACACGATTGGTGGGATCCAAAGGAACGTCCGATTGGCACTTCTCGCCCAGGCATACGGGCCCCCGTGTATTATCTGGCTGACCGCGGGCGGCAGGCACTGCAATGAGTGGGATACATGAGATGGAAGCCCTGAGGCTGAAGAACCGATATCCAAGCTATCCACTGGCTGTAGGTAATTCCGAAAAGGATATACAGTGGCTCAACATGCAGACACGATCCGGCCCAATTGTTGTGATAATAGTAGCGTACCTGCATGAAGGGTGTGTTAATTAGCGTAGCGACGTGCGGGCCAATTCTATGGGAGCTCAGCCTCCTCTGAGGAAAGTGCTGGTTATGTGTTTGTTGGTCGAGGACAGCCTTGTCCCCAAACCTCCCACGAATGACATCGAAGACTTTTGGGAACATGATACCCACTGCGAGAAACCGGCTTCAGCTTCACCCACTTGATCTCACATGCTACGAAAGTGTCTGCAGCAGAATTGTTTGGGCGGCTCAGGTGGCGAGCCAATCATGCGTCAGAGATAGCGAGCATTTGATGATCGGGAAATAGTAGCGAGAACTTGTGGAGGCGTTCCTATGAATGATAAGATCTGAAGCCCCGCATGACCGGCATTCTGGCGAGCACGACCAGAAAGAAAGCTGACAATCGGGGTTATTTGCGGCCACTACCAGCCCCGTGACGGCGCGACGGGAAGAACCGCTTATTCGCGCTATAAGCAGCGTCTCATCGTCTTACGCCGGAGCTGCGAGCCTGACGTACTGAATCACGCCAGCACGTTCCGAGCAGCTCACCGGTAAAAGCTAAAGACGGGGCTCACTTCCATTTAATCCCTTGAAGACCGCAGCAGCAGCCGCACGCTTTCAAGATAAGCAGCCCACGTACCCGACCTCCACGTGTACCGAGTTTCAACGAGCGCGAAAGCGAGGCGTTGCAGTGCCACGCTCGGATTCCTGCCGATGACAGCGCACACCCTGCCTCCTTCGGCAATGCCGATTTTAGCAACACTGCAGCTCCCCCAACTATCGATCGTCTTGCCAACCATGCTCGCACGTGCTTGCCGAATCAGGCCGCGCTCGTGAAGCACGAGAGCCATCCAGGCATCCGGTGACGCAACGGTGCATCCCGGAGCCATCCGCAAAGCAGGTTTCACGGCAGCATCCATTCACGAACACGTCCAATGGCCGATACGCGCCTTCCGCCACTTCCACTGCCTTCCGTTTCATCGCCAGCGCCGGCGAGGCAGTGCTGGAGCGCTCCTCTACGAGCGACAGACCACCGATTGGCAGAGCGTCCCGCCAGGCACGAAGTTTATTCAAGACCATACGGAGGCACTGACAGCTTCCTTTCCTGAGCTTGCCTGTCGTTCGACGCGACCCTGATCGTCAGATGTGCGCGCTCGCCTCCCCCAACCGACTGGCTGCCCTCGACCGGTGAAGCTGTACAAGAGCTTTCTGGGAAGGATGATATCATAAGATTATGCCCGGGCGTTGGGAGCAAAAGTGCTGCCTGAATTTCCTTGACCATTTAACAGCGCGCGCACCCCTCGCACAATGCGGAGTTCTCTTCGAATACCACCAATTCCTTACCAACAAGCGTTGTATACCGTCTTGATCCGCTCGTCAAAAGTACCGAGATACCGCTGCACCGGGAACGCCCAGACTCAGTGTATGTGGAGCGACGGTGCGCAGAAGCAGAACCGCATGTCCTCCTCGCAAGGAAGGTAAATTGTCCCAGCGGGTTGCGATAACTGTGTGTGTCTCAGAGAGAGAGAGAGAGAGAGAGAGAGCTACAGCCAGGACCAAGTGCTAAACTTATCACTGCGTGTTGGATAAGTACTCTCCTTGTGTCTTCCCTTGGTTAACGGCAAGGCGCCTTGGGGAAAAAAACAGGGGTGCGCAAAATCCCACCACGGCATCTTCCACTGACACGGCCCGCCATCACGACGCCAGCGGCGCGTCGCCCTCCGCGCGCAAGAAGACTCCAGCAGACAGACGAGGCGCCGCCGCCGGAGACGCGCGGGAGCAGGGAAGGCCGACGACGACGACGATGCAGCGACGCGACACGGCGCACCACCCGGCGTCGGATTCGGAGCAAGGGAGGCTGCCGAGGGGCTCCGCCGAGGACATGCGGCGCTTCCAGGACGGCGACGAGGTGACGATGGCCATCGAGGACCGGGGCCAGCTCGTGCGCGCCAGCTTCGTCGTGCGGCGCGGCCAGCTCGACCGGCAGGGCCGCTGGGAGTACCAGCTGTGGCATGACAACGGCACGTCGTACGATGGGGGCCAGTGGTTCCGCGAGACCGAACTGAGCTGACGGAGGACCGCTCGTTTTCTTTTTGCCCTTCCTTCTTTTTTTTCCCTTGCGCTTGCGCGGACAGGCCCCCGCTGCTGATGCGTGCCCGAGCTTGGCGGTTACTATGCTATGCTTTCTTTGCTTTTTCTTTGGCCATGTTCTGGGATAGACGGTTGACAGCGCGCGGAACGCCCACCGCTTTTTTCCCTTTCGTTCTTTGCATTCCTGGGACGTTGGGGGTAGGGCGGACACATGAATGTTGTACGACAGGACGCACAAACGGACATGATCGAGAAATCTAGCCTATAACTATGCCCCTGACTCAGCTCCAATATTCATGCACGTGGGGGCACGGTTTGCCTACTTTGCCTGCGGAGCTCCTGCCACCGGGCGGCTGGATAGGGCAGCGCAAGCCCCTGACCCGACGAGCTGTTGGACCCACACTGAACCCTGCATCATGCATCCCTACCTCTACCAGTCTTGCAAGTGACGGATTTGATTCCGGAGGATGGCGGTCTTGGAAGCTGGCCCTCCTGCAATTCGTGCTTCTGAATTTGTCCTAGGGAAGGATAGGACGCGCTAAGTGGCCTGTGGGGGGGACCGTGTCTTGCGTGGTTTGCTGCGGATGCTCAGCTGACCCTCCGGCGGACCTACTGCGCTTCTTGGTTGTAAGACTCATAGCTCAGGCGCTTGTGGCTGGAGGCCAGGTCTATCATTGCCTTCCGCTATGGAGGAACGATGCCAAGAATCGAAGTGATTGGTAGGGTTGGATGAAAGGAACATGGGCTCATCCTTGTGCTTACAGGATAAGTTCCGATCACCTTGATTACTTACCACCACCAATGTAATAAAGGGAAACAGTTGGGAGCACCGCATGCATAGAGTGGTTGCATGGTAGACATAATATTCACCTGAAATGTGTGATGGTAACGTCATGAGGCGCAATGGTGTCAAACGCTTGGACGCTAGTGAAAGGTTGATGTAGGTGTAAAGAAAGAACCGTTTTCTGGTTGGAGATCACTCGGAATTCCAGTAATTTATATTCAATGAGAAACCTGTAGAGCGTACCCTGACACCAACGCCTCAAAACGTCGAATCGAACACAAGAAAAGTATATTCTCGTAGGATATCAAGTCTTTGATGGTATTTCCGGGTATTTAAATAGTTCGGGTCGACGAAAAGGGGGTTTAGAGAAAACCAATTTCAACAGTCCGCATGACTCCAAGCACAAAAGTTCAAGAGGGTTTTGATGATTTCTGAGGAGGCTCCCGCTCCGAGCTGAACTGGGGTGAGATGGTGCTTGGACTTGAAATGTTCCTTTTCTGTCCGAGTTGGGAATCCTCAATATCTTGCCAGGAATCCAAGGAAGACCGTGGCCGTGAGAGATCCTGGAGCAATGGCGTTTCGCATCCTGATCCTAATGCGGGATCTGTTCCCTGGATCTCCCCGGTTCGGTCCTCTTCAATGGCAAGCATTTCGGGTTCTCCGGCTTCATCACTCCGCGCTTCTTCCAGCCACGTGTTGATCCTTTCTCTTGGGTTGGCAAACGGTGGGATGATTTCATGACGGTCAGACAGGAAGGACTGCTCCAGGTTGGCCTCAGATTTCGGGGAGTGTGCCCAGGACTGGGCTTTCTGAACCTGTTCTCCGGCTGTTTCTCCGGCTTGAGCGCCTGTATCTGGCATTTGCGGGTGTCCTGGAAGGAGATCACGTTGAACGCATTCTGCTTCTAACCTGGCAACTTCATTCCGTTTGCGGCGCAATTCCCTCTGCATTGTTTCTTTATCCTGGTTGTACTGGGTATAAAACTCGAGATCTGGGGGAGATATGGGTTTTCCGAGGTCGGCTCTTGTCTCTCTCTCAGCTCGTTCGTATGCGAAGGTGTCTTCAAGCTCGGCAAGGCGCTCCTCAAGAACTGGAATATCTGACTTTTTGTCATAGAACTTCTCGAGTAGTACTCTTCGGTGGCCAGATCCACGGCTTATTGTGCTCTCGGATGCAGGATGAGAGGCTTTGTCTGGCATCTGTGCAGTCTTGAGTATGGATGGGATAGCAGTTCGCAAGTCGCCGAAGAACCCGTTCTCTTCCTTTCCGAAATCGTATTCAAGCTGATTGAGTTGTGCTTCAAGTTCTTTCGTGTGATCAATATGGCGAAACAGGTCATCTTGAGAGCGTTGTATGTGTCTGATTGATGCCAGCAACGGGGCGATGCTCTCAGGGGGTGCGTTATCTGTCGAGAAGGCTTCAAGCTGAACTTGAAATGCACCCTGGGCTTCTCGATAGTCAGACATTCGCTGTCGCAGTGCTGCTCTCTGCTCAATCACACCAATGCGAGTCTCTATAGCTTCGTTACGCTGACTCTGCAGGTGGTAGTGTCGTTGGAACAGATTGTCATAATCATTGGAGGCCATGTCTGAATTCCTGTCTCGAGAGGGTGAGTTTGAGCGGTCCTGCATTGGTGGTCTGATTGTAGGTGCGAAGTTTTCGGCCAAGACGGGATCTTGCGGTTGCTTTGAGCCGCCGAGGTTTGCAAGCTCAGACCCGCTTGACACAGCTGGTGTATTGGATTCATTCCGATCAAGTATTGTCTCTTCCGTCGACATTCCACTTCTTCCTTCAATGGGCTGCGCGATGAGCTGTTCATTTGGGCGTTGCTTCGGGCTACGAGAGACGTGTCCACTCCCAAACTCAATTGGAGCACGGAGCCTGCGAGTCTCAGCTTCGGGCAGTAACACCTATATATCACTTACCCAACGTCCCGGCTCGGTCCCGGGGCCGTGCCAAAGCAACCCTCCGTTTCGGACATGTCATGATACGGCTGACAAGCCCCCACGTAATCAGCAGGTCGAAGTGGCGTCCGAGAGCGACGCCATGGACGATGGGAGCTGAGAGAGGAAGGCACATCGAACGCGACCGTGGGCCGCCCAAAGGAGCTAGGTGCATACTTAAGCCCAGCGGGCTGTGTTACCTTGCTAGGCCAGCGGCCCGCGCCGGAGAGGCGACAGAATAGCGTGAAACCCTTATCATCCGCCGGCACAACCACGAGTACCCGACAGAGCGGACGAGGTGTAGCGTGATGCCTGGTGGCTTTGTGCTGAAGCGAGTCAAATGGCGGCCGTCCGCCTGCCCTACTGACCCCGCTCGTCCGCCGTCCCGTGTGGGCCAATTATCCACATCTCTGCCGCGATGCAGGTTTTGCTGGCCGTGGAGAATGCGCCGATCCGTGCGTCAAGCTGCATCATTCTCACCCACCATACCGTCGCTGGAATCAGCTCCGCGAAATCTACTTGCAGAGCCGCACGGCCTAGATAAACGGCCTTTTCATGGTCAGAGCTCCGCCGTACCCGACACGTCGTGCCAATGCTTGCAGCAACATGGCGTCACAAAATCCTTGGGAATGGGATGAAGCCCGACAAGAGTACTACTATTGGGATGCTGTTAGCGAGTGTTACGTCTACCAACACAGCGGCCCCGTGTCTCCCGAAGGTACTGCCTACCAATCTCCCCAGGGCAGTGCCCAGGCCAACGTCCAGACCAACGTCGAAGATGGCCCTCCCGAGCGGATCACCGAGGCAGGGGCCCTGCAGTCGGGAATAAATGCCCACAAAAAGATACGCGAAACACCGGGGGACAGAGAAATGTTGGATCCTCGTAAGTTCGACTCAAGACCCTGGGAAAGAAAGTCCACTAAGAGCTCCAGGATTCCAAAAGCACTATCCAGGCAGAGAGTTCTACAAAGTCGGCAAGGTATTCAAGGTCCTCTGGCCGGAACCCGCAGGGAACCCGCAGGCCGGTGTGACTTTCATCACTGGCCCTGAAACATTCAATGAGCCTATCTTCGCCAAGATCCGGTGGTTTGTCGTTATCCGCGAAGGGCGAGACTGCTGTACATGTTTGTAAGTAAAGTGGAGATCTTTCGAGGGAGAGACTCCCATTAATCTGACACCTTCCATAGACCAATCCAGACGTACAACGGACAGGGGGTGGCTAAAGCGGGAGTGATCAAGGAGGAGCACTCTGTAGTTTACACATCATCCTCTCCGCCAGCATCTCCCGACTGGGAGGATCCATATGGTCAGATGCTAGAGCCCATTCGCGTCCTCGCAAAGAACCCGGCAGAGTCCAAAATGGACTACATGTCCCGTCTGAATTACGCAAAGCCATACACGGTGGAGCACAACGTCAAGTCCCTCGACTTCGGTGATGTTCCCCGTGATTGGCTGCCAACTCTGCTCCAGAATTTCGCTTCTGCCCTGCAGCTGGGACAGGCTCAACATCCCGGCTCCTCACCCTCATACACTTACTCATCCAGTCCCACTTCGAGTAGAAGTGAGCAACAATACCCTCCTTCGAACCGTGGATCGGGACAGTATGGCAGTGCGGGATATTACGGGGGCCAGCCAACCAGATACAACCCCCAAGGCTACAACTACCAGTGAGACCACCGGGGAAGTCCGATCATTGAAGCAGAATACGTCCCAATCCAGAAGCATGCGGCAGGATCCATCCATCACGTTCATCTTTTCTTTAATGAGTAACGGCCCGTTAGCTTACCCTTGCGTCTCAATAACGAATCTCAAATATTTCCAAATGCTGTGGTCCATGCTGTAGAATTCGTCCATTCGAGGCCTCGGCATTTCCGAGCGTCAGCTGGTCCAGACAGTTCTTTCATGAAAAGAATGCGGCCACCCCGAGTAGTAGAACACCCACGTGCACTTCCCAATACCGCATGCTGTGCCACATTGCTTTGTATTCGCTTCCATTCCCAGCTCTTCTGCCGAAAACCATGCACTGTTCGCCACCGGTGGGTCCGCGGCGCTCGGTCCATCCCGCTTGGTCGAAAAAAGTTCGTAGCGGCCTGAAAACGCCACAGCCCAACCATGCCAGCGCTCATGCGCAAAGGGATGATGCTCTTCAATGTGTCGGCGCTGGCCCAGTCAACGTCCAGTCAGTGTCCAGTCCACACCAGGTCGACCGCGATCCTGGGCACGTCTCCGGGTGGCAAAACAACAACACCACTTCCTTAACACCACGTCCATTCTATCCAGGGAGCAAAAGAAGGACTCTCCGACGGGGAATCGAACCCCGGTCTCCCGCGCTTGCTAGAGCAGATGCTTTGACAAGCGGAAATCATCACCACTAGACCATCGAAGATGTTGAGCTCCTTGGAAGAGCTGATGGTGTTGTCTGAAGACGGAAACGGTAGGAAGCGCTTGTATAGGCGGAGACACGCTTGAATGAATGAGCGGTTCGAGTCGAGAGCGTCATTGAACGGGTGGGACTGGCGTGGTTGAAATCAAGGTAAATTGGGGGTGTGTGGGCTCGGAGGTTGCCGATGGCGGGAATAGACCGCGCCGGATTGCGGAAAGACGCCCTTTGATTCCTGGTCAGCTCTTTCGTGACTTGCAAGGAGAGGCGGTTTTGAAATGCTTTTGACGCCACGTGAACATTGCGGCGCCTGGGATTCTCATCGTCGCCTCCCTCAAATATGTGGAGGAACTCTCGGGAGGCCCTCTTCCGGACGACATGATCGACCTCTCGATGGATCTGGTCTGTAAAGCATGGAGCAGCGCTGAAAGACTTCCAGTGCGAGAGGATCAAGAAGGCAGTTTTGAAAGCAAGACAAAATAATGGATTTGTGGACAAGCGAATAGGCGATGAATACTTTTGCAGACTCTAATGCATGCAGACGATTATGAGAGCTCTTCAAAATAGGAGCAGGCACAAGATGGTGACGAGAAGCGGTGCATGTCGAAGGAGTACAGACGAAGGTGGACAGCATTTGAAGCCGTGAAGTGTTTTGCGGATGCGGAGAAGCTTTCTCTTTCGAATCCCAGGTGGATCTAAATAAGAGTCCTGCCCTCAGCTGTCGAATCTGATGGCAGAGCGCAGCACCGACCGTGCCGTGAGATGAACGGCAGAGGAGACACGGAATGCCGCAGTGGGAGGAGTAGACACGCGGGCCGTGCGCGGGCGGTGAGATAACGCCAAGACGCTAGAGTCCGGGGAATCCAAAAAATATCGGCGGCGCAGATGCGTGAGAGCGCAAACACCACTGCAACTTTCCAACATGGTCAAACGCAAGCTCAACGAACACGATGTGCCCGAGGACGCCGATGTTGTCGCTGCCTCGGCGCAATCCCAGCAATCCGCACAGCCCTCGTTCGACGGCCTCGGCCTCGACGCTCGCCTGCTGCAAGGAATTGTCCGCCAAAAGTTCTCGACCCCGACACCCGTCCAAGCCCAGGCCATTCCTCTAGCTCTTGAGGGCAAGGACATACTAGGTAAGACCATTGTGCCGCCTCGCATCTCGTGCCTCACCTGCTGATACTTCACAGCCCGCTCCAAGACCGGCTCTGGCAAGACCGCCGCATACGTGCTTCCCATCCTCCACTCCATCCTCAAGCGCAAGGCCGACTCCTCCTTCGCCCAATGTACCTCCGCTCTGATCCTCGTCCCCACCCGCGAACTGGCTGGTCAGGTCACAAAGACGGTCGAGGCGTTCGCCACCTTCTGCGGTCAAGATGTGCGCGTCGCCAACATCACCCTGCGCGAGGATGATGCCGTCCAGCGCGCGCGTCTAACCGATTCTCCGGACATTGTGGTGGCTACCCCCGGTCGGACGTGTGTCAATCTGAACGCTGGGGCCCTGTCGCTGGACCGCCTCGCCCACCTGGTCATCGACGAGGCCGACTTGGTCCTGTCCTACGGATACGATGACGACCTGCAAAGCATCTCCAAGTCCATTCCCAAGGGAACCCAGGCATTCCTCATGAGTGCCACCCTCAGTAACGATGTCGATGACCTGAAAGGCCTGTTCTGCCGGGATCCCGTTTTGTTGGAGCTGGATGAGAAGGACGAGGACCAGGGCAAGGTCAGCCAGTACATCGTGAAATGTGCTGAGGATGAAAAGTTCTTGCTCATGTATGCCATCTTCATGCTCAAGCTCGTCAAGGGCAAGGTCATCGTTTTTGTTGGCGACATTGACCGCTGCTACCGTCTGAAGCTTTTCCTTGAACAATTTGGCATCAAGAGCTGTGTTCTCAACTCAGAACTGCCCGTCAACTCGAGAATTCACGTCGTGGAAGAATTCAACAGAAACGTCTACGACATTATCATTGCTTCGGACGAGCACGAGGTGCTGGGCGATGAGGACAAGAAGAAGCGCAAGAGCAAGGGTGCTGATGAGGAAGAGGAGGAGCCGGAAGAAGCGGAGGCAAATGGCCAGAACGAAAATGGAGAGGAAGATGCTGCAGACTCGAAATCAAAAATGGGCGAAAACCCGGCGGAACCGCCCAGGAAAAAGCGCAAAGGAAGGAAGAAGGACAAGGAGTACGGAATTGCCCGTGGTATCGACTTCCAAAACGTCTCTCTCGTTCTCAACTTCGACCTCCCCACATCCTCCAAATCCTACACACACCGCATTGGTCGTACCGCCCGTGCCGGCAAGAACGGCATGGCCATTTCTTTTGTAATTCCCAAGGACCAATACCGCAAACACAAGCCGACTTCGATCGAGTCCTGCAGAAACGACGAGGAGGTTCTCGCCAAGATCATGAAGAGCCAGGAGAAGAGGGGCAACAAGGTCCAGCCGTACCACTTCGACATGAAGGCCCTCGAGGGCTTCCGTTACCGTCTCGCCGACGCCCTCCGCGCCGTCACCCGCATCGCCGTCCGCGAAGCCCGCGCCCGCGAACTCCGCCAGGAGCTCCTCAAGTCCGAGAAGCTGAAGCGCCACTTCGAGGAGAACCCCCAGGACCTGCAGCACCTCCGCCATGACGGCGAGGTGCGGACCGCGCGCCAGCAACCGCATCTGAAGCACGTGCCGGAGTATCTATTGCCGGCCGGCGGAAAGAAGGATGTCGAGAAGGAGATTGGGTTCGTTGGGTTCAAGAAGGATGAGGGTAGGGAGAATAGGATCAGGAAGGCGAGGATGCAGAATAACAAAAGGGGGAAGGGCAGGATTGCGAAGACGAAGAAGGCGGATCCGTTGAAAACGTTTAATGCGAAGGGCAGAGGAAAGAAATAGACTATGAGAGGGGATCATGTTTCCAGAGTAATTTGTTTGTCATCTGCAGAAAAGCGTAGTTTGCAACTTGAAGCATTTCGAGGCGTTAGTCACATCGTCACAAGGTAGTAGTGACATACCGAAAATGGAGTATTGATGGTAAAATCACGAATTCCTACAAAGCCGGTGACATTGACGTGAGGAACACTCAGTGTCCAGGCCAAAGAGCAAGCCTCATGACCAGTTGATCCAGTAAAGTACGGTCACTAAACACCATTTCAAGTCATCGTCATGTGCTCAAGCTAGACTAGCATCGTCGTGCCGAAGCAGCATGTCCAGCATCTGACAGCCGCACACCCTTCCGCGACAATGCCCCGCTGATCATCAATCCTATCCGCTGAGCACGGTACTGCGCTACCACCTGCGCAATTCCTCCAAACACGTCCTCGTGCCTACCAGACCCTCCCACCCGTGCACCTCACCGGCAACCCTCCCCCTCCCTACATAAACCCCCCTAACCCCGCCATCCTCCTTTCCTCCTTCACCGCACCACCACTTCCTCACTCCACAGGGAAGCGAACAATTCAACGCAACGGCAGCACTGTTCGGACCGACGGTCGGCGAAGCACTGTTGTCTGTCCTCGTTTCTGTAAATTTTCAGAGCCGAGACAACAACTGCTTGGCTGTTCGGCTCTGAGCGGCTCCTCACTTTGTTGCTGTCCGTTCTGTAATTTTCAGGACTGAGACAACAACTGGTGCTTGCTGTTTGCTGAGGGTTACCGTTCACTGTGGGGTGCTTGGTCGGCTGGCTGGCTGGCTGGTTTGGGTTAAAGTGGAAGGAGGGAAGGTTTTTTTTCTCTCTCAATCTTTCACACTATACTTCTCGGTCGCGTTTCGTGGGCTGCGTCGCGCCGCGCTGCGGGTAGCTCGGAGGCCTGCAGCATTATGTGACAATGATGAGGCTCATTAAGGTGTGAAATTGTTGGTTGCGGTTGTTTCCGTTCGGTGGATCATGTTGATGGGAAGTGCCAGATGAGTGAAAAAGTGAAGGAAACTGATTTCACTATTTAGGTCTGAAATTTCAAGAATGAGAAGAGAAGAATGGGAAACAGCCATCAGCTGCGGGTTTCGAAACAATAACCTCTAAATCCTCAAAGGTGCCTATTGGGAGCTGTTGTTTGGCTTACCTCAGAAATGTCTAAATGAAGATCATATCCCTTTAATTTCGGGCACACGCTCTCCGCTTCTCCCGAAGAGCCCAGGTAAGATGTAAAACATTGTTTCAGGCGGGCTTTTAAGGGTCACAGACATCGAGGAAACTAAAGGTTTGGTTTGAAAGAGGACCTTGATCCAATGGGAGCTGAGTGACAGTTAACAGATACTCATATACATCAATTCCATTCACCAGGAAGACCCAAACTGCCACATGTGTAATTCTCAGAGCAGTAACGTATATTAGATAATCATCAGCGGCTGATTCCAGGCTCCGTTATCCGTGTACCAATCAGTTCGACAACCACAAAGATACAGTTACCGAGGAAGTCGACGAGAACCTCCGACACTTCCCAAAAATACTGATACTTTTGACCTTAGCGCGAACAGGCTGACAGCCTCTTGGGCATTCTGTATGACACTCTAGATTTGGACATAGAAACTTGCTCGACCACCATCCTCAAACACCTCCGCAGACAACCTTCGACTCCAACGGACACGCGGAATCCCGTAGCCAGCACGACCGGAAACAGACGGCGCTTGGAGGGAGCCCAGAAAAGGGTGTAACCGGTGCGCGTGGAATCCGAGGAGGCCACTAAGCGCCGGCAGGGCTTCGCGGCAGATACACATTTTCAGATTCGCAAGCTTAACCATCTTTCCCATTCGAGTGTCCTACACGGGATACACGTATGCAGTAGCGTATGCAGTGGATACTCCTCCCCAGCATCTGTCACGGCACGGACGGCTGTAGACGCTCCGGAAAAGGTGAGCCTTCAGGAAGAAGTAGCACCGAGCCCGTCCTCGCCATCTCGCCTTCGAACGCTAGCGATACCTCCCCGAGAAGATCCGTTAGCACACACAGAACTGACTCATCCCGTCTTTCTGGAAGAAAACAAGAACCCCCCCCTCTCTCTCAACCCAGCTGGAAATCGTGGTCCGGCGCAGCTCAGCGATCATCGACGGGCGGCTCGGCTCCATTCATCCGGGAGACGTGCAGATCCCCCCCTCCATCCACACGACTGATTCACGTCGTCTGTTTCGGGTCGGGATGAGGAGCTGTGGAAGCTCCCGTCTGGTATTGCTCGGAGAAAATCTGGCTGTCGTATTTCGCCGGTTGGGAAAACAAGAATCAAACGGCTGGGAAGATCCGGAAGCGCAACCGTCTGGGTCGCACGTGGCTGCAGGACGGGAACTAGTGGGTAGTCTATCCTCTGTCGGTATACTATCGATATCAGTGTTTTGGGATCGAGAGTTCAACAAGGTGAAATTGTCAGCCAGTGGCGGTCCGTCGCGCCTCCTTAAGGGAGATAAGAACTGTATCATCAACCTGGAGCATGAGATGCGGAACGATTGGTGATAGGGATGCCTGCTATCCAGAACCTGGAGAAAACGATTGCCAAGCATTTTGTTGCGGAAGAGTTTATTCTGGCGGCCCACTCTTGGCTATCATGATTGATCGACGCGCAGCTCATGATCGTCGCTGCCACTTGTCGATCTGGCCTGTTCATGCACATTGGGGAGTGCGCGATGCAAGTCCGATATTCTCTCATGCGCAAAGATCAATTGCCGATGCGCTTGCCAACACCTGCCTTTCGATCGAATGCATATTCGGGATGATGGATGGAGAGCCAAAAAGTATTGATACATGGAGCTCAAAGAATTATTGGTCTATTGTGTGCAAAGAGGTTGAGATGATTGTCAAGGGACTTGGGCTTTTGAGGTTCGCTTGTTCTAGACCCGATGGCCGCGGTCGATCTTGATCAGCGAGAAAGCTTCTTTTCGGGAACGCTGAGTCCCCGCACACTACTGCACATACGGAGCACCGAATCCAGCGAAGTTTGATCTTGAACGTATTGTTGGACTGCAATAGTAACAATGGCACACGAAGTTTGAGAGAAAGGTCGGAGGAAAAGAATTTCCCCCGTGATGAACCTACCATTTCCTTGGGCTCACAAAACGGTGATATCCGGAGGTGTTGAGAGCAACGCCTGGAACTTCCACCGGGCAACTATCGTGGCCTTCCGAAAGCGCCATACCCACGTCGCTTTTGATTCACGGCCTCGGAACAGAGTTTTGTGGCTTGCAACAACTGCTGGCCAGGAACCCCTCCCGTTGGCTCGAACTGTTGGGCCTTTCGATTGACCAGCGTTGAGAATGCGCCTCTCGCGGGACGGTGGAAAGAATTGAGATGGCTTTTGCACTCCCGAACGAGCGGAAACCACGATATTCTGGAATACGTTCACGGAGGATCCACGGAGAGGAAGATGCCAAGAAAAAGTCAAAACGAAGAATCCCTGATGCTTCTGGAGACAACAGCATCCTGAAACGGAGGTATCCATGACCGCGTGCTGCCATGTGGCCCACTGACTCCCCGGTCTTGCGTTTAGGTTCAATAATGGCGGGGCATTGTTGGTTATGCCGAAAGAGGCACACTCCCTTCCCCACTAAAATGCATTGAACGTGCCTGATTCAGGCCATCAGACGCATCCAAACGGAGAGGTCTCCGTCTGCACGCTCGAGGCCATAGAGAAAGTCTCACGGACAAGTAAACGGGCCGCACCCGGGGCGAAATATCCTCGTAGACTGTTGGCCAAGAGACCGTTGGGTCCGTTAGCAGATCCAAGCCACGTGCCGGAGGTCCGAGTCGGCTGGCATTCCCTGGAGGGAGACTCGACGCTTCCAGAAACTGGGGTAGCTCGGCGGGGAAAATGAAGTCCGATGGGGGCGCATGCGGTGGACTGCGGTGGCTGCAGAGGCGGAGAAGGCGGAAGGGGTAATGGCATCCCTGACGCTGCAGCAATATATGTAGGGGCGGGAAAGAGTGGGTGAGCTAAAGCAAAGTGGAGCAATGAGGGATGAATGAGTCTGGACCGGCGCTGCGAGGTGCAGCGGATTCGAGCTTGGAATACATGGAAACAGTGGAACTGCTCCACACTCACGGATGGCAAAAGGTCGCCCCTGGCTCGAAGGGGTCCATGGTGCAACGAGAACAGATATCTGGATGGCAAAATCAGCCGATTTTGAACCCTGAAATGTGGGTTTTGCGCAATCCTGATCGTCGACGCTTCTGCGGGCCAGAGGAGTCGAAGTGGACGGTGCCGGGATGATGGCTCACCAGCCACAGCTCTTGGGCGGGTGTGGTGGTGCTGGGCGGTGCGAGGCCCGATCGCCGCGATCGTCTGGCAGTCGAGCGTGGATCCTTGGTAGCTCGAATTCAAAGTCGACGACAGCCTCTCATCTGCGCGCGCCGCAGGCTGAGCGATGGGAGCGGAGCAGCACAGTCCGGGCGACAGGAGAGCGATCAGCAGGGCGAGTGTTAGCTTACGGAGTGCAGCTGGCAGCGGGACGGGATGCAGGCAGCAGTGAGGCCGACACGTGCGCGCGAGGCCTTCCCGTGGGAAGCTGCAAGGCAATCTGCCTGCCTGACTCGGAGACGCTCTTCCCTTCGCTGTAAGGCCAGTAAGACCTTCTTGGGCCGCCTGGTCGCGCGCTGCCGGCCCTGCGCGAAGAAGCTCAGTCGCCGGCCCTCCACCTCGCCTGCAACCACCACGACCACCCGCACTGCCAGACCTCACCGCATCTCTGCTGCCCACCGTTGCTGCCCGGCTGCTACGCTGGGCGCACGCCAGACGTCACGTTGGGCGGCGCAATGCTCCAATTGCAGCTGCCAGCCCGCGTGCGACAAAATTTTGCCTGCCTCAAGCGCTCGCTCGTACCCGTACTCAACACCTCACGTGCACACCGCTCCGGCCAGCCTTCGACCAACCACGATCCTAAACATAGCTCTTCCCAACTACCGTGATCGACCAAACTCTGCCCGAAGCGCCTGCTCCGTCCCTTCTCACCGTCCATCCAGCCTGACCCACGTTCGACGCCAGTGGCCCGTGGTGCCAGCAGAAACTTCGCTCCCCGCTGCCTATCGCACCCCGATCGTCATCACTTTCTCAGGCACGCATCCGCACGTCAGTGACCTGCGGTCGCTCGCGTTGACCTGGCCGACCGTTTTCCGTTCCTCGGGGCGACAGCCGTAGCGTAGGGCGGTGATAATCGCGCGGACCGCAAGCCGCCGCGGACTCTGCCGCCGACGACGCCGCCGCCGCCGGCGGTCGCCCTTCGTTCCTGGCGCATCTCGTTTGCTGCTTTCGACACCAGGCTGACTCTCTTCCGCCGTAGCAAAACCAGCCGAGAGACGGAGGCCCACGCAGGAAAGGGGGGAAAAAATGTTCAAGCGGCCGCCAATTTCCCCATTCACTCGCTTGCCCTGTCCAGTCATGCTGGCCCCGTCCAATGTTTTTTCTTCCTTTTCCCCCGCTTTCCCAGTCTTGGCGCTGGACCAGCACATTACTGACGCCTTCCTCAAGCCACCTGCGCAAACCTGCTTTGCTGCATCATCTGCGGCTTCGTAACAGTAGCTGTTCCTTCCTGTTCCTCCCTAACATGTGGGGACGCCTCTCCCAAAACGAGGCGTGATGCTAACAATAGCTTCGATCTGCCAGCGAAAGTTACGATCGATAGGCAAGCGCTCCTGTCTCTTCTGGCAAGGAGTGGGACGGCGGACCCTTCGTCATCGTTTTTCTTCGGCCTCGGCCGCTGGTTCCCGGAACTAACCTCGTGTGCGAATCTCTCTGTGCACGTTTTGTGGAAAGGACGCGTGAGAGTGGACGCAGGAAGAAGAGGGATCAGCGGGTTTGCGGGCCCCTATGTTTCTGCATGTGCCTGTGTTTTTTTTTCCCTGGATGTGGGAGAGCAGCGCCAGAGTGATGTTCTGCGTGTCAGTCGGTTGCGTTTGGGTGGTGTAATGACCAATGCTTGACGGACAGAGTCGTGCTAGATTTACTGCGGAGCCTGGTTGTATTGAAGATGTATGCACCCAGCCTACCTTTTACTGATTTTGTGCAGCCGTCACACTTGTGGAGTGACTTTAATTAGTTTCCCATCGAACTTGGGGGTCTGAGACGGCGGAACGCGCTCCGGCGAGCGGGATACGTGCGACGTCATCACCGAACGACATGTGCCTGTACAACGGCGCGTGGCGGCTATACAGGCCAAGGAAGCCTCGGTGTTCCCTTGGGCTTTTCGACGACGTGGTTATGATGCACACCAGTGGCACAACACTTGTCGTCAGCGGCTAACTGACCTGATGATGCCGCTGCTCCTACTCTCCTTCCCCCCTCTTCAGTGACCTCGGCTCTATCTCGCACGCCGTGGCGCTCTCCCCCCACCAGTCTACCATTCCTCCCACCCCTTAACTCCGCATCAATGCTCGGGGTCCGAAAGCGGTAGAAAGCAGCAAACAAGGCAGGGCAGAAGAGCGTCGACGAAAACAGTGACGGCGAGCTCTCTGTTGGTCGCGCTGCAGGTTAAACTTTCTGCCTAGGTAGGGCAACCTGCATACACGGCGCGGCCGCCCTCCTTTGACTTGTACGATCAGTTGCTACTTCTGTGTGACGCTGCTTTTCTCCACTGCATGTCTGTTTCTTCCAAGGTACATGCTACACAGCGCCTGTAGATCGATTCAATTGAAGAAAGTGGCATGGATTCGTACAGCATGCACCTCAATGACAGTTTCTGTGCAGGAAAACCGGTCCAAGCGAGGCCGGGGTGTCGGCTGGTCGCTACATTGTCCGAAATTGGGGGTGGGGGGGGGGGGGGTGTGTGGGAGAGGCGGACTACTTTCCTGCCTTACAGGCAAGTCGCACACACCATTGTGGAGAAGCGTCCAGACAGGAAGATCAGCAGCTGAGAGAGCCTTGGTGAGGGTGAGGCGAAACATTTGTTTAAAAAAAAAACGCCTCGTCGGTTAATGTTCTGGCAATCCTATCTCGCGAGAAGCAGCGACTTTAGGAGAGACAGACGATGGGGGGGGGCGAGGTGACTACTGGGGCCCGGTAATTTTGTGGGATGGCGAGAACCGGGGGGCGGCCAGAAGCCAGAGCCGCATGGAAGTCCAAGTGAGATTGAGAAGACCGAGCGAGATCTCACTCACCCTCGTCGGGGGGCCTGTGTGAGGAGAGGGGAGGTGGGGCGTGCGCGCCTGACGGGCTGTCAGGCAGACTTCTGGATCGCTGATGTGAGCGAAGAGACCAAGCCACTGCCTGTTGTCCGTCTTGTGTGTGTTCTCGGGCGGCGGGCTGGCGTATAGCGAATACGCGTACGCGTTCGTGCTCTCTGCCGCCGCCGCCAGCGAGAAAGCAAAAAAGGCGGGCGGGCACTGCTGCGCTCAAGGCGCGACGAGAGAGAGATGGCGCAATGGGCGTCTTGTCTGTGGCTTGCCTGCATGGGGGCCCTGCCTCATGACGGATCTCGGAGTCATCATTGGCCGCATGAGTCGTCCCTTGTGCCGTTCTCTTTCTCTTCTCTCCCCTTGAGGCACCCTCGCCGGGTCGATTGTCCGCGCGTCGTTTTTCGCGATGGGCCCCAGGGCCGGTGCTGGTCCAGCCCGGACCGCCCCCCCCCCCCCGGCCAGCCAGCACGGCCGGTGCACCTTGGCCCTCGGCTATCATTATCCTGTTTTTTTGCGTGTTTCTCTCGTTGTCCTTGCGAGCAAACACGTTACTGTCATACCGCAGTGCCTGACCATGATCTCGGTGGAGGGGGGCGAAGAGGGGAAAGATGAGCTGGCCCCTTCTAGGCTCCACGGCTGTGTTCGATCGATAGTTTCGTCGGGCACGAGTGCAGTGAGTGCAGCAGTGATGCAGGTTGCTTGCTTGCTGCCGCTGCGGCTGCTTGGCATATCCCGCATGTGAGATCCCTTGCGGTGGGCAGAGTTCTTCGGCCGCAATCTCTCCGCTTCGATGTGATCTGTAGCATTGTGTTTTCCTTGCGGTATCCTGCGTGCTGCATGCAGGACTCGGCCGGGAAGCATTTTGGCTTATTCACACTGCGGGCAGAAGTGTAAGCGGAGATACTCCGAAGATGCTTGTCAAAAGTGAATTTGAGGGTCTATGTAAAGTGCCAAAATAAACGGGTAGATGTTTTCAAAGGGGATATCGTAAATGAAGAGTAAAATGAAGAGAAACATGACCGCCTGAGCGCCTGCGCTGGAAAAGTTGATCATGAATGGGGAGACATGATGGTGAAATAGGGTTGAAGAAAACGTGCGCCGGCCCTGGTTCCGTGTGCCATTTTGTTGCCCATTCCCTCGCGTGAAATCCCCAATGATGCTTCGTGTCTCGTGAAAACCCTCGTGATGCCAGATAATTCCCCTCTAGCGCCCTAATCCGTTCCCCTTTCGTGGTGACCATCCCCGCCTTTCCGTTGCGTAAGACTCCGTAAGAGATCGTGCTAGGGAACGACTGGTTCCCTCCAAGCGCGGCGCGGCACGGCGCGGTGCGGTTGGGGGAGCTTCAACCAGAAACTGGGAAGTGTGTGTGGTGACTGAGAGTCCAGGATGGTGAAGTTGAGTGGTGATTTGTGGTTTTGGTTGTAAAAAATGTGTGATCACTGGTGGCCATCGCTGCGCCTAGAGGACAGAACGAACGCATGGCTGCAGAGACGGACATTGGAGCTCTCATCTGCTCTTGGGCGAAGAGGCGGCCAGAGAGGCGAAGGACGCCGTCATGGCCGAGTAGGGTGCTGAGCCAGTTGACGAGGCCGAGGAGGCGCTGGGAGAGCGCACGGGAGCCTGCAGGTTGAGAGTGATGCAGGAGGCACAGCGGCCGTTGGGAGAGTTGCAGCGGCCGCGGCAGCCACGCTCGTAGTTGGCGCAAGAGAACATGGTGAGGAGGAGGAGGAGGAGGAGGAGTGGTGGTGGTGGTGGAAGAAGCGGTTGCTGGCGGCGATGATTGGCGAATTGGTGGAGCAGGCAGTATTGTAGTGTGGGCTCGCTTTGCTGGTGATGGGCGAGACCGTGCGTATGGGCGGCTTGAGTCGAGGGTCTTTCTGGAAGGCGACGATGGCCAGAAGCGGATGGGCAGGACGATATATTTATTTTCTGGGCTTGGCCTGGGCGGCGAGGCAGTGGTAATTAATGCGCAACTTTGGCAGGGAGCAGGGCCGATGATGTCGGTGTTGCAGAGGCCAAGTGGGAAATTCAGGCGCTTGGCCGGTGGGGGGCTAGGGCGCTTGAGTAACCAAGGAGGCTGCAGGAAGGCTGGCTCCTTGTGACGCTAGCAGCGCGGTGCGAAAGCAGGGCAACTCCCAGGATGCCGTGGTCTCGCTGCGCCGGTGGACGGGCCTGTGCGCGGGCTGATGCTTGGCTGTGATTGCAGGGCGCAGAGTCAGCTAGCGGGTGGCCGCATGCTCTCTATCAACGCCCAGTGAAACCCGGTCTCTTCACTGCTGCGCACGCCCGGCCACTTCCAGACTCCAGCTCGACTCCAGCCCGTCCCCTGCCCTGTCTGTTTCTGGTTCACGTGGTGCACCACCGCCCTCCAGCGCCAGACGATCACCCGCACAGCACCACCGCTGCTGCGCTTGTCCATGCTTCCCCAGATCTCGAGCCCGCAATCCTTATTCGCGCTCCTGCCCTGACCCTCACACCACTCACACCACCGCCAGCCCCCCGAAACGCGCACCAGAAGCTTCGCGTGCCGTGTGCTGCCGTGACCGCGGCCGAGCCTGCGCGTAATATGAGTGCGGGGCGCGGGGCGCTGCACTTTGCTGTGCTGTGCCGTGCCGTGCAGTGCTGCTGCGGATGGATGTAGTAGTAGTGTTGGGTGCTGCCTAGAGTGGTTACCCGCTGCGGAAAACGACGCCCTCCGTTTGTTCCGTTCCGCGTGCTGACGCAGCTGCGTCTGGCTTTCATTAAGCCCGACTCCACACGCTTGCACCCTCGCCGGGCAGCCCGAGAGAGCCACCTAATCCGCTACTACTGCCATCAGACGGACATCATCGTCGATCCGCCTGCTCCGCTCCAGCTTCACCTGGTGCATGTCCGGCCCCCGCGCTGCCGTTCCTGCATCAGACGGTTGTGCTGCAATTCTGCCGCCGCCTCCCTCCGCCTGATGCAAGCCACAAAGCGCTCGACCGCCAGCGAACGCCCCATCCGGCCTCCCGCTGCCCGACTGCTGCGAACTCAGCCTTGTTGGCACTCCCGTCGTCATCCGTGCCGCTCCCATGAAAGCTGACTGTACTGTTCCTGTGCCTGTCGCCATCTCGGCATCCGGCGCCTCGCCTCGCTATGCCTCGATCCGCTACGTCCGAGATAGAAAGCCACTTCCGCGAACTACTGACGGCCATTGACTCAGGCTTGTTTGGACAAATTTGTTGCGGATTTCACCCACATCCCGGGAACCAGTTTTCTGAAACTCGCGCCGGAGAGCTTCACTCTACGGACCGTCCGAGGAAGCTAGTACCAAAAGCTGGATCCCGATAGCGCTGTTCTAGAACGAACACCCTGGCGTCCTGCGCCGGCCGCTTCACCTTGTACAGCTCCGACAAGATGCCCAAACGCGCACGGTCGCCTTCCATCGTGAGCTTTTCCGACTCGTGCAATGCTTCATCACTCACAGTGCCACATGTCTGCGGAAATCTCATTGGCGGCTCTATGGGATTCGTTCGTTCCGCACGTGGTTTCATAGAACAAATTTTTTGAATCGCTCTCACCAGAGTCGCGGTACAGCTGCAAAACTGCTGCACCTTTTTTTCCTTGAAGACGCCGGTTTAACACCGCAATCGCCCCGATTTTTGCGTCCTTCGGTGCATGAGCATCCTTTTTCCAGCATTCCCATACCCATTGCCGCGCCATTCCTTCATCTCTGTACCAGCGTGACGGGTTCGCTCTTGATCCTTCAACCTTGCCATGCCGTACCACTTTCCGCCACCAACAAACGGCCCGGCCAGTTGAAACGTGGCCGGCGGGCATGACCGCCATCCGCATCAGGTCCGACCCGATCAATTCCTCGCATCTCATTCTCCAGGGAACTGGCTCTCTTCACCCGGAGGTTGTAGTGGTGTGAATGAATAAGAGGCGGCTCATCCCACGTGGATCAGGCCGGCATTTCCTACTTGCCAATTGAGACTCCTGGAAATCAGTTTCCCATCTTCAAGGGTCCAACGAACACCGCTAACAAGACGCGCCGTCAAACCGTCCAACTTTTAGTCCGATCCACTTCGCCATGGTCCCTGCTCCCTACAACACAACCCTGAGCCACGATCCTACAAGGCTTACCGTTGTGCATTGCCTTCCACCTAGGTCTCAGAGAGTGAGCTGTCACACAAAACCAGCTACTCCAGGCATTCTCCATGCCTGAGGAACGCCATACTTCTGATGGCGGCGCATTTAGAAATCCACCCGAAGATATGCCATCGTGAGACACTAACTATCGACAGCCTCGACCCGCCTAGATTCGCCAGCCCAAAACCTTCCCCTTTTGTTGGCTCGGCGTGTTGGCTCCAACACGCTCGTTCCGGATAGCCTCTCCCGCCCAGCTTCCCCGGAGGAAAACGCTCCGATACATTTTCGATGGCGGTGGAAACGTCTAGACGGCCTAGACCGCATTTTCGCCGTCTGTGCCAGCGGCGTTTTCGTACTGGCGCCCAATATTGATGCGGCCCTATTTTTGTCAGAACTGACACTGTATCGATTGTGTCAAAGGCCCTTCGGGCATCGGCGATCTGTTTCGCAAAGTATCCACCGGCGTGTTTGCTTGTCGTGGTGAATCTTTAGTAGTGCAGTGTGAAAATGTCATGTCGGAAGGCCCTTTGTCGCCAGGAAGGTGGCGGCTCTAGATTCACGCCGCCAATGATCTGGATGAGATTGTCCAGATGAGAGGGGAGTCAGATAGGAGAGGAGACAGTTGGCATGATCAATGACCATACCGTGCTTAGATTGGCATGAGATCTGATGGCTATAGCGATCGAGAGCTACCAACACTCTGTAAAGCCTTGGCCTTCGGCGTCCAACTCTCAGATCTACCCGAATTTGCTATTGCTCACTCACTGCACTGATTGAGTACCACTGCATTGTGGATAAGCCACGGCATCTATATACGATGTTGTTCACGGCCGCCACTACTAAATATTGATCTCTTTATCAAGGACACAGAAAGGTAACTTGTAATCTGCATATCTGTTGCACAAAAAGGCTAATCTGGCAATTTCTTTATGCAACACTGATCAGGCAGAACGGTTCTCTGGCCTTCTGATCTCTGGCATCATCGTTATGCATACTCCTTGCCCCTCTCTTTCGATGCTTGCATGCGTCGCCGCCGATGTCAATACTATCGGGGCAAAAATTGCGTGCCTGCCAAGCTCCAGGCAGAGGCGATTGTTCTGCAGCCAAGATACCCGCATGCAAGGAGAGCATCTTCAACTACAGGTTCTGCAGAACCTCGCATGACACACTGACTTCTTCAGGAGGCGGCGCAGAATGCCAATCTACGCTGATGAATACTTAGGCGTCCGATGTCTCTTGTAGAAAGAATGTTTGAGTGCAGAGCAGCAATTGTCTTTGCAAGCATGGCATCGAGTCCTCTCCCTCAACAAGACGCCAAGAATGGCGCTCCACCACAGAATACTCCTGGTGATGACGATGGCATTGACGTTGATCTCTCTCTGGTCTCAGAGATTGCATCTCTCAACCCACACAATTATGTATTCGACCGCATTTTGAGACGTGAATTTTGGTTCCAAGATCATTTCCAGAAAGAGGTTGCTCTTGCGGAATTCATGGGGGCGCATCTCGCATCACAGTTGGGCGGCATGGGAGAACGTCGCATTCAAGAGGAGGAAGAACAGCGTCTGAAACAGCTCGCCCACGAATATAGTATGTCCATATTCTGCTTCGAGGTCGATCTTCCAGTGTTGCGCTTGCTGACTTCACACCCCAGTGAAGGCATTCGCGCAGCTGAAGCGCCTGAATAACAGAGCAGAAGTTCGCGAAATCCATGAGAGGTTGTACGCTCCGGAGTTCACTGATAGGGAGAGACTGTTCCACCTCATCATCTTCGCAGAACTGTCGCTCTTGGTCGCCGGCGGGCTTGGTGGGGTCAAATTCGGCATAGTCAACCAATCCCCATCATTGTCCAGCCTCTCGATATTCCTGCTGTCGCTCTCTCTGACCGCCTTCTGGTTCAACCGATTCGAGGCGAAGTGGAGCATCCATAGACATCCGGGCTTAGGACACGTCAGCAAAAGCCAGGGCATCCTTCGCTGGAGCTACTCGAGAGGCTACGAGACCGTGTACGGGTGCAAGAGGAAGTGCTACAAGTTCTGGTACGCTGAGTTATTGAGCCGCAAGTTCAGATCGGTAGCGGCTCTTGTAACCTTCGCGTTCGCGCTCGGTGTCTACGGCCTCTGGTTTCCCGATTGGAACCCCTTTGCCTTTACTACTACCAAACCCTCGCGGTCGATGGAAGTCTTTGCCTCATGAAGTCGGATGTTCCTGGCATAGTGCTGTACGTTTCGGCGTCCGCCGTTCTGCTGATTCTGGCGCCGCTCTTGGTGGTTGCGTATCTCGGGACGGACTTCCTCGAGGCGTCTTTTCGGAGGCGGCTTGAATGCGGAGAAGGTGGCCTGGCGGGTGAGGACGCTGTGCCTTCCGAGAATGATGTGCTGTGGGCAACACAATCGGAAATGGTCTCCGAATCAGAGAACGAGGCGCCTTTCGCCTCTATGGTCGCAAATTTTGAGGCCGTTGCGAAGGTATTTCTGCCTACGCTTAAATCTTTGACAGCGGACACAACCGCCTGGAGACACCAGCTGAAGTTCCATTATTGCTTCACGGATCAGGTTTCGTGTTTTCTGGGCTTTATATGGGGGTTCAGCTACATCGGAGGAAGGCTGGAGTCGAGAGAGACAATTTACTGGCTCGCAGAGCGTTGTATGATGATACTATTGATATATGAAGCTTACTTTCTTTACAGAACCAGTATGTTGAACCTCATAGTCCTGAGCTACGAATAAGATGATTCACTGACTGTGTCACCAGATTATTACAAATACCCCCAAACGGCGAGGGTAGGCACGAAGAAAACCTCTTGGACTGAGTTTCGACGTACATGGATTCGAGTCATTTGTCATCTGCCCCGATCTTGGTTCATGAAGCGGGACTAGAGTCCTGGTTTTGATGCGTTTGCTGTCGCCTTTACTGCTTTCGCACTTATCCTGAGTGCGGAGAGTGAAGAGCAAATTCGACGAGAGAAAGCCAACGGAGGATCAGAACCCGGTGCCGCTGAATTGCGGAAGGATTCTCTCCGGAAAACATCTACCCCAGCTGAAGACCAGGTCCCCTCACCAGAAAAGACCTGAAAGGTGGATGATGAGGAGCAAGCAGATAAGGGAGAAGACTTCGACGGTTCGAATAGCGAGGCCGGCGTGGACGACATTACGCCCTGATCTACAATCTACACACCATCAACATCCACGACTGGACCGGAGAATCAGAGCGGGGATGCAATTTCGCAATCGTCTTACTCTCTCCTGGATGCCAACACCGGGCCGCCTGCCTACGAAAGCGTCGAGATACAGGAAGAATGCAAGCGCATCGAATAGTACTAGTATCCCATGTTGATACTGACATGACCAAACAGCTCCACCGCTCTCTGGCCCGCCTCTTGAATTGACCGAAGTTCGAACAACGATACAGTCATCGCCGCCCAACGTCAAAGGATACTTCTGCCTCCTTGTATCTTTCCTTGTAATTCTCTTCCTTCCCGGCGATTTGGCTGCCCTGATCTATGAGACGGCGAGGACCTTGGTAGACAAGGCGAAGACCGCTCATCCGCCATCCGGCTTCCCGCCGCCTGGCCAAACCTACAGGCTGATCAAAGAACATTACTAGATGCGTAGCTATGAGATAGGACATCGTGCCTACAAGTATAGCTTCATTTGTTTGACGGATGGAGCGTTGAAAGAGTACAGAGTAAACGAAAGAACAGCGGATGATGTACTCGAGATTGCTGGGGTGCTTTGTTCTGTGGCAGGGCTTGCTATTTTTCGGTGTTGATCTGTTTTCTTGATGGCCTGGGGGAAGCGGTTTGTTCGCTCTCCACCCATCGTAATGAATTCATTCTAAATATCTGACAAGCTGTTATACACGCTCAAGTCTTGCTCCATCATTTTGAACTATTCATTACAATGGTTTTGAGCTTGGAAGTAAGTTTGATTTGCCAGAGGTTATACGGTCTGCGCAACGCAAGCCAGTACGAAGAGTCTATGTAGGCCAAAACGCGTGCAAGCGTTTGTACCAGCCTCCTGAAGGAAGGCTCAGCTCCCGTCACGGTTTGGACGACCCTCTCACCGCGTGGCCGCCCCTTCCTGCTGGACTGCCCGGTGTTCCTGCTCTTTTCGTTTGTAATCCTGTCGCTGCCCATCAGCGCCCGAAACTTTGGTCCTCAACGTGTCCTGATTTGGCTTACCTCCAGTGGAATGGTTGGCTTGCTTCGTCTTGCAAAGCGCACCGGTACTCTCCCACATGCCATTCCCGCAAAGGCCAGCGCTGTTTCCCGGTCCCGTCAAGCGCACACGTAGCCCTTGTCCGATGTGGTGAGGAAAACAGGCAGGACAACACGCAGCAGTTGTTGTCTCGGTTCTGAAATCCAGAAAAGAGAACGAGCCAGACAGTAACAGTGATTGTGCCAAGCTTAAAACAGTCATCCAAGCTCTTTCGAGCTTAAACAGCCGCTGGACCAACAGAGCACAAGGCAAGAGGCCGCGATTCCTGCAGCGCAGTGTGGCACATGTCGTCATCTGCAAAGGTTGAGAGCAGCCTGGGCTTCGTTGAATGGAGGAGAAGAGGGCAGAGACCAAAACGTATATACGAAAGAGGGCGAAAGCTCCCAAGCAACCTGCCAATGCAATGATATAGGCCATCCACAGCAGATGATAGACCAGACTTGTCCTGTCCAGTAAACTGCAGGATGGGGGAAGGGAGCTTAAATACTTCCGACTCCGTAACTGCCTGGAGCTCTCAAGCCACCCCGGTGACTTCCTTGCATGACCACTCACAGCCGTTTGCAGGGCCTCATGCGCATGTCGCATCAGCGAACACAGTCACACTCTTCACCATAAGATGAGTGGAGACAGAAAAACGGGGCAAGCAGGGGCACGCTCTTCACAGTTGCACACCAACCGTTCCTTGCCACAGTCACACCCCAATCAACAAACAGCCAACAAAAAGCCGCTATCAGGTAGACCAGTGAATACATTGCTGTCAACAAACCCAGTACAAGGCTAGCCCCACAGCAATCTATCTCTAGTTCTACTCCAGACTAGATGCTAACTGGTCAAGCAAAAGTCTCTTATCAGACGGCTTACAGTGAACTGCTTGACAATGGCACATCCAGCAACATTGACGAAGAGACTGAACCCGAATCGTTCGACACGAGCAGACACGAGTGGCGTTGTGATTTTTTGTATATTTCTCTTATCCCACTTCCTCAACGTAGCGGGGCTACTTTTCTGCTACAAGAAGAGAGACATAGCGAAACACCTCTATCCGGTGCACTCCAACATCACTCCGTAGATCCAACGCCGCCACTGGCGTCCATATCGTTCCAAAAACGGGGCCCGTCTTCATATACATACTTGGATATCCTTCGCCGCCACTCATCGTGCAAAAAAAAGTGACAAAAAAGCCGCTTTTTCTTTTCTCTTGCTACCGTAAAAAAACATTCATTCCAAAAAAATTTGCCTGACACGAAAATCCTCCGTATCTTCATTCACACTTTACTGCGTCTTCTTTGCGCCACCCTGCTTCGCGGGCGCGGCGTACAACCACAGCGCAACAAACGCCAACCAGCCCGCAACCGTAACCCAGATGCCCGCAATCCAGGTCCAGGCGCCGCTGATGCGCCACGAGCGCGGCCACTCGTCGTGGGCAAAGTGGCGCACCGTCACCTCACGCTTCTCGTCGAGGGTGGTGAGGAAGGGGCGCTTGTAGTTGACGCGGAAGTTGAAGATGCCGTGCTGGTCGGGCAGGCGGAAGTCGGTGGTGAAGATGGTCGAGTTGGGGTGCGTGGGCGACGGCGGGAGCGGCGTCAGCGTGAGGCGGTGGAAGGGCGACAGCATCGTGAATTCGAGTTGCAGCTCGTCGCCGGCCGCGGGCAGGAAGGGCTCGAGGTGGTCCTCGGAGTACTCGGAGATCTCGATTTGGAAGGTCTGGGGTTATTTTGTTAGTTACAATCAAGTGGTGACTGCGTCCGGGATGTACATACCACGTCGTTTTTGATGCGGTAGATCTTGGGATTGTGCTCAGGCACATCCAGGCCAGAGCCGTTGATGCCGGGCTGAGCCGCGCCCTCGTTCAGGAAGTGCCAAAGGCGGCCAACCTTGAGCACGCCAATCTCCTTGAAAGTCCAGGCAGTAAGCTGCTTGGCAAACTCCTTGTTGGCGGTCTTGCCCTTGACACCGTTGAGATCGACCTTGGCGTCAAACCACTCATCCTGAAGCATCTCAGCCGAGCCGAGGACCGTCACACGAGCGGAGTTGCGGCCCTGGAAGGCAGTGACGAGCGACAACTGCTGACCGACGGCGAAAGGATCCTCGACGGCTTCAGCCTCATCCTTCGGGTTGTAGATATAAGCGGTGCTCGGGGCGCGCAGGATGGGGGTCAGGAGCGGGCTGTCGTTGCCCAGGACGTGGCCGACGGCGCGGGGCACGGCCAGAACGCCCTCTCCACTGAAGAAGTTCTTGACGCCGACCTTCTGCCTCTGGCTACGCTCAACAACGAGAACATCATGCTTCTCGGCGGCCGAGGTCTTGTCGTAGTTGAAGTGGTCGACGGTCAAAGCGTTGCGGTCTTGGGGCAGGTGGATGTCGAACTCGAGGAGCATGCTGGCGACTTGGCTCGGGATGGAAGACTCGCCGGACAGAGCCAGCAGGATGTTTCCATCCTTGTTGACGAAGTCGACGAGCAGCTGGGGGGCGAGGTTGGGGCCGAGGCCCTTGGACTTGGTGGGGAGGAGCACGACATGGTCGTACGCGCGTTCACCGAGCTTGAAGAGAGCCAGCGAGTCGTCCTTGGGCGATTGGAAGGTGAGGGAAAATCCGCGAGCTGTAGGAGCGGCAGGTCAGCGGAATTGGGGCCCAGGGATTGCATGATGGGTGTTGGCGGGCTGTACCAGTGAGGTCGTGCCAGAACTGCGAATACTTGTCCTTGTCGGCCTGGTCCTCGAGCACGACCAGAGTGCGGGGGCCGTGAGCGCTGAGGGCGCGGGCGATGCCCAGCAGGGCGAACAGCAGGAGCGAGGACAGCCACTTCATTGTGGGTGCAATGGAGTGGTGTTTTGGTGCAATTGAGAGGTGTCGTCAGCTGTAGGGGAAACGTATGCGTAGTCGCGCCAAGACGAGCGACGGGGAGCTCTGATGCACGCGGAGAATCAGAAGCTCCGCCGACCAGGCAGGCCAATCGCCGTCCGCGTAGTCAGCAGCGACGTCCACCCGGAACCTCACCACCTCCAGCCCGCCGAAAGACACCCGCATTGCGCCCCGCCGCACCCAGCCCTCGCCTCCACACCGCCGCTGCCGCCTTCCGCGACGCCCCCGCTACCCGCAGCCATGTCGTCGCCGCGCTTCTGGTCCCAGCCCATCCGCTACTTGCGCTGGGCCTCGCACGAGAAGCCCGCCATCTTCTACTCCATCCTCGTCGGCCTTGCCGGCCCCGCCACCATTGTCGTCGTCCCGCCCTTCCGCCGCCTGATCGGTGACGAACCCAACCGCCCGAAAGTTCCTCAGACCTACCCGAGTAAGTCGAAACCGCGAAACCTGCCTCGGTCCGGTCCGCGAAGGCATATGCAACTACAGTTGCGGAGCGCGCACAACGGCATTTGAGGCTTGGTGGGAGGCACAATGGATCATTGGCTAATACAATTATCACCTGGCAGTTCCCAAGGGTCCGAGACAGATCCCTCAGGGCTACGACGACTAGAAAAATCAATCAGTGGAGCAAAGAATCAGTGGAACATGGAGATTTAAATGAGGGAATCACATCGGCCATGAATGTGAATAGCGGTGGGAATACCGCCACTGGCGAAACCGGATTGCGACACCTTTCTGCAATAGAGACCTGCCGAGGGAAATCGCTACGTGCGGTCTGTATGTTTTTGTTGTACACCAAATACCAATTTCAACGTGCAAGCTCATCTCCAGTAAACGGCATGCCATTTCCTTGTGTCTCCACATCCTATCTACAGCTCAGACGACCACATCAATTTGGTGCTAAAGTCAACCGTCAATTTCCCTTGTGCCCTCAGAGCACCTCAACCAACTCGGATTTTGTTCTCTTTTCACTCTCAGCTGGAAGTCTTGTAAACTCAATCTTGAGTTGTCAAACAGCCACTTTGTGTCAAAGAGAGAAAAGAAATCACAGAGCTCAAACTGTCTAATCTTTCTTAAGTCGTCCTCAAAAGTCCACTGACCCTCACAAATCGAACTGGAGATGGTGCCAACTAGTCCAGCTCGTCGTCATCCTCGTTTGGAAGGGGCAGGTGATCAGACTCAACGCGCCGGCGCTTAGCCCTATGCTTTCCTTTCTTCGTGTCCCAGGGCGCGTCCTTGAGTTCGATGGTGAAATTCGCCAGCCGCTCCGCTACCACCTGGCCATGATCGAGCTTCAGCTTCGAAACCATCACCCCGGCCACAATCTTCTGCAGATCTGCCGTCATTTCTCCGATGATCTGACGGACCACCTTCATCCCGCTCTCCGTCAAAGGACTCGCTTTGCGCTGCTCCATCGGATCCGCCCATGCGCCCTCCCAAATCATCTTGTAGAGCTCCCAACCTCCGTCTTTCGCCCTCCGCCCCATTCCCTCCCTGAACCTCCTCGCCAGCCAATTCACCCACAACCACTGAGCCTGCCAGTAGAAGACATCCGACTCCTGTATTTTCTTGCCCTTCGGCTGCTCCCCCGCATCGAAATCGATCTTCTTGTGCCGATATCCCAACAACTTCTGCTCCAAAACCTCCTTGAACTCGTCGAACCTCTTCGCCTTCTTCTCCACAAACGCCCCAACATCCCTCCTCAACCCGCTCTTCTGCACCTCCGTCCATTCATTCCAACCCCCCACCACGTGCAGCACCGCCTCCCTCCAAATGGGGAAGCTCTTCAACCGAGTCCCCAGCTCCGCCCACGCAATCGGCGCCGTGCACACGCTCTTCCACAGCCTCTGCTCGTTGCCCAGGAGCGCGAGCTCCAGCGGCGTCAGGATCTTGTTGCGCAGCTGCAGGTGGTCGACGATGTCCAGGATCGTGCTGGCCGCGCGGATGAGGCCGGCAAGATCGTCGTCGCCATCGCCGCCGCCGTGGTGGAAGTGGATCTCCTGGCCGTACATGGTGCCGAACACGGCGCGCCACGCGGGCAGCACCGAGCCCAGCGCCGGGTCCGCGCCGTGCGAGGAGAGGTACATGGACGCGCGGGGCGCGTGGGGGTCGCGGACGGGGTGGCCGTTGGTGTCGAGCCTCTGCCATTCCGCATTAGTTTCAAGTGATGCAGCAGTCGAAGGAGGTGTACGCACGACCATGGCGAGGCGGCCTGGGCTCTCGCCTATTCCGTGCGAGACGTCGACGAGCTCGAGGCGGTAGCGGACGTGTGAGTGGTCAGTGAGAGCCTTTTTGGCCAGAACGGCAGCGTTTGTCGGAGTGAGGAACCCAGCCAGGAGAGTTGAGGCATTACGAAGGACGTCGGAGTGAAGTCGCAGCTTTTCGAGAGGGGTCAATACGATCAGTACATCGCCCTGCGCGAAGCACGGGAAGGCGTCAGGCTGGGGTGAAGGCGATGGAGAGAATGTGGCAAGCTGGTCCTCTGTTTGGGTCGTCATTACGAGGATTGGGTATCAGATCGTCGACTTATGAAATGTGTGGTTGGCGGCAAGTTGGGTGAGGTGTAGAAGACAAGAAAATGGAGAGCGAGAATACGCTCTTGAAACCAAGCAAGACCAAAATGGTGGTCACGGGAAAGAGACTAGCAGCAGTGGACGTTTGAGGCAGTCACCTGAGATAGAAGGTATGGAGAGCTGAAATACTTGATGACTATTGGCGGCCGGGGTTCACTATCATTGTTCCGTGGGGAGTTGAAGCATTCGTCCAGACGCAAGTGTATTGCACTTCTAGCGACGCAGCTATCCGTACGAATACTTCGACTCCCTATTCATCTAGCTATCTGCAAAAGCTCGAATCCTGAGGCGAATCTTTGAAGTACCCGCTCGAGCTGACTCCGATCTCGTCCTCATCATCACTAATGCAGGATCTCTACCGTATAGTCAAGACAAGTCACATCATTTCACTTAAATGTCCTTTCCATGATGAAGCAGCGAAAATGAAATTAAACTCATAAGCCCATACACCACCCACCACCCATGCTGGTATGGAGTCTCTCAAACAGAAAAAAAACCCCCCCAGAGGAAAAAAGAAGCAACACAAAGGAAACAGCACTCCTCCTCCCCTCTCACCCCATCCTAAAACCAATCACAAAAACGCCATCGACCGAATCTTAACCTTGATAGTGCCCTTTCGCCCAAAACGGACGCCTTTCTCCTGACCCAAATCATCGTCGTCGTCATTGTTACCAATGCCATCATCATGATCATCATAAAGCCGACCCAAATGCCCACCCTTATTACCACGATACCCTCCGCCCTTAGCGCCAGTCACATTATCTTCGTCATCGCTCACCATCACGACGCTATCGCTCCTGCCACCCCTCAACCTCCCGCTAAGGGCGGACCCACCTACAAAAAACTGTTCCTTGTGCCGTTGCTCGTCCTCCTCAAGCTGCCCCTCAGACTGCCACCACCTGGTGTACCCAGTGCCCTCGGCGGCTGCAACTCGCTCAACAGCTCCGCATAGCTATCTCTGCGGGACCCGCCTGCATCACTCCCCATCGCGCCATTTGGGACGCCCAGCGCGCTCTTGCGCTCCATCCTCAGACCCTTCCACCCTTCGAGCTCGCGCTCAACGCGCAGTCTGGTCTCGCGCTCCTCGCGGAGTTCGCGCTCGGCGCGCTTGGCCGCGAGTTGGTGGGCCGAGTCGCTAGATTGCAGCTCGTCGATTGCCGAGAGCAGCGTCGAGATCTTGTCGCGCGCCTTGCCCAGGTCGTTCGACAGCGTCGAATTGGCCTTCTCGCGGCGCTCGATCTGCTGCTGCAGGTCCTTGACTGTGCGGTCGATGGCGCGGTTGGAGCGCGATTCTGTGTTGCGGGTAGCGTGCGCCTCTTCGAGTGACTTCTCGAGCTATGATTCCTCAAGTCAGTAAAAATTCGGAGAAAAAAAGAGAGACGATTTAAAATACCTCTTGGATGCGGCCGTGGAGGTACTTGACGTCCTGGCTGGCCGAAGAGAAGCCCTTGGTCTCGAGGTCAATCAGGCGGAGCTGCAGGTCCTTAGCCTTCTTCTCGAGGTTGGCCTTCTCGGTGTGCAGCTGCACGTTAGCTTCACGCTCGGCGACGAGGTCCTTCTGAAGCTCCTGTCCAAGTGCCTCGGCGCGCCTCATCTTGCCGACGGCAGCAGCGGCAATATCTTCCTGCTGTGCGAGGCCAGACTTGAGTTCGAGCAGCTCACGGTCCACTTCAGCAGCGTTCCTGAGACTGGGGCTTTCGCTGCGTGCAAGCTCATCCAGACGATCGGCAGCTTCGACCAAACGCGCCTCAAGGCCCTTCTTCTCCTTGAAAAGAGAGTCGCGTTCAGCTGCGAGGTCATCGGTGGAGGTGCGAAGGTTCCTGACTTGGGATAGCAGGTTGACGATCTTGCCTTGCGCCTCATTGTGCGCATTGACAGCCTCATCGCGAGAGTTACTCAGATCCTGGAGAGTCATCTCCAAGCGACCCTTCTCCTTGGCCCAAGTCGAGCTGTTGAGAATCTCATCATCCCATTTGGCGCGCCACTCCTCGATCTCCTCATGGAGGCGACCGTTTTCTTCACGAACTCGGATGATGTTGAGACGCTCATGCTCAAGCTCTTGGGAAAGACTTGACAGCTCCGCCTGGTACTTCTTGCGGGTCTGCTCCATCGAAGTCTCGGTGTCTTCGATATCGATAGCACGCTGACTACGGTAGTCCTCGAGCTCATTCTGAAGGCGCTTCTTGCCCTGGAGAGCTGCGTCCAGATCAGCGGAGAGGTCCTCAATGCGCTCCTCATATTGTTGAGTCTGGCGCTGGAGATCTTCAATCATGCCATCCATCTGCTCGCGCTCGGACATGATGCTCGCACACTGCTCTTCAGCTTCACGTGCTTGCGTCTTGGCGAATGACTCTGCACGAGATGCCTTCAGAACAGCAATTTCAGCTTGCTCAAGCTTGCTGAAATATTCATCTGCCCTGTTTTTGTAGAGGTTCAAGCTGGAAGTGACATCAAGAAGCTTTGACTGCTCGTTGTCAAGCCTGATTTGCAGATCAGAGAATTCCTGGAGAAGCTGCGCGTGGTTGGCCTCCTCCTGCTCGCGCTCGTAGTTGAGGTCGGTGAGTTCAGACCGGGCGTCACGGAGCTCCACTTCCATCTCTCTTTTGGTTTGCTTGAGCTCATCGAAGGCTGTCTTTGCGTCTGCAAGCTCGTTGACTAGAGCGTTGTGCGATTGAACAACAGATTTTCTGGCATGCTCTTGGGAGTTGATGAGGTCGTAAAGCTCTTCGTACGACTTGGTCTGCACTTCCTTCAAAGAAAGCTGACCAGTACGGAGATCATTCTCCAACTTTGAGACCTTTCTCGCCGAGTCATCGAGCATGTCATGTAGACGGAAGTTCTCATTCTCGAGCTTCTGCATCCTTCGGAGGCTGGGGCTCTCATCCTGGATACTCTTCGAAGGAGAACGGTCCAACTGGTCCTGCAGGTGGCGGGCACGCATTTCGGACATCTGAAGCTGGTTTTGCACCATCTCAAGCTCAGCCTCGAGATCCATCTTGCTGTTGAAGGTGACAGTATCGATGCTCTTCTCTGAGCGGGCAGAATCGTGGGTAGCGTTGCTGAGTTGTCTTTGGTTGAGAGGAGTGCCAGTTGGGGGCGTAAAAGGTCTCTTGTTCTCAGAGTCCCTGCGCCAGGCGCTTGGGGTGTGGCGGGTATGCGCTTGGTTGAGCTGATTCTGGTTCATCTCCTCAAGCAGCGCACGCTTCGAGTTAGAGTGGCGTGTGTCAAGCTCATTAATCTCGCCATCGTACCGTTCCCGGAGTTCCTCAACAAGAATCTCAGCATTGATGGCCCGTTCATGAGCCTGACGGAGGGCGAGCTGAGCAGCTTCAAGCTTCTTGGCGAGATCAACGGCCTTGTCGATGTCTGCCTTGGCAGACTCGTAGGTTGCGTGATCCTCTTCAGTGGAATCAGGTTCGAAGACCTTGCGAAGAAGCATGAGCTGATTACGGCACTCAGCAAGTTCAGCATTAGCATTGTCCAAGGTAGATTGGATGGTTCGGTTGTTTGCTTGAGCTTGGTTCTTCAGTTGTCTCTCCGTCTCAAGCTTGCGGTTAGCGTCAGCCAGTTGAAGATTGGCAGTAGAAGCAGATTTTTCGGCGTTCCGGCTGGCCATCTGCTCTCGGGTGACCTCATGATTCAGGTCTTCCAAGCCGAGAGAGAGCTTCTCCTTCTGCTTCTCCAAGGACGTAATGGTGAGCTGCGTGTCCTCCACCTGGCGCTGGAGCTTCTTATTCTCCTCTTCCAGCTTGGTCTTCTCAGTGGTGAGCTGCGAGATCCTGGTCCGTTGGCTGTCCCCGGCTCGCGAGTTGGACCTGGCGATATCGAGGTTCTTCTGTTGGATCTTGTTGAGCAACGCGCGATTGTCGTTCTCTGAGGCGGCGAGGCGACCCTTGATGGTAACGAGCTCGCGCTCGAGACGCTCCTTGTGCTGATCATTGTAGGCACGGTATGTGTCCGATTCCGCAATCATCTGGGTCAAACCTTGCACTTCATTGTTTAGACGAGTGCGCTCATCCTCAAGTTCTTCCAGTTGAGCTTCCTTGGCCTGAAGTTGCTGACGCATGGCGGCCTGACGCTCGTTCGCCAACTTGACGACCTTGCTCTCAGCGCTAGCCTCAACCTCGAGCTTGGCTTCTTGAAGCTCCAGAAACTGTTGACGGATTTTACGAAGTTCGTCTTGGTAATCCTTCTTTTCCTTATCGGCTGCGTTCCGGGCCTCAGTAGCGCGGCGGAGCACGTCTTGTTGAACATACATCTCCTTTTCGATGGTGACCTTGGCTTCCTTCAGCGCATCGAAGTCGCGCTTGAGCTCGTTAAATTTGTGTTCACCAAGCATTTCAACATCGTCCCTGGACTGCCTCTCACGGCTGAGTTCCGTTTGCAACTCAAAGAGCTCCCCCTTGAGGTCCCCGAGCTGCTTCTCAAGGATTTTGCGGTCCTCGACAGCTTCAGCGTCCTCGGATAGCTTTGCGTCTAGGAGCTTCTTCGCATCAGCCGCTTCCCGCTCAAGCTGGGCTTTGGCGGACAGGATTGCTTCCATCTCAGCCTTGACTTCGCGAAGCTGGCTTTGCACGGTCTCGTGGCGAGTGGTCAAAGACTTTTTCTCCGTATCAAACTTCTGACGATCGGACTCGTATTGTCTGTTCTCCGACTTGAGAATAGCAAGCTCACTGTCCTTCCGTCTAACGAGGTCCTCATAGCTGGTAGCGCTGTTTGACAGGTCTGACATTTGCTTTCTGATCTCGCGGTTCTCGTCAATCAGATCCTTCACCTGCTTCTTCGATGAGTTCAGGTCCTTCATCGCGTTGGCGAGTTTGATGTCAAGGTCCTGGTCACTTTTGAGCATCTTGGCCTCGAGGTCCTGAAGCTTTTTCTCCTTGAGGGAGAGATGGCTGTTGAGCATGTTGATTTCTTGCTGGAGCTTTTCTTCTGCCTCGGTCCTCTGGTTGCGCGAATTCTCAAGGTCAGAGACATGGAGTTCGAGTTCGGTGATCCGATTGACTAGTTCCTGCTTTTCGGCCTCCAGTCCGCTGATGATATCACCGGCCTGTTCCAACTCCTTGCGCCATTCGTCGGCTTGCTCTTCAGTCTTCTTCTTCGCAATCATCAGTTCGCTGAGCTGCTCCTCAAGGTTGTCGGAGTCCGCTTCAGCCTCTGCCAGCTTCTCGACAAGCTCTGCTTCGCGCGCCTGGAGACGCTTAAATATTTCCTCCTTGTCGAGAGCAAGGGCACGCTCGCTTTCCAAAGTCTCTTGGATCCGTTGGATCTCGCCTTCGGCACGTCGGCGCTCATCCTCGATCTTCTGACGCTCAGCTGCTTCGGCCTGCTTTTGTTCTTCAAGTTTCTGGATCATCTCATCCCGCTTCTTCACCTCTTGAGCTTGCCTCGTCGCGCCAAGAAGAGGGCGCATGCGGACGAAGAGCTGCCACCAAGGGTTTGCTTGAAGATCAAGATATACTTGGAAGTTGCGTTGTATCACCCTAGTCGCTTCGGCTCTGTAGAGGCGCTTGTGCGCTATACGTCTTTGGATATGGCCGCGGGCGACTGACTGGAACCGGGCCATGATCTTATTGATGATCGCATCTCGCTGTTCTTCGAGCTCAGCCAGGACGCCTGCCCTGAAAAAGACCTTGGTAAGACCGACCCGGTAGAAAGACTTGTCGAGGTCCAGCTTTTCCAAAATCATCTTAGCGGCAACTTGGCCCTCCAGATAATCTCTTGGGATGTCCCTGCAGAGAATCTCGTACCGCTGACGGAATTCCGCAAAAGGCAGTCGGTTAGGGAAGCCAGTCCGGGCGATGCGGATACCTTCGAGAACACCGTTGCAGCGCAACTGGTCGAGCACGAGTGGGGCGCTGAACTGCTTGGGCCGTTTCTTGTGATTGGGTATAATGCAGCGGACGAAATGAGGGTGAGTAGAATGCAATTGACTCATGAGCTTGGAAAGGTTCTCTTTGTGCTTCTGAGCAACAGTGCGGAAGAGACCCTTCTTGACCCTGTTGCGCGTTGCGCCTGCTTCCTCTTCAGGATCAGCGCAATCAGCGAAGAGTTTGGCGACGTGCTTCTCCGTGGACGATGCGAGCAAACGGGTGACGTTGTCGTTGAGCGGGTCCTTGTTCTTCTCCAGCCAGCCCTCTGTCGAGTACTCAACCTCAGCAGCGTAGTGAGTGAGCATGAAGCCTTGCCGCAGCATTGAGCGCCTGTACTTAGGAGTCTTGCGGTCCCAGAGCTGATGAAGCTTTTCCGTGAACGTCTGATCGGTGGCTTTGGGCATGACGGAGTCTTCATCCAGACAAGAGAAGATGCCGATGGGATTGGACACCTCAATTAGGTCGATTGTGGGCTGAAGGTCTCGTCCGAAATCGATAAACTTCCACTCGATTTGTTCTCTTGCATACTCTTCTTGCTCTAGCACGAACATGTGGTGGTTGAAAAATTGCTGCAACTTTTCGTTCGTGTAATTGATGCAGAGCTGCTCAAAGCTGTTCTCCTCGAAAATTTCGAAACCAGCGATATCAAGAACTCCGATGAAGTGCGAATCATCAGAGGCAGCGCCAGTCCGGTCGAGTTGTCTGTTGATTCGGTCGACAAGATCACCGAAGCCACGCTCGTAGATGCCCTTCGAGAGTGCATCAATTGCTAGGCGAACTTGTTCCGGCGTTTGCACTTTCTCAACCCATTCCCGACCAGCCTTTACTCTCGGATGGAGCAGAGCTTTAATGAAGGGTTCTCCAGGTATTCCAAGCAGACGCGAGACTTTGTGTGCCTGGGCCTCGGCATCGGGATCCAGCGCAGCCTGATCGCCCCGGAGGCTCTCTTTTATCACGGTAATGTTGCCAAGATGAAGCACAGCCGCAATCGTCTTCAATATCTGGTGCTGTTCCTTGTCTGAGAACCCCATGATCACGAAAGCTTCAATCAGTGAATTCCATTCATCCAAATCAGATACTCCACTGATGGTATCATTGCCGTGCTTGGTGTACTCGAAGTCTTCTAGATCCATGCCGTTTAGTAGGAAGTCCTGTTTCATCTGTTGATCGGCACCTTGGAGCAACTGATAGAAGACATGGTAGCTGCGCTCGTTCGAGTTGAGCCGCACAACCCTCGACTTCTCCAGGAGGTACCAGTCAATGAATGCACCAGCGATCTGGCCAGCACGGGTGAATTCAATCCTGATAAATTTTCCGAATCTCGAAGAGTTGTTGTTACGCACGGTCTGCGCGTTACCGAAAGCTTCCAGAATCGGATTTGCCCGGAGAATCTGCTCTGACAAATTTGATAGCTGCCGACCGCCGGACCGCCTCCGTGCAGGAGTGTCAGTGGTCGCAACGGCTGCAAGATACTGGATGACCTTCTTTGTATTTTCGGTCTTACCAGCACCAGATTCACCCGTCACTAAGATGCTCTGGTTCTGCCCCTCGTCGACCAGTTTCCTAAAGGCCTCGTCGGCAATGGCGAAGATGTGAGGCTTGGTGTCTTCCCGATTCCGACCCTTATACATGTTGATATAGTCCCTCGAGTAGATGGGCAGCGGGCAGTAGGGGTTCACGGTGACCAAGAAGAGTCCTGAGTAAGTCTGCTCCGACGTCAGAAACGGCTGGTGGATATGGGACAGTAGGACTTACGTAGATCAGGTCTGCCTGGTATCTCATGTGCAGATTATGCACCACTGATGCCTCGTTCAAATGTGTGAGCTCGGCCATGTCGTCGGTTTTGTCGAACTTCGCCGGATTGACCTTATCGACGCTGTCTGCGTCGACGGTTTGTTGCTGCAAGTAAAATCAGCCAAGACTCGCAATACCTCGGCAGGCCTACATACATCACCATCATCGCACTGCACGAGAAGTTTGTTCCCGTCGAGTTCCTCGACAACCCAGCCGCGCACAAAAGCCTTCTCCGGGTGACGCAGCCATACGTAGCGTTTCCCAGAGAAGTCGTTCTCCCCCTCGATGCCTCGTACGAGCTGGGGCGCATTTTGCATTTCCTCCGACTTGATGAACTTCGGAGCGAAAGTGCCTCCCGCAAGCATGCTGTTGCGTGCGGAATTCGAGCGTATCCGGTTGGTGTCGCTTCGGGCGGGTATTAAGGCGTTCGTAGATTGGGTCCGCGAGTGGGATTTCGCATTCGGCGGCGACAGTGAAGACGAGAGGCTCATGGACTGCGGACGACTGGATGCCGGGGCGGGTGTCGGCGAGGGAGACGCTGAGCCTCTGCTGAATGGGCTGGCCCTCCAGCGAGGGCCATTTTGAGCGGGCGCGCTCATGGTGACGCAAAGAGACTCGAAGAAGCTTGTTTACCGGAAGGGGGTATCAAGGCGAAATGGCATACCGCGGACCTGCTGCAAAGAAAAACGAAGAAGCAGAAGGATGCAGAAGACTAGATGCGGTATGTACAAGGCTTCTGCATGATGTTTGGGAGGGCGAATGCGTCAGTGTCTGGGGAGCGATGCGCGGGTGGAGAGGCGGGCGATCAGCCGCCTGCTTGTGTGTTTACGCGGGTGCTCGGGGCAACGACGCGCTGTCAGCCGCGCACCATGACAAACGTCACCCTGTCAAGGCGGTGAGCGGCGGCCGCCCAGAACAGCATCGGCGATCGGCGAGTCCTAGCGCCGAGCAATCCAACACTCCTCGTTTTCGACTCCGGCTCGCGCACTGTCTTCGTGACGCCGCCCATCTTCGTTCCCTTCATCACCACCACGACCCATCTCTCTTCACGCGCATCGCACCGGCGCTCTTGCTCTTGCTGCTGACGCGCTGGCAGCTGGTCCCCCGCTGTCCATCCGTCTGCGCCGAGCCCCAGAGACCCTCCGCCTGCGTTCGTCGCCTCGCCGCATCGCTTGCCCGCTGCCCATTTCTGCTGGCTTGGCGGTTTATGTGGTCGTGGTTGTGGCACCCATGCATTGGTGTCACCTCGCCTTCTCAACCCTCGTAGACACTTGCTTACGTGACCTTTGTTGTTGCTAACGCCCAGGTCCGCTCCGTCGCGAATCTGCTATGGCCAACTTCCCGCCATCCGCGCCTTTCTTTGGCATGCCGCCATACCCCCAGGCCTTTCCGCCTCAGAGCGCGCCACCGCCTCCAAGCGGCGGCCCAGCTTATCAGAATGCTCCGCAACTGCCTCTGCAGCAGCAGCAGCAGCAGCATCCGCCCCAACAACCCCACGCGCACAACGCCGGGGGCTTTGGCCAGAACACGTCCCTTCCCCAAATGGACTTTCAAGCACTTGGTCTGAATCCAAGTCAGCTGGCGGTTCTTTGGCAGCAGGTGCAGAATGGTGCCGCGCCACCACCTCTTCCCTTTCCGCCTCCCTTCACTTCGCAGCCAGGCTTTGCACCTCCTCCGCCACCTCCGCCGATCCCTTTCCCGGCTGGTTTTCAGCCTCCTGCAACGCCGTCGTTCCCCATTCCGCATCCACAAGCATTGCCTGGTATCACTGCTGTTTCGCAGCCGCCAGTGCCGCCAGCGAATCTTCCTGCTCCGAATAACAGAGTAATGGAGATTGTCAATGGGGACAAGGAGGAGGGCGAGCTTAGCGATGAGCCGGGATCACAAGAAGAGCCAGGACGCTCGTGGTCACGGGGCGACAACCAGCGCAGTGCAAGAGGTGACTCCAACCACCCTAGGATGTCCGCCGCTGTGCCGAGTGGCCGAAAACGGCGCCCGAGAAACAGCGACCGGCAAGATGAGCTCAGCCGCACTGACTTCAAGGGAACTGCAGGAAACGAGAGACATGGTCATGGAGTAGCTTCCAATGGCAGGAGAACCAGCTCGCCCCGATGGCATGGCCAACAAGAAAAACGCTCACCCATTCAATCTCCCCAAGCACGTGCACATCCCGACAGCCGGACTGAGGTTTTGCAGCATCCTGTAACCCAGATTGGTTCTGGCGCGAAGAATGCTGCTTGGCCCCATTACGAACAGCCTGCCGTCGAGCACACCGGTTTCGATATGACCGAATTTGAAGACAAGAGACGACAAGCGGAGGCGTTCTTAGGCGTCTTGCATAGTTTTGGTTATGGCTATGCGGACCTGCAGAAATCTGGCTTGGATCCGAAGCTTGCCAAAGAGGTTTGGACTTCGCTTGGGTTTTCTCTTGACCAAGAATCGTTTGGCAATAGCACACGGACATCGGCTCCAGAGTCGAAAGTTGAGCCTTCAAATCCGTCTACACCAAGCAACTTACCGGCCGCCACTCCCGTAACGTCGGCGACCATGAGTACTTCATCGACGCAACTTCCGCCGAAACCCCAACCTGCAGTAGGTACAACAGGCACTAACAAAGCGAGTGCTGGCGCAGCTGCAGCATCGCCAATTGATCGGGCTGCCTACATTGCTCGTCTTATGGCAGCCAAAAACAGCAAGGCTACTGCGAAACCCATGGCCACAGGGTCCACAACCCCATCTCCCGCACCTGCGCCGGCTGTTGAACCGCCTGCCCCGTCTCAGCCAGATCCAGAACCTTCTGTAGGCCAGGACAATGCCCATAAGCAAGCTAGCGCACCTGTGCCAGACCCGGCAGTGCTCGCGGCTCAGAAGAAGGAGGCGCAAAATGAACTTTTGCGGAGAAAGATTGAGGCACTCAAGATTCCAAAGAAAAAGGCCGAGGAGGACGCCCGCGCAAAAGCCCATGCGGTTGCGGCGTCCTTGAGTGCGAACAGAACACCCTCAAGTTCTAGTGCAAGCGTCCCGCCCATTACACAATCCGAGATGCCTGTCAGACCTGCTCAAGGAACTGTTGTCGCACTTTCGACTCCTTCCAAAGATGCTCAATCATCGTCCATGTCCTTACAATCGCCTGGAGGAATTCCCGGTTTATTCATGACCGCACCTGCACCTCCGATCGCCCCTCAACCCACACAAGCACAGTCGGTTTTGCCCTCAAATAGGGGCCGAAAGCGACCTGTAGCAGCAGACTTCGAGGATCTACAGCTGTCGCGGCCATCGACTGGGTTCAAGCGTCCATTTGGTCAGAGTCATAATGATCATGAGCAGATGATCATCGAAGTTAGTGACGACGAGACAGTGGACAGCGTCATGGATATCGATGAAGCTGACGACCTGCAGCCCTCCGCTCAGCAGTCTTCACAGCACCTACCAAAAGTAGGCGCTAATCGCAACATCCCCCCTCTGACAAATTTCCCTTCTCGGCCAAACTTCAGCAGACAAGGCTCAGCGCAGTCAACACCTCCAGCCGCACAAACTCCCATTTCAGCCGCTAAGATTGAGGATTTGAGACGGAAGGAGGAGGAAATTGCTGCGCTTAAGAAAAAGCTGGCCGAGAAAGAACGTCTGCGCCTGGCAAAAACTCAGTCAAGCCGCGCCCAAACTCCAGCAACTCCTACACACCAGCCATCTCAATTCCAGCAAGACCAGCCAGCGGTCCGGTCTGAGCCAACACCAAGAACAGGCACACCCACTGCGACAGCTTTGGCCCAAGCCCCTCAGTCTCCAGCAGAGTCGGAGTGGAGACGTCGCAGGAGGGCTGAGATCCAATCTGGAATATCCGCCTTTGATGCAGATATGAACAGTAATTTGAGCAGATTGGAGCAGCTGCGGAGAGAAATGGAGCAGATCGAAGCGGAAAACAGGCGAAGACAACAGGAGAAGGAAAACCTCATCAATGAGCTCGAGGGTCTTGGCATCGATACTGAAGGTATGCCACATGAAGAACTTCAGGCCAAAAAGGACGAGATCATGCAACAGCAAGAAGCCGCGGCCACGGCTGCAGCTGAAGGTAAGGCTATTAACCTACATCCTATCACTTCCAACGATTCTGATAGAAGCCACAGCATTCGTAAACGACACCATATCTCTCAGCGAGCCGGCAGAAGTTTCTCAGCCTGTACCTGATCAAGCACATCAGAACGATGCTGCCCTTGTCTCAGAAGAGAAAGCACCTTCAGAGAGCTCTGGGGACCAGATGTCCATGTCTGAGGGCGAAATCGAAGAGGAGTCGGACACCACCGAGGCTGAAATGGATATGTCCGATAGCGATGCTGAAAAAGATGAACCTCTGCCCATTCAGACCGCAACGAGCACTGTGGAGGGCCTGGGTCCTGTGGCCGTCGAACATCAGTCGGAGGTTTTCCCGGAATCCCAATCGAAACCCACATATCCTGCAGAGACATCCGAGCAGGAGGATACGGAGGATTTCTATTCGCCCGAACCGCAGCCTGATGTCTCCCAGTACCCAAAACCAGAAGTCAATGATACGGAAAGAGTCTCAGCAGAGAGCGCTCAATCTAGCCTTGACACTGGGGATGACGAGGCTGCAGAAGATGAAGAGGATGATTATGCGCCGCCGGACCTTGTCCAAGAGCAATCTGCTGGCTCAAGAACCGCTCATCCTGTGCCTAGCCTGCCAGGTATCAATAACACGTCTGATGGGCACCAAGTCAGTGCAGACACTACAATGGATGCTTACAAAACAACCTCTGAGATAATTCCGGAATTGCTTCACCCAGAATCCACGGATCAGGTGATCAGGAATGAACCACAGGCCGATGACGCCTCATCTGAGGCGATGGACGAGGGCGAGGATGACTACGACCCTTCGCAGATGCTACCCAATCCAACTCCATCATCTTCTGCGAGCGAAAATCCTACTCCTCAGACAACATCCAATGAGGGCATTGCAGGAATCAGTGCAACTCAGTCAGTTGCTGCAAGTCAAGCATCTGGAGATACGATGTCCGAATCCGGGAAGTCGGCGTCGGAAACACCAGCGGATACGCCTCAGATCACTATCATGTCTGACGAAGCGGCGCCTGAGCTGCAAGGACACAAGTCGGAAGGAGACGAGAATGACCATACTGTATGTTTTCCTCCCTGACTAGTTCGGCAACTGATACATACCCAGGTCTCGGAAGCTCATAAGCTGAACAAGCATGCATTCTACGAGCCCTACGAAAGTCCCTTGAAACATTTCAAAGCATACCGCTACCACCCACAATACTCACAGAGCGTTTCAGGTGGATTCAGGTCACTGACTTACAGCCACGAAATTGATCCAATGAAGCCAATTTGTGCATTCGAAACAGCAGGGGGCATATGCAATGACAGTGCTTGTGAGGGACAGCACTTCCGCGCCATGGGCATTAGTGGTGCGTTACAAGGCCAATCGATACCCTCCCCCCTCTTCCTCCCTTTGAAGTCGCGCAAGCTCTCAGGCTGACACAGGATTGCGACGTCGGCAGAGGATAAGATTCTCGTTCAGCTGGGGATCGTGAACCCTGGACGAACCCCCGAGGAGCAAGAACAGTGGAGGATGGGCCTAAAGCAAGTGCTGAAGGGTCTGCGTGAACAGAACGTCAGGGATGCCGAATCAGTGGCGGCAGCGATTGCGAATCACCGTCGCGATTTCCTCCAGGACCCCAGTAAAGTGCTCAACATATGAGCGGCGGCACATGCCTGGATGTAGGAGTTCACAAGTCGTGCAGCCGCAGACTTGGGCGCCTGACTGCCAGAGCTGGTTGTGCATATCCCGAGGTATCGATACCCAGATCTGCTGTGACGTTGCCAAGTTCGGGTTTCCTCCCTCCCCTTCCCACAGTCCAGTCCTGTTCTGTTCAATTCCTTCCTTTACCGATGGATGTCTCGAGCGAAGCTCCCGCAGAAGAAAAAAGAAGCAGAAAGAAGAAAAGGGGACGAGGAGAAAAGCATGTACGAGTGCGAGGCTCGTTGTGAGATGTGAAGTAATCAGGCATCGACCGGCGTAATTGCACAGATACCCCATTTGCATGGAAGGGCGTTTGGCATGCATTCGCGAACCCAGCATCCTGGGAGTAGTGGTGGACAAAAGCGCGACAGCGCAAACGGTTGGATTCACGAGCAAAAAAAGAGTATTAATCCGTATCACGATTGGGAGGGCCTTGTGCAGCATCAGGATGGAGCATAAAAATAGGTAGCATCATCATAGCCTTAACTGATCAGGGCAATAGACGAATTTTTGAAGCTCAACTTCTTGCGTAACCTTCCTTCGGCAAAGTTCACAAAAAATGTGAGGGTCTAGACGCTGTGGTCAGGTCTTGAGCGGGTGAACGGATTGCGGCGGCCAGAATTGCACCGAGTCAATGGCAGCTTTTCCGAGACCGGTTGAGGGCTGAGGTCACGGCGCGCTTGTCGTTTCCCAAATGGGACGAGAAAGTTTGCCGAATTACTGGACCTTCTCCCCGCAACACAGCAATGTACCCCACTCCCCACCTACTGCCTATAGCGGCGTCAGCAACGCCGTACACCCCTCCGTCACCGGAACTATGGTGTTGACTCGCTGGTTGCCGGGGTATAAAAAGCGGAACCGCGCCATGGATTGCTTGTTCCTAATCCCAACGTCAGTCATCTCCCTCCTCTGCGCACCTCACCATTGATTCTCCCCAAACACTAACAAAATGGCAGCTGCTCCATCATCAGCACCCATTCCTTTTGATGTCTCCGGCAAGACCGCCATCGTAACTGGCGCCGGCTCTGGTACATTCCCACGCTCCAAAACATCACCACCAAAAAAAGCATGTCGACTAACGAGACACTTCAACCACGCAGGCATCAACCTCTCCTTCGCCCGCCTCCTCCTCTCCCGCAACTGCAATGTCGTCTTCGCCGACATCTCCCTGCGGCCCGAGGCCCAAGACCTCGTCCGCCAGCACGACGACGCCTCCAAGTCGCCGCGCGCCCTCTTCGTCGAGACGGACGTGACGTCGTGGCCGGCGCTGCGCGACCTGTTCGCGACCACGCTCGCCGCCTTCGGCGACTTCGACATCCTCTGCCCCGGCGCCGGCGTCTACGAGCCGCACTGGTCCAACTTCTGGCACCCGCCGGGCACCTCGCCCGAGGCCCGCGACGACCCGGACGGGGGGCACTACAAGCTGCTCGACATCAACGTCACGCACCCGATCCGCGCGACGCAGCTGGCGCTCTCGCTGTGGCTGCACCCGCCGGCGCGCGGCGACGGGCCCGCGCCCGCGAGGGCGTCGCCCCTCAACCCCAAGCGCGTCGTCCACATCAGCTCGGTGGCCGGGCAGGTGCCCAACTTCAACGCGCCCCTCTACGGCGCCAGCAAGTTCGCCGTCACCGGCTTCGTGCGCTGCCTGGCGCCGCTGGACGCGCAGGCGGGCGTGCGCGTCAACGCCGTCGCGCCCGGCATCATCCGCACGCCGCTGTGGACGGAGCATCCGGAGAAGCTTTTTTACGTCGACGACGGGCGGGATGGCTGGGCGACGCCGGATGAGGTGGCCGAGGCGATGCTGCGGTGCGTCGAGGAGAAGGGGCTGGTCGGCGGGACGGTGTTGGAGGTCGGGAGGGCGAATACGCGGACGGTCGAGGTTTTTAATGATCCGGGACCGGATAGGACGCCGAGTAAGGGGCTTGTGGCGAGTAATGCTAGTAAGGGGGCGCAGGAGATTTGGGGGTGGTTGGGGGATGAGAAAGTGTGGGGTAGTGGGTTGGGAGGGAGTAAGTTGTGAGTTTCGGGGTGGGGATGTGTTGGTAGAGAGAGTTTTACTGCCACATATTGAGAATTATAGAGACGATCTTCTTTCTGGCCCAGGCTTTTTGGGTTCTCAGGGGAGCGTCAGTCTTTCACAGATGTCTCACGGTCCAGCGTCCCGTTGATGGCCCACATGCATTTTGCCACGGTCTGATGAGTTCGTTCACCATACACTGCGAAGCGTGCGACATTGTATCTGCAAAGACCGCAAGTTGGACGTGCCAAAGGAAACTGCCGAAGATATTTGTTTTCTGAATAGCTGCACTTGCCATATCTACACACGCTGTCCACAGTGTGGAGCTTGAATAGCCATCAAGACAGATCCGCGATGGTTTGGCTGTTTTTGTGAGAAGGGGGCGAAGCGCATTACCGAGGATGTAAAGAAGCATATGAGATAGGTGGAGGAGAGGCATCGTGGCGATTCCGGAAAGGGGAGTCAAGGCTTTCTCTGGAAGGATTGAGGCGGCTGACGCTGACTTCTGTCTTGGATGATATCAGGGTGCGGAATAAGCAAGCTGACAAGGCGCGTCCGTGATGATAATGAGGCGGCGTACTGATGGGGGGCGAGGGTATGATCAAGCTGCGCGGCAGACTTCCCGCCAAGTAGAAATTGACCATCGAGATACTTTTGCATATGTCGGTAGTGAATAGAAGGAAGGAAGATTTTGATTGTGCGCTAAGGATCAAACGGGCGTGAGACTCAGGCAGTGCTATTTTTGATAAGACTATAAATGTGAGTTTACGCAAAAGACCCGTCCTGATTCCAATTCGTTTTTGCTTCGCAAAATTGTTCGAGCGCTTTATATTCAGAAACGTTGATCCGGTTTGCAACAGCCTGTAAAGGTGATCTGACTGGCGCTACGACGATCAGAATCTTCACCTTGCAAGGAGCGGCCTTGACTACTCGCAAGAGAAGAAGCAGGGCTAAAGGGACCTGGGAGCCCGCTTCACTCTGCTGGTGGCAGCATTGGTCGATCCGGTCAAGAACAAGATAAACGGTGTCTTCCGGTGAGAATGCTGACAGTAGTTTGGTAAAAGCACATTCTGCGGCTTCCAATATGTCTCCTTCGTCTTCAGAATTCCACTGCTCACATGTAATCATGGAGTGCAATTCTACCCAGTGGCTGCGCAGAAAACGGGGCCGGTAGGTAGCCAATTGATATATCAGATCTCCAAGCACATGAATTATGGATTTCCGGCTACTGTCCGCCATCGCCAATGTTCTCTGACAGAACACTGAGGCCGTTACTTCCCCTTCAGACCTGAGCCTCTGAGCAAGAAGCGTGGCGGCTTGCGATAGCCAGCTGAGCGTCGTGTGACTGAAACCTTGCCAGTTGTAACCAGAGAGGAGAAGTAGGCCAGGGTCCATCCGTTTGTACCACTGGTCAAATTCTTCATCTTCCTCCAGTATCTCCCAAGTCATGGAAGGCGGTGCTCTGCCGATTGGAAAGCCCTGAAGCTGGAACACGGAACGCAGAAGGTTGTTATAGTCCCGCAACTCCTCGTCCTTGCTGGGAGCGTTCTTTGGTAGACCGAGTGCATTGCTGAGCCTGGCCAAGTTCCTGGTATCTTCTTCCTCCGTTTTCGTATCAATTTTGAACTCCAGCCGCCGCACATTATCGACCAGTTCGTGAATTCGCTTGTGCATCAGCACTTCAAAGTCTGACTTGATCTCAGTCAAGTTTGTCCTGATATCTTGGATCTTGCTCTCTATGGGGGCCTTTGGTCTTGAGGAACTTGCCAATTTTCGCCAAGATCGGTAGCAATAGTACTTGGTGGCCTCCTGGGCAAACAGGATAATGTCCGAATAGACATCGGCAATGCGGCGCTCCGTATCGAGTTCGTTGCTAGGGTAGATATCTTGCCAAGTGGTGAGCCGGGGGAAATACCGCGTGATCTCTCTGATTTCCTCCTCCAAAAGATCGTCGCGGCCTTGTTTCGTTGCTGCGACTTTCAGGAAAATTGCCAGTGTGCCGTATGCCAACCCGCCAAATTGGTTGTCCGCTGCCTTGACACACTCGACGATTCCAGAGTAGCTGTTAAGAAAGTCGGAGAAACATGTGAGGAATCGCTGTAGTCTGAAAGCGGCTTTCCCTGCCCCATGCTCCCTATTCTGGCTCACCAGGTGACGTTTTTCATCCGCCTCTTGTATCAGCATACGCGCTCTCTCTTCCTCGGCTTGAATGTTTCTTGCCAGAATTTCTTTACTTGTATCATAGCTTTCTGCTTCATCAAGAAGGCTGACCAATTCGGTATCACCATTCTCTTTGAGCTCCTTTGTCCATTGATAGTGGTCGCGAAGAAGGTTCCGAGCACGATCAAGACATAGCGCGCTGGGTATATAGTCAGCTCCTCTCGGTGCCGGATTCCGATAGAAATAGTGGAATTGCTTACCTTTTCGCGCTCGAAAACCACTTCTTCGGCCCTTCCATGATGTACGATGACGGATCAAGTTACGGAGTGGCCATACCACAGACGGGAACAAACACATGCCTCTCAATTTGAACGCGCGAGCCTGCGATTATCGAGGTAAGCAGCGTAAGGAGCGAGTGACCACGTGTATAGCAAAAGACATCATAAGTGGGTGCCACTTTCTTGTCATTTGTTGCTGGTGTGGTGCTTTTGAAGTTCATTGGCAGGATGTTCTCGTGTGGCTGCGAAGAAATTCGGCTGTGAGCCTTTTCGCCCCCATAGTATCCAATTTCACCTGGTGTGGCTTGCTGTATTGAGCCTCACAACCCAGATCTGTTGGTTCATGCAGCGGACGAATTTAGAACTGGTAGGCTGCAGCAATCAGCAACTGATGGTGGTCGCGTCAGCTAGTGTAAGCATCATTTTACCTAAAATTTCTAGCCATTCACGAAAACCCATCCATAAGCCTATGATGACACGGTGTCAATTAATGAGGCTTAAAGTATCGATCAGGCAATGAGCAGCGCTTCATCGGCTCTTGGCCCCCACACAATACCCGAACTGAATATACCCTGGTGCTCAAGGTCATTGAGCTTCGCAAGGCTGAAACGCAGAAGAGATATAAGTTCAAGCGGAGAAAGCATTGTAGAGCCTTCAGTGGCCCGTTCAAATTCATCACAATATGTACAGTTCATCTTTTGTCGGCGGGGGCATCCCTCAGAATCAAGACCAAAACCAGCAGCCGATGGTCTACACTTATGTTTCGCAACCTCCACACCCCTCATGGGTTCCTCAATTTAATGGAATGAGCTCAGAGCAGTTGAGATTGAGCCAGTTGCAAGGCGCGGCACCACATAATTCACCAAGCTTTTTCTCAGGCCAATTCATCCCGGTGCAACCAAACGCAAATATCCAGGCTACACAAGGAGCGCCCCCTGTTGCCGGTAACCCTTTCAACCAATCGAATTATTATACATTTCCGATGAGCTTGCCTTTGGCCAGCAACTTCCAGTTGCAAGTATCACAGCCTTCAGCCACGCTTCCATTCAGCCCCCAAGCTCCAGAGCAGTTGAGAACTTATGGCAGCATTCCACAACCAATTCAGGCGCCAATGAGCGTAACAGGGTCTCAGTACAACCATGCGCAGGTGCAGTCCTTCCAAGGAAGTCTTGCCAGGGTTTCATCCGGCTTTGACCAGCAGCAGCAGCAGCAGCGGCAAGACCCTGTCTCCCCAGTGCAGTCTCCACACAGTCCAGTGAGTATGAGTCCAGGAATTTGTTTTCATCACAGTTTGAAGTATTCTTCCCGGTCTTGACACTCGCGAAAACCGACGGCTTTTCAGATAAATGCTGCAGTTTTAAATGTGTGAATTGCCTGAGCTACTTGTGCTAACGAAAACAGTCACAAGACGCTTTCCAGAGGCGAACGTACACAAATCCACTAGAGCGTAAGGTTGCGGACTTGGAAGCGCGAATCAAAGACCTCACAATGGCACAAACCAGCCCTTCGCTTCGCCGAACTCCATCCCCACCACCGCCTCTACCACCTGCTCCTCAAGACACATCTGCCCAAGCAAATTCTCAAGCAGATGTCCAGCCCACGAGACAAGATAGAATACCAGACAAAGATTCAGATGTAAAATCAGTGAACGCAGAACAAAAACAGCCGTCACGGCCCGAAACTGCGGAGACAACAGTCGCTCCAAAAGCTAGTGCGGAACCGGCTCAGGGAAACTCTCTGAAGCGCTTCCGCATGGTTGTTTCCAAATACGAGCCTGGAAAGGACAAAAGGGTGGAGGTCGAGGTGGAACCACCAAAGTCCGACCACGCTGTCTCCGTCGTGACATACCGCAAATACATGGATTCGCAAGATGTGAAAAGATGTATGTATGAAGAAGTTGAGATTGAGTCCGATGAACTCAAGGGACTTCTCTCCAAATCGATGTTACATGTTGAGGAGGACTTTCTGGAAGGCGCCTACACAAAGGCCGAGTCTCCTTTTGAACCTTTCGTCTTCAACTGGAAACGGCTGGTGGAAGCACAAGACTCCCGTCCGGAAGACACGAAGAACATTCGCAACGCTCGAGAGGACCTCAAATACATCATGGACGCAATCTCCATCTCTGAACCACGCAAGCTGAAAGGATACTTCAGGGAACGGGACCAATACTTGGCCGCCGGGACCATTACATTCGCGCACCTCTGGACGCTTTTTGGCTGGGGAACCAAGATCTACGCGCGACCATTCCTGGAGGACTGGCAAATGTTTGAAGTCAAGTACAATAGCGGCTACCGCAATTCTCCGGAAGCTGACTATGTGGAAGAAGACGAGCCTTACGATCGCTATGCTGCTTATGACGTATGCTGCTCTGCGTACGACTGGGATGGGAGCAATTTCAAGAGATACACCTACTTGTTCACTATTGACAAATTTGAAGGACGGAGGCCAATCAAATCATTGCCATGTTTTCCCACCGAATACTACGAAGATGAGCACGGCCGACAGAATGATTCCGGTCTGAGAGCGCAGCTCTTAGAGAGAGGGAAGAAGTTTGTAGAGCTTTGCACAGCAGAGGAGGCATATGCTTTGCGTAGGTACTCAGGACCAGTACTGGAAGTCAACCTGCAAAGATTCAAGCCCCGGGTAAGTCCAACCACCGGGGCCCCAATTCACCCAGACTTACAACGTTCCACAGTATCCCCAATACCGCTACCCAATTCCGGTAAAGCGAAGGGAAATCAGGGTACGGCCGCTCCAAATTCTAGTCTTGCAATCTACTAATATCACGAACAGGATCAAGACGTAATCATTGACAACTCAGCATTCACCACATCTCAGAGAAATGAATTCACTGGGCTGAGCGAACTTCCGATCCTCGGGACCAAGGAAGCTCGCTTTGACCCGGCCGATTGCCCCTGTCGACCATGCCGTGAGGGCCCAACCAGAATTTGGCCTTCGAGGACCTTTTCTTCCCGCTTTGAAGAAGGCAAGGATTTTGTAGTCAGCGGAGAACGATTACTGCTCTGTCCCGCCAAGGTTCTCGGCTACGTACCCAGCAATAAGATATGGGCACAGTTCCGCATCCAACATGTCCGGGAGATCAGCGAAGACGCCAGAATCTCAAACGAAAGCCGCTTTGAGAGTCAGCTCGAGCTGGAAAAGAGCACTAAAGTGATGCTTCGGGCTTTGATAAGGCATCACCAAGCTCGCAAGGACGATCTTATGCAGGCCGGGAAACCCAAAGCGGCATCACTCGAGCTGGATCCGATTGAAGGCAAAGGCAGAGGACTGGCAATCCTGCTACACGGGCCGCCGGGAGTGGGAAAGACTTTGACGGCTGAAGCTGTGGCTCTGGCAACAGGGAAGCCCCTTCTGCCGGTCTCCGTAGCTGAGATTGGAACTGAGCCGCCTGAGGCAGAAAGAAGGCTTATGGACGTGTTCGCAGACGCAAGCCGATGGAATGCGGTACTTTTGATTGACGAAGCCGACGTCTTCTTGGAAGAACGTGTTGGCTTCCAGGACATCAAGCGCAACACGCTGGTCTCGGTTCTCCTCCGCGTGCTGGAGTACTATGACGGCATCATAATCCTCACGACAAACCGCATCTCTTCTCTCGACGTTGCTGTGCAGTCGCGGATGCACCTCGCCATCCAGTATACAGATCTGACAAAGGAACAGAAGTTTAATATTTTCCAGCAATTTCTGGACAAGGTTAAACATGAGATTGCAGATCGCCGCGCCATTGATGAATACCTCAACACCATTTGCAGGAAAGCTGCTTTGAACGGGCGTCAGATCCGAAATATCATCTCTTCGGCTCAAGCAATGGCGCATAATGAGCAGAGAAAACTCAACAAAGATCACATCATTGAAATTTACGAGGCAACCGAAGCATTCATTACCTGCCTCAAGGACTTGACCACCACGAAACGGGCAAGAAACGAGGCTGTTCGGTGAAGCGTTGGGCTTGGATCCCAGATACTACCATGTCTATTTACAGTTTTGTCTACGAAAGCGCACATTGAGACCGAGAACTTTGATTCGCCCCTGTCTTCAGGAAGTAGTCAATTTACACGTCTTTGAGATAGTCAGTTGTTCATGATTTGTGCACAGATGTATCTACAGCGTTCACTGCTGGATCCAGCGCTTTTTTTCTTCATCCTGTAGAGCGTGATCGCGGTGCAGAGGTAGCAACGGAAGAGCTGTTCCTGGGGGTGCTCCAGCTGTTAGACAACCGCAACCGTATTTTCTCCACCGACGACCGAGGCCGGCCGCATTTTCCCAACGACTGGGACGGCACTGAGAGATGTGAGACGATGTCATGGCTCATCTGCAAGGTATCTATAAGCTCCCATATGTGATTTACGGGGCCTGCATGGCTGACGATTCCTAGGACACACATGTTCATGCAAACAAAGTGTCTCTTGAGTTCGACCGCAAGTTTGCGGGAAAGACTCCGCAAGCCGAGGACTTGAAGATCGTAGACGAGCTTTACGAGTCGACTGCGTTGGTTGCTCCAACTCATCCGACCAATGGTAACAACTTCCTTCACCCTCTCAAAACAAAGCCGTATACATACTAAACTCGATCACAGTCAAATTGAACAGCACCCTGCATACTGATTTGACAAAAGTTCCCAAGCACCACTTTGTTCGCAAAACCAGGAAGTCGGACGGAGCGCATTACACCGAACTGTGCTACAGCTTACTCGTTGAGGTCCAATCGGGTCCTATGAAGTTCTCCCTAGAAGTAGATGGAAAAGAGTATTCCGCTGTAGATGCAGACTACTGAGAACTTCTGGTGGTTGCAGTCGGTGTCAATTGGAGCGTTAATGCAGTGAAACATTTTGTAGCTTGTTGCGATCGAGTCTCTTTATTGTAGTGTGCAAAATCGCTAAGATCAGTTGAAAGAGAAAACCCCTTAACAGGATAGATTGTGGAAAATGAGACCAGGGCAGTTCATAACAGTTCGAGCCAAGGTTTTCCTCTATCACACAAACTGCAAGAAAAGCCGCATGGTTGCACGCTAGTCAGTGATGCCATGGGATTGTATGAGAAAGTGGTGTAAGTGGTTACCTCAAATCCTCGTGCCATTGAATTGTCCTATGAATGCTGTATGAGCCCGTGCAACCAACTGAAACTGGTCCGGATCCCTACGTCGGCTCATGCCCTGCACTACACTTCGAAGCTATTGCTTCTTGACTCAATTACTATTATCTTCCATTGAGACCATAGAAATGGGAACGGCAACATACCTTACAAGCCGTACGTCTTCCTGATCACGGTGGCTCCGGCAATTGGATGAAGAAGAAAAAGATAGAAAGAGGGTGAGCAAGAAGAGAGACTGGCTTGTATAGGCAAGCTCCCGGGGGATCGGCCCGACCAATGCTTCAAGAACGGTCCAGGATTGCCGCAGCGAATGTACAGCGGTTGATTCAGTAGGGCATTCTTGGTTTGAAAAGCAATGGAGCTGGAATCTGGAGACACATGAATCAAACCAAGGAATTTCTTTGTCAACAATAATGACTGTCACCTCTGCCTGTTTTCCCACATGTTTCCTGCGGTTGCGGTCACCTACGCTACCCGGTCCGGATAAGCCGAAGCCATCGGATCGGCTACTACAGATCCCGTTCCGTTGAATCCTCTTGACAAACACTGAAAAAAGCATTCGCATTGCTAATACGGACAAAAAGCCTCGGAGATCGGGGACAAGAGGCTGGCAAAAAATGTTCTTGAAATTAGAGACGCAATTGTCTCAAAAAGCTTAAACGCACGCACTTCAAGCACAACCACCAAAAAAGCAATGATAATTACTCTTTTTGAAAATACGGAACTCTACCATGGCTCAAAGTATCGTTGAAGCCGCCACCGCATTCGCCCACAAATACGACCGCACGATGCGGTCGTACAACGATCAGCCGCTTGAAGACTTCGCCACCGCTCTCAGTGCGTTCTACAATCAGAAGTCATTCACGAACTTTTACAATGGCTCTACCACCGTCATCACAGACGTAGCGACCACCATCAGATCACTTTCGCACCACCTCTCCTGCATGGAGAAACGCGGAATTGGCTTCTGTCTTACTATGGAGAAGCTTCATGTGGATCCTGTCAGTGACGGAAGTGCCTTGTGCAGGATAACATGGAAACTCACGCCGAAAAATGCTATTGAGCCTTGGACATTCGACAACATCTACGGCTACCGGAGGACTTCCCTTGAAGCGAATGGGAGTGGCGAGCATGGTGTCGAAAGCAAGGAGACCAATGGGGCAGTAAAGGAACAAAGGCCAGACGGTGTATGGGAGTTTGTGGTCGCGGATAATGATATATCTAGCACGCTTCAGAGGGTCCCGAATCTCTATCAACTTTGAGAAAAAGGGAAGGAGTTCCCGACGAAATGCTCGAGGGTTCTAGAGTAGCAAGCAGCGCAAGAACCTACGTACCTAAAACCAGGGAGGAAGTAAAAGCGGTTGACCAATCGGGGCCATGCGCGCTGCAGCATCACTGACCGCCAACTACTTGGCTCGCCATTCCTCCCTTTTAGTTCGACACCCTCGTCTAGAAGGAACCATCTCCGCATGTCGACAGCTCGCATCCGGGCACCTCGGAAACTATCGCAATCCGGAAAGCCCGCAAGAATTCATCGTTACACAAAATCCACCACGGGAACATTGCAAACGCCACAAAATTCCAGTGAACCATTCACATGGTATTCAAAAGATTTGGTATATAGCCTGAACCGATACGACCCCTGCACCAGCCATCCTTATCTTCCTTCAGTCCTTCATCCAGAAGTCCTTTTCCCGTCCGGGGGTATATGATACGACACTCCACCCATTGATTTGATTCGTCCACCTGGTCCCCTTCCCTAGCCATCCATTCAAGCGAACAACCTCGGTTGTGCAAAAACCAAGTAGAAAAAATTCCCGCACTCCATACCAAAACAAGAAACTCCTCCTCCAAGGACTTTTGATCCTAGATATCCATAGATAATGATTGCGCCTCGCTTGTAGCAAACGACAGAATACAGTAAAATATGGCCGTGGCCATTGATAAAAAATGTACAAGAATGTAGCTTCATTTAGACCACGCAACAAAATCACGCTGTGGAAGCTTCTCCGGTCTGAGCTTCGCCCGGTTGACTTTCGTCAGCTTGGCTGGCAATGCTCTCCGTGCGTTCTCTTGCCGGACCGATGGTGGTCACACCGTGCTCTCCGCCGCAACCGAAACTCATGATGCGGACTTCGCAGTCTTCACCCGCGGACACGAGCTTAGAATCGCTCAGACCGATGCAGGTCACCGGGCCAGCATGGCCTGTGAAGGTACGCTCGTGGCGGCCGGTTCGCGGATCCCATACCTTCACCATGCGGTCTTCCGCGCCGGAGACCAGGCGAAGAGTGTCCGCCGCGATGGCCCAAACGCCTTCGACGTGACCGAAGAAGGTTTTAAGACAGCGGCCTGACGCAACGCTCCAGAGACGAATAGTTCCATCAAGGGCGCCAGTGATCATGTAGCGCGGTGGCTGTGGGCGTTGAGGCTGGTCAAGGAAGAAAGCTTTTGACTCATCGGCGCCGTAGGGGGGAGTGATGGGACCATTAAAATACCGAAGCATGTTGCCATCGCGGTCTGCCTCAGGGGTTTCCGGCTCGTGGTCATGGTCCGAGTGAGGGTCGGACTCATCATCGTCCAACTCAAACTCAGGCGGCATAGGCAGCACCTGCTGGACCTGCCCGACATGGCCGTGGAAGATCTTGAGGCAGCGTTTGGTATCAAGGTCCCACAGTCGAACGGTACAGTCATCAGAGGCAGAAAAAATGGTACGTGATGCGCCGTCGATCTTGACCGCATTGACCCAGTCGGTGTGACCCTTGAGGTTGAAGGTGGACTTATCGGGGAAATTCCACACCCGAATCGTGTGGTCCATGGATCCAGTCGCGAGAATGTTATTGGCAAAGTGGAGCGAAACAATACCACCAGTGTGGCCGGGGAAAGTTCGGAGCAGCTCCCCGGTCTTCCAATTCCACAGCCTGATGGTGCGATCCAGGCCACCGCTGAAAAGACGGTTGTCTTCGAACTGCAAACATCGGACCCCCGCAGTGTGGCCAGTGAGCGTGCGAATTTCTTCGCCCGTGTTGATGTCCCAGATTTTAATTGTGGCATCATAGGACCCAGTTGCAAGAATACTATCATCGAACTGCAAGCACATGATACCGTTTGTATGGCCGCGCAGGATCTTTGTACTGCAACGTCCGTACTTCCAGTTCGTGCCAACCTTGAAACGGTCTTTGTAGACGTCCTTCCACGGCCGCTTTGTACGCGGCTGGAATACAGCGTTTTGCGAGCTGGAGCTGGGACCTGCGGTGCATGGCCGTTTTGCGGCGCTGTCGGAGGAAGGTTCTTCGGAAATGCGTCGCTTGAGAGTACCAGGGGCGGGGCTAGGGCTTGCTGCCCGACTCGCAGCATCGCCGGTATGCGTTTCTCCTGGTTCTGCGAGCTCGTTCAACCCTCTCCCCGTGGCTCGCAATTGCATCTGGCGCTTTTCGGTCCGCAATCTCTTGGCTTCGAGGAGGGGCAGTCCCCAACCGCACTTGGTGCATTTCCGATCAATGTGCTGCTCGCACATTTTATGCCATACCACGTCATCGTCGGCCAGCTGTCTCCATCGTCGACTAACTTGCGCGGCTTTGCAGAGTGAGGTGGTGTCGAGATAGCAGAGAATCTTAAAGCCCAGCTCCGGTGGCAGAGCAGCGAGAAAATCGATCTTAATCAGATCGCGTACGGCAGCAGAGACATAGGAAAGTTGAGGAAAACAGCATTGCGCGAGAATGCCTTGAAGCATGAGATTACGATGTTTCGAGGGAGCGGCAGAAAAAAGCGACCAAACATGTGCGATACCCTGCTGGTCGGACTGAGAGAGCGTGGCGAGTTCCTTCGGTCTTTGTTAGATGCATATCCTTTTGCGATCTCGTGTTGGCACATACCTTCTGGAGTTGCTCCATGGAAGGCTCATTAGCCTGCCTCCTACATTTTACATCAGGACGATGTCGGTAGCAGTATTTCGTATTCGATTTGTTGTTCATGGCGACTGGTTGGGGGGAATTGCCGAGCGGGTTGTACTGGTTGGGGATGTGCTGTGCCAGAAACGGCTGGATGTTCTTCGCAGCCTGCTTGCTGGTGGAGGATATCGATATCGAGTCGTCCTTGTCCTCAGCCTCCTTGTCTGCTTCGTCGCTGCCCAGATGATGTCTTGAACGCGGGCGGTCGTGGTGTTCGTGTTCCCAATTGAGGCCTTCGTGCTGCTGGTCGTGGGAGGCTTCGGACAGCTCCTTTTGGGGCGGATGTCGCAACGAGAGCCTCCTGGCAGGTGGAGCGTGCGGGTCGTGGAAGAGCGACGGCGATGCCGCATGCTGTTGCGAGCTTGACGCCATTGTTGGGTATTGGGAGTGCGCACTGTCTGAGAGCGACGACGCAAGGGGGTATTAGAGTTTGAGACGCGGTTCAGGCCATGCGGGATCGCTGTCGATATTGGTCGGTTGGATGGCGTGCGAGGTGCGGAGTCTGGGAGCGACGGGGGATGCGATGCGGAAACGGAACGGGCGGTGCGCCTTAAGCCAGCGCAGAAGTAGATGATTGTGTGCTCCCTGGGGCCAGGTCACGACAGCTGCAGGCAGACGACGGCTTTATTGGGTATTGGCGCGGGCGTGTACAGGCTGTATAGCGCAGCGGTGGCGTGCTTGGAGGTTGCGAGGCCTGAGCGCGACAAGCACGCAATCCTCGACCCGGCGTCGCAATTGCGACAGTCACGTGCGATGACTTGATAGCGTCGGTCTCAGTCACCACGGTACCCAAAACTCAGCGCAAACCTTTTCGCGACCACGGTGGCTAATGAGGTGCGCGCCTGTGCAATGCGCGGCCTCCCGAGTGGTCTCGGACTTCGCTCGCAGCGTTCCCGCCACCGTTGTTGCCATCGCACCGTCATCCGCGGCCGCCAGGGAGGCTCTTCACCGGCAATGACATGCGCAGCGGCAGACCATCGCGCGGCTGCCGATCCGGGAGTAGCGCGCCGGCTAGAGTCAGCGCTTGAGTCCGGGGAAGCTCGGCCAGCCTGCCAGGGTCCCGCAACTCTCAACGCCCATGCACGCGCGCCGGCCGTCCCAAACACCACTGCCGCAGCTCCCTCATCCTCAAGCACACCGCCGTGCTGCCCGCCAGCACACTCGCCCGTACCCATGTCCTGACGAACATCGCATCTTCGCCTCTCCTCTGCATGACATCATAGCCTCATCGCTCCGAACCCAGCCTCGATGGCCTCCCCGCAGTCTCCAGCTGCGTCCACCGACAGCCTCGACAACGGCCCACCTTCCCTCGAACAGCTGGTTTCCCATTTCGTCAGTGCCAAGCGTTCGCTTGCCTCCATCCACCAGGTCTGGCGCGCAAACGAAGTCGTTACCCAGGCGCGCCAGCTGCTGGAAGTTGACGCCGTCCTCACCAGCAAGATTGCCTTCCTGAGGCGTGGCCTCGATGAGCAGACCAAGACTTTGAGGACGCTACGATATGGCGTAGACTTGGTGGGCGTGGAGGGACATGGCGAATTCAAGGTGTGCACGATCCCGCAGATACAACGTACAAAGAACGTCTTGATGGTAACAGCTCTAGGAACTGCTTGCCAACCTCGATGAGTCCTCGCAGCATCTTCACAATACCCTGCAGTTTTTAAAGGAGACTCCCATACATGGCATCCTGCAACCTCCCGGCACGCCTCAGAAGTACCTTTTTGACTTCATCGACTCATCCAGCGTCGACGATCTCGAAGCTTCTCTGCGCGCCTGCATCGACCGCACCAACGAGGCTGATTCCTCTCTCGCTGAGACCATTGATGCCTTCGGAGCATCCTTGGCTCACCTTGACGATGCTCTAGATGCCTGTCCACCACCTCCAGAACCTTCTCCCTCACCCCTTCCATCCTCCTTCCGCCAGCTTGAAGCTCACGCCACCGAAACTGCGTCACTCCTTCAATCTCTCGTCCGACACTACGATCTCTGCGTTACCGCGCTGAAGCACACCGAAGGAGGCAACGAGGCAGCCACGCGAGCCACGTCTGACGAGTCTCCACTACCGAGCTCGAACGATCTGCCCCACGACCTGGACCCGAACCTCCATGTCAATCTTGACCGACTTGATCTTGACGTGGCTAGCCTGCGGCCAGACGCCCCACCTCCGCCACCAATGACTGAGGCAGAACGTGCGGACATGTTGGCAGTGCTGGCGAATGACGCAGCAGAAGTAGACGATGTGGTCGCGGAAATCCGTGACCGCGTGTCCGACATGGAGGTTTTAGCCGCTGAGATGGCCGGTCATATCGAAGGACTTCAAGTGTCATACACCGCGCATCTGCAAGCCTTCCGCGTTATGGTTGACGTCGGCAAGGAAGTTCCAGAGCATCTGGTTGGCTGCCGGACTTTCCAAGCACGGTGGGGCGAAGAAAAGACAAAGATCGAGGAAGGCATGCTTGCTCTGGAGGGTCTTCGAGAGTTCTATGACGGATTCTTAGATGCATATGACGGATTGCTTGTCGAAGTGGACAGACGCCGTTCGGTGAGAATCAAAATGGAAGTCATTGCGCGGGAGGCTTTACAGAAGATTGAGAGGCTTTACGAAGGTAAGCAGACCCGGATACCGGGATTCGAAAGATCCTTGAGGATGACACCTCCATTAAGAAAGGATGAGAGCTGACTGATCACATAGATGACCTCGCCGCACGTAACACTTTCCACATCACGCAAGGCGAGCACCTACCATCTGACATCTGGCCGGGCCTGGTCGACCCGCCACCCCGGTATGAGATCATGGTCTCATCGAACCGCGATCTTGCGCCATCGGCCCCCGAAACCGGTGAGCAGCAGCATGGCAAACGAGATGCCGACGTTGAGGAGATCAAACGGCGCATCCGAGACATCAGCATCCCGGCGCTTCCAGACGATGTTGTCGATGCAGCGGTCCGTCGTATGGAGAAGAGACGAGCATGATGACGAGCTGATTACGAATCGCGGAGTTCACTAAGAAAGGGTAAGTATTAAATTGTTTGGGTTGCACCACAGTGAAGTTCCTCGGGCATTTTTTTAGTAGACCATTGGCGCATGGGATTTTTCGCAATGGAAATGGTTGGGGCGAATTAGGAATAATCAGTCACAAGCGGAAAGGTAAGTTAGACGGAACATGCAGTAGGGCGCCTCGGCCACTTTTATCCTTTTTTTTTTGAAAGTCGACGGGATAGACCGAGATAACTGAGCATACACTGTATGTACGCACGCGCGCTATATACCCCTCTCTTGAAATCCAATCATGGCAAATGAACAGAGACGTCTCATAAGCTTCAGTGATGTAAATGCCCCCCAAACGCCTCGTTATATGCAAGTAACCCACAATGCCCATACTCATCAAACCAACGATGCTTTTGTCCTCCATACTTCTTCCAGGGGAATCTATTGAGAATACCTGTTCGTAAACGGAAGGGTCAACAGCTCACTCTCACAGAATCATTTCTTCCCTTTTGAGCCGCCCTTGACCAAGCTCTTCTTGACGTGCTTGGGCATCTTTGTCTTCCTCTTCTCGCGCTTCTCCTCCTTGACGGCCAGCTTATGGGCCTTTTTCTCCTCCTTGTCCTCGAACCGCTTGCCGCGCGGCTTTCCCTTGGCCTTCCACTCCTTCTCACCATCCGCGTCTTCTCCTGATTCGCTGCCATTTTCGCTATCGTCCTCCTCGTCATCGTCATCGTCCTGCTCGCCATCCGCGTCGCCCTTCTTAGCAAGCAGATTCTGGTAGACTAGGCTATCTCCCTTGCCAGCACCGACGAGCTCGGCATCGCGCTCGACGTCGTACACCTGCTCGAGGGTCTGGGGAATGTACTGCTTGCGGAAGACCTCGTTATCCACCTCATCATCCTTGATCGCGCCATCCTCTCCCTCCCCACCCTCATTCCTCTTCTCGTACAGCGCCTCCAAATCCTCCCGCATGCGCTCCATCTCCGCGCTAGCCTCGGGGTCGGTGATGAATCCGAAAATGGTGCGGTCGGGCAGGACGTCGACGCCGCGGGCGCCGCGGAAGAAGTCCGACACGTTCTTGATATCCATGCGGAGGAACTCCAAGGCGCGGGGGTGGTCGTGCTCGACGGATTGCGACACATCAATGACGCAGAGCTTGCCGTCATGGTACAGCAAGTTGTACTCGCTCAGATCCGCGTGCACCAGGCGGCACACCTGGTACATCAGGCGCATGTACGACACCAACTGAATGTACAAGTCCCGCCAGCGGCGCTCCACCTCGTCATGGTCCTCGACGCCGAAATCCGCCGCAACGTCGCGGAGGCGCGGCGCCGGCCACCCTTTGCGGTCGCCGATGAAGCCCATGACGAGGACGTGCAGGCGCAGGTGCAGCGGCTCCGGGCAGGGGATGCCGGCAGCGTGCAGGCGCTTGAGGTTGCGCATCTCCTTCTCGGCCCAGACCTTCACCATGGCGCGGTTGTTGCTCTTGCTGTAGCCGCCGCGGAAGCGGTACTCGCCCGTCACGTACTTGTCCCTGTCCTTGAACACGAGGATGCTCGTCTTGTACACCTTGATCGCACGGTGGAGGGGTGGCGAGTCGGGGTTCTCGTCGTTGAGGGTCAGCGCGTGATAGACGTTGGCTTCCTTGCCCGTCGACACGCAGCCGTGGATCTCGCTGACGATGCCGCGGTTGATCATCTGCAGGAGCAGCATGCGCGTGCGCGGGTCGAGGACCTGCTCGGATGTCGCGCGGTCGGCCTTGTCCTTACCGCCGTCATCTTTGCTGCCCTTGCCGCCGAAGCGCGGGTCGTCGAGTTTGATCTTGCTGGCGTGCACCGAGAGCGAGCGGATCTGGTCGTCGATGGCGGACTTGGTGTTGGCCGAGGGCTTGAGCGGCGCTTGCGGATTGGTCTTGGGCTTGTAGGCGGCGGGGATGCTGGGGTCGTTCAGCTTGCGCTGCCGGTTGTAGGATTTAGTGAAGTCGTTCGGGTTCGCGGCGCTGAGGGCGTCGGCGGCGAAGTCGTCGTCGGCCTCCTCGCCCGAGGCCTCGTCGAAGATGTCGTCGTAGTCCTCGCCGTCGGAGAATTCGTTGGTGCCATCGGCGGGCTGCGTTTCGGTCTGGGGTGCGGAGGAGAGGGAGACGCCGCCGTCGGGCTCGGGCTCGTAGCCTCGGTGGGGGACGTAGTCGTGTGTGGGCTCGTGTGCCGCCGCCGGAGATGGGTCTTGCGACGCCATAATTGTATGTGATTTCGTGAAACTTCGCTCGGCTCAAGGGAGATATATATGCGCAATTCCTAGGAGTGGAGGTAATCAATTTGCTAGTAAATTGAGGATCGGGAACAAGGTTTCCAGGTGTGGCGGCGCGAGAGTGCGGGCGGCGATCTCAGAAAATTCACGGCTTCGGCGTCATAGCTGTGCCCCGCGCTAGCCGATCCGGGAAAGCGGACATGGCTGGGATGCCGACATGAGTATAACCATGCTCCATGAACAATTCAGAAAAGCTTGCATTGACAAAATCAGTTTGATGATTTTGCAATGGCAATCACAGTTATATATAAGGAATCCGAACATCTGCTTGGATGCAAGTGTTCAGGCTAACTGACTACTACACCTCCGAAGGATTCTTCACCTCCCACGGAAAGCGCGTAGCAAATCAGTTTTGCGCCAACATTGCCTAACAGACTACCTCGAATCACTCTCAGAGAAGGGACTATAAGCCAGAATATTCGTTCTCAAGGTCACAAATGGCTCGTGGGACGAGTGGGAGGCACATACTAGGTGTTGATCGACATAAAGTTGCTTGCTGGACTTCCCGATTCGGACATCAAGAGCCTTGATATAGATGAATTCAAATGTACGATTCTTAATGAGTACTAATCAGCTCTTGAATCATATATACACAAGCTTGCCATGATAATGTGCGAAAGTGAGCGTGAATCATCTACAGTCGCTTGAGATCAACATGTTCACGCCAGGACACAGAGTGAACATCTCATATCCACCCCGGACGCGTAGATTCCCAAAAGAGAAGTCGCAGCTAGCACCGCTAAGCCTATCTGCGATTCATACTGTGCCTTCTATTCACGCGCGCACACACGCCAAATATCTTGCCCACACACTCCCCCCAAAACCTTCATCAACACCACCAACTCCGCACCCCCAACGAACGAAACCAACAATGTCGACCCTCCCACCCCCGCCCGCCTCCCTCGAAATCAACATGTTCAACTGGCACAGCGCCACCGCCCTCGCCTACGCAGCCAACGAGCACAAGCACGCGCGCGCCTGCGGCCGGCTGGCCATCTGGATCGACGGCTCGGTGACGCACGTGCGCAGCGCGACGGGGTTCGCGTACCAGCAAGTCGTCGACTTCGAGACGGGCGCACGCGAGTGGCTGACGCGCGGCGTGCGGCACGCGTCCGACGGCGCCGCGTCGCCGGAGGCGGCCGAGTTCTGGGGCGTGGGGTACGCGCTGCGCGACATCGCGCTGCCGATCCTGGAGGAGGACCCGGTCAACGGGGACGGCGTCACGGCGGTGGCCGTCTACACGGACAGCATGTGGGTGGCGAAGAAGCTGTCGCAGGTCGAGGGCAAGGACAGGAGCACGTGGGCGTGGGCGGACGAGGGCCTGCGGCAGGTCTACCGGGACATCGAGCTGCTGGCGGAGCGGTTCGGCGTGCGCGTCGAGGTCAACTGGGTGCCCGGCCACAGCGGCGTCGACGGCAACGAGCTGGCCAACTACGTGGCTCAGTCGACCACGGGCGCCTCGACGCAGAACATGGGCGCGCGGGCCTTGGTGCAGAGGAAAAGGATGGAGGATCTGGTGCGTCAGCGCGACGTGCGTATGCGTGCGGGAGAGCATAGGCGGCGCCAGCAGCGTGAGCAGCGCTTGAGAGATTGTAAGTTCATCTTCCTTTGCCAATTCCCTTTTAGGAAGGAGATAACTTCAAGCGCAGTATTGAAGTGTGGGGAGAGGATTATTCGAGTGCTGGTAGGCCAACTTAGGCAACCCCTTGGCCAAGGGCCATTTACCGGTAAGAACTATGCTCACATGCAATCGCAGCCTGGCACTGATCGAACGATGAAGATAGGTCCAGGTTTCCGTGTTCAGCTTTCCGGTTTCTCTTTCTCCCGCCATCACGACACCACAATCCCATTCAGGAGAAGACAAACTTTTTTCATTTCCCACCAATTTCAGGCACGCGTGCAAGCACGCCAACAAATCATCACCAATCCCCCTCTCATGCTATGCAAAAACCGACCCCTTACCTACCTACTCACCCGTCATCCCTTTACAAACAACAACGACAACCCCTAAAACATGGAAAAAGGGGTATATGCTCAAAGCCAGCATCACTCTGAACCAAATGGATTCCTACAAAGAAATAGTCCCTCGGCCCGTCCCAACAAGCACGACCCACGCCCAATACTTTTTTCAATTATTACACATGTCCCATGCATGGCATCAAGAGAAAGAGAGATAGAGAGATTTAATCCTCGGTGAGGTCACCATACTCCCAGATGCCCCTCCTCTCCGCCTTGGCCTCCTCCTCCTTGGTCTTCAGTACCTTCAGCGCATCGCTGTATGAACGCTCCCAAGCCTTCAGCTTCCGCGGAACCATAGCATAGCCGCCAGCGATGATGTCCGCATTTATCGTGTCCGCAGAATTTTTGCTGCCGACGTCGAACAGCGTGACATACAGAGTGTTGTCTTGGATGTGATCAACGTTAGCAACCATCTGGCGGCCGGCCGTCTCCTGGGAGATGAAGTCGACAGCGTCGCGGAGATAGTCGGCAGTGGTAGGGAACTGCAGAAGGGAGAGGACGGCATCGACGGCCTGGGCCTTCAGGGTCTGAGTGCTGAACTTGGCATCGAGCTGGCGAAGGCGAGAGTAGGGGATACGCTCCGAGTTGCCGTAATCAATGTAAAGCACCTCGACCTGCTTGGCCTCGCGGTCGTTACGGCGCACTCTCGCACGGTACCATTCATCATCCTCGGTAAACTTTGCCGATACAAAGTCACCAGCCTTGACAGATTCGATCGGCCTGTCGTTGGCCTTGTTGAGGTGGAAGTTGCGGAAAGAATTCATGAGCTCGGTCAGGGCAGTTGTGCCGGAGCCAACCTCCTGGATCTTCAGACGACAAGTCTCCTCGTCGACGTGGGTGACCAAGACATCACGGAAATCCTTGCGGCGTTCGACCGCTTCGCCGTTGCCATTCGCGCCGTTGGAAACCTCGGCCAGAGAAGCGCCCTCATCTTCCTCATCCTGAGACGGGTCCCAGTTTTGCCACAGGCCCTTGCGAGCCTCCTTGGCCTTCTTCTCAGCAGCAAAGAGTTCGGTGGCGTTGCCGGACTTTTCCGCGGAGTATGCGTGAACGGATGCAAGACCCTCCTCGACCAACAGCTTGGCGAAGCTCTCACGGTTGATGTAGAGCGTGCCAATGAAACCGCCAACCTTGTCACAGTCTTCGACATCAATCTCAACATCACGCTGCTGGCAGCGTTTGTTGGCAAAGTCATGGGCTTCCTGGCCAAAAGGCTCGCTCTTCTCATTCGGGTTCCTGGCGGATCTAGGGGCGCGAATGCCAGACAGGACGAAGGTGAGCTTTGCGTTCTCGCGGGGCACAAGAACAGTGAAGCGCGAGCCAGACTTGACGAAATCAACGATGGCAGGTACCCTCCTCTGCCTCGAAAGGAGAGTGAGCTGCCTCTTAGCCTTCTCCAAGCTCTCGGAGTAATCCACGTATTGCTTGGCGGCCGGAGCCTTTGCTGACCACATGCCACGGCCCTCCTGTTGAGCTTCCTGCTCCGCCAATTGCAGGTCGTCATAAATAGGGCTGCGGTCCGAGTCGTCCGCACGGTGCCTGATCACAGAAGCGAAGCCGTTCTCAACCAGCAGAAGGGCGATGTTCTTGCCGTTGAAGGAAACCGTTGCCATCTCGCGCTCGTCGTAACCATCCGACGGCGGGCGCTTGCCGTCGATCCTGACCTTGACGTGCTTGCCAATCAAACGCTTACGAAGGAACTCCTTGGCCTCCGCTTGCCAGGGAGCTTGCTTGGGATCAGAGGGCTTGGGTTGCCTTACACTGCTCAAGTTGACGCGCTTCTCGGCACCGGCCTTGTTGCGCAGGAAAAGCGTATCGGCACTCTGGATCCTGCTAACAGTAGCTTCGACCTCTCCTGCGGCACTCTGCTTGGGAGCAACGTGACCCTGGAAAACGCCGACCCTCTTCTCCTTCGCAGCTCTCTCAGCCTGTCGCAGCGCGGACATCTGGGTTCCAAGAAGTGTAGTGTGTTGGTCCATGCAGCGGGCAAGACCGGCTTCGAGCAGGAACGGCGCGACGTTACCACGCTGAGGGTGCTCAACGTTGCCGACGACTTGGTTTTGCGGACTCAGGCCGAGGGGAGTGAATTTGATGGTGCGCTGCAGCAGACGAGACTCGATGAATGTTTGCGCTTCGTCGCCGAAAGGTTCTGCGGGTTGCTCCTTGCCGTCGGAGGGGTTTGTGCGCTTCGTGGAGGGCGAGCGGATACCAGCGATGAGGACCATAGTTTGCACATGTTGCGTAGATGATAGCAAAAGGCGCGCAATGAGACGATCGCCGCTGAGAACCTTCTCAACAATAGCTACTTCATGTCAGCCACAGTTGTATCGCAGAGTAACAGTCCCAGCTTACCGTCAAGCTTCTTGCCCTTGTTGCTCTCCAAGAAGCCTTTAGGATCAGGCAGGTCGTAGGACGTGTCAAGGCGGCTCGTGGTCTCTGACCAGACGCCCTTAGAATCGGCCTTGGCGCGCGCTTCGAGGACTTGGAGTTTTTCTACTATCGCTTGCGAGGCGTCGGAGTCGTTCTTGCGGTCGGCGTCGTCGCGGAGCTTGACCCAACCCTCGGCCACAGCGCCGTCGGGCAGAGTCAGACCACCAGGCAAGCTGATGATGCCATAGTCACGCTTCGTGGTAGGAATGGTGTAGAGGACCTTGAATTGCACGACCTTTCCGACCAAGATACGGCGCAGGAATTCGCGAGATTCAAAGGCGAAGGGCTGTTGAATAAATTCGTGTGAGCATGATTTTCCCGTCACATTTGCGAGCCATTGCCGCAAGTAGCTGCGACAAGTGCCCTCGGTCGGCAGCTGGCAACTGAAGGAGGCACAGGGGCATGTAGAGACTCGACAAGGGTGTGACTGACCTCGTCGCCCTCCCTCCTTATCCTCGGGGCAGAGACGAAGGCGAGACTCAGAACGCGCTCTTGCTTCGGATTGTTCACGTTGTGTAGTACGACCGTGTCACCGGAGAGGACAGATTTGACCATAGCCTGGTAGAGAGCCATGATGAAGTTCGGGACGATGCAGCTGCAGGCGCAATGGGTCAGCCCAGTCACTTTGCAAGCTATAGCTCCTGGATAAAGTTGGCGTGACACTTACTTGAGCTGAAACCGTGGGGGCGAGCGGGCGGAAGCCAGGCAAAGATGCCAATTGAGGTATTGAGGTTAAAAAAGGAGCGAGGTACAAGGTGCAACTTTGAGGGGTGCAGTGGAAGCAAAGTTGCGGGCGGAGGATGTGTGTTGCGGAGAGCGAGTCGTTGCGGCGAATGGAGCTGTGGGGTTGAATCTGGCCTTTTCGGCGTCGTCACTGGCAAGGGTAGCGCACGCGAGCTGGCCCTTACCGTGCCCGCCGCCACCGCGTCTCGGAGCTCCTGTCGGCCACCTCATCTGCAAAGCTCTGGGTGCGCTTTCACCGCCCGCAGAACTGACATTCAGTGCTAAGTCCCCGGCAGTGAATGCTTCCCACGAGCACAGCATTCATAAGTGCGACCTGAGCCATCACGGGCACTTGTGCCGGCAAATCAGTAAGATCACAGCTCACACCCGAGAGAAATATCTTAGATTCACCAATTTGATTTTTACTGCCTATTTACTACTAGTCATCAAGCACATACCGCAGCATCCAATGTACTGTGGCAACATGGAGCTCGTGAAGCTTGTTTTGGCATCGTCAAAAAACTGTTTAAGCAGAGATACCAATGACACCTGGACAAGAGAATCGTTAGCAGCAGGCTCCCCCATTCGAATGTTGTTGGGTACTTACCGCAGGCAGGGCGGGGACCAGCGTTGCCGGTCTTCTTGGACTCCTCGTTGCCACCCTTGCCGAGATCGTCGGTGCCGCCGTGGACGACGACGGTGCGGCCGATGATGCTCTCGGCACCGATCAGCTTGATCAGCTTGTCGGTGGTGGAGCCGACGGCGTTGCCCTGGCCATCAGTCTTGACGTTGCCAAGGTCACCAACGTGGCGGTCCTCGTCGGTGGGAGCACCGTGACCTTTGCTGTGAGGGTTGACTGCGCGCTCCCGTCAGTGTCCGCTCCTTCCCGCTCGGGTATCGACGTTGTGTCAGGGATTCTTACAGTGAGGGCCGGCGGAGGTGCAGCCGTTGGTGTTGTCACCGAAGGCGTGGATGTGCATGCCACGCTCAGCGTTGGCGTCGTTGCCGCTGATGTTCCATGAGATGGTGGTAGGAGCGGACTCGGACTCCTGCTCGAAGGTGACGGTGCCCTTGACGGTAGAGTCACCACGGACGACTGCGACTGTTTTTGTTCAAAAAGTCATGTCAGCTGCTGCTTGTACTGCTGCCAAGGGCACCATGATGGCGGAACGGCGCGACCGACGGGTGTCAATCCCGTCGAATCCCAGCCCCACGAGTCCCTAGCCGTACGGTAATGATCGTTTTGGGCACCTTGAACCATCAAGGTGCCGCTCGACGTTCCTAGATGGGCCAATTGGACTCCAGGATGGGTGAGGCAAGCACTGTTCGGTCGAAGAACATGCTCAAACCGCCTCAACTCGCCGCTGCGGCTGCCCCACTTCAAGCAAGAGCATGCGTAAAGTACAGCCAAGCGAAAGAAAGTTACAAGACTTACCGGCCTTGACCATTTTGACGGATTTGATGCTTTCTTTGGGGGTTTGATGTGAAGATTGACAACTTTTGCTGATGGAGAAGATGGGAGAAAGTGAGCGACCCGCTGCGACAGTCTTCTTGTGCGGGGCTTCGAGCTCCCACCTCGCTTTCGTCATCAACAAGTCACGTATCTCCGACAGCTTCCAGCCAATCACAAGCTCCGATGCCCGCAGGGGTCCACCCTCGCGCCTTACGCAGCCCCGACTGCCGAAGGTTGTTTGGCCAGACTCCTTTCATCTCATAAGCTGCACAGTCATGGCATCAAAAATCGTCTATTTTGCTTGCGAGCGAATAATCATCTGCTAACTAAGGGGTTTATCATCAATTGCCTAACATCATCGGAATGATTGTCCCAACGTCCATTAACCGTAACATGCATTTTAGAGTTCCCCTCCCGATATCGGAACAATTTACGACTTCTCAATCTTCTCCTTGAGGATGTTCTTGAGGGTAACGGCGTCAGCCGCGAACTTGGAGATACCCTCGCGGAGCTTCTCGACGGCCATCTGCTCCTCGTTGAAGTCGAAGCGGAAGGTGGCCTCGTCGTTGATGTAGGTCTTCTTCTCGATGTTGAGGCTGGAAGCGTTGGAAGCATCGAGCTTCTTGGGGACGGCCTCCTGGGAGTTGTAGAGATCCTCAAGAAGGTTGGGCTGCGTTCTGTCAGTATTCGTTTCTTTCGCCAGTTCTCAGTATCGGGCGAACATACGGAGATGGTAAGGTAGTCGCAGCCAGCGAGCTCGGTGATCTCGCCAACGTTGCGGAAAGAGGCACCCATGACGATGGTGTTGTAGCCGTACTTCTTGTAGTAGTTGAAGATGGCCTGGACGCTCTTGACACCAGGGTCCTCGGAAGCGCTGTACTCCTTCTTGGTGGCGGCCTTGTACCAGTCAAGGATACGGCCGACGAAGGGGGAAATGAGGAAGGCACCGGCCTCAGCGGCAGCAATGGCCTGGACCAGCGAGAACATGAGAGTCAGGTTGGTGTTGATGCCGTACTTGCTCTGCAGGATCTCAGCAGCCTTGATACCCTCCCAAGTGGAGGCAATCTTGATCAGGATGCGGTCCTTGGAAATACCCTGCTCCTTGTACAGCTGGAAGACGGTCAGCACACAGAAAAAGCGCAATATTTGGGGGAGCACGTACATCGATGATGCGCAGCGCTTTTTCGACCGAGGCCTTGGTGTCGAAGGAGAAGCGGGCATCGACCTCAGTCGAGACCTTTCCGGGGATGAGCTTGAGGATTTCCTTGCCGAACTGGACAAGGAGGTTGTCGAGGGTGGCATCGACCTGGTCATCGATGCTGCCGCCCTTGGACTTGCCGTAGGCAACGGCAGCGTCGATGAGCGGGGCGTAGTCGGGCTTCTTAGAAGCAGCGAGGATCAGGGAGGGGTTGGTGGTGGCATCCTGGGGGTTGTACTTGGAGATGGTGGCGAAGTCACCGGAGTCGCAGACAACGGTCTGTAGAAGATTGCATTGCATCAGTAGAGCTCTCAAGACAAAGGCTGCGCGAAAAAAATGTTGGGTTGCGGGAGGCGCGGCGGGCAGGCCGGCGACCGCGGGGTAAGTTGCGCGACGAGACGGGGCGGGGCAGACTCACGGTGCCAGAGGCCTTCAATTGTTCGAGAGAGCTAGGCATTGTGATGGAGTTGGAGTTGTGGATGTTTAGCAGAAAGGGTATGTGACAGAGAGCTGAAGATGATGATGGAGTATGTTGAGGGGCGCAGGATTAATAGGGCGGGCTGGTGGGGTTTTGTGAGCGACCACTATGTCACAGGGTGGCGCAAGGAGCACCGGCGGGTGGAAGAACGGCGGACCGTTGCAGGGAAATGAATGGCCGCGCGCACGTCAATCGCCGCCGCCGCCACCGCTTTGCAGGCTCTGTCAGCGACCGGCCCTCGCCCTGGACCGACTGTTCTCCGGTGCTGCTCCCACTTGCTCCCTTTGTCCCGCCGCGCCGCCTCACGTCGGCTCCCAAAGTTCGCCGTAGCGCCCACCGGCATCTTTCTCCGCGGCCGCCTGGAAACCCTTTCGCGACACCTTCCGCCGCATGTACCAACCAGCAGCCACCGTCGCTTTCTGCCAAGCGGACGCGGATAAAGCGTCCGCAGCACCAATAAGGGAATCTCCCGGCGCTTCCGCGGCAACTGGTCATTCGATACGACTGCTAGCCCGTCCGATCCTTCTGGATGGGTCACCGCTCGCCGTGCGGCCAGCCTCTCCGACCACGCAACGCATCGGCCTCCGCTCACTGGCCAAACATCCCAGCCCTCTGTGACGTCTTGCTCCATTGTCATCCCGACCCATCCGCTTCATAAGCTGTGAGGCCCTCCATGAGAGCCTAGACGACAAATTGGTAATTGCCTCGATTTTCCTTCCAACAAACTAATCTTTGACGACGCCTTCGAGGAAAACGCCTGTCCGTCACGGCTTTGGGCTCACAAGCGTTGTCTATGGGCCAACGCATTGACTGGGAATTTTTCCATCTGGTGACCAGCGATAAAGCTATATCGCTCGGCCTTCATCCTTCTGAGTCTGTATCCTCACCTATCGTGACTGGCATGCCGCGCTGCAGTTTTTCCGCCACGCTTTAGCCTTGACACCTGCGGTTTTTTCTGGTAAACAGCCGGCCAACCGCAACCTCAGGCCTTGGGTGTGCTCTTGTTGAAGTCCACCGCCTCAAATTCTCAATATTTTCGTCCTAATTTTTTACCAAAAGAATATCTTGGAATTTCTCTCATGTTTTCTTCTTTTTCGCCAAACGTTCCTGTTAGGGCTCAGGGCTCACACCTCAGAACGAGATGTATCAAGTCCCTTACCAAGTCCCTCTTAACCACCGCAGCCTGAGGATTATTTTTACGAAACGCCTCGACGCTCAATGCCACACAGCTGCGTAATTGATTGCTATCAAGAGAGCGGTTGGAATGCACCAGGACTATCGCACATTAAGATTTCAGCAGAGCTTCCTTTAAGACCCATTACTACAGAGGGCCTCTCCCTAAGACGAACTCAATGTGAGCGGATGAAGATATTCGGTTCTTGCCGATGCTACAGGGCAGATCGAGCCCTATTGCGCATTCTCCATTCGGGATCGAGGCTGGCAACACTGGCTCGTTGTTCAAGCGGATATGCTCTGTGAGATCCAGATGCAGAGCTAGCAACTGGCAGTTTCAGAGGACGGTGCAGAGTCTTTCTCTTAGAGGTTTTCGGGTTCAGGTCGAGCCCGCACATGCTGGTACGCGCAACAGCAAAGCGGAGTTTTTTTCCATGCCTCCGTTTCTCACTGCTACCATGGCCATATCAGAGTATTGGAGAGGGGAAGATCGGGTGCCCGCGTTGATGCAGAATCTCAAAGACTTAGGACCGATCATCAACATCTGTGGGCATAACGCTATGCAGGTGCATAGTAGGATGAAATTTTGGCCGAAGGATGAGACATGCATTGGATTTCATCTTAACACCCTACAAAAATTCCGCGCGTCGCTATACGGGCGTTTCCCAGCTGACAGGATCGTCAGGGAAGAGACCAGCCATTATGGTGAGAAGCCAATCACACGTTGTCCACTCCGACATGCATGCACCAGCCTCCGCCACCAACATGATCTGCGCTATTGAGGAGCTGCAAAGCGTCTTGGATTGAGCGACAAGCCATACAGCCAGCACGGCAAGTTCCTTCCTAGACCTACGGAATGGGTATCTACGTACATCCTTCAAGGTAAATGCTGCGAGGCTGTTATCATACGTGTCGTACGTGTCGCGGTGTGATGTGTCCTAATGAGGTAGACAACCAGATTGCTTTCTTGCTCCGCATGCCTTGTCTAGAGCTTAACGGAATCAATTAAGCGTGGGTACGGCGACTTTTGACGCCTGCCCAACCACAATAGTCTCAGCCTTGTTTTGCCCAATTCAGCTGCGAGTCCTCGCAATCGAAACTATATTTGGATTCTTCAGGAAACAGCAAACGGCTTTGAGCCGCGAGGTGATCTTCGCACAGGGACCGGGCCGACCTCCATGGATCATTCGGGTCTCGACATCATTCCCGTGCGGGCGACTACGGCGAGGTGAGCCGGAGACCGGGTTTGTGGCAATGTGACTATCTCCGGAAGCGCAAATCCCGGTAAACAAGCAACCAGTAGCCGTTGGCAGCGACCGAAGCAATGCACCAAGCTCTAACCGAAGGCGTCCTTCCCGTCCACCGTAGCCGCATCGAGTAAAAGTCGCGACTTTTCTGGATCCCACGTCCACAAGCGAATGTCGTTTCATCCAGTAAAACTGCCTGTTGCCCTCCGAACCCGAGAGCGAGGGGCGTAAGGTGGTGCCTTGCTTACTTCTATGTTCAAAGGCTGAAGGAATGACTGTGCGTGTCTCGAAGGCTGTGGAGTATATGTAACAATAGCCTCCTGGATCCTTTCATTCCTCAACTACCAAGGCTCAGCTTCTTTGTTCGTGACGTTCTCTCTTCGTCATTAATTTTCTTCGACCAGATCGCCACTGAAGCTCATTTCTCCACGCAATTTTCTCCGCGTTCTATTCCTATCAAGCTATCAGCTCTTTCAGCCTCGCCATGTCGGCAGGTTCCCATCTTCCAGCACTGCTGCTCTCCCGCGCTGAAGCTAACATTTCTCGCGGCAATGCAACCTACAATGAGTGGAAGGACTACCGCGATCACTGCACGATCGACACCTGTCCGTTCGATCTTTCATATTGGGCATACCGACCTTCGCTGGCCGCCAACAGCACGTTTCTAGCCATTTTCGCCCTTTCTCTCCTGTTTTTCCTCTTGCAGGGTATCTTCAGCAAGCGTTTCCTGGGATTCACCATTGCAATGGTATCCGGAGATATCCTCGAGGTTTTGGGTTATGTGGGAAGAGTGATGAGCTACTACAATCCGTTCAAAGAGGTAGCGAGTCTTACGGTTTCATACCAAGGCACACGAAATGCTAACCGTTCAAACTGCAGGACGGCTTTCTCATGCAAATCGTCTGCCTGACGATCGCGCCTGCGTTCATGGCCGCAGGCATCTACTTCTGCCTCTCCCGGATAGTCATGACCTTCGGCGCCCAGAACTCCCGCATCGCACCCCTCTCCTACCCGCGCATCTTCATCCCCTGCGACGTCATCTCGCTCCTCCTGCAAGCAGCCGGCGGCGGTCTGGCCTCCGCGCAATCGCACGCCGACAAGGACCCCACCGTCGGCAACAACATCATGATTGCCGGCCTGGCCTTCCAGGTCGCGACCCTCTTCGTCTTCATCCTTTTGGCTACGGACTTCAGCGTTAGGACGTTGCTGCGTGTGCGCCGGTTGGGAAAGGAGCAGGCATTGGATCCGAAGCACGAGCAGCTGCGGAACAGCTGGGCATTCAAGGGATTCTTGGTTGCACTGGCCTTCGCGACGCTGTGCATTTTCACTCGAAGTGTGTATCGTGTGGCGGAGCTGAGCGAGGGCTGGACGGGACACTTGATCGAGACGCAAAAATACTTTATTGGGCTGGAGGGCGCGATTGTGGGAGCGGCGATGTTGAGTCTGAATGCGTTCCATCCGGGCCTCTGCTTCAGAGAGGGTTATGAGGAGCGGAAAGGCTGGGGATTCGGGAAGAGTAAAGCATCCGGATAGTGGAGTGAAGGCCGGACGTCTTTCATTTTATGCGGAGTTCTGAGATAGGATATCAAGATTTTCTCGACGTCTGTTGTATACTCTGTCCCCACGAAAACCCACTCAAGGCCTGGACTCTATCTCTATTTTCTGGTCAGGTAAGTTCTTTGTAACGGCCGCATCGGGATATTTTAGACATATAGTGAACCTTGAGCGAACATCAGCACTAGATTTCTTGTACACCTCCACAGCAGCACTTCTACCTTTTGCAGGATTTTATTTTCCACACGACTCAAGGTTACAATATTAGCTACGCTACTCAAACTACAATTCAAAGATCAAATGTCCTTTCAAACACCTTGGCAGCAAAGCTTGGCGGGCTTTTTTATTCATACGGATGCTTAAGCCCCGCAAGCATGTGCTAACGCGTGCGCCACAGTACCTTGTCTCATAAATTGCTGTATAACCAACTCTAACGTCGCTACCTCCGGAACCTGGAGACACCTTCCTAATCGAGCTCGCTTTTTCTCGTATTGGACTGGATTCCGTCGCTGTCATCCACCGGACCCCGCGTTTACCCCGTAATTCCGGTGGATATCCCTGCCAAAATTCATATGTGGGGCGAGTGTTTCTCAGTGGGCCCACCGCAAAAGTACAGGAAAACATAGGCGCCATATCGAAAACAGACGCCACAATGGAGGTCACGAGGACAGGCGACTGAGTAGTATGAGACCGGAGTAATATACCGCGCCGGCACCGCGCTGCGTCGAGCCTACGGCAAGCCGATTCGCGGAAACCCAGCCTCCAGCCTCACCGGCCTGTACAAGACGTCCAGATTCAGGACTTCACCATGGCTGATTCGCGGAAATGCGACGGGCGAGCTAACCTCCAATTGCGGGTAACTGCCGTCTTCGGACGCCATTTTACCCAGACCTCGCCATAAAAGGAGTTGCAAATCGTCGCCATGTTGAGGAAGACGTGCGCGCTGCTCTTCCTGCCACATCGGACAACAATGAGGCCGCTCACTTCGCTGATTTGCTGGGTCCTCTGGGCTCAAGCCCACCTCGTCGGAGCCGCATCTTATTCGAACCCGCTCAAGAACCCCAATGGCTCGGATCCGCATATCGTCTGGTCTGGGGGTTACTACTACCTGATGACGACCACCTGGACCAATCTGCAGATCACCCGGGCGACGACGCTGAACGGACTGAAGACGGGAGAGACGAAGGTTGTGTGGACGGACACGAACTCGGCGCGCTGCTGCAACGTCTGGGCTCCGGAACTCCACTACTTTGATGGAATGTCAGTATAACGAAGGTCAATGATGACCAACGCAGACACTTACACGGGACACAGCTGGTACATCTACTACACCGCCGGAAACAGCGCGAACCTGGACGGCCAGCGCCCCCACGTGCTTAAGGGTAAGCTTCGAAGCGTATACACCGCGCACAAACAACTGACAAAGCCCCGCAGGCGGCGCCACCCCCTGGGACAGCTGGAGCTACCTGGCCCAGCTCGGCAACACGTGGGGCATCGACGGCACGATCCTGCGCTTCACGTCGGGCAACTACTTCGTCTACTCGTGCATGAGCAACAGCCTGCAGTCGCTGTGCATCGCGCCGCTCAACTCGCCCGGCAGCATCGGCACCGCCAAGGTGCTCTCGCAGCCGACCGCCTCGTGGGAGACCGTCGGCGCGCCGGTCCAGGAAGGCCCCGCCGCCATGTACCACGGCGGCAAGACCTTCCTGACCTACTCGGCCAGCTACTGCTGGACCTCCAGCTACCAGCTCGGCCTCCTCACCTGGAACGGCGGCGATCCGACTTCGTCGAGCAGCTGGGTCAAGACGGGCCCGGTCTTCAAGTCGGCGAACGGTAATTATGGAACTGGCCACAATGGGTATGCTCGCTCTCTTGATTAAGTCATTGTTGAGTCTGGGCTGACATATGAGAACAGTTTCTTCCAGAGCCCCGATGGCACGGAAATTTGGAATGTGTATCACGCAACCTCGAACAGCGGCGGTGCGTGCGATGGCAACAGGTACACGATGGCGCAGAAGGTCAACTGGAACTCCGACGGGTCGCCCAGCTTTGGCACTGCAGCTGCCCTGGGCACGACTCTCACTGGACCTTCTGGAGAATAGTTTTATTCATCTACATGGAGTTTTTGTTGAGTGGAGAGGTTGTGGTGAGAAAAGCAAACAGGACGTATTCAGATATCCGGATCGGATCAATGGTTGACGGGGCTGGCGAGTCCTCTCTCCACCTCGGGGACCCTATCTGTAGAGAAACTCAGTTGTCCCAATCGCTCTATGTGCCCTGATGATCGAAGGTGGTGTTCGACGGTTCATCCCGTCCGATGAATCCCGTTTGCTTGGGAAGCATCAACTGCCCTTATGAGCATGCAGCTCTCTGGTCGAGGTTATCAGTGCTCTGACAGATGAGGGTTAGCTTACCGTATGCGTTCGTGGTGCCATTTTCATCGTATTCGTTCTCACTTCCGTATAATCCAACGGATCTCTAGCAAATACCGCTGAATTCATAGGACGGCATGCCGCAAATTACATTGAGGTCATTGCAAACCCTTTAGTCTTCTTTCCCGTACTCCATGAAACTGTGGCAGGACTCAGACTTCGGTCATAGAATGCTCGTCCTTACAACATACATGATTGACAACTCTGCTTTGCTCCGGATCTATCTTGACGTTAGCCTATTTCCACAAACACATAGTAAGATGTGTGCCTGTTTCAGTTCCTCCACCTCACAGCTCTCGGAACAGAAACGTCCATTTCCTTCTCTCACGTTAGCGCCTCTATTTCAACCATTAGGGGTAGGAATATGATTACCTGTGTAACATGCATTGAACTTTTGAATTTCTGGAAGTCTTTAACTTGAAGACATCTTGAATATTTTGAGGAGGAATAAAACGTGTCTCAACACGGTATATATGTTGCTTCGGTTGCAACTGAAGCTCCGCGGTAAAGGAATTGTTGGCCATTCTTGGCTTGACCGATCCTGCTTTGTTAGAGTTGAACAACAGAAGGTTGTGGCCAGGGTGGCGGACGTCTCGTCTCGTCTCGTCATGACCCTCTGACGCTAACGGACGCCGCCCAAGGCATGACGAGGACGGACGGACGCCGACTAAGCACCGTTGACGGTGAAGTGACGAGATATAACGCCTGCTTAGTCATAGTATTGAATTTCTTAGAGAAGGATAGTCACCCACCATACCAATTTCTCACCACTGAAGACTAATTTAACGATGATATATATTAAGCGTATTAAGCCTTAGAAGGCTAAGATAACTTAATCTTTTTATTAAGTACTTTCTTTTTAAGGTCCTCTTATGTCTTTTTATATATATAGAAGTTAAATCACTTATTACATATATAGCCATCCGTCATCTGTCGTCAATGACTCGTCATGCCTCGTCCTGACGATGACGGACGGCGGGTTACTTATAACGGTGACGGACGGCAGAAACGCCGTCAACGGCTCGTTGACGAGTCGTCTGACGTGACGTTCGCCACCCTGGTTGTGGCACGTTGTTGCCTACATTGCGGTGGGCATCTGCGACCCCAGGAAAAGTCGGGGCCGCAAATCCAAGGAATTCCTTCAAGATACCTATTAGAACGAAGCTGTTGGAATAAGCGAGGAGGCCCCTTCCACGTTGCAGTTAAGAATAGTCTTGCAGAACAAAGAAGGAAAAGTTACTGGAACGGTTGGGCAAAGTTCCACTTGCGTGGGTCGCAGTCGGTGATCTAAGCCTTGCAAAGATGAACATACGGCGGTGTAGAGAAGAGTGAATGGGGCCTTTTCAAGTGCGGCTGACGACATGTTGAAGAATGATGTTACTCCAACGAATATTCAAATCCTATGGCCGATGAACTAACTGGCTCACATCTGCATGCCCCATCCTACGGAAAGCTGTTCCAAGGAGCGGTGGGAATGAGTAGCAGCTGAGAGCCTGTGAAATGAATTTGATGATCTTCCAAGCTGAATCTGCCTGGGCTCGAATTGCGCTGCCATATTGGTTGACTTGCCGTGCAACTGTCTCTCCTGCTCACACTATTTTTGAAGTTCCCTGTATGTGACTTGTCATAGTCAGTATCATTTGAGTCCCGACAAACAAGTCTGTCTTCCGAGTAACCAACATCGAACCCAAGAGAAGAAAGAAGCCGAACAACCCCCACCCCATCAAACAGCCAGATCCACCCTCGGCGGCCCCCGCGCCCTCTCGACCCTCCTCCCCCAGCACCTCCTCATCAGCTCCTCAAACTTCGTCGTCTTCATATCCGGGAAAAGCTCCGCGACGGTATCCCCCGGAAAGTCGAACCAGCCCTCGCAAAACGCAATGCCCCAAACGCACAGGAGCCCGTCCAGCAGCTGCTTCGGCACGACGCCGTACCTCGCGCGATTCGCCGGCAGCTCCGTCACCCGGCCCGCCCGCAGCTCCTCGACGCTGTCGTACCGCATCTCGAACATCTCGCCCCGCGCCCGCTCCGCGAACACCAGCGCCTCGTTCCACGTCAGGCGGTCCCCCACGACCCAGCACTTCTCGGGCCACTCGGCGCGCGCCAGCACGCGCGCGACGAAGGCGCCGACGTCGGCCGAGTGCGTGACGACGACGCCGGCGTTGCCGTTGCCGGGCAGCGCGGCGCGCGCGTTCTCGACGTCGAGCGCGACGACGACGGGGCAGCCGCTCAGGACGGGCTCGTGCGGGTGGCCGAAGTAGTCCATGCGCAGGCCGGCGATGACGCGGGTGAAGGCGAGGTCGGTCGCGCGCAGCCGGACGACGGCCTGCGCCTTGAAGGCGGCGAGCTGGTAGTCGCCGAGGCCGGGGATGGCGGGCGGGAAGCCGCTGTGCGCAATGCATACACTATGTCAGCGTCACGCGAAGGGACGGCGTGGACGGATGACGGACTGCTTGCACGCTTCCTCGTAGTCCCAGCCGTACTCGCTCGGCGCGAACCTCGTCACGGTCCCTGACTGCGCGGCGCCTTCGATGAGGTTGATCTGGGCATTGTGGTCTTCTTCGCTCAGGATGCCGATGACTGAGATGACGGTGTCGATGTTCTCTTCCCTCAGGCGCTCGGCAATGGAGGATGGCGATGAGTAATCGAGCTCCAGGCATTCAACGCCGCGGCGGCCGGCTATGAGGCCCGTGGCCTGGGTCAAGCATGGAGTCAACACAAAGCGGACAGGTACATGTGGGTTGTGCGGCGAGACTGACGCTTCGCGTAAGCACGTAAACGGTGTATAGCCTGGTGTTGGCCACGTGCTCGACGATGGTCCGGCCCAGGCCTCCGGTTCCGCCTGCGATGCCTACTCTTCGCATGGTGGAGATGTTCTTTAAGCTAGCTCGGGCTGTCTGGAGTAAGTTAGGCTCCGGTGGTGGGTCGGGAAGTTTAGGGGATGCGGGGCGGCGCTGGATAATCCTCTTCGGATTCTTATATCAAGTGGCCTCTTCTCGCAATTCAGTCGCGCGTCCCCGCTTCCGTGATTTTCTCATCAAGGATGCCAGCTATTGGCCCATTTGTTTTCTCCCTCAACCATAACGCAATCCAAAGCGGGCACCGACCGTGGTACAAGCTTTGTAAAGATGATCAGCTGCGCGCTCCAGTGGCTTAGAGTGTGGCCGACGGCATCATAACACCCCGACACCACAGGAAGCAAAGAACATTCCATACCTTGCGTCCGTTCTTTTAGCGCCCGCACTGACGCATGTACATGTACTGCCGCTTTAGGTTTCCGCGGACCTTGCCCACAACTTAAAATGGAAAAGCCGCCCCACCCCAGCATAAACCTCTCAGCGGTTACAGGGTTTAGCACCGGTTCTTTCGGCAATCTTCTTGTCCGTCAGCAATCCACAAAGTCTAATCTCACCTGCGTCATCACCAATTCCCATCCGAGAAGCTGTCGAAAACCGAAGAACCAATTAGCTCGTCTTCTTCTCGCTAAAGTTGCCTCGGCTCTTGTGGTTTCTGGTACGCGGAGGAGGGGAAGCCTGCACCACCCAGACGAATCCTTTCCCTGGACTCCTGGAAAGTGATACCATCCTGCCTTGTTCATGCTGTCAGAAACGCGGTACGTACGTTGCGGAGCTCTTGGCGGACGAATTATTTGGCCGGCCAATCGGAGAGCATCATCGTGAGCCAAAACGAGCCTTGGCTGCGGCCTGCCGACGGCTGATATATGGGCCGGGTCCCTCTGTGGTGAAGGTTTAGTAATCAGGTGACGTCTAAGCGCCACCTCACTCTTATGAGGGCGGTCTCAGCAATATTGCAGCATGCCTTTCCCGTGGTTAGCTGAAGCATTTTGTCCGAACCAAAATGTAATCAATTTTAGGGATCACAAATTCTTACTGTTGCAAGATTATCGAGACTGGCCAGGTATTCAAGAGCAAGCTCCACCTTTGAATCTGATTAAGAGACTACCGTTGTAGGTCGAGGGTTTCCGGAAATATTTGCTGTGGAAAAGAATCACAATATTTGGGGAATCCTATTAAGTCGACGGCATACCTTTCACACAGGTTTTTGGGGAGAGAGGAAAAGAATGAGTCCCATAGTGCTGGCCACCAGCACAATAGGAATAACGAATCTCCAACATCTCACACGACTCTCTGCGCCTCCTACGCAGGAGACAACTATGCCTTACCTTTGATCAGCACCCTGATACCCTTCGTCCCCACCTTTGTCTTCGGAACAAAATAATCTCTCTGCACCCTCACATCCTCAATCCCCGTCTCGAACAACTCCATCTTCTCACCAAACCGACGAATCACCGTCGTCAGGGCAATATGCATCTCAGCATACGCAAGACTGCACCCCCCCCCCCCCAAAATCAGCATCGAAACAAAAAGCATCGGAGGTCGAAACTTACTGCATCCCCAAACACTGCCTATTCCCCTTCGAGAAGCTCAACAGATACCCATCCAAATCCCTCCTCCTCTCCCCCTTCCCATCCAACCACCTCTCCGGCGCAAACGCCTCAGAGTCCGGAAAGATGCGCGGATCGTGGTGGACATGCACGGCCGTCATGCCCACCGGTACGCCCGCCGGCACCAGCCGATCAACCCCGCCATCCGAGCTACGAAACCGCATCGGCTCGTCCGGCGACACGCGCGCAAGCCGCGTCGCGAGGCCGTACGACAGCCGCAACCCCTCAGCGATCGTGGCGGAGAGGTAGGGGCGCCGCTCGAGCGCGGCCCACGGCGGCGGGTCGGCCGCCGGGTCGGGCATCGCCTGGCGCAGCTCCGCGGCGAGGCGGGCCAGCGTGGCCGGCTGGGCGAGCAGGTGGTACACGGCGACGCAGAGGGCCCAGTTGACGGTCTCGGTGCCGGCGCCGACGACGGCCTGGCCCTCCTGCCAGAGGCGCGGCGTCTGCTTCTCGTGCTCGGGCAGGTCGCCGCGCAGGATCTCGTGGAAGATGGTGGTGGTGGTGGTGGTGCCCGCGGCGGGCTGCTTGCCGGCGCGGGCGCGCTCGTCGGCGTGGACGCGGTCGATGGCCTGCATCATGCTGCGCTGGAAGTCCAGGTACGGCGCCATGTCGGGGAGCAGCGTCCTCGTCCAGCTTTCGGGCAGCGCGTGCAGGAAGGACAGCAGCCAGGGGAACTGCTTCACGGTGGCGCCCATCCGCATGCCCGCGTCGATGCCTTTGGTCAGGTTCGGGAGGAAGGTGTCGGAGTCCAGGAAGTTGTAGCTGTAGCCGAATGCGTAGCGGGAGACGACGTCTGTGGCCATGCAGCCAAAAGCGTCGCAGAGGTTGACGGGGCGGCCGGTGCCGGCGTGTTTCTCCAGCTGAGCGCATAGCTTGTTGACGACGCGCTGGATCGAGGGCTCGAGCTTGGACACGCTCGAGCGCGAGAAGAAGCGGTTGAAGGCGGAGCGGCGCAGGCGGTGGAGGTCATGCGGGATGGTGCCGAAGCCGGCTTGACTGAGGCCGAACTGCTGCGTGTAGAACTTGTATTTGTCGCGCTTCTTGCCGCCGGAGGCGTAGAGGGTGTCGACGAAGGCAGGATCGTTGACATGCAGCTCGTGGGGCGAGATGCGGATGATCGGGCCTGCATCGACATTAGCATGTGGCAGCAGGAGTGCGGATCGGGTAGGAGAGGAATGCGGACCGTATTGTTGATGCAGCTCCTTGAGCTTGAATGTGTATTGGCCACCCTTGATGCCGTCGTAGTAGTATTCGTACCATGGCGTCAGCGCCGCCAGCCTGGGTCCGGGGAAGCTGGCGAGCGGCGACAAGTAGAGACGGTAGACGGCGCCACACAGGCAGTACAGCAGCACCGCCGCCGCACAGGCCACGTACGGGTGCGCGGGGAGGCGCTCGAGCAGGTCCAGCATGCTGGGCCAGCTGACAGGGAAGACGGGTTCTGCAGTTTTGCGACTCTGAGAACGAGGGGCCATTATGTATTGCTTGCTGCGTGATTGGCACTTATCACGCTTCTCCTTGTCCTGGGCGGGGGTGACTGCCATAACGGCGCTGGGCTCGGATGTTTTCCACTGTGCCAGACTATTGCCGTCTGTGCCGCAAGCCCAGAACCAGTATGGAGACATGCACGTCGGAACGTTAAGAGGCCTGCTTCGGACGCAGTCACCCCTGTCCTTCCGGCTGCCAAATTCTGCGCCATCTTTGTGATTGGGCGTTCGTCCGACAAGTTGCTTTAACAGCAGAGAAACCAGACCACTGGGAAGCCGAGATTCAGAGGATCGATAGCAACTAGCCCGAGCAGGGGTCCGGGTTTTTTCAGGGGTCGAGTCATGGCTCCCTATTCCCGGAACACAACCTTGTCATGCTGTTCGCGCAGATTCCGATCTTCAACAGTCTTTCTGTCAAAGACTTCCTCGCCACCGACCATCGTCGTGTTGGGGGCTAGCCGGTCTCGTCGACAGGGATAAACTCCAGGCATGTCATCATGTTTCCATAAGACGTGCACTTATCTCCTCGCAAACGGTAACGCTCACACCCCTGGTTTCGCTCGTTTTGATACAAAGTAGTAGCATCTCGAGGGTCAAATTCCTACGTTACACGACTCTGTCAGCCCATTCCTTTTAGGCTTTAGTAAGCATAAACAGCGCGTCTTTCACCCGACTACCCCGCAGTTTACCCTACTTCAAAATTTACCGCACGCATTCATGACGAACGCCAGCTGCTCTGAGATTTTGCCGCATACAAATCGGGCCGGTTGTTCAAGGTGACTCACACGGAGAAGAGATCCTGATCGATGTAGTGGGTTTGGAATGATATATTTCCTGTCGTATCGTTGACAAAGGTAGATACGTGATCGGTCCCAAAAACGTCGAAAATTTCCTTTCTGCGGGGAGTTGAAGCATTAGCGCGGGTGCCAGTGTTTAGAAAGGCTGGTCACATTCACGTCTGGATGAATTCTTCGTCTCCTCACGGACTCCGATGAGACACAGCGAATCCATTGCGTCATAAGCAGCTGGCGTGCGCTCTTCAGGGCTCTGTCGTGGCCGACCAGTTATAAGGCACGACTTACGGGTCCGGAAAGATAATGGTGAGAGAGGAGTTTCTAGAGTGTTTGACAATGGGTTGCGATTATGAATGTACCTTTTTCCTGAGGTAATCCTCAAGAGTGATGATGCAGCGGCGAGAGTACGTTGGGAAAGGTCGAGAAAGTGGTTTGATCTGGAGTTACTAAAATGTGCATGTCCTCAACGTGCCTGTATTGCCACATAAATGGGCGACGAAGAGCTTCATCCAGTACCCATGATGAAGTAGTTGAACCATGGATGATGCATGCACACTACCGCACAGTCATTGGTACGGTTGGAAAGAAGTAAATTACGGTGGTAAGGGAACCACCACCCACCTGATTAATTACTTTACCTGCTAAGAGCCCTCAGCTCCCAAAACCTGGTCCCCGATCGCACTTACTCGCCCTTAGTTCGGAAGCGTCCTCGACTTGATCCTCACATCCACACCCTTCACCCTCACAAACCACGAGTTCGTCAACTCCCACTCCTTCTTCTGATCGGTAAGCTCGAACTGCAAGCACAAATCACATCAGCAACCCATCCACCCCGCGTCAAAAGACAGCAGCACGGAGTGCAAAAAAAAAAAAAACTCACATCAAACAACCCCACCACCATCGGCACGACCTTATAAATCTCAAACAAGCTCAACTCCCTCCCCAAGCAGACCCTCCTCCCCGCGCCAAAGCTCAGCATCACGTCCCTCATCCGCTTCGCCCGCTCCTCGTACGCCGCCTCCGGCTCCGCCTCCCCCCGCACCCACCGCTCCGGCCGGAAGCTCTCCGCGTCCGCGCCGAACACGCCCTTGTCGTTGTTCACCACCCACGCGTTCATGCCCACGACCGTGCCCGGCGGCAAGAACACGCCGCCCGCCGGCAGCGCCAAGCCCTCGCGCGGCACGACCCGCTCGAGCAGCAGCCCGACGCCCGGGTGCACGCGCAGCGCCTCCTTCACGCACGCGTCGAGGTACGGCAGCGCGGCCGCGTCCTGGTATCTCACCGGGCGCGGCAGCGCGGCGGCGTCGAGCTCGCGCTTGAGCTTGGCGAGGCAGGCCGGGTTCTTGAGGAGGTGGTACAGGACGGCGGTGAGGGTGGTGGCGGTGGTGTCGGCGCCGGCGAGGATGTTGAGCAGCATCCAGCCGACGACGGTGGCGTCGGTGACGGACGGGTCGGCGGCCTTGATGGCGAGGAAGTGGTCGAGGTAGTCTTGGTTGGCCGTGTCGTTGGTTTCTTCGCCGCTGACGCGCGCGACGAGCTTCTTGACGCAGAAGTCGGCGGCGGCTTGGAAGCTGTTTTGGTTTGTGAGTGGGGTGGCCGTTGGACCGCTGGGGGATGGGTGGCACGTACGAAGGAGGTCCGATTCGTCTGACGGGGTTCTTGTCGAAGACTTCGTCGAGGATGGGGATCTGCCCGACCTGGGGGTGCGGTAAGAAGTGATTAGCATTGTCTCAAGCAGACTAGGGCCGATTACATACCGCTGCAAAGTAGTCAAGCGCTTGCTCGGCGGTGGACAGGAGGTCATCGATATCACCGCCCTTGTTCAGGAAGCCCTCCTTAATGGGATTGCTGAAGGTGACGTCGGAGATCGCATCCCAAGCATCTGAGCACGTGTCAGCGTTCTCAACCTCACCGATCCATCTGGTAGCAGAGACTCACAGAAAAGGAACCACTCGGCAATGTCACATGGTTTCCCAGGGTTCGCAAAGCGCTGTTCCAACTTGGAGCAGAAGTCCTCGATGACTCTGTCCACGCGGTGCTCCAGCTTCAGCAGCTCCGAGACCTTGTAGTACTTCTGCACCGGGGCGCGCAACCTCGCATGGAAAGCATTGTCCCTCGTGCCGAAGAGGGTGCAGACGCGCTGCTCGCCCTGCGTGATATCATTGACGGCGTAGAAGTTACTCTTCGAAAGGCATTAGCTCAGGCATATCGAAGTATATGGAGCTAGATAGAGGTCGACCAACCTTTGGGAAGTTCGCCTTGTTGGAGTAGATCAGCTTGATGCACTCCGGGTCACTCAGGCTGACTGTGTTCGGACCAATCCTGACGACCGGGCCGTACTTCGCATGAAGAAGGCGGTGGGTGAGCTCGGCCCTGCCACCTGCGGTGTCGAAGAAGCGTTGGGCATCCGTGAACTTGGCCAGAAGGGGGCCGGGGATGCGGCGCAGCGGGTGAAAGTAGTAGCGGTACGCCGCGAGAGTGGCGGCGAGTACCAGGACCAAGGTAAGGAGCGCCATCGTACCTGTGAATTGGGTAGTGGGAAGGGGAAAAGGAACGAAAGAAGGAGAAGCGAAGGACTGAAACGTCGGATCTTTCACTTTACCCTGCTGTTCTTTTTGCGGGTTCCGGAGTTGCGGAGGTGCTCCTCGAGCGGTGGAAGGGGGCCAGGTGGACAATTAATAGAACGGGTCGATGCTATCCCGTTAGGGGCCCCCAGGCAATGGAGCCTGCAACAGGAGGCAGAGCTGTGCCGCAGTCGCCATCGTAATGGCATTACTCGTGTCTATCGAATAGTACTGGGAGCATTTGTCCGCTCCGCAAATGCCGGAGAGGGATGTACCGGGCAGTTCATGTCAAGTGCACATCGCTCGCCAAATCCTATCCACATGGAGGAAGATCCGATCAGCGCAGCGGGCCTGAACGCAACTGCCGAATTGATGTGAGCTGATATTTTGATAGACGGGGATGGATGGGGCCAGACAGGTGGAGCTTCTGCATGGCTGGGGAGGCGCGGAAGCTGAAATTCAGCGGAGATCTGACTCGCCCTTTCGGTGGACCCATTTCCCGATCCGGTTAGAGTATTACCCGAGGATAAGGAACGGCCCGCACTCCGCGCGTTTCAACGGCCTTCCCGTTGGCTATGATTCGGGGAGCTCTAGCCGCTCCCTCACATTCTGGGATATCCTCGGACAGACGCCGAACTGGGTCTTCGACGGACACTGCACACGAGGCTCGGTTTCCGCCCCTTGCAGAGTCTTCTTCAGCACTGACTCGAATGCTTGTTCCAACGCTCCCTATAGAGAATCAGTCTTGCGTCGGCGAGTTTGATTATCATGGAGGTCTCACCCATCTACCAGTCTTCACCGCTCGTCGTTGCCTTGTTGTCCCTTTCTCCCATTTCCGTTACGCGTCAGCCACCATGAAGACGCTGGGAGGCCTGGGGCCGACCATCATCGGCGTCATGCTCGGACAGTCAATTCTCAGCGCCTTCTTCATCTTTTCCAGGCTCTATACGAAGGCTCGAATCAACCGGTCCATGGGATGGGACGATCACATGGCAACGTTCTCGTGGGTAAATAACACCAAAAGGAGACCTGAGAGAAGTAGTGACGAACAAAGCCCAGGTGATGCTGTTGTGCTACTCAGCAATATGCTCGCATGCTGCGACCGAGGGGTATGGGCAGCATGCTGAAGTGTTGGGCGTCGAGCAAGCTGCTCAGGCGGCGAAGATCACTATCATCGGTCAGACCTTCTGTAAGTCCACGACGTCATCGTCCCCCTCTCATGTTTGCTGACTCTACAGGCATCATTGGCATAGCAACTAGCAAAGCTTGTGTAGCATTCTTCTTGCTCCGGATCGTCGTGATCTTGTGGCATCAAATAGTTCTGTGGGTTTGTGTCATCGCTGCCGCGGTGATTTGCATACTTTGCGCGCTGTTTGACTTCATTCGGTGTGATCCGGTCGAGGGTGTCTGGAATCCAACAGTGAAAGCAGCCTGCTGGATGGGAACGGAGGCTTTCACGGACCTTTCGGTCGGAGTCGGAGGTCAGTATGCGTTCTTTGTAGAGCCGAGCCGAGAGCTAATACTGTGTTACAGTGACTTCCGTCATTTGCGACTTCGTACTGGCCCTGCTGCCATGGGCAATTCTCTGGGGCCTCAATATGAAGAAGAAGGAAAAGAGGATAATCGGCATCTCCATGAGTCTTGGCGTCTTGTAAGTTCAACATCTTCTGCATCAGAATGGACATTGACCGTCAACAAGTGCTGGAGCATCTGGAATTGTCCGCGCGATAGAGTTGAAACGTCTGTCTGGAAGGTCTGACTATACGTGTAAGTAAGGTGCAGTTCTGAAACCCAGGATTCTACTAACCATGACAATCTTCTTGCAGACGAAAGCGTTAGCCCCATCCTATGGTCATCCACCGAGCTCTGTATTACCCTCTGTACAGCATGTATGCCCATGCTTCGACCTCTTTTGAATAAAATTCGGGGGAAAGTCAGCACGGACGATTACCGAGGATACGATAAAGGCATGAGCGGAGGTACGCCTGGCGAAGGCATTTCTCTTGAGAACATGGGTAATAGCAGCAACAAGCGCAAAAAGGGTTCGACAAAGATGGGCCTCAACGAGACCACCATCGGAGTATCAGCCATGGGAACATATATGGACCAGACCAAGCGACAAGGGAGCGATGAGAGCGTCTTGATCAACCGCAGGATGGAGGAAGGTGGGATAACGGTTATTACGGAGATTGACACTCAGTCTAAAAGATCCGAGTCGGTCGTGGAGAACACGAACGAATTTACTAGGAGATAGTATACGGAAGGACAGAAATGGGCGAGCAAAAGTAAGTTTTGCACTGGCGGTCTACTGATTCTTTCTTTCATTTGTAGACGAAGTAACGAGGAAAATGGATGTTCAGCTGAACATTGTCCAACTTTGGCTGTCCCAATCAATACTCTCCAGCCATGGCATGAACTCGGAATCGTTGCCAGAGAATGGGACTGAGAAGTCAAGATTAACGGAAGACAAATGGTTGCCGGTCATGTTGACATCGTTGCGCAGCTCTGGAGACAGGATTTTGTCCAGTATTCGTTTGATGAACTTGCGACCCTGTGCGCAGATGGAAGAGCTGGGCTCATCTGCTGGAACCCACGCAAGAGCATTGGCAAAGACGCTTAGGTCCTGAATGGTTTGGGACCGGTTGAGTGGATAGGAGACAGGCTGGTGTGGATACTGTTCTTGACGAAGCAGTTCGACCGCAACAGCACATGCTGCTGGGAGACCAGGGCTTGAAAGCTGTGTAGTATGATCATCAGGAGATACGCTCGTATACGAAGTGATCGGCAGCTACTTGCCATCAGGTGGGAATCCTGGAACTCGCGCAAGACCTCTCGCTTCCCAGCAACCATAATTATATCCGCAAGTAGCCTGACGGCTACCTGAATCAGCTCTCTAGTGTCCGCACCGGCGCGTTTGATCAGCGCTCGTTGGAGTAGAAATTCGTTATAGAGGTGTTCAATGTGTATGAAGACAAGGTAGAGGCATTCGATAGGCGGTCTCTGGTGGTCCCATATGTCCTCAGGATCCTGGCGAAGATACTCGGGGAGTGTGTCCCAGGTCTGCTCCGCCTTGCGCTGGATTTCCCTGTTGCAGTAGAGTCAGTGGGGGACGATTGTAAATGGTCACCTTGTGAGCCCATACCTCGCTCTTTCAACTACATTTCCAACCGGTGCGCCGATAGAGAGCTCGAGAATATCTTCTCTTATTGTCTAGATTGCTGATAAGCAATTCTGTGTATGCTTTGATGGTCATCATGGAAGACTTACGCAATACTGCACCCAGGCTCTTGACCACGTCCGTCTCTGAACACGAGTTCCCTTAGACCATCCTTCCCCGTCCAGAGTGGCCAGTGCGGCTTGCAGCTCAGGACCGTGTGACAACAGCTGATTGTCAGTTAGGTCGAGTGGCAGCTGAACGACGCAGTAACGGTAACTGAGACGAGGAGGCCGTCCAAGAAAGGCACAGAGCCACTTATCATGTGCAAATGCTGATGCAACGAGCCTTTTCCTGATCTCAACGAGAAAAAAGGGCAAGTCCTTGGACTTGACTTCTTGATGCCAGCCAAGAGCTATGATAGCGTTCAAGATCCGGCCTGTCCTTTGCCAACTGTCGTAACCTATTTCGTGGGGAATTAGCAAGAGGCGTTGATGTGGGAATCAAGTGAAACTTACAGGAGTCACCGTGCAAGAAGTTGTAGACGGCATTGGTCTCGTACATGAGCCACATTCCGATGTCATTTGGAATGCATAACTCTTCACAGAATTTCAGGCAGGTGTCAGAAGCTCGATACATGGCAATGATCAAGCTCCGCTTATTCTTATATCTTCTGTTGAATCCCAGGATCGGATCCCAGTCTGGGAAAGATTAGATGATAAGCAAACGCATATGGTGCGTAGGGGGGATGGAAATACCTGGGACAGTTGTTGCAACCATGCCTACCAAGCAAAGGGTGATGCCAACGACCTCCCAGCGGAGATTTTTGCCGGAAGACAACTCAATCCATTCGAGTGATGTCTTTGTGTTTTCGCTCTTCAGTCTCTGGTCCGTGTTGCGCCAGACATGCTCAGATAATGCCCTGAGTTCTTCCGAATTCTGGTTCTGGAGCACCTCGGCGTATTCGGACCACAGGAGGGCGGTCCACTGCTTGATGATGGGCTCAATGGTGATGATGCCTTGGCAAGTAGTGTACCATCTCTGAATATAACGCTCAAAGATGGGCATGTCCTTCAAAAGGGTGAGGATCTCGACGCCCTTTTGGATGTGGTCCGGGCTGATGCGTGGGTTTGCGTTGGAATGGCAGACATGCTCGTCCTGGCCAAGGCCGAGGCTGCGCTCGTTCTCTGTCAGGACAGCGGAATAGCTGGTTGAGCCCAGGAAACCGGCATGGTGACGTACATCCGCACCCGGAAGAGAGTGGGCTTCAGGCTCATTTGAATCACCATCGGCCACAGACAGCGGAGAGGAGACGCGGGGAGAGGGCAGGACAGGAGAGGCAGTTTGCGGAGGACTGAGGACAGGCTCGGAGAGGCGAGGGGTCTGAGAGTGACGAGGACGGGTCATTGGGGCCGGGTGGTAGACACACTGGTCGGCCTTGTTCCGACGGGCACACCTGCCACAGGTGGGCATGATGTGGTCACAGCGGAGTTTTCCCTTGCGACACGGTTCACACGACTGAAGCTTGCCATTCCGACGATGGGATGGGTTGAGCCTTGGCGTGTGTGAGTCTCTATTGAGATTCTTGGGTAAGGAGAATCGGGTCATGGTGATTGCACTTGACGGAGTTCGCAGGAGGGCTCAGTGGTTTGAACATGAGCGGAGGTGCCTGAGAAAAGCCGGGGCCCAGTCCGTTACATATTGGAGTCGCGAGCCGGATCAATCCCCGCAGTTCCGCACCGCGCGAGTGAAAGTGGTGAGTGAGCGAGCGGCAGGAGAGGCGGAGTTGGCCGGAGTTTGAGGCGTTTCGCGTCGCAGAGAAAGAGCGAGCGGTCGCTGCGGGCTGCCGTATACTCCGATCCAACTCCGCAGCGCCGCCGAAGTCGTGGCCGCCTCATCGCCACTCCTGCGCTCCATCCCCACCCGCAGCCCATCACAGTCCATCAGCCCGCTGCACCACTCCCTTTCCGGCCCGCACGTCGCCCCCGGGGCCGCCCAAATGATGACTGACTGCCACCCTACCACCGCAATGCTTCTATATTCTCCGCTGCTCCCGCGAATCGCCGCCTGCCCTACTCCAGTGCGCCAGCGGTGTGCAATTGCTGACTGACCAGCTGAGCCCAGGGTGTGCTACTCCATCCTCCAGAAATGGAACACGCCTGGTCTTCGTAGGGCTGCGCATGCACTCCTCGAACAACACCTTGATTGCTCTTGTTCTGTATAAAATGGCCTTTGATTCTCGGGCCTGAGACCTCATCTTCAACCATCAATCCGCGCTATCCTATCCACCTCTCTGTCTCTCCATTTCTTGAGTGTCTCTGCCCGATCACGCCACCATGATTCCCCAAATGCCCTTCCGTTTCTTTGGCTCCCTCGAGGGCAGCTTTCTCACTGCCGCCGAGCCTACCTCGTACGCCTATAGTCCACATTCCTCAGTCTACTCATCGTCGACGACGCTGTATGAGGAACGTGGTCCGCGCATCATCGAACCTCAACCTCCAGCACGTGAAGCCTCCAGCGAGCACGACAAGGCAGCCGCCACGAGCCAGGCAGCCGCCGAGCCGACATCGAAGCAAGGAGTTGATGCCGCCGAGAGCACCACGTCGTCCGAGCCTTCGTCGCGCTCCTCGTCCCGATCCTCGTCTCCGAAAAGGCCAATCGGCGTCGATCTGTTATGTTCCGGTACGTGACACGAGGCTCCCGAGCTGGCGCGTTACAGGGCTAATTTGTTGCCTGCAGCCCCCCGCATGAATGCCACCCGCATGGTTGGCTAGTACCCCCACATACGGGCTCCGCGGCGGTGAACATGTGCAGCGAAAATGGCAAAGGTCCTGCTTACTGAGTGGCGACGCGCAGATGAGGGTCTTGGCGAGGCTGCTTATGTCGGCTTTCTTTTTCAGGCAATGCAGGCGACTCAACCGCGCGTACCCGAGTTTCCGCGTAGCTTCATTTTGTATAACTTTGTTTCGATAAGAATTGTAGTTCAACATACTTCGGCTTAGCCCTACTTCCGTACAACATTCCCGCAGTCAATCCAGTAGTCCTGCTCGTGTTGCTCGCCGTTCGCAGATGACAACCGCCAATGCTGACTCGGTGGAACGTCTCTGAAATTCCCTGACAGCGATATGTTTCATGGAGAAGGCGGCAAGAAAAAAATAGCACCCGGAAAGCACGGTCCATCATGTCCATAATGGAATAGAGTGTAGCCGAGTATTTCCTGATCACAAACTTGGGTTTTATTATCCTTTAATAGGCTTCCCGAGATTGGCCCCGGCCCTTCCGTAGGATCAGCGGCTGAGCCCTGACTACTCACACGATTTCGGGCCCGCCGCCTTTCGGCCGTTATTCTCCCCAAAATCTGCTCAATGCGGGATTGTGCGGAGAGCGGGTAAACAAAAAGGCTTTTTGACTAACTGCTATCCAGTCACGCAGGACGTGCCTCCGCAATACGGGTGACACAAGAGCATTATATGACGTATGTCAAAGCATACGACGCCCCCCCCCCCCATTAAATAAATAAGACAGGAGCTGTGCAACTTAGATCAGCAAGAAGACACTTGAATCTTGCATCCTCTAGTAGCGTCACACCTCAAAGCAGGCGCAGTGGGAGAAGCGAGAGATTGCATTCTCGATACTAGCATGGTCTTGTTCACTGTTCTTTGCTGGATGATTTACGGCATACGTCTCGCCATTACTCAAGAAACAGCATTACCTGGTCCTCAGTGTCAGGACTTCGCTTCATCGTACAAGCTCTCTGCCGAGCAGATATCCAGAGCTCAGATCAGCAACACAACCGCTCACAACGTCGAGATTGCGCTCAACTTTGAACGTAGCAATTGGGCTACTAGCTCCGTTACCGTTGACCCGTCCGTTGAACTCCCTTCCACCCAAGAACTTTCAAGAAACTAAGATTCCGCAATAAAGCTTCTACCGCGTCCCTAGCAACTGGTCCTCTACCATCCCAGCCGGCACCCTCCTGACCGTGAAAAACGTGACCAACACTTCCCTCTACACACTCCCAGCCGCCGTCTCCCTCTCCCGGATAACCTATCAAACCGTCACCCTCAATGGAACCTCCATCCCTGCCTCCGCCTACATCCTCTGGCCCTACCTTCCGCGGACTTTCCGCAACATCACCGGCCACCCCGTCATAGGCTGGGCGCACGGCACGTCCGGCGTGCTGCCCGAATGCGCACCCTCGCACATCCGGAACCTCTGGTACCAGTATTCCGGGCCGTACATCATGGCGCTCCAGGGTTACGTCGTCGTCGCTCCGGACTACGCCGGCCTGGGCGTCGGGAACGCTTCCCCCTCCTCCGGGGCGCCGCCAATCCTCCACCCCTACCTCTCCTCCGCCTCGCACGCCCACGACCTCGTCCACGCCATCGCCGCCGCCCAGTCCGCCTTCCCCTCGCTCTCCGCCTCCTTCGTCACCATCGGCCACAGCCAAGGCGGCGGCACGACCTGGGCCCTCACCACCACCACCAACACCACGCCCCCCAACCGCAACCACCTCGGCGCCGTCGCCGCCTCCCCCCCGCCCGCGGGCCCCTCCTTCCTCGCGCTGCTCGCGGCGGCGGCGCGCAGCAACACGGCGCTGGGGCCGTACCTCGCGGCCGGGCTCGCCGCGGCGTTCGGGGCGCCGCAGAGCGAGCTCTTCACGCCTGCCGGGCAGGCGCGGTGGGGGCTGCTCGCGGCGCTGGGCGGGTGCAGCAGCGTCGCGGCGGAGCTGTTCGCGCCGGCGGCCGCGAGCACCACGGCGGGCTGGGTGCACGCCAACATATCGGCGCACTGGGCGGCGCGCGCGCTGGCGGCGGCGAGCGACTACGCGCGGAGGCAGCCGAGCACGCCGCTGCTCGTGATGCAGGGGCTGGCGGATCGGTTCATGTTGGCGGAGTGGACGGAAGCGAGCGTGAACAGGACGTGCGAGCTGTTCCCGCAGAGCGCGGTCGAGTATGTCGGGTTTTAGGGGGTGACTCACGTGCCGGTGATGTATGCGGGGCAGCGGGTGTGGCTGGATTGGGTGGCGGAGCGGTTTGAGGGGAGGGCCGTGGAAGCGGGTTGCTCGAGGAGGAGGGTGAGGGGGGCCAGGGAGGAGGAAGGCGCGTATTTGGCGGAGTTTAATTATTTCTTGGAGCCGGTGACGGCCGGGTATCAGGTTGCGTGAGCATTTCAGGTGAGCGGGTAGAGGGAGGTGGTCGACGTTGAGTTGAAAGCAGATGGAAGATACGAGATGTTTTGACTTTGCTCGTCCTATGGAAAAGACTCTGGCTGCTTCAGCCGATATGGGGTACATCTGCGGCCCAGGTCGAAACAAACGCCTGGGCCGGCAGAAAGCACAAAGAGCGAAACGCTTCCACCATGATAAAAAGACGAGCTAGTCCGTAAATGATTGTGCTCAAAGCCATAACCGACAAACTCATGCCAACAGAGAACCACCTCTGGGATTCTCCCATATCTTCCAAATATAGTATAGGTTGCAAAATCAAAAAGGCAACCGATGGAAGACCAGCAGTAATACAGGAGCAAATCCGCCAGAGAAGCCGCTCCATAGGTGTTGGAAACGTAAAATTCCATGCGAGTATGTGAATACCCCCAAAAACCAGAGCGCCGACAACAGCATAAGCAGGAAGTGTAAATCCTGGACCTGTAAGGGAAGGAACCTTAAATACATGAGGTGCATGTAATGGAATCCACGGCATTTTGCGAATCGGACCAATGGAGTGACTAGGACCCCTTTCAGCGAGCGTGGAAATTTCTTGACTTGTGGGCGTTCTGTCCGCATCTTTTGGTACCGTTGACCGAATGTCCTGCGGTTTTTCCCACAATACGATATAGATGAGCAGAGCCAATCCAGCATAGGCGAGCGCTAATATCTCAAGCTGTGCGGAAGGTAGGCCATGGTAGGACCGGATGGAAATTTGTGCGATGAGCCAGACGACTTGAAAAACGGCTAATCCTTTGACGATTATGCCTCCTCTGTTACCCTCTTCCACATTATCAAGGCTTGCCTTAGGCATCGAGGAAATTATACCGGCTTCTTTCGCGTGTATGCTTTGATTCCCGTCCAGTATCCAGAACTTTCCTTGAAGTACTGCCAAGCCGAAGCATCGGTCTCTCTTGACTAAACTGTCTCGTGGATCTATAGGTTTTGTTCGCTCCAAGATCTCAAACGCTTCTTGGACTAGCCCCCGATTCTTGGTGTAACATTTCCAACCGGTCAACCCCATGTTGCAGCTCTCGTGCTTGTTCACTTGGAGAGCCTCATCTAATTCCGGGAATAGTGCGACTTCTCTGGGCTGCATTGACTCTTCAGAACGAACGCGGCCCGCGTCACCGACGACAGGTCCGTTGCTTGGATCGCCTCCTGATGGCCCATCACTCGTAAGTATGGCGAGATCCAGGACATCATCGGCTCGAGGGTTGGGAGGAGCATTATCGAGGCCAGTATCCGAGTTACGTGGAGGGCTTCGCGATGACCGTCTTAGGTTTTGAGGAGGATTTGATTCGATCCGCGCTTGAGACATCGGAGCAGATTTCTCTTCTGGAAACCGAACTTCATATCCGCCCATGTCCAGGAAAAAGCTATCTGCTAACCTCCACTTTTTATTCTGTCTCTTTATTATATTCCACGTGTGTACCGCCGAATGGAGTTGCATCGCGGGAATGAAGAGCATTCTCACAGCGAAGCGAAGTTGACGATTCAGTAGATGCAACTGCTTCCAGAACCTCTGCTTTCTGTTCTGCGGGCGAGCTTGAGTCGGCACATTTGGATGATGAACCGACCATGTGCACAGGACGAATATGCTGAGGCACTCCCATAGAATGTCCAGCGTTCCACGTACAGGCGCGCTGGAAACAAAGTTCGTCCCCGGAGGTGGGATGGTACAATTTGGCGTGAACACGTTCGGCATCGTTGTGGTGCGGTGGTGTCGTCCGTAAGCAAGGCTGAGTGTGCGATCTGTCGTCTAGGGCTTGAGAAAAGGAGAAGCGCTGCTGGGCTTTATAGAGCTCTCAACAAGGCTGCGCTGCAGCCACTTCACAGTGGTAACATCCCCGGTCCATGTTCGTGTTTGCCGCTGTTGGAAGGTTGGATGGACGTTGTCTCAGATGCACCTATCTGCATACGGATATGATCATTGCTTTTCAGCCTCGTCATCTATGCTCAATGAGCGCCACGCGTTGTGTCTTTATGCTTGGCGGCGTTCATTGGCTATCGTAGCAGTTGCCAGGGTCTCTGCAGGTGACGTGGACTGGAAAGCTTGCGTCAGATTCGCATGTCGGCGCGAATTGTCCTTTACTGCAACCGACGGTTAGTGATGGTGGTGCATTGGGAGCTGAAACATTCGTCCGGACGCAATTGTTGCTTTTTCCGAGTAATGAGGCTAACCGAATGAATGTTCCAATTTTCCATAGTACTTCTGATCCGATCCTTTGCCTGGTGTGAAAATGGGATTAACGTATTCGGCCTGCAGCTGCACTCCACCTCTGTACCTTGCAAAAACCACGGCCCATACAAATTTAGCCCCATTTCAGCTTCCGATTTCTCTTCACCAGCAGTAGACTTACCCATCTTAAAGCACCGGCATGTTCTCCAAACACATTCAAGCAAATTTGTTGGCGGAATAACAGGTAATGAAAGAATTTGTGGCGCAAAAGGCGCCCGTATGCATTCTCATATTCCAGCATCTGCCGCACCACACCCGCAGCAATCGGTATCTAGCCATCGCATATGCACAGTTAAAAGAAAAACACAAACAAAACAAAACAGGCGCATGCGAAGCACAATAAAGCCCGCGGGAAATCGTGTGTATCGCGGCAGCCGGAAGCAAAAACGTGAAAAAAGACATTACACGGGAAATCCACATCAAGTCGGTATCCATTAAATAAAGGAAAGAGGAAGGAAGCTTAGGGAGTACGAGAAGAAGAGAGGGGAGGTAGAGCATAGAGAATCTGTTGGAACCAAATCTCAAAAGCGACAGGCCCGGACGATGGTGACCAGAGAGAGATCTTAGGAAAATAGGGTAGGGAGAAAAAGAATTCCACAACGAATGAACGCCGGACAACTTCCGTCTATTCCACAACACATGCCCCCGTCTTTTTGGTATAAAGAACTCCGTCACCGTCCGCTTTTACAACGAAGGTGGTATGAGAAAGCAAAGAAATATCAAAGCCTTGCGAGAAAAGGGGATATCAAACAAGATTAAAAAAAAGAAAAAGTGGCCTCTAATGAGCGGACCCGGTCTCCAGCTTTATTGCATATTATGCAGAGCCAGGAAAATTGTTATTAACCCGCGGCCCATAGACCGCGGGAGTTGATTACTTTTTGGACTCTTAGTCCTTGAGGCCAAAAGCTTTTCTCAACATCGGAAACTTCTTCTTTTTGCCGCTGCGGCCGATGGCGACTTGGCCGACAGGCTCCGATTCAGTGGTCTCCCCACCAGTGCTCTGGCGCTTTCCCAAACATGGTCTTACCGGCGAACCATCGGATGTCGTGGGTCGTCCAGACGCAGTGCTAGGCTTCTCATCCGGGATTGGGGGTGGGAGAGGCCACGATTCAGAAGTTCGGCGACCGTGTGAGTTGCGGCGTTGTAGTTTTCCGCTGGGAGAGCTTGGGGTCACTGGAGAGAAGTCGGCAGCAGCTGTAGGTGACTGTACATCTACAGAGTCGCGACGCTTCTTGCCCAGCCCGAAGAACCCGCGCTTCTCTTTCCGTAGCGAAGCGATTGGAGAATCTGTAGCATACTTGTTGTCACGTAAAGAGCCTTGGAGTCCGGATGTTGTACCGTTGGTATGCCCGTTCGTTGCAGGGACCACGGCAGAGCTTTTTTCAATATCCTTCGAGGATTTAACCCGAGGTGGCGATGAGGGGCCTTCGGTATCGCTTGCTTCATCCTCTAGCTCAGTCGAGTCTCCATCGTCTTCGCCTACTGTTCGCGGAATACCTCTGACAGGTCGTAGCCCAGAAGGGAGTTCCGGCACGTCGTCCTCGTCATCTGAGTCAGCAAAACGAGAGCGGAACGTCGGCAATCGGCCACCATCCTCGTCATCACTCGAATCATCATAACGAGACTGGAAACGCGACGAGGCAGATTTCGGTGGCGCAGACACGATTTTTCCAGAGGGCTTCCCCACCGAAAATCTGGAAGATTTACTGGGCGGCGGGCCTTGTCCACGCATAGTAGGGAACGAAGAATCTTGGTTGTTGATCAACGGCTTCCGCTTCCCAAATAGAGAGCCGGTTGGGGACAGTGATCGGATGCTCAGTCTCGAAGACCGCGGTGCTGTTGCAGGAGACGCTGCTCGGAGAGACGGCGCTGATACGGGCGCGCCAGACCTTGGTGCAGCTCCAGAGCGCATGCTTCGTCGGAGCGTGTATCGACCCTCTGCGGTGGATGAGGATGCACGTCTTTGCCGTCTGAAGCTGCTATCTGATGCATCTGAATCGTTGGATAAAGTTCGACGAAGACCAGGCGTGGCTGATGCTTGATTCGGAGCCACTGGAGCGCTGGTGCCAGAACTTCGTCCACGGGGCGCAGCGGCAACCTGTGTCGAAGCGAGCGGGATATTTTTCTTTTGAAGGGCACCTTTTGGCTCGCGAGTGGTTGCAGCAGTATCGCTGTACCTAGAAGCTGCAAGACCCGTCGACTCTTTTCTCATGGACATCCGCATTGGCTTCCGCATGGTCGGACCAGAAGACCCGTCAGTTTGAGTTTCAGGCTTTTCAGTACGCATGCTGGTTCTCAACGCTGGCTTTTTGGGCTGTGGCGCTTGGCGTGCTTGGGGCATCGCGGTCGACTTCCGCGCAGGCTCAACAGCCACAGCAATCGGTTCTGGAATGACCGTTGCCTTCTTCTTCTTCGGTTTAGGAGATTTGAGGATTGGTGCCGCATCAAACTCAAGGGCAGCCGCTTTCGGGGATAGCCTATGCTTCGTCTCTGCTCCTTTGGAGTCCTCCCTTTCACGCCGTTTCTTAGAATCATCCTCAGCCTGATCAGCAATGGAATATTCCGTCTCTGAAAACGCGGATCCTTTCTGCTTATGAGAAAGCGGACTTTCCGGAATTGAGGCCAATTGACTTTCCTGTGACGGTGGCACAATAGGGCTGTCAACAATAGCGTCCAGTGAAGCGAATCCACCCTCGAACTCAGAGAGATCTTCAGCAGCGTCGCTGTATATGCTGCTATTGTCGTCAGAGCTCTCCTCGTCTTGAGATTGGTCCAGATAGTGATCAACGCTTTGCCGCGATTCGATGGGTTGAAGATCCTTCGCCGAGAAAACATGGAAATGTCCACCTTGAACCGGCTCGCTGTTCTCGATGTGCTCTTGCGATCCTAGCGAAGCAGTTGTGGTAGCCAAACTCTCATCGAAAGAGCTCTCATCCGGATCTGACCATGCGCCAGGCATCTCAAATGCAGGCTCCTGATTCTCGACTTCAGTTCCCGGAGTAGCTGGCTGTACAGCAATCTGAGGGACAGGCATAGCCTCAACAGCGGGTGAAGCTTCCGCTGATCTTTTCTCGGGAATGCTGGGCAGTTCTGTTGCTCCATTGCTGCGCGCCTTCATTGCATAACCTTCGGGTTCCTTCACATGTCCCAGCTCTTCATCGTCAATACTTGACGCCGTGTCATCAGAAACATAGCCAGATCCCTCCACAGAAGTGACCTCGGGCGCCATTGGATCGCTTGTCCCCTTGGTCTGGTTCCGGGTCTCAAAGTCTCGGGCAATGATGCCGCCGACAGCATGGTCGCTTGAAGCCTCAAGAGGCTCTGCCATGGTGCTGGTTGAGTTGGACATCGATGGGATAGTTTCTGTGACCTTCTCAGCAATCTCCTCGTCGACAGGACGACGCTCTCTTCTGATGCTTCCGAAAAAGGGTAATGCAGGTCTGGGCTTCATAATATCATCCAGGTCATCATCCATACCCTGTAATGTCCGGCCACTCCATCTGGAGGAGTCTAGGCCAACAGGAGACCCAGGCGAAGATGGTGAGTCTCCATCACGAGTAAGATTTTCTTCAAAGCTAACTCTGACGCCCCTTTTCTTTCGAGGACTTGGCTTGTAACCGTCGTAGGACCCAGCATCTGAGCTAACGTCCGAGTTGGCACGACCACCAATATTGAATGCAACCGGGGAGCTCGTTCTGATTGAGGACGATGGTGAATGCTTAAGCGCTGACTTTGCAGGTGACACCGACCTCGGAGGTGGTTGATGCTTTACCCCGTTTGAGATGTCTACAGCTGTTGGCGCAAAATGTGCTGACCGGGCTGGACTCAGTGAAGATTGCCTCTCGTGAGCTGCTGCTCGCGCAGGGGTAGGTGCGAGCTTCTCAGCTGAACCGCCCCGGCCAACCCGCTGATCAGCAGGCGGACTCATTGCTTGGACTCCCTGCTTTTTGCTGCTGGCTTTCGCTGGCGATTCTGGTGCGGACGCGAATTGATTTCCCAGCTCTGCCTTCTCTGCTTGTTCCTCGACCTCTGGATTTTCCATAACGGTAGAAGGTTGTCTGACAAGTGCGGGCGCTTTTGATCTTGAGCCGGATCCTTCGGAGTCGCTTGAACTATCGGAGAGAACAGAGCTTTGCGGACTCTGTGGGCTGGGAGGAAGATCCGTAGAAGGTACCGAAATTGGTGGCGATTGCGTACGGACTGATGGCGAAGGTTCTGCCAAAACTGCGCTTCCTGTCGGTTTACTAGCCATGCTTCCTTCGGACAAATGGCTGCCCTCCGCACCAGGTGCCTTCTTTTTCTTCTTTTTCGCTACAGGCACGATCGCGGCGTTGTGTACAGACTGCTCCAATCCCGTCGTACTTCCAGCAGCAGCTTTCGGCGTAATTGGTGCTGTAGAGCGAATGTCCTGCCTGGGCTTCTGCTCATTTGTGACTGGGCTGGTGAACCAGCCACTATGACTGGTCTTGGTCGGAGGCGGACTTGACGGAGGAGTCGCCCTAGGTGACATCGGTCTTGAAAAATTTATGGACATCCTCTGAGCCCCTTCTTTTCCCTGGTCTGACACCGCCGACGCGCGCGATGACCGATCCGCAGCTCCTCCCGTGCTTCGATCTCCTTGCTTGCTCGAGCCTGTTACCGCTTCACTCGCAGCGCGTCTGTGCTGGGGGGCAGGCGAGAGGTCTTTTGGGATCGCTGGCACTGGAGGTGCGTTAGCATCCGCAGGTGCTGGTACCCTGGCCCTTCCTGATGGTGATGGTGAACGAAAAGTCCTCTCACTCATAGAACCGGAACTGGGCTGTCTCCGCACTGCTGGAGCACTTGCGGCGCTCGCTCCAGAGCCCCTCCTCTGCATGCGCTTGGTCTGGATACTGCCCACTGGGACGGGAGAGGTGCTGTGGGTACGCAGGGCGGCCGCAGCGGCGGCCGAGGACAGGGACGCATTGGAGTTTGCATTCTTAAGGAACGCTTGACTGGCAGCGAGGGCAGCGGTCGGGGTCGGATTGCTTGCATTACGGTTGGGAGGCTACACAGATCACACCAAGTCAGTATTCATACAGGCGCGTGGCATGAATGAAAGGCAGCCGGCGCATACCGGGTTCGAGGTCGCCCGGCGGCGCGATCGGAACATGGTGGATTGGTAGATGGCAAGACGTTGCTAGCTCGTCATAGCAGCCGGTGGGCGGAGGTCGTGGTGTTGCGGAAGCAAGGGTTCAGCGAGTTGATGTCATGGGGGAGACGGATGTGCTGGACGAGCTAAAGGAGTGGAACGCGACCAGTGCCGCGCCTGACACGAGCAGCCGCAGCTGAAACGAAGAGCACACGCAGCGCACGAGGCCCTGAAACGAAGAGCGCTCGGGGTGCGGAGCAGGGGAGCGAGGAGATGCGGAGGAGAGGGTCTCGGCGGGCGATCAGCGGCGACGTGTGGTGTTGAAGTGGGTTCGCCGGAAGAGACGAAAGCTTGCGCCCCAAGATCGTCATCAAGGGTGCCAGCACCGGGCGTGTCGTCATAAGAAGCCGGAGCGCCGTCGAAGCCCATCCCAATATTACCTTTACGGCCGCGCTCGTCCCTTCACTAACGGCATTTGGGCGCCGGCTCGAGAAAAAAAGAGACGCCGGTGTGCAGCACTGCAGCGTTTCGCGGGCCATCCCAGCCCAGCGAAACGCATTGGAAACAGCGGCCAGGCAAGACCCTCGCAGCGAGTGGATGGCGTGCATCCACGACTGCGCCGGCTAATGGCACGCGGGCGCCTCGGATTTTGCACGTTCCTGTACCGGACACGTACCGGTACCTTGCGTGCATTCAGCACGTCGCTCACGTCACAGCCCGTCGCAGCGGCGCTGGCGGCCGGGAAGGCTGAAGGTGTGCTGGCGGGACCGATACATAGCCTTAAGGTTTGCTAGGTAGACATCAGATGGCACCGCACTGTAGTAGGCCAGCAGCGTCCCCACAGTCACATTCCCTCCAGCCTATGGCAGCGGGCGACAGGTCCTGTGCTCCGTCGGCCGATTCGGATGCCAGAGGAACACCACCTAGAACCCATGCGTTCCACGGTTCTGACGAGGATTGCGCGCAATTTTCAGAGTCCGCTCCACGCGCTGCTGCGAACCGCTGCTGCCAAATGATGCGATTACCTGCTGCAGCAATGCAGATCGTCTTTGGTCCCGCGTGCGCGTGCGCGTGGTCAGTCAGGGTCTTGCCTTAAGCACATTGCTTTCCCCGCAGTTTCCTTTCCGAGCTGCCATGTTCCATTGATTGCAACTGCTTCTTTGCTATATAGTCGGCGAGCAAGCTGGCCTTCTCGGCCTTAAACCCACCTTTCTGCCCCTGCGGCGACGTTGCCTGACCTTCAGCATATCCTATTTCTCCAAATTCGACCCTGAACTTGCAATATCTTCTTCGTCTCTCGAGCCCCACCATGGTTCTCTCAGAAGTTGGGGTCGCACAGGACTCAGAGAATCCCCCACCGCTCCCCCTTCCCCCGGGCGTCACTTCACGCCAGGTGCCAGGCACTCCAGCAGGCCTCACTTTCCACATTCTCGAAGCCGGCTTCGATCCCACTCATACAAAACCGCTCATTCTCTTGCTTCACGGCTATCCTGAGCTCTCATTTTCATGGCGCAAGGTCATGCAGCCCCTTTCTTCTGCCGGCTTCTATGTCGTCGCGGTCGACCAGCGAGGCTACGGGCGAACAACTGGCTGGGACAATTCTCCATACTCTACCGTTGACCTTTCCCAGTTCACCATGACACGGTTAGTTGGGGATATGCTCGTACTGGTTTCTGCTCTGGGCTATACAGAAGTTCGCTGTGTCGTCGGACACGATTTTGGAGCCGTCAGCGCGAGCTTCTGCGCTTTGATGCGCCCAGATGTGTTCAAGAGCGTCATAATGATGAGCCATCCGTTCAAGCCTCCGCCTGCTCTGCCCTTCAACACTGCGAATTTGCCGCCATCAGAACGGCAGGGCGATACGATAGTCGGACGAGACATCCAGGATGACCTTGCGTCACTCGACCCACCACGCATGCATTACAAGTGGTACAACAGCACTGCACAAGCAGCACAGGATTGGGACAACCCACCCCAAGGCCTGAAGGCGTTTTTGCGGGGATATTTCCATCTGAAAAGTGCAGAGTGGGCCATCAACAAGCCATATCCGCTGCAAGAATGGAGTGCATCCGAGCTCGCCAAGATGCCAGAATATTACATCATGCCACTCTCGGCCAGCATGCCTGACGTGGTGGCTTCCAGCATGGCGAACGAGGACGTGAGGGCAACCGAGAGATGGCTGTCAGACGAAGAAATTGGGGTCTATGCCGGCGAATGGGAGCGCAACGGATTCCAGGGCGCACTGAATTGGTATCGTTGTCAGACCGACCCGAAGCAGGCGCGGGACCTCCATCTTTTCGCAGGGAAGAAGATTGAGGTTCCGAGCAAATTCGTAACGGGAAGAGCTGATTGGGGAAATCATCAGGTGCCTGGAGCACTGGAGGGGTTCCCCGAGAGCTGCAGCGACTTCAGAGGAGTTTCATTCGTGGACAACGCCGGACATTGGCCACAGCAGGAGCAGCCGCAGTTGGTGATCGAGAAGATATTGAGGTTCGTGACGAGCCTGTAGGGGAAGCTTTGGTTGAGATGCGACGACGCTCCAAGCTGTGGAAGGAAGCATGGTCACACTTCCATCCAGGAGCCAAGAGAGCTCAGTCGGAGCACCTAAGACGTTGCGTCACCGAAGCTCTCTCCAAACTCCTCATCGGGAATAGCGGTGACCATGAATCTGAGCAGTCACATTACCTAGGTATTCAGAGCCAGATGGCAATCGAAGAATCAAATCACTTCTCTTAAGCATTTTTCGCCTCGTCCTTGTGAGCTCGTGCCGTCTGATATGAAGCATTGGCACTCCGGCTGGAGTTAACAAAACAACCCGCCGGTGCGAACGACGCCGAAAGGCCTTGGTTATCTCTCGTATTTTTCAGCTGAGCGGGGATTTGCGATTCATGGGGGAAAGCGTGTCAGAAGTCAAGCGAGGCCCTAACAAACGCGTCACACTCGGCCGGCGGCAGCATCTGGGCTCGCTTGAACGCGGCAGGCAACTCCGACTTTAATGGGTCGGTCGAGGGAGCGTGATTTATTTACCATTGCACATGCAACAACGGCCAAAATTGCATGAGCAAGGGCGCGACTCGCGACCAGCATGATTGCGAAGCTTCTGGACGTTAGGGCGACGGCCGGGCGGCACAAGGGCGTTTGCAGGCGACCGTCTCGGAGGCCTGCAGCGGCGATGGAGCGTGGATACGGTTGGGGGAGCTGCGCATGGTCGTCACCGACGGGGGAGGGAGGCTGGCGAACCCAGCTGCCAGCCAACTGTGGGTCCGCTCGCTGTTGCATGGGGAGAGAAGTCACAGAAACTGCAAGCTGCAAGCCACGCTCCCAGCCTCCGCGCGGGCAGCGGCCAATGCCGGACCATGGCGCACGAGTTGCGGGCTGGGAGCTGTGGGCAAGCTGAAGATCAGATTCACGGATTTGCGGCCAGAGCTCCCAGCACATCCGCGCGCCGCACAACGAGCGCCGTGGAGAGCAGCGGTTGCAAGTCCACGCCAATCGCAAACAACCACGAGAACGCACGGCGAGGGCGGCCTCGATCGCGCGCGCCCCGACGGGGCAGGGTGTCGCAGTAGTGCGTCTCGTTTCGTCGGCGGGCGGCTGCAGCATCTTGGACGGCAGCCTGTGTGCTTACCTGACGCCGTTATGCACGGCGCCCTCGGAGTTGTGCACCACCACTGTGCAGCGCTTGCGACCAGGGCGCCTCTCTCTTGCGGCGCGGACACGGCGGCGACGGGCTGACTTGCAAGCTGTGGCAGGCGGACGGCGACCTCGGATGTTGGTATGGCAACAGCGTGACGGCGCCAGATCGGCTGCGGGCGTGCCTGGGAGCACATGCAAAGGCCGTCTGGCGGCCAGCGGCGCCGTCGCGGGCTGGGGGAAGCTCGCTATGTCGGGCATAGCTCTGTTGTGATCGCTGGCGCTGGCCCCTGCGCATCGCCAGCCGCGTGCATTAAGCTCCCTCGCCGTACCCACAGCCCACCCTCGCCCTCCCTCCGACTCGTCAGCCTACTTCAACAGCCCAGTCAATTCTTCCAACCCAACTCACCGTCTCCTCCCTCGCACCCGCCTCACAGCGCCTGCAGCCAATTGCACCCCCCTACGTTTCGGCGCCCGAGCAAGCTCATAAGATCGTGACGCTGGCAGCCCGAGACCTCACCTTCTTCTCCATCCTCCCGTGAGATAACTTCCTCACACCCCCCTTAGGAGCCAAGAAGTTCTTTCTTGTCTTCCTTTCGAATTCCGGTTCGGAAGGCTGCAAGAAAGAACCCCAGACTCCAGTCAATCTGGACTTTGAAGCCCGCGTCCCGATTCCCTTCAGTGTCTTCCCGTCCTCGTATCGGAGTGACGCTGTCTCAGCAGAACAATCTCAAGTCAAGGTAGAGGGTGAAGTCCACCTCTCTGAAAAGGCTTCGCGCGTCGGACGGGAAGGTCACGAAGTTCGCTACTCCGCCTCCGAAGCCGCCGCCTCTGCCGCTCCTAGTCGCAAAGAGCAACGCTTCGAAGAAGAAGTCCGCGTCTACGAGAAAGACCGCCGCCGACCCGCCAGCCGCCGCGAAGAAGAGGTTCACATCTACGAGCGCGACGACCGTCGTTTCCCTCGCAGCGAGCGCATTGAACGCGACCGCTACGAGCTAGACATCGAGAGAGAGCGGTAAGTCCAGTGCGTGTTTCTGTTGTTGTTTACCAACCTGCCTGTGGCTCTTCGACCCGCGCCGCCCACGCAAACGCACAGCACAGCACAGCACAGCACACAGGCCGCCTGTGGCTCCGCCCGGATCAAGCGGGAGCCTAGTTTCGTCACCCTGTCCGGGCAGCTGGCCTAGCGAAGAGCCACTGGCCCACGGTCCCACCCTTTCACCTGAGCTTCCTCCCTCGCTTACCCACCTGACTCTTCTCTGCCATTGATCATCACTGACATCCTCATTCCACCCCACAGCTATCAGGAACCCTTCCAGCGCTACGACGAAGCCCAGATCAACGTCAAGGATCGCACCTACGGCGTCAAGGACTTCCAGGAGCGCACCTACGACCGCGACTTCAGCACCGTCCGCGGGCCTTCCAACAACTTCGCCGAGTCGCAGCTTGACGCGACTGAGCGCGAGTTCCGTGAGCGTACCCGTCCTATCGTCGACGAGTCTCGCTTTGGTAGAGACTTCGCCGAGTCCCGCTACTCCCAGACTGCGGAAGAGCAGCCTCGCTACGGTGCCCGCGCCGAAGAGGTTGTCGACAGCCGCTACCCCCAGTCTGTTCGAGTAGAGTCTACGACCTCTCGGACGACTACCGACCCGCCCAAGCACAAACGTGATATGGGATATTACGACGACGAAGGCCACTACCACAGCTTCCGTCACGGTCTTCACAAAGCCGCCGATCGCATTCTTCACCCGATCCACGGCCACAGCCATCACTCTCACCACCACAAGCACGATCACCCCTCCGACAAGGAAGAGGTAGTCATCAAGGAGACTTACACCGCTCCCTCCAAGCCGCGTGTGTCCGCTTCCGCTCCCCCGCCTCCTCCCCCCGAAACCTTCATCCCCGAACCTAGACCCGCCCGTACTTCGTACGTCGCCGAGGCCCCTCGCACCAGCACCATGTCTGCCTCCAACGCCATCACCATCCCCTGCCACCACATCCGCATTGGCGATCTCCTGATCCTTCAGGGCCGCCCTTGCCAGGTCATCCGCATCACCACCTCGGCCCAGACCGGCCAGCACCGCTACCTTGGTGTTGATCTCTTCACCAAGCAGCTCCATGAGGAGTCGAGCTTCATCTCCAACCCGGCCCCGTCGGTCGTGGTTCAGAACATGCTCGGCCCGGTCTTTAAGCAGTACCGTGTCCTCGACATTCGTGAGGATGGCCGTATCGTCTCCATGACCGAGACCGGCGATATCAAGCAGGGTCTGCCCGTCCTCGACCAGAGCGGTCTTCTCAAGAAGATCACCGATTCGTTCGACAACGGTCGTGGTAGCATCCGTGTCCTCGTCATCAATGACTCGGGCAGCGAGCTCGTCGTCGACTACAAGGTCGTCCATGGCTCTAGGCTGTAAATCTCGTCAGCGGTAGGCTCAACCCTCTGGTACCACACTCAACTTCAAGCTGACAACATCCTTAGCCTCGACTTTAGCGACCTTCTAGACAAGATTCTTGGATCATTCTGGACCGAGATATTCTTCAACTTGTGTTCATACACTTCACTTATGGTTCGCGTCAGGAGAAGCATAGGATCCGCTATGCCAACGAATGGCGATTCCATGTCGTCATTGGATCCCTGCTTCTTGGCTGCTCGTCTTTCCTTCCTCTCTATCATTGCTTCTTCTGGTTCATTCCTTCAAGACAAAAAGAACTATCTCTGCACGGCGTTCTGGCAGCGGCTAGCGAGCACATCTGTCTAGCCGGTTGCGTATGGGGTAATGACTGGACGTGGGGATTCTTTAACGAAGCATATGTGACGACGGGGATTTGGGGGAAATGATCGGCCTGTGGATAGCTAATGAACTTGATGCCCTCTATTATCATTTTCCTCATCTGTCATTGGTCTGTTGACGTGGTCGTCATGTGATGCAGCACGTGCGCGTGAACCCACCCCCATCCCTTCACCGCTGCGGAGGATCTTCGTGCGAGGACGACGTCAAGCCTACCACCGCCCACAGTTTGGATCAACGGTGCGCCTCATATCCATAAACAAATGCTCGCGATGATCGTGCAAGACTGGGTACTTGAGTCGCAGTGCTCCATCCAGGGCCGTCTAGATCTTTTGGTCAGTGGATTATGTAACAGCGCGCCGTGCCAATCCGCGAATTCCATTTTCCATCTGGGCTCGAGAAGAAATTTTCCCCGCAAAAAGAGCGGGAAGAAGTGTTGTCCGCTCGGCCGCTAACCCACGCTCCACTCCGCTCCATCCCGACCTCCTCAGTTCCCCAATCGCAGCGAGCGCAGCGACGGAACGCCTTATCCGATGGCGCACTCTGAGGTTCTGGTGCGGGGCTCGGCGGGCCACGCGGTGTGAATTGTGTTGAGGGGCTTGTCCTTCGAGGGGTCTTCGCTGATCTATCTCTGCTGCTACCCAAATGAATGCGCCGCTGCTAGACCTGTAAGGCTGTGTGGCTTTAATTGGCGCTTTCCCCCTCACACCCGTCCTCTCCATCACGCATCTCGCCTTTCGTTTCTTCTGCTGTCCGATTGGCTCGAGTCTTGTACGTTACTGCAGCGTGGTTTCTTCCAATCTATACATCACCTCCGGCCTGCTTGGCCTGTGTCAACAGAAAAGAAACAACATACCCAGCCCATCAACACCTTTCGAAACCACTACCACACCGCGGCCACTCCTTCGAGAAATTTCGCCCGTTCACACGAAGGACTCCAAAACGGCGTAAGACACCATGGCGCCAGGACCGCACCTCCCCGACACGCCCGACCCCTCCCTCCTCGACCACGATCCCTCGGCTTCCGGCGCCGACTCGTCCTTCTCCGACGTCCCACCCTTCCCGTCCGACGTCCCAATGTGCCCGCTCGTGCGCATATCGCTTGCACGGCTGCTGCACGGCGACGAGGAGGAAGAAGACCGCCTATGGCGCGCGTGCTGCGAGCTCGGTTTCTTCTACATCGACTTGCGCGCCGTCGATCCTGATGTGTTGGACGGCGGTGCGGTGGGGGCGAACGCGCGGCAGGTCGAGGTGCACGTGGACGGGGAGCAGCTATTGGAGGATGCGGATCGGTTGTTCGAGGTGCAGAAGGGATTCTTCGACCTGCCGGTGGAGGAGAAGGTGAAGTACGATTTCAGTGGGGAAGGGAGCTACTTTGGGTGAGTGCTTTGTTGGTGCATCTTGATATTGGATGGGTGCCCGTATCTCGTGCTTGTATTGGCAACTCGGATGCGCTGTAATCTTCAACCTTCGAATGCGATAACGAACAGAAGAGGAAAGAGCTAATCGACCAACAGCTACAAGGGCTACGGCGCTGGCGTCATCGACAAAGACGGCACCAAAGACCGCAACGAATTCTACAACGTGAGCTCCCCCCTCCCCTCCCTCCAACCAAAACCTCTCTCTCACACGCACGCTAACGCACCTTCAATCCACCAGACCTCCAAAGACGACATCCTCGGCCGCACGCCGCCGCTGCCCGCCCCATCGATGCTGCAGCCCCACCGCCCCGTCCTGTCCTCCTTCATCCGCGAATCCCACTCCCTCGTCAACCTCATCCTGCGCATCCTCAACGCCCGCCTCGCCCTGCCGCCGCACACCCTCCCGCAGCTGCACCGCCTGACGGCCCGCTCGGGCGACCAAGTCCGCTTCATCCGCGCGCCCCCGCAGCCGCGCGACGACGCGCGCGTCGCGCTGGGCGAGCACACCGACTTCGGCAGCGTGACGGTGCTGTTCAACCGGGCGGGCGGGCTGCAGGTGCTGCTCCCGCCCGGCATGGAGCCGCTCTGCGCTGCTGCGCCTGCCAGCGACGCCGGCGGCCGGCGCGAGCGCGTCGACTCGGTGGCGTCGGCGGGCAAGGGCGTGGCCAGGGAGACGTGGGCGTACGTGCGGCCGCTGCGCCACCACGCCGTCGTGAACCTGGGCGACGCGCTGGTCAAGATGACGAGCGGGATCCTGCGCAGCAACATCCATCGCGTGGCGGCGCCGCCGGGCGAGCAGGCGGCGGCGACGCGGTACAGCTTGGTGTATTTTGCGCGGCCGGAGGACGACGTGGTGTTGAAGGTGCTGGAGGGGAGCGAGCGGATCGAGGAGAAGGTGCGGGAGAGCGGGGAGGCGTTGGGGAGGGAGCGCGAGGAGAGGGAGGTTAGCGCGAAAGAGTGGATTCTGAGGCGAGCGTTGGCGAGGCGGACGGGCGGCAGGTGGGAGGATGGCGTGGGGACGGAGGAGGTGAGTAGGCGGAGAGAAGGGGGGCAGGGGGTTGCGGTTTGAGGTGTGGGAGTGGGTTTGCTGCGGGTGCGCTTGTAAGTGTTCTTGTGGTGCTCTGCTCATGCCGTGTCACTCTTAATGCTGTGATTGTCGTTTGTCAGTTCAGCGAATATCAATTAATGCATAAGTCATGTCTATATTTCAAGCTATTCCATGTTTGTTCGCCTATGCAGCTCGTTCGAAGTCTATTTGGACTTGCTGAACGCGCCAAATTCATCTCGACAAACCTTTGCAAGTCTTCTCCATGAATGAGCTCTTCGGTGTTCATCGCCTTCCACCTTCCTCAGATCTTTGCAGGAGTACTACCTAACAGACTAAAGTCCTTGAAGAATGCCCTCCGCTTCCCTACGGGTGTTCGATCTCTTAGATTCTCTGCCTACAAGAAAACATGGCATGTGTCTACTTGAATAGACAGAACTCATCCGGCTTCTTGGTGGCGACTGAGCCTCAAAAGCTGAGCAGTATTAATGACTCGCGAAAGCCGTCAGAGGACGGGATAGACTCAGCATAGTCAGTTTTAAGGTTGCGATAAGAGAGAGACCAATTTATGGGTCGGGTATGGTTTTCGCGGGACTGATCACCAATTCCAATCATTAAAAGGATACAGAGGGGTGCTGCTGCCGACTGTTAGCGCCGAACATACATAATATTCTTAGCAAAGGGCCGGGCAAGGTCTAATTACGAGTTCCTTGGAGAGTAGAAGCATTCGTCCGGATGGCTCTGTCCCTAAAAATACAATACACTCGCGTCCGGACGAACGCTTCTACTCCCCATGGAAGATTTTTATTGTTGAAGGCCGTGACCGCTAATCGTCGGCTACAGCACCATTTTGTATATGGAGATGAGGCTGACAATCTGGACCCTTCTAGGTGTTCGCTCGGACACGTTAGAGGCCCAAGTACGGTCGGGTATGTGTTTGACTTTTAAGCTTTCTCCTCCGCGCCTGATTTGGTATGACCCTACTTCTGTTCCCCCATACCAGAAGCACCCCGAAAGTAGCCGAGCAGTCGTGGTCGTTCCAGGAAAAACAGTTCGAGTCCCGTAAGTACTGAGATTTCAGCGAAATACTATTGCAGCCCTTATACTGTTTCGGTATTACACAAATAGCCACGGGTTTGGTCCTTTGATTCCTCTCTTCTTTTTGGCAACGACAGCACGAGCCATCTGAATAGTCGTATTTACCGTGGACGAGTGGTTGTCGTGGTAGCTCTCTGCTCGTATCTGAATCTCAACCAATCCCATTGAGCGGTCTATTTCCTCTCCAGGAGAATCGCGAAGCGGCTGCAACAGCATGCGAACGGACTAGGACACAGATCCAATGGCCGTACCTATATCCTCAGCTGTGAAAAAAAAAAAAAAAAGCTAAACGCCACTATTCCAGGGCCAAAGGACCCCGGAGATCCACCGCGCCCAAACCTCGAGCGCGGCGAAAGCATAATCTCTCGTATCATCTGTTCAAAACTACATGGGAGCTACAAATCACAGACTTGGCTTCGTATCTGATCTCGTCTCAGAGGACACACCAAGCTCGTAGGCCTCGGTTTCGTGACTCCCCCCGGTTTCCTACCCAAGTTGATTCATCAGTCCTATCCGCAACTTCCGCTTGGAAGACATGGTACTCAGAGACCACAAATGTTTTGTGGGTATAAATATCGAGCAGCTCCATGCTCAGAAAATCCCCTGCACTGCAATAGCAACACCCAAAAGACCTTTCAACCCCAGAATTCTTCCAAAATGCTGTCCTTCAAGTTCGCCGCGCTCCTTCTCCCCTTTCTATCCTCCTCCGTCTACGCCGCTACTTTGAACCGTATGGCTTGCCCCTTGTCTACTCAGAAACGACAATCATTTGCTTACAGATCTCTAGAGCCATGCAGTATTCAGACTGACTGCGCTGAATGTGATCCCCGCGAATTAAGGCAGCTTTTCTGCCAAAGTGAGTGCAATAGATGCATTGGACGAGATGAAAAACTTCGTGAAGGCTGACGACATCGTACAGTCCAATCAAATGGGAAAGGAATCTGTAAATTGAAGCCCGATGAAGGCATTTGCAGGCCGTAGGTCATGGCTCTGCCGAGTCACAGCGAGATCAACACCGATCGAGATGCGCAAGAGAGGGTCCAAGTTGGGCATGCTTGCGGAGTGGAGAGCCACTGAAATATAATTTTGTTACTCGATGCCCATTCCCACACCTTTGGCTGCCTGCGAGCATTATTTTACTTGTTCACCAGCATTTGCAGAAGAGGGAAAAGAAATATCTCAATTGATCGGGTGCTTGAGTTGTAGGCTACTAGGAAGGAAGAAACAATGCTCTGATAATGCTCGCTCAAGCCCATTCGTGAAAGTAACATGGGGGTCACAACATAAGAGAAACCAGCCGAGTGCGCCTAGGAAACTACTCTTAGCCCTTGTCCAACAGACCAAGTCGAAGTAAGGCTCGTGAGCTCTGGTAGTCGGAGGAGTCAGTCTCATAATCGTCCGTATAGTTGTCCAGCACGCCCAGGAAGTTCTTTAAATCATCAGTAAAGCCGTCCAATGCATCCTGGATGTCCTTTAAAACATCTTTGAAGTCTTCGGGGTCACGCTTGGCACCTGCGACGGCGACCTCGTAGTGTTCGGCAAAGCTTCAGCGGCCCCGTCCTCGATGGTGAGATCCAAGCGGTCCAGTACATGAATCACTGAGGCTTCGACGGACATCTCGATGTCTTTCATGAAAGCAGCTTTGGCATCTCCGATAGCCTTCCTCAATTGCCCGGCGAGAGCTTCAACGTTGTCTTCGGTCATGATACCCAAAGACTGCTCGGCAAAAGATTCAAAGTCGTCGTCCGAGACGGTAACCCAGACGTAATTGAAGAAGGCCTCAACATCGTCGGGAAGGTCGTCGTCTTCGTCGTCAATGATGGGTTTGGAAACGATACCGATAAAGTCCGACGCCGCGAAGGTGGCCTCGTACTGAGGATCAATCCTGCACATATCGCTGAGTAAGATACCAATGCCGAAAAGCGGACTTGAAGCAGAAATGATGCAGATTCCGACACTTACAGATGGTCATCCAGATCCCTTGCGTTGATGATATGCCCCACTGGCGAGCCCATGCCGAGCCTTGCCAACATGTTTTCGACATCTTCGATGCGCTCCAGCATCAATTTTGCGCTCGTGTGTTCAGGCTGATAGCTGAAGCTCACCGCTGCGAGCCAACTGTTGCCATAAAAAACGAGAGCATCTTGTAGCTCGATCTGATCGATTCTGGACTTCATTTCGTTCTCGGCGTTGAGCTCAACAAGGACACTGATGTTGTTGTTGACAGCGGCGGGTACGACGTTAGAGAGGAGGTCACAAGAGGCTGAACGACGGATGAGGACGTGATCAAACTGCTTCGAAGGCAATGATTTGATGCTTTGGAAGGCATTTTCCCAGCTGGATTGGTTTCTGCAGTTGTCCGATGCGTATGGATCGGATGTTGTACTGTGAACGGATGATGTGAGTTCAAGCGGTGAAATGGAGGGATGACGGAGCCATACATGTAAAACCCCATCATGTACCCATGGGTCACGGTGACCATTGCAGCCGTGATGGTAGGGATCGAGAGCTTCATTGTGGATGTAGACGATGATGATAGTAGCGATGTCGTTCACGAGTGGAGTGAAGAGTTGAGAGTGCAAGTGACAAGAAAGGCAGCATAAACACAGCGAGGCAGCTCATAGAAAAGGGAAGGTATTATGCTGCGTGGTATGGTTGTGCCTGACATTTGGAGATGTTCGACCGCCACTCCTCCAGGCACTGTGGACACGCAGCATGGACGCCTTCCTTGATTTGCATGATCAGGCAGGAGCACATGGAGGGCGGAGATCTAGATAGTCCCAACTCCCCTGTAGAATAGGGCACTGCGCGCCGCAAATGGGTGAAAAGCACAGGAAAAGCACATAGTTGGACGGGCAAGATGCACACGAGAGACTGAACACATTCCATTCATCCTTGCACTCGAGGGTGTGTACAGCGGGAAGCACGTCAGCACAGAGCCAACATTTAGAATACGGCAAGGGAGCGCAAGCTGCCTTGCGGATATTGCCGACGGATCCGGAATCGGCAACGGGAGAGAGTCGTGAGTCGGGAAGCGGAGGCGGGAGGGAAGGACGGAATTAGGGCGGCGATTAGATTGCACTCGGTAGGGCGGCTTCTCGCGGGCGTCATCGGCGAAGTTTCCCGTCTGTCATCGGACATATTTTCCCCAGTCATCGCGCAACACTAACTCCCTCACCACCACAACCATTGCGCCACCGACATGACCGCCACGAACGCCAGTCCGAAACGCCAGATCACCGTCGGCGTGCTTGCTCTCCAGGGCGCCTTTAGCGAACACGTTCAGTTGCTGCGCCTAGCAATTGCGAGCTTACGCGCTTGGAAAGTCAATGATGCCGCACAGGCTGAATGGTCATGCATCGAGGTGCGCACGCCGGCAGAGCTTGCATCCTGTGATGCTCTGATCCTACCGGGGGGTGAGAGTACCACTATGTCCTTGGTCGCTGAGCGTTCTGGCATACTGGAGCCGTTGCGGGACTTTGTCAAGTAAGGGCACGCCATCAAGTTGAAGCGCCTATGACTAACAGGTCACATTCCACAGGGTTCAACGAAAGCCAACCTGGGGAACCTGTGCCGGTCTCATCCTCTTGGCTGAATCTGCGAACCGCACCAAGAGGGGTGGTCAGGAGCTCATAGGTGGCCTTGACGTCCGCGTGTCGCGCAACCATTTCGGCCGCCAGACCGAGTCCTTCACCGCCGACCTCGACCTCCCATTCCTCCGCAGTGCTCAGGGAGTGGAGACTCAAACAAACGAGAAACCGTTCCCTAGCGTATTCATACGAGCCCCGGTCGTGGAGAAGCTACTACCGCACATGGACGGCATACAAACCGAAGAGGCGGCTAAAGACGAGACCATCGTCGCTCCCTCGAAAGCGCCAAAGGATGATGTCGCGCGTGCGGATTTCGAGGCGCATGTTGAGGTCATGGCAAGACTCCCGGGAAGGGCCAAAGCCTTGAGCAAGGAAGGTGTGACCGGTAGCGAAGAGGGTGAGGCGGGCGATATTATTGCTGTGAGGCAAGGAAATGTTTTTGGAACGAGCTTCCATCCTGAGCTGACCGGCGATTCGAGAATCCACGTGTGGTGGTTGGAGCAGGTCCTTGCGTCGTTAGAGAGGCGGCAGACTCTGGCTGTACGGTGAGAACTTTTACGTGAATTAAAGGGAAATAGACATGATTTTGCTCACGGAATTAATGGAAAATACCGGAGCAAGGCTTAGAAAATGAATAGATTATCAAGGAGTTTCTTCTCTCCTGTTGATACTTGCCGCCTGTCTCTTTTCGAGGAGTTCATTTTGACCCTCTAGGTATTCACCTGCAGCATCCAACGCATGGCAAGAACTTGCCGCTTTGATGCACTCGGAGTCTTCGGTAAATGTGTTCAAATCTCCCCGCCGAGGTGTATATATGCACGAAAGCTTGTGCAAACGCTTAATACCTCATAAGCGCAATCGATGTGAGATTATCGTAGCCAATCATGAAAGATTTGACCTTGAGCCATCCTCATCCTCCCCAGACCTATGGTAATCTAGTACCAAAGGTCCTTACCTGTAATCGTCACGGTAAGGGTCATTTGCTCGACCCCAGCCGCCGCGACCGGGGTCATACTCGTCACGGTATTCATCGCGAACCTGGCCACCCGACTTGCCGCGTCTGGGAAAGCATTAGCCTCAGCCATCGTGTCCATCTTGTATCATCCAACATACCCATACTGACGGCCTTCAGAGAAGCCCTCGTCCAAGTCGGTACGAATAATACGCTCATCGAGCTTGGTACCGCCGATATACTTCATGCAGTCGAGCGCATCCTGGTGATTATAGTATTCGACGAAGCAGAAGCCGCAAGGAGTCTTCTGGTACCGGTCGAGTCCCATGACGAGACGCTTTATTTCGCCGCATCTATTTGCTCATGTCAAAGTTGAAATCGCGAAGCAGCCAAAACTGTCACTTACTTCGCAAAGAGCTCATGAATCTGCTCCTCGGTGGTGTAGAAGGACCTGTGTGCACTCAGTCCCTGCACGCGTATATGCCGTGTTCAAGCCAATTCCTTACAGGTTGCCGACATAGAGAGTTGTTGCATCCTTCAACTTCTCTTCGAAATCCGGTGTCTTCTCGCGCTCTTCATGATTATCATCGACGTGAACATACTTGCGCTTGCGTTGCTGTGGTGGTTGTGAGCTGAGAAATCCATAGGCAAGGCTCAATTGAGGCGCATGATACTGACCTTGCTCGCAGCATAGGAGCTGGGCTTGTCCAGCCGATCGACGGTGTTGCGCGTGGTTTGGCGCATGGTGAAAGTGAAGTTGGTGGTGTTGTGAGGAAGGTCGGCGGCGCAAGCTTGAAGAAGCGCGGGAGCTTGCGTTCCTTCTAAACCGAAGCTCTGGAAGGTTTAGCCGAAGAAACACCGCCCGCGCATCATTGCAACTTTCAACAGGCGCGTCTCGTGGAGCTTCTTGTCTGCATCTCGTGCACCAGGCCCGTCACCGGTATCCATTGAAAGGCAGCGCCTGCGGCGGGTCTTTTCAGACGATCCGCTCGAGCTTCGTCTACATCGACGCGTCGATCGAGTACACCTGAACCCTCCCCTCGTTCGCGCCGCATTCTTGACGCCAATCCCACAACCTTCACGTCTCCGCCATGCCCAGGGTCCTCAGCTATACGCCAACATGGCTCTCCCGTGGCGCACCCGGCTTCGACATCTTCTCACAGGCATCGTCTAAGTCGAAGTCACCCCGCAAGTTCATCAACGGCACGACCAAGCCACAGAAGCCAGGCCCCAAGCGGACCATCGCCTATCGCGGCAATGAGATATTTGTGGTGGTGGGAAATGAGATACGCTGGGCAAATCTGCTGCAATTGAGGGAGCGCGGTTTGCCCAAGGATAGGCGGGACTTCGGGCGCAGCTGGAGGAGCAGTCGCGGTGGCCGCGAGCCATCGGAGGAGTTGGACGAGGACCAAGCTTACAGGGTAACATTCCACCGAACTTTGGCGACAGCCCACGCTCACAACTTGCATAGGCTTTGAAGACGAATGTGTCTGGAGAAATTACCGAGCTTTCCATCTCTCCAAACGAGGACTACATGGCCATTTGCACCTCCCACACCATCCACATTGCTCTTCTTCCGGACCCTGCCCATCTTGCTGCTGAGGATACCGGGCCTATCAAGCTCAAGACGTTCCAACTTGGACCTACGGCTCATGTGCTGGATCAAGCCCCTCTAGCTTCCGCGCTTTGGCATCCCCTTGGAAGGCATGGTCGCTGCTTGGTCACCGTCACTGCCGACGCAAATGTGCGTCTCTGGGAGTTCAACAGGGAGAACCGCGTTTCTTTCAGTGAACCCGAGTTGGCAATTGACCTCAAGAAACTGGCGAGTGGCGTGGATAGCATGGAGGATTTCAGAGCTTCCAGAATTGGCGACAAGACCGGATTCACTCCAGATTCATTTGAGATGGCAGTTGCTGCTGCTATATATGGCACGAGCGGAAAGAAGGCAGAGCGTGGATGGGGACCCATGACGCTATGGGTTGCTATGAAGAACGGGGATATCTATGCCCTCTGCCCTCTTCTTCCTAAGAAGTGGCAGTACACAACCCAGAATTCCGCCCCACAGTATTTGCGGAGCTTGGCCTTGCCCATTCAGGCTCGTGTGGAAACAATGACGGCTTCCGAAGACGAAGATTTTGAGCAGCAGACTTTGGACCAGCAGGCCGAATGGTTCGAGGGCATTCGGTATGAGATTGAAGATGATGCGAAGACGGGTGAAATCGTAGAGGTTTATTCCCGTCCTGCTGCTCCCGGGCCCATACCTAGGCTCCAAGGCCCGTTCATTCCAGATCCGGACCTCGACATCGACCACGAGCTCACAGACATCATTATCATCACTCCGAGGGAAGGCCATCTCGATGAAAGCGAGCAACCTGATACCACAGGGGATAGAGAAGACCCAAATGTCACCGTTATCGGCGTCGTCACGAGCCAAGGGAAGATGCATATCTTCATCGACTTCGACGGCGTGGAGGGGCAGTGGCTACCAAGGGAACAGGTGAGTATTCCCACCAAGGAGCTGTAAGAAATACATCTCGCTGACTAAGTGCGTTCAGGCCACGACTATCGTCCCAACTTACGATTGCCCTCAGCTCCTCTTTTTTGAGACAGTAGAATTTCAGGCATCTGGCAATGGAGAGCCGACCTGCAATCCGATCATCACTGGTGACGCCAAGGGAGGCTCGTCGGTGTTCATCTCAACTGAGACAGGCGTCTATTACGTGAGCCTGACGGCATGGTTCCGACCTTTGCAAGATGAGCTCAGCAACCCCGAGTCCGAAGGTGCAGGCATGAGAATCGACGCAATCATGAGGGGTTCGGGAAGTCTGCTTGAGGGCATCATCCAGTACCGTCAGGATCAGCACGGCGACCTCTTACAATCCACATCTGCAAGCATCACGATCGCCAATTCGGAGCTCGGATATTTCTTGCTCACGTCGGAAGGGTCACAGCCACATGCCGCAGTGCTCGACTCGCCCGAGTCGGACTATTACGGGGATGGGTATGGTTTGGTGCCGTATGGCGGCGACTATGAGACCGAGAGAATCAACATCCCGGAGCCTTGGCCGGCCTATCAACCCCCTCAATCACTATTCGACTACCAATCACAGCTGCCTAAAATGCTCGAGGCTGTCCCTGAACGCCACAAGTTCATGCTTAAGCAAGAGATTCGCCTCTCGACTGCCACCCTCGATATTCTGACGAAGGCGCACCGCGTGCTCGTAAGAGAGACGCAGCAGCTTGGTCAGGCTGCGTCTAGCTTGTACACGCGTTGCCAGCGCCTCCAGGATGAGCTAAGAGATCAAATTCGCAAGGCCAATGACGTGGCGCAGCAAATCGAAAGCATCACCGGAGAGGATGTGGATTACGCACAGGACAGCGAAGATCGGATTGTTGGTAGCGCCAAGGTCGAAAGCAGGATCGAAAAGGTCCAGGCAAAGCACAAGGAACTTATCGAACGGACGGAGCGGCTGCGCAACAAGCTCAACAAGGCGGGTACCAGGGAGCTCAGCGACAAGGAGAGGGCTTGGTTCGCCGAGGTGGATAAGATGAAGCAGGCCATCAATGCTGGTGGGGCAGAGCGTAACGGGGCTGACGAAGACGATGTGGAGCCGACAGCAGTGAAGCGCCTGCAGCAGGTGAAGGAGCTCAAGGACGATCTCCTACAGCAAGCAAGCGAGCTGCAAGACACGGTGGCGGAGGAACAGCCCGAGACGGGGGTCAAGGTGCCGAGCGAGTTCCGCAAAGCCAAGGTGAAGCAGATCATGGAACTGCTGGAACGCGAGACGGCGATGGTGGAGGCGGCTACGAAGAAGCTGAGGAAATTGACAGTGGGCGCGAGCGGATATTAGGGGATAATGTGGTAGTTGTCTTGAAAGGGTTTGAAGGACGGCACTTTGATGTGTGGAGGGGGCATGGGCTGGAGTAGAGGGCAGTTCGAGATACCTAAAGCGGAAATAATACCAAGCTGTTCGAGGGCGTCTTGTGCGATGATTCGACCAAGCAGACGGGATGGCATGCGGAGTTAGCGACACGTCGTCGGCAAAGGCAAGGACAGGGAAGGTGGGCGTAGCTTCTCGGAGCTTGGCTTGTGGTAAATGCTGGGATGTTCAGGCGCTTGGCCGAAGCTTGCGGGACGGCGTGGTGCTTTGGTGTCGCGATGCGTGGGACCAGCAAGATGCAAGATCACATCACGGTACCGTGACACAGCGCAAACCGCGCGGTAAAGCGAGGCACAAAGTCAGTGACGGCCGGCAGAGGGGCCTGGGAGGGAGGCGAGCGGGCGGCGCTGGAGATATGGATTGGTGGATGCTTGGGTTGCACGCGGGCACGCAGGCCGAAGCGCCGGGCGCTTAGAAGAGGCACGGCCATCACACTCCCCCGTCGCGGCGCAGCGAATCAGCGGGCGCGACGGCGCTGCTCCCCATGCGCTAGGCCGGACTGCGACTGGCGTTCCCGGCCGCCCATCACGGCGTTTGCAGGCTCGTCCCGCTCGTTGGACAGTGGAGGCCCACCGTCCCTGTATCGGCAATATGCAGGGCGTGCGGCTATTCGCCAGCTTCTGCTCCGCTCTGCTCACCTGCACCGTGCTGACAGCTGCAGAACAGCGTGCAGCCCTCCCAATGGCGCGGCCCCCGGGGCCTGGACGCTCTCTGCACTGCGAATCGATGGGCAAAGCTTGTTGCACACGCCCGACTGCCGGCCGCCTCCATTAAGGCGCTGAGGTCCACTGCCCAGCGCCCAGCTTTTACACCTCTTCTCAGCTGCAAAAGAAGACCTTGAGTCAAAAGCCGTCTGCCTGCTTACCAGCTGTCTGCTGTCCGCTTTCGCGCCTGCGGATCGCCCGCCTGAAACCGCCTTTCTTCCTTTCCCCAAGCTCCTCGAAGACCAGAATGCTGCGAGCATCGCTTATCGCCCTTGTGGCTGCCTTGTGGTGGAGCAGTCTCGTCGCCGCCCACACCGTCATCACCTACCCTGGCTGGAGAGGAAACAACCTCCACACGAACGGCACAAATTCAGATGGCTCCATTCCCGCAGGATCCATCGGTATCGACTACTCGGAGAATGGCACCATCGGATTTCCCTACGGCATGCAGTGGATGTACCCATGTCAGTACTCGCCACCCGCGCATTCTCCATTGAGGACTCCCTACTGACTTCTTGTCCAGGCGGTGGTCTCCCCACGTCAACTAACCGCACGAAGTGGCCTGTGACCGGCGGCGCAGTTGGCTGGCAGCCTGGATGGTTCTCCGGACACAAGACTGCGCTCATGTACGTCAACCTGGGTCTGGGCACCGAGCCTCTCAACATGTCGCACAACATGGTGCCCATGTTCTCCATCAACGGCCCCAGCAACAACATGTACCCCGGCTCGGTCTGCCTGCTTCAAGTGCCGCTGCCGGCCAACGTCACCGTGAACGTGGGCGACAACGCGACCATCCAGGTCGTTGAAATTGCGCAGCACGGTGCCGCACTTTACAGCGTATGTATCCGCTTCGGACACTCGTGAGCATGGACTAATGGGAGGAACTAGTGCGTCGACATAACCTTCGCAGACCCGCACGACGTCGCCGAGGTCAACGAGACCAACTGCAAGAACACGACCGACCCCGATTCCCTCATCACATTCGATACCGTCTTCACAGCGTCGAGTCTCAGCAGCGCGGGCTCCTTCTTCCCCGCAGACAGCTTTATGGCGGCGCTACCCACATTTGGCGCGCTCCTGCTCGCGTTTTTCATGCTATGACGGAATGCATGATCTCCTCCTTTATCCCTGGGCCGGACCTACCATAATCGAAGAGGTGCTCATGAATCGTTTCCAGTTGTTCAGGACAAGTACGCGTGGATCTAAGAGAACGTCGTTGGGTGCAGATGGTTGCAAGTTTTCGATACCTCTTTTCTCACATGGGAATTTCTTTCTGGTTTTTGGCAACAAGCGGCCGTGGATGGCCGCTATCGAAAATACCCGGCTCCAACTGTACATATAATTTTAAAGGCGGAAGGGGGCGTCAGGGTTTCGCAGGATATAACCAACGCGACAAATGATCTTTGGATCGTGCGAAGAGTAGCAGCGGCGTCTTGAGATATTACGACATGTCGTTTACAAGCGCTTTTTCTAATTGAGACAGCGGATATTGCTTCCGCTTTTTGAGACAAGAGCAAGTTCATCGTTGTGCTGTCCGCGAGATTCACAAGATCGGTTCTCGACAAGTTGAGCCCGGCATCGCCAGACAACCTGCTCCGGCAATGCTGCTCGTGTGTCGGTCAATAAATAGTCTTCGGACGTCAGACCGGAGCTCGGACAGGGTTGCGGCAATTCAATTGACTGCCGGCAACCAGTCCGGCGGTGAGAGGGCACGCAAGGTACCGGCGGTACGTCATGGGTCCGAGTTCTGTCGCAACCCACGAACAGCTGCACATGCACAAACAACCCTTAGCCTTCCAAGAGCTCACTCCCACCTCGGCGCTTCTTCGCTGCTTCTCAAATCTCCCCACTGCCGCCGCGCATCACCAAACCTTCCTGTCCACCAGAAAAATCCTGCCCCGCCGCCAAAACAGCCCGCCTGACGCCGCTCTCCTCCGCGCCCCCGCATCTTACGAAAACGCGGACGGGCGGCCTTAAAATATTCCCATTTTCGCCCAACGTACAAAAGCGCGCGGGATCGCCTTCCCTTTGCCCTCACGCCCGCGAACCCCGCAAGACGACGGGTGAATTGACGGAGCAGAAGAAGCATAAAGATTGAAACAGAGTGCTGAAACCCAGATCGTCGAGGCCAAGACAAACCACCATCGAAACCTTCGAAACCTTCAGCTCCCAAACCTTCACGTTCTTCCCCGTCACGCGCCGACTTTTTTTCACCGCCCGCGCGATCTACCTTGCGAGAGAAAGAGGGGTTTCTACGGGAACACGGCACACCATACCCTCTCAGCAATCGCTGCCCTTTTCCTCTCCACCGGTCAACAGGAAGCGGGAAGCACGCGCGGGATTTTGTCCTGAGGCAGCAATCAAGAGACTAAAAACCTCCACTTCCCTCCTCGCCGTCGGTTTCCCCAACCGTCCGAGCCAGGCAGAATCACCGGGATAAGAGTAGAGGAGGGGCCCGCTCGACGCGCACGTACCTTTGCTTTTTCGCGCCGCAGCAAAGGCATATCTCTCTCGCTCTCGGTCGTCCCCGCTCTACCTTCCCTTTCCCCCACTCTGTGTGCAATCGGGGCCCCAGTTTTATATGGCGACTACGATGCCACACTCGACCACGGCGAACACCCTCAGCAGCAGTAGCAGCGATCCCACGAACCGCACCGAGAGCAAGCAGACGACGACGACAACGACGACGACTACGGCGAACGCCTCCTCCACCTCGTCCACTCGCCGCACCAACACAAACACCACCACCACCACCGCCTCCGCTCACCCCAAACGCACGACCGTCCCCCTCGCCGACGGTTGGACCCTCGTCAGCACCACGCGCAGCGCGCCCGCGCACACCAGGAAGAAAAAAGGCAAGATGCCCGGCGGCGGTGGCTACAGCGGCCTGAGCGGCGCGGGGCTGCGGGCGGCGCACGAGCCGGCGGGGCCGGCCCGCGTCATGCCCGGGATGGGCAAGGAGAAGCTGCTGGAGCGGCTGGGCAAGTTCAGGGAGCGGTGGGCCGAGTGCGGGTGCCGGGTGGGGATCAGGGAGGTGTTGGGGAGGGTGGGCGTTGGGGAGGGTGGGGGCGAGGTGGTGAAGAGCGTCGAGGGGGCTGCGGAGGAAGAGGAGCAGAGGGGCGGGGAGCTGACGATACGGGGCGCGGTGTGCATTGGACTGGGCAGCTTGAGCGTCGATAACGTCGCGGCGGGCGTGCGGAGCATGTGGCAGTTGGTCTGCTTCTTGGACATTGTCGAGATGCTGGCGGGCGGCGCGGAGGCGGTTGCGCTGTACGCAGAGGATCCGGTGTTCAATGCGTTGGACGAGGAGATTCTGCAGGAGCTCGGCGTCACGGTCGTGCAGGGGAGGCGGTTGACGGATGGGAGCAGGCAGGAGGGCGCGGCGCAGTACATCGAGCGGGACAGCTTCGTCTTTGCGCCGTTCATGCCGAGTTTCATGGTTCTGGAGGATTTCCTGGCGGACAAGGATCCGGCGATTTATATTGGGAATGACGTCCAGGCTACGCTGGAGCTGGCCAAGAGCCAGGTACGGTACAGGTGAGCCAGGATTCCCCCGTCTGCCCTACCTCTTGTCTAGATCATCTGAAATTACTGACATAAGGTCGTACAGCGGAGACGTCGACGAGCGTACAAGGAGATGCATTCGCGTGGCGGAAGAGTTTCTCGCACAAGGTAGGGAGGTTGTAACGCTACCGGAATTCGACCTCCATGAGCATGCTCTTGCAGGCCAGATGATCTACTGGAGAAAGCCCGCCGGAGAATAAAGCGCGTGCACACGCCCAAAAGCAACGTTATACATTCGGCCAGCTTTTTGCAAGGTTTGTACAATCACTTGCGCAAGCTACAGAAGTCCAAATGTTCTTAATAGTTCCACTCTTCCGGCGCAATATACCCCCCAGCATAGCATAGAGAAAAAGGTAAACTGGATCTTCGTTATTGTCGTTAAAGCCTTGCTTACATTGATATAGAAGCGATACCAACATACAAATCAAGGCAAGAGGCTAAGTTGATAAGCAAATATAGCAAATGTCCACCGGCATCAACATGAAGAAGATAAAACCCTCACAATAGAGAGATACTAACCCGTTATCGGCCCATCATTCGGTCCATTGAGGTTCGAAATGAAAACCACCAGTACGGCACAATATGCGGCTGATGCTGCGAACAGCTCATGCCGCTTGGCTTTCGTGAGAGAAGACATGGCTGCGGAGAACAAAAGGGTAAACACGACCAGAACGCCAATGGCAGTGAATGTGGAAGAGCGTGTGCCAATGCTGGTTAGCTGGTACATGACGACCACTGGCAATACCAGAAGAATGAAGATGATGACGGTGATGATGAGCGCGACAAAAGACTCTACTCGTTTTGCATCGTAGTAGTGAAGATGCTTCTTATCCTCAGTCTTCTCCAGCAGGTCTCGCGGCTGGAATATCCGCTGCAAACAAATAGGAGTCAATGAAACTTTCTGTAAGAATCGCAACCGGCTCGATGCACACTTACTCTGACTAGTGCGCAGTCGCACTTGGTCAACATCCTCTCGACAAATCCGTCAAACCCGGCCCACTCCCTCCCCTGGCGCAACGTAAGCATGTCTTGCCACTGCTGCAGCGAATACCACTCTTTCTTCACCAACGGCTTCCAGTTGTTGAACCACGTGATAACGCTGGTGTAGTCGCGGTTGCTCGGCCGCTGGAAGGCACCGGTCTCGCGCGTCTTGATGAGTATCTCGTCTGCAGCAACGAGCATATCAGAACAAAAAAAAAAACCGAAGCACCACAAGAGCGGACGAGAGAAGGAGTCTACGGACCATACTCGACGAGCCTCTGCCGGATGTCCGCGACGATGCGCCTCCTGGTCCGGACATTCTCGTTCCTCTTCTCTTCCTTGCGCGCGTCAATCTCGTCGCGCTTCCACGACTTGAGCCGGCGCTCCTTCTTCTCGTCGGCGGCGTCGCGGGCGTCGGCGCGCCGCAGCTCCTGCTCGAGCTCCGAGAGCTCGTACTGCAGGTCCAGCAGCACCCGCGCGTGCAGGTACTCGAACTTGCGGTAGATGCCGAAGCTCTCGTCGCTCGACTGGAAGGCTGCCAGCCGCGGGTAGCCGCAGGGGTACTGTTCCACTGCGGAACACACATACGGCGTTAGAGAGAGAGCTGCGGTTAGGGAAAGTGGTGGACAGGCACGAACAATGATTGCTGCTGTTGTGTTCCAGGAGAGTAGTGCAATAGTGAATGCGAGTATGCGAAAGTTTAAGGACATCGTTCGGTGATGTTGCGACACTTTGGGGGGCATGGGATCATAGAGGGAGAAAGAAGTTTGCACGGGCAGGTCCCAGAATATATTCCCTACTTACATGGCAGAGTGCGTGCTCTTACGAGTTCTGCGTCTTCAGGCGGCTCTGCGTTGCCGACACCCTTGTCAGCGGGGCGATCATGTGGAAGCCATGTGGGACCAAACAACCTTCTGCGGTTGGTGAGTTGACGGCGAGTGTGGCCCGGCTGGGAATGTCTATGCAGAAGTCCCCGGAAGAGGCCGTGTTGGTGGCGGATGGCTTCCGCAGCTCGAAACTGCGGTGGGCATTATCCGCCTGGTTGGACTGTTCGTCCATTCTGGCACATTGGACAACAAGACCGAGCAAGATAAAGGTGAAATGGACAAGGCCCTGATGGATTGCTAGTATGAATAAAGGCTGCAAAGCCTACAGTGTCAATCACGACGCGCGACAGGTAGTCGCAAAGCTGGACTCAGCCTCGCGGGCTTACGGTGGTCTCACCGGGAGGATTGCGCCCCCACATGACGCTCCCCACCGGAGACAGCCTTGGCTGTTGTGCGCAATCGGTGTGCAGCAGCATTCGCCAGCACAAGTCGTCACGGTCTATCAGGTATCTTTGGTTGTTGGTGACGGGCTTCGATTCACCATAGATATCCCAAGCCCAACATTTCCGGCACGGCTGCGTATCTTTGAAGAAGAGCAGAGCCGCTCGACCTGCTGAGAATTGGAGAGGAAAGCCACCTTATCCTCTTTTTTGTCAACTTGGCCATTCTTTCACAATAGAGGTTCGAACTCGTTCGCTGTATCATTTGTCAAGCCGTGTTAGGAGATTCGAGATTCGTTCAGGTGTTGTCGGTTCGGGTGCAGCGGGCTCTTAAGGGTTAAACAGTCATCGCGCAAGCGGTAAAATGAAGGCTCACATATCAGCAGTCAAGGCGTCTCTAGGTGGGTTTGTCGCACTATGGTTAACTGGATGTCAGGCCGACAAGGAAACTGACGAAGGGCAAGGCAGACGAGGCGCACACAGCTCTTCAAGCGTGGCTAAATTACCCCTACCCTTGAGCATGTGAAAGAAAAAGTGTTGGCGGGTAACATTGATTGGCCTAGGATCGTCTTTGACTTTCATGCGACGCACTGAATGTGTAGGGCTCCGCCTCTGTGAGTGATCGTATGTGGTTATTTAGGAATGCAGACATCCCACAGCCCAGGTGGCGGAGGCGAACATGGCCAGCTACAGAGACAGCTCACACCCAATGCAGCACTGCCACACTTCGACAGAAGCTGACGCTGCGATTTGCTGTCAACAAGTGCAAGGCTCTCATCTGACTGCAGCCGCCAATACAATCCCCAGCGCAGGCTGGAAACCCTTCCAGTCCTTCGTCATACTCCCAAACTCTCGTCGGACTAACTCTCTATGTTGTCCTCTTTCATTTTCCTTCACGTACCGGGAAGAAAATGGCCTCAAAGTTCCGCAGTATAACGTGATTTCCCGAAGGCTCTCACCAGTTCAACCGTCTCCCTCGACTACTGCAGCTGCGGGTGCGGGCCGGCGCCGCTCTGACACCGAGCTCATTGGATAGAAACGGCAGGCTGCACTGTCCGGAGCTGCAGAGACTTTTTCCATGGCACCTCTCACACTGGAAACAGAGGAAAGGAACCGATCCGAAAAGCTCCAGGCACAATGGTCTGAGGCAATATGTCGGAACATGGACTTGCCGGAAGGCTACGCGCAGGTCGCAGTACTCATCATCAAATGGGATGAGCGCATTGACGAGCTTAAATGTGCGGAAGAGGTTAGTTGTCTGGGTATTAGTCGTTACATGCATAGGGTCTCGTGCTGACTGAGTAGCCTGCAGGTTAATGAGTTAGAGGCGCTCTTTCGTGACGACTTCCACTATGAGACAAATATCATCTCACTGGACGAGAAGTCCTCGCCACATCATCAACTTATTCATGCAATGAGCGGCTTCCTGAGGAAATTCGATGGCCCAAACAATCTCCTCATAATCTACTATACTGGGCATGCAGGTTACAATAAGGAGAACGGCGAGTTGGAATTCTCTGCGTAAGTCAACAGTCATCCTGCAGAGCCTGGGCATTCTCTGACATAAAATCCAGAAGGACCAACTCAGCTGCGGCCTCGAATGCAAGCTGGAATGTGGCAGAAACCCTCTTTTTGAAGGGCACACAAGCCGACACTCTCGCTATCCTGGATACATGTTATGCAAGCAACATCACCAAAGGAGCAGAGTATACTGGCAGGGCATACCAATTACTTGCGGCAAGCGCATATGACAGGATGACGGCAGGTCCAGGCCATAAGTCCTTCACGAACGCCATGATTGAATCGCTCAGAGAGTGCTTGGTTGAGAACAGTCAAGCCCCTTTCAGCCTCTGGAAGCTGAGCACCAAGATCAACGAAAAGCAATATCGCCGCAAAAATCCTTGCATTCCTCACGACAGATTGAAGAAGCATGACCGGCAAATATTTCTCGCGCCTCTAAAAGAGAATAAGGGCAAGCGTGAGGAGAACAGAAAGGTGTTGAGCGAAAGAACCGGCGTCGCAGACCTGACACTCCGATTTGCCCTTGGAACCACGTCCTTGACCCGGGAACGTATCGAAAGGCTGTCCAAGGAGCTTCCAAAAGCCTGTAATGCTGCGGATGTAAAACTGTGTTCGATTGACTGGGTTGGTTTCGAGAGACGGCCCGTGAACTTTGCAGCAGCTGTCCGCGCATTCTCCTACGCCCGCCGTTGGCTTCGGATGACTCGGGGGAAGAAAGAGGACCTACCTCAAAAGGGGAGTGTTGCTAATCCGACCGGAATTGACAATGTTCGGGATCCTGCGCACCAGGAAGCTACTTCTATCAGGGTAGGTGTTACTAAAATGAAATCTGACGGCACCAATTCAGCCACGGATGTTGTCTTAACAAGGAGACTGGTGTCTCCAGACTCAGAGCGACCAGCACCCGACAGCAATGAAGATAATTCCCCGTCCGGAGTCCGCCGCAAAGAATCCACGCAGCCGAGCGTTACACCAACAAGCATAGGGCTTCAATTGACTAAGACCAGGATAGATGCAGCACGGGATAAGCAGAGCATAGCAGGGCAGGCTCGCACCAGTGCCAGTGCCAGCCAGCGGCGTGCAAATCAAAGCAGTATCCTTGCCCGTGTTCTTGCAATTAGGGCACAGCAGGTGCAAGAAGGTTCCAAATCTCCTAGGATTAATCAAAAGCAGACTGAAGAGTCGACCCTCATACCACCGACTGTGAAGGTAGAGACCACATATGAGGAAGCGAACGTCAAAGTCCAGCGCTTGCCCATTGTCGGGCCTCGACCGATCATGACCAAACCTTCATGGACAAACCAATCACGAAAACGTCCACGACTATTCACATCTAGAGAGGGCAGTCTTCTAAACTTTAGGCTAAGAGGAATTCCCCATCACTACCAAAGTGAAAGTGATGTTCAGGCGCTCGTCATCAATGCCCTGTCCCTCGAGCCTGAAGCGGATCTTGAGGTTTGTTCGCTTGCGACCAACCCTGTCGAGCGCAGCAGCAGAGTTGCTACAATTGTCTTCCAGGATGTGCCGCCTCCATTATCTGGAAACCCACGAAATCAATGGGTTGTACCCTTGCCCAACATCGACGATGATGACGGCGATGCACGTGGCTCCCCCAGGAAGCCTCTTGTCTTTGACACTCATTTTGCAGGCTTCACACCTCTCCAACACGCTGATGAGGAAGATTGCCACATTGAGTAAGATATAATAGACTATGTCACGTATTATTGCGCTAACATAAAATTGTAGCTTGATCGCTCTATCTGGCCTTGGAGGGCATGCGTTTGGCTCATTTAAGGACAGAGATGGGACATTTATGTGGCTTCGAGATGCTCTCCCGCTCGATATTCACGATTTCAGGATCTTGATATATGGATACGACACTCGGACGGCCCATAGCAATTCATTTCAAAATTTGCTTGATCTGGGCAGGGCTCTACAAACTGACATACGGACTGTCAGGGTAAGCGTCAACTCGCGTTGATTTGAAAACGACTTTTTTTGCTCACAACTAGATGTTCAGAACCTCAGTCGACATCGTCCGTTGTTATTCCTCGGCCACAGCCTAGGCGGGCTTGTGATCAAAGAGGTCAGTCGATCTGACGTAGACATGTAGACTTATCTGACAACCCCAATACAGGCAATAACACGAATGAGGGAGGACGAGCACGAGGAAGATGAAGAATTGCTAAAGTCAGTTGTTGGGTTCGTATTCTTTGGTGTGCCTCACCATGGAATGACGACCGAATCACTCGTACCGCTCTTCCAAGATCAGCCGAACCGAGCTCTCCTTGAGTCCCTTGGAAAGAACTCTGATCTCCTCTCGCGCCTACAAAAAGACTTCGACAAAGCGATTAGTGCACAACATCCTGAGGTAGTCTCATATTATGAGACGGAAAGCTCTCCCACAGCGTGTAAGGTTAGTATCCGACGCAGTTTTTTTTTTTTTTTTTTGGCGGAAGTCCTCTCCCCAAACTTAACAAAAATCCATCAACGCTCACTATAAGATAGAATGGAGACAAATGGGAAATGTCCGGGTCCTTACAGGTCTTAGTTGACCGAGAATCCGCGGTTTGCGGGAGTAAAAGTAAGGACCAATATCCCCTTAATCGGAACCATTCGGAAATGGTCAAATATTCCAATCCCTTTGATGAACGCTACACAAGGGTCAAAGCGACGCTTGAAAGACTTGCAGGGCTTGCTAGACCAGCACCTGAAGTTGCAAAGTTCCCACTCCTCGGGCTATCTGTCTTCATTAGCAGTTTGATGCGTAGGTTCTGGGAATGATGATGGAGATGCCAAAGTGAACCCGTCAATTCAGCCAAAAGAGCGAAAACAGATCAACTCCCGACGGCCTCTCCTACATGCAGAACAAGGCGGGATGCAAAGTACAACCAGACTATGCCTGAGTCGGCCAGCAGATTCATCGTTCTGACCATTGAAAGGGGTTTATTCGGAAACCCTTCAAGATATCAACGGAAAACCTCGCGTCCGGAGGTAAAGGAACGGTTTCGAACTTTCCGATGCAATGGTTATGACAGGTAGCACAGGATGCAAGCAGCTGTCGAAGAAATTACTTACGAGCTTCTGATCCAGAAGCCTGAATGCGCTGGAAGAATGTCGGGAAGACGGGCCTCGAAGAACCAACAGCAAGAGATGTTGATTGGGGCGTAAGACATATTCCAGTGGATTACCTTGATTTTCATGATGGTTGATAAGCATACAGGTGATATATCTTCGTGATCTGGTTTCCTGTTCTGGCTTACTCTCTGTCACTTCCTAGGACTTATCAAAAACACGGGAACAAGAATAACATAATTACCTATGTCCATAAATTGTACAAGATATTACCTTTCTGCATATATCATGGGTATCTTAGAACCACATCTTCTCCATCTCCCTCCTGCCTTGTCTACCTCCATTGACACGCTAGCTCTCCGTCCGCTCGACCTTTGGGCTATCTCCCTCCATCTCCACCGGCGCCAGGATCTCCCTCCCATCTGCCTCTCCCACAACCCGCACCCTCCCATCCGCCTCGCTCACCCCCGTCCCGGGATCCAACTCCGCCCTTTTCTCTGTCTGTTGCTGCTGTGCATACCCATCACCGCCATACCCACCCTGATACGCCGCCGTCCCCATTTGGTGATTCTCTCCATAAGCCCCCTCATCCGTCTGCGACACAATCTCCCCCTTTCCCGCATTCCTCTTCCTCCTGCGCAGAACCAACCACCCAATAAGGCCGATCAACGCGAGTCCCGCAACACCGCCAACCACACCGCCGACGATGCCGCCGGTATTCGACGAACCCGATGACGAAGAAGAGCCGGTGCTGGAAGACGTAGCGGAGGAAGTCGACGAGGCGGTCGACGCGGCACGGGCGACGGTGGTGGCGAAGATGGAAGCGACGGCCGTGTCGTTGAATCCGCCATCGGGTTGTTTGATTGTTGCGCCGCCGGAGCCGCTATGTCGGTTGTCAGCATCCATGCCCTTGCTTATTTTTTTTTTTTTCGTTTTTCGGAGTTTTCATGAAAAGGGAAAAACGTACTCTCCACCAATAACATTCGAAACTTCTTCCGGCACGCTGTACTCAGCGCTGGCATCGAAACTCTTCTGCCACGTCATGGTCGCGAGGTTCAAGATGCGCAGCGGCGGCAGCTGTGAGTCGCAGACGTGGTCCGACTCGGTGCCGTTCTCGTTGACGATGCCGCCCAGCACGATCATCTGCGAGTCGTTGTGCACGGCGCACCTGTGCTGGTGGCGGCCGCGGTTGTTGCCCGAGAGCGCTTCCGTGTTCGAGCCCGTGTAGTTCGAGCTCGAGATCTTGATCCAGCGGAAGCTGGGGACGCTGAGAACCCAGGTCTCCGAGTACGCCTCGTCTGAAAACAAATTAGTTCCTTTTTTCCCTCAAAATCTTTCGAAATTTTTTCTTCAACCCCAGGATCAACTTACGCTGATACAAGTTCCACCCGCCGTACATGGCAATGTTAAACGACGAATAATCCGGCGCCGCCGACACCACCGCACAAGTCTCCGACCTCCGTCCGGGAATCTCGTCGCCCTGCGCCCAAACGACATTCCAGCTGGCGCTCGCAATGTCGTACACGTAAATCCGTTCGTTATCCAGCACCTGATACGAGAACGCCGGCGCGCCCGTCGTCGCGTTCACCTCGGTCCCGTTGTACCCTCCCCACAGGAGAACCACGCCTTGCTCGCCCATCGGCACGTACACCATGTTGCCCGCCACGCGCGCCGGCACGGCGACGCCGGAGCCGCTCGTCGCCGTCTCGTTGCGCCACGACAGCGCGTCCGGGCTGGAGGCGTCGAAGCGCAGCATGCCGGTGGGCTGGCCGGGCTGGAAGACGCCTGAGTTGCTGCCGCCGGAGAAGAAGGACAGGCCCGTGCTGGGGACGCTGGCGGCGCCGGGGAAGAGGCGGTTCAGCTTGTTGTAGTTGCCGCCGGAGACGGAGTGGCTGGACCACTGGCTGCTCGTCGTGTTGTACATGGCCAGCACATTGTTTTCGGTGGTTGAGCCGTCGCCCAGGCCCGCGAAGACGTAGAAGGAGTCGAGGGTGGTGAAGAGCGCGCCGCCCTGGTTGTGCGTTTGGTTTTCGAGGGTCGAGGTGGTGTCGAAGGGGACGGAGATCTGGTTGAGCGAGGAGGAGGAGATGATGCTTTCGGCTTGGATGTTTGTGTTGCCGCTGAGATCGAAGTAGAATAGGTTGTCATCTGCATCGTGTCAGACATGGCCGAGGAAGTAGTAGAGGGCTTGTGCATTTACTAGAAAATGTTTCGCCATTGGCATCGCCGTCGAAATGGTAGTCGCCGCCCATGAAGTATAACCGGTCGTCAATCATAGCCACTGTCGAAGCCGATTAGCGAGAGCCCACGGCAATGGTAGCGAGATCGACTGACTCTTCTGGTTGTTGATGTAGCAGAGATCTCCATCGGCGCGACGCTCCAGCTTGCTGCCAGACTCGACCGGAGACGCGCGAGCATGCTGTAGGGCTAACGAAAGCCATAATGATGCTCTTAATGACGCGCGCATTGCAAGTAGCACTCTCCAAAGACACGGACTCAGGAAAGGAACGAAAAGGAGCAGCAGCGCGAGGAGGTTGTCGCTGTGGAGATACCAGCAAAGGCGCGTTCCAGCAAGCGAGGGTATCCAACAGGCAACAGGACGTCAGATGTAAAATCGAGCAAAGACCCACGAGTCCAGGATTCCCAGGCACGCGGGGCTGCTCGGGTTTTGTTAGATTGCAAGCATGTCAAGCAAAAGGGAGCAGCCGTGGCGCCATGGTAGCACTACGACTGATGAGGGAAGGGGAAGAGAGCTTGTCATGGGCATCTGTCCGGGAGCCACGAGTCCGAAATAGAATTGCACGAGGGAAATAATCGGGGGCTCAGCGAAGTTGGGCGTCGTGATAGGCTGGGTGCAGTGTTTTGGCCCCCAAAACACACAGTGGCGGTGTCTCCGGTCGCCGAAGGATCGTCCTGGCGAAGTGAACGGCCAACGGACGATTTTGTTTTTCGTGCTGCGGAGCGCTGAATTGGACCAATGGATCGTTTCGGCACCAGCGCTAAATGATACACGGCCATATTGCGATCAAGACGCCCGGTGTCAGCAATCCTTTGTGAGCACTTGTTGTTATTGCATCGCCTTGCTTTTGAGTGCCACGAACGAGTGTAATCTGGACGAAACCGCGTGCAGCATGAGGTTTGAGACGATTGAGTCAATGGCCAATGGCTTGCGCGAAGAGCGGAGTATATGGCAGAGCAGGCAGTTGAGATGGAGAGGACATGGCCAGCTAGCAGGAGCCGCATGCGTCATTGGCTGAGCTGACATGCGCCCAATGCCGGTCTTCCCACAATCTAACAAATACCCGCTCACTTCCTGCGATTTGCCTCCCGCCTATCTCCACTGCATCTGTCCAACTCCTTGTCCGATCTGATCAAGATACTAGCGAATCCCCATCGGAAATGTTCCCCAGAACGTCACCTTCGCCAACGCAGTACCATAGGCTCACGTGCACGCCTTGTATCCTACAGCATCGAGAAAGGAGCGAACGACGCAGTCAAAGAAGAAAACCCAATGTACAATTCATTTCGACCGTTTTGCCGGCATTTGCATGTCCCGAAAATCCTATACGTGCCTGTCTTCCCGCCCCCAACCCTTCTTTTTTGATCTCCATCCATGCCGGGCCAAATTTTTTTGCATTTCGTGTTTTCCCTTTTCCCCGCCTCAAAACCGCCGTTGTCTATCGTATGAATGAGAACTTGGGGGGAACATGTAGGGACTGGTGCTGTGGGGGTATTTTCTAGTAAATGCTCCGAGAATTTCTTTCCTGAGAACCAGAATGACCTTTTCTGTCTGCCTTCTTCCCCTTTTTTCGAAAGAAAGAATGCCATGATTGTTGATGAAGGATAATGATAAACCAAGGGTAAGCGGACAGCACAAAAAGAACCTATGTACGCCGTTTCATCTTCCTTTCCTAGTGAGAGTAACGCAACACCGACTACTCTCACATCGTACCGCACCGACGTCGTAAAACAGGACGGAGACAGGGACACAGCGACGCGGGAAATCGTTGAGGAAACAGGATCAACCCATTCCCTCCTGCGCCAGCCTTCAGTCGAAAACCGGGACCAGCAGTTTCGACGTCCCCTCGTCGCCGTCTTTTTAGTCCTTCACCGGCTTCTCGCATCCAATTCTTCCAAGAAGCTCCTTGCGGTCGCTGGAGCCGGAGATGCTGATGCCACTGGCACGGCTGCTGCTGCGCTTGTAAAGCCTCTCGCTCCTCCTCCGCGTCGGAGTTCCGAAGTGCAGGCCTTCGACGCCAACCTCTTCCTCGAGAGGCTGCTGCTTGAGCGACAAAGACGCCTTGCCGCCCTTGGGCTTGCCGTGGCCGCTAATGTCGCCGTTGCCGTTCTCGTACGTTTCCTCTTCCTCATCGCCCTCGTCGTCGCTGCGCGTGTCATCGGCCCCCTGGCCGCTCAGGACCCTGTACGCGACCTTGATGATCATCCACAACCAAACCAGCGTGATGACCTGGAGGCCTCCGAGCAGCCCGAGAAAAGCCCAGCGAATGCGCGAGTTGAAGCAGACCGGGCCCTCCGGATCGCGGAACGGCTGCAGAACCTCACGCATAATCTCATTGCCGCCATCGGCTGGAGTCGTCGGGGAATCGGGAAGGCGGTCGCCGGAAACGGAGTCGTAGCATCCATAGGGCATCGCGATCGGGACCGTCGCGTAAATCGACCAGCACACCATGATGTACAGGCAGTGCCGCGCAATGACCCAGCTGGCAATGAAGATGCCGAAGCCAATGTCGCAGGCCGTCTGGTAGCCGAGATATTTGAGGAGCTTGGCGCCCTGTGCGAAAAATTAACGACTGCGTAACCGTTGGGACGCCGTGCTCTCGCGCATCCCGCGAATCACACAACGCGCAATCCCACTTACCGCAAGAAAAATATCCACCACATCCATGAGGCACAGGATCACGTTGCCGACCTTGGTCTGATAGTAGCTGTAGCTCATCGACACGAGCGCGCTCGTGATGATGTGGTGCGTGAACATCTGCCAGTGGTCCTTCCGCCTCTCCTCCATGTTTATGACGAGGATCTGCTGCAGCCAGAAGGCGAACTGCAGGAGATAGTAGCCCTTCATCAGGCCGCTCATCGCGCGCGTCGGGAAGTGGTTCCAGATTTCGTAGAGATTCAGCCAGTACTCCGAGTTGTAGTTGATGCACTGTGGTCGCACGGTATCGCGGTCAGCACATGCACACTACAGCGTGGCAGCCACCATGCGACACAGTGGCTAGCCATTGATGGCGCGGTAATTAAAAAAAATGTCTCACCATGCCCAGCGTCCAAAAAATGGAGCAGTAGATCAGCAACCAGCCCTGCTCGGCGAAGCGAACCGTCGCCTTCTTCTTCTGAATGCCGCCCATGCGCGCCAGCGGCTTCAACACGTAGTCCATGGTCGCAGCCCTCAGCGCGGTGAAGACAATGATACCGAAGGTGACGAAATGGAAGTCTTCCCAGCCCTGCGTATACTGGCCGCTGGCGGCATCGTAGTAGGACAGCTCGAAGAACTTGCGGGTGGTTGTGCGAGCGCGCGGGAAGCAGGTGTGGGTCAGCGCAAGCAGAAGCAGCAGATTGACGGAGAGGCCTGAGACCAGCGTCAGCTTGGGACTTGCATCGAAGCTCAGAAGTAAGCAGCATACCAATCTGATGCTGCTCGAGCCACGCGCAGAAGGCGCCGAACAAGGTGTCACCGCGGGACTTCTTTCTGCGCACCTTGATGAGATGGGTGCTGCCGTCGGCGGCGACGCCAGAGAGCAATTGTGTCTTCTGCGCGAGGGTTGGGACACCGTCCGAGTCCTTGTCCAGCAGGACGCGGGTCTCCGTCGCAGGCGAGGCGGCGGCGTGCTCCATGGCGGGCGAAGCTATATCAGAACCGCGGGGGCCGGTCTCGAGGAGGAGGGGGAGCGGGAGGGGGGTTGCAAAGTGTTGGGGGAAGCTCGAATGAAGCAGGCCCGCACTGGCATGCGCAGAGCTGCGGTTTTCAGGCTTGTGTGGGGAGCTCGCTGTTTCACGTCGAGGCGGTGTACCTGTCCAGATCTGAGAGCTTCAGACACGTCGTAGAGCTCGCTGGCAGTGGTTCTCGGGGCCAATGGGCGGGCAACGAGCGCGAGGGGACAGTTGGAGGCTTGCTCGCAGTTGCGGGCGGCAGTGAGGACTCGGGCGGTGTTGCGGGGAAGCTCTGGCACTCGAGCGCTCGTCGGCGGTGGACTGAGATGCGAAAATTGGCCGCCGTGCTCTTTGGGAAATCTGCAAGGCCGCGGAGCAAGGCAGTTGCAGGGTCTCCCCACCAGCCAATCTGCGCCCTTGCAACCCCCCTCGTGCACCGCACCACGCCCAAAGAGCAATAGGGGCGGCGTGCGCGCGTCGATCCGCACAGTTTTCCGCTTTTTGGTCACTGCGATATGCTCCAGCTGTGCTCTACTCGAGGCAGATCTCCGCTCGCCGCAAGCCCAATTCGCGTCCGTGTGACCTCGCCGAATCACTCCCGTTGCCCAGCCTAAACAGAATCTCTCGGAGATCACTGATCGTGCGTGAGCCTGATTCGAAACAACCTTGTCATTATCCTCGCTGGGGAGAATCCAAAAGAATGTGTATCTACAGTCTAGGTGTTTATGCGGCGCCGCTATCCACTTACCCGCCTGGGCGCTACTGACCGCCACCTCCTTTCCCGCCGTTCTCCAAAGGGTATCAAGTAGTGTCAAGGAAACTTGCAAACGAACGCCAATCGCGCGATGCCAAGAGGAATGCCCGCGCGTAAAACCATCTACCAATCTGAATCTCAATCAAAATCCCGCTCCAAACTTTTGTCCTGTACAACCCAATCTGCGCCCCCCCCCCCCCCCCCCCCCCCCCCCCCCCTTGCTCTTTACAGTAGAAATACAAATAAACATAATAAGAAACGATCGTAGCTCATCAGTCCCAACGGACAATATACACACAAAAAATTAGGCAGCGTAAGCCGGTGGTGCTTCCAGATCTTCTTCGTCGCGCCGGTCCCAGAAGCTGGCCATCGGGTCCGCGCTACCGCTTCCCTGGCGAGCCTCGCGCTTCTTTTCGTCGCGCACCTTGCGCGCAATCTCGTTCGCCATCTTCATCATCCACGCCTGCTCCAAGATGCCACCAGATGTTGCCGCTTCACTGTACGGAAGAGCGGAACCCTGAAGCCTGACGTTGGATGACGCAGATGAGTTGTACGAGTGCGTAAAAGGCGACTTGACGTCCCTCGGGAAGGACCGGAGCGGAAGCGAGGACGTGGCTGAGTGCTGGGTCTGCGGACGAGAGGAGGAGGGAGCGTTGGCTGTAGATTCGCACTCTTGCTCAGTTTCCTGCAGCTTCGAAAGCGCTGCTGCCGATGGCACGGTCGCCGGCGCTGGCGATTTTTCGATGCTGTTTTTCCGGGCCCGTTGACCGGATTCGCGAGGAGGCGTCGTCGGGGGCGTCATAAGGTCCTCCTCGCGTTCCTCAGGGATGACCGACGAGCTTTCCGACGCGTCGACGCTAGGTTCGGGCGTCGTAGTGTCGGTAGCAACACTCTCCGTATCTGTACCATCCTTATTGCGGCGCAAGTTGACCACTCTTCTCTTCCTCTTCCGTTGCGCATGTGCACGAGATCTGCCTCCTCCCAGGCCCAGGCTCGAGTATGTAGAGTTGGAGCTTGCCAAAGTGGGTCGCGACAAAATACTGCCATTGTCTGTGCCCTCAGAGACACTGTAGGTGCTCGGCGATGTAACTCCGGAAGCCGAGTGGACGCGCGAAAGGGTTGACGAGGTAAGCGGGTGAAATGTGTGCGCGCCAGCAGTCTCGGCCCGATCAGCGCTGCTAGCCCATGCGCGGAAGACGGTGTCTCGAATCGAGGGCGTGAACAGGGAGAGGGTCCTATGGGAATCGTTCAAGGCAGCGAGCCGGAGCAGGTTCTTCTGAGAGAACGACGCGTGAATCTCGGAGGACGAGTCCAGGGAAAAGGATGAGATTTGGCTGTCATCGAGCGGGTTGCCATACAGATCGACAGGGTCCTGCGGAGGGCTTGCAAACGGGTCGACAGGGGCGGGAGTGTCAGTCCCGCTCCGCTTCGCGTTGTTGATCATCTCATCCATTTCACGGTACTCTGGCGACCAGAGACGCAGAGACAGACGATGCAGAATGGCCGGAAGATCCTCCATAAACAGTACTCGCAACTGCTTCTCGATTTCCTTTTGCAGGTAGTCCCGCACAAACGGTATGGAATCGAAGGTCGACGACACTTTGAGAGACTCTAGAGGATCGTTTCGGAAGACCAGAGTGAGGCCTTTGTGGCGGGAGAATACGAGGATGACGAAACCGGAGAGACGGATGTCGGAGAGGGTGATTTGTAGAGGTATGGTCAGGCCGTCGGCCGCAGCAAGAGGTTGTGGTGATGCGAAGTTCGGTTTTGTCGATAGGTAGGTATTCAAAGGATTCGCTTGCACGCGCGTCTTGAGGGTGAGAAAGGCATCGCCGGAGTAGGTCATCTTGAAGATACCGCGGAAACGGTCCTCGGCCAGGTCACCAATCTCTAGTATTTCCAACTCTGGAGGGACAGCTCCCAGGTTGAGCTCTGTCACGATGATGTCGTCGACGATGATGGGAGGCTTCGGGGATTTGTTCAGCGCGGCCGTCAGCATCTCGCGTGCACGCGAGGTGTCGGCGATGAGCGGCGACCAGTTGAAGTTGAAAGCCATGGTCGGTCGCGACGCGTCGGCGCAGCTCAGCGAGAAAGTTGTGGTGAGCTGGAGGCGTGTGCGCGGATGACGAAAGTTAAGGTAGACAGGGTCGCGTGCCGGGTGATCGGAGCTATGCCATCAGCTGGACGTGGGCGGTGGATTGATGCAAGACAGGGTGGGAGCCGTGACGGCTAATATAGCTAGGGCTGAGGCTGGGGAGCGACTCAGTGGGCCGGATGACGGGGGATGGGGAGAGGAGGATGTTGTGGTGTGACGACAAGAGGATGTGCGCGCGGAGAAGAGAAGGCAAAGGATTTCTTGTCGGCCGGGAGCCCACGGACCACCTGCTCTGCTGCTTCCCCGAATGCTCCCGCCTGCCGCAGTCTCGTGCGTCATACGCGCTAATCATTTCAGGGCAACACACAACACTCCCTTTAAATTGCAGTCACAGCCTTATCCATGATAGCCCGTCTCCCTATAGGGGTGTGCATGAACGCGTCCAGTTTAGCTTCGCTCCTCCACGGCAAGTGTGAGTCAACCTCTGGATGATTTGTTCGCGGTGCTATGCTTTCCCCAAGCTCACCGACCCCACACCATCGCCCACTTTGCGGCCTCCAGCGCCAACAAAGCACTTGCGCCAGCTCCCACTTGAGACAGACCCGCCGAATCGAAACAAAACTCAGGAAGGTGATCACCGTCAATGCTCTTTGATGACGGTCACGACCCTCTCCGTCAGTCCGCATCCCGAGTGGCCGCTGCGCCGCCTCTTCTCCGCACTTGATGGCTCCCACTAGCGCTGATACTGCCACCCGTCCGCCTCAGCGCCATGACGGATGCGTTCCAGGCCCATGAACACGTCTGCTTTGTCCCGGAGCCTGCTGGATGAACCTGGGAGGGGTCGAGTTTCTCCTTCCTGAAAAGACCATCTGCAACGACCAATTGGCCCAGGCCCTGAGAACGGCATTTTTAGCCACTTCTCACATGACATGCTGTCAGGATACCGTTGTAGACGGAGATTGTCCGACATGGCCTCAGCGCGCCGGTCACTGCGTCAGCGCGGCATCTGGACGAGCTCCAGCACGAGGTGGCCCGCGCTGAGGGCCCAGTGCTCAGTGCCAACGAAGCACGGATGAGAAAATCGGCCTGAGACGAGTCTCGCCGACTTGCGGGTTCCAAGGCAGGAACCCTCCGAACGATTTTCATCATGGCCGTGGACAGCGTGCACACATGCCAACACAGGACTTCTTAATTACCTTCCATGCTAACCATATGCATGCCATAGAGGTGAAAATCACATTTCCCGCAGGGTATCCAACGCCACAAAAACATGAAAGGCCTGAAACAAGGACCACCCGTACCATGTCCAAAGCATGCAAACTTGAGGTTACCCACAGATGAGCAACAAATCCCCAGTGCTCACTACCGCATTGAACGGAGCTGGGTTGAAGATAGATGAAATCAAAAAAACAATGCATACTAAGGGAAGCGACAAGTCCACCTGGCAAACAGCGAATCTTTATGAGTGACTAACATTGCCAAGGAAGCGATGCTGACGACCACGATAATGAGGACTGCCATGTAATCAAGGATCAGGACTCTCCTATAAGTGGCACGGGGTCCTTTCAAATGAAGTGGATTCGGCCTGGCACTTGCGTAAGGATATCCGCCACGGCCTTCAGCGTCGAGGCACGTTGGGTTGATGAACGTATTCTGAGATCTGATGCTGGCATCGCTCGTCTCAATATTGATTGAAGGTCGTCCAGAAAAGGGTAGGCGTTGCATAGTCCCTTCTTTGGCGCTTGGTGCTTCGTCCAGCACCTCGAGGGCTTCGTTGTACTGTGATGTATCGCCCCTTGACCGCCCGGCCATTTGGAAACGAGAAGCAGCAAGTACAGCCTTCATGGACCTGCGTAGACTTGCGTTTCGCTGCAGCTTGAAATCTCTGAGTTCGATGCCGTGCAAATCCATACCAGCCCTTTTGCAAGCATCGGGAAGGTATTTGGTCAAGGCATCGATATGTGTGTCCGTCAACTTTCTGCAGCTCTCTCCGAAAGCAAAACGCAGCGTGAGGAATGATGCGCTCTGCTGTTCATTGGCAAGACGTTTGGATCTCTGTTTCTTCTCAATCTCGCTGCTGTCGAGCGGACTGAGTCGAATATATCTCTCGTTTTGTTGGAGACGATCGTAGACGTAGGAAGGGCTATTATGCCTCGGGGGGTGCATGTTGATTCTTTCGCACAGCCTCCAAGTAGAGAAAGGCCGACCAAGATTGCGAAGGTCTCGCAAGGCCTTGATCAAAGCCGCCGTGAAAGAGTTCTTTCCTGGGCCTGATGTCACCATATCGTGCCCGCACGCTGCAAGGAGCTGGTAAGTCCTGTTCCCTTCCATTGCGCTCTTGTGAGCATGCGCAGCGAAACAGGTGTCCAGAATTGCAAGAGCGTCGGCTTTCAACCCTTCAAGAAGACTCTTCTCTGCTTGATGCCACTGTGCCTGAGCAGCTTCCTTCCCTTTGCCTACAGTGAAGCCTGGAGTGTCTGGGCTTCTCGGTGGTGTTTCGCTGCAGATGACGTTAGTCTCAAGGTCTTCCAACGCCGCGTGTGGGAAGACTACTCACGCAAAGAATTCCAACAAACCACTTTCAGCACTAGTGCTTCTCGCTGATACCTTGCGATATTTGGAATGTCCCGTGTAATACACGATCAGCAGGCTTCTCGGTCCATCAAACTCGAGTACAAATCGCGCCATTTCGAAATTTAGCTGTTGCTGAGGAGATGTATCTGTGTGTAGCTCAATTTTCCGAGTGCAATAATTGAAGTCATCTTTGAAAACTTCTTCCAGCTCCGCGACCTGTTTTCAAATCAGCTTGTATATACTGGAAACTCTGGGGCCATGGCACATACCTCATTCTTGGTATTCAGTTGATCCAGATCATCACGCCATTTGATGATAAGTACCGCAACTTGGTCGTAGCTGTCAGAGAACCCGATGTTCTCGGCTATCCCCTCGTTCCATCGGAGCTGCAGCTCTGAAGCCTGCTCCTGAGTTTTGCTCTCTTGGCGAAGGCTACCGGGCAACGAGACAGGGATGCCGTCTGTACTAGAATGCAAGAGCCCGCCCGGGCTTGTAATGTCTGTTTCCGAATGGCGCCTGCGACCCGACGTCTCGAGACGCTCCAGGTTTCTCTGGTTGCTCATGGTGCTGCCAATGGGGTACAACAGTGACTGTATGGAAGAGATCCTATTGATTCTTCACAAAAGTTGCTGATTCGACGCCTAGCTTGGTTTTAAATTACTACTAAAAAGGCTGGCTGGCTCTGCAAGGCCCCATCATGACGATAATGCAGCTCTTTCAGCCTTTCATGAATATTTTGCGCTCAAGAACTGCGCCTTGCCAACCAAAAGAACACCTGCATCGACGATCGATAAGATTCACATGCTATGGATGTTTGTAGGCTCTTCTGGCTAGGAAAACTTGTGGTTGCAGGCGTTTGCGATCATTGCCTGTCTTTGCTTTTCTTGCTCATGTGTTCACCAATCGGCCCCCCACCACGTTCTTTGTAAGACAGCGGCGCTGGCGGCGTCAAACAGCAATCGTTTCCAACCCTCCTGAAGCCTCATGCATCGGCAAGGCTGATATTGCCTGTTTGCCTGATTCCTCATCTTTGAGAATCTGCATGGCAGCCACAGTCGCTCCACCAATGAGATTTGCAGCCGAATGGCGCCACATATGCAGTCACCCGGGCAGTGCTTCCCGCGGCCCCCAAGATGGCGTGCGTTGATTTTCGTGTCGTGTCTTACAGTAGTTACAATCGGAGAAGGTGCTGGGGCGAGTGTTTGGTGGCAAGGCTGATCCAAGAGCCGCAAACTGAAAGACTTGCATTCATAAATGCCTCAGAACCAATGGATTCACCACAGCAGGAACGCACTAACCACTCTGCACACCGAGCCAACGCGGAACGGTAAGGTATCAGAAGTACAACCACATACACCAAGAATTCAAATCTGCCTTGCCGTCGCTTCAGCTTACGCGAGGCTACCAAGCATGTCCGAACAGGTAAGCAAAGCCGGCGCATTTCGGCATCCCACATCTTCTTCCGAGCAGTTCTCTCACCTGTAAAAGTTTCAGCCGACGAGTCCTCCCCTCTCCCCGAAGAAATCCGGAGTGGATGCGAAAGTCAATCCTGAGCTGGTAAGCGTGGGACGCCATCGAACATTTGTCTATAGCGCTGACACACATGTGAGGAAAACCCTGCCGCCTTCGCAAAGGGCAACAAAGTTATCATGGCTGTCTCTGAGATCTTGAAAAATGGGGATACAGAACGTAAAAGAAAGGAGTTCTTGGTTCACAAACAACGGTGGAAGGAAGCGGACGGAAACAGCGGGGAGTGGTTATACCAACTTTCGAGCAACGGCGTTGTATACAAGTCAGATGGCACTGATTGGTTCCCGGAGAGCAAGATACGCCTTGCGCAATGATAGGTTGGAAGGAATACGCGGCTGAAGTTTTGCTGTCGCACATGCGGAGCCTGGCGCTTGACCGGCGATAGATAAATGGATTCGAAAACCCCGCATCATCCTTTGAGCGCCTTCAAGGCGTACAGCTGCATTTCCCGTCGATTACTGACACTAACTTTGTCTCTCTTTTATTGTCAGAAGATGACTTCCCAGGAAAGGAGATCGGACAGCATTCCAGTCCTATCTCCAAGCAGCACAGTGTTCTCTGGAGAGGCTATTATCAATATTGGAGATGATTCGAAAGGAAAAGGCAAAAGCCAAGATAGTAAAAGTAAGCCACATGCGTGTCATAAGAATAGGCTATTGACCAACGTCAGGGCGCTGGGGGAGGAGATTTCTCCCCTCGAGGCTTTTGAAATCCTCGCCGGGGCACGTGCGTCGCATCAAGACTCATGATACCACAGTGCGCAAGTGTAAGAACACCTTTGGATCGGTCGATGACATAACCACTTATGTCGACGAACAGTAGAGCAGTGTCCAAGGGGGTATCCCCTTGTTGCCGCTTTCCAGTCAAGTGAACCTTGCTTTAGCCTCTATCGAGGATTCGGTTACCTTCATTCACGTGTGCTGTTGGATCTCCAATGTGAGCTCGCAGAATTAGAGGATGAACTGAATGAGTTCGACGAGTTGGACGACTCACCGCGAACCCGGATTCGTCTTCAGTCAAGGTCACAGGATGCAATGTTTGCAAAGAGGCAGGCTCCAGAAAGAAGTCGCCGAGATATACTCTCAGAGATCAGAACAAGACTCGTGGAATATGGTAGCTTCCCTTCTTCAGGCTAGTGTCCTCAAACATCTGACGTAAATGACAGATGAGCTCCTGATAAAATCCCGTGAAACCTCGACATTTCAGCGTCCCTCCGATCGGGATTACAACAGTGTGAGGACTTGGTTCCACAACGAGAAACCTCTGACAGGCAACGATACTCGATCAATAAAGTGCAAGGAAGACATGCTTACTTTGCGCCAAGGAAGAGAATGGGCTGGATTTGATGGGCTAATCGAATCCTCATTGAGAAAATTTGATTGCAAACTCATCCGCGTACGTATTGACTTTAATTAAGAGCGAAGAGCGTTGCTTACACCTTACAGGCGATCTTTCAACCCCGAGATTTGGCACAGAAGACCAACGATGAGAGCATATATTACTATTCCGCAAAGAGGGTTGAGTCCTTCGTTGCCATTATCATCACAGTGATCATTTTCATTCTTCTCGTTCTGCCCGTTGTTGCGATGTATCGATTGACAAGTCTCGGAGGCAGATCATCAACGTTTGATGCAATCGGTGTGTTAGTAGTATTCACGCTTTTGTTTTCTGCAGCCATGTCATTGTTGACGAAAGCTAAACGTCACGAGTTATTTGGCGCATCAGCGGCTTATTGTGCGGTGTTGGTGGTCTTCATTTCGAATTTCAACAGCCCATCTGATGGCGCGCAGTGATTCCCTACGGGCCTGATGAGTCGAGATGATTGCAGTTGCACGGAACTAGAGTACTGCCTGGTCTGCAGCGAGGATGCCATTCCATTTGTTTGATTATCGTGATTGAGGGTTTACACGGCGTTCTTCAGGTTCTCGTTGAAGTTTGAAGGCGGTTTCTTCTTCTTATTTAGTCTGTACTTGTTTAGACAGAACCTCTAATGATGTAATGCAAACATAGAATTGTGCCAACTTGAATCGGGACCTCCGCACACTGTTTTAGCTGAGTGAGCTTAGGATAGCCTGCTTGCAGAAGATGGCAAATACTGGTAGATCCAGCACGTTCAGCATTCTCTTATTGTATCTATCAATAGTATCATTTCCGTCAAGCACTTATAAGCTATTCCCGCCATCTCGGATTTTCGGGAAATGTTAATGGAGGTCCTGATTCAGCATGGACCCTTCGAAATTCCGCCTTCTCTAGCATCGCCGAGCAGGTAGGGTTTTTTCTTTGCCGCCACAAGACGCTTCATCTTCCTCAAAATATAAATCAGACGTGCAGAGGATATGAGTCTCTGCTCCGGACAGACCGAGGAGTTTGGTGTGGTTGTAGTCTCGCAGACAAAGGGATGCATGGAAACCTTGTCAGCCATCCACGTAACTACAACAAGACTGAAGTTCGTCAACTTTGGAGGAAATATCGGGGTTTATAGCGATTTGTCTCTTTCCATGGCCGAAGAAGGAACGGATCATACGTACTATAAATCACAAATTCTCTGATATCTCTGTTAATGAACCTTGTGGCCGTACGGGTACAAAATGCGCAAAGAATCTTTCCACAAGCTGAACCCCGGTGAGGGAATAAATCGCGGCAATATCTAGATCTGCATTAGCAAGCGCTCCTTCCTAAAGCCTAGCCCGTCTGACTGTGACTTACAATGGTCTGGTCGCACAATGACGAGGGCCCCTTTGGCTGGATCTATTCCAAAGTTCTCGTAGGCGCGCCCGTGAATGTGCTTGTAGTCTTCGTCGTCCACGTATACTTTGTGGATGTCTAGGAGAGATGAGCTGTCAATACGTGTGCTATTGGCGACCTGCCATTCTTGTATTTGATCAAATTACCTCTCATTTTCCACTTGCCAGTGACTGGCCAGAAATATTCCGGAATCTGGCCCTGCTCTATTCCGAGGCGTCTCCCTTTAAACAGAACAATGGACTCAATGAAGCTGTCAATATCAGCGCCCTTCTGAGTGAACTTCTGAACAAGGCCTTGATCTCCTTCAAGAGATTCTGCAAGCTATACACCAAGTCAGCTCATGAAGGAGCGCGAGGAATCGGACAGGTACCTTCTTTAACCTGGTGAATGTGGTCGTATCAGCAATATCGCCAGCAAAAATAATAAGTCTCCACCGACCATCAGCCGGTAAAGCTCTTGCAAGCTGCATAGATTTCGCATCGCAGAATCTCACCACCTGCGCGCTTGGAAAGCGCATCCCCACAGCAATGTTCTTCACCAAATCCTCCGTGCTTCCCTCAATATCAGTGATAGTGGAGTCATCATACCGCGCCGTCAACCCTGCCATGTAACGTCCTGACTTGATAAACTGCTCGCTGACGTATTCCGGACTGGGTGCATCCTCGCCCGTCTTGAATAACCGAGCAAAACTTATATCAAAGGCAATAAGATCGGCAGCAACTTTGTGCCTCTCGGTAACGTAAGTGTTGACGATGGAGTGATGAACCTGGCCGCTTAATGCAGAGCCCAGCTTCCACCCGATATTGTAACCGTCCTGGAGGCTGACGTTCATGCCCTGACCCGCCTTAGGTGAATGAGTATGGCACGCATCTCCAGTGAGAAAAACTCGGCCAGATTGAGTAAAGCGGTCCGCCAGGCGTTGGCCGATGGCGTAGGCAGACCACCAGGCAGTCTCTGCAAATTCCATGGTATATGGCTTGAAGACTTGACGAGAAGTTTCGTGCAGGTCGGCAAGCTTGACATCCCTTGCCGCAGTTCCTTGTGGTAGTTCGATGTAAAAGCGAACCAGAGAGCCGCCTTCCCGTGGAATGATGATCAAGTTCCCGGGGTTAGAGCGGATGATGGCCTTCTTGCGGATGTCAGGAAAATTGGTCCTCGGGTAGATATCCATGACTCCCCAAATCGTGTCGCTGCTGTCTCCGAGCATTTGGATACCCAGCGATTTGCGGACCAGACTGTGCGCTCCATCACAACCCTGTATTCGCACCGTCAGACCTGACCTTTTTTCATCATGAAAGAAGATTCTTACCAGAACATATTTAGCCCGGAACTCTTCCTCTTTGCCATCCTTTTCCGCAACGACGCTGACCGCATACGCCTCCGGATCCGCTGCAGTTGACTCATCAACCACCACACCGCGCACCTCATACCCATAATCAATCTCCGGCCCCCCAAACCTTCTTATCGCCCCAATCAGCAGATAATTCACCCTCGCCTGATTCAGAATCACATGCGGCAAATGCGACAGCCCCACGGGCGTGTCCGCGGTGACCTTTGTCCTGACGATCCCGCCCTCCCCTTCCCCCGGCGCCCAAAACGTCACCTCCAGCACGTGGTACGCCTCGCGCAGCAGCTCCTCCGCGATGCCGAAGCTCTCAAACACCTCGACGGTGCGGCACTGCACGCCGTCGGCCTGGCCGGTCTTGAGCGGGCCGGCGCGGCGCTCGAGCAGCTTGAACGGCACGCCGTAGCGGGCCAGCCAGGTCGCGGCGCAGAGGCCGGCGGACCCGGCGCCGCAGATGAGGACGTCGGTGTGCTGGACCATTGCTTTTTTCTCCCCCTCTTGGTGGATGCGGGTGGTGATGGCGGCGGGAATGCGGGGCCGAGACGGGGTTTGTGGGGAATCTGGGGTATTTGCGGTCATGAGAAAATTCGTAGCGGCAGTGAAGGTTTGGGGGAAAGATGATGGATGGTAATATGCCCCGTCCAGTGGGAAGATTAGAAAGCGTCATACCGCACTCCCGATGCAGGAAGCCGCAGCATGGTTGGGGTAGATGTCAGTGGGAGGAGGCTGATTGGCTGGTTATCGAGCCGAGGCTGCGACATGTCAGAGTCGGGACTGGCAGACGGAAAGTATGGAGACGGGGCATGGTTCGGGGGGAAGTAAGGGCGGCAATTTCCCCACGAGACAGGCGGCAGGCATCGACGTCCATATGGACAGGATGAAAAGCTACGCCTCGAAACTCAGCTCTACTTCCGCTACAATCCGTTGTGAGACAGCAAGGGATCCTTTCTTCCGATGCAATGGTGCCACACACAAAGCGTATCTCTATAGATGCAACTTAATCTTAGAAATGAAATAAAAATCCAAGATGTCCACATAAACAGTCTTGACATCGGTTGCTAGCGTAGGGCTGATCCTGAGATCACCTTCCGACCATTGGAAACAACCCAGATAAAAAAGAAATCTTGGCACAATAATCCCAAAGATGTTACTCTAATGCTCCTTCTCTATGCCACAGCACTAGATAATGGATGCCCGCACCGCGGAAGCCGGCAAACCTTGCGTCCGATCCGCCCTTCGCCGGGCAGCCGACCTGTAGCGCTTATGTCAGACCCCTTCGCACATCCAGATTGAAACAGCCCCGTCCACGACGGGCCGTGAAGCTTACCTCGAAAGCTTGTGCTCTGTGTCAAAGCGCGAAGATCGGCAGGGCACCAACAGCTTCCACAATTTCCAGCAACCGGAATTACCGCAAAAGGCAGGAGGACGGCGCGGTGGGACCACTTCGGATTTACCAGGAAGGGCTAGCCACCAGGAACCACGCCTGGGCTACAGCTTGACCGCAGCACTGACACCAGGAGAACAGACCGCAGGAAGAGCCAACACGAGCTCTTTCTCGACTAGCAGGGCGTTGTTTGAATGGAGGACGGATTCACCGGTTGAGGAAGGCCATGTCTGCAAAGGGCGCCATGAAGGATTTGATGAAGGCTGGTTTGAGGCCACCTGTCGCACGTTCAGCATCTTCAGCTTCGTTATTTACCACGTGAAACTAGCCAGTTGTCTTGCTTATTCACGATTAGGGCGGGTAGTACATTGTGGGGATGACCTGCTTGGGGGGCCGAAAAGGGAGCCAGCCCACGCCGTGCCGACCCAAATTTAAGCGTAAGGACCCCATGCTTCCCGTAGATGGAAGCTTACTTGACCTAGCTCATCAGACAAGGGCGGACCACATCCGGCTTCAGAGTTACCGCTTTGGGTAAACGAATTGGAGGCTACATGGTGGTGTCCACCCTCGAGGTTACACCTACGCCGATCTCCTCGAAGAGCTGGAAATAGATTTGTTTCTATTATGTTGGACTCTCCGACACCGAGCATGCCGATCACTAAAATAAACATAATATAAAAGTCAGCTGCCAGTCACGTAGATGCAACAACTCACAGCTCTTCCTCTCAAACAACTTTCTACACCACCTTCCGTTCAAACCCCACCCATCCAAAATGGTCGGCTTCACCACCACCCTCGCCGCCACGGCCGCCATCTTCTCCATGGCAACCGCCTACGACATCCCGGCCAACCTCCAAAAAATCTACGACGCCCACAAGGCCCGTATACCCCTCCCCTCCCAGCCCCTCCCAACCCACTAACGACCCAACCACAGCCCGGCAAATGCTCCAAGAAACTCCTCGGCGGCTTCGCCCCGGGCGTCGGCAGCAACGACCACACCTTCGCCTACTGCGGCGACATCTCGTCCAACACCATCTTCCTGCACTCGCAAGCCAACGGCGGGCAGTACGCCGACATGGACGTCGACTGCGACGGCGCGAACCAAGGCGCGGGCGACTGCGCCAACGACCCGACGGGCCAGTCGCAGACGGCGTTCCAGGACCGCGTGCGTGCGCACGGCATCGCCGACCTCGACGCCAACGTGCACCCGTACGTCGTGTTCGGCAACGACGGGCCCAAGTTCGATCCGCAGCAGTACGGGATGGAGCCGCTGAGCGTGATGGCCGTCGTGTGCGGCGGGAAGCTGGTGCGCCCTTTCCCGCCTCTCTCTCCCTCTCCACGAAAGAATGCTGACGCTCTTTTCTTTTTCTTTTTTCGATAGCACTACGGCATCTGGGGCGACACCAACGGCGCCAACACCATCGGCGAGGCGTCCATTGCGCTGGCCAAGCTGTGCTTCCCCAACGGCGGTATAACCGGCGACAACGGCCACGGTGGCAAGGACGTCCTGTACATCGGCTTCACCGGCTCCGGCACCGTGCCCAACGACGCTAACTGGAAGGCTGGCAACGCTCGAGATTTCGAGAAGAGCATTCGCACCTTGGGTGACAAGCTTGTTTCTGGTCTGGCGGCTTAGAGTGATGGGGTTGGGAAATTCTGGAGTTAGTGACTTCTGTAAATATCTTTGAGAGAGACAGAAATGAAGCAAAATCAAGTGTCTTTTTATGCAGCTATTGGGCCGTTCTATGGCTTCTCCTGGCCTTTCGTGAACCAAGACTCAGAGCTCTCTTGAGCAGCCCCACTGAAATGAGCATTGCCAAAGCAAACACCAATTATCATACGTTGACTCTGGAAACCATTTTCTCTTGGGCGAATGCGGGAAGAAATCCCATAAACATTGTTTGTACAGCCGGGTAGCGATTGGCATCTAAACTTTTGAACGTCAATATTACAAGAATTGAGCCACCAAGATGGTTTTTTCCGAACAAAAATGCATTGGGGCAATCTGACAGTCCACCAACCGCTCATGCCCTCATCACCCTCTTCCTCTGGCTCCTACGGAGGTCCTTCTCTCTCTCCTTCTCCAAGTATTTCCTCTGCTCGTCAGCGCTCAGGTTCTTCAGCTTCCTTTCGCGCTCAGCCTTCTTGGCCTTGTCAGCCTCCAACTTCCTCTCCTCCGCCTTCTCCTCCTCGTCGACCTTCCTGATCTTGCGAATTTCGTCATCACGGGTCTGCTTGACACGGCGCAGAGCTTCCGGGCGGAAATGGGCAGCGCTAACGAGCTGGTCGGGCATGCGCAGGAAGTACTGGAACAGAGGGAGGATGTGGTCGTACTTGTCGTCGGACGGGAGGACGAAGGACAGGGAAACGCGCTTGCGGGAGACAGTGTCATCCAACCTACAGTTTGTTAGCACGGTGGCATTGGCAGTCATACGATAGACCCAGGGTTGTACTCACTTCTTGGGCTGATCCATAGGCTGGTCAGAGACGACGATGGCCTCCAGAGACTCACCGGCCTTCTCAATAGCCTTGAGAAGCTCGGGAGTCAGGAGAGTTTCGGTGATTTCAGCACTCTCGCTCATGACCGTGTAGAAGATGGGAAGCTTGGCGTGATCCTTGGTCGTGGTAAGAGAAATATCATAGCGGTCGTCCCTCAGGGTCTTGATCAGATTCTTGTGCACGACAGCCCAGACGAACCCATCGAAAGTCGAGTTGGGGACCTTGGAAGCGCTGGGAACAAGCGAGCTCTCCTTACCATCGAAGGCATAGATCGTAGCTTCGACGCGCTCAGTAGGAGCGGTTATACTCTCGAAGAAGAGGGCGAGAATAGACTCGCCGTAGCGGATCAGAGGGTTGTAACGCTTCAGCATAGACAGCTTGATGTCAATGAAAGCCGCGTTCTGACGACCCGTGGCGTAGACCTGGTACTCGTTCGCGGAGACCTCCTTCAAGAGCTCGTCGGAACTTCCGAGCTCCTCAGCGCTCAGCTTCGCAAGACCGCTGGCCTGAACATCCTCCAGGCTGGGCGCCTTCCTGCCAGAGAAACCAACGCTGGCGAATTCCTGACGCAGGAGGGGCGCATGGCTTTTGAGGAAGCCATCAGCCTTGCGCCTGTTTGCGCGCTTGCCCCAGGCATGCAGGAGCACGACGATGACGATGAACGGGAGGATGAAGGCCTCCTGGTAGAAGTCGGCGGGGGTGGTGCGCTCCCAGACGCGGTACCACTTGGTGTAGGGACGAGCAGCGCCGGTCGCAAAGGATCCGGGGGCAGCATCACTGGCGCTCAACGGGGAGATGGAGGCTGGGCTGGGGTCCGGGGCTCCAGCAAAGTCGGCGAAGTCTGAGAGGGCGGTGTTAGCGGTCAATGGCTGGTGGGAGTGGGAGCTCGCTCAGCTGCTGCAGGCTGACGTACCGGCGTCGCCAGCGGCGGGCGCCGACGAGGGCTTGGAGCCCATGATGTTGTTGAGGAAGTTGGCCATCGTCGCAGCGACCTCTAGAGCCACCAGTCGCTCGGATTGACGGTCTAGAGAAGAGGTCGGGGGATGAAGGTGCGGTTGAGCAACGTCGTTCGTCGTCGGGGCAGCTGCGGCAAAGCAGACTTAGCGGCTCTGTAATAAGAGCGTAAGAGCCGATTCGGCCTGCCAGGAACTTTAGCGGTCCGAGAACCGCCGGGTAGTTACCCGGCGGCAATCATCACGTGCTTGGGAGCCGTTGCGGAGAATGGTTTCTCCGAATAGCTGGTCAGCCCGCGCTAACCACTAGCCCTTTCGCTCTCTTTTTCTTTTCTCTCGATGCTTAGAATTTATTGGTAATAGTGCACACCAATCTGAGCTCAAAAGAAAAACTGCAAGTATGAGAACATGACGCAATGTACACGGCAAGGATATGAGAAGTAGTTGCCTAGCTAAGATAAAGTAGCGAAAAATTATATTCACCAGCCAAGACTCACTGCGCCTACAATGAACGAGCTCGTGTACATGATGACATTTAATATCGACAGATATAGAAACATGGGGATGGCCATTGTGGTAAAATCAATATTGCCCAAAGACGAATGTATGGGCAAAGGCGACGAGGAGAAAGCCTGGGCAGCCAAGGAACTATTACCGAAAGGCGGAATGAAAGTGTCCCAAACTCAGTCTTCATGAAGTACACACCGTGCCATGTATGGCATTTATCTATCTTCTCATAATCCGCGCCGTACGAGCCCAATTCTGCGCCTCTCATAGCCGTGAATTTCTCTCCTGCTGGTGCAACATGCGGGGTGTCATCTGTGCTATAGCGCTGGTGAGATGATCGGTGGAGGGTTTGGCCTTCGGTAGTTCTTCCATCTTTGCATGTAAAGGTGTTTCTGCTGGAGTTTTGCTGAAAAGTGTTCATGGAATTCATCTTTGAAAGATAAAGTTGAGAAAGGTACGAACGATATTCAGGACCGGGTGTTATCTGGTTTCCTTTGCATTCCGTACTGCTCCCGGGCTGTTCTTGGCTGTCTATGTCTCGTTTGGTGTTATCATCATCATCATCATCATCATCATTATATAAAGATTTTACGTACCTCTAGAATAGTTCGTTGTTACGGCGCAGCCTCCACAGGTTGAGGAAGTTAGGGATCAGCCCCGCCGGAACGACAAGAAGTCGGGGTCATAGAGATCCGAGATCACGTGACCTCGCGCTCAACCGGACCCACCCGCTCAGACTGCCAAGGCTGTCTGAGCAGATCCAACTCACTGAGCCATCCTGCTTAGTTACAACACCCTGCTCAGAAGACCAAAGGACGTTGAGCGCAACCCACCTATTGAGCATATAGATTGAAGATACTCTCCTACGTGTATATAAACCACACTCCTTAGATAGCTTTGACCTTCGTGGTCAACTTCAATAACAATTCAGCATCAATTGTTAGTAACAAGGCCTTCGCACGCAGTGCTTAGTCTTCAGTCGTCTACTCGTTCCTCGCGCACCTCTTCTTGTACCCACTCAAGGAAAACCCTCGACATGTTTTCTCCCTCTTTGGTGTTTGGATCCTTAGAGGTAGAGGCCCGTTCGTTACATTCGTCTATTTTCTTCCAATCCTGACGACCCTACCATAAAGACCAATATCCCACCAACATATTCCTCTCGGGAACGTACTCGATGATCGTATATAAATATTTTGCCCCGCCCAAGTATAGATCCACCAACACGGTCCAGGGCTCGGATCCTCAATAGTAACTCGACCCTCCCTGAAAGCCCACATTGTGTTATCTTTGCAAAAAAAAAAACTATTACATTCATGGATGTACGGGCATGATTCTTGGGTGGTTGGAAAGTATTGAGGAGTATCGTCAGCACTGAAAGGTACTGGTGTAACGAGTGGGCCTCTACCTCTAAGGATCCAAACACCAAAGAGGGAGAAAACATGTCGAGGGTTTTCCTTGAGTGGGTACAAGAAGAGGTGCGCGAGGAACGAGTAGACGACTGAAGACTAAGCACTGCGTGCGAAGGCCTTGTTACTAACAATTGATGCTGAATTGTTATTGAAGTTGACCACGAAGGTCAAAGCTATCTAAGGAGTGTGGTTTATATACACGTAGGAGAGTGTCTACAATCTGTTATTGATCTGTTTGATCTGTGCTGTCCGTTAGACAGAAGCGTGCGGATCAGACAGATCAATGTTGTTTTGATCTTATTGATCTGTTCTTGGATGCCTGAGGCATGCGGGATCAAAGGGATCAATTCCTTGGCATCACGTGAATCACGTGACCCGTGGTGGGTCTTCACGGCGCGTGTCTGCGCCCCGCTGGCTTCCTTTCTCATCCTATCCCGAATCTGTGAAGGCTGTGCCGTAACAACTGGATAATAATCGCTAGCACCGAAAGGTACTAGAGAAAGTGATAAGAGCAACGCAATTAGCATCATCGTGAAGTTGGATCTCTTAAGAATATTTCTTCGAACAGTGGACCAGCGACTGGATATGGAAGGAACTCAATCTGATATACACTGGAAGAGGCGCGTCGGCTTGTTCTTTATGGTGAAGCTATTGATAAGAATAAGCCTCGGGTAGACACTTATTACAAAGCGAAACTAAATCCAGGAGAAAAGGAGGAAGCTTATTTACTTCAATAAAGTAAGGAAGCACTGCAAATTACAAAAGTAGCGGGTAGGTAAGAACTATCGACACTGCATGCTGGCACCGGCGATGGCGGTCATAAAAATCATTTATATCACCATTCACTGAGCCTGAAATGCCCCGTTGCGCATGGGCTCGCATATGTACGAGAACAGGATCACGCGGTTTACCTTCGCAGGTTTCCGCATAAACGACTAGGCACGAGGTGACTGATTCGTCGGCACGTGTCTGACTCCCAGCATCTGGCGCCATGAACACCAAGTCAATGTTACGGATCTACCTGTATATAGAGTTGTTGGGGCACGATCAGCGACTAGGCTGATCATTGCTAAACTTTTTGTCGACTGGGAGTCGACGGGAGGTTGGCCGAATGGTCTTACACACCGACTGAAACCCAACACGGTCGGTCCGTCGTAACAGTCAAGTGGCGGAGAAGGCGGCACAGGCGATAGAATGAAGCGGCTCACAGAGTGTCGCGGCAGCATCCGCCTGCACTGAGTACAAAGGCACTGTATCGTTACTTTCTTCCCTTTATCGACTAACCAAGTGTAACGAGCGGGCCTCTACCTCTAAGGATCCAAACACCAAAGAGGGAGAAAACTTGTCGAAGGGTTTTCCTTGAGTGGGTACAAGAAGAGGTACGTGAGGAACGAGTAGACGACTAAAGACTGAGCACTGCGTGCGAAGGCCTTGTTACCAATAGAGTCCAAATTCTATTGTGAAGTTGACCACGGAGGTCAAAGCTATCTAGGGAGTACGGTTTATATGCACGTAGGAAAGTTTATATAATCTATGTGTTGCCCTATGTCGCCGGGGCTATACTGGGCGATAGTTGCTCTATGTCGCCCGGGCTTTAGAGGGCGACATGTGGGTCCTGGTGGGGGCTCACGTGCGGGGTCACGTGGCGCCTTTCCTCTTCCCTTGGTGGGGTTCTCTCTGCGGACTCCCCCATCTTCCCTTTTCATGTTCCTGTGGAGGCTGCGCCGTAACACCAAGCCTATATTCCGACTCGGTCGGTTTAAAGCAATGATGAGTCAAGGCTAGGAGACAGCTCCTGAGCTGAACACTAAAGCTTACTATATTTGTCGGCCAGTTAGGAGGTACGGCTCATACAGTCTGCCCAACCGCCCACAGTTGCGCGCTGCATCACGATATTTGCCTCCAAGACCTCCTGGCTTGGCGCACCAAGCCGCCAATGACTTTCCCTCTGGTCGTGCGCACCAAACCATCTGCCGCAGCCCGCCTGTTTCGCGCCACGTATAAACATCTCCAGAGCTTTGCGCGTCCTGATGTGCTTCCTCGGTGAGCTTGGCCATGTTTTAGTTCGCGCCGGCGGGCGGGATGTGGGCGTGGCAGGGCGCGTGTGGTGTAGTCGAGGCAGGGCTGACAGCTGTAGGACGGCGAGTCGATCGAGTGCACGACACAGGGTATTCGACAACACTCATCTCCAAATACCATGTGCGTCCAACCGGAGATGGCCCGGCCAAGTCGCCGCACTAAGCTCGCTGATCGAATTTGCGTATTAAGGTAGCGGCACGTCGAGCTCTAATCGGACGTCTACGTATTTCAGCAGAGTAAACTCAAAGGAATGGCCTGGAGCCCGCTCCCACTTGCAAGTATAATTCTCAAAGTCGTGGCACTGTCGAGTGCAATAGCATTTAGGACTCCCTCGCCCCCTGCTGAGTCTGTTGAATCAAAGGAAGCGACATTCAGCATTGGCAAACGAATCACTTGCATGAATTTCCCTCACGATCTTCAACCTTCCGTCGTTTTGATTGTCGCCAATGACCGCCGAGGTGACCGGCCAAATCGCCATCCGGCATGTCCCGCTGTCGAGGCTCAGGAGTCTGTGCGGCCACGACTATCTCAGACACGCGATTCTTTTACCAATGACGACTCCACTTCCCTCTCCGTCTCTCGGTCCAGACCGCTGCCAGCCCACTTCCTAGTCAAAAGGCATAGCAGCCACGATTACTAACACGATTCGCGCCGATGGTCTAAGGGCTATGATTGCTGCCTTCCATTCGCCGAAAGCAGCAGATTCGGGTTCGAGGTAAGGAGCCGCCTGGCCCTGCTCAAAATCACCATTTTCTAACATTGGCACAGTCCCGATCGGCGCACCAGTCCATCATGTTAATTTCTTTGTCTTGATTGTTTTTGTTCTGCAATTGAAAAGAGTACAGATATCATTTTTTAAACTCTGGGCGGTCCAATGCTGTTGGACTCTGGAACATCGCCGGTAAGCTCTGGGTCGAATCACGAGGTTACCTCGCTTATTTCCCCACAATCTCTGGGTGCGAGAAGGAGGCCAGGCATTGGTATGAGCGCTTTGGGTAAGGAAGGCGTCACTTCATGAAGAAAGAGAAAGGGAACTATTTCTTGTCTAGATCTTACTCTACGGGGAATCATTTCTTTTGCTCAGGTACTTGTGTCTTCAGAGTACCTTGCTGCACCGCCAACCTCAAATTCTCCAGCACCAGCAGCTCCATATCACGCTAAACATGAACTTGTCAGCTTGGTCCATCTGTTGGACATTGAAGAAAGGCAAAACATACCTGAGTCTCGAAAGTTCCCGTTCCAATGTGAGGCAACAGCACGACATTCTCGTTCTTCAGAAGACCAGGGTGGATCTTCGGCTCTTCTTCGAACACATCCAGCCCAGCGCTCCACACCTTTCCAGCGTCCAAAGCCTCCACCAGTGCCGCTTCATCCATGACAGGTCCTCTTGCAGTGTTCACAATCACAACGCCGTCCTTCATCTTGGCGAACTCCTTGGGTCCAATGATGTGCCTTGTTGCCGCGCTCAAGCCCAGGTTCAAGCTGATGACGTCCGAGGTGCTGAGGAGCTCGTCGAAAGAAACGTACTTGGCGTTGCCAGCTGCGGCTTCCGTGCTTTCGGCGACGCGTGATCGGTTGTGATATTGGATCTTCATTCCGAAGGCTGCGGCACGTTTTGCGACAGCACGTCCGATGCCACCCATGCCCAGGATACCCAAGGTCTTCTGGCGCGGGTCGTGGCCGAGACCGAAGCCGGAGCCTCTCCACTGATCTTGGCTCTGTCAGATCCGGTCCAGCAGAAGACAACTTGCTCCTGTGTCTTTAGTTCTCAGGGAATGCTTACTTTGGCGGACAGCGGTGAAAGGAATGGTCACACGGCGGAGGGCGCCAAGGAGGAGGAACAGGGCCACGTCTGCAGTGGCATCGTCAACAGCCTGCGGAGTGTTTGCGACAGAAATGCCTGGGCCATTTGTTAGCCATAATGGTCTGCCGGTCCAAGTGTAGTAGCCAGCTAACCCTTGGCAGTACATGCGGCCACGTCAATGTTATCGTATCCAGCACCGTTGTGGCAGATGTATTTCAAGCTGCTCGGCAGTGCCTGGACCAAATCTGCGTCGAAGGGACCAGTATACTGGACGACAGTCAGCTCCAGTCCTCTTTAAGGCGCCATCCAATCTCAAATCACCTTTGTGGAGTCGTTGCTACGGTAGATAGCCACGACGCTGTCGTATTTGCCGCTCTTCAAGTTGGAGAAGAACTCCTCGCGAGTGCCAGTGGGAAACTCCTGTTTGAAAGCATGTGAGAACCCAGATCACCCTACTTCCCAGACCATAATTGGCGTTCAAACTTACCAGTAGCTGCACAAACGAGGAACATTCTTCCCACTCCTTCCGAGCATGGGTGATATCACCGATCAAGAGAGCTTGCTTTCCGGAAGACATGTTTGGTGGCTTGCAACGTTTTCGAGAGGAACAGAGACTGGCGCTGTAATGCGGGGAGCAGAAGACGGAGTATTTGAGGGAGGGGAATGTCTTGCGCGACGCGCCGTAGGCCCCGCGAGCGCGCGATTGTGACGCTCGGGAAAGCTTTCGCGGGGCAGGGACAATGACCTCATTGGCCGAGCGGCATTTGCTCTCGGCCACACTTCCCCGTCCGCACACGGACTTTCTCCAGACTTGCCTCACCCACACGTCTGACCAGTCAAGCCACAGCTCGTTCGGCATCCTGCAGCCCCCCGGCCGCATCGGCATGAGCCAAGGCGCGCAACCCACTGTCAAACGGCCTTGCGAGCTCGGCCAAAATCTCCCAATTCGGCCTGCGCCCAACCACGGTCACTCCGAGTGTCATCCCGCCAATGAGCCTCATCTCGGCGCGCGATGGAAGAGGCCTAGAAGCTGCGGTAATGATCGGCATTTGAGCAACTATCCACATCTGGGACGATTTCTCGGCGGTTCTGAATACAAGCGCAGAAACCCAAACGCCCTTCCCTCAAGGCAATTACGGAACGTCCCGTAAACGACAGAAAATTGACTCAGCATCCAAACATGGAGGCGATCCAGTTCATGAAGAATCTTCATTGCCGACCTACGTTGATCTCTACACGGAGTTGACGTACAATCCTTGGGCCTCCAACGAGGGCGATCCTCCTCGGCATAGCCAGAATTTTCATGTATGAGGAGCATCCAGAGCCAACTTCAGCAAGCTGCTTGCAGAAAGATTGTGGCCGGGTCACAGGCGCTGTCATGTTGGACAATGATGAACAGCGGACGCGGAAACATCACTTCAAATTGCCACTACGTCTCTTTGACGAGCAAGAACCAGATCAGTCACCTGAGAAAATTGCAAGTACACAAGCAGTGAAACAGTATACCGTGTTTGGAAAGTAGTGAAAATGCCCAGTTTCTGCTTAGTGGCAGGGTTGTCTCTCAAGAGGGTATCTTTCATCTGCTGCTAATGACACATGCCCGATTGCCAGTCGTCGAGTTCTTGATATCAATATATAGCCTACTTGTGCATAAGTCCACCAGCAACCACGACGCTCTGCCCCGTACAGTACGGCGTCTTGACGAACATCTCCACGGCATTTGCCACCTCATCTGCTTTTTGTTAGCGGTACAGTCTGAAGTTCCATGGAGCGTAGCATTTACCTGGTTTTCCTAGCCTTCCTACCGGAATGGTCTCGACGACACCAGGCACTGTGTCCGTGGACGGGAACATGCCGGTGTCGCCAATCATGGCAGGTGCCACGTCGTTGACAGTGATGCCATATTCAGCAAGCCTGGTGCTCAGGTTCTTCATCATGCCGAGCTGACCACCCTTGCTTGCTGCGTAGTGAGCGCCGTTTACACCTTTGGATCCAATTAGTTACTGTGCTCGTTTCAGATGGGCTTCTGCTTGGACGTACCAGCTCCATATGCAGCTATACTCGAGATGAAGACAATTCTGCCCCAACGCTGGTCCCTCATACCCTCAGCAACACCCTTGACAAGCAAGAACGAGGCTTTCAAGTTGGTAGCAATGGTAAGGTCAAATTCCTCAACGGGGATGTCCCAGATTTGAGGGTAGCGCTTCCCTCTTCCAGCATTGCTTCACGCACAAAGTTAGCTGAGGCACAGCAGGAAGGGCAGGAGATTTACCTGACGAGAATAGAGATGGGCTTTCCATGAGCTTTGGCGGCTTCATCACACAATGCCAGGGTCTGCTCCGTGTTGGACAAGTCTGCTTGGTGGCTGGTGATCTTGACAGAAGGAAACTCTTTCTGGAGCTGGGCGACAAGCTCATCGATGGCGGCCTTGTTCGACGAGTAGGTAAGAGCCAAGTCTACACCATAAGGGGCCAATTTACGAGCACATGCACTGCCAATTCTGCAGCATTGTTATCATCTGGATGAAACAAGGGACGGGATGTTTACGTACCCGCCAGAGGCTCCAGTGATCAGGGCCACGCGGCTCTTCAGCTCGTTTTCCGCAGACATGACGAATTCGGGAATATCAACCAGTGGATGCCGCTGAATTTCACTGGACAAGGTACGGACTTTATGGGGACTGTGAAGCACCAGCGAAGTCGGGCAAAATCTAGAGCAGGGTCCGCGGCGCCGAAGCGTCACAGGGCGCTAGCGCTCTCTCCACGCAGCGTGATGGACTGCGGGGTATGTATGCGCACGGACGGAGCGGATCCTTCGGCAATTGACCTGGTCTGCAGCTGTCGTCGCCCTCGTCGGCATCTGACAGCTCCCCGTTTCCTCTCCGCCAACTCCACAGGAATGAACATGGAGGCACCACCGCCACCGCCGCCGCCTCCGCCGGAGCCTTCGTCCCCCACGAAGTCTGCCGACAATGACGGTAAATCAAAGCGCACCACCATAGCCTGCCTGACCTGCCGGAAGCGAAAGAGCCGCTGTCATCTGTGAGTCCCACCGTGCGACAATGCCGTCGGCCCAATTGTGAGCGGGTCGCAAAAGCCGATGCGCGCGTCGTCAGTATCACCACTGCTTGCATGTTGCGAATGCCGAAGCCTGAGGCCTCCTGAAGCGAGGCCTCGCGGCGAGCGCAGCCTTCGTTCTGTCTCCGCCCTCCAGTCCGTCCATACGCCTCGCCTCTGCCCGAACCCCGCGTGTCACACCTTACCGGTTGCTGTGAACTAACTTTGGCCGCAGTGAGTATGAGAATGACAAGCCGAAGCTTCCGTGCGAGCGATGCAAAGCCCAGAACCTTGAGTGCGTGCTTGGAGGCTCCAACCGTGGCGGCCGTCGAGTAAGAAGAAAGACCTTGTCCGACAACATCAGCGCCACGCGTAACCTCACAAGCGCCTTCGCCGGCCCTGGAGACAATGTAGCTTTCCACGGCCTTGGCAATATGGGAACCACTACCACATCCCCGCTGGACCAACGCCTGAATTTCGCAAGCCTCGAGCCTAGCAACCACCGACCGACTCAAGAAGAACCACCCGCACAAGGAACCGGAACGACTCCTATGGAGTTTGACAACCTGCAAAACCCATCAGATGCGCTTGGGATTCTGGCACGTGTCGCCGAGGAAGACACTCCCGCTCCGGCGCAGGAGAGGGCGAACTTTGCGCGACCCGTCGATCCAGGGTTGCGGGCGTCTCCCTATCGTTTGCTTGCCGACGGCAAGCTTTCGGTGAACCAGGTTGTCCAGCTCATCCAGCGATACCGCACCCTGTACCATCCATACTACCCTCTCGCACCTCCACAAGTCTTCGACATAAACCGCCTCCATGAAACCGCGCAAAAGGAACCCACTCTGTTGACAGCCATTCTTGTCATCGCGTCCAAAGATCTCGTCGAGGAGACTCACATGTACGAGATATGCGCGGAGCACATGAAAGGCATGATTTCCGATCTAGCTGCCGGCGGGCCTGGCGATGTCGATGCAGTGGAAGCGCTGCTTCTGCTCGCCGAATGGGCCCCTTTCACACAGAGAGCACAATCGGGTAAGGTCGGGAAAGGTGAAGAGGATCGCGAAGCGTGGAACTCCAGTGGGCTGGCACTGAGGCTGGCCTACTTTCTCGGACTCGAGAAATACTCTTTCAAGGTTACGGATGACGGCAGGGACCCACAGTTTAGTCGCAAACTTTTGGTTTGGACGGGTATGTGTTCCGGAACCACGCGCATCGTCACGGGGTGCAACAGAGTAACTGACTACTTCCACAGCCTGCTACATAGCCGATCGCACCATTTCCATTAGGATTGGGAAGGCCTTTTGGTCTCGAGGGTGAGCTGGCCACCGTGGTTGTCGCATAGTAATGCCATGTCACTAATCGTTTGCAGTCCCGGTCCGCTCACGAGTCTTCGTCGTGACCATTACCCTTCTTTATTGCCTCAGACCCCTAATGATGAGGATTACGCGTCGATATTTCAGGTAGGACATCCGTCAGCAGCACATGAGAGTGACACTGAGATAGTTCCAGGCAACGCTCGAATTAACTTCCCTTTTTAGTAACGTTCACGATGTTTTGTATTCTAATGTTGGCACTTCGTTCCGTTCTCACCTCAGCGGATCCTACATCAAGTTCATTGACGATTTCCGAGCTGCCAGCTACAGCTGGAATGCTGTCTGGGGCACGCTCACATGCTCACCAAACCTCAAGGCTATGCTGTTGATGTCGTACAACTACTTACGGTACGTAATGACACGTTTCTGGGCGTCCTAAATGCTTACAACTCGTCTGTTGGTTTAGGCTTTACGTGAACGCCTTCGCATTCCAGGCCACAGTGCGTAGGGTGCAGAGTGCATTGGCGGAGGAACGGAACTCTGCTTCAAGCCCGATGATTCCGCAATCACCATCCCGGCTATTCTATGTAGGTACAATCAGGCAAGGACGCAGAATATGGCATGCTAACGTCTCTCCTCAGAACAACGTCGGGGCGGTCGGAGACGCGCGCTTCATATACGAGGGCCTCGATGCCGCGAAAGCGATTCTGACGACGTGCAACAACTTCATCGATCCGGAGAAAGCACTTCGATTCATGCCGCTACGGTTCTTCCTCTACCTGGTGTACTCGGGCGTATTCCTGTTCCGGGCGAAAATTGTCGGCGTGATCGAAGGCGAGGAGGAGCGCGGCATCAGGCGCATGATCGAGGAGACGATTGACCGGCTGCAGCGGTCGAGCGTGGGCATGCAGCACCTCGGCAGTCGGTACTCGCAGCTGCTGAAGCTGTTGTGGGAGAAGGCGGACAACCACAGGCCTCCGGGACGCAGTGGCAAGGGCACTCACGTCGGCCACCGCAACAGCCACTTCGGCGGAGCGGCAGAGGGAGGGCCGGCCGGATTGACGCAAACGACGCCGGCGGCATCGTCGCAGGCCGGCAGTGGCAGCATGGGCGAGAGCCCGATGGCGAACAATGTGAACGTTGAGGCGATTGGGGACTTCAGCTGGACGGACTTGAACACGATCGGCGAGTTTGCGGTCAGCCAAGGGCAGCTCACGGGAATGGACGTGTTTGGTGGGTTTCTGCCGCTTGAGGTGGGAAATGTGTGGGACATGGGGCCGTTTGAGGGCGGCGGCGGCGAGATGACAGGAATGGCATTCTGAGATGCGAAAAGCGGGTGCGGGGAAACATGGGCAATCAATTGGGGCGGGGGAACGAGGGAAGATGGGCATTCTCGTGTCGCGTTGCTGCAGTCTACTGCCTAGCGTTGTCTCTGGGTGGTGGTGCTGGGTGCCGGTCACGGGCGAATGGGAGACGCGGGGAAGCAGATTACTAACTGTATCCGGGAACGGCCCATTCGCGCAAGGGCGGAAGGCAGGCGTCGCAGGCATCGCACGCACAGCTCGCCGCAGCGCGAAAGTCTTCCTCTGGGGAGCCACAAGAAGCCTTTCGTGCATATTTTTCGGGACACGCACGCGCCGCTGATGAGACATGTCGCCGATCTCAGCTCGCCGAGTCAGACAGCGAAACCGTAGATGGGAATTGGTAAAAAGACTATTCTTCGCTATGCGACGTCATCACTTTTCGATGACGAGTGGCGCGGCTTTGAAGCTCCAGCGCGGCAGAGGCCAAGCGGCAGAGGCCAAGCGGCAGTTTTGAAAACAAGCATGCAATCGCCCCCCCGCCCCCCCCCCCCGGCGGCTCTGGGCTTGGAAAAAGGCGAGGACTAATTGGCTGGGTTGCCAAGGTCTCGAGCGCACTGCTGAGGTGAGGGCGCCGCACCGGAAGCTGCGACAGGGGCGGCAAGAACAGCCGTCATGGATCGATCAAGCATGCCTAATCCTCCCAGACACCAGAGTCCCGATTCTGGTATATAATCTTGCATGTCACCCCGCTCGCCCCTCGCTTGCGCTGCTCAAGACTTTGCTTTTTTCTTGCATTTCGAATCAGCCATCCGAGACTGTTTCTGGCCTTTGCAACTGTTAAAATCACTGTAGACCAGCACATTACCCAAAATGGCCCCGGGCTACCAGGTTTGTCTTCCACCTTGCTCAATTGACCTTGCTCAGCTGACATTCAACAGGCACATGCTGCGGATGGCCGCAAGAACGGTGACATCTACAGAGACTACAACGGTTTGGATCCCTGTCAACAATGGAGCAGGCCGGACAAGTTATGGCTGACATGAATAGATGACCGCGATGCCACCTCTGAGGATACCCTCTACACTACCAGCAATGGTGCTCCCTACCCTCACCCGTACGAGACGCAGCGCTGCGGCGAGAATGGCCCGCTACTCCTCCAAGACTTCCACCTTGTAGACCTGCTCTCACATTTCGACCGCGAGCGTATTCCCGAGCGTGTTGTCCACGCAAAGGGCAGTGGTGCGCACGGCTTCTACAAGACCACAGACCCGCTCGACGATCTCTCGTGCGCCGACATCTTCAAGGCTGGCAAGCAATGCCCCATCACCATCCGCTTCTCTACTGTCGGTGGTGAGCGCGGTTCGCATGACTGTGCCCGCGACCCTCGTGGCTTCGCGATCAAGTTCCGGACTGACGAGGGCAATTGGGACATGGTCGCCAACAACACTCCGGTGTTCTTCCTGCGCGACCCGGCCAAGTTCCCTCACTTCATCCACACGCAGAAGCGTGACCCCGCAACCAACCTCAACGGCAGCGATGACGCCACCATGTTCTGGGACTATCTCTCGCAGAACCCTGAATCTGTCCACCAGGTCATGATCCTAATGGGTGACCGTGGTATTCCAGACGGCTACCGCTTCATGAACGGCTACTCCGGCCACACCATGAAGCTCGTCAACTCCAAGGGCGAGTGGGTCTATGCTCAGTTCCACTACAAGTCGAAACAGGGCATCAAGTTCTTTACCCAGGAGGAGTCCGGATCCAAGTCGCCCGACCACTCGCAGAAGGACTTGTACTACGCCATCGAAGAGGGCAACTACCCCGGCTGGGACTGCTACGTGCAGACAATGACGCCCCAGCAAGCCGAGGAGGCGTGGGAGCAGAAGAAGATCAACGTCTTCGACCTGACGCACGTCTGGCCCCAGGGCGAATACCCTCTGCGCAAGTACGGCGAGCTCTTCGTCAACGAGAACGCCCGCAACTATTTCGCCGAGATTGAGCAGGTCGCCTTCAACCCTTCGCACATGCCGCCCGGCGTCGAGCCCACCGCCGACCCCGTCCTGCAGTCGCGTCTCTTCTCGTATCCGGATACCCACCGCCACCGAGTTGGTGTGAACTACCAGCAGCTGCCGGTCAACACGTCGCGCGTCCCGTACCGCATGGCCAACTTCCAGCGCGACGGCGGCATGGCTTTCTACAACCAGGGCGCCCGCCCCAACTACCTCTCGTCCATCCAGCCCATCAAGTTCCGCGAGCGCAACATCGACCTCAACAAGACCCACGGCCACTTCGTCGGTGAGGCTGTGACCTTCCTGTCGGAGATTCGCCCGGAGGACTTCAACGCCCCGCGCGCCCTGTGGGAGCGCGTGTGGGACGAAGGCGCGCGCGAGCGCTTCATCAACAACGTCTCCGGCCACATGTCGACGTGCCGCAAGGAGGAGATTATCAAGCGCCAGATTGCCATTTTCCGCGAGGTCTCGAACGATCTTGCTACGCGCCTCGAGAAGGCGACGGGGGTCAAGGGGTATGATGGCATTTCGGGCCTGCGGTTCAATGGCTCGCACAACGGCATGGCGAAGAAGCCGGAGCTGCGCGCGGCAAACGGCATGACGAGCTCGATTAGCTTCAGCGCGACTGATAACAATGGCGCGCCGAGGAAGGGTACGCACAAGGCGGAGCTGTTGAACGGTGGGTCGAATGGCGTGGCGAATGGTCACTAAACGATATCCGGGGAAAAAACGGGTTTCATGGATGGGCATGGATGGGGGTTTCTCGGTGTATTACGATTGGCTATACATTATTTCTTAAAGTTCTTGGGTGTAATGGGGAATGATGATTCCTAAACTGCCATTTCATTCATCCAACATTCTGACTTTCTCCGTGAAATCGATGGATTGTGGCTTCTTATCGTTCTCACATAATTGCTGATGGTGTCACGGATGTTGGCATTCTGTCTCAGAAAACGTTGCATTTGTCGTTCCTAGATCCTGCTGAACGTGTGACCGCATCTTGCAAATTCCGTTGGTTTGTACCTTGCTGATTCCTTGGTGTGCCTGAGACACGCATCGTGCCGCTCCGTACGTCTTGTTTCGCGGTGGTGACACAACTGGTGGGCTCTGCTGCATTCTTATCGATGACGTAGACGACACTTTGCGAACGGTATACGTTGGGCCAAATATCGGTGGAGAACGATCAACAGACGGGCAATAATGATGATGGCACTCTGACGAAGTACCTTTTTTTTCGCATCTGCCGAGCGGACGCTAGTGTGGCGGTCCGGTCGGGGACTAGTGCGCGGGAAACTACGCGGTGTGGCGTTCGTGTGGCGAGACTCGCGGAGACAGGAAGTGTTCTCGATTGTGGATGATAGATAATACTCTATCAGTTTCTTTTGGCAAGCGTTTGGCCGGAACGGAGGCGATTGTGTAAGCGGATGCGGGCGGCTTCCGGGTGGGATGCCGAGCCTGAACGGCGACCTGAGAGACGAACCTTGCTTGTGTTACGGACGGTTGGATTAGCAAGAAGTCTGCTTCCAGGCCCGTTGTGTGGTATTTTTTGTGAAACCTAATACTCGTGCCGACGGAATCATTCGTATGGGCAATTCGGAAGAGATCAAGAAAGCGATGGCAGCAAGATTCGGTGAAGTTGTGGCGGCTTGCCTGTCTCTCTTGTGGCGGTCATTTGATTCACTTAGGTTTGAAAGGCCAACGGACAGGTATCATGAGAGCCTTGCTTAACGCATCGTGAGCATCGTGCCAAGTTTCAGCCCTGTAGACTGAGCGAGTCGTGCTGTCGATCGGGTTTCCTCTTTGGGTTTCTACCTTTGCGATCCACTGCCCCGCATCGGCAAGGATAAAGGTCATGGAGCTTAGTATATTCCTGAAACCATACAGCCTGACGACAAAGGATCAAGGTGCTCACCGTGACCCTCTCTATCCTCCTGCACCTCACGTACTGTTATCATGGTTCCGTCGTTACTAACCATTTGTCTTCAATCTCTCTTTTCCAGCAAATCTATATAGGCAATAATCGAGTCAGCTCTTCGGCCTAACTCACGTTGAAAGAAACGACATTCTCCCATCTGCTGTGCTCTGTTTCTGATTCCATGGTCACTCAAAACAGCCTGCCAACACGAAATCTGGTCCTATACCAAACTAAGCTCTGGTCTTGAGCCACCTCGCACGGTCCATCTTCTACTAACGCAACCCCTCTTTCCATATTCGGAACTCTTGGCATAAACTCCAAGTCCTAATGCGCCATCTTGATCAAGAACTATTGCTTCTCTTGGAATTTCTGTTGTGGGTCTCCCAGTTTTTGTGGTATGATAGAGGCAAGGCCAGTGCACTTGTGGCGTCAGGCAACAACCCGCTTCCAGAATAGTGCCTCGCGGTAGCCTGAAGGAACCTGGCATCACATACAACACTTCCGTGTATATAACCAACGCAACCCCTTATCCATTCTTCCATCGCAGCAGCAAAACCACGGCCCAGTCAACAATGCCAAAAAGAAAAAGCAGACCAGAAGCGACATTCGCCGACAGACCAATGACAAGATCAAAAGCCAGACGCGAAGGACGTCCAGACGTGCCGCAGTGCGGGCAACGCTCGTCACTCCCGCTGCCAGTAGAACTAACACAACGCATCCTATTCCTGGTATCCGAGCCAGACCCCTCCTTTGGACGCATCCGGTACAAGTTCAACGGCGAGCGTCGGCCCACCCACCAGCCGCCAACGAACATCCAAAACGCCCGCCTCGTCTGCCGGTCCTTCGCCGCGCTGGGCGCCCCCTACCTCTTCAACAGACTGCTCATCACCACCAACCCAGACCACCTCGCGCACGCCCGGCACGTCGCGCAGCACGCCCACTTCGCCAAGGCGATCCGCACGCTCGTCTACGAGCCCAGCGGCAAAGACTGGGACCACGCAGCCAAGCCGCCCACCTTCTCACGCGACGAAGAAGCCCAGGACGATGACGACGCCGCCAGCGGGCCGGACGCCTCCTTCCTCGCATCCCTCCTCCCCTCCCTCCCCGCCGCCACCCGCGCCGTCTGCACCAAATACGACTCCTCCGACCCCTCCACCCGTCCCCTCTACGCCCTCTGCGCCGCCCTCCGCACCTCCCACCCGCACCACAGCATCCGCGCCCTCGACCTGCGCGTCCACGTCTCCCTGCTCGCCGACGAGGCCCAGCACCCGCAGCGCTTCGCCGCCCTGTGCGCCGCCTTCGCGCCCATCCGCGACCTCGCGCTGGCGCTGTGCACGGAGCCGCGGCGCACGCGCGACGACGACGGCGGCGGCGGCGGCGGCGCAGAGGTCGACCGCGTCGCGGCCGTCACGGCGCTGGTGCGGTCCGGCGCGCTGGGGCGGCTGGTCGGGTCCGCGTCGAGGCACCTGACGCGGCTGAAGCTGAACCTGGCGGGCGACGGGCGGCGGCGCTCGGGCGGCGGCGGCGCGTGGCGCTTCGACGCGCCGCTGGCGGCGTACGTGGGGGCCGAGGCGGCGGCGAAGGAAGACTCGAGCGCGTGGCCGCACCTGCGGTATCTCTATCTGGGATGCCTGGACGTGCGGGAGGACGAGGTGGTGCCGTTTCTGCTGCGACGGCGGCGGACGGTCGAGTGCGTCGAGTTCGACCGGGTGACGCTGACGCAGGGGTCGTGGGCGGTGGTGGGGGCGGTGGTCGAGCACTGCTTGCCGTGGCGCTGGAAGAAGCAGCATAACCTCAAGCAGGTGGAGCCGAAGCGCGCGGTCGTGCCGCTGCCGGACGAGGTGGTGGCGGCGGTGAGGGAGGCACTGGGGCCGGGGACGGACGAGCGGTATGTGCCGTGTGATGCTGAGTATGGGAATTTGTACTACTTCGAGCCTGAGGATGTGATGTCGACGTTGTCTCGGGGATGAGTGTAGGTCGGTGTTGAATGGTTCACTTCAGAGAACAGGAGTTAGGAAGCCACCTTTCTAGGCATTGACGATCAGCCTACTATGCCCTAAAAACAATGACACATGAGTGGATTCGTTTGTGGAATTTATTGTGTTTTAAAGTGCGGCGAAGATAGTGCTGCGTCTTGAGAAGTGGGTTTTAAATGCTTTCCTAAACACTTCTATTTACTCCTCCAAGGTTTCTTTCCCTCTACGCTGCCGATTCAAAGTAGATTATCGACTCATCGACTACTTCGACAGTCCCACAAAGCTCTTCACGTAGTCAAAAACGCCGGACTTACGCTTCTGAGGCTCAGCTTCTTGCCTTGCATGGTTGCCAATCGCGCCCATGGCATCCGCTTCAGCAACGGTAGGCAGCTTCCTAACTGCCGCAAGCCTCTGCTCTGTGATGAGGTAGCTCTTCGGCAGGCCCACCTTCTCGACGACCTGCTTCTGAGCGTCCGCTGCCGGGACACCTGCCTGTTCGGCCAGCAGCAACTCCACGACCGCCTTGCCGCAAAGCGTGCCATTGGGCATGCCGTGACCTGTCCACATCCTGTCAGCAGTAGTCAAACAAGCAGTCAATAAGAGGGCCCACTCACCGGTATAACCGCCCGACAACCACACCCCCTCGGACACCTTCCCGACCCACGGCACATTATCCCTCGAGTATCCCATAATTCCCGTCCACTGGTGAGACGCCTCCAGCTCCTTTAGTCCTTCCGTCTCGCCGCCCAGCTCCATATACTCCAACAGCCTACCCCGCAGCCACCCGGCCATGCCCTTATCCACAATGCTATCATCCCACACGCCGATGCGTTCGTGGTCGGCAGCGCCATCGCCGCCGCCGTACATGTAGTGGCCGGCCGGGTTAGGCACGCCCTCGTACGGGCGTTGGTTGAGGTAGTCGTCGCCATGGGCAGGCTGGCCGGGCTGCCCGCACAACCCATACGAGTTGGGTAGGCGGGGCGCATCCTTTGGCGGCAGCAGGGACGACATCTCGCCGCGCACAGGGACAATCAGGTCGGCAAAGCTCGGCAGCAGGTGCGAGGTGTAGCCATTGGTAGCCAGGATGACGGAGCGCGCGCGGATGGTGCCGCGGGGCGTGTGCAGGGTGGTGGAGCTGTCGCCGTCGGCCTTCGAGATGGACTCGACGGGCGTGTTGGTCTGCAGGTTGAGCGCGCCCGCCTTGACCAGCTTCTCGAGGATGAAGGTGACGAGCTTGTAGGGCCACAGCGAGGCGGCCGCGCTGGTCAGCGTGGCGCCGACGGCCTTGCTGACGCGGTGTTTCGCCAGCTCGTCCTTGTCCGTCACCACCGTCACGATTTTGCCGAGCTCGGGGTCCTTGGCTTTGAGGGCGTCGACTTCGGATCGCGCGACGGAGAACATGTCGGAGGAGTAGTAGGCGCGGCAGCCGTCGAGGGAGCGCCATTCGCATTGGATGTCGTGCTCTTCGATGTAGGACTTGACGGCGTTGTAGTTGAGGACTTCGAATTGCGTCACGTCGAGGGCGCGGGCGACGGGGAGGACTTGGCAGTGACCTGGAAGAGGTGGGGTCAGCTAGTTCCTTGCGCGCGTGTAGTTGAAGGCTTGTGTTTACCTCCGTTGCGGCCAGTGGCTCCCCAACAGGCCTCTCGCGCCTCGAGTAGCACGATGCTCTTGCCCTTGGCGCGATCATCTTCGGCGAGGAAGCGTGCTGCGGATGTGCCGGTGATGCCACTGCCGACGATGACAATATCTGCTTCAGCAGGAAGCTCGGGTGTGGTGCGGTGGCCGAGCAGGAATTGGTTGGGCTCGCTGTGCCAGAAAGACGAGCTTGAGTTGGGGACGGGCAGCCCCGCGGGCTTGTGCTCGGCCGATGACGTCGATACCATGGTGGCTCACTATCCTCTCAAACAGGCCCAATTGCTCGTGTTTCAAGCTGAGCTCTCGGTATGTCTTGGATCTTGGATGGTAGGGTCGATTCCAGCTTTTGCAATGATGGTCTTGAGCTATCAGGCGTGCTATGTAGCTAAGTGTGGTCTGGCTTGCAAGGGTCGGCGGAATTGCATGATCGCTTTACTCCGCAGCGGGGCTCAGGGTCTGTCGGCTTCGTGCGCACCTTGCCGCAACCCGATAAGCCTACCTTACGGTGTTCGGTGTTGAAGGGTGGGGAGCGCCCTGCGTACTGCAAAGCCGATGGCGAGGGCGGAGTTCGGCCAGCTTTTGGCAGACTCAAAGTCGAGCTTCAGCACCGGTTGAAGTAAATTACAGTTGATGTCATGGAATCATACCCCTCTCCAACGGAATTTGGAAGACATTTTCAAAAGTCGCACGGAAATCGAAGAAGCTATCTGGGATGAGCTGGTTTTTTTTTTTTCGTGCCTGAAAATGTGCAAAAGTTCCGGTTGTATGAAATGATCTCCCGAGCATCGGATAGCCAAAGAGATATGAGGATCATGATCATTCGCGCCTCGTTGGCCGGGCGGGCTGTCCGAAGTCTGCAAAGCCGTCTGGTTTTCTAGCTACAAATCGCTGCTGATATCTGGTTGAACAAAAAGCGAACTTGATCGAAATACTACTCTGGCTCAACACATCCGCTCCGGTTGTGAACATAAGTTCCCAGCCATCCGTGAAATGGTATGGAGTCTACACTTGGCTAGGAAGATTTTCAAATGAAGAAAATGGAAAAGAACTTACTGCATCTGTCACGTAGCAATTGCATTACACGAGATGTCCAAAGGCTTGTCAGTCTTCATGTCCACCGAATTATGGAGAGTAAATTCCGAATACGAACGTTTGATGATTATTTGCAACATACACCTGAGTCAAATGGTACGCAACCAGTTACGTTCAGCGGACCATTGTGCTTCAATTTCGCACGTGTGGAAATGTGAGCTTTGAAAATGGGTACAGAGTGCAGGCTAATCGTAACCATTCTCTGCTCAGTGCGGCACGTCCACACGCAAAATAACACCTGGACGTGGGCCTGAAAGGTAGGTTCGAAGTTAACCGTCGTTGAATGGTGGGCAAAATAAGATCTTCTCGGCAAGGTTATCATATGATAGGTTTGCGGCTATGAATTCAAGAGAATCCATAGCCGCAAATAGTCAAAATACGTGTGAGTGGTAGCTTAAGAACGGCTATCCTGAAGTCTCTACACAAGGTTGAATGCACAGGGCAGGATTGTGAAACCTGAATGACGTGGCCTTGTTTATGTCATGGTGTACCACCCTGGCATAAACTGTCATCCAGCAAGTTGGCCCTACTCGGTACATAAGCATTGACATGTGCTCTTCATGCAAGGCGTACTGGATTGGGGTCGATCGGTCTGGCCACAAGAAGAGAGCTGTCGTGGCAAAAGTGGGCAGTGGGAAGGATGATCGCAGCAAGCTGCGCAGAGAGACACGACCACGAGCTGGAAAGGGCCATGGAACTGTCGGAGCTTCGGGCAGGCCGAGGAGCGGTACAGGCGGTGATGTTCAGCCCTGTCGCGCAGAATTTCGGGGTAGAAGGGGGTTTGGGGGGTGCGGGCCCAGTGCGCTAAACCTTAGTTCCCGCATCCCTGCCGCAAGCCAATGAGACAATGCGGGGCCCTTGCGACTTGGCCGCCAGTGCGCTGCCCTGCTATTTCCAGAAGGCGAAGGACGGAGCACCCCTAGGCGCGTGGCAAGTAGAGTGATAGGGACAGAATCAAAGCTTTATGGGAAACAATCCATGCTTCCAATTTTAGGCTCACGTGTGCGATGGGACCGTGTATTGGCAATCAAAAGGTTGAAAATTGAGCTCCCGAGGGAGTCGATGAAAGAAGCTATTGATACAAGAATCTTTGAAGGGGTATAAGTCTCAAAACCGCTGTACAAATCCAGAAGGTCCTCCTCATTAAGAATCCATACAATCCGTAGCATCCCCTGCGCAAATTCTTGCTGCCTGACTAGCAGGCCGACGTAGCTCTCTTTTCTCCTTCCATCTTGTGGTATCATTGATCGTGGGTGTCATCGACTCGTTCCCAGAACCAAGCTGGTTTGATGAATTCCAAAGGATGAGAGTCAATCTCTGATTAAGCAGCAATCCGGCACCGCAATCTTGGGTATTGAAGAGAAAGGTGGGGGTGGGGTCCAGCCATGATTTGCAGCAATTTAGTTGGAGTCATGGCTGTCGCCGCGGAAATGATGATACGCCCCCTTGACCGACTCCCTCACACTGAAGCCGCCAAACAACCATTGGTTGGAATGGCGACCGTAGTAGTAGGAATAGCTGCTGTCGGTGCTCTGGCGCTTGTTGGCAATCGGCGTGGGCGACATGGTGGAGCTGGTAGTCGAGGAGGAGTTGACGTGACGCAGCTGTTGGCCCCGGGTGGGTGATGCTGAGGTCGAGCTGGAGGTGCTGATGCGGCTGGGAGGCATGGGAGAGCGCGAGCGGGAGCGGGATGCGCGCGACCTGCTCCTGGAGCGGTTCCTGATCTTCTCCTTGATGGCGCCAAAGAAATTCTGCTCAGCGGAGGGCGTGGAGCGAGGCGCGGGCTTGTCGAAGCAGAAAGTTTGCGAGGTTGCGTCGGGAGACATGGGCTCAGAGGCTCTTGTCGAGGTAGAGGACTGAGTATATGTGCGGTGGGCCATGGTTTGCGGGTAGGTGTTGCTGTTGGTGGTGGTGTTGGTGGTGGAAGTGGCCATCGAATGTTGGTTGAGGTGGTGAGGCTCGGTCGAGTGAGAGTGTTTTCAAAGTGGCTTCTGTCGTGTTTATGTTTGACGAAGGTCGAACGGATGATGAGCAGGAGAAGCAGGAGGCAGCATCAGTTTATATAACTGGCTTGCATTGTGCCTGGGGCCGAGGGCGGGAAGCTTGGCTCCCGCAGGGCAGTCGGACCCCGGCACCGCGCTGACGGTGTCTGGGGATGAGATTGCAGGGATGGGAGGGAGGGCGGAGGGGATTGACCAATGGTCGCACTTTGTCCTTGCCTTCTTCTGCAAGATTAGGGCTGACATGGGTCCTCAGGGCTGAACCGACGCCTCGCACTCACCGACGCCCCTGCGGTGACTCGTCCACAAGCAGCTCCCGGGCCACGCGCTGTCTGCACGAAGGCCCGCCAGCGCATCCGAGCGAAAAATTGAAAAGGACGCAGCGCCAATCGACGGCTGCCTGGACGGCCACAAGCTCTGCTCCCGCATGGCGGCCTGCAGCTTCGGGCTCGTCCGCCGCCGGTCAGCAGCTTTTGCTCTTTCGGACAGCCCGCAGGTACGTCAACTCGCAAGGGGCCAGCCTGAACGTGACGATGATCAGATCACCGCGAGGCTCTGCGCACGGGTCGCCGGCATTGCGAGAGTCCTGTGATTCCATCACCGTGCCCGGAATAGCAGCGCTCTGGCGTCCGCGCGTCGCTGCCTAAGGACGCCGCCCGCCCGGCCAGTCATCAACGCCAGACGGGCGACCTCTCTCGGCACGCTCGGGCCGCTCGGGATGGATGAGAAGGAGGGTGACGCAGCCGGCTCCAGGGCGGACCAAAAGCCAAAAGGTCACCTGTGACGCGTTGCACGACCGCAGCTCCCCCAGCGCTCCCACAGTTCTCCCACAGCTCACCGGCCGGCAGCGTGCATAGTAAGCGGGAGCCACCATGTTCCAGGCCCTGCTCCACCATGCATGCGGAGCCCAAGCACCCACATCTCCCTGACCTTCTTGGCCTCGCCTGCAGTTCTCAGCTCCTCAGCGCCGCACCCGCTCACGGCACGTCCGCGCGACAAACCCACAGCTTCCATGCCGTGCTCCTGGATACCACAACGCTTTCTTGGCGTTTGAAACCTCGCCTTTTTCCTCCCGTTGCAGCCTCAGGCAAATCAGCGAGGACACGTTCACTCGTTTCGTCTCCGCTCCGTGAAACTCTGCTGTATTGTGGCGCCGTTCTCAGGGCTGTCTCCTCGTCTTTCCCACTATATCTGCATCAGCACCGAGTAAGTCTGGCCCTTCGGCGTCTTGGCCTGTTTGAATCACCAAGCCCGCGGGACTATGAAAAGGCCTGACGTCCATATGTCTGTCGATGGGTTGACTTACAGTCCCTCACTCTGACTTTGCAGCAGCCGCAGCCATCGGAGGGAATTGATATCTGGACAAAGCTCTCGAACTCTCCTGTTGACGTGGGCCCATGCAGCCAAAATGTTCGACTGACCGCACGCAATCGCACCGTACGGATAGTTTGTCAACTAGTGCCATGGTGCACCTTTAGTATTCATCTCGTTACAACGGCATGTTTTCTGCAAGGATTGGCTGATTCGAACCGACGTTGCGCGATACCACACCACTTACGCCGGAAGGTTTGCAGCTTTGTATCTCCGTCAGCAGATCATCGTACGGATGTCGGATGCGGAGAGTAATCCAGGGCATGCCCAGCGGAGTGAACGCGGCTGATGAAGCCCAGCACTCCGCTCCGCCCTGTTTTCTGAGCTGGGCGGTGGGCGGAGAATCCTTTGAATTCTCCGCCTTCATTTACGAAAGGAACAGCCTAAAGCTCGCCTGCCGTCGATCAAACGTCACTCTGGCCGTTTCGCCTAGTTCACCCATTCGCTTGGCGGCATATCGCCCCTGTTCTCCGAACGTTTCACTGTTTTCTCCCTTTAACGACGTTTCAATATACATAGCGCTGGTGCTCATTGGCTGTCTTGTTTGTGGTTTTCCCGCCATCGCCGCAATGCCGACGGGCCTCGCTCGCCTGTTGGCGCCGTGCCCTCAATGCGGAACTCCGGCTCGAGGCGCCCTCTCTCCACATCGTGTCCAGGAGTATATATGTGCTTCAGAGCCTCCGCCTGGGAGTGTTTCGCCTTCCCCAGCTTGTTCCACTAGTTGGCTGTTTCTCTCTTTCTACAGACTTGAAGTCTCTCTTTCGCAATGTCATTCCTTGCTACCACTTTCACTTCTCTCCTCGCCATTCAGGCCGCTCAGGCCATTCCGTTTTCGTGAGCACACCCATGTTATTTCGGCATTTGCCATTGCTCACTTCAATCATCTAGGCGCCGTGCTGAAGCTGGTCTGAACACGGCTGCGCAAGCTGCGGGTCTTGAATACTTTGGTTCCGCCACTGATAACCCGGAACTTACCGACACTGCCTATGTCACCGGCTTGAACAACACTGCCGACTTTGGTCAAATTACTCCGGGCAACTCTCAGAAGGTGTGTGCCTACCTCGCTGAACTCAATTGAACGACGACTGATGGAACCAACAGTGGGATACGATTGAAGCTTCTCGCAACACATTCTCCTACACCAAGGGTGATGTGATTGCCGACCTCGCTGAGGCCAACGGCCAAAAGCTGCGCTGCCACAACCTCGTTTGGTACAACCAGCTGCCCAACTGGGTCAAGAGCGGCGGATTCGACAACGCAACTCTGGTTGAGATTCTGCAGAACCACATCAAGAACGAGGTCACCCACTACAAGGGCCGCTGCGTCCACTGGGATGTCGTCAATGAGGCGCTCAACGAAGATGGCACCTACCGCGATATGGTCTTTTACAATACCATCGGCGAGGCCTACATCCCCATCGCTTTCGCTGCTGCCGCCGCTGCCGACCCTGATGCGAAGCTCTATTACAACGATTACAACATTGAGTGGTCTGGCAACAAGCAGAAGGCTGCAAAGAAGATTGTGGAGATGATCCAGGCCTACGGTGTTAAGATTGATGGCGTTGGTCTCCAGGCTCACTTCACTGTCGGCAACACGGCTTCTCAGGATGCCATTGAGGGTGTTATCAAGGACTTCGCCTCCCTTGGCGTTGAGGTCGCCATCACTGAGCTTGATATCCGTATGGAGACACCTGCTACCGACGCCAACCTCAAGCAGCAGGCCACCGACTACCAGACCGTCGTCAACGCCTGCTTGAACCAGAAGGATGCTTGCAAGGGAATTACCATCTGGGATTACACTGACAAGTACTCTTGGGTGTAAGTGATGGGCGATAGCAACTTGAATGCCCAAGCTAACATGTGACCTGATAGGCCTTCTACCTTCTCCGGCTACGGCGCCGCCCTCCCTTGGGATGACAACTTGGAGAAGAAGCCTGCCTACGATGCTATCCTGTCCGCCCTCCAAGCGGCAGCTGGCACCAATAGCAGCAGTACGTCTGCCCCAGCAGCCAACGCCACCACCCCGGCTGCTACCACCCCCACCGCTACTGCCACTAAGACTTCGAGCAGCGCAGTAGTCGCCCCGTCGGCGACCTCGGTCCAGGTAGCGGAGACTCCTATCCCCACTCCGGCCGTTCCGACCCCCAGCTCTGGTGCTACCACTGGTGCCGCTGTGGCCAAGTGGGGCCAGTGCGGAGGTGTGAACTACTCAGGCTCGACGACCTGTGAGAGCGGCTCCACCTGCAAGGAGTGGAACACGTACTATCATCAATGCTTGTAAACGAGCCCGATGATCGAGGCGCCGAGGGTCGTGCTGCTGTTTTCCCTTCTTTGTTGATACTTTCCAGACAGAACATACTACGCTTTACTTGCTCAAATGCTTCAAATTCACGTTGCCGATACGAATTGCATGGCTTCTAACTGCAATTACCCTTCGCGCTTGCTCTGCATCCGGATTTGGCTTGCGACGTGCTGCCTTTAAAACACTAGGACGTACCAAGGACAGGGGAGTGACCACGGAAAATGCAAAACTAACGGCGAAATGCAGTGAAAATTTCATAAGTCAGGCCATGTCCAAGGCATTTAGGCCCACCGTCCGGAGCCGAGATATCACAGGTGAAAGATTGAAACAGAAGATGGCAGTGAGGAGGCCAAGATCGATCTAGACCACGATGCGACCCCTCCGGTCACCTTCGCCTGCTGTACATGCATCTCTGCACTAATTGCGCCATATTCCTTGAGCAAGACACATCATTGAGCGTGAGGACCGATTACCGAAACTAGACTAAATTCAGGCCACCTGCACACTTCAGCGGCTACCGAAGGTACTTATACCCCCAGCCAGTCAACGCGTCGGGAGCACGCGTAGAAAAAGAAATATAGCCACTTCAACCGAATGCGCACAACGCCACTCCCGCAGCACGATCGCCACTTCACACATCACGCACACCTAAAGCGCCCCGGTGCGCCGTCCGATTGGGACTGTCCTACATGCAGAATGACCGTTGCTGCAGCGCTTACTGCAGGGGAAGACCCTTCTGCAACCCATCACGTCCGGCTTTCATCACAGCCTCGCTGTCGACCCTCCCTTTCCGCCTTCTGATTGACGAAGAGTCCTCGGGAGATCTACTGTGGCGGCGATCGATGCATGGGGACTCTTTGATCCTCACATCTCCGGCCCACCTTTCCATTGCGTTCTCTGAATTTGACCTCGGATCAACTTGGTTGGGCAGCTCCCGTCCCTCTTCCCTCTGGCACACTTGATCTCCCGACCGATAATCCGCATCGACTCGTCACGTCCGGATTCAGCTCCTGGAATCCGCCAGATCTATTCTTTGTTTTTCCTGATAGCCGGTAGAGCCGCAATATGTCCGCCCCGCCCAGGGCTGTCCGCCCGCCGCGACGCTGTCCGTGCCTTTCCGCCCGTTATCGATGCTATCCGACCCGCCCCGCAAAGCTACTATCCGCGGCGAATACACTTGCATGCATATCACATTATACTCGATGGCGGGCCTAATGATGCGCAGTAACATCCGACCGCATCGACCGACAAGTGCCCAAAGCAAAACTAACAAACATCAATTATCGCTGCAACGGTACATACACCAACATGGGTGGCAGTACATGCCAATTCAGGCAACCCGGGGAATACTGACGTAGGATCCCGCCTTTCTCTCTACCCGCTTCCGCCATCCCTTCGCTGTCCCACTTGTTTATTCCCATTTCCCCAGCCGTGCGTCCTGTATTAATCGTCCTCGGCCCGGGCTCCAATCGCGCGTGTATGTTCGAGACGAGGTCCACTCTTTCACGGGTAGATTCAGACAACATTCGGAGCCACATCCTACTAGACACATCGTGAAAAACCAGCAGTCAGGCTAGGTTTTCGACCTTGGCCAATATGGAAGCGCCCGTGAAGGTTCGACGACGCGCTCCGCCTTCCGCTCCGCTGCGTAGCTTAACCTGCATTTCCAATAGTCGAAGGATACTTGACTTGGGCATCTGCCGTCATTTTTTAGCCGACGCACTGGCGCCCGACTGACAGTCCTGGACTATCACTGGCCTGGTTCTTCCTCACCTACGATGACGCCGCCGCCGTAGAGATGTACGCCTACTGTACAGCGCATACCACATTCTTTGCCGTGTAACCGCGGGACGGCTTGGCATCAGGGTATTATACATTCTGTCAAAAGCAAAAATCGAAATCATCGCCTATCGTCCGTTTTAGGCCACCAGCTCTCGATGCCTACTCTTTCGGGTATAACTGCAACTCTCGTCATTAGCGCCGATTTGCGGGCGGCGACTCTTCATTGCTTTTTGCAAGTCATCCTCCCCTTTCCGGACGCGGTCCCTGCATCTTCCGCCGCATATCACTGGGTGTGGTAACGGCAAGCGTTGCGCTCGCGTGGCAGCGACGTCCGTTTAGTCCGTTTCAGGCCACCAACTTCTCCAACGTCCCTCGACGTGTCTCTATTCGGACATGGGGATGTTCCTGGCTCAGGGGGTCCTTTTACCAGTTCGGCGTCCCATATTTCTTTTTTTCCGCCTCCAGTATAGGTACCTCGTCAAGTTTTTTCTCCTCGCTGCGGCTATTAAGGTTCTACTATACCATCTTTCTCGCCGTCCTTCCCCTGCAGAATGATGGGGGTTGCCCTGCATGAAGAGATTTTTGAGCTCATATGGCGCAAGAGGAGAGAGTAAAAAAAAGACGCACGCGCCGATTGCTGGCCCCTTTTTCCACGTGGCGGTTGCTTCGACCTGCATCCGAGACATTGGACCGCAGGCCTTTTCCATTCCCGCCCTCATCCCAGCGTTGGCGTCCGAAATGGCCCGACGTCATAGGCAGTAGACGAAGATGAATGAAGCACTTGGTGTTGACAGCGTGTGCCAACTATCTTGACGCCTCGCCAATGAGACGCTGCTTCTTCACGCCTTGCAAGGTGAGCAGGCGAGGAAAGCAGCACATGGCGGCGACTTTGTGACCTCGAATGCCGTCATCTGTCTTGGCTTAACAGGAGAGACACCTCTGCCCAGAACTTTTCTGTGTGAATGACCATTTGTTGGGACAGTGTAGCTGCATGCCACGGCTGAGCGTCTAAGCACATACGCACTTGTCTCTCCCTCCCTCTCCGTCTACCTGGCGGGCTGGACCGTCCGATAAGCAGCGACTTCCTTGCCGCTCGGAGGGAGAAGAATACAATGCGGCCGTCGGTCCGCCCTCCGCTGTTCGTGTGTTCGTGCTGTTTCACCCCAGGTGGTGGAATGGATCGGCAGTGCTACCGCTAGGTCATTCCCCGGGATCACTTCGTTGTCACTGCAGCACACCAACCCACACGAAGAGTAAGAGTAAGAGATTAATTTCGTAAATGAATGTACGTACGTGCCCAACCTGGCCCTCTCAATCCTGGCGACTTTCACAAAGGTCTCGACACGCCAATCGGGGAAGAGGGCTTTTCGTCACGGTGCGGTTCCGCCCCACCCTTCCATCCGCTCCTTGAAGATCTGATCTGTCGTCCTCGTTCAGACTCTCCCCAAAATCGACGCCGGTCCGATAGTTACGCGTTATCCTGTTTCTCCATTGGAGGGACCTTCGTCACACATACATGAAAGAGGGAAAAGAGGGAGAAGGGCACCAATAGCAGATATGCTCACTTGTCACAGGCCATACTTGGTGTAGGTGTTGATCTCCAGTCACCCTCCCATCCTACCCCCTCGCTCATTTCCCTTGTTATCGAGATTGGTTGATAGTGCTCAAGGCTGCGGCCACCACGCGGAGAATCTGTGGGGAGGGGCTAGGCTTCACTATCTCCCCGCGTCTTTTTTGCCCACCCTCCCTCCTCCCTCAATGCAACCAGTTGCTCGATAGCGCCATGTATTCATCCAATGAGCAATTATGTGCCTATGCGCCACAGTCACATCATGCCGCGGGCCTTCCCCCCGCCCCTACGAGTATGCCAGACACAGTCAGCTCAACGGCTTCCAGGTTGCGCAGGACTTAAAAGCATCATTATATCGTCCTCCCTTCCGTTACACTTCATACCAAACTTCAACCCTTCTCACGTTCCTTCCGCCCCCTCCTGTGGTCGATGAATAAGAAACAACCCAGCCAGCAGCCGCCCCCGAAACCACCATAGAATAAAAAAAGATGCAGTCCATCCGGCAGTACCGCGAGATAGGGCGCTTCGTCGAGCACACGCACTATCAGGAAGACAACCGATCCAAGGACGCGCCTGTCTCCGCTTCCAAGCCCAAGCGCCCTCCGCTCCCCTTGCCCCTGCCCAGCCTTGGTCCGAACATTCAAGAGCAATGGAACTCGGACGTCGAGAGGCAGCTGGAGAGCTTTTCTTCCTCGCAGATCTGGAAGTCCCAGCCAACCAGCTGCGCTTCGACTGACAAGTCGCTGCCACGTCCGAGCAGCAGCTGCTACTCGTCCGATGCCAGCACCAAGACGCAGCTGGACGACGACTACGGCCTTGTCGAGAAGCCCGCGCCGTTGTACATTCGCGCTTCCTCCGAGCTAGACAAGACGCCTTTACCGGACAGCGGCTACGTCACCGACACGTCCAAGTCGCAGCCCTCGACGCGCAAGAGCTCCGTCTCCACCACCGAGGCCGGCGGCAAGCGCTTCTCCGCCATCCGCCCGGACGAGTCGGCCGAGCACATCATCAGCCGCTTCTCGCCGCAGTCGTCCGAGGAGACGATCGCCTCGACCACCTTCGAGTGCCCGCACAGCCCGCCGCCGACGCCCGAGCAGCTCGAGCGCCGCCGCATCATCCCCGTGCACAGCTACGGCGCCGCGGACCCGACCAACCCGCGCAACTGGCCGCTCGGCCGCCGCGTCTGCGCCTTCGTGCTCGTCGCGCTCCTGTCCTTCACGCAGACGTGGGCTGGCAGTGCCGATGCGTCGTACAACAGTGCCGCTGCGGAGGTGCTGGGTGTGAGTCGTACGCTGGCTTCGCTCAACACGGCCATGTTCTCGCTCGGAATCGGCGTCGGCTCGATGTTCGTGGGCCCGCTGTCCGAGACGTTCGGCAGGAACATGCTGTACTTCGTCGCCGGCTTGGGCTATCTGTTCGCCGTGATGGCAACGGCGCTGTCGCGGGACATTGTGGGCCAGGTGGTGTCAAGGCTGTTCGTTGGGTTGTTCACGAGCGTGACGGGGTCCGTGAGTGGGAGTAGTGTGCATGACATGTTCGACGTGCGGGAGAGGAGTATCGTGTTCCCGCTGCTGGCGCTGATGAACACTCTTCGTAAGTGCTCCTCGCCGGTTATGAATTGATGTTTGGATAAGGATCCGATCTGACTGTTCCGTTAGCTAGCGCATTGGCTCCTGTTCCAGGCGGCTGGATCTGCCAATCGGCTCATCTCGACTATCATTGGATAGACTGGATCAGCTTGATCATCAGTGCTCCGGCGTGGCTTCTTGCCCTGCTCTTTCTCCCGGAAACATACTCTCCGCTCCTGCAGAGTTGGAAGGCCCGGCATCTGCGTTGCGTGACGGGCGACCACCGATACAGGAGCGGTCTGGAGTCTGGAGGCGGCCTGGGAGCTCGCCTCAGAGAGACCTTGCCGCGACCTCTTGTCTTCTGGGGGCGTGAGCCTGTCATCATTATCCTCGGCATCTACACTGTTTTGTTGAACGTCCTACTCTTCGTCTTCCTCTCGGCTTTTGAGTTCTTGTTCACCGATACATACGGCTTCTCCGATGGAGAGACGAACACAGTCTTCCTTGCCATCGGAGCCGGAATTATCTTTAGCACGTTCTTGATACCCATCTGGTACATCGTTGACTCCAGGGCTCTACGCCAATGCCAGATCTACGATGGTCCCAAGGCCACGCTCCCACCGGAGGTGCGCCTTTGGTCGTCCATGGTTGCTTCCCCGTTCCTGTCGATCAGTATCTTTTGGCTGGCATGGACGAACTATTCGTCGATCTCTCCGTGGTCCAGTATTGCGGCATGCTTCGTTTTCGGTTACGCCCTCATCTCGATCCAGGTCTCGAGCTTCCAGTACATCATCGACAGCTATGGTCCTTATGCTGCAAGTGCACTGGGGGGCATCACCTTGGCGAGGTTCGTCATTGCTGCCGGCATGAATGTCGCATCCAGGCCGATGTTCCAAACTCTCGGTGTCCATTGGACGCTGACGATTATCGGTTCCATTGCAGCAATCTTGATTCCGGCTCCCTGGATCTTCTACAAGTATGGAGCGAAAGTCAGGGCGCGAAGCAAATACGCAGTATACGCTTAAAGCAGGACGTCAGAAGGATGGTGGCCTGCAGCCAAAAAAGATCTGTCGTGTGGATACTCTTCCGCTGGAAGTTGTCAGTCTTGCAGATCGCATAGCGAGGCGTTCCCGCTGTTGCATAAGTTGAAAGCGAAATATGTTGTTGATACCTTTTTCTTACTTTCTTGTTAGTCTCATTTTGTCATTTTGCACTTACTCTTCGAAAAGCATGTTTGTTTTGGAGATTGCGAGCGAGCGAGCATAAAATTGCATTCAAGCACAGGAGAAAAGCATTCGAGGTTAGAGAGATAAGAAAAATAAATAAAGAGTGTATCGTACCCTCGGCCAGACGCGGATACGAGATGAAAACCGTTGAAATAGTGAGGACCAAGCTAATATTGGCGCGGAGGATTTCGAGTGAAACAGGACGGAGGCAGCACGTCCTCCCGGTAGTGGAGATTGAATCAGTTCCACAGCGGATAAGTTTGATGATCGCTTCCTCTGCTAAGATAATACATCCCGCTTCGTGAAACGCGAGGGTAGGTCGGCCTATTCTAGTATATGGCGGAGGATCCGACATCGGGCTGACGAGCATAGATGCGGACTGTTGCACAGGACGGCATTGACCTTGTTTAGCGTCGTCTGAGGTGCTGCGAGGATGTTCAAGGGCACGAGGGGCTTGAAGGTTGGGTTGGAGATGACCGATGTCGACACTGCATCAAGGCAGAGTCCACGTGCAAGACCCCGCGCGATGCCGTCAGAGAGGGGTGTTGGAGAAGAAGCTCAGCAGCTGTCGCAGCAGTTTGCCCCGAGGACGCGCCAAGACTCTCGCTTAGCGTAGTTCCGTTTCCTGCTGGAGACCAGTAGCGTCAGCGAGCTCGCGCCCGCCCTGCCTTGCCGACCGAGCGCACCCAGACACTCCTCCCTCGCCCAACCCAAACATCCCCCCAAAATCTCGCCGGATCCCACTGCGATACCGCCCGCAAGCCATCGTATGCCCTGTCCGACTGCGCCGCGCCCTGCCGCCATGTTTGCGCCCGCAAAAAGACGTTTCGCAGCGCTCATCAGCTGCCCGGCGCCTGACCAGCGGAGCCGGCGGCCCTGACGTGCCCTGGGCCTATGCCGACTGCGCTAAGCCGAAACCGACGCTAGCGCCGTCATTCGGCCTGGAATGCGTTTCTCGCGCGGTGCTCTGAAGTTGCCCGCACTGGAGACTCGACCCATCTTCCACGCCCTCTACGCCTCACACAGCCCACCAGATGAGCGCCGTCGTCGTCTACATTGAGAGAATGCCCACTTCAGTCTTTCCTCTGCACTCTGCCCCCGCAATCGTCAGCCTGCTTTGAAGCTCCGCCTCCCTCACGCCGCCAGCTTCCATCCGACTCCGCACACTGGCCGCTGCTCATTTCGACGCCCTCACGCCTGTACTCGCATCGGCGAGCCTTTGTGGCCTTCATATACAGCTCTGATCCACTTATCTCTTCCCTTACGCCCTCCTGTAGCAGAATTGCACTATGACGCTCCGCCGCTCGTCGCGCGCTCCACCGCCTGCGCACAGCAACTCGTCCTCCTCCCTCTCTTCCCGCGACCGCACCACCCGATCTCATAACAAGGCTTCCTCGCCACACAAGTCTGCCTCGCCAGGTTCGCTCTCGTCCGATGATGGGGGCGACGCCGGTCGCACCCTTCACAGCGAGGAGCCTCAGACTCGACGCCGCACACGCGCCCAAGATATCGAGGAGGAGGAAGCTGCCAAAATGGATGAGGAGCTCGACGAAGAGGTCGGTGACGACGAGGAAGAGACCACTCGCTGCATCTGCGGTTACCAGGAGTACCCGGGCCCGCCGTCAGACGATGAGGATCTGGCGGTCGGCTCGGATCTCCAGGCCGAGGATGTCGGCGGCCTCTTCATCCAGTGCGATAAATGCAAAGTGTGGCAGCATGGTGGTTGCGTAGGCATCATGGAGGAGAAATCGGTCCCGGAGAACTACTTCTGCGAAGAGTGCAGGAAGGATTTGCACAACCTCTTGTCCAGTCCGAAAGGGTGCGTTATGAATCTGTTCCTCCCTGACACTTCTATGATTTTCTCTCGAAGACTTCCAGTCGATCAGCGGCACTCGCCTCCAAGAATGGCGTTGCGAGAATGCCTCCTGGTCGCACTCAGCTGACGCCACCGGCGCCAATTCATCCCCTCGACACCAGCAATCGCTTGAAACACTCGTCGACATTTGCTAATGAAGCAACAAAACAGGCAAAAGTATTCCCATTACATTCCGGTCGTTGGCAACAAGGTGCCCTCGAAACACTCAGCACGGAAGTCCTCGGTCTCCAAAGAGGCCGAGTCCAGGAGTTCCAAGGAAAAGGACAAGCAATCGAGATCGAGCGTGGAAGCTTTCACGAAGCGCCGCTCTACAATGAACAGCCGCGCTGCGTATGATGATGACGAGGTCCTCCGACAGGTCCTTGAAGACAGCAAGGGCGAGGGCGGCGCAACGACATCGGAGAATGGGACTCGGAAAGGCAAAAGAGGCCGCGATGATAGTGAAGAGTGAGTGAAATTGCTTGCTAGCCCGTCCGCGACTTCTAAGCTGTGGCGCGCTCCTCTGGTAACGGTGCTGACGGATGTCGCTTCACAGTGTTAAACAAGGTATCAAACGGCAACGAACCGGTTCGGGCTCCTCCAGCTCCCCAGCTCCCTCAGACGGCCTCGAGTCAGACGAGGATGGTCGGTCGAAGAGCAATTCCGCAAGCCAGAAACAGAAGCCACGCGGTGCCGCAGCGAGGAGCCAACAGGAGCGAATTGCAAGAGAACAGAAGGAGAAGGAAAGGGAACGAGCCGAGGCTGCCGGTAAGCGTAAAGGGCGTGCGGAGAGAAGACGAGCAGACGGTATGTGCACGACTCGCGGGTCGATGCAGATGTAAAATGGCTGGCTGACTCTGAGCAGACGTGGAACTAGATCAGCCAGTGAAAGAAACGGCGACCGAGACTGAGCAGCAAGAGAACGAGACCCCGTCGAATCCAACCCGCGAGACTCCGACCGCGCCTGCTACGAATCCCAAGAAACCGGGCAAGTCTGGCGGATCGAAGCGTGGGGGTAATAGAATAGGACGCAATCAATACACGCGCGATCGCGATCTCAATTCTGTGGAAAAAGCGCCTGGGTCGCCTGGTCGGAACGGAGCGCGCAATCATAAAGACAAGGACGAAGAGGGGTCGCCAGTCAACGGAGTGGACACAGCAGCGAACGGTAGCGGCAGCGACGTTCCAGCGGCCGGCAGAGGCGCCAAGAACGGAAAGAAAATGGGCGTGTCAAAGTTCGATAAAATAAGTTGGAAGGACATGAACGGGACAGCATCGCACATGCTGGAGTATATATCGCGCGTCCAGGTGGAGATGGCGAGCGAGAAGACTACGACGACAACCTCGGCCATGGCCGTGGTGAAGACGCTTCAGGTGGTGAACGGCGATGGCCCGGACAAGATCATGCCGACAGATGGCAACGGCGCGCTCATCAAGACGTCGGACGGAAAGGAAGAGAACTACGACGGTCTAAACAGCCTCGAGATGATGGATGTACTGACACGAAACCTGGTGCTATGGCAACAGAGGTTTGGAGAGCACCGGGATAAATAATTCTTGGGTTAAACGGAGTGATGGATGGGGCGTTTGGAAATCTCTTTTGCGTTCGGACGACTGCTTCAATTCCCCACGGATGGTAGGCCGTGGCAGGCTTTGGTTTGCGGGTAGGACTGGACTTCCACGCTGCGGCGTAATTGCGACTTCATCCGATTTTCGCCGTATAGCGGGCTGCTTATTCTGGGTGTTCATATGTTCATGTAATTCTTAGTTGGCGTTCTGGAATTTCGAGGTGGAGTTCGGGATTTGGCGGGATTGGCAGCACAGGCGTTTGGGGAGCGAGACCGAGCCCCTCCTGGAGGTCATGGCTTTGTAGCTACATGCGCAGCTGGATAGCGGCAGGTATAGGTTGGCTTAAAAATCAACGGAGTCTTGACAGCGCTCGCACTCGGCGCTTCGGCGCTGGACCCTGGTTTGCGATCGGTCCCGGCGTTGCCTGTGCTGTTGCTCTTTGATATACATGGTATGCCGGCGCATCTATGCTCTGGCCAACACAACGTGCTCAGGAGCGCGGCGAGAGGGGCGTCTGGGGGAGGACCGGTCAACGAAGCGCTTGATGACGCAGACCGGGACATGCGAGATTGATAGCCGGCCAATTTATAAGACCGTTCCCCGATGGGGGTTAGCGCCAGCAACATGGGACCTCCAACGACTTGACCTCTTCCCCATGCCCGCGACGTACCCGCAAGCCAGAGCAGTTGCCGTACAGTCGACCACCTGCATCCAAGACGCCGAGTTGTAAGTATGCCCGCGCTCTGCATCTCTCATAGCCCCTTCCCATCCCGGCCGCGGCCCCAGCATGCGCAAACGTAGCTGGGGCCAACGCATCATTCCCAGCTTGCCGAGAGATTTCGAGATACACCGCACACCACGCCGCCAGCGCCCACACGTCGGCCCGCTCCCCATCGGCGCACGCCTGTGCTGCTCGCGTGTATCTCAACGCGCCTGCGCCTCTGCCCGGCTGTGCGTGCCCCGCTGTCTGCGCGAGTGTGGCGGCCCAAGGGGCGGGCGGCCTGCGAGAATCTTTCTACTGACTGTAAGAGTCGCCGCTAGAAGAAGAAGCTTGCATCTCGCGCGCGCATCGCTTGACCGCAATACGTTGACCGCGGAAGGAGACAGCATCCGCCATGGCAGCCGCTACCGATGCATATCGAGGATCCGGTTCGTTCAACTCCCAGCTGCTTCCCTCAGCCCAACAGCGCCCCACCGCCACCTCTGCTGCCACCACCATCCCCACGCACGCCCGCCAATCCACCACCAGCCATGCCTCGTCCGGCCCTCCCAAACGTCGCCATGTTCAGCGACCTCATACGCCTTGCGACGTATTCGCTAATGTGCATACTTTCATGGGCAGGCTACGACTGGCGATCCACCTCCATCCGCCATTCCTCCCCAGACACCGCATCTCCGCTCTACCCAGACCGTCCTATCAGGCGTATGACGCTCATCTCGCACCACACACTTTGACCTGCACACGGCTGACATTCACTCTACAGCGCTTCCCAAGCGCCGCCTTCGCGCCCGCCTGTCGCCCGAGCAAGCAGACTCCATAATATACCCAACGCCACCTGTGAGCTCTCCGCCAGTCTTCGACTTTCCCTACACCCACCCAGACAAGGTTGCGAGCATCTCGACACGCCAGCAGCGCGGCGAGAAGGAACACAAGTGCAGCTGCGGCGCAGACCATTCGGAACCCGAGAGTGAGGAAGACGACGACGAGCGGCTCGGTTGGTCTCAACCTCGGCGAAAAATCTCTAGCAAGAGTCTTCTGACACTCGAAACAGCGACAGGCGGCTTGAGCAGTAGCGTGTCGAAACCTCTCCCGCCGGGCTCTGCCTCGTCGGCCGATGGCTACGAGTCCTTCGAGAATACAAACAACAAAAAGAAGCGGAAGATACCAGTTTCGGGCAGCGCTGGACACCACGGCAACCTCACGGCCGAGATGGCGAGCATGGGCATTTCGACGCACGGCGGTGATGGTGCCCACGACGGAGAAAACAATGTGGGGCAGTACTACGGAAGCGGCTCGTCCGCAATGCCGGCGCCGGGCTCGGGCACAGGCATATCGGGAGCAGGCAGAGGACGGTATGGCAGATCAGCAGCGAGGTCCTCGAACGAGCGGCGACCGTTGGGAGCTTCCACGTCTAGTCTCAACGCTTACGCTAACGGCGGCGCCGGCAGAGCAAGAACGAACGGCGCAGTGGCAAATGGAAAAGGTGCGCTTCCTTCTGCCCTTGCGCCCTCACACGAAACATCGGCTAACGGCGAAGCAGCGGCTAATTACGATCACGGTATCATTTCCACTGCCATTGCTAACGCCAACGCCGCCGGTCACTCCGCACAGCAGAACAAGGGCAAGGAGAACGTCAGTCTACTACAGCAGGAAGCCGCGAAGACAACCCCGCAGAAGACGCAATTCACCTTCACCTGCGGATCGCCGAACCAACCAACCTGGCCGAGTCAGAACGGAGCTTACCCGAACGCTGCTGACCCACGCGCTCCTCCGCCGGCTCCCTCGTCCGCAGGACCACCTTCCGCCTCACGTATACCACTCCCTACGCATGCGAGTCGTTCCACGCACGGTACCCAAACCAGTCCCCAGATGAATGGAGTGCAACAACCCACGGCCGCCGGCCAGCAGGCTCCGCCGCCGGGCGTCAATACCCAACAAGCCGCTCCCCCTCAGCGGCCCAAGAAATCAGGACGTCGCGCCGAAAAGATTCTTGCTATGGCTGCTCGGCGTCGTCGCCTTCAGCAGGAGTACACCAACTACCATCATCCTCCGTCCCGCGATGACATCTGGATCTGCGAGTTCTGCGAGTACGAAGATATCTTCGGCGAGCCGCCGCGCGCTTTGATCGCGCAGTACGAGATCAATGACCGGAAGGAGCAAAAGAGGATGGCGGAGAAGCGGCGTCTACTGGAAAAGGCGAAAATGAAGGGACGGAAGGGAAAGAAAGCAGCAAAGAATGCGAAGAATGGGGCGGTAGCGAACAATCAACATGCACAGCAGCAACAACACGCACCTCAGCACGACTACGACCATCAGATTCATCCAGAAGGAACTCTTGATGGGCAAGATGAATACTTCGAAGATGACTATGACGATGGAGTAGCTGCTCCTGAGGTTGACGCCGATGTTGATGGCGGGTATGTACCTCCGCCGGCGGATTCCGAACCTCCAGATAATACCTTGATCTCTCAGGACCATGGCCATGAGGCCAGCACGGACGAGCTCAGCGAGGGAGGCGGCACAGCCCACAGAGTCTCAGAGCCTATTGCATCCGGTAAAGGCGTCTGACATCCGGCCTTCGAACTTCGTGTCCTTCTTATGTTGCTGCTTTTTTGCTTGTTGTTGAAAGCATTTCCTTGGTTGAGACACTGGTAAACAGGAGGCCTGATTGGTGAGAATCAGGACTGTCCTGTTGCCAGTCGTATGGGGTTCGTTGGTTTGCATTTCCAGGCGTTTCGGATTAGCTTGATCTTTGTTTAACGACACTTCCTGCTCGGATCCTTCCGAGACCGAGGCTTGGGCATCTGTCTAAGCTTGATTCCTGCTTCGAGCGAGCATAAGGTTCTTGAAGGACTGCCTTTCGAGGGCTCAATCTCTCTCCGCAATTTTTCGGCTTGCATGGCATGGCATTCTTGGCTACGACAGATACGTTACGGATTATACGAAGGAAAAGGAGACTTGACTAGTTGGTAAAGGATGGAGAGAGGAGACTGGGCTTGACAGGAAGGATCGCAGGGCCTGGAAAGATACAACAACGCCTCTCTTGGTATGTTGCGCTGGTGTAGGGCGAATGTTGCGAATAGTTGTCGGCGGAAGATCGAACTCTTTGGGCTTCCTTCACTCGGAGCCAATCCCTCAGGACGCAGAAACGGGCTGCGCCTATCCCATCATACACATACCCCCACTCATATTATAAAGAGCACAGAAAACCATACAGATACAAACAAATGAACCCTATCCCATCGAGGGCTTTGCCCTACCACATAGTCCAGGCCTTCTTGTGAATTTTGATCAGTGTATTCGAGACTTCCGTAGAAGATTCGCCCGCCTGTCTCACTTCCTTTCGTTTACCGATGTGGTGTTTCATTTGCGTGTCTTGAAGTCAACGGCTGGTTTCCTACGTCTCTTTGCCGACCCATGCATGCAAGTCTCGGTTTCAAACGCACAGTGATTGTCTCGGATGCTAACCGCATAATGGCCCATCTTTGTCAAAGCGTTCGCTATAACTGATTCTCAGATTTACCGGTCTTGTCTTCAGTAGGGCACAGCAATTCCAGTGGAGCAGTCGATCTTTTCTCTTGTCAGGCGGCAAGCGACGCCAATCTCCAGCAAGACATCTCCATTTTCGCCCTCTCTTCGTCTCTTGCTACCGTCTTATGCCGAGAGGAAAACGATGCCGCAGCGACATTCCTCTCCTCCCATCCCTCTGCAGCCCCACACCATCGAGATCTTCCAATGCGGCCACAGCACTTACCATGACCACGGAAAGACCACTCCATCGAGCCCTCCGTCTCCAGACGAGAACAAGCACCACGACGAAGCCCGTGGACGGAGCACCAGCCGTCGTCACCATCCCGACGAACTGTCTCGACAGCAGCGCCGGAGATCGAGGACGCGCGGGAGGAAGGCCGCCGAGCACGCCGGCATCGCCCGCTCCATCTGCGCTTTGTTGACTTCATCTTCTTCTCCTTCGTCTTCTTCGTCTCGCAGCAAGACGAGAGACACCGTTGCCCCAAGGCAGAGGGGCGGCAGGGTCGAGAGTGATGGGTCGTCGGTTTCGTATCTGGAGGTTGGCAGTGGTAGCGATGGAGGGGAGGGAATGCGGAGGGCTGCGTCGTCATCGCCGCCGTCTTCTCTGGCATCTGACGATGGCTTGTCTGGTTGTCGCGAGATGCTCGTCCCTGGCTCTGCGGGGGCTACTGGTGGAGATGGGGGGCGGGAGAGACGCAGCTTTCTGGCGAGGGTCGAGAGGGAGCTCATACCGGCATCGCTCGCGGTAGGCGGGGCCGCGGTGGGGGAGAGGGGTACGCTGTCGTTTTTTGTGAAGATGATTGAGCGCGGGGAGGAGGAGGGGATGAAGGCGGGTGGACGGAGAGGATCTGGGGTGGAGGCGCTGCTGAAAGATCTTGGGTGGCTCTCTACGGTGTTTGGAGAGGAGACGGCGGGGTGTGAGCGGGAGGGAGCATCGGAAGGAAGAGTAGAGGACGGTTCTGCGTCAGTGTCTGCGTCGGCTTCGTCGTCATCGCCGTCTTCTGGAACAATTTCCACTGCGGGAGAGGGAGATGCTGCGCGGCTGCCCGTTGTATTCTCGATGGGTAATTGTCCGCGAAGAGAGTGCCAGGATGGTGAAGGTGGCTTTGATGCGTCGTTAGGCGGGGCATGGGAGTACGACGAGTTCGACACAAAAGATCTGGAGGGGTTGTGGGAGCATGTGAGATGGCTGGAAGGGGGAGCTGAGACTGCGGCTGGGCCGGTGAGAGAACGGATTGGACAGTCTCAATGGGATGGCAGCAGCTTGGACACAGAGACGCGACGAGAGAATGGGGTTCTGGAGGGTGGGCGCGCTGTTGAGTGTAGCAGGCAAGCCGATGCGCTCCAGATATTTTCAGGTCGTCGCCGCGGCCCGGAGCGCCTCCACAGCAGTTTCCGCCATTTCAGGCGCGGACGCAGGGCCAGATCTGATGCTGCAGCGCTGATAGGCCTCTACGCGCGGCATCGGAGGGGCTCAGAGGTGCATGGAGGGAATTTGGGTGAAGTGACGGTAGCAAGGTGGCTACTACGCTCCACAGCGCGTCTGAGCTGCCTCTCAACATCTATACCAGAGCCCGTTGGCACCCACCATGCTCTACCGCTTCTCGAAATGGCGCAGATGTGGTTGGAGCAAGCTGAGATGCTAGTCGCTACTCGAGCGCCAAAAGGTTGGTTTGACGCGTGCCTTTGGCACCTGGTGGAGGCATGTGAAAGGGTGAAAATGAGGTGAACACCAGTCGCTCTTGCCATAATCAGTATAGATTCGAATGGTTCTTTCCTGATTTGATTTACAAATGAGCACTAGCGCGGTTATTGTGGTGAGCGGGGGGTACATAAACCCCTTCTGCCCCCGACCTTTCTTTGCTCTTTGGCTCCACACACCGCGACTTCCAACCACACCACCAAGATATTCTCCACCACCACCACCACTACCACCACCACCACCAACTCACCCCCAGCCAACAACATGTTCTCTTCCAGCACCATGGGAGCTTCTTTCTTGGGCAAGGTCACCATCCTGCCCGCCAAGCAGTCGATTGCCGATGCCCGCCGCTCCAAGCCCGTCAAGGGCGAGTTGGAGATCTGGACTGACATGTCCAAGCGCATGGACGAGCCCGTTGTCGGCCTGGCCGCTGCCTGGAAGCGGCCTGAGGACAGGCACTGGCGCGAGAAGACGGAGAAGATCGTGGCCAAGATGCGCGGAGACGTCGCCGAGCTCAAGGCCATGACGCTAGGTCTCAGGCAGGCCAAGCTCCTGCTCAGGCCCAGTGACAAGCAGGTCCGCATCAGGTCCGACCACTGTGGCGCGCTGGACATGATCCGTGACCACCGTGTCGGCCTGTACACCAGCATCCATGACCCGGCTGCCGAAGAGCAGTGCGACGAGATTCACCAGCTGGTCAGCGAGATCCAGGCTGGCCTGACGTGGGAGGAGGCTGAGGTGAAGGTGATCCTGGTCTGGGTCAAGGGCCATGCCCACGAAGTTCACAAAGGCGGTTTTGGCAAGGACGAAATCTTGGGTAACTGTTGGGCGGATTACTGGGCATCCGTCGTCATTGACGGCGGACGAGTGAAGAAGGTGGCCGAGATGTCTGGTGACACGATGGCGGGGAAGATACGGAAGTTGGTGGAGGAGCGGGCCGAGTACGACGAGTCTGGCCAGGCAGAAGACGGTGAGGTCCCTACAAACCTGCATCCCCCATATTTGAAGATCTGGATAACTTCACTTACAGACGTCTTCGAAGACGTCTTGAACGACATGGAGAGCAGTAACCTTCGTCGTGTGGAGTTGACAGATCCTATTCCTGACGGCGTGGAGTACTAGGGTGTGGATGCGGAGGATATAGGCCGGCGGCGGGATGACCGTCCGTGCTGCGTAAGTTTGCAATTCCATATGAGATATTCGTTTACTAACCCGGGTAGCAGCACCACCACCTGTATGGATGCACCATTACACACTTTGGGGGACGAGAGGAATGAGGAAAGCGGCTGAGCCGGCAAGAGGGGGTACACCAGCGAATGGCTTGCACTTCTACGTAGTGCTGGTGACCAGTAGCCCGGAGCTCTACACTGATGCTATGATGGGTGAAGCTAAGACGAGTCAATTGGGGTTTCTTGATACGCAAATGGTAGTTGATTCATTTCAATAGCGCCGACAATTTCAGACCAATTATTCAATTGAAGCTGTTAGTGATCCATTGTATAAGGCACCAAACAATCCACACCCTTCCTGTCTCACTTCTGCAGCAGCACCGCCGGGTCAAACACGTTGTACACGGCCACCGCCAGCACCATCGTCGCCGCATCCAGCGCAATAAAGTACCGCTCATGCACAATGAGATACCTACGCCACCCTTGGAGCAGCTCAACAGTCCTGTAGATACTCCTGATGTAGATCGTCACCACGCTCAACACCATCGCCGGCAGCACCAGCGCCGCGCCCCGTGGCAGCTTCCTCATCCCACCCATCCGCCACACCACCCTCAGAAAATCCCCGAGGAGAAACACAAACACGGGCATCGCCGCCATCTGAAACACGATTCCTGTAACCATGATGTTTGTGCCCGTCCCGGTCGACGTGCCGTTCTTCTGCGCGATCGAGGCGAGCGCGCCGCCGACCGCTTGCACGGCGAGGGAGACGCCGTCACAGGTGCAGAAGATAATGAGGTATGCGGTAGGTGAGAGGAGAGAAGAGGCGCGGCCGACGCGCTTGATGAGCGTCCCGGGGACGATGTAGGCGGCCGCGGAGAAGAAGGTCGGGACTATGATGAGCGTGGTTATTTGCATGAGGAAGGCCGAGTCGCTGTAGGGGCATTGCGAGGACCAGGTGCGGCCGGCCCAGCCTACGAGCTCGGCTGTGTGGTTTGTGGTCAGCAGGTGAGCGGTTTTGGTGGGCTGGCTGCCTGTTTCCGTTGCATTTTGGAACTGTGGTAGGGGAAGGGGCTGGGGACTTACTCAGGGCACCGGTGGCGCATACGTAGCCTGTCCATTGCCGCTTACGGATACCTTGGATGGTGTGTCCGGCCATGGACAGACTGAAGAGAGTCACGAACACGATGCTGGCTGAGAGGTGCGGGACGTAGTCGTAGGAGGTCGGCACGTTGGGTATCAGCTGCGTGCAACCTTTTCGGTAGTTGTCCATTTCTTCAACTGATGGTTTGGCGGTAGAGTTCGGCATCTTGTTCGCAATTGCAAATGTTGTAGTCCTACTACAGACCTGTCCGCCGGTCGTGGGGGTTATCTTATGGCACTGCGTGCAGAATTGGGTATCTGTCCACCGATCAAGTAGAGGACTGCGTAAAAACAGCAGGAAGGCACAAGAGATTTGGGAATAAATGTTTGCTGGGTTTCTACATGGTATCTTGAGCATGAAGGAGGATTTTCATTGAACAAATATCGGCGACACGGCGTTTGGGGAGAAGGCGTAGGCGGCACAGAATTGCCTATTCCGGCAAGCCTGAGCGTAGAATCCTTGCGTGTTACAGGGATTATAGCTCCACTATCGGCGTGTCGGAGGTTGACTCGCGTCAATTCCATGCTCTTTTTGATGTAGCAGTGCGAGGAATGAGGCGCATCTGGTCTGTTACTTATCTCCTTCCAAGTTCATCACCTTCTTCTTTTGTCCGGGTATTGGTGGAGGAGATGCACGGACGAGCAGCAGACCGGTATGAATTCCGTAGAAGCCGTTGGACAGGCCCAGCAACCTCGATGTCACGATCCTCTTTCCTTCCTCCCAATCATTGGGCTCCCTCGGTTTGCTATTCTCCAAGTCCTTGTTTCTAGCAGCGATCAGTGTCAAAGGTGATTGTCCGCGCTGGACGAATCTTGTCAACAAAACGATATCCGTCCAAGTAGATGCAATGGCGATTTGGTGCTTCTGAATATTCCGAATCAGCCCCTCCCCCGACCTTTAAATGATGGGTTGGATGAGGTTCAGGCGCTTCACGAACCGAGGTTTTGAGAAAGAAAGACCTGTAGAAATGTTGCTCGAAAGTCTTCAAGGATCGAAAAGCTTATTTGCGCGTATGACGTAAGAGACGTGGGGTATTAAAGGCGAGCAAGTTGTAGAGTTGATCAGCGTTCAGGATGTAATCATCAGCACAATCGGTGTTAAAGTCTAGCAAAGAGGGTATATGGAGCCGCGCCTCTTCTTCAATTTGTAGAAGCATAAGGACGTACTCCCTCGCTCGGCTGATGATTCAGATAACAGCAACGTTGTCTGCGGCAGATGAGGAGAATCCCCAGCTTCTGGTGAGAGTTTCATATTTCTTACTTCATAGCCAGGTAGGCTTTGGGACAAACCGGGAAGAAGAACATCTCAACTCAGTGGAGTTGTCAATGATTCAAGACGTTTCGCGGCGGGCAACTGGAGGTAGTCTTCCGAGAAAACCCGGGGTGTGGTGGGGACGGGGCATGTCCCTGTTTGTCACGGACAGAAACGGTGAGAGGATGCAGGCACACGTGTAAGCAGCTGTGTAACCTTCACGTAGGCTGTGTCACGGAGAGTAGGAAGATGCAGGCAGGAGGACGCCTTAGGTGGTACTCAAGTGGCATTCATCCTAGCGAGAGGTGGTGGTGTGATTGGGCACGAGGTGCATGAGAACCAGCCATTGGAATGGAGAGGGGCGCTAGCATGCGGCGCACCGGACCGTCAGTTAGCGCCCATTGGGAGAGAATCTGACGCTCCGATACACTTTCGGACCAAGGCACGGGTTGCTGAGGTTGAGGATTGGCTCCCTTGAGCCGTGCAGGCGCTGCGCCAGGGTGGTGTGCGCAGCTGGTTGCACCGCCGCCGGAGCCGCGACCGCGCTGTCAGCTGGCAACCGTGGCTTCCGGAGACGACGAGAATGTTGAGGATGGGCCAGAAAGACGTCTGAGGAAGGGAGGGCGGAGGACGGAGGGCGAGAAGAGCGGTAGAGGAGGAACGTTGCTAGTGCCCGACCCCGCGTTGCTGGGTTCCCCAGGTGGAGGGTTGCATGAGATTCGTTTTAAGTAGCGGGGGCGGCAGCCCTGGCTGTGCATCTCCTGTCCCTCACCCTCGCCGCCAGTCTGTCCTCTGCTGCTCGTCGCCTTTTTCTTCTCCTCCGTTCCTTCCTCGCTGTTCAGGCTCCTTCCGCGCCCCACGCACGGTTCAACTGCGGCTCAGCTCAGGCCACTCGCGCTTCCCCGCTTGCGTCACTGCCTTGATCACTACAAATTGTTTACTTCCTGCTGCAACTGCCCCGCTCCACTTCACTTTCCACCGGCTTCTGTCCTTCTTCACCTCTTCACCCACTTCCACCTCACTCGACTCATTCCCGAAATCCTTCAAAATTCCTCTCCGCGCGAAAATCAACGAATCCGCCAAAATGCCCAAGGTATGACCCCTCCATCGTCATTCGACGCGTCCCTGCTAATCTTACCCCTTACGCGTTGCAGATCAAGGAGATCCTGTTCGACTGCGACAACACCCTCGTCCTCTCCGAGGAGCTCGCTTTCGAGGCCTGCGCCGAACTCGCCAATGAGATCCTCGAGAAGAAGGGCGTCTCCGACCGCTACACCGGCCCCTCCCTGCTGAAGGACTTCGTCGGCCAGAACTTCCGTGGCATGATGGTCTCGCTCACCAAGAAGTACAACTTCGAGCTGGCCCCTGAGGAATTCGACGCATACGTTGAGCGCGAGCTGGGCAAGGTCATCGAGAAGCTGGAGGCCAAGGCCCAACCCTGCCCCGGCGTCATCGATATCCTCGAGCAACTGGACAAGGAGAAGAAGTACGGCTTGGCTGTCGTCTCTTCGTCCGCTCTGTCCCGTGTCGAGGCTTCCCTTCGCAAGGTCGGCATCGAAAAGTACTTCCCTGACGGCGTCTTCAGCGCTGCCAGCTCGCTGCCCAAGCCCACCTCGAAGCCTGATCCCGCCATCTACTTCCACGCCTGCAAGACCATTGGCGTCGACCCGAAGGAGTGTGTTGCTATCGAGGACAGCAGGAGCGGCGCCACTGCTGCCAAGAACGCTGGCATTCCCCTCATCGGCTACGTCGGCCCCTACGAGGAGGGCGAAGAACAGGAGAGGATTGCCAAGATGCTGAAGGAGGAGTGTGGTGCCATCTACATCATGTACCACTGGAAGGAGTTCCCCGAAGCCCTGAAGAAGGTTGAGTCCTCATAGAAGGTTTCCTCAGTGAGAGGTGGAATGTGCGGTAGACTAGAGATGGAAGCTACACGATAGACTTCGTCATCTTGCAAACGCGGAAAGAGTGGAAGACGGCCTTTGAGCCATGAAGATATACTTACGATATCATGGGTAGACGATACAAATGCAGCCCTGGGTCATTTTCGAGAGTTCTGCCTCCGCTCATGAGACTTGAACTGACGTGTATGTCCATACATTGATGGCCTTACCTGGCCTTTGACCCTCGGAGCACTCTCACTTACGGCACCTCAAGGCTGATGTGTCACCAAATGGATGCGTTGCCTAAGAATTATTTGGTGAATCATGTTTTCCTTTCCAACCTCAAGTTAAGTAGGGTCTGAATCTTCGCGGCTCATTTGTGTTTTCTAACGAAACCACTTTCATATGCCCTTCAATCTTGACTAACGTCAAGGTGACTGAGCGAAAGCGCCCAGACAAAAATCCAGCAAGCAACAACACCAAACCTTCCTTAGATGTCCTCCTTCAACACGGCCCAGATGACTCCGAAAATGAAAATAATCAGAGTGTTCGCAAATACGATACAAAGAAATTTTCTCATATCTCTTCCTTCTTTGAAATAAATTCCCCACCCTGTCACTGGCGCATCATATCGTGCAACAAGTTTTCCACATAGCTTTTTGGGAAATTGCTTCAAGATCCAGGTATTTTTCGCCGAAACACATTTGGGATTCAGGGAAAAGTGCATCATCATATTTGGTCCAACCGGAGGGGTTTTGTTCGACGGCACCGGCTCGCATAGATAGTCTGCTTGGGAATCTCTGGGATTCGATGATGCTTTTTCAGGTGGAAGTAAGCAGTAACATTTACCACTGGTGCAGAATTTCTCATGGTGGCGGATGTCGACGTAGTCTCCGTCAACCAGGGTAAACTCCAATGCAGTGGTATTAGACAAGAATATTCTCCGAGTAGACAATAGGTAGCGGGGTTTAGCTTACTGCAACGAATTAAATGCTATGAATTGTCCGTAGGAATCTTTTGCGTCTTCTCCGCCTTGCATCGCTTTGCTGTAGCAAGTAGAACAGATCCCGATCGTGTGTGATGCCTTCGATACCTTCCTGCGCTAAGACAGCACTGGATCTTTCATCATCCGCGCAGACCATCAGGTGGAGGGAATTCCTTGAGGTTGAAGGAGTCGTTTCTGAAACATCTCCACTAATTGCTTGCTGATTCGTGAGTGGTAGGCCGGTTTCTGTTGCAGAAACGTTTTTTCTGTAGCCAGAAATGCCAGAAATACCTTTGGTGAGGTCGTGGAGACTTTTCTGGTCATTCCACGGCGTACTCGTGTAATGATCATGTTTTGCAGCCAAAGTGTAATTGATCAGCTCCGATTTCACTTCTTCGAAAGCGGTTCTGAATAGTCATCATACAGATGTTCCCCACAGCTCTTCCGATAGAATTAGCAGGCTACAATGCTTTTTGTCTGTAGATCCGCTTACACAACGCCATCTCAGACGCCAACTTCGCTGGTCCAGAGGCTCCTCCACTATTCCCACTTGCCTCAGAGGTCTCCACAGTTGGTCCAGTGCCATTTTCAATGGGCAGACCAGGAGGTACCGCCGTCGGTTCTCGAAGAGTAGAGATAAGTTTCCGCTCGGGTATGCCCCTCGTATTGGTCTGTCCAGTCTTCTGCCAAAAAAAGTCCAGCAGATCTTCTTTGAAGCGCTCGAACGCATGGCTCGCGGGTATGAAAGAATTTGTTTCAACATATTCCGCATGGTTTGTGTCTGGCCTGGTAGTGATGATCATCTTCCACACAAGGCAGGGTGCTCGCCGTAGCTTTTGACCAATACAGCTTGAGATTTTTCGCTCATGTCTGATGCTTCCTCAATGAGCTCACGTCCAAGAACACCAACATGTGTGGTAATATCTTCAAGGATGGCTTCCTGTGAGATGCTGCTTTTTGACAGAATGGATATAAGCGAACGAATGCTTTGGTCTTGCAGGAGCCATCGTGATATTGCTCGCGCTTGGTATTCGATCTCAAAGCAGTTCAATTTTGGCATACGGGTCGGTCGAGTGGAATGCTGAGCGTAGGACACCTGGGCTAGGTCGATATCACTTCCCTTCTGGAATGAGTTGCCCTTCCTCTCTCTGGTTTTCTGGAGCCTGAGTTTCCCGTAACAGGAAGCAAGGGCCATGATCTTGGAGCTGTAATTGGGAGTTCGCCCCTCGAGACTGATCCAGTCAATTCTTTGCAGCCTCACATTAGCAGCTACGCAAGCCTTCGGGAGCTCTTTGGCCAGGATATCGATGTGCTCCTTGGTCAGCGACCTGATTCCGACGCTGAAGCGTAGCATCAAATCCGGAACAGGATTTGTGTTCAGTGCCTCTTCTTTCCGTTTTTGTGCCTCTTTATCCTTCTTCAGCGGAGCCAAGTAGATTATTCCGTCGTTCTGGAGCGGATTCTAGAGGAAGCACGGACTGGAAATTCGAGAGGGCCTGTCGTTTATTCGCTCGCCCAGCTTCCATGATGATAACCTTCCCCCGTCCCCATCTAACCACTCATTCAGCACCTGGATCATGGCACAAGTGAAGGAATTCGGTCCAGGTTCAGCTAATGTATGGTCAGGAGGGCTTGCAGCAATCAATTGAAAGGCTCTTCCGGTATATCCCTCGGCATTAGTTTCATTTGCGATGAAATTGGTGTCCATGATAGCAAGAATGTCGGCTTGTGTATTATCAAGCAGCAAGGGCTCGATAACATCCCATTTCACGGACTGTTGGCTATGCTGCGCGTCTTGGCGCGATGACCGTAGGTTCTTCCTACTATGCATAGTGTTAAGTAATCTAACTTGATAAGTAGGCATATATATATACATACGCATGAAACTCGGTCTTTTTGTCTCGCTACTATTCATCGCATGGCCGGTATAGTAGATAATAAGTAGGTTGTTTGGCCCGTCGTAATCTCTTATAAACATACTAATTGCGTGGATTAGTTGAAACTGTGGAGCAATCTCATCAAGCGATACCACGACCGTCTCATAGTCAAATCTTTCGCGAAAGAGCTTTGATACCAGCTCCAGCATACCTTTAATAAAGACTATATACACATAATAGTTTCGACATGAAGCGCAGTCGGCGCTTTGTAGAAAGGCCAAGTGTGCTCCAATACACGCCAATTCACCAGCAAGGAATTCTCCACGTACCATGGGAATTTGGCTGTTATGAAGAACTATCTGCACCTCGTCTGACTTACGCTCCTTCAGCTCGTTTCTCGTAGGACGCCCAGCCAATCATGGCCCGGCGAAAGCCGCGCAGCGTAGCGTGCAGCTCCCTATCCTGGCTGGCTGCATGCACATCAGCTCACTGTATGATTTGGGCGTGTGCCAACAACCTGGAACATGGTAAATTCATTGGCTCCTCACCTGACACGTGAATCTGCCTTTTCCCATTTGCGTGGCGTTTGGGACTTCAATATGGCGCAAGGCTGGCGCACATCAGTTACGCAAGAACCAAAGATACTTCTTCTCAAAGAGTAATACGTAAAATGGAATTTAATCCTGCAGTTCATACCCCGGACACAATGGCGCAAGGCTGAACTAAAGGCCACATCGACCAGCCGAACGCGACAGTTCAACCCACCGGATTCGTCCCTGCTCAGCCTTCCTTCCCGAAGCCTTTCGAATCCATATCCAATGAGCTAGGATGTCATCGGCAGCGATTCTAGTAGAAGGCTCCGTCATTTTGACCATAGCACTTTTCAAAAAAGCGTAGGCGCATACCATCATCATCATACCCTATTTACGTTCAATCCCAGCGGGATTTGCCCACCGTGAGCGGAACATGTGCAAAAGAAGAAAAGATTCCATCATGTGATACCGGCGATCCAAATCCCTCCTTCCCTCACTCCACGACCTTTACGCGAACCCAAACCACTTCATGTCCTCACTCCCCTGAATCGGCACCGTATGCCCCACACCCTGCGCATAAACCCCCTGCACACTCGGGCCCCACGTGGTCCTCGTGTACCCCGACAACGGACTGTTGCTCTGGGTGCTCTCCGGCTTGCTGTAGTCGTACCCGAACACGCCAACCCACTGCTTAGTCGTCTCCTGGTAGTTCTGGGGGAGGAGCGTGGTGTCGGCGCTGCCGTGGTAGATCTGCATCTTCGGGCGGGCGCCGGTGTACCCCGGGTCCATGGCCTTGACGACGTTGGCCCACTGCGCGGGCGTGTTGATGGACTGGCCCTGCGAGCACGTGCTGTTCCAGGCGTCGACGCCGCCCGAGGCGGAGACGAAGCAGCCGGCGGGGACGCCCGAGTAGGCAATGGCGGCCTTGAAGAGCTCGGGGTAGGTGGCGGCGAGGACGTTCTGCAGGAAAATTTTTTTTCAGTGACGGGTTGGGGGTTTGGGGTAGATGGGACTTACGGTCATCATGGCGCCGGAGCTCGAGCCCGTCACAAACACCTTGCTGGTGTCGGCGCCGTACTTGCTGATAGCGTAGGTGACCATGTTGGCGATCGAGTTGCTGTCGCCGCCGCCGTTGTGCGTCAGGGTCGCCTTGGAGCTGACGTCCCAGCAGGTGCCGCTGTGCGGGCTGCTGGGGTAGATGACGATGAAGCCGTACTGCTCGGCCAGCTGCGCGTACGGAGAGCCATTGTAGTAGGCCTGGGCGGTGCCGGTGCAGTAGTGGCTGATCGAGACAACACCATGTTAGTCACGGGGCTCCGGCGTTTCTTGGTCTGTTTCGAAACAAGTAGTTGAACTGAAATACGTACACGGCGACGATGATGCCGGGCTTAGTGGCTAGTTTGTCAGGGACGTAAATGTACCTGGGAGTTATGGTTAGCCGGATGCTTCATGATGAATCATGAAGAGAAAAGGGGTCTGTCTCTCTTACATGGGAACGTTCGCCGGGTTGGCGCCATAGTTCGTAACCTGCTGCAGCGAAGCGCGCTTCTCCAGGGCCAAGGCGTTGGCGGAGATCGCGAGCAAGAAAGCGACCAGCACCGAAAGGAGACTAAATCTCGCCATGGCGGTTGATGACGAGAGGCAGATAAGGTTCGGGGGAATATTCACAGAAGTAGCTTGGCTCGAAGAAAGAGCGAAGAATGCACAACGAACGGTGGTTGAAACGGGAAATAGAATGTTTCTCACTCCAGCCTTTATACATCTCAAACACCAGACAGAGTCAGGCTTCCCCGCTTGGCATGCCCCGTTGTGCTAGTCCCCCCTGGGTGCTCGTGAAATTGAACAGAGGCTGCATCATATGGACGAGCGGAGCTCGGTAGACGGGCCGGCCACGCCACCTGCGGCAATGCTTGATCGTGCTGAAACGAAACCTAAAACGCCGCCACATCCGGGCCGCATAACCAAGCGCGGTCGTCTGAGAGTGGACCTTCGGCACCTCTCGGCAAATCCAGAAAATCCACAGCTCGAAGGGTTCCAGGCGGTGAAACCAGCTTCCCAGTTAGGTTTGATCGTGAGCTCAAACGGTATGTAGCTCCTCCAGATATGCTGGAGACAGTGGGTTGTGGCAATTGCATGTGTCCTTTAAAAAAGCCGATGCGATTTAGGCTGCTGGTGCAAAATCCGGGGTAAATGTCCGTCATTTTAGCCGACAATCTGTACCTGATTACCCCTGTCCATGTTAGCCGGATACGGAATACGGTAGCAGACTTGAAAACTGTGGAGAGTAATAGTCTCTATAGCCTCATGCTGTCTGTGAGGTGATATAGCGCATTGGAAGGCTCGAATGGGCTTAAAAACTGCTCATTGCAGTCTCGAGAAAACCGGACACAAACACGCACACGGAACAGAGAAAGCATTGCCAACAATAAGATCCATCTATTACGTCATCTTTTCATCAATGCAGATTGTGTAGGCAGCTAAAGTGGCTGCCGAGTATGCAATCGAAGGGTATTCCAAAAAAAAAAAGAAGGATGGAAGAAAGAAGTGGCTGCTGACGCCCATAACCGAAGTAATCATCAAAGTTGAAAGCAAGCTCACCGCCATGCTTCTCCGAGTTAAGCTGGAGCGCTTGGCGTACATGCGCCGATCATTCAGCTAGTACGCCTGTTCTGCCTGAATTCAGAATTAAAAGAGGAGACCTTACAGCCTCTATAACTGCCCCGCACCCATAGCACAAGTCTGGTGCCGTAGGTGATTTCCTCGGGTGAAAAGAAATGTCTGAGAATAGAAAGAGATAGCTCTTGGCCAGAGAGCGCAACCATCAGAGTGGCGCAGGATGTACGTACACGCCGGCGTTATCAACGAGGTGATCTGATGGAAAGATGGGCCTAAAGAGTGTCCAGAGGCTGGCAATGAGGGACCCAAACACTTTCAAGGCCGTTGCTAGGGATTCCGTAGTCGGGTGAGATGCTTGTTACTTAGACATCTCATTAACGGTTCGCAGGGTTTGCGGTAAAGTAACCGTTCTCATTCTCGTTCTCGTTCTCGTTCCTCGACTCCGATTCGCTGATCCGAGGCGGCGGGTTTTCAGTCCTTCGGGTAAAGTTGAAGCTTCGTCGTGGTGTGTCTTCCGTCTTCCTCGAAACGTCTAGACTTCGGCGCGGTCTCTCTTCGACCTTCCGGAACACGTCAAAACTCCTGCGGGGGCGGTCTTCGCTCCTACGGAAGATGTCCAGGCTCTTGCGGCCCTTCTTCTCTTTGCCGTCAGAGTCGTCCTCTTCTCCATCTTCTTCAAGTCTCCGTAACCGTTCCTCCTGCTTTTGGTGCCTTCTCTGGATCTTGTTGATGGCTTCTTCCGTGAGCTCCTGTCTGAACATCTTCTCGATGACTTCCTTCTTCCTCGTTCGCCGGTCACCGACAGAGATGAGAATGCCAGCCGTGATGTTCACGGTAATGGAACAGCACAGGATAGTGGCGGTGAGAGCTTGAGGGCGAACCTTGTAGTCGATACCCCAGGTACAAGCTCCCAAGGCAATCTGAAGGCAGGAATGACAATCCAGAAGCACAACAATGATGATCAATAGACGAAGAGGAAAAGCGTAATGCGTCTCGGTCTCATGAGGCTTGTAGAAAGTGTGAGACTTCGCGAACTTCTCCTGATGGTGGACCAATTTGGCCTGCTGCTCAGGATTGAGGACGCTCAACTCTTCTTTATCATGTCTGGCGGACTCAATATCAACATCGGTAACCGGTTCAGTGGGAAGGTCGTTCTTGTTTCGAAGCTTTGGCAGCGCCATCTTCTTCCGCAAGTCCCAGGTCTTGAGATCTGTGACACGGTCAGCATTCCGATACGTCGATCACCTGTTCGGGGATGGGTAACGTACGATAGTGGGCTATGAAACCCATGTGGTAAGTATCCACTAGACGGAACGGAGCAAGGCCGTCGCCTACAATGGCGAAGAGGGCGACCAAAACATTATCGATGACGTTGATAATGTAATGCTGGCGGTCTCCAACGTAGATCCAGCCAATCAAGAAGAGCACCCAAGCCAAGCCAAACAGGGTGATGAGCGTGGCATATAATGTCACCAAAAAGCCCAAGGGCCTGCTCATATACTTACCAAAACCTTTCATGCTGCGCTTGAATTTTGAGCGGCGTGAGTGCATCATATGCCGCACATGATCGTTCAACTCGGCTTTGTCTTCTTCGCTCCATCCCACTAGATCCATCCCGTGAGGAAGCACGGCATAACGCGATTCGCTCAGGGCGGATGTGATACTGAAGGCACGCTCACTCGGAGTTCCAGGGCGCTCGACACTCTCAGGACGTATTTCCGGCATCGTCGGCATGCGCCGCAGCGGCCGCACAGGCACGGCGGTGGCTTCAAATTCGTCATGCTTCTCCTCGGGCGGGTGTCCATCTCCAGCCCGAGGGTAGGCTGGGAGACGAGATAAGTCATATGTCGGCCTTCTGTTGACGAATCTACCCAGCTGCGGCACGAAGAGGGAGTTCTGGATGTTGGTCAAGGAGGACAGCGCGGAAACTTCGGGATCTGGGCAGGGTGGAGTCAGTCTACAGTCTCTGCATCGTTCAGGGTCGCATCCACAGTGGCGACATACCGATAACATCAAGCAGATCTACGATGCGTGAGTCGTACACATTCTCCGGCAGCGAGGCTTGCGGTGCCTGGCCGCCAGCATTCCGCTGCAAACCCAACCCATTGAGCGCAGCGACGCTCGCGCGCCGGAAGCGTCCCGACCCGCCAGCCGGCGGCCGTGCGGGATGGATGGGCTCGAAGGTGGTTGCTTCGGTGTTTGTGCTCGTATTTTGGGGGAGCTCGGGCACTGAGGGCATATTGGCTACGCCAGTGCGGCCGCGCATCAGCTCGGCAGCGTCGAAAGTCGGACGCTGCGGCTCTGAGCTCGAGCGCCGGCGGTTTGCCTGCCACTCATTTTCGAGTGCCTGCTGCCGTAGCTCCTGCTCATGTTGTTGTTGATGTTGTTGTTGCTGTTGCTGCTGTTGTTGGCGGAGACTTGGAATCGTTTCCAATCGAGTCGGGGTGCCGGACGGCAGACGTCGCAGACGGATGGTAGATGTGCGCGGTTGCAGATCGGGACGGGAAGTGACGGGGTAGAGACGGCTGTTCCGTTGTGGAGAGGCCTGGAAGAAGCGGTGCGGCGTTCCAGGAGGATCGGAGTGGGCAGAGTGCGGTGTCGAGGCGCGACGAGGCGTCTGGGCTGCAGCGTCGTGCAGGGGCGAGGGATTGTTACGGTGGGGGGTGTCCATCTCTGACTCTGCGCGCGCACATGGACGCGAGCACGAAGAAACGGCGGGGGGGGGGGGCGCGAGGTAGATAATCAAACAGATCTAAAGTAATAAGCTCCTCAGCGCGCCGTCTGGACCTGGAACGCCAAATGCGGCGCTCGGGCGCCACGTGTGGCTACCTCTACGTCACTTTAGCGCCCGTCCTCCTCGTTTTTCCCTGCCTCTGGCATTTTCTGATCCGGTCTCCGCGCTTCCCACCACTATCCGAGCGTCTCCGCGCACCCATTTCCGCCCAGACGGCTTCGGAAGCTCTTCGTCAGCGTGCTCCGAGCTCCGTCAGCCACGCCACAACCCCCAAAACGTCCGTCCAGCCGTTGCCCAGCGTCTGGTGGGCAGCGCGTCGGTCGCACTTTGCTGGCACCCTGCTTGGCCAGCAGGTTCAGAATCTGTGGGGCGGTTGCCGGATCTAGTCGCTGATCAAACGCGCAGATCCAGGGAGTCTCCTCACCAGCATTGACCACTACCGTCTCAACTTGTACTTCACCGCACACGACCACTGGCTGTCGAATGCTAGGATTCACTGCTTGATGTGGCACACGAATATCACGAGCACAAGCAGAACGCTGTTTCAGATACCGAATTTTGATCTTGAAAACCATCAATTGTTCAAGAATACCCGTCCTTTCTTCCATCCGTGACCCAAGGATAATACAGTCGGACTGTCGTGCTGAGAGGGTATCCAGAAGAAACACAACTAAGAATAAAATGGAATAGGAAGTCCATGAACGCCAGACCAGTTGAAGCAGAATCACTCAATCATGGCGACCAGAAACCTCTCGTAGTCGCCTCTCGTCTCTCCCTCAATCCTCTTTCTGAGGTCCTTGCCGTACCTCGCCCTGTACGCCTGCTTGACCGCCTCCTTGTAGCCGCGGTCCCAGTGGACCCTGATGACGCGGTCGATGAGATGCCTATCATGCGTACCAGCACCTGCCATAGCGTCCTCCAGACCCTCAGCATCTGCCATGGGCCTGTTGAGAGCGCGCGCAAGGATGAGATGCAGAGCGTCCTTCATGTGACCAGAGAACTTCGAGTCGATGGCCTTCACAAGCGACTGATGGTAGCGGCGTTGATAGGCTTCCGAAATCGCACGGAGCTCGCCGTCGGACTGCTGCGTAAGCACTTGGCATGCGTGGACGGCGTTCTTGTTCAGACCAACAGGTCCGCTTCCCATGGCGTTTTGAAGTTCCGTAGTAGCCTGCTCGATCTGCTGAGGAATGATTGGTGTAGATTCCTCATGCCTGGTGCCTGCAACGAGCATGACAAACAGCGTCTCGGTGCCGGCAGAGAGGTCGTCCTTAAGCGCAGCCTCGAGATCCCTGTTGTACATCTTCCTGTACTCCGCCCGGATGGCGTGGATATCGGCATTACTACGGCCGCAGAGGACATCGTTCAGATCCGACTCCTTGGTTCCCATGCCCTTCATACCGTGGTAGAGGGTGTGACAATCCTGCTGAAGTGGACCGCGCGAGACAGCGAGGAGCGCATCCCTAAAGTCGCCGCTGGTCTCCTTCTCCAAATCACGCAACAGATCCCGCATAAAGCGTTGATTATAAGTATGGCGAACTGAGTGCATCTGTACGGGATCCAGTTTCGAGAGAATGCGAATTAGCTCCCTCTCGTTGGTGCCGAAGCCCTTCATAGCTTTCCGGAGGCCTTCGGCGTCCATAGTAGTGTCGACGAATGGCATCTGGCTCGAGTAACCTAGTGAGGGGGGCGCTGGCGGGCCGCCTCCGTAATGCTGGACCGGCGGCGCTCCGTATTGACCGGGCGGAGGCGCGCCATACTGTCCAGGCGGAGGACCAGGCGGAGGCGCACCGTACTGTCCGGGCGGCGGCGCTCCATAACCTTGCTGCTGAGGTGGATACTGGCCCGGTGGGGGGCTAAACTGCTGGTGAGGTGGCGGATAGCCTTGCGGAGTACCGTAGGGCTGTTGGGGCGGAGGGTAGCCGGGAGCGCCATACTGTTGAGGAGGAGGATAGCCTTGGGGCGGGTAGCCGCTCTGGGGAGGGTATTGGTGATGCGACATTGGTGGTGGCGGTGGTGGTGGTCGATTGTAGCCTTGAGCCGGGTATGGAGAATGTGAGTGTTGTGGTGGGGGCTGATTGTAACCAGGCTGAGGGCTGTCTTTATAAAGAGTTAGCGACGTCAGCCTGCCAAGAGCATATTGCGGGAGGATTGAGGCACAGTTGGGACTTACATCTTTGTTGGAATGGTGGCGGGCGTCCGCCTGGGGGCGGTTGGCCGTAGTACGACATGGCTAACTGGTTACAGAGGAATTTGGAGGGAAGGATGTATTGGCACTGTCGCGACAAGGCGGATAGCCGGCAAAGGCAGTGAGATATGTGAGTCTGGGGAGGGACGATGACGAAAGAAGGTGATGTGGCTGGAGGCTGAGCGCGTACAGCCACTTGAAAGTTGCGTGTCCGCACCTCTTCAAATCTCGGATCACCCTCTCAACTCTGCGCACCACATGATGCGCTGAGGCGCAGTCATCTTTGCTTATCAATGCCCTGGATACAGAGCCCGAGTACCACACAATACCTGTGGGTACTTCTCGCCTCCCCGGCGCCAGATCCCCGGTCAGTTTTTTCGCTGAGCCTGCACGGCGCCGGATCTGCTGTCGAGCAGATGCAGGCTGCCGTAAGCGCTGCTTTAGGCCAGGATCCCCCCTCTTACCTCTTTCGGTGTCTCCATCGGGCGCAAGACCGAGGCGGCGCGTGAGTGGCCACTAGGCTCGCGGGCACATGCCTGCGACTGCTGCCCAGCGATCGTCGGTCGCGCGTCAGCCGGTGAGAGAGGGCAGATGCAGACGCAGTGAAGCGGCCAGGGACATTGAAGAAGCAAACATAGCGTTCTTGTACCTACACTAGCGGTGGTTCGAGACGGACGGGACGAGGTCGATTTGTACGTGCCGGAAGATGCCTCAGCCCTGCCGCCTGCACTCCGCACTTGATGTCTCACCAGCTCAAGACGTGCTCTTCCCGTCTCCGCCTCCACAGTTGCCGCCTGACTCACCAGACGTCATTCATCCCAGGAAGAGTGGCCCCAGCCCGAAGTCTGGCGAACTACCTTCTTGGCGCAGGGTCGCCGGTGCCTGTGGTCATCTCTCATTCGTCCAGTACCCGGCGGTACTCAGGAAGAACTGGGGACTTCGGGAAAGGCTTTGACACGACGAGGCAATAGTCGAGTGACCCGCCGACAACACCGAGCAGCTGACTCCATAGCGATTTTCTCCGTCTCCATATTAAAGAATGCCTTCCCGCAGCGGTGCGCGTGGGTGCGAGGAGCATCGTGAAGCCGTATACTTTACTCTCTCGTTACCACAGCTTGACTTCACCGCGCCGTCATTCCCCTCACCTCCAGGCTGCGACCCTGCAACTGCCCAGCCTTGCACTGAACCCTAGCTTACACCACATAAGCTGCACATCTTCGCCTAGTTGCCTTGCACCAGGCAGACTCAACAGTCCACACACATCAATCTGGATCTGGACGGGCTGAAAATATAAGGTCCTGTCTCCACACTCCTCAACTTCTCCTTGGCAATCTCCAATATCTCTAGCACATCCCCACACCGACCGACCGAGATGTCGAACTACCACCACTCCTCAACCCGCGGCGGCGATCCGTACTTCGTGCCACCCCCACAAGCATACTCAGCACCGCCGCCCGGCGTCAGCACTCAACAGCTCCAACGTTACCAACACGGCGCGGAAGACAACACCAGCCTCGCGCCATGGGTTGCACCGCCCGCTAACCCCTACCGCGGCGATTCCTACAACTCTCAACACTCCCACCGCTCCCACCGTTCTAACCGATCACATCGGTCCCGGCGTTCGCACTATGACGACGAATCCCCCTCGCAGCGACACCGCGAGAAGCGGCCCACCATCGGCGACACGCTGTACATGGTGTGGGACGCCATCGTCGGCGCCATTCGCTCCCCGTCCGGGAAGCGTTGATCAAAGGATGGATCCCCCGTACGACGGCAGAGAGGCTCTCCGACAACCACAAAGGGCCTAGACCTCCAAAGAAAAAAAAGGGAAACTGCCAAATTCATGCGAGCCCCGCAATAACACAACCCACGACCAGAACGAAGCTGTCTCTCTTTCTCTTGCAAAAGAACAGAAAAGAAAGACAAAAAAAAGCTTATACTTTGCCGCGCGTTGCTGCACCATCCCAAAACAGGCTGAACCGCTTCACCAACCCCACCTCATCCACACGCACACATCCTTCCCTTCCTCACGGACCTCGGGCAGGTCCTTGAACCGAACACATCCGACGTCCATCACGTCGCAGAGCGACACGAAACCGCGCTTCGAAAGCTTCGATCCGGGTATTTCATCTTCAATTCAGGCGTTTCAGGTCCGAACTTGAGAGGGGAAAGATCTGGGATCGGATGACACATAGAACGGCGTTTTTCCTTTCTTGTTCAATTAGATATCCAGGGGATCCGAGGAGCAAAAAACGGCATGGAAGGCGCTTCATTTGCTTTTTGCACGTGTCGAGGAGTAGTAATTGAGTTTCTTCGAATATTCAGGCTTTTCATCAGATAAATGAAAGCATATTTCTCTCTGCACATGACCTGTAATTCCAATGGCAGTTGTAGAGGCTGGGGGCACTTGCGCCCCTCTGTTGCCCTCCCTAAGGCAACAAAGGGATGGGACGCAGCAGGCAACGGCGAGTTCTTCGGTGAGTGGACCGTACAGTTGGAGAAGGGTTTCATAGGTTCGATAGTGGTAATGCAGCTTTTTGACCGGTGCTACGTTCCGCCCCTCTAATGCAGTAGTACAGAAGATCAACAGTTAGCGTACAAGTTGAAGAATGGAAACAAGTAGCAAAGCCGCCAAGAGAGACAAAAAGAGTTATATGCAACAACTGCAAGACTCAGCACTTGAGTCCATGTATTCTAGAACGAACCAGAAAAAAATAGCGGCACAATTTTATCCCAAACACCACCTCGCCAAACTTTTGCTGGCGCAAATAGAGGAGAAGGCGATGTCGCTCTGTGGATAAGGATGAGAAGCGACACCTGCATTATCGAAGCAAAAAATCGTCCGGTACGTCCGAGGAGGCGCGTCTTTCTTTCTACAGGCCGGGCGGGGGATTATCTCGGCGGCGATGCAACTCGTCTTGTCAGACGAATTGATCGAATAATTCGCTCGTGGAGAGCCTGTCAAATACCAACAGCTGCCAGTCGCTTAGACGCAGCGACAAGACCGATCGCGCTCCACGCCCGGACAGATACAGAGATATTAGGGCTCAACGCTTTTTCTGAAGAAAATTCGTGGCGGTCGTGAACGGTATGGCGGCGATTAATAGACCTCTCCGATATGACGTTCGTTCTCGGGCTTCCACGTTCCTGGGAAAAAGTTAGCGTCTGTGTGCTGACACAAGAATGCGGTGTAACTGAAACTAACCTTCGAAGTTGTGTTTAACAAAAGCCATGGGATCGTCATCCTCACCGGCGCCCATTTGACGGACGCCAGGGCTGAAGCTTGTGATCGGCAGTACAATGACATCGCCAACCTTCTTCGCGGCGGTAATTCCCGTAAACTCTTCCCAAGTAATGTTCTTTGTGCTGGCGCTCATGTCGAAATATTGGGGGTCGTTGAAGAAATCGAAGATGATGTCAGTCCACAGCGCCGGGCCTGTGTACTCCACAATTCCCTTCACATCGGCGACTAGCGTGCCCTCGCGCTTGCGCTTCAGGGTCTCCTCTGTGATATTTGCGACAATCTCACGCAGCACAGGGTGACCCGGCTTTGCCTGGACAGTCCACTGGCAGAACTGAATTCGCCGCGAGTACCACTCGTGCCAGTCCTCCCTGTCGGGATCCGCCTCAATGCCAATGACCAATCCATAAGAGTCCCGCGGCACGTCAGACGGTACCCAATCCGTCGCAGGTTTCAACGCCGCAGTATCAATGTCTGAGTATATGCCTCCCCTGGCCAGCAAGATGAGGTACCGGAAAAAGTCCGCCTTCAGGACAGGCAGCGGAAGCGAGTTGTATGCCTCCAGGACATCGGGAACGGACGCATAAAGATGGCGCATTAGGTGTACGGCAACGGAGTCGGTGATAACCTCGTGAACGAAAGTGGGATGGAGAATAGTCCAGCTAGCTTCCGGCTCGCGGAAGATCTCGTCGAACTCGCCAGAGGCGGGCGTGTACTTCCATGTCTGCCAGATGTAGGCGGGGAATTTGCCCTGGGGGTCGTAGGGAAACTGGTACTCTAGCTGCTGGCGCAGGGGCTTCGATTGCAGATCCTCAAGGGCGATCTGGGGGCGCTGCTTCTTCGCTACCGCCTGCGGCGCCGTCTTCTCAGTCTTGCGTTCCGAGGTCTCGGGCGTTGTTGCTTCAGCTGCAGCTGCAGGTGCAGCTCCAGCTCCAGCCTCGACCTTGTCGGCGTGGGAGGCTGCGGACGAGGCAGGCTTGGCCTCGGGCGCGACAAGCTTTGCGGACGGGCCGGTAGTGTGCGATGATCGCAATAGGAAGAAGAAGGTGAGGAGGGCGGCGGCGATGACGAGGGCCCGGCGGTAGGACAGCATGGCGGGCGACGGGGGTGTCGCCGGAGCGCAGACTGGAGCTTGCAAATCTGGAAGGGAGAGGCGGACGGGCAGCAGTGAATAAAATAGAAAGCTGGCCTAGTTGGAGGCCTGTTGGCGGTCAGCGGAGCGCGGTGAAAACGGCGACCGAGGCGGAAATTATGGTGCAAAATAGAAGCTGGGTGGGAGCCGGGGCATTGAAAGCACGAGTCGGCAGGTGTAGATCTGTGATGGCAGGAGAACGGAGCAGGGCGCGGCGGCGGCAGCGATAGCGACCCTGCCAAGCAGCTCTTTGCGGTGTTTCAGCTCAGCTGAGGGCGGGCTCGGCGGCGGTGCAGGCTACGGCCAGGCAGCGGCTCGGCGTGATTGGTGCTTTATGTGGCGGCGGAAGAGCAGTGAGCTTCCTTCTCGAACCCCTCGCTTCGGTGCTAGTGTTACAGATTCACTGCTGCTCTGACGGGCTCGCAATGCCCACGTCCTTGCCGATGGCCCTGCTATAATCGAACACGAGCTTGGAGAGGCACGCCGTTTCTCGTCCCTGCCGCCGCGGGGTTTTTAAGCTGGCGGCGATGCGGCGATGCGCGCCCCGGGGGCCACGCGTTTTGCGTGGCCATGCAACAGCGGCTCCCAGCTGCCAGGCGGGAGCCGTGTCGGCATCGGTCAAGCTGTCACGGCCTGCACGCGCTCCGACTGGTCTCGCCCCTGGCTCTCCACAAACCTTAGGCAAGGAACCGCACTCCTTCGCACCTTGGACGGCTATTTCTCCCCTCTCCAGCACGAGCTTAATGCCCTGCCCTGGCAGCGACGCGAATGCAGCCCCATCGTCGCTGTTTCTGGCCTGCCGCTGCTACGAAGCCGCCTGCGCGGCGCCTCAACGGCAGCCTTTTTTAGCAGTCCGCTAGCTTCGAGCTGACGACTCCGTTGGAAAACGGCCTGCCATGCTACTGCCACCCGTATGCAAGCCGCCTGCAACCACGGGCTTACCACAGGCCTATCGTCACTCTGCTCGTACTTTCTCGGCCCCCGCCCTGGCTTCTCCCAATGCGTCTCCTTATCTGGCCCCTTCTGAGCCCCTTGTTGGCTTCCTGGCGTGTGATGCAGCCTCGGAGCAACATCACGTCCGTTCGCGACATGGCGCCATCTGTGGAGACCTTCACGGCCGCCCCTCAGTGCAGGAGAGAGCGAACGCACCGGAGCCAGATCGTCCACCAACTGAGCTTGTCGAAGCTTGATTGCCAGAGGCCAGTTGCGCAAGCACGGCCCAGCAGGGCAAGCTTTGGTCTATTGGCATTCTTCTTCCAATTACTCTGCGGAGTCCGCTGAAGTTTGTCTGCGCCTTGTACATCCTGTACCACCAATCACCGGCCCAGACGCGGCGGCAGACGCCTGGCTTTAGCGAGCTGCAGCCTGGCCCATTGCCTCGAGCACGTTGTCCACGGCTAAGACAGTCCCGAATATCCCTCCCTCCCCAATAATACTCCCCAGCGTCGCCTTGTGCAGCGCCTCGTCCACGCTTGCGCATGCGTCTCTGAGGATTGCGCAGTCGAACCCCCGGTCGCTGGCCTCGCGAATAGTCGTGCTGACGCACACGTCCGTCGTCACGCCCGCGACGAGGAGGTTCCTGATCCCTCGATTGCGCAGCAGGAGCTCGAAGTCGGTGTTTGCAAATGCTCCTTTACCAGGCTTGTCAAGTATCGGCTCACCCTCTATAGGATAGAGCTCAGGGATGGTGTCGTGTCCCTTGCCTCCGCGGATGAGCAGTCGGCCTCCGAGCGGACTCGGTGCACCGATTCCTTGGCCCGAGGGGTTGTTTCGCGAACGGAATGCCTCTCGAGGGGGGAGCGTTGAGAGGTCAGGACGATGGCCTTATATTGTTTCGGGTCAGGTGAGTACGCGTGCAGCAGTTTGAAGCGTGGGACCGAGTCACCTTCCCGTGTATGGTAAACTTGCCATCCGGCCTGCCGAAAAGCATGAAGTGCAGATTGGATCTTCGGAATGATGGCTCGTGTGCCAGATATATCGTAGCCCTGGTGAGTAATGTATCCTCCTTCAGTGCAGAAGTCGTTCTGCATGTCTATGATAACCAACGCCGTGGTTTCGCGCGAGAAAGACCCGTCATAGGGCCATGCGTACGGGACAGCTGCAGAAATCTGAGGTTTCGCCATGAAGATCTTGTGTAGAAGCGATTTGCAAGATCGGTTGATATTGCAGGTGGGCGACTGGCTGTGTTCTGCTTCCAGCTTGCTTCAACGTCGGAAGCGGGGCACATGGGTTCGGCTCAAAACAGACCTGGCCGAAACATCATTGTTCACTAATCCAAGTGGCCGCATAGAAACATAAAAAGCGAAATGTTCGCTCACTGATGCTTCAGTCCAACATCGCTGCTCTTGCTGTAGTGTTGCATTGCCTTGTTTTCGTTGACATGCACGGCAGAGGTTCAGGCCCATGTGCGACATCTGTGCATCCCCTCTGGCCTTTACCAAGAAAAGTCTAGTAATAGGCCGCGTAAAAGAGCTATGGACAGGCAGAGGCTATAGGTCTTGCGAATCCTTCTTACGCGCAAGATCATGTTTCAAATCAGCAGTGAACAGGGGCCCAAGTCAGAAACCGAACAAACGTTCCAGATCCAGCCTCAGATCTGAACACATTCCTGTGCTTTTCCAAGGTTCATGACCGGTATCTCCAACGTCAGTATTCCATTGGAGTCTTCTCGCCGTTCCTCGTGCCTACGATTCAGAGCGCGAGCGAAACCCCGCGGCGGAGCCCTCGGCCTCGAAATGACGTGACTGGGGAAGTTGATGCCGTGCTCCGCACTTCGACAATCCGATCAGCCACGGCTTCTTGTTCCCACCACACTTGAGCATTCTAAGTCAGGAACTACAGAGCACCAATTCCATTGGACCATCCGCGGTCTGTCTCGGGCAATAAACATCGTCATCCCTGCTGCCTGGTCTCGATCGTTTTGCAGATTTGTCGATTCCCGGTTTTATCTTAGGCACTAGACCTATCTGCCGGTCAAAAGAAACCCCAAGTTATCATACTTTAGCTCTGTAAATCTATCTCCGCATACATCTAGTCCTGTCCCGCAATTTGATTCATGGCTTTTAGCGCGAAGCGGAGGCTTGACCATGCATACACCAAGAGATTCGCGATTATCGCTCGCCATTGCGCATTCGATTTTAGTTCATATACCTGAGTCGACTTTCCGCGTCATTCCTACTTTGCCGTTTTATCGCTCTAAAATCTACATTTCACTGGATAAATCCAGCACACACCCTTTCTACTCTACAGAAAGCACCGGGTCCTCGTCATCATGTCAAAGCAAGAAGATCTCACAGCGATAGAGAAGAAAGTAACCACCAATGGCTCCAGCTCCCGACACGAGCATGAGCATGCCTTCTCTGAAGTCTCACGGCCAATCGTCATCTCCCCTTCTGTGGGGACCAATCTGGGCAGTCCGGTGAGCTTGTGTTCCGTCACTATCAGATGTAGACCATTCTAATTTTGATGTTTTAGACCGCTCTTGCCATTGGTGCCTTCGCCACTACTCTTACAACACTCTCACTTTCTCTTATGGAATGGCGCGGTGTCACGACTACGAATGTGTATATCGGTAACTTCTTCTTCGTTGCCGGCATCGGCATGGTCATCTCCGCCCAGTGGGAGTTGGTGAGGGGAAACTCGTACGGTTACACGGTTTTGAGCGCCTTCGGTAAGCTTTGAATGCAAAGATAAAGCCTCCGCGCCGGTGTCTGATTTGTGCAGGACTTTTCTACGGCGGCTTCGGTGCGATCATTACGCCATCTTTCGGGGTCACGGACTCTTATGGGAGCGACACTGCCGAGTACAACAATGCCCTTGGATTCTTCATGATCAGTCCGTCATGTTTTCCCAGCACTCAGACCTACGCTAACATTGCTTAGTGTGGACCGTTTTCAACACTTTCTTCCTGATTGGGTCCTTGCCAATGTATGTATTTGTGACCTTGAGCCTTAAAAACGGCAATTTTAAAATCGGACAGAAATATTGTATATATCGGAATCTTCGCAACAGTCGAACTCGCCTTCCTACTCGTTGCCGCTAGCTACTTCGCCGCCGCAGATGGGAACGCCGACGCTTCTGTTGGCCTCAAGAAGGCCGGTGGTGTTTTCGCTTTCCTCTCCGGTCTACTTGGATATTACACACTCGGGCACTTGATGTGCCAAGAAGCCTTGTTCTTCTCTTTCCCTATGGGCTCTACAGAAAGGTTCTTCAAGAAGAAAGAGTTGAATGAGGAGAGACCACAACCGCAGCACCAACCCGTCCAAGACTAAGCAATTGAAGAAAAACGGACTGAGGCATAAAATGGGGCAAAAAAAATCCATGATTCTGTCATTATTTTATTTCCTTTCAGTAATGAAACTTCTCATGAGTGGAGACTTTATCACGTTGACCGAAACAAGAGTACAATCAAGCTGCGCACGAAACCCGTCAATCAGCATCCTCCTCCTTTTTATCCTCCATCTCACTCTTCCTCAGAAACTCCTCCTCATCCGGCAACTCCGCCAGCCGGAAACACGCAGTCAAATTCGGCACGGTCTGCAACTCTTCCGTTATGCTCAACCTCCCCATCCCCCGCAAGTCATTCCGCCTATTCCCCTCGTGATTGGAGCGATACACCTCCATGACTCGCTCATCCAAATCTACCACATACACCCACTCGCAAAGCAGCGAGTCCTCCACAAACTCCAAATCCTTGATGACCGGCACCGGCTCCTCCGCCTGCGCCACGACCTCCAGGATCTCCGCGGACAAGTTCCGCGTGAGCGACGGATAGTTTCGCGTCAGCCAGTCCTTGCGCCAGATATCGTCGCTGTCGCCTTCGACCGGCCGCTGGAGAAAGCGGTCCCTGGTTCTCGTAGGACCACTTATTGGCCTCGGCGTACAAGGCGTCGAGCTCCTCGTCGGTGGGCGTGTAGAGCATGCCGTTGTCGATGGATGCTTTGAGCGCGGTGATGTTGGTGGGGATGGAGAGGAATCTCAGGACGCGGACGCCTTGGCCGGAGGGGTTGCCGTCCCATCTGGCTCATGCCAGCGATGGTGGTTTGTTTGTTTGTTGGGGAATAAGGTACGGGGTAGAGAGGAGAATGACTTACTGGCCGTACTGCACAATGTGGTATTCGCCTTTGTAGCAGACGATGATCAGGTGGCGTGTCCGCATTGTCGCTTATTTGCTGCTGGAGAATTGAAGAGTTGCAATGGTTTTGGACTTGAAGTGAGGTTCGATTGCAAGAGCCTACATATGTGGGAACGCGTGCCACGTAGCCGCGTGATCATGTGAATGAGTGATCCGAAGTCACTTTGGTTGCTGGTTGGGAAGCTGTGACAGTGTGGTGGATTTCCAGGAAAGCGCGTACATGTTTTGATGGTGTTGGCGGTTTGCAATCGTGTTTTAAAGTTTCATATGCAGGCAACAGCGCTGTTCTTTGGTTCTGTACCACATTGCGGTGACTCTTGGCGTCGATGCTTCGAGTTCTCGTTTGCTCCTGCCATCCAGGCTCTGGTAGGTTCCACAAAAGTCACTGGTGAGCGGAGTGGAGCAAATCCCCTTGGTTGAGATGTTTTTATTCTTAATTTATACCTTCAGAAACCGATCAAATGCTGAGCTGCACCCTTTGTAAGGCCATCTCATTCTCCCTCAGCAGTATCCTTCTTGGGCGGATCACACGTTTTGACGAATTCATCCTTATCCGGAAGAGCATCCAAACTCCACTTCCCAATACAGATATCCTCTGGCCAGTTCTCGATGGCACAGTCGTCACCCTCGAACCGGTCGCTCTGGGGACGATCCACTCTATCCCAATAGCCTCCACCGTACACCTCCAGCAGCCCCTCATCCAGGTCTAGAACGTACGCCCATTCCAAATCGCCGGCCCAACTCATAGACTTCACAATAGGAAAGGGAGCCGTCGCGCCAGCCGCATACTCAAGGATCCTTGCCCCCGTTGAGCCCGACATGGTCGGACAGACCATCTCGATCGGGCGTCGCCACTGCTCCGGGTTGCTGCGCCTCTCGACGAAAGTGCCCTTGCGGAAACGCTCGCTGTACTCCTCTTCAAGCAATTCAGCCTCCCACTCCCAAGCCTCCAGCTGGGTCTCATCCGGCTCATAGAGCAAGTCGGCGTCAATCACATTTTTAAGCTACGTGAGCTTCTCCGGGTCGCGAGCGAAGGCGAGTATGACAACGTCTTGACCAGAAGGATAGCCATCCCATCTGCTGCAGTGTTAGAGAATAGTGCCATTGAGGAGGAGCATGTTGCTCACTGGCAGTACTGGGCAATGACGTACTGGCCCTTGTAGTACACGAGAATCAGGTTGCGGGTGCCCATGTTCGGGCGTTGGTGTTGGATTGAGTTGGATTGCTGAGACTGCGTGTGCAGAACGAGAAGAAGCCGGTTGTAGGCGCTAAAGGGAGGAAGGAGCGTCCGTAGCCCGCCCAGCCTGGGAAGGAAGTGAATAAGGCACTCGCTGTCGTTCAGCTCTGCAACGGTTTGGAGCTTGAAGTGAGCTGAATTTGCAAGAATGATGTGCTGTTTCATAAGACAAGCCCGTAAGAGGAGTCTGCATACGTCTTAGTCGCGTTGGAATGCGTGTCTTGCGTTTACGACATGGTCACATGATATGTGGTCGTTCTGGTTCCTGTCCTGGAAGTCGTGACAGCCCCTACTGCCTCGATTTCAAAAGCTCTAAGATACTTGAGTTAGCTGCGATGAGTTCTCCAGCTGACCATCCATATAATGCTAAAAGTAATGACCTTCCTCATAGAAGGTCAATAAGTCGGGCAGCTTCCGTGCTCATACCGCATCACCGGGATCTTAAGCTGTAAAACCCTGGGGTGTGTGATATTCGGGCTGGTTTTCATGACACACAGGCTTGAATCGCGTTGGTGTCATACATCGGTTCCGACATCAGCTACCTAGATTTTGAAACCAGCAGCAGAGTTTTCTTTTGTCTCTCCTTTTTCCTCTTTTTTGGCCTTTCACTACTTCCATGCAACGTTTTTTCCCGTACGACGCCAGCACAAGCACAAGTATTGGGGGCAGGGCTTGTCAAGATGGGAGTGTTCAGATGTGCTGATCACATCCAGGAAGCCTTTCTCTAATTAGCGTCCAGACTCTTCCTACTCGATTTTATTACTCTATCAACGTCGGCGTGGCTCATCATGGCGACTCTTAGGATGGGGACCTTCGCCTTCTGTCGTCTTTCATCTCCGTATCTCTCGACCGTTCGCGCCGCCTCTCGCGCCGGTAATCTTCTTCCGAATCGTCACGACGCTTGCTCTTCCGTTCCCTCTCTTTTGAGTGACCGCGACGTCTTCTGTCCCTATCTCCGCTGGCGTCTCGACGTTTGGTCTTCCGTCCTCCGTCCTCCGAGTCTTCGCCCTGCCTGCTCTTGCGGTCTCTGTCTTCTGAATAGTCACGCCGTCTTCGCTCCCGACTCCGCGACCTTTCCTCGGTCGGCGACCGGCTACGATGGCGTCTTCTGTGGCGTCTTCTCCCCTCGTCGTCTTCGTCTCTGTCCCTCCGCGAACGGTGGTGCCTGTGTTTCCTCCTGTCGTCCTTTTTCTTGCCTGACCCATTCTTCGCCTTCCATTCCTTGATCGCCTCCTCAACCTCCGCCTTCTTTTCTTTGACCAGATACGCTTTCATGGGATCATCATCATCATGATTCCGTAGTAGGTCCGCCAGCTCCCTCTCCTCCTTCAGTACCGGCCTTCTTTCTTCCTCGCTCTCGCTCTCCGTATCCGCTACCTTCTTCCCGGCGCCCGCATCCTCATCCTCGTCCGCCAGTCCGTACGTGTTGTCCCGCAACTCTTCGCCCTCCTTCTTCTTGTACCTCGTATGGTCCACGCTGACTATCCTTCCCATAATCTTCGCGCCGCTCAGGTTATCCACCGCTAGGTCGCAGCTGCGCTGGTCCTCGTATTTCAGGAAAGCGAAGCCTTTACTCTTGCCGGTCTCTTTGTCGCGCACGAGATTGACGTAGACGGGCTCTCCGTATTGTGAGAATATGGTGACGATGTCACCTTCGGACACATCGAAAGGGAGGCCGCCAATGTAGACGAAGGCCTGCGCGTTGGGTTAGCTTCAACTGCGCGCGCAAAATATGAAATTTTTGGGAAGCGGGTTACGTACCGTGTCCCGGTAGTCGACATGCCATGAGCCTTCGGGCGTGATGCCTGCTTCGAGCTCGCGCTTGTTGAGCTGTTCGATTTGGCGGATTTTATTCATGGCGGCGGTTGTGTAGAGCGAGGTTCTTTACGTGAGGACTTCGGATGAAGAAATGGAGACTGGGAGGAGCTGGAAAGAAGGAGATTCAAGGGCTAAGAAGCGACTGTAGAGTAGACCCAAGATGGGTCGTGAAGTGTGGCAAGCTCGAGACGCGCGCAGCTTGGATGCGCGCAACGAAATGTTGCAAAGCAACGCGGAAAGATGTCATGCCCGTTGCGCGCGCCGACACCGACCGAAGAAACTCCGTCATTACTCAGCCCAAGATCCGACCACGCTAGGAAGGCGGCAGCCGGCGGAACCCTTCACTCTCAACTTCAGCCATGAAGCCAACCTTCCCTGGTCAAGAAATGGACACCAGACTTCTTGACTATTGAAGCCTGGAACGGCGCATGCTTGCTAAAAATACACCTCTTGGACTTTTGAATTTCTTCTCCACAACTGCTCATGATCGCCTGACTGAGGCTCTTCGATAACCTTGCGGATCCCTATAGGCTTTCCGCGCCTACCCGCATTTTGCCAACCCGGCTCCAACCATTCCCTCCTTCCCAATCTAGTTTCCCATGATGCCTCACGCGTCCCAGTCTATCTCCTCCCAAGACCCCTTGGCACCGGGCCCAGCTCCCCCTTCAGCACCATCCGCAAAATCCTTCCAGGCGTGGCATCTCACCGTTCGTATCGCGGCGCATCACGGGACGAGCCTTTTGGCCCAGAACCGCGTGAGCCCGAGCCCGCGGAACCCGACTGCGTGATGGAAGTCCTCAGCCCTCTTCTGGCCCAGCCCCGTCGCTGGCAGGCGCGCGCCGGCCGGAAAGCCCATGTCGGCCAGATCGGCGTCGCTGGCGCACGGCCACGAGACGGCGAACCGGATGGAAGGCAGCATTTCCAGGGCTTCGGTCAGCAGCATGTTGAGCATCGCGGTGCCGATGCCTTGGCGGCGGTACGGTGTGTTGACGGAGATGCGCTCGACGAGGACAAAGCTGTGCTCGCCAATGAGGTCGCGGTTGGAGACGGCAGAGCTGTTGATGTTGCGCCGCTCGTCGAATGGGTTGGCTGCACGTTCGACAAGCTCGGGTAGGAGCTTCCCATCCCTGTGGTAACGGGGTGGTTAGAGATGCTGTGTGAGGCATGGTGGTGTGGAGGAATGCCTACTCGTTGTAGGCACATTGCACGAAGGTCTTGATCTGGACTCCGGCATTCTGGGTTGTGATGTCAAAGCTGTTGTTGAGTGCACGCTCACGATCGAAGATTTGACCAGTACAACTTCCAATTTGTTTCGACTCAATGACCTGGTCTGCGGTTGAAGGGGATATGAACCTGTAAGGAAGGTGAGTGGTATATGTTCAGATATGGATTGCAATGGGGGACTTTGAGGCGGCGACACAGGTTGTCTGATGATGCTGGTGAAGTTGCATTGTTAGTTAGTCATCTTACTGTTCGACCGCATAGACATCAAGCTGAGATAGAATCCCCTCGCCGTTGGTCTCGTAGATCTCCAAGGCGATCCTTCTTTCAGCGTTATCGAGCCTGCTGACGGCTATTTCGACCTCAATTTTCATTCTGATGAGTTGAGAAGCCCGAAGCGTGCGTTTAGTATGATTGGAGATCCAAATTGTAGACCGTTGAGCCCAAGCTGGGCCTGACGCCATGGTAAAGTACACTGAAAGTGAGGAGACGGAGAAGAGAACACGCAATCGATGTGAGAGGTACAAGTCTTTCTGCATCGAGCAGGTGACGATGTCAAGCCAAAAATGCGTTTGAGCTTGAAAGCGGAAACATAAAATTTCCCTTTTCGGTAAAATAAGCTACCAGACTAATTGAATTCTTTTCTGGCGTAAAAATTTGCCCATAACTTTTAATGGTCACGGAGAAGATGCGGGGCTACCGAAGGTTTCACACGCAAGAATGGTTGTGGTCGAGCAGTCTATGCAAGCTGTCGAATTCTGGCGACAAATGCCAATGCTTTGTAGCCATCGCGACATATCATGTGCCCATGATTGGCAGAAGAATGAAGAAACAAAGGCCCACATTTCAAAGCATCGGTAACTCAAAAGACAGACCGACAATGCGGGGGATTTCTTTTTGTGGAGAGGACTACGGAGGAACTCTGGTCCCTGAGCCCGTCATTACGGAAGCGATTCGTGGAGAGAGGTTTTTGTTATGTTATAGCTACCTGCACGAGGCACGCCAACACAACCAAGAAGCGTCAGCCACGGGCTTCGGGCCTTTCTGCCTTAGGACCAACGCCGACGCTGAGATAAGAGCACGGGATGGAAAGCCTCTTTTTTCAAAAAGCGAGGATCTAAGATTCGAGAGAGATAGGGGCGGCATGCCTGAGAGATATAGGAAAAGAAGCCAAGAGAAAGAGCCTGCGTCGAGGCACAGCATGACGGCAGGCAGCAGATCTTCTAGAAAAAATTGGCCGAGGCGGCCATGGCGCCCAGCATGACGGGCCTCAGACTCGCGTGGGCTTGCGCACGCACAGTCCGTATCTCTGGAGTACCCCAGACACGACTCAGCTGTGCAGGAAAGTGCCGGCCGTGATCCGGCAGGGTGTGCAAGGCCATCGCCGACGCAATAACAATTACGGCGTAATTCCAGGCCAACGCAGCAGGTGTCGTGAGGCATTCAGAAGAAGAGTCCAGAAATATTTTTTAAGTTCGCCGGCTCAATGGCTTGAAAAGATTTAGCACTGGGTACTGAGCAATGCCGGGACGCGGCGGCTAGGAACGGTTCTTAGTTCTCGCGCGAGCGTTTGGCTTTCTCGCTTTCGCAGCGCAGGCACCGTTTGCTCGGGGCATCCGATCCGACGGCGGGCTGATGCTGCGTTTTTGCTTACCTGCCTTCCCAGCCTTGCCCCGCGCCGCCACTGCGAGAGCTTAAGCAGCAGCGGCAGGATCTCAGTCCGCGTGAGTGCTGGTGCTACCGACGGCCGCGGCTGAGCACGAGGCAGCCCTCAGCCTGACTCCATTCTCACGGTGCGCCTCGCTGCCTGCAGAGACGAAGAAATTTGGCGAGCGGGTACCGTTATGTCGGCGCAGTCCACCGCGCTGGCGGCGTATCTGCGTGCGCCGCTATCGTGACAAGAGCGCAACCGCTAACAGAATCCGCCCTTATCAACGCACGACTCCGCAAATCACGTCAACAGGGCGCACACCCTTGAGTCCGCGGCCTTGGTATCGCATCTTGGCGGACTTGGCCCTCCACAAGGATCGCGGGCGGGCTGCGCTCAAGGTTGACCTCTGCGTGCGGCGACTCTGATTCCGCCCTCGCCGCCGCTCACTGGCAATGCGACCGTGACACAGCGGCTTCTTGGACCTAGCCCGACCCTTGTCCAGAAAGGTAGGTCGGCGTCGCGCACAAGAACTCGTACAGGGCGAAATGTGTCTCGGCGGAGTACGCCATGTCCCGGTATAAGATCCTGTCCATGCCATGCCCGCCGTGCGTGTTTTTGCCTGACCATCTCTCCGTCGCCCCTCTGTCACCTTTCAGCGAGAGCATTGCGCGTCGCCACTCCACCGCGTGCTAGTTGCCAAACGGGTTTGCAGCTCCGTCACGCAGGGTCTTGTCATCATTTGGGCGCGACCCTACAGCATCCCCTCACGTGGGTCCCCTCTTATTAGCCGCCGCCGCCCGCCCTTTGACATCTCGGTCTCTTTCTGACTCCGGACAGTTGCGTGGCTTTCTGCTGGGTTTGAAAAAGTATATCTACCTCGCTCGTGGTCATTGTCCTCCGCTCCCGGCTAGCTTGTTTGCCTTCATACCGCATCGGGTACCACGACGAACTGCACCAGACGTCACGAGAACACCGCCTGAGATAAGGCGAGTGCATAAAGGCGTCTTCCACGTTCGAGCATAGCCCCCAGGAATATCTACCACCAAAATGGCCATCTGGAATCGAGGCAGTACCTCGTCGTCCGACGAGCCAAAGGTTGCTCGCGACGCTGAGTTCGGCAAGTCCGAGTATGAGGCCAACGCTCAGTATGACCCCGCCGAGGGCGAGGTCCACCAGACTGGCGAGAAGCAGAACCTCCACCGTGGTCTTCAAGCTAGGCACATTACTATGATTGCCATTGGTGGAGCTATTGGTATGCTATGAGCATTCTGTGAAACAAACATCAGCTAACAATTGGTCAGGTACTGGTCTGATTATTGGAACTGGCAAGGCTCTGTCTCAGGCCGGACCCGCCTCCATTCTGATCTCTTACACATTCGTCGGTCTGCTCGTCTTTGCTGTCATGGCTGGTCTCGGTGAAATGGCTGCTTGGCTTCCTCTCGGATCTGGTTTCTCTGGCTATGCAAACCGCTTCGTCGACCCTGCTCTTGGTTTCGCTCTCGGCTATGTAAGTCATGACAATGCGGCTGAATGAAGCTTAATACCGAGCCTGGAGCTAATGCTTGTGCAGACCTACTGGTTCAAGTACATTATCGTTACACCCAATCAGCTCACTGCTGCTGCGCTAGTCATCCAGTACTGGGTATCGCCAGACGATATCAATCCGGGTGTATTCATCACTATCTTCTTCGTGGTGATTGTCTGCATCAACTACTTCGGCGTCAAGTTTTTCGGCGAATTCGAATTCTGGCTCAGCAGCTTGAAGGTCGTCGTAATCGTCGCCTTGATCCTCCTGTCTCTGATCCTTGCTCTGGGCGGTGGCCCTACCCACGACAGGACTGGCTTTAGGTACTGGAAGGACCCAGGCGCGTTTAAGCCGTACATTGCCGGTGAGTACTCGTTTATTGAGACCAGAGAAGCTGTGGGCTGACAGTAAATAGACGGCAGTGCGGGCAAGTTCCTCGGCTTCTGGAACTCTATGATCAACGCTGTCTTCGCTTACCTTGGTACTGAGCTCGTCGGTGTCACTGTTGGCGAGGCTCAAAACCCCAGGCGCACCATCCCGAAGGCCATCAAGCTGACTTTCTACCGTATCCTCTTCTTCTACTGTCTGTCCGTGCTGCTTTTGGGAATGATCGTCCCTTACGACTCTGACGACCTGGTTTTCGCGACCAAGCAGTCGAACAGCGCCGCTGCCTCACCTTTCGTTGTCGCCATCAAGATCGCCCAGATCGATGCTCTTCCCGGTATCCTGAACGGCTGCATTCTGCTCTTCGTCTTCTCCGCGTCCAACTCGGATCTGTACATTGCCTCGCGTACCCTGTACGGTCTCGCCTCCACCGGCAAGGCCCCCAAGATTTTTGCTCGCACTGACAAGCGCGGCGTCCCGGTTTACGCCCTGGGTCTTTCGTCTTGCTTCTGTCTGCTCGCCTACATGAACGTGTCTGACGACTCGAAGACCGTCTTCGGCTACTTTGTCAACCTCGTCACCATCTTCGGTCTGCTCACCTGGATCTCCATCCTCGTGACGCACATCTACTTCGTCCGGGCTCGCAAGGCGCAGAACGTGCAGAACGAGTCGCTGGCTTACGTTTCGCCCTTCGGCATCTGGGGAAGCTACATCGCGCTGGGCTTCTGCATCCTGATCGCCTTCACCAAGAACTTCCCCGTCTTCACCAAGGGCGACTACGGCAACTTCGACTACAAGAACTTCATCACCGGCTACCTCGGCATCCCGCTGTATCTGATCATGATCTTTGGTTGGAAGTGGTGGCACAAGACCGAGGGTGTCAAGCCCGAGACCTCGGACCTGTGGACTGGCAAGGATGTCATTGACCGTGAGGAGCAAGAGTTCCTGGCCGAGCAGGCGGCGAGGCAGAAGGCCCCAGGCGAGCGGAGCTTCTACGACAGGTTCGTTGCTTGGTTGTTCTAAGGAGTGACAAGGGAGTAAAATATCTAGTACGTGAGTTAGAGGAGGTGATACCAGGTTAGGTCACGGGTCAGTGCTTAGATCTTTTCGTGCCTTCCCAAAATATGAATTACATGATTGATGGTTCAAAATTTGCGCCCCTCTCTGGTCAGTGACATGTAAACAAACGGACGTACCTAGCTATCCAGCTCATCCACCAGCACCGCCAGCACCAGCACCAACATCACTTCCCTCCCTTCCTGGGCTTTGGCAACCGCTCCTCGACCGACACCGACACCATCACCACCACCACCACCACCACCAAACGCAGCCCACAACCATGCAGTCGACTGCCGCCGGCCCGGCCCAGATCTTCATGAACGCAGCCGTCACCGGTACGCAGCCCACGCGCTGCTACCGGCTGCTCGTCCACGCGGACCGGCTGCCCAGCGGCGAGCCCGACGGCCTGCGGTCCGTCCTCTACGCGCGCACCGTCGCCGACAACGACCCGACGACGCTGACCCTGTACGCGGACGGGTCCGGCAACTACCAGGGCCAGCAGGCGCCGTCGCACCGAGCCCTTGTTCCACGCCACGGGCCGCCAGTTCGTCGGCCGGCGCATGCTGTCCGACGAGTTCGAGCTGTGGGCCGTGTACGAGGCCCTGTCGACGGCGTGCGCCGAGCGCTGGGCCGGCGTCGAGAGCCGGGTGCTGGTCCTCACGGACAACGATCGCACGTTGCGGGCGATTCGGGACTGGTGAGTTTTTTTTTCCTTGTTTCCTTTCTTTTTGGTTGCTGAGCATACGGGGTGACATCGTTCGATTGGCTGACACGATTTTGGATTAGGACGCCTGGAAATGGCGGTCGCAACGAGGAGGTGCTGCAGTGCATCAAGAGCGTCGACGACAAGTTCGCGGCCCAAGGCGTCCGTGTGGTCGTTCGTTTCTTGAAGGGCCGCATGGGCGTCAGGGGCCATGACATTGCAGACGTCTACTTGCGCGCGTTGTCAGGCGCCAGGATGTTCGCTCCGAGAGCGCAGGAAAACTGGGGGGAGGAGTTCTGGGCGGTTGTGGAGCTCTACACCATGGTGAGAGCGATGAACGAAGAGGAGGAACTGAATCGTAAGTTATTGTATGATGCGCAACGTATTGTTAGAACACAGTTACTCCGGATACAGAAGAGATGAGGAGGTTCGTGGAGCAAGTCGAATCGCAGGCCTGAAACGTGGTAGCGCCCTTTCAGGTAAGACGATGTAACCCGAACGAGGTCGATAGTAGCTGATTGTGTACAAGCAGATCGACTACACCACGGACACATCTCCTGACGGATCGGCGAAACCAGGTTATGACGGCTCTTGGATCAGAACTCTCCAGCAGTTATGACGGCCCTTGGTGGCTACAACTGCTGTGCTAGTTGATGATCGATTAGCTACAACTTGTGAGCGGTTATGACGGCCCTCAGTGGCTACAACCGCTGCGCATAGAGCAGTTATGACGGCCTTGACTGGCTACAACTGCTGCGTTTTCGACGGCCCATAAGCAGCTATGACGGCCCTCTGTGGTTACAGCTGAACTCTCTTCTTGATTACACAGGCGTGACAGTCTGACCGCCTGACGTCAGCAGCTATGACGGCCCTTGTGGCTACAGCTGCTCACACAAGTTGACACCTTGGGCAGTGACAACATGCAGTCACCGCGCCACGACCAAAAGCACTGTGTGGCAGATGGTGACAGGACCGAAAACTCGTTCGATGAGAGGGGTACGGACTGTGTGATGATGACGATGCACACGCATGGCAATCGCTGCGGGCTGCATGGACCCGGAGACCAACCATGATGAATCTGACACCCTTTCCTCCTGGAGAATGGTCGAATGTCGACGGGTCCAGAAGCAAATGAAGGCTGGCCGGCTGACAGACTGCATTCCGGCGGGCCGGAGTGCGCAATACGGAGTTCATACGAGCCGGGGCATGTGGACGCGACAGGAGAAGCAGCGGGCGACAAGCTTTCTAACTGTTCCAAGCCAAGACTGTGGAACATTATGCGCGGCGGAGGGTGAAGAAAAAAGACGGTGGAGACCGGCGCGCGCGGACCCGCGACAAAATAGAAATCGATCTGCCGCGGACGGGCGAATGACGGGCGCCGGACGCGGACCGGAGCCGGTCTGACTGTTCACTGCCACTGCCACTGCCAGACCGACCAACACCATCTCCCACAACGCACCATTCAATACCAAAAATCATGACTCCGCGGCGGGGCCAATCCTGCCGTCGCTGCTAGGGCTAGCGCTCGCACTGCCGTACCTGGATCCGGCAGCCCCCCAGCGACCGGCTATGCGTGCTGACAGCCCTGGTCGCGCTCCAGACACGTCCATTTCCGCGCCTCGTCTCCGCGCACCCGCCGCAGGACCGCACCACATGCTCCGGGAGCTAAGTGCTAGCCTGACCCTCGAATTCCATAATAGATTTCCCCCGCCAACGTGGCCCGTCCGCTGAGGGTATCATGGCGCGAACTCGACACCGCCGCGCTCCGCCTGGCGAACCACCTTGGCGATGTAGCAGCAGCCGTGGCACACGCCGTTCGTGCTCTAGGCACTGGCAGCCCGTCCACTGCGACTGCGAACTTCCATGACGCGTCTCTGTCGGTGAAAACAGCCCTCCCCGCACCGTCCAATGCCTGCTGCGCACGATGGTTGGGCGGCTCTGCTATAACACCAGCAACGCGCCAGGCTCCGTCCCCGCGCACTCTCGCAGCGCCGTTTCACTCCTCGACTCGCATTTTTTCAATTTATGGTCGTATTGCCTTACCAGCACGGGCACTAGTTCAAGCCACCGGACTCCGCCGCCGCATCGTGCTTTCCAAATTTGGTCTCCTGTTGCTTCCTTCTCACCCTTCGTAGAAGCGCCCTCGCCGGTGCCTAACCAGTCCAGCCAACATCCATCTGGTGATGCTGATGCTCGCCTCGCCCCCCAAACCTCCAACCTTAAAGCACCTTTTACCCGCAGTCTGCCTTTTACGTCTCAGAGCATTTGCATTTCTGTCACAGATGTGTTGACCCGCCCCGACTCCTTGACTCGACAAGTCCCAAGAGAGAGGCTGTGCGCCTGTACCGCCCCGACGTTTAAATCCTCATTCACTGGCACTCAGCACTCCTTCTGTTTACACCACACCATGTTCGCAACAATCTGCTCTTTTTCCTTACTGGCTTTGAGGGTCGCCGCCGTCGACCCTCTGGTCCAACTCCCCTACGCTTCCTACCACGGCACGCCATTGAGCAAGGGTGTCACGCAATGGATGGGCATACCATACGCAGCGCCGCCAGTCGGTGACCTACGGTTCGCTGCTCCTCGAGATATTGTCGTTGAGAACAAAGAATACCAGGCCGACGCGGTAAGCTAATCTCCCGTCTAATTTCTAAGGCGCTCCGCCTCAATGCCGATCCGACTCTTAGTACTCTTCGCTGACAAACCCCACAGCACGGACCCTCCTGTATAGGAGTCGACTCGCGGCCAGGCGACAATCGAGTCTCCGAGGACTGCTTGAAGCTCGATGTCTACGCCCCGTCTTCGGCCGCCGCGGGAGCCGCGCTGCCCGTCTTCTTCTACGTGCAAGGGGGTGGTTTCAGTGGTTCGGCAATGCCTCCCAATGGATCCTCACTTGTCGAGACGAGCGGAGGCAACATGATCGTTGTGACCTTCACCTACCGCGTTGGCCCGTACGGTTTCCTAGGTGGTGTGGTCCCCAAGCCTAATATGTCCCCAATGTCGGCACCGGACCACAGCGTCAACAACGGCCTGAAGGACCAGCTTAAGGCACTTCAATGGGTACGGACGAACATTGCATCATTCGGTGGTAACCCCAACCACATTGTGCTTGGCGGTGCCAGCGCCGGGGCCGGCTCTGTTGTCATCCACATGGCGAATCCGGCAAACAACGGGACCTTCGTTGGAGCAGCGCTTGAGTCTGCATCTTGGCCACCACTTCACACAGCCAAAGAAACTCAGTTCGAGTATGACAACATCCTAAATCTAACAGGGTGCGCTGGAGAGTGGGATACGCTGGCCTGTGTCCGGAAGCTCGACACAGACACCTTTCAGACGATGACTCGCAGCAAGATCCTGGCGCTCCCTGGTGCAGCAGCTCCGCCTACCTACCTGTATGGTCCCGTACTGGACGGCGACATTGTTCGCGAGTACACCTACAGCAGCTTTTATGCAAATCACGAGAACGAAGTTCCTATCTTGGTCGGTGACACCACTAACGAAGGCATTGTATTCACACCTGCCGGCGCCGGCGCTTCGCTCGAAGCCGCAGATTCATACGTCAACGACCAGTTCCCCGAGATCACACCCGAGAACCTCACCTTCTTTCACGCACATCCGCAGTACAAGCCTCTCATCGACGCCTCAAACTTCCGCGGCTACGCAGCTCAGCTCTACGGCGACATTCGCTACGTCTGCCCCAACCTCTTCCTGTCGTGGACGCTCCCCTCGCGCGCCCAGAACAGCAATATCTGGACCTATCGCTGGGATGTCGGATCCGCGACCCACATTGCTGAATCCGAAAGTGTTTGGAACGGCTTCACGGGCAAGAATCAGACAGTGGAGCCTCTTCAAAACGCTATTCACGCGTACTGGATCTCCTTCATAACGCGCCTCGACCCAAACGCTGGAGCGGCAGACACTGCAGCCAAGGAGACTGGCGGTGCTGTAACCCCACCGGACTGGATTCGCAGCGCGAGTGCAGACAGGAAGTGGGCTGCAAATCGCATTCTGTTCTCAGATAAGGCGGCCAGTCCCTTGGCGCCGAGGATGGAGATTGTGGATGAAGAGCAGTGGGATGCTTGCGTAAAGCTCATGGATATGGGCATCCAGCTTCAACAATGAGGTTGGACAAGGCGTATTTGCATGGCACCGGTACTAATGACTTGGCGGCGTTAATGTGTTTGGATAATTTACTTGGCGTGGTGGTTGGTGGTTTACCGAAGCATGCAACGGCAACCGGAAAAGAAGATCACGATTCGACGATTATGGGGAAAGCTTTACCGGACGGTGGCGCAGCGGAGAAGAGCCCGGCTACCAGGGATGGTGCCGGAACAACAGACAACAGAGCACGAGCGACATGGATGGGACGGGATCGGCCAAAGACGAAGAGGTTATGCGTTTCACCCTCTCTTTTCGGGATTGGTCTCACATCCGATGTGTGCCTGCACGTCTTCCAGACCGTCCTGTGTCTGCCTGGGCGTGAAATGTCATATTGACGAGGCATTAACCCCCCTGTGTCTATCACTCGCTCTCGCTTTTCCCTGCATTATCCACCTATACGTCTTACTCAACCCATCGTCCGACCCTCCGCTCTGCATCAGAAGGCGTTTGAGTTACTTCATCCTCTTCCCTATTCACGGCCTGCGTTCCCTGTTTTTTCATTTTCATGGCGTTGGCGCAGCACAGCAAGCGCGTAGCGTAACGCATGGTGGCTCAGACCCAGCGACAGGAGTTTTTCGAGGGCTTGTTTACTTGGCACGCCGGTTACACCTACTCGCGCATTGTCCTTCTCCTACTTCCTCTTGCATCATGGACCGGGATACCCTTTGGCGGGTCACGGATTATGAATTATGTTATTATAAGCATGCATGATACCACGCTACTGTACCTCATAGTTTCCCTAGAGCATTTGCATACTTCATCACTGTTTGCTTTCAAATTCGCGAACGACACTAGAATAGACACAACTTTTCGGAATACCAGTATCACCTCCCCCTACATACATTCCTTGTGCCACGTTGCTTCGTAATCGATCTCTACAGATCTTCCCCTGCGCCTCCCGTGTCTGCCGTGCGCCTTTCCCGTTTCCCGTCATCTTTTCTTCTAAGCCCGCATATACGACGACGTCACCGCAACCTCACACAAGGTTTCACCTGCCCGCTCCCTTTCTCTTTCCATTCCGCAAAAGGACACCGCCATGATCTGAAACAGTTCGACCCGTTACGGCCAATGACAAAAGGATATAAGCTTTTTGCGCATCAATGCTTGCTTCTCTCCAAAGCTTTTAGGTTTTTTTTCTCTTCCATATCAGATTTCGGTCTTATTGTGTACCCGTCCCGTTTCCCCCTTCCGGCTACCTGTGAGACAAGGCACACTCGCGAGGTTGACTCCATGTCTTTTACAGATCTGCACCCACTTTTTCTTCTTCCTGACCACCTTTCGAACAGTCTGGCCAACAGCTGCATCGCGCGACACGTACGGGAAACGCGCTCGACCAGAGACCGAAAGAGGAGAAAAAAAAAACATGGAGCGCGACGGGAAAAGCAAGCTCTGCGATCTGCCTTGGCTTCCCGTGCTGTATATCTCGAAGTGACCATGACGACAGTGCGTATGTCCAGCCGCGGCCGACACCATCCCGCATGATCCCGTCCGTCCCCGGGCTGCGCGAGAACGGATGGACAGAGAGCCGTGTGCCGCAAGTAGAACGACGATGATGCTGATTATGGCGAGACGGTGACGGCGACGGGCCGACGACGAGCCGAGCGCATACACATACATGCGCATAACTGTTGACGCATTGCCACAAGTCTGCCTCGTGCCAATTGCAATGACCGGTGGCAACAAAGTGTTGATCTGGCCTGGCGCACGTTCGACAAAAGGAAGAAAAGAAGTCAGGCCACTTCAGACCGGCATGCGCAAAATAGGCAATCCGAGCAACGAAGCAAGCAGTATTATTATAAATACCAGTTAGCAACCACATTTTCAACGTCAACTCGAGACTCATTCGCTACTTCAACCGATTACTAAAAGGCTAACTACATATCAGAACTTAAGAAAGTTGGGGAATAAGTCAAGAAGAGGGTAGTAAGGTTCAGGAGAAAAAAGCCAAGACAGAGAGGGAAAGGGGGGAGTGGGTTGTCGTTCCCCATGATGGCAGAGTCGACATAGGAAAACAGGCGGAAAGGAAGGTGGCCAGCGTCCTCTTTTGGTCGAAGAAGGACGTATCTTGTTCGGCAAGCAGAGTCTCCCCGTTTCCCATCGTCTTTCGAGCAAGAAAGAAGAACCCTGATATCTTTAAAAGCTGCTCCCTGCACCTGCTACGTTAGAAAGTTTTGTCGGATTCGCCATGTAGTGGGGGAATCCGCGCTGCGAAAAGGAAAAAATCCAGTACTTGGTACAACCCCGTAACCATTACCCCCCATTCATCGTTGCATGCGCTTAAGCTGCCTCCTCGGGCGCGTCGGCCGCCTCCGAGGTGAGCGCCTGGCTCTGCTCCCTGTGCATCCGTGCCTCGATCTCCTTGAGCTGGCTTTCGCGCGCCAGCAGCTCCTGCCTCTTCTCCTGGATCTCGCGCTGGACCTTGATCTCGATCTCGCGGAGCTTCTCCTCTTCGCGGCGGAGCTGCTCTTCCTTTAGGCGCACGGACTGAGAAGCCAGGTCTTCGGGGTTCATCGATGAATCGCTGTAAACTACGGTTAGCACTTGTTCGTCACTTACGGTGGAGATTACGAGAACTTACGCAGCAGCACCACCCTCAACGCTCTTGGACAGCTTCTCGGTACGGTAGTTCTCGTACAGGAAGTCGTGAGTGATTTCCTTGAGATCCGCCAGATGGCTGTGCAGAAGAGCGCTCCTCACGGCCAGGAAGTCGGAGTGTCTTGGGTTTTCAACCTCGACAATACCCCAGGGGTACTGCCTCGCGCGGACTTTCTTGCCGCCGGCCTCCACGAACTCCTCCGAACCAACAATGGCGAAAGGCATGAGGCCCCTCAGCTCAGCATTCTCCTCGACAGTGTCCTCATCGTCCTCTTCGATATCGTAGGGGAAGTTGTAGACCGGGATGCGGTAGTGCTCAATGTCCTCCATGACAAGCTTCTTGAACTCAGCGAGCTCGGCGGGGGTGAGGGAGTCGGCCTTTCCAATGACGGGGATGACGTTGACACGGGGCGACAGGCGCTTCATCAACTCAATGTCGAGCTCACGGAGACTGCAATTCGACATCAGCGATCATCTTCAAAGCAAATGCGGGCGAAAATATTTACCCATGGCCGGTAGGAGTGATGAAGTAGAGAAGGACGTGGACACGATTGTCACGGAAGCGGGGGTTACGCTTGATACGCGACTCCTCGGCGAGAATGTCATCGTATTGACGCTCGAGGTAGCCGACAATCTCGCCAAAGCTATGGGCACATCAGCATACAATACCATGAGTTGTGCATTGAGGTGGTATGATCCGTACCTGGCCTCGTTGTCGATCTGGTCACCAAAGCCGGGGGTGTCGACGATGGTGAGAGAAATACGCGTTCCCTCCTCATCGAGCTCTAATTCTAGGAAGCGTGCTTAGTGAAATTCTTTCGATTGCCGACAGACCGCGGCAGGGAAGCGGTGATCTGGAACCGTACCGACAGTGATGGGCTTTATCCGGACACCCTCCTCCACATGGGCATTGGTCGGGTCGTCCGAGTCCTTGTGGTTCAGGACATTCTGGCCGCAGAGGGTATTGACAAAGGTAGTGCGACCTGATTGGAGCGAGGTTGTCAGCGGTGGTGATTGGGCGCGGAAGTACACGTTGTTGGGGAAGACGTACCAGTGCCTGATGCACCACAGACCATCAGACAGAACTGGATACCCTTCTTGACATTCTTCTTCCTGCGGATCTTGATCTGTCGAAGCACCGGTCAGCCGTTCTGTAGGAATGGGGCGCGCGCGGGCGGCGGCGCATGACAGCGCGGTGTCTGGGACAGGGCAGGGATGATCGTACGGCGTTCATGTTGGGCGAGTTCAGGCGGAGCCCGTCGAGGTTGTGAAGGGATGAATGTCAATGAGCCGAGGACTGCACGGAGCGAGCGACTGTCGGCGTCAATTGAGGGTGCGGCGGAAAAGGTGGTGCCGTGTGCGGTGGGCGGAGGGACAGGAGGACGCTGAGGTCGCGGTGATGGAGAAGGCAGTGGAGAGTCGTCGGCCGCTCCTTCCCCCTAATTTCCAAAGGGTCCCTCCGCTGCTCCTGGAAGCGGCAGGGATGCGCGGTCCGGCGCTACGTTGTTCCAGAAGCCGGCCGACGCGTGGAGGAGCTGCGTGTCACGACCCGCGCCCAAGCTCGCGCCCAGGGAGCGACGGCTGCCCCGTGCGCCCAGCATCATATCGTCCACCGTCAACACCGCCCGCCGCCCGCCCACTCTCCACCGCACCTTTTCGCCATGAACACCCGCGCCACCATCGACGACTCGCCGCCGCCGCCCGCGCTCTCGGTGGCGTACAACAGCGATATCTCCTACTTCAGCGTCGCCCTCGAGACCGGCTTCCGCATTTACGATGCTCCCAGCTGCAAGCTCCAGAAGGTGCGTGACCTGGGCCAAGGCCTGGGCTGCGTCGAGATGATCGGAAAGACCAACTATCTCGCCCTCGTCGGAGGCGGCAAGAGCCCCAAGTACGCCCAAAACAAGGTGAGCGCTTGCTGCTCTCGGTCCCTTTGGAGTTGAGGAGCTGGAAATCTAAAGTAGGCCCGTTTCGCCGCTTCAAGATCGTCCTGTGGGATGAGGAAAAGGTGAAGTCCACTCTCACCTTCGAGCTCCGCACTCCCGTCCAGCGCGTCCGCATAAGTCAGCAATACGTCGTCGCCGTCCTGCTCAACAGCATCCACCTGTACAAGCTGTCCGCCCGTCCCGAGAAGATCAAAGAGTACGAGACAACCAACAACCCTTGGGGTCTGTGCTGCCTCAACAAGGATATTGTCGTCTTCCCCGGTCGGACACCTGGTCAAGTGCAGGTCCTCGAGCTCGCAACTCGCAATGTCAGCATCATCCCCGCCCACTCGAACGCCCTGCGTGCCCTGTCGCTCAGCCCAGACGGAACCATAATCGCCACCGCCAGTGAGCAAGGAACTCTGATTCGCTTGTGGAGCGTTGGTAGCTGTGCGAAGCTCGGCGAGTTCAGGCGCGGCATCGAGGGTGCTACCGTGTTCTCCATTGCTCTCTCGCCATCCAACGCATTCCTCGCAGTGACTTCAGACACGGGCACTCTCCACATCTTCGACCTTCCCAACGCCTCGCCCCGCCCTTCTTCCTCTGGAGGTCGTCCCGGAAGCATCAACAGTGACTTCGGCGGCGCCCTCGAGTCCGGCAACGGTGCTGCTGAACCTTCCCAGGCGTCGAAGTGGGGCTTCTTCTCCAAGATCCCCGTGTTGCCCCGCATCTTCTCCGATGTGTATTCCAATGCGTCCGCAAAGTTCGAAATCGGTGACGAGCCTGAACTATCTGCCATAAGCGCACGTCGGGGTACCAATGCTGCTGCTGTCGGCAGTACATCAGGTGCAGCCGGTGGAGGTCTGAACTGGAACACTCCAATTCAGGGCGTCGCTGGCGGCAGACCACCCAAGGGAGTTATCGGTTGGCTCAATGACACGGAATTTTTGGTGATTGGTGCTGGCCAAGATGCCCGTTGGGAAAGGTTCCGCGTTGGTGTCTCCGAAGAGGGACGCAGGATGGTGTACAAGGATGGCTGGAAGAAGATCCTGGAGTAATTTTTGGACACGAGGCCTCGCTCACGAACAATTTTTGCATGTTCAAGGCATGGTTATGATTAGATTTGTACCACGATGCATAGATTGTTGGAAGGCGTATTGGATTTGGGGGAATTTCCTGTTTCTTTTCACGTCGGGGTTGGGATATCAGGGGGAATGGCGTTTCAGGGACACATGGTACTATTGCTCGGGAAACTAGAGGGTAGGATGCATTTTGGAAACGGTTTTGAAAATCCGTTGTTGATTGTTGAATGGAAAACGATAAACATTAAGATTCGGCATGTCGTAGTCTAATGTTAAGTCCATCACTCTGCGCTTCTCCTGGTCAATAGGACTCCTTGAGAAGAATTAATTTCTCCCAGTATCCATGAAGGAACTGGACTCACTGCGTTGAGCCATTTGACAAGGTCTCATTAGGCTCCTCCGTCATCGCTACATCTTCCCAAGCTTTGAAATTTTACTTCAGAAAGATACTTCAGCACGGTTATTCAGCTGCCGAGCAAATGCGGCCGGGTCAGAGCACAGGTCTGAGGTAATTTTAGGGATTCCAAGCTGAGGAACCGAAGAAGCTGGCCACCGAAAAGGTGGTTAAGCTTCTTGGCCTCAGAGCTCAAGAGAGATCCCTTCAACTTCCTGGTGGTCGGAAAGGATGGTTCTCTATAGCAGACCGCCCCCGTGGGGACGGGAGAAAGCGGGTGTCCACAACCCTGTCTTGTCATTTCTGCTTCTCCTTTTTATCCCATTTGATCTTGATATGGATAGAATGAGGACAGTATCTTGTGCTGACATTTCGAACGTCGAGTCTCTGTTTTGCCTGGATATTCGTGAAAGGGAGTGGGTAGGCGACGGCAGTTCAACACTGATTGTGAGCTACAGGTGGCAAAGTATGGTCAGCCTCGGTACGCAGTATTCAGGATGCAGCACACCGTGGAACACAAACAGAAAAAAGGAAGGATATCTGAGCCTGTACGATGGAGAGTCTGCGCTGCTGCGCCTGTGTGATCCTTCGTAGATGGGGGACGTGGGAGCTTTCACTCTCCAAAATAGAGCAAGAGGGGGAGTGATTGTTGGAACCAACAGCACCTCAGAAAGGGAAACTTGAGAGAGACGCACTGCTCAATCTCAGCTTCGCTTCATGAGAGCCCGTTACGAGCATCACTGATCGCGTTCCCACATCATCTACGCCATTTCACGCACAGACAGCCAGACACTTCCACAGCGTAGCACACTGAGCTTTGCAACAATGTTCACAACCATATACAACTGCACGCGCTCGGAATCGAGGACCACACCAGCTCACATCACCACCCAGGGTCACTGCCAGACGAGCGACTGAGAACCGACGCTCGGGTCTGAGACTCCTCCCCATTCCAAAGCAACACCCCTCAACGCCCTTGCCATCCGCAACCCGGACCCAGCGCCGCTCTACGCAAAGCAATACGCGCCCTCATCGCCGCCCGAGCCGCACAAACTCCCTCCAGCCGCCTGAAAAAACATTTCAACGCAACCGCCCGTAGCGACAGTAAAACACCCATCACGCTTTCCCCGCGCCGTAGCCTCAGTTACGCAACGTGCGAAGGCGCTCAAACCGCGGCCTGCTTCCTGCCGTGTCTCCACCCGCCGTCACTTCCAGGCCACGAAGTGGAGACAGCGCATCGACGTGCTCAGAACATTCCATGTTGTCCAATGAGCCTGCCCGGACGGCGAGAGGCGAAAAGAAAAAAAGCGGGAAATGTTGTGAAACGCGAACGTCGTGGCCACGGGCTGCAGACGGCGGGAAAGGAAAAGAGGGAAGCGTTCCCGTAGTTGCAGTGTGCGCAGGCATCCGTGGACGCGGCGTCCCAGACCACCGGGAAGAAGGATTCGAGGGGATGTGTGGTGAGACAGGAGTGGGATGCTTGAAGAGAGACGTTGTTCTCGGGATGTGGGTTCTGGCGGAGAGAGAAGGAGGTTAGGAGTAGGTGATTCAGGGTGGATGATTGGTGTCAAGGGGCGGGACGAAGGCGGCTGGTTCGGCTGCGGGAAGGCGCACAAGGGGAGTGTCCGGTCTGCCTGATAGGGATTGGACCCTGGTAGGAAGGGTGTGGGAATTGAGGATAGAGTAGAGATGTGCACGGGGAGCGGGAAGTCCAGGCCATCCCGTCTCATGCAAAGTGAACGGGTTGGCTGGAAGAGCAGTTACGCAGATTTCATTAAAGCAATTGAGATCAAATCTAGCGTTCACAGATGATGCAATAGCGAGCTCTCAGGAAGTGTCAGACGTCCCGAGACGGGAAGAGGTCGAGCCGCAGAGACCCATGGTACATGATACCACTCGAGCAAAAGAGCCCATTGGCGAGTACATAATTCACTAGCAGCATCCAAAGCTCTGCAAAAAGCAAAGCTATTCTTTGGAATGAGACATATCATTTCGAACTTTTGAATCCCGTTGCCCGTCACCGCCACCATGTCTCTCAAGCCTGTAGGTGATACAAACAATCCTTTCCACAGCCTTCCGAACTTGTTTATTATAGAATTTCCCAAACGAGCAAGCAAGATGAATTGACCAATGTAAATTTTTCACTAAGCGCGGTAACCGCCAAATAATTATGATAGGGTACCTGCTGCCTATGAGGTCATATCAGGTCCAGAAGCTCTTTCCACATTTTGCGAAATTGGAGAAAAATAGATTGTGGGCTCAGCCTGTAGCGATTGTTCGATTTGGCAGTGCGGTGCGAGGTCCGGCCAGGAGAGTATAAAGTCAGAGATCCACCAGCGGGATCTGCCGCCAGCCGGTTAGATCCACTATGCCGTATCCGTATCCCGCGGCTCTGCCTTCACGAGATACACAATACGTGGAATGAACTCTGAAAGTGGTTTAATCTTGCTTTCTACATGCTTCCAAGAAGTTGTTTGGCTTCATTGTACTTCACGGCTTTGGGGGTTTGTCTGTGTCGGTTGCATTTACCAGAAGCAGCAGCTGTGCTGATCGCTTAAGCGGTTGCTGCAATACTCCTCAGCGAACGTGCTGCCGGACGAGAGGCATGAGGAGCTGAAGGGCGTGCACAACCTGCATCCGCGCTGAGCTTCACTACGAAAGAGAACAAAGTGCATAATCAAGGAAAATCAATAGGGCGCGCAGCGGGCGGGGCCACAGGGCTGTGCGCATGAGGAGCACAGTTGTCTAGCCGAAGAAAGAATACCCTTGGCTGGGTATTTCTCAATCAGGGTCTGGGACATGGTGGGACTCCGGCAATGGGGCCATCTTCGAGGCGGGGCCAAAGCCAGAGCTGGGAGATGGGCAATCGAGGACGAACAGGCAGCATCGTTCGACAAGGAAATTATTATCCTGCTCGGTTCCGTTCGATTCTGTCTTTCCTGGCCACATCATCTCATTGCATCGAACAGACTGCTTGTCGTGCCAAGTCACCAATGGTGATAATGGACTCGGAGTGGTATTTTTCGCTGAGCTGGAGCTTGGTCATTATCTCCGGCGCAAGGGCGCTGTGCCTCTTTGCTCGTCACCCGCGCCGCCGGCCCAGACCATTTTGATGGATTGGCATCTGCTGATGATCCACGCGCTTGCCGTGGTCCGAAGCGGCCGGGGCTGTCATGCGGGACAGCGCAAAGGTGCCAATGCTGAGTGGGGCTGTGGTGGGGTTCGCAGTGGGGTGAATTGATGGCCGTCATGAGTCGTGAACATTGGCTGCCTGGGCCAGACTTCCATGATAGGCGTCTGATGAAGGTGTCGGCTGAATCGAAGCACAGGTGTGAGATCAAGATGTTCGCACTTGCAGAATCTTTGCGGGCTATAGTCGGACTTGGGTCTCGATGCGTAGGGAAAATTGCGATTGGAGGCAAAGGCTGACGTAGGCGGGAAGGTCTCGCGAGGTTGGGATGCAGTGTTGAGACTGTCGTCATAGTCTGGGATTCGTCAGCCTCATTCTCTTTTCTTTTCCTTGATGTTCACCTCATCATTCCATCCAGGCTACTCGTCGCCGTTGAAAAAAAGCTTACGAGCACGTGCAGATGCGAGAAACATGAAGATGCATCCGGGTCAGGAGGCATGAGGAGATTTCAGTATGCTGACGCCAGACACGAGCGTTCATAGCCTGTTTGAGGGACTCTGTTCAAAGCGATGTCGTCAAGGTAACCACACGGAGGCGCACCGTTCATTCCAAGGAACTAGGTGAATTGCGACTTGGATGAGAGCAGTCAATCGCTACCGCTCTTGGATTGAGGCTTGCATAACCGGATACTGTTACTTGCAGCACGACTGAAGTCAGGGTAGTGTAATCGGCGATGCATCCTCCTATCACGATGAGCGGATCAAGTCTTATTTGCTATATAGCCCGGGAAATGCCCTTGCTAGCCGGGTGGAATATGCACTGGCTTTCATCGGCTTGTCCAATCGGAAAGGTTTCTATCCGATGTGATCACGGCCTTTATCGACCTGACTTTCACCAAATGTTCAAATTGGTAGAGCCTGTGTGGAATCCCTTTCTTTCGTGATGAACGTTCTTGGGAGCGACATATATGCTGTATTCTTAGCACAGCTTTTTTGCAAAAGAATGGGCTCTGAAGGTAGCCGATAGGCAGGAAGGGAAATGATCATCGCAGACGCAAACCAGCATTTCCAGACTTGTGGTTCCGTGTAGAAGATGGATGCGAGCGACCGACCTATGGCGAGCTCTGTGCAAACCCAATGCCGTCGGATAATAGCGAGGTATGCCGGCAAAGATCGGCAGCCAGCGAAGGCTCAAGGGAGGACACGTATTCCTGTTGGGCAGGGTCGACCGCAAGGGTGCCGATACAAACGCGGAGAAGCGGAGGTCGGCTAAAGTGGGTGACACTTCATACGGTATGCAATCTCAACTGCACTGTGGATTCCTTATCCAAGAGCATCTGGATGGCGCATTGCAGAACTGACTGGCTGGCGCGGGGGGTGGTTCATGGCGGCAGAGAGTCAAAGGATTTGGGTTCGACGGCGGCCCGTAACCGTCGATAGGGTTGCATTGCCGAGCTGCGCCCCATGAGTCCTCAGGCTCGGATTGGCTTGACAAGAGAAACACTTGGACAACGCAATATCTGCCGTCTGCAGTTAGCACACTTCTGAGAAACGGTTGAACCAAGCAAGCAAGGAAGCAAGCCACAATTGTTGACATCTTGGCTTCATCGAAGGGTATAGAACATCGCGCGATCTTGAGATTGATGCTTGGTAAATGACGCACCATCGAAATCGACAAGCCCGTGAAAGAAGAAGGCAAAGTCAATCCGGAAATGTAACAAGGGACTTAGAAACGACCCGCAAGTTTTGCTTCGCTAGCAACTTCTGATACTTACCGACCAAACGCGTCGTAATGAAAGGATATCAAAGTGTTTGACGTTGAGACGCTACATGTGGTTTGCTGATGATCGGAAGATTTGGGACCCAATTGAGCGGATCAGGCTTTACCTCAAAGAGGGGTTATCGAGATGGTTGAGTTTTCGGGTCGCTGAAAGTTAGTCGGCAGTCTACCTTAGCACGACAGCAGGAAGGGACGGCAGAGACCCTTTAGGACCCTTTACAGTAAATCGAGGCGCTTTGATACGATGGCTAGCTGAATTGGCGAATTCAGCCTCGAGAAGATGCATGTCTGCCCAAGTGGTGAGCAGATCCTCAGGCCACGGGACGCCCCGCCTCCCGCGAGACAACCTGCAGGCCTCGGGCGGCATTGGGCAGGACTTGGGCAGGCGTGCTCACGGGCAGAGCAACAATGAGGTGATAACACAATAGAAAAGCAGTGCTTGTGATCCTTGGCGGGGGTACAGGGGCATGGAGATGATGAGGGGTTTAGCGGGATCGGCGTAGTGTGTTATATCCGATGCTGGTTGGGATTGCGGAGTGCATACACCTTGGGAGGACCTCTTCGTCTTGTTTGCTAGTGGCGGAAGCAAGCACGAGCTGCCGTCTGCTTTGAAATGCGGTTGCAGATGGTATCCTTGTACATGTTTGAGCCAAGGCGGCAGCTCAGTTTGGCGGAGGGGGTCCAGGCTACGGATGGAGGCTTGAAGCACGGGCAACAACACAGTCACTGCCAATGGCGTTTTGGCGCGTCATCCATTCTGCGGGTAGGAAGGTTGTGGGACCTCATGGAGAGGGTCCGTGGGATAGTCGCCACTTCTGAGTTTAGCGGAGCAAAAACGGTGCCCGATGGCTAGAACACCCGGAGATACCCCACAGCGTGAGGCATTGATCCATTCCCTTGGGCCCAGGCCACTCAGGGGAAGCTGCCGAAAAGTATGTAGACGACGTTGGTTGGAGGGTTGGAAGGTTCGATTGAGCGAGGGTGGGCACCAGAGCCGGGACGACGGTACCGGGTGGTACGGCTGACGGCTGAACGACGGGTAATGGAGAAGAAAATACACGGCGCTGAGCGCGGCTCAGGTTTAATTGAGAGTAGGAGGGCAAAGACGGCGAGCAGCAGGAGGAAGGACGAGGCCCACTGCCAGCGGGCGGAGAGGATGATGTGTGTTACACAGCAGGCCGGACGGAAGTAGTTCCAACGATCGGCAGCAGCAGGCGAGACGGAAAGCTTGCTTCAGAGCGCGACGCATAGCGGGCGAGGACGTGCGCGCGGAAGGAGAAGGCACGCCAATATCAATGGGCGGAGTCTCCGCCAGACCCTGCGTGCCTGAGCGCTGCTGCCCTCACCGGTGCCCGCCCGCCGCTAGCATACCGCAGCGAGCGTCGAGGTGACAGATCACCTCCACAGCATCTGGCCTGGCCGCGCATCCCATCGTGCCGTATCGCGTCACAGCGACACAGGACGGCCAGAGAAGAAACAGAGTTGCTCCACTCCACGCTCCTCCACGATCGCGGCCTGCCCGTGCTGTGCATGTGCGGCGCTCGCGGAACCGGGGCAGCGCTTCCGACGCCACGAAGCTTGCCGGATGTTGTCGAGAATGGAGAACGCCTGTTCGCAGATCGAGCGCTGCGAGGGAGCCGCTGTCGCTTCTCACTGGCCGCGACACGCGCTCCCTGCTGAGCCGTCCACTGGTCGCGCGACAGTCGACTGTTGCAACGCCCTGCCTCCCATCCCCAAGGAACCGATGACGTGCAGCCCGGGCAGTCGAGTCATGCCCGCCCTGCAAGACAGCGTCGATGTCGTTATCCCCCATGGCCAGGCCTGTCTCCACATCATTCCGTGATGCAGTGCGCGCCGGGTCGCATGCGCGGCACAGCATGCGCAGCGCCTGCCCGCGCCCGGCTGTTCCGTAGCTGGACAGCCGGCGCAGGCTCCACCGGCGGCCTCTGAATATTGCACGCCAGAGAGACCCGCTGCGAGCCGCCAGGTCGCCGACTCGGCCTCGCGCCATCAGGTGAGCGCGGTGAGCTGCACACGGTGCCTGACTACGGGGATCACTTGGTGAGTGTCCCAGCTGGGTGACTTCATGGGCGTCGAATGGGCGGCCAGGGAGGCGTGTGCAGGGCCGATGTGGCGCTGTCGCCTGCACGCCAATCGCCGCGCTACTCTCGCGGCTTTGGTCAAAGTACAGGGAGCCGGGGGCAAATGCCCATGGCTGACCTGCCATTCTGACGTCCGAGCTCTGTCGTATCCGGTGCCACGCTTGCGGCCTCTACGAACCCTAACTCTCCACTGCCTATTCCTGCGTCAACTGCGCTTGCTGTCGAAAAACCATGTCGCATCACATCCGCCCTCCCCAGCCCCTGCCCGCGTGTAGCCTCCCGAATCCGCCGCCCAACCAGCTCGCCTCCACTTCCCTTCTGCGTCTGGGACCGAAAAATTGCATCCTTCCCGGCTTGCGAATCTTTTATGGACCGGTGGCGTCGTGATGCTGGCTGAACAGCCAAAGAGGCTGATGCTGAGCCATTGGCCAACCCGCGCCCAACTTTAATACTCAACACTTCGCTCCAGATCTCCTGTATCTCCTGCTTGTACCAGCTTTCATATTTATTCTTCTGCCTCCTCGCCCTCCATTCCGCCGTGCATCTCCCAAAGACACATTCTACTATACAAGTGTTGTTGTTGTTGCCTACATACCACGAGTCATGGCACCCCAGGAGCACATCCCGCCGGTAAGCTTCCTTAGGCGGTCGCTCCTCCAATCAGCACAATACTGACACCGCTATTTTACAGGCAGCGAGTATACTAGGCGTGAGTACTTCCTACTGATACTCCAGTGTTCGTGTCACTGAGTTTTGCTATGTACACAGACTATCGGCACTGGTAAGTGATGCGGGCCAAGTTTTCAAGAGTATCCGTGCTGACCTTGGGCAGTGTAAGGCAACCCGCACAAAATCCGTCTCCACAACAGGCTGCTAACATTCCGCGCCAAATGAAGCTGCTGGTGTGTCCAGGTACGTCATTGTGACCCCGCGTGCCCCTTGGGCCGACGGCAGAATTCTGATTTCGTGTGACAGATTATTCCACAGTGAGCATCACTTGCCGGCCGCGGCTGAGTCAGTCATTGACCGAAAACAGAATCGTCACCAATTGGCGGCATAAGCAGACCGATGGCCTACCATGGATTATGCCCTTCCTGTGGGCTGCCGGTGAGCCGCTTTGTTCACGCTCTAGCCAGCCACCATCTGACTTGTCTCAGCCGCCGTACCATTCGGCATCTACAACATTGTCCAGGTCCGTACCTGCAGCTCCCATGACCACTAAGAAATTTCTGACCTTCGGCAGAACTTCAACATACCTCTACAAGTGCAACCTCAGGTCTTCTGCGCTTTGACGCTGATTTGCTGGGCGCAAACCTTGATTTACCATGAGTACGTGTTGCCCTTTCCGATCCCCGCAGCGCTGATCTCACAATTTGCAGTCACTGGAGGGTTTGGACGGCCTCTCTGGTCGCCATAATCACGGGCTTGGTTTCTGGAGGCGTCGAGGCTCTCTTGATCCTTACACTGAGAGTAAGTGACACCTGCACTTCTCCGTATTGCGCGACGCTTACACACGGAAGGGCCCGTACTCAAGAGGCGTGGAATGGCCAATTGTCACCATTGGCGTCATCGCAGCTGTGCTGCTCGCAGTTGGCCTACTTCCTATGTACTGGGAGCAGTGGAAGCGCAACGGAAGAGCGAAAGACATCAGTATTGTTCCTCTGCGGCCCCTGACTTCCTTCGCTGACATTGTGGGCCAGGCTTCCTCTTCCTCGGTACCGACTTTGCTGGTGCGCTCTTTTCATTGATGGCTCTGGGTGAGTGTTCCGGTGAAGGTAACCGCAAACCGTTGAGATGTTGACGTGTACCTGCAGTTGTCCAGCAGACTTTCGACTATCTCGGCGGTATCCTCTACATCGTCTGGTATGTCAGAACCCACCCCTGAAAAGCTGGGACTCTCAATGTTCTGGGATGCGTTCTTTTATCCTTCGCGCCAACGGCGCTACACTATAAGACCCACCGTGTCCTAACCGACGTCCGAAGAGCTTAGTTCAAGCATGGAAAGAGTCATGTCGACGCTAACGACTCATCAGCATGGTCCTCGAAATCGGCATCATTGCGTGGCATCTCTCCTGGGTGTATCGCAACCGCCGCACCCTCAAAGCAGCCAAGCGCGCTGGCTTAACGTACGACCAATACATCGGCGATGATGCGAAGCCTCCGAAAACGTCCTCGAGCAATATTACCGACGCCTCGCGCAGCAACAGCCTCACCCCGCAAACCACACTGGATCCTACCGATGTACAGTCGGAGAAGACTGAGGGAACTACAAGCGAGCGTCCAAATAGTGAGAGGGACCTTGAGAGCAATGTGTGATGATATATTACTTTGTATATTCTGAGCGTTCTTCCCTTCCGTTCAAGAAAAGTTCAACACAAAAATGTTGTGTGGTATTTTGGTCAACGGAAAAGATTCAATTTAGCGAGATTGTATTAAGAAAGGCTTTTCGAGTCAAAACTTTGGGATATGGGCGGCATTTTGTGGTTAGGGTCTTTCCATGGCGATTGCTCGTCGGCGTTTACTTAAGGGTTAGCAAGTTCTGGGACAGCCCATGGGCTCGGAGTTTTCACTCTATACATCTATTGTAGATGCATTCTTAGATATAGCAATTATCTGTTTCGGCATAGACAGCCCCTACGACGGGACATAGCCGACATTGAATGTAGCTAAATTGAGGCGAAAATGATGAACTTTAGATATACACAATTGACCGGTCGGAGTTTTGCGCAGCCGCCTTAGTAAGGGATTAACGGTTTGCCAACCATTTCGCAACCTAACGAAACAACAAGGCGGTATATTTACAGATGTATTGCGAGCTACACCATTAATATCAGATGCTCTTTCTCTCCTATCTGTGAGAAAGATTACCTAAACAGGAAGCGAGCGGTTTTTTGCCGAGGTAAGACTACGCAACAGCTCGGCCTCGCTGCTACAACACGCAACACACCAGTACACATACATTTTCCCCGGTGGGTAAGAAATCATCTAAACCTTGACGTTTTTTTTTTTGTTTTTGCTCGTCCTCGCCACCGCTGAGACTGCACACGACTAGCATCAGACCCCCAACCACCACCATCATCGTAATGTCCACCACCACCACCAACACCGCCGCCCCGCACTCTCCCCCTCCACCGGCGCCTCGCCTTCCACCCCCCTTCATCTCCACCCCAACCATCGCCAACCTCCGCGACGCCGGCAACGTCGACCTCCCCGGAACCCAGCGGCACATCCGCCCCCGCACCCTGCTGCGCAGCGCCGACCCTTCGCGCGCCGACGCGTACGCGCTCGCTGCCCTGCGCGCCCTGCGCGTCTCGCGCGTCTTCGACTTGCGGTCGAAGCCGGAGATCGTCAAGGCGGGCGGGGCGAGGGAGGATTACGGGGGCGGGGAGGCGAGGAGGGTGTGGTGTCCGGTGTTTGAGGAGGCGGATTACAGCCCCGAGAGGCTGGCGGTGCGGTTTGAGCAGTATGGCAGGGAGGGGACGGAGGTGGGTTGAATTTTTCTTCTTCTGCTGAATTGTTTTTTTTTTACTTTTAATTTCCCGAGGCTCTGGGTGAGGTTGTGATTGGTGGGGGACTGGAGGGTGTGTCTCGGTACTTGGGGAAAAAAGAAACGATAAAGGATTGTGGTGATGTTGTTGTTGATGATGACATGACGGGGATGGGTTGGTGATGGGTGAGGCATTGGACAGAGTGAAGAGCAAAAGGAAGGCGACTATTGAGAGGGATGCAATCAAGACTGATATGCCGGGTTTTGTGTTGCGATATGCTTTTCCTCGGGGACATGGATATTCCCGTTGTTCTTTTGCTTTTTTTTTCTCTCCCTCTCATGATGTGCGGGTGCTGATCCTGTGACATGCAGGGCGTCGTCACCGCGTACGGAGACATCCTCTCTCACGCGGGCCCCGCGTATGGTACCATCCTAAGGCATATTGCTGCTCTACCTTCGTCCGGGGAGCCGGACGCATTCCTTGTGCACTGCACGGCGGGCAAGGACCGGACGGGCTTGTTTGTGGCGCTATTGCTGTCGATGCTTGGAGTGGATGACGAGCGCATCGCTGATGAGTATGCGCTCACTGATGTAGGGATGGCACATGTTATGCCGATGTTTGTGGAGCGGTTGGTGGAACTTCCGTCGTTTAAGGATGATAAGGCGGGGGCGGAAAGGATGGTGAGAAGCAGGTATGTGAAATTCAAATTGTTTTTCTTGTGCTTGCTTATTGTGGAGAGGGCAACTCTGGACGAGATTCAATAGGAGAATGCTAATGAAGATATTCCAGGAAGGAGAATATGCTGGCTACGATGGTCATGATTCATGAGAAGTATGGAAGCGCTGAAGATTATGTCCGGACCGTCTGTGGGATTACGGCGGAGGAGATTGAACGAATACGGCAAGTCATGATTGTATCTGAGGATCGGACTGAAGATGGAGACGCTCGGAAAGCTGCTCTGTAAAGCATACAACATAGGTTGCTTTGAAACTTTTTTACTGGCGATTGCCATTCGCAAGCCATAGATCGGAAGATGTGAGATGGTTAGATCATACGATGCCCTCTAGAAACAGCAACGGACTTTACCTATAGAAGCAGAATGAGTGGAATCCTGAGATCGAGATATCCTTATACAATTATAGCAAAAGCCGTTCCCATCTCCGAATGCAAGAGCGCCACGTCTTCGATTCGGAGCTGAGGTACCGGAGATATTCTTGAGGACGTATCACGCAGTTGCTTAGACGTAGATCTGTAAAGACAGCAATGATATTACCATACGAATAAGTGTAGGGATCTCCCAGATGCCTTTAACTCGTAGCATCAAAATGGCTAAGCTCTTCTCATTCCGTAAAACCCTGCCTGCCTTATCAGATTACCGCTTAGATGCCACCGCGGCAAAGACGATAGCAGACGTGATGAGGATGTAGCTGGGCCAGCGAATGCCCAAGAGTCGATTATTATTCGCTATGAAACTTAGTTGGCAAGGATGTAAATGGCATTTCATTAGTCAGCGGTTCCAATCAGTCGATTAATTTTGCACCCTCTGTCACAGGATCCGGCACCCCTGACATTCGTACGCTCTTGCTATCATTCCACAAGAATGCAATATTCGGACCCCGATGATCCATGATAAAACCGTCGCGGTTTTCAAATCTGACGCCGGAAGCATCCGCCCGTTCGGCTCGTACTACTGCTAGGCACAGCTTACCGGTCGCATGGAATTTGGCTGTTGTCTGTGACGTTGAGGTCTGTGATTGTGAAAGAAATGGCAGCGAACCGGACACGCCGAAGCGGGCGGAGTCAACTGCCGGCAGTGAAGGCGGCTTGCGTGAGGTGGCGGCCGCTTAAGTTTTGTCCGCCTGTAGAATCCTTTGCTCGTTGTTTACGTAGGCAGTCCTGCTCCAGGCCCACTCCGCAGCATCCGGGATGGTCCTTGACGAATCGCGGGATCTTATAACGCGCAGCGCGCGCCTATGGCATTTTATTATTTCCCACTCGATGCGATAACTCATATGGCGACCATCCGATCCCTAACGTAGTTAGTACTCCAACAGACCGCAGCAGAAGGTTTCCTCTTTCTCCCTTTCGGATGGTATAGGAATTGCGCGTTGGAAATCGATCGAGATTCGCAGTCGTACGCCACCAGGGGAATCGCAGAAAACCCTCAGAGGATGCTCATAGAATTTTTCATTGTAAGAGCCGCCAAGTGATGAGCCTCGTGGAACGTCGCGTTAGATCTGCAAAGTGACGTAGGGATTTTCTCCACGTTTGGGGCGCTGAGCCAGCAGCCCAACTGGATTGGCTTTTAGTGCAAAGGCTCTGCTGCGAGCCGCGAGCCGTCCCAAACCATTCGGATGGCTCATCCTGCCTCTCGGGATGCCGATCTCCGCCTGGAGCTTTATTTTGATCGACGGTTCACATTCCCTTTGCTGAAAATAGGGAAAAGGCTGCGAGAAACATTGCGCCGCACAAACATAGTCGTTGACATCAGTCCAGGCTACACATACAATTTCCTGAAGGATCCGAGGCAGCTAGTCTCACCTGACATCTTCGTAGCATGTAGCGTTGCGGTGAAAGGTAAGATAATCTCTGGCACAATGTGGTTTCGGAGCAGAGTCGTTGAAGACCTTCAGGAGAAGATTCGTAGAGCGGATTTTTTCCCTCTCTCTTTCGGCTGCCACATAGACCGAGAGTCAAGATCTTCTTCACAGCGCTTGACGTGAAAACGACGATGCAGATCCCTCGGCAGAGAATGGAACTCGCATGAAGCGAGTGTTATTGTCTTCGTATTCCAGGTAGCGGATACGGCTGGCCTCCGCAATGGGGCGGAGTCAGTTTTCCAGGAAAGACGACACGGCAATGCGGCCACTACAAAAAGAGCTGGAGATGAGACAGAGAGTTACGAAAGCCGGGGCGGGCGGAGCACTGTTTTCTTTTCAGTCGCATGGGGTCGGCCTGCCTTACGGAAGGCCGTGTTTCGGGCGGATGTCGATAAGTGCCCGTGGAGATCAATCGAGAGTCAGGGGCAGGCCGACAGCCGCAAGAAGCTTAAAGGAGCAGGCGGGCGTCCAATCATGACATCAAGCATGGCGTCGACGACGGCCTTACGAGGCTGATGGCGAAGATGGACGCGCGAAACGCGAGCGGGCTTCCCGTTGCAGTCGGGAGCCGAGCTGGATAAACGGCGCAGCACTTGGCGTCTAGGTGGACGTGCGGTGGCAGGAGTGCTTGGCTGTTTATGCGTCCCCTGCTGGGGGTGGTGCGAGGTTGATGCTATGCGAAATGACCGCGGAGGAGCGCTCAGTCTGTGCCTGGCAGCAGCAGCGAGAGCCCTGCTGACACGGCCAGTGAAATTCGACGTCGCATAGGTGCTCTGGCTCTGGTTACATGTCGAGGGGAGTGTATAGCGAAGAGTGGAGAGGAGCGCAGCAGCGGTTACAGCGTCGGTCCCAATGAGCGGCCGCAGCACCACGTCAGCCACTGCACAGCCGCTGAGCGTGCCTGACAGCGGGCAGCAGCAGCAGCGAGTGGGAAGCGACGCAGGGCAAACAAAGGCCCGGCCGGGGGCCGCTTGGCCGCCCTGCGATTGGCCGCCAGTCGACCAGCGATTGGCCGGCAGTCGAAGATGGTGCGGCGACGACACGCAGCCCCACAACGCCCACAAGGATGCGCGTAGCGCCGCGACTTCACGATGGTCAGTCATTTCCAAACCACGTTTCTGAAACATGCGGAACACCTCCTGCCCAGCGGCCTCGATACCCTCTTGGGCCGAATGGCCGCCCTTCAAAACGCCAGCGTCGCCCCGTCACTTTCCAACGGTGTTCTTCGTTTTCCCGGGGCTTTCTTGCCACTGCGTCTTTCACCACCACTCTCACTATTCTCTTTGTGCTGGCCATATTCGTGAGCTCTTTCTTTCTTCTCAAGCCGCGCCACACGTTCATTCACCCGCTCTTTGCGCCTATTCTTCAACAGCGCCCGGCCGCTGCCACGCTCCCTCTCGTGTTTGAAACCGAATCCTGAAGCACCCGCTATCCGCCATGCGTTCCTTCACTCTTACTGCTGCTGCTGGTCTGGCAGCTGTCATTCCTACTGCCTTTGCGCAGACCTACTCCGACTGCAACCCTACCAATGCCTCGCAGTTCCCTTGCCCTGCCAATGCCGGTCTGAACACCGAGTCCTGGGACAGCGACTTTACCTCCGCCAAGAACACTAGCTGGTCCTATGTTGCTCCCGCCGTTACCTACGCAAAGAATGGTGCCGAGTTCACCATCAGCAAGCGCGGAGAGGCCCCCACCATCAAGACTGACTTCTACATCTTCTACGGAAAGGTCGAAGTCAAGATGAAGAGTGCCCCCGGTCAAGGTATCATTAGCAGCATCGTTCTGCAGTCCGAGGACCTGGACGAGATTGACTGGGTATGTGTTTTCCTGCCACTTTTTTCTTTCTGGAAGTGTATGCTAATTCTTAATAGGAGTTCCTGGGCGGCGACAACGGCAATGTCCAGACTAATTACTTCGGCAAGGGAAACACTACGTCCTACGACAGGATGCAGCAGTTCGCCGTCACCACTCCTCAGGACACTGTCCACACCTACTCCGTCGACTGGACCAAGGATTCGATTGTCTGGGCCATTGACGGAACAGCCGTCCGCACCCTGAACTATGCTGATGCTAACGGCGGCACCAACTTCCCTCAGACCCCGATGAATGTCCGCCTGGGTATCTGGGCTGGCGGTGACCCTGACAACAACGAGGGCACTATCTCGTGGGCTGGCGGCGAGACGACTTACGATGCTGCCGCTGGCATGCCTTGGACGATGTACGTTGAGGATGTCAAGATCACTAACTACCACCCTGGATGCAGCTACAACTACACCGACACCTCCGGCTCCTCGGATAGCATCAGCGTTTCCACCGATGGCTGTGACCTTGTCGGCAGCAGCCCTACGAGCTCCTCCAGCGCTATTGCTTCCACCTCTGCCGCTGCTAGCGGTGCTGGTGCGGCGAGTGAGAGCAGTGGCACTGATGTCAGCCCTACTAGCCCCGCTGGCTCTGACTCCGGTTCGGCTTCCGGCTCTAGCGGCTCTGCTGCTGATGGCGCCTGCACTCCCATCATTGTCACCCAAACCGTCACCCTTCAGCCTGGCGAGACTGCCCCTGTGCAAACGACTCCTGCAATGGAGACGACCCCTGTACCTACCACTACTGCCGAAGTTGATGGTGGAGCTTCCAGCAGCGCCCCTGTCGACTCTACTGAAGAGCTCGGTAGTGGCACCATTACTCTTGCTGCCCCGACTGGCACTGACTACCCGATCCCTTCGGACTCTCCTGCGACCAGCGACGTCGAGGGTGGTGCGACTACGATCGCCTCGGTGACCACTCCTGTGGCCACTCCCACCCCTACTCCGGCCCAGTTCACGGGCGCCGCTGTACCCACTGCCATGGGTGGCGTCAGAAACGCCCTCTTCCTTGGTGGTGTTGCTGCTGTTCTGGCTTTGTAAAAACTGCCATCTCTGAGTTGAACATACAACTTCTGGATCTTATATATTTCGCTTCATTCTTGTTTACAGAGAGTTTTGATTTTCGATTCTTTGGCGACTGAGTCGCGTATGTGACGGGTCGGGACCTAGTTACGAGTTAATGGGTTGGTGCGGATTTGGTCGGTGATAGACCTCAAGATATCCCACTCGCAGACTTCTGCAGTGAAATTTATGACGTACCTCGGATGATGAAATAAAACAATTTTCGATGTCTTGCAATTCATATGACTGGTTTCTGTGTATTCTAAATTTCTCTGCTTCACCTTGTGCCGACCTTCTCCGGGTATCCAGCACGTGCAGACTGGAAAGTGAGCCGATAATTCGCCGGGCCGCCAAGGAGGACCGCCGACAGCTGCCCGCCAGGCTGCCGGACGCGCTTCTCGCGACGCGTCGCTGGTCCCGCAGCTTGCTCCAGACACTCCCGCACACGCATCCTGAGCGCATCACGAACCCTCGCTCGCGCTGCATGACAATGATCGCGTGAGCTACTGTTTCAGCCTCACAACTCTTTCCAACGACACCTGTCGCGATTTCTCTCGGAACAAGGCGTGGGACGACTTGCAAGCGCAGTGCGCACGGTGGGTCACGATGTACATCAAACAGATCATTATCCAGGGCTTCAAGAGGTATGTTCCTCGGAATTAACTTGCGGCACATCGCTGACTTCTTCCACAGCTACAAGGACCAAACGGTCATTGAGCCCTTCTCTCCCAAACACAATGTTATCGTCGGTCGCAATGGTTCGGGCAAGAGTAACTTCTTCGCCGCAATTCGTTTCGTCCTCAGCGATGCATACACTCAAATGGGCCGCGAGGAGCGTCAGGCTCTGCTTCACGTAAGTGCTCATCTTCGCCAGCATGATTATCGCGGGCTGACAGGCGCGCAGGAAGGTTCCGGTTCCGCAGTCATGTCGGCGTACGTAGAGGTCATTTTCGACAACAGCGACGACCGATTCCCCACTGGAAAGCCCGAAGTCATCCTCCGCCGCACCATTGGTCTCAAGAAGGACGAATACTCGCTTGACCGCAAGAATGCCACCAAGGCTGACGTCATGAATTTGCTGGAGTCCGCCGGTTTCTCGCGATCGAATCCGTACTACATTGTCCCCCAGGGTCGTGTCACCGCACTCACTAACATGAAGGATGGCGAGCGTTTGAACCTACTGAAGGAAGTCGCTGGTACACAGGTCTATGAGGCCAGGAGAAGCGAGAGTTTGAAGATTATGCAGGAGACGGACAACAAGCGGTCGAAGATTGATGACCTGCTGGCCTACATTCGGGAGCGTCTAGAGGAGCTTGAGGAAGAAAAGGAGGAGCTTAGAGCATACCAGGAGAAAGACCGCGAACGACGATGCCTGGAATATACCATCTACCACCGGGAGCAGCAGGAGATCCAAAGAGTCCTGGAGACCATGGATGAGCAGAGGCAGGCTGGTGTTGACGAGACGGATGACAACCGGGAGCGCTTCGTTCAAAACGAGCAAGAGATCTCTCAGATCGACGTGGAGATTGCGGAGCTCAAGCAGCAGATTGAGTTTTTGAAGGTCGACAAACGTCAACTCGAGGACGAACGCCGGGAGACAGCGCGTGACAGAGCCGCGGTGGAGCTCGAGGTCAATGAGCTTACCGACGGCCAGTCAGCTGCAAAGCAAGCGAAGACCCGCCACGACGCAGACTTGAGAGAGGTTCAGGAGCAGATCAAACAGCGCGAGAAGGAGCTTGCATCGATCATGCCCGAGTACAACCGACTCAAGGAACAAGAGACCGCTATCAGGACTCAGCTTGGCGATTCTGAAGGTATCAGGCAGCGCTTGTTGGCGAAGCAAGGCCGGCAGTCGCAGTTTAGGTCTAAGCGCGAGAGAGACGACTGGCTTCGCAAGGAAATCGACGAAGTCAACGTTTCGTTGGCTACACGCAAGGCCATTGCTATGCAGACGACTGAGGACATCGCCGAGCTGGAAACCGACATCGGTCGTCTGGAGGCCGAGATTGCTGAGCTTCGCTCCTCGATTGAGAACCGCGGCGACAACATGCAGAACATCTCGGAAGAGGTCCAAAAGGCAAAAGAGGAACGTGAGCAGCTCAATGACACGCGCAAGGAACTGTGGAGGGAAGAGGCGAAGCTCGATTCCGTCATCAGCAATGCGCAATCAGAACTCAACAAAGCGGAAAGATTCCTCTCACACATGATGGACCAGAATACCAGCCGTGGCTTGGCTGCCGTTCGTCGTATCAAACAGCAGCATAACCTACAAGGTGTCTATGGTACGCTAGCAGAGCTCTTTGAGGTTCCCGACAGGTACAAGACCGCAGTCGAGGTAACGGCTGGAGCAAGTCTCTTCCATTACGTCGTCGACAATGAGCAAACAGCGACGAGGGTTCTTGAGGTGTTGCAGAGAGAGAAGGCCGGACGTGTTACGTTCATGCCCCTCAACCGCCTCAGGTCTAAGCCGGTCAATATCCCTAAGGCTAGCGATGCCCTGCACATGATCACCAAGTTGCAATACGACCCGTTATACGAGAATGCTTTCCAGCATGTGTTCGGCAAAACAATCATCTGCCCGAACCTTCAAGTTGCCGCCCAGTATGCCCGTAGTCATGCAGTCAGTGCCATCACTCCCGAGGGAGATCGTGCGGATAAGAAGGGTGCGTTGACTGGAGGTTTCCATGACCCCCGGAATTCCCGTGTTGATGCTGTCCGCAACGTGGCAAAGTGGCGCAAGGAATTCGAAACGCAAAAGGCACGTCGAATGGAGTTGAAGCGGCAGAGCGAGCAGAAAGAACAGGAGAATGCCCGGTTATGGGGAGAGCTCGTGAAGATCGAGCAGAAGCAACAGCAGTTGGAGGGCAGCTATGGGCCTATGAGACAGGAGCTTCGTACAAAGATGACGGAGCTTCAGACCAAGAGAGAAAATCTCGAGGCTAAGCAGAGGTCAAGAGACAACATCGAAGCGAACGTTCGTGAGTTGGGTGAGCAGCAAGAGGCTTACGAGTCGGAACTGGCATCCGACTTCAAAAAGGCGCTTTCTCGCGAAGAGGAGCAGCAGCTCGAATCTCTTGCTGGGCCCATCCAAGAACTTCGCAGACAGCTTTCCCAGCTCAGCACCAGTCGTGCCGAACTCGAGGTCAAGAAGACTTCTTTGGACTCCGAACTCCGCGAGAATCTTCGGATGCGCTTGGATCAGATTAATGCTCAGGGTATTGAGGACGGTACCGATGCAGGTGGCAGCTCCGTAAGATTGAAGGATCGTCAGCGCGAGCTCAAGCGCATCAACAAGGTTCTTGAGACTGTGGAGAAAAGACTGCAGGAAGCCGATCAGAATATTGATCAAACGAATTCTCAGCTTGCTCAACTCGAGAAAACCAAAGCTGAGAAGCAGACGGAGCAGGAGGAAGTGGCACGCGCTATCGAACGCCACCAGAAGCGGATGGAGAAGAGCATGGCCAAGAAGGCATTGCTGAACAGCAAGAACCAGGAGTGTCAGAGGAACATTCGTGACCTGGGAGTCTTGCCCGAGGAGGCATTCGAAAAGTACCAGAACATGGAGTCAAATAAGGCAAGTCACGTCCACTCAAGCTATAAGAAGGCGCTGGTAAAACTGACTGAATATACAGGCTCTGAAACGCTTGCACAAGATCAACGAAGCACTCAAGAACTACTCCCACGTCAACAAGAAGGCCTTTGAGCAATACGCCAACTTCACTAAGCAACGCGACACACTCATGAAGCGTCGTTCAGAGCTGGACTCCAGCCAGAAGTCCATCGAGGAGCTTATTGAGGTTCTTGATCAGCGCAAGGATGAGGCCATCGAACGTACATTCAAGCAGGTCAGCCGCGAGTTTGCCAGCGTGTTTGAGAAGCTTGTTCCGGCTGGCAAGGGTCGATTGATCATCCAGCGGAAGAGTGATAGCCAAGCTCGGGCTGAGCAAGAAGAGGAAGACAGTGAAGAGGAAGAGAGGAGGCAGAGCGTCGAGAACTACACTGGTGTGGGTATCAGTGTTAGCTTTAACTCGAAGCACGATGAGCAACAGAGGATCCAGCAGCTCAGTGGTGGACAAAAGAGTAAGTTTGCAACAAATTGCCTGCGCGCAACCAAATGCTGATTGAATTTTCTAGGTCTGTGCGCGCTCGCCCTGGTCTTTGCCATCCAGCAATGCGACCCTGCGCCTTTCTACCTCTTCGATGAGATTGACGCCAACCTCGACGCGCAGTACCGCACGGCTGTGGCGCAGATGCTCCAGACTCTGTCCAACAACACAGAGGGCGGTGGTCAATTCATTTGCACTACGTTCAGGCCGGAGATGGTTATGGTCGCGGAGAAGTGCTACGGAGTCAGCTACACCAACAAGACCAGTAGCATTGACGTCGTCGACCGCGAGACGGCCATGAAGTTCATCGAGGGCCAGCAGAAGCCGGGAGCTTAATAGAGAAGCCTTCCTCGAGCAAAAGGAGGTCGCGTGGGGGTCAAGTTCTGTGCGTCTCGAATTCATACGGAGTAGGGCCTCGGGAACGGGAGATCGGGTCGTTGTCTGCATCCGTTCGCGGCGTTATATACTGTGAGCAGGCAGGGTTATGTTGTTTGATTTCATTTTTCTTTCTCAAGGGAGCGGATGACGCGTCGAGCGTACTTCGGGATGTGCTACCGGGGTGTGGACGACAGCCGATAACGCAATTCGCTGTTTTTGTAACGAACCATGCACAGTCGAGACTCGTAGTGAAGATATGTCTTTCAATGGACTACAACGCGTCGGCCGGCCCACTCGTTCGGCCGATGTTGAACCTTGCTGTTGAGCAGCCATGTGCCCCGCAGCGATTGAGCCATCGTGGGGCTGTTGAAGTCGCGCGTAGATTTCTGGAGGGTTTAAAGCTGCGTGTTACCCGCACAAGATGTTTGAATTGGGAATTCCTGTTTCTATCAATCGAGCCCTGGTCCTTTTCAATCTTTGGTGAAAGAGCAAGGAATCAATCAGTCCGTCAGGCGCGCAACAGAGAGAAGAAAGTGGATTACCCCGCGCGGACTTCACACTCATCTATTCCTCTCCACAAACCTCACAACCCCCCTTCGAGTAAACGAGCATAAGGGAAGAAGCGTTGCTCCGGAACGAAAGAAGAACAACAATGGCCGAAAAGAGACCCAACTTCCTCGTCATCGTCGCCGACGACCTCGGCTTCTCCGACTGCGGCTGCTTCGGCTCGGAGATCCAGACGCCCAACATCGACGCCCTCGCGCAGGATGCGTCGGCCACGCGCTTCACCAATTTCCACGTCGCGTCCATGTGCTCGCCGACGCGGTCGATGTTGATGGTATGCTTGGTCGCATCGTAAAACAAATTCTGTTGCTGATTGTTCTTCTGTAGACCGGAACGGACAACCATATCGCGGGTCTGGGCTCGCTGGCCGAACTGGTGCGCAACTCGCCGGCCCACCAGGGGAAGCCTGGACACGAGGGGTACCTGAACGAGCGCGTGGTGGCGCTGCCCGAGTTGTTGAGGGATGGCGGGTATTATACCGTCATGGCGGGGAAGTGGCATTTGGGGCTGAAGAGGGAGCATAGGCCGCAGGCGAGGGGGTTTGAGAGGTCGTTCTCGCTGTTGCCGGGGGCGGCGAACCATTATGGTGAGTCGTGAATACTTTGTTCTTTCCTTTCGGGGCTGTTCGGCTATGGGCTCGTTTTGTCTGAGTTGCTGTTTGAACAAGTGCTCTTAAAAAGCAGGTCGACGTTGGCATTGAAGGAACACACTTCCAGATTTCTTCTTTCCTTCCTCACGACGTCCCCTTTCCCTTTCACCCAAATTCCCTTCTTACCAACAAAAACCACAGGCCACGAGCCCCAATACCAAGACCCGATCAACGAGCCCGGCCCCTTCTTCGACGCCGCCACGCGCGCCCTGCACATCGAGGACGCCGCCTACGTCGAGCAGCTCCCCGCCGACTTCTACTCCTCCGACTTCTACGCCGCCAAGCTCATCTCGTACCTGCGCGAGCGCGACGCCGCCCAGAAGGCCCAGCCCTTCTTCGCCTACCTCCCCTTCTCGGCGCCGCACTGGCCGCTCCAGGCGCCCGCCGACGCCATGGCCAAGTACCGCGGCCGGTACGACGACGGGCCCGCGGCGCTGCGCCTGCGCCGCCTCGCGCGCCTGCAGGCGCTCGGGTTGGTGGCGGGCGACGTGCGGCCGCACGAGGTGGTCGCGGTTGAGGGCGAGCCGGCCGAGTGGGAGCGGATGGAGCCCGACGCGCGGGCGAAGTCGGCGCGCGCGATGGAGGCGTATGCGGGGATGGTGGACCGGATGGACTGGAACGTCGGGCGCGTCGTCGAGTACCTGAAAGAGAGCGGCGAGTACGACAACACGTGCGTCGTCTTCATGAGCGACAATGGGGCCGAGGGCGCGAGCATCGAGGCGCGGCCGGTGCTGGGCGAGCATGTGTTGAGGCATTTGGAGAAGTATTACAATAATGAGTTGGAGAATATTGGACGGAAGGACTCGTTTGTGTGGTATGGAACTAGGTGGGCGCAGGCGGCGACGGCGCCGAGTCGCCTGCATAAGAGGTTTAGCACCGAGGGCGGGTGTAGGGTGCCGTTGGTTTTGAAGCCGGCGGGGGGCAGTTCGGCGGGTGGGAAGGTTGCGAGTGCGTTTTGTACGGTCATGGATATTGTGCCAACGTTCTTGGAGCTGGCTGGGTTGGAGCATCCTGGGACGGTTTATCAGGGGAGAGAGATTGCGCCGGTGAGGGGCGCGAGTTGGAGGGAGTTCATTGAGACGGTGAAGGGGACGGATGAGTCGGTGGTCAACAAGACGGTGCATCCGGTTGATTACGCTGTTGGGTTTGAGGTAGCAGGGAGTGCTGGTCTGATCAAGGGGAGGTGGAAGTTGACGTATGTGCCGTTTCCGAAGGGGCCGCAGAGGTGGGAGTTGTTCGACTTGGAGGGAGATCCGGGTGAGACGGAAGATCTCAAGGAGAAGGAGCCTCGGGTATTTGAGGAAATGCTGGCTGAGTGGGAGAAGTACAAGAAGGAGGTGGGTGTGGTAGGACTTGTGGGTGAGCTTGAGGGGATCCCGGCGAACGAGGATGAGTTTGAAGACTCGACGAAGTGGACCCGGTGGATTGGGAAGAAGAACATCCCAGAAGAACTGGTCGGGAAGATTCCTGTATGAGTTGCTGCATTATGTCCGTATTGCCACCGGGAGACTTTTTCCTAGAACTAGAGCCTAAGGGCAAATGCCCTCAAAATGCAGTTATGCTCCAGCCATCTCCGCGGCTTGAGTAGAAAGTGCGTCGAACAATGCTCTGTTAATTACATCTAACAACGCTCCATAATTAAAATATCTGGTATCGCTTGGCCCGAGAGACTGAAGATGGCGCAAAGTCAAAGAGCGATCAGGCAGGCTCCTCCCGCTAAGAACCTGGCAGCTCTGCGGCTTTCTGGCGAGAGGGATCTGCTGAGAGCATATGCCTGTCAGGGCCTGACGGTAGTTCTTGAACCATGGTCCCACCAAGCTCACCGGGACTCTTGATATCGTCTTGTGCAGAGGTCGCTTGTCGGCGCCTCCTCCGAAGCATGTATGCTCCAATGCAGACGCCAATAAGTATGAGAGCACCGACCGAAACACCAACGCCAATGCCTGCTTTTGCACCCGTGCTAAGGCCTGAGGAGTCCTGCTTCTGGGAGGCCGTGCTGGAAGTGGTTGTGGATGCAGCCGCGGAGGTCGATGAAGCAGTAGCAGTGGGGGTTGGCCAGGTAGGATCCGTAGATGCGCGTCGCACAATGGGACCCCAGGCGTAGGCCGTCACTACTCCGGGTGTGATGGACGTGATGGAAGTACCGCCCGTTTTTATTAATGTTGATGAGATTAGCTCGTAACTTGCGAGGGCCAGATCGGTACTTTCTCGAAATACCGATGTGCATGCCAGCTTCATGGACCCGCGATCTTGACGGTAGGTAAATCCACTGTATTCGTTTAGCTGTGGTGGGGATGAAAGGGTGTAGCATAGGTGATGGTGCTACCTTGGACAGCAGGTTGCTACCATGACTGCTTCGTCATTGCTTGCTGTACTATATCTGCCATCGTAAGAGTATCCTGACGGGCAGATTCCAGGAGAGTAATAGCGCAAAGGTGCTGGATCAAAGCTTGTTGGCAAGCATGCAGAGCGCGATGTGCCGGGATAACCCAGGTGAATTCCAGTCTGGCCGGACTCTTGGACGAAGATCAAGGAGGTAAGACAGTCAGGAGAAGCGGGTGTGAAAGTGGTGGTCAACGGGCCTATATTTCCTGACATGGCGAAGTAGGGACAAAGGAGGCGTCGGAGGAGAGGAGATGACACACGACAAACGGCGGTGGAGAGTAATTTATTTTACATGAGAAGTTTCTCCAGCTGCGGGTTACTTGAACAGGCCGTTTCCATACAGGCACCAGCCGGACGCTGGAGCAGAAAAGCCTCAGGGTCATTCTCTTCTGATTCGCTCCCGGTGACGAAAATCGGGCCACAGCCAATGGCGTGGATTCCTTATACGAGGCATGAACAGGAGAGTGCACTTTGGCCCCCAAATTTAGGACGCAACAGGCAATGGCCAAGCAAGGACAACAGCCGACACAGCCGAGGGCTCAATGTTCAAAATCTTAATCAGGCAAGCGTCAGATTTCGGTGAAGCCGGGTTTTGAGTAGTGCGCCATGTGCTCCGTACCATATCGCTTCCCCACTGCACGAAGAGCGAGCTCATCTACGGATCTTCTAATCTTTGGAGCTGTCAGCCAGAAACAGCTCGTTGGAGAAGTGCATGTGTTGGGAACATGGGAAGAGACGTGACGTGAGCACTGCAACAAGCAGTGATGGTGGATTTTTGAGGTAGATCTGCGATATGCAACTAGCCGGAGAGCTGTGAGTTGCGTTTTGTTCTGCGGGGCGGCGACGGAGAGTGAGATGTGCAGCGGAAGATAGGGCAGACTAAATAAGCGGGTGAGGCTGTGGTCCGTGCGGGCGGCAACGACTTACGGCTGGGCGGGGTTGATGTGGAGACGGGCGGGCGTAAACACAGCGCGTCATGCCATGCCAGCCATCTCTCCAGCCTCTCGATAATCCGCGACCCCAGCCACCAACTTCGCCCGCAACCACAATTACCCACACCCTCCGCCGAGTTAGCTCCCCAAACCTCCACCTGCATTCTTTGCACTTGCTGACCCGTTAGTCTCCGCATATCTGATCAATTCTTGATTGCATCCAGATACCACTTTACTTCGACCGCCTCATTGTGCTGAGCACAACACCACCACTTTATTCGAGCTGCGGCTCTTGCCTCTAGGCATCTTCCACTGGCCAACACCGCCTCGCTACCAAAACTACTCCACCATGGCGCCGCTCCCGCATCTTCTCAATGCGCTCCTGCGCCGCACCGCCTCTCCCGAGCCCGTCGTTGACGCGACCCCGGCCTCTCAGATGGAGAATGCGATGCACCAGCTGGCCAAGCGCTCCACCGAGAGCCCTAATTTCGGCTCGGGCGCCAAGCCTGCCTCCAGCTTCAACAATCAAGGCTTCCTGGCCCTGTTTGCCCTCATCGGCGCCGGAATGGTCTTGGGCTCCATCTGGTTCTTCTTCTGGGCCAAGAACGGCGGCTTCAAGTGGCGCAGGGGCGATTGGGACGACTACAAGAGTACCGTGCTGCGCCGCAAGGGCCCCGACGGCCGCACTCTCAGTAATGCAACCAAGAGCACCAAGCTGGGCGGCGGCAGCGTTGTGCACGGCCAGAGCTACGGCGCTCCTACCAGTGTCGGCTACACGGACAGCAGCTCCATGGTCGATGAGAAGGAAGAGCAGCAGCGCAGGGCCGGCGAGGGCATCAGAGGAGGCGGTCGCCGCAACAAGCGCCGCAAAGACAAGGACCCTGAGCTCGCTGAATACCGCCACGAAAGGGCTGCCCGCGTGGGTGGCCTCAACCGCCAGCACGACGGCACTCACTTCGACTACTCCAACACCGAACCCTCCGAACTTGGCTCCGAGCTCTCCCAGCGTCCCCTCGTCAAAGAGACGAAGCCCAAGGACAAGAAGGCTGCCAGGAAGGAGGCCGAGGCCCGCGAGAAGGAGCTCCGCAAAGCCCAGAAGGAGGCTACCAAGGTGCAAAAGGCAAAGGTCGCGGAGAACAAGAAGCGCGAGAAGGCCAAGGCCAAGGCGATGAAGAAGAACAAGGGCAAGTCCGACCGCTCCTACTCGCCCGCCGAACCGGACTCGCCCGAACGCCGCAACCGCCGCTACGCCGACGAGATGACGGAGGTCACGGAGGCGACGAGCTACACGGGCGGCTACACCGAGACGGAGGTCTACACGGACGTCTACACCAACAACGACTCCTCTTACTACTCGTCCTACCGCCCGCACGCCGAGGCCAACATCACCCGCCCCACGCCTGCCGCCCGCGAACACAATTCTCCCTCGCCTCGCCACTCGTCGCGCCGCAGCCACTCGCACTCCCGCCAGAGCAGCCCGCGCAAGCAGAGCCACAGCCGCCGCCAGAGCCGCTCCAGGCGCGACGTCGACGACAGCGATGTCGGAACGAAGGTCTACTCCCACCACATCCCTGGCCTCAGCAGCGGACCCGCTGCCCCGACCATTGTGCCTGATGAGAGCATCAGTCAGGTGGGCGCGCCCGGCAGGAGGGGCCGCAATGTCATGGACGGGTACAGGAGGGGTGGTGTCAGGAGCAGGAGGGACAGCTTGAGTGACTCGGACTAAACCGAAGATGGCTGATGCTTGGATGAGAATTTTCTTTCTTTCTTTTCTCCTTTGGTTTAATGGCCTGTGTATAATGATGAACGAAACTGGGAGGTCAAACATGGAAGTTGGATTGGTGGGACGGTGGGAAGCGGGCGTTCAAGGTCTCGACCTAATTTGCATTTTCAGACTGGCATTGACGACGGACGGACAGGAAATGACCAAGTCATGCTGTAGACGACATTAGGAAATAAAGGGTAAAGTTCAACAGGCATTGTAGATATCCTCGGCAATAGCAATGCAGTTATCAACCAGTATCTCACCAGGATTTGAGGTCCCAATCCAACGTCCAACAGCAAGATGGGGTAGAAAACAAAGAATCTCTCCTGATGTCGGAATCGCCGGATGACATCAATGATCCGCCTTAGACGCCCGGCCGTCCGCCTTGTCGACAAGGAAAAGAAGCAAAAAATAAGCCAACACGGGACGATCCTGCAGGTACCGTAGCAGATAAAGAGGCCCCAAGCATTGGAAAAGTTCGGTTCATCCGAAACCCCTCTCCCACCCTTCCAGTCCCGCCGCCATGGATGGGAAGAGACCCTTTCTCTCCCGCCTCCGCGGACTCAGGTTGAAGGTTTCATGGCCGTGGCTTTTCTCTCGGCTTGTTTGTTTTCTTTCTTTCAGGCGTTCCTGTGTGTCTTACCCTACAGGAGAATCCCAGGTACCCGTCTTTCGTCGATCGCACAAAGAACGAACGCCACCACCCATCGTACGAGTGACACCGACCTGTCCCGGGAAATTCTTTGAGGAAGAAGAAGAAGAAGAAATAATACTTATATGTAAGGGGTAAGCGTAGCCTTGGCTTTCGAGTTCGTCTCTCCTTCCTTTTACCCAAAACAGTTGACCGGCTAGGTACGTTTGGGGTGGGGTCTCTTGATGTTGGTGATAGTCGGCGGGACTGGGCTGGCCTTGCGACACGATCATGCTCCTTTTTTCATTTTTTCTTCGTCGTGCTGCTTTCCTAAAATATTTTTCTGTGAGCGATGCTTCTTTTCCAGGGAAAAAAAGGAAAGAAAAAGCAACTCCCCTTCCCTGGAACACGCAGACGGGTAGTGACAGTACCGAAGCGACGGTTGGCGGAGCGGGAAATCGAACGAAAAGCTCCCGACCAGAAGAAATTCTTGGTACGTAGAGAGACAACAGGGGACCTGGCATCCCTACCTTCAGCCTCACTGTTATAACGCCATTGACGTGCTGCCGATCAGTGAAGGAAAAGAAAAAGTTGCCCTCGTCCTCGTCGTGGATGCAAGATGCAGGAACGAGAGCACACCTGCGCATCTGGTGCCCTCACCATCTATCGTACATACATACACATGCGTAAACGCCACACATCGCTCTCTTTCTCACCCGCCAAAGCAACATGCACCCGAGAGCCACTCATTTGCGCGCGAAAAGGAAAAGCAGTCGGAGCCTCACTTCGTACACGACTGCGTCTGTCCGTCCAGCCAAATTATTCCATTTACCTGATTCGACTGCCTGCCCGCTGCAATATGCGCCGCAATGCATCCACGTCCCTACCAGCCAGCAGATGCCGCCGATCACCCGACGAATTACGGTCTACGAGGGTCTCGACCAACAGCCACACGGTCAGCCTCCCTCAACGAGATCTGGGTAGCCTGACGTGAGCTGTGCAGCGCGGGAGCCGCCTGCCTTTCCTCGCAGCCGCACGTATCGTCGGCTGTGAAAACTGGGCGGAGGGACAAAAAGAGCATTTCCAGGGAATTTATCTCATCTCCGGCAGTGAAAGGATCTTAGCGCTTGGGTAGTGGAGGTCAGAGGAGGCGTGATAGGGATACTTCCGCGAAGAGAGCGAGTGTTGTCACACCGCCGCTCTCACGGCGGCAAAACGCGGTGCACACCATCTTTTTGTTTCTTTCAACGATGATCTTAATGAGTCAAGCGGCTGATCATGCTCTTCAGTCCCTCATCATTAATGCTGCCTGTAATAAATAGGAGCCGGTGAGCAATATTGATGACTGAGCTGGGTGGCGATGGTGTTGGTGACTGGTGTGAATGTTTGAGATGCCTGGGGAGGGCGAACGAGGCGAAGTCGGGTGTGCTTTCGGTTGATGGCGTAAGCCTGGAAGGACGGTTCTGACCAACGAAGGTGGGATGGATAGGATACGAAGGAGGGCTGAGCACACTACACCTGGCCGGTCGATGAGTTCTGGAAGCGGGAGAGGTGGCTGACGCAAGAAACCGATTAGGAAGATAAGCGGACCACAAGGCAGAGCGGGCCTGGAATCAGCCGCGAGAGGAGGAGATAGAAGAAAGAAAAAAAAAACAAAAATAACATATGCCCAGGCTCCGAGGCTGGCTGCTTTGCGGGCGAGTGTGGCGTTGGAGGTGAGGTAACCTTGGGTTGGAGAGAGGCGCAAAAGAGGCTGCGGCTGCTTGCATCTTGCATCTTGCATTTGCTGCTGGGGGCGCACAAGTACCCGGAATCGAAAGGGAAAAGGATCACCAGGGCAGGTAACTGCTCACATTCTCCTCGTCAGCAGTGGAGTAGACATCCCGGGAGCACTCGCGGGTGGAGACGATGACGCAAAGCGTCCGTTCGGTTCGTGGGGCGTTCTGCGGGCTCTTATTTCGCGTTCTCTTGGTGTGTCTCAGAATAGAACCAAGGTTGATTTGGACGCGTGAAGAGCTGGGGGTTCTGGCAGGATACACGGATATAGCGGAAGCGTGGGTGTGGATGGGAATGACTAACGCAAAAGCAATGTCTTGGGCTTGCGCCTCACCATCAGCCGGAGCTGTCATGCTCCGCCTCACATTCTTCTTGGTCGCGAGCGCGCGCAATGCAAGCATCAGTGGCGCTTCGTGTAAATTTGCGCGCGGAGGGAAAGAGCGCGAGGCGCTCGTATGGTCGCACCGTGCCTGTTTCATCGGGGTCTTGTTGTGCATGATGCAGATGTATGGGGAAGACGGAGTACCGCAGCTCCGGCGAGGTGGTGGTGGGGCCCAAAAGGGCAAGAGGAAGAGGAGGAGGGTGGGGAGCGGTTGAGGAATAGGACGCAGGAGAAGCGGCAACGCCTGTGACCCGCAGCGGAACCTGCATATGCGAAGGATGGCCATGCGCATTTCGCGCGCTGGATGGAAGAGTGTCGAGGGAGAAAGTCGAGGAAAGGCGCGGGATCTGCAGCGCGATCGGCAGGCGATCGGGGAGTGTGGGACCCTGACTCGCGACGGCCGCCATCTGACCTCTCATCCAACACCACCGCACACCATCCCAACCGACATCCACCCCACCCTCCCGCTCATCCGCTTTCTTCCACCCGACTTGCACCAGCTGAAGGGGATCATCTGGCGCCCAACCCGCAAACCGCCCTTACGAGTGCATTACGCGCAGGACGCGCACGAAACGCGCCTGCATACCCTCTCCGCCGCGCTGATAGGCCCGCGCACCAACCTCCTTCCCACCACCACTGCGGCAGAGCATCAGGGACGCGGCCGCCACCCACCCTGAAGCTGGCAGCTAGTCTTCTCGCTACTGCGCGCATGCGCCGGGAACGTGCATATGGCCTGCCTGCCAAACGAAACCCAAAATCTAGCGCAACATCATCGGAATCAAATTCCCATCATCCCAACCCCAGTTGCGCAATTCGCAACCTCCAGGGTCCCGCCCGTCGAGGCAGAAAATCGCAGATCGAAGATCTCTCGATCGACCAGAACACGGTCGCCCTGAGGCCTCCCGCAGCCGATTTATCCTCTTCTCCGCACGCTATGCACCTCTGTCCTTGCCGTGACCCGCCGACCTGACCTCCCCATTCGTTTAATCGTCGATAAGATGGTGGAGCTGCTCTCTCGTAGTGAGCAGCTCGGTGGGCGCCGCTAATATGAATAAATAAGCTGCCACAGCCCACACAGCCCAGGCGTCTCACATGACACAGCCAATCCTACCCACGCCCTTACCACACCCACACAAACCGAGCCATTCAGCTCGCTCTTACCCCCCCTCGGATTGTTAGCAATCATACCATAGCATAGCTCTCTTTCAAAGCGAAACTCGTTTCGAGAGAAAAATCGATGTTCTAAAAATTATTACCATCTCGCCTCGCAAAGGAAACGCCACACCTCGTTTTCAGCTTACACCGCCTATTGCCTTTTTCTCTTTTCTTCACCACCACTACGAAGAAGAAGAGAGCCCAGCCCAGCCCAGCCTCGTCAGCCTTGGAAGGGCAAGAGAGAAAAAATCCGCCAAAGTACTATCGGGTGGCAAGCCCCGCCCAACGATATCCCTTCCTCCTGTCTCTGCGCCTCCGCTCTGCTCCGCAAGGATTGGGAGGAGGAGGAGCAGCAAGAGGGCAAAAAGGACGGAGAGGGGCCACTAGTTTCTGGGAAGGCCTGGCACGCGCCACACGACCCAATCAACGCGCCCAATCCCCACCACTCCCCAAACACCGCCTAAACCCGGGCGTTGCATGCGACGCTAAAAAGAGCCGCATGATACTCTTAGGGTCACTCGGGTACATAGCCGCACCTGCGCAAAAGAGCCCATACCCACATGCACGCACACATACGCAACATTTTTGACGTGCGTGTGGCTGTGGTAGTGGGGCAAAAAACGAAGAGTCAAAGAAAAGAGGAAGGCGTAGTCCGAGCTCAAGGCAACGCTGATCGGATTGTCTGATCTGATCGAAGCGAGGGAAGATACCAAGGCACCTGCGAAAGAAATAAGCTCGCTGACTGGGGTGTAGTATATCCCGTGTGCCTTGCGGCTGGTGTGGATGTGTGAGCGTGCGTGTGCTCGGGTGTCGTCCCGTCCCTGCCCTGCGTCAAGTCATCGATCATTCATCTCACCCACCTGGCTTTCTCATTCTCCCCACACGCTCCCATATAAGTCTCACCTGTCTCCTGCCATCAGCCACCGCTGGGATCCGCTTCCCTCTTCTTGAATACCTTTCCCTTTCGTCGCGACAAGACGAAACCCGCGTCGAGTGTACTTCACCGACCCGGACCTTTCCGTCTTTGACTGGTGTGCAATACCACCTGTCGCCGTCGGTCGTTTTCCAAAGAGAGAAGGACAAGTTGCCACCGCCCAGCCAGCAAGTAGTCCATCGGTAGGACTGCTTCGCTTCCGGTCTGGTGAACCGAAGGCAAAGAAGGAAATAAAGAACAGAAAGAACGAGAAAGCAAGGGAAACACCATCGCTTACCACATACCGACTTTATCCACTCCACCACTTTCCTGTATTGTTCATCAACACATTAATATTCCACTCACCGACGAAAAAAATGCCCGCCCGTAACCTCCCCCACTACCACAACCGGCGCCACTCGTGGCCGCCCTTCTCGACTCGCAATCTCCTCTCCGTCGCGCCCGTGCACTTCCACCTGTTGCCGGCAAACCCCAAGAAGCGCACAGCCACGTCGCCTCCGCCGTCAGCAGCATCGTCTTCGATGCTGCCCGACATTGACGACGACCCGTTCGCGCACTTCCTGAGCCCGATGAACGAGGAGGACCATCCCTACGACAACCTCGCCTTCTCCGCCGGCATCATCATTGCCGACGCCGGTGACGAGGAGTCCGACAGGAAGGATCGGCTGAAGCACAAGCTGGCGCGGCGCTGGGCAAAGTACGTCGCCAAGTACCACCACGGCGCAGGAAGCAGCAGGAACGCCGCGAGTTTGGAGAGGGTGATCGAGGAAGACTCGGACACGGGGAGCGAAGACGACGAGGGGAGGAGGAACAGTGCCGAGGGAATGAGCATCGACGAGGGATACATGAGCGAGGAGACGGCGACGCCGGTCCACTTCAGGAAACCGCAGCGGCCGGGCCCCGAGCCGCTGGCGTCCTATCAGACCGTCGTGCGGGAGCCGACGAGGGGCCGTGCGCAGGACCTGGTGGACGGGAGAATGAGGAAGAAGAGGAAGTTCCGCCATTCGTGGAGGGCGCCCGATCAGGACCTGTTCACCGTCGTTGAGGAGGGCGAGGGTGTCGTCGATTCCGAGATTGAGCAGCGCTATTTTTCGGCGTGAACAGGGGATAAGAGAGGCTAGATGCGTACAGGTGAGCTATTGCTGCATCGCCGCTCGTCAATTTTGGTGTGGTTGACTGACATGGATTGATTTTCTAGACTGTTTATGCCAGCACCGCAATGGCTGCGTTTCTTTACATCCGAGTCACATCCAATCTCGACCGAGGGATCCAGTCCTTGTTGGGAACCGATGACTTGTGAGATGCACGAGATGGGGGCGCTGATAGGCTACTTTCGGTCTCCACAGGAGACTGTGGTTTGCTTTTCATTGCCGATAGACTTTTCTGCTTGGGAACGATACTGCGTCTGGAGATCGCAGGGTTTCCTGGGAATTGCTCGCTGCGGGATGCTGACTATCCGCGGGATCCTAACCGTGAGCCTGGGATTGAAGTGGGTGCGCACGGTGGGATTGGAGTGCTGCTGTCGTGGGTCTTGAGGCGTCGCTTGCATCCTGAACGGCCGCTGCACATTGGCTCCCTCCGTTTAGGTGCACTGCGGCAGTGCGGGCCGTGTCTAGCGTGTTCAGCATCAAGGCCCTGGCAGCAGTGATTGGATCTGCAGCCACCATTTTTTTTTTTTGCGAGTCGTTTGGCGGGTGGCTATGATTAGCGGCGGAGGTGGGGCGCTGATATGCGTATGGGTCTTTGTTGGCAACGTCACTTCGGACGCCAAAGTTCATTGCTTCTTCGATCGGGGCAGGATAGCTGGTGGTTCATCGGCGTCCCAGTCACGTGGGACCTTGGGTCTGTTTGACAATAGGAAATTAGAAGTGTGTCTCAACATGGTCTAGAATGCAGCATCGTTTACGGCGCGGATGCGAGATCTGAGAACCCGGTGGCCGGTGCTGCAGCGGCAGGCGTTCCTGTAGGCCGTGCGATAGTGCGCATGGCTTGCAGGCGCAGATGCAGGCAATGGATGACGCTGTTGGTGAGACGCCGCAGCCAGTGAGGCTTCTTCCGCGGCCCGCTCCAGGCGGGCGTGAGCAAAGTGTCAATGCTGGAGTCGCTGTCGGCGGGCGTCCGGCTTTTGATGGGCCCCCAGATCGCTCGATTCGCGGAGCGCCTGCCTCCTTATTGCTCCTCTGCGGGCGCGGGCGGAGTTGGCGGAGACCCAACCACGGCGAGCCCTGAGGAAGTAGCCGTCGACCAGGAATCCATGGCAGAGGAGCTGGAGATGAAATGAAACAGTTTCAATTGAGGATACTTTGCGCAACGGGGGACCAGACCACTAGGCGGCCGAGTTAGGCTGGGCTGGGCTCGATTGGCCGGGCGGTCTCACGGGAGGAATGTAGGTGCGTGGGTTGGCCAGGAACAGGGTGCTGGGGCGATGGTGGTGACGGGCACATGGAGCGGTTTTAGGCGTGCAGGGCTTTTGGGGCGCCTTCCAGAAGCAGAGGCGTGCAGGCGCGGCACGGGCGGCGGGCAGGCCTGGGGTGGAGCTGGGAGCATTGGAGACACAGATGGAATCCTCGTATCACTGCGGGAGCCAGCTGGCCGGGGCATATGCTTCCAGCGCGACGGACATGCTGGGCCCAGCCACCAGGCAACGGAGCGATCGGCGCGGCCCTGTGGCGCTTCGCGATCGCCCAACCCGGCGGGCCCTCGCGGTCGCTAGCCTCAAGAACTGTCCATCTTGCATCGAATCTCTTAGATCTGGCGGGTCCCACTGCCACGGCAGGGGGTCAGCATCGAGGTTGCAGGCTCCGCGCCACGCGCCTCGTGGCGAGCCCCAGCTGCAGCAATGCGCAATCGTGGCAGCGTGCCGTGCCATGCAGCCGACTATTCTGGCGACCAGAGCAGAAGTGTCGCCTCCAAGTTCCATCGCCGTCCTGGCCATCTGAGTCCAATAGCGCAAGGGCGCGCGCCTGAGAGCACCTTGGCGGCGAGCGTCTGCTGCGAGAGCTGACCGAAGCGCGTATAAAGCTCCAGACGAGAGCCGGCAGCAGCTCCATCATCACAGCGGCCGACAGCTTCCTCCTCTCGTCCGTCAGAGACCAGTCACATTTCTGCCTCCCCCGACGGCACGCTGCAGACTGCACCGTGGCCGTGCTCAGCATCAGCGGCATCCGCATCGCCGCTTCGGCTATCGCGCCTTAAGGTTGGTCCCGCCGTTCCGCCCAGCGCTAGTCCCAGGCCAGCAATCGAGTCTGTCCAGGATGCCTGTCCTGCGCGGGCTGTCAAGGCCGGGGTTCAGCGGCCCGTCTGCTAGCCTCCGGAGCTGTTGCTGATAGTCGTTTGTCCAGAACTCCAGATCCCCCATCACTCCTTCCGCATCGAGCTGAAGGGAGATTCAGAAAACCCCTGCAGGTCCCGAGCAAAAGAAGCGTGAAAGCGGAAGCCGATCCGCATACAGCGCAAATCTCCCGGTGTAACGTGTGACTGACGGTCAAGAGTGTGAAGACGGACGTCATTTGCGACCGTTGTCGTACAAACCAGATAAGCAGCCCTCCAGCGCAGCACGCGATCAATCTTCATCGGCGCACGGCCAGCAAGACGTAAGGACGGGCATTGGTGGACAGGCGAGCAAGGCTGCAGCGCAACCCGAGGTTGTGTTGTTGAGCTGGGGGACGACACAGAGGTGAGCTCGATTCAATTTCGCTACGCTTCAGAGATGCACCTACCCTGTCGCATCCCGGCTTCCACCTGGCGCATTGCGACATGTCTTGGGAGCATGCGGCGCACGCAAAGTGCCGCCGTGCGGCTGCCCACGCATGCACGCGCTCTCCTCCCTTGGCGTCGGGCTTTGGCCCTTCATCCGGCATACCGTTTCAAGACAGCTCGCTTCGCACTGTCCCCAGATCTTGCGTCGTGGACCGTTGCCGGCACGCTCGTGGCCGCAGATAGCCTAGCACCTGCATGGGCTCAGGAATGCTGATCCTCGCCGCGCTCAACACGCTTTCGCGATAGCCTCGACGGCGAGGCGGCGGGGTCCAATGGGAGGGCCTGCTCGCCATAAGATTAAGGATGTCTTCCATTGTCGAACATGTCCTTTTTCGACGTCGCCGGCGGCCTCGTTGCGCGGCTGCCATCCTTTTGCGGTGCTGCATCGCGGCACGGTCGTCACCTCGATGCCATATCTTCTAGCTTGGGCGCAGCCTCGCGGCTTAGATCGCCGAGGCTGAGACGCATCGGCGCCTAAGCTGGCTTTCTTCTTTTTCCGATGGCATTCTTTTCTTTTGCGCGGGCCATCTTCCAGTCTCAAACAGCAGCATGCAGTCGCCATTGGTCGCCCATCTCTTGACTTTGCTAATTCCTTCCAGAAGCACTCCGCCGTCAGATGCACAGAGGCAGACGCCGCAGAAGAAATACCAGCGACGCCAGTGCCTCTTCCAGAGTATCGACTAGATCATCGTCCGGACAAGGGACCAACGCTCACGGCTCCTCCGGGAACCTTTTAAGACGTTCAAGCCGCATCGCAGAACGCTCTTCCACCACTGAACTCAACTCCTCTCCCAATACAGACGATACAATGGCTTACGTTGCCCGCCGCACGCAAACGAACGACAACCTTGGCGCTCGGGTGGTTGAGGACGTGGGGCGTCGACGAATCCGGATCGACGGTGAGAATGCTGGAGTGCGGACTCTGAACTCGCGTGCGGGACAGTCCATCCAGAACTCAGTCGGCCGCTCAGGTGCATACGACGCTTCAGGCTACGTCATGGACGTCGTTGCCCAACCTCCGAGAAGTGCCCGGCCCGGCCAGGCCTTGAGAGCCACCGTTACCATTCGACTCCGCCGCTCCCATGCCGCTCCTGATAGCGATCTGGAAGACGGTCGCCTGTTGGTCGTCGCTACTCTCGTGACTCGCGGCGCAGACGGTGCTGACGTCCCCGTTGGGCCTGATGCTCTGACCGGACCCAGACTGTTCGACAACATCCATCCTGTAGAAGAGGATTCCGAAGGCGTGGTCGGATATGCCTCATTCCCTGACCTTGCCATCAGGCATGAGGGGATGTACAAGATCCGGATCGCGCTGATCAGGGTGAATGGCACCCACGGAGAGACGATGCAAATTGTGGATACCCAATCCATTGTCGTCGGCAGGACTTGAACGTGTAATCATGAGGTAAGCCACCCTGATGAATGTCTGTCGATCTTCCGCTGATCATCGTAGGGGTTGATTGGTCAATGGAGTCGAATTGGCTGTCTCTTGGGTCAAGGATCTGGGGGTATTTTCTTTACCTTCCCCGATATGGTTTTTTTTAGCGCTGTTATCTTTTGGGAGTTGTACGATGGGTATATGGTGTGGTATATTGTTTGGTGGCATTCCTGTACTCTTTCCAAGACGGGGCGGTATCTTTGGAGCAACATTATCGGCTCAGCGTTAAACGGGGATAGAATTCAGGTGCGACAATCTTAAGACAAAGTGGTCATCTTAATTTGGCTTTTCGCGTGCAGTTTCCTGGGTGATGCCTTGAAGAGCTGACAACCATACGCTTGTGTGACCTAGCCGAGTAACCACAGAGTCGATGGGCCGTCCTGCAGGAATACGAAGGTACCAGCGCGCCCCCATCCTGGACGGAGGCATTATGGAGCAACGGTCAAATCACTCTCACGTAATCGACTGAGGCGTGGGAGGCGGCTGAGGTCCAGACCTGACAGGCATATGCCAGCTTCGACGGAGAAGTGGTTGCAAGACCCAGGGCAAGGTGAGGCGCTCATTGGCCGGAGGCGATGGGCGCGGAAGCGGGTGGGATCGCGAGGCTAGGCGCCCGAACGACTCGTCAGACGGAGCGGAAGTTCATTTCTAAGGGCAAAAAAAAAGCAGAAAGGCGTCGTCATCGTGAAGTGGAGAGATGAAGGAGAAAAAGACGATGGAGAGCGACGAGTGAGTGGAGACGGAAATCTTGAAAGTTGGCCATGACGCACGGTTCACGTGCCTGTGCAACAACAACAACAACAACAACAACAACAATCTCATCAACCAATCTATCTTCTTTCATCATATAATCCTCACTATGGCGACCTCTTTTCTCAGCTCGATTGCTGAGCTGTGCGACAATCATCAATCGATCCGGGATCGGATCGGACACGGCTCATCAGGCGTCGGCTCCCAGGATGTACATGAACTATCGTGGAGCAGGGATTAGCTTCAAGACTCGCATAACATGAGCTTTGGATATCCTCCTGAAAGACGCCCCGGAGCCGGAGTAGTGTGACAGGTTGGCGTCTTCGGGCACCAGGAGGTACAGAGCGGGGCTGCTGGGCTCCGCTGGACCCTTGCGGGGTAGCTCTACAATGCACTCCATCCGCCGCCCATCTTGACCAAATTGCGTTCACAGCTGCCCTCCTCCATAGCTCACGATCTTGCTCAACCATCTCAAGAGTCAATTGCACCCCGCACCCAGCCCTCGCTCTAGAAACCACCATGACCGACGCCGCCACCGCTCTCCGCGCCAAACAGGCACCGCTCAAGGAGTCCTACCGCTCCGACCCCTCGGCCGCTCTCGTCACCCTCAAATCTTCCGGCTCGCTCGACAGCTCCTCCATAACCTGCAAGCTCTCCACCGGCGCCGCCGTTGCGCAGGCCCAATCCAAAATCGCCGGCCTCCACCCGCGTGCCGGCGGCGACGACCCCACCATCTCCGGCGAGCTGTGCAGTGGCGACATGCTGCTGGAAGCACTGGTTGCCTGCGCTGGCGTCACTCTGAAAGCTGTGGCTACCGCCCTATCGGTTCCTCTGAAGGGTGGTACCGTGTATGCCGAGGGCGATCTCGACTTTCGCGGCACCATGGGCGTAGACCGCGAGGCGCCGGTGGGGTTCAAGGCGATCAGGCTTGGGTTTGATCTTCAATTGTATGGAGAATTGGGCGAGAATGGGGATTCTAAGATAGAGAAGTTGGGAAAATTGACGGAGAGGTACTGTGTTGTATTGCAGACCATTGCGAAGAAGCCCGAGATTAGCGTCAAGGTGATGGGGAACAGCGAGACAGAGGATGGTATTGAGAAAGGCTATGCCTGGGGTCAGAAGCTGTAGATACCATTCGACTCATAGACCGACGTGTATTTATGCGTCAATAAAACAGACTGAACCCCATTCAAAGTGTTGCCAATTAATTACAGCTACTTGAGTTGGAGGTCGTGGTCTCAATTGTTTAAGGGTGTTTCGCACCACGCTTTGGGAAGTTTGCCGGCCTCACACGCGACACTACCAATGAAAGTAACCACAATTCCAAAATGACCTTTTTCCTTTTCAATTTTCATCCTCGATGAATGCCGTGCCTCGTGAATGAATCCGGGAGAACATCGGACGAAATCGCCCATGTCGAGACGATAAACTGCTGCCTAGTCAAGGTAAACACTCTTAAAGCAACCAAGACTCCCACTCCAGCTCTTCCCGTGTCCCAAGACCTCTACCATCTCTCCATCCTAATCCGGAAGCTTGAGCCGGCACCACCGTGTTTCACCACCACCACGAAACGCCGCTCCAAACCCTCCGACCTCAACTTCCTAAAAGGGAAAATGGCCGGATCATCGCCCGTCCACGCCGTCCTCCACACAACCGAGCTCCTCGAGCTCATCCTGCTCTCCCTCTCCACCACCCTCCCCGGCACGCAGACCCTACTCGCCACCATCCCGCTCGTCTGCAGTCGCTGGCGGGTCACAATAGCCACCTCCCTGCCCCTCAACCGCGCCCTCTTCCTCACCACTGTCCCGAATCGGGGGCCTCAGATCGAGCTCAAGCCGCCCGGCCAGCTGCCCGCAAACCACTGCGCGCCCGCGGACCTGCCGCGCGCGCTGCAGCCGGTGGTGAACGAATTCTTGGTGCGGCGGTTCCGGCTGGGCCGGTTCGACGAGCCGGATGCGGATTTCGACGGCGGATACATGCCGATGGTGTCGATGCGGTGGCTGTACGAGCTGCGAGAGGAGTGGCTCAGGGACAAGGCGAACGACGAAGAGGGCGGGCCCTCGTGGAAGCGGATGCTCATAGCGCAGCCGCCGCCGCGGCGCGTCGAGATCATGGTGTACGGGTCGAGCATGTTTCAGACCGTCAAGGCGTGGGTGGAGGGCGACGAGGGCGTGACGCTGGGGACGCTGCACGACAAGTGCCAGGAGCTGGCAAGGGGACGAGATTGGCAGAAGAGGACGATGGGATGGTATTTTGAGCTTTGATATTACGTAAAATGGCTAGGTTGGGAATTCCGTGCCGGACGGTAATGTAGAGCTTTGAGAAGAAGCGGATCACTTAATTTTTTTGAGCAGTGAGCTAGTACAGGCCGGTCAGGGCCACGATCTTTCCACCCTCGGTGTATGTTCCGTTAATGGGAGCTGCCAGGCCACCGCCAGTAGTAACGTAGAGGACACCGCTATCGCTGCTGGTCCTTCCGAACTGCGCAGATGTAGCGCCAATAACGAGGTTCGATGTGAGGCTGCCCGCAACGCTCTCAACAGTGCCATCCTGCGCAACCTTAAGGATCTGATTCTCGAAACCATCTGCGGCGTACGCAATTCCCTGTTCAGTCAATGCGAAGTCATCGGCGTAGACGTTCTCTCCAAGGACTTCGTAAGGCCCAACGGCCTTTCCGGATGTCGAATCGACGGCAACACGGCAATATTTCTTGCCGAAGAGGTTAAGGTAGTAAAGGTAACCGTTGAAGAGCCTAATGCCGTTGATACCAATGGGAATCGACGCGTTCGACGGCGGCTTCATGCTCTCGTCCTCAAGAACAACAGAATAGTCGCCGGTCTGGACATCGACCTTGTAAACAACACCAGCAGTGGAATCGGACACGAGGACCGACTGCGAGTTCAGGGTCGTCATGCCGTTCAGGAAGGTGGCCTCGGGCATGGCAGCGACCTGAGTAGCGACGGGCTCAGAGCCACTGAGGTCGAGTTGCCAGACGCCGAAAGACTTATCGGTAACGGCGAAAGTCGAGAGGGAAAAGTTGCCCGTAACGACGGTGAAGACATCTGTCGAGACCTCAGAAATACCAAAGACGCTGGTGTAGCCGGGGAAGCTGTGGACCAAGGCGGGCGCGGAGCCATTTGACGCAGCAGGATTTATTTGGTACGTCTCAGGGCGGTCGACAAGGTTGACGAGGATGTTTCCATTCTGGCGGACTGCGAGGTTCTCAACCCATGTGCCGTCGGCAAATTGGTAAAGGGTGCGTGCGTTCACATCTCCTGCACCAAGGGTTGCTGCCGGACCCAGGGACAGGGAAATGGAAAGGAGAGGAAGAGAGGATTTCATATTGTAAAAAAGTTGGCAGAAAGGACTTGATGCTTGGCTTCCGAATGACTTCATGCATCAAGGGGAGAGGCATTAGTATATATACCTGCATGATGAGGTCGCGTAGCTCGCAATTCGCGGCTAAAACCCCTTCGGAGCGGAGAGCGCATGGTGTAAACGTCTGGGCTCCATCGTCGTGTGGCAGACGGCCGGGGGGTTGGCCACTTGGGGATTGGCTACGGCCATTAGGGAGGCCCGTAGAAAACAGGCGAGTCTCATCGCTTCCGCTCCCGTTAACGGCGGCGACGGCGGTTACCGAATGGGGCAGTCCATCTAATCAATCAGTGCAGTAGAAGGGTAGAAGGGCGGGAGACAAGCGGATGATCTGGGGTCTCTGGGCGGCTGCAGGATGGGCAGGATAAGCTATATGATCTGTCTCTGAAGAATATATCCCGACTGATGTTCCATATGAATCGCAGCAGACGCTGAGGTCGACCAAAGACGGCAATGGCCGTTTTACGTACAGGTCGGAGGATTGAAACATGATCGGAAATAAGGGTGGGGCGACAAGGGGCTAACAGACCGCGCAACGGCAGGCACCCGCGGAGTCGGCTCCCCTTAGAAATTCTGGATGTCCATAGAGGGGCGCGAGGAAGGAATTGGAGCGTTCCGCGAAGCTGGTGGTGCGGTTGTGGAAGCATGCAGCGCAGGAGCCGACGGCATGGTTTTGGGCAGCGCCGATCCCTTAAGAGCAACACGTAAGCAGCGCGACAAGATTGGCGAGGCGAGAGATGGCGCACTCCCAACCACCGATTTCTCAGATTTCGGAAGGCCGGAGATCTGGCGTCGCTGCATCAACCACGCGTCCAATGTAAACAATCAACATCGACAACAGCACTCTTCCCCGCAGCGCACGACTCAGACCCCCAGGTTGGGCCACTATCACGAACCTCTCAAGCTCTGCGATCTTCGCATCCCGGAAGCGATCATATTCGACCTGGGCCGAGTGCGACTCGCGGCATAGCATTGGCCTGTCGCCCAACTTTCCCTCTCGCCAAGCAAAAAGCAGCTGCCCAACATACGAGGGCCCTCCCGTCTCAAAAAATGTGAGGCGTACTGGCGAAGTGAGCGGCAGGCGTCCTGAATTCTGGCCTCTTTCCCAAGGTTTTGTAGCAACGTACGCCTCAACTATCAGCCTAAGGATGCCGAATGAGCAATCTACACCGTGCGAAAGACAATTCCCATCTTCTAGTTCCTGTCACACCAAAATGTTCCTGCATTAGCCCTACAGGGCGAGTTTTCGGCCGTTTCCAACGCCTCGTGCTTCCGACTGCGCTACTCGGCCCGAAGTAGGGGCACAGGCCGGCGCCTCATTCTGTTCCTAGTTTGCAAAGGCCAGCTTTGGTCCTGTTCAGGGTCCGCTGACAAGCCTTCCTGGGCACCCTGCGGTCTGTAGCCCACTACACCAGCCGCCAGCCCAATTCAGCCTCGCTATACTGTGCCTGGTCTCCCCGGCTTACTTTTCCGGGCTACTATCGTTGACGTGTAGAATGACGTAGCAACGAGGCCCTTCAGGCTGAAACGCATCTAGCATCCTTCGATCACGCACGAGAACCCAGCTGCACCAGGCATGGGCTTGTTAACTCTCACCACCCTCATCCTGACCCGTCCAATTATTATGCAGGGCAATCGGTCCAACCTCTACGCGTTCGTGCTCTCGGTGCTCCGCCGCAGGCCAATTCTGTCGAGGGTCTCCATGCTCACCATGCTCTCTCGCGTCGGAGACCTTCCGTTTGCCGTAGTAACAACTCAAAAGAAGCCTGTCAATTCTGTCGATCATTCGTGCAGCGAAAAATACATGTCTCGGGAGAGGCGAGTTGCTGTAGCAATTAAAGTAGTCAATTTTCATGGAGGCTGGCGGCTGCAAAAGTCGATGGCTGCTTTCGGTGCTATAAATCTTCATTGAAGTCGAACAACTGAGATTTCACCAAACCATCGGAACACAATCTCTCTTTCTCCCTCAATAAGGCGTACACTGGACACGTTCTTCTCATTCCTTCCGCACCTGTGTCACACTTCACCGCTGCGCGAGAACCGTGCAGTCAGCCAGGGCCAATCCTGAACTGGTCTTGCTTACCCTAACGGGCTAGTTGGTCGACATACCAGACACATATAAACTGCACACCTCTCGTTCACAATGGTCCCTTCTTCTCGAGACGGCAGCGGATACGAGCCTGTTCGCAACGCAAAGGCGCGGCTTGAAGCATTGAACTCCAATCCAGCGACACCTGGCGGTACCCCATCTCCTTCGGCACATCCATACGACCGACCAGCGCTCGGTATCCCTGCTCCATCCATCCAGCAACCAAAAGCCACCACACCCACCTCTCAAAAGATTTCTTTCCGGCCTTCAATCGACCAAGAAGGGGAAACTACGCCAGAGAAGAAGTCTCAAGACAGAGCTCCGCTTCTCGGCAACAGGCGCCGGGGATCCATCCGACCAACCAGCATACAAGACTTTTCTTTTGCGGAATATACCGATCAAGGCACCTCATCGGCTTTCGACAGACAGCAGATGGGCTTAGAAGGTGGCATGCCCATGCCCGGTAGGGCGAGATCGAACTCTGCCATGGCATCTGTCCACCCCGCAGAGTCGAGCAGAGACGCCTTCCGCACCTCGATTCAGGGCAGTCCCGCCATCGAGTCTCCGGAGCCGAACCTGTCACAATTCATCAGCAACAAGGGCAGACCGTTGTCCTTCTACGATCTCAAGGAACAGGCTAAGAAAACGAAGGCGGAGAGCATCGCAAACAGTGCCAGGCCCTCTTACCATGGGAGAAGTTCCTGGAGGAGCACCTGGGACAAGGAGACTGCGTACAGCTACGGAGATATGGCGGCGATGGCTGCGAGCAGGTATTATGCTTCTCCTTCTGATGGCGAAAAGCCTTACGTGAGGGATCGTGAAAGTGAGCTTCTGGCATTGAGGCTTCCATGGACGATGTGGATGAACAGTGACGTCAAGAATCATTTTGTCGGTAAGCGGCATCCCATACCCTCCCACAATCAATGGCTAACAGTTTGAAGCTGCTCTTGGTGAGTGGGTAGGAACAACCATGTTCCTGTTCTTCGCGTTCGCGGGTACCCAGGTGGCCAATGCGAAGAGTTCCACACCGTCTGAAGCAACGACAACCAACGCGACCACTGGTTTTGACCCTTCGGTCATGCTGTATATCTCACTCTGCTTCGGCTTCTCTTTGATGGTCAATGTATGGGTCTTCTTCCGTATCTCTGGAGGTCTCTTCAACCCAGCCGTAAGTAAATTCTCCACCGTCCTCTGTATCCGTGACATTGACGGGGGTTTGCTGCACAGGTAACATTGGCTCTGTTCGCAACGCGCGCCATTGGAGCATGGCGTGCAATCTGCCTGTTCTTTGCGCAAATCGCTGGTAGCATCACAGCTTCGGCACTCGTGCTGGCTATTTTTCCGACCCCGCTGAATGTCCGCACGACGCTCAGCGAAGGCACTTCAGTCGCTCAAGGCCTTTTCATCGAGGCATTCATGACAGCTGAGTTGGTGTTCACGTAAGTGTCTTGCTACAATATGATATGAGTTGTACTGACCCAATCTACAGTATCTTGATGCTGGCAAAGGAGAAGCACAAGGCAACGTTCATTGCGCCTGTGGGCATTGGCCTCGCTCTCTTCATTGCCGAGCTTTGCGGTGTGTACTACACCGGCGGCTCGCTCAACCCAGCGCGCAGCCTGGGACCCTGCATTGTCACAAACACGTACGACAGCACCCACTGGATCTATTGGCTCGGCCCAGCCATCGGGTGTCTCTTCGCGATCGGATTCTACAAGTTCATCAAGATCCTCGAATACGAAATGGCCAACCCGGGCCAGGACGGCGACGACCTGAACGACCCGACCAAGAACCCCAACCACGCGGTGCGCGAGAAGCAGCGCGAGATGACGGCCAAGATCTTGTCGTCGCTCGGTGTCCAAGGCGTCCAGCCACCGATGCAGCAGGACGGCGGCGACCGCACGCCGCAGCTGGGCGATCACGGGTTCTACCTGCCTGACGGTCGCACGTCGATGGCCGGGGCACGGGCGGATATCGGAGATGTGGAGAAGGGGTACGGTCCTGGGCCAAGAGGAGACTTGTCGACTGTCGCGTCGGCGAGCGAGGTCCACAGCCCCGTCAGGGTTCCGTACGTGCCTCCGCCGCATAGGGGATCGCCTCGGCCGTCGATGCACGACATGCGCGAATGAGCGTGAAAGGAAAGCCGGGGGAGTCGAATGGTGTAACTGGTGTTTGATCGGTTGGCATTGATGCCAAGGCGGGGGGAACAGATCAGATGGGTTACGTCTGCATGATGTGGCATCGGGAGGTGGGTTGGCCGGAGATCCGGAGTGATCAACAAAACGTGGGAGATCAGGGAGCGAAGACGCAGGGGGGGGACTGGAAGGGTATGTAATGAGGGGGCGCCTGTTTTTCTTCATCTGTGTTTCACACACAGCGATTGGTCGTGTAGGGCATGTACGTTGTCGATGAGATATGTACGTAGATAACGAATCCCATTGAGTTCCCAGAATCTCGCTCTGGCGCGCGCTGTGCCCTACGGTTATTAGCGGGCAACAACACGAGGCTTGGTCCCACATGGCCAGCAAGCGAGGGTGCCGTGCAGCTTGTCTGGGGGCCGTCGCTTAAGCGCAGGCTGACAGGCACGGCAAGCACCTGATATTCTGGCGGGGCAGCGGCAGAGCTGCCCAGAGAAGGCGCGGCCCGATGCGCGCAAGGGGGCGCGAGAGAGGAAGCGGCAACCGCCAGCCAGGAAGGGCCGCCAACCCGCGGGTTCAGCTCCACTCAATGGGCCACGCGAGAGACCTCTTTCGCCCGAGCCATTGCTGCGCTTCTCGTGTGCAGCAACCCTACTTCCACCGCCCTCGCAAGCAGAGAAGAAAAAGAAAAAGAAAAAGAAAAAGAGAAGAACCCCAGCTGCAGCCAGCGACCGCCGCCGCGCCGCACGTTGCGACTGTGCTCCACTTCCAAGCAGGCAGGCTCCGCTTATAAACATAAACCATCCACGGCCACCCGCATCTGCGACTTGCAGGACCAACTTCCGAGATCTGACACCGGCAGTCGTGCTTCTTCTGCCTTTGCTTCACAGCTGCCGCTCCCAGGATTCCGCCTCAGCTCCAACCCACACGCGCCCGCCTCAGCTCCAACCCACACGCGCCCGCCTCAGCTCCAACCCACACGCGCCCACATATACACACGCACCCTACCCAGCGACCAGGACCCGGCCGGACGCAGCTCCATTCATTTCCCGTCCAGCAGCCCGTTCAGGTTGCACAGGGCACAAGGCAGAACACACACGCCCGCCCGCCTGTCGCGCGAGCGAGCGCACGAACGCCGAATACCCGGGACCGTCGTGCCCGTGTTGCCTTGCCCTCCCTCTTCCCCTCTCTTTTTCCTTTCTCCCCTCCTCTGCGCCCGCCATGGTCGCCTCGTCGCCGCGCTCCAACCCTACATCATCGCCCGGAACCCAAGCCACCCCGGAAGAGGTTGCCGCAGCCGCGGAGCAGGCGCGCACCGAGATCGAGGCCGCTCAGCAGAACGACGACGTCATCTCGGAGCCGGAATCCGGTTACTCGTCGGACGATGGCGGCTCGGTCACGACCTCGGTATCGTCGTCTGTACGCGATTACAATTTCGAAAACGGGCGCAGATACCACAAGTACTGCGAGGGGCGTTGTATGTCCACACCCGCATTCCAGTCCCCCAGATCCTCGGGCCCCTATGCCCCAAACGTGAAAGCATATTGCGTGCAATAGCTAACAAGAATGAAGATGTGTTCCCTAACGACGAGCAAGAGCAAGACCGCGAGGACATGAAGCATGCGATGACAGTGGCGGTCTGTGGGGATAAGCTGCACTTCGCCCCGATTGGCGAGAACCCCAGCAGGATCCTGGACTTGGGGACCGGAACCGGGATCTGGTGCGTGGACATGGGCGATGCGTATCCTATGGCAGAGGTCATTGGCGTCGATCTGAGCCCCATCCAGCCGACGTTCGTGCCGCCCAATGGTAAGAGATATCTCCGACCCGCGCTTGTTGACCGTCGTGGAGGATCGGCATTGTGCTGACAGCACATTGCCCCCAACAGTTCGTTTCCTGGTCGACGATATAGAAAGCGACTGGATCTACAGTACACCCTTCGATCTCATCCACCTACGGGCCATGGCGCCGGCAATTCGTAATTGGCCGCGGGTGCTCGGAAGCGCATACGAATGGCTCAAGCCCGGGGCATACATCGAACTGCAGGAGCTCGATTTTTTCCCAAGGAGTGACGACGGGTCCATGCCGCCCGACTGGGCATTGAAGCAGTACACGAATGCAGTCCGCGAAGGCCTCAAGAACTTTGGCATCGAATACAACGTCGCCCATAATGTCGCCCAAAAGCTGCGCGACGCCGGCTTCGTCAACGTCGTCGAACAGACCATCAAGGTACCTCTGGGTGCGTGGGCGAAGAACCCTTTGCTGAGGACAGCCGGGTTGTACATGCAGGCCGCTGTCATCGACGCGTTTGGCATGGCATTGAACGGCCCGCTGCAAAAGGGATTGGGCTGGAGTAGGGAAGAGTCCGAAGTGTTCATTGCCAGCGCGAGGAAGGCCATCCGGAATCCGAGAGTGCATGCGTATTTCACGCTGTACATGGTGTACGGACAGAGACCGTTCACATTTTAATGGGCATTGGTGGAGTGTGTATTCTCCACTTCTTGTCCTCACCTTTTTACTTCCACGGCCTTTCCTTATTCACACTCTCCGTGGGTCATTCTTAGCCTCGTGTGGTGTAATGGTCCTTCCTAGCATGTCATACATAGAGTCAGCGGGTTCAGCGCAAGAGCATCATGGAAACGAGATCTCAGCCAGCAAGGTACATCCTTGCTTCGGTAATGTTTGCTTTCTTCTTTTTAGTCTTTGGGAGCGTCTTTCAAGGTTTCGGATCAGCTTAGCGACGGAGATACCAGATGGGACTGCGAAGTTCTTTTTTTCGCTGCTTCAACACTTTCGGTTTGAAGATGGGATATCGACTGAACTTGGCTCATTGGAACGGAAAGGTGGAAAGAAAAGAAAAAATGGGTTGAGAAAAATGGAAAAAGTTTCAAAGATCCCCACCAAGGCACTGCTTTGACGAGAGAGCAGATCAGGGCACGTTCCGCCGTAACCATCAATCCGAGGATGGTGGTTGCTGGACCGAACGCGATGATCTGTAGACGAGTCAACGGCCGAAGCGCAGTTCAGCCCTACGCCTTCTACAAGGACCAGCGCGATTTGGGCGTCTTAGGGTCCAGTCTTCTCACAGCCTCGACACGGGCGTTGAAGCGATGTGGCACATGCTGAGACGTGCTTGGATGCGGTGTGTCTCATCGAGACAGCTGAACGGCTGACGATGGAGCTGAGGATGCGAAGGAGGGGTAGGGAAAGGGACCACGGGCGGGATCCTGGTAGGATGGTAGCTGGCTGCATCAACGGTGGTGGAGCGTGGTACACGCTGATGTACCCAACTGTTCGCAGGTTGCAGAGAAAAATCCGGGCAAACGGAGCCGGCCACTGCTAGGATTAGGGAAAGGTATGCATACCATAATTTCACGTTCCAATAAAAGCGGGGCAGCCAGGCTATCAAGGCTAGTGACTGACGGTGGACGCAGGAATTCGAAAGCTTATTTCAATTTGCGGAGCGGAACGTGCACCACTTCGTCCTTTCTGCCTTTGGGATGGCGGGCGCTCTTCTCGTTCAGCTTTGAATTAGGGCAGAGGGGACGGCCCAGTCAAGGGGCATCGATAGGGGCGACAGACGGTCCGGGTCGTCGTATTGGCTGCACTCGGCCCGGCTTCCCACGGCAGCTCTGCTCGGAGTTGAGTGCTGAGGGTCGCGGGCTAAAAATACCCAGCGAAAGACGCTCCGCCGTCATATCCCCGAATTCCCTGCTGCGGAGGAAGCCTCGACTATGACGGTGCGGCTCAGCCTTAGCCGCTCGCAATTGACATCACCGTCGCAGTCCGCTCGACCATCGCCACGGCCCAGCCCTTGCGCCGTCCGTCAATGAGGCTCGGCGCACCCAATCGCAGCGCGGCTAAGCCGTCTGGCGCAAAAGCTTAAGGCAAGCCGTGCCTGTCCGTCCCAAAAGTAGATCGCCGGGTTTTCCGTGCAGGGCAGGGCAGACGCTGAGCTTGGCGCAAGTGCACCCCGCCGAATACGATGCTACACCACATTGGATCAGCACCTTAGACTGTCAGCTCCCTTCGTACCGGGTGGAACCCAACTCTCCCTCTGCTCTTCCAGATCGCTTCGAGAAACGCGCGGGCGCGTTTTGTTTTTTCTATATGAGAAGCGCTCGCTCCCGGCGCTGAGGAAACCCACGGCTCTCTAACTCTGCGTGACATTCTAATCTTCACACTTTAACCTTCCTACTTTTTTTTCCGAGTCATTCGTTTGAGCCTGCACGATGAAGTCACACACCACAGCCGTGGTTATCGGCCTCCTCTCCTCCCTCTCCGTCGCTGCTCCTCTGCTCGACGTCGCAGTCGGCTCGGGCGATTGGACGAAGCAGGAATGGGATGCCATTGTCGTTGGTGCCGGACCCGCCGGTATCATCGTCGCTGATCGCCTCAGCGAAGCCGGCAAGAAGACCTTGCTCCTGGAAGATGGAGGAAAGTCTTACGGCATTGTCGGCGGCACTCAAAAGCCCGACTGGTTGAGTGGAACCAACCTGAGCCGTGTTGATGTGCCTGGTCTCTGTGAGTATCTATGAAAGAATTGTTTCGGGTGTTGTACATTCTAACAAAGCACAGACAAGAGTATCTTCGCGGATGGAGGAAACCTGACTTGCGGTAGCCGCACCAATGCTTATGGCGGATGCACAATTGGTGGCTCTTCGGCTATCAATGCAGGTCTCTACTTCCAACCTCCGGCTGCTGACTGGGATGATTTCCACCCAGACGGCTGGAAGAACGCGGATGTTCAGGCCGCAACCAAGAGGCTGTACGAAAGGCAGCCTTCGGTTGAAAACTACTCCATGGATGGCAAGTATTACTTGCAGAGCGGCTACGAGGCTGCTAAGAATTGGCTCGTCAACGGTGCTGGATACTCCGACGTCGTCATCAACGACGAGGCGGACAACAAGTACGGAGTTTTTGGCCGTCCTTCTTACGACTACAACAATGGTCAGCGCGGCGGTCCTGTCACCACATATCTGCAGACCGCGCTGAGCCGCTCCAACTTCCAGCTCCAGAGCGGTGTCCGCGTCCAACGCATCTCCCGCACTGGCGGTAAGGCTACCGGCGTCATTGCGACTGTTGGTGGCGCGGAAACGCCCATCAAGCTCTCCCCCAGCGGACGTGTTGTTCTCAGTGGCGGTGCTATTCAATCGCCCCAGCTCCTGATGTACTCCGGCATCGGGGAGCCCGAGACTCTTTCCCGCCTTGCCGCTGGTGGAAAACTTGGAGACAACGCCGCTCCCTCTGCCTGGATCAACAACACCGCCGTCGGCGCCGGCCTCTTTGACAACCCCAACACCTTCATCGAGCTCGAGAGCACCGCCGTCGCCTCCTATAGCTACAGCTACAGCGCCCCTCCCGAGTCCGACAAGCAGATGTACCTGAACCACCGCTCCGGCCCCTTCTCCTTCGCTTCGCAGACCTCGGTCTTCTGGACCTACATCAACCACACCGACGGCACGCCGCCCACGGGCGTGCAGGGCACCATCGACTCGGCCGGCTTCTCGGACTTCATGTCCAACAACACCATCACGCTCAACGTGTACGGCACGTCGGGCCTGCTCTCGGCCGGGCGCGTCGTGCTCGACGACAAGCTCGTCGCCGGCCCCAGCGACGACGTCTACTACAGCGACGCGGCCAACCGCGACGCCGACGACATCGCCACCTTCATCCACGACATCTTCGCCAAGCTGCCCGCCGACGGCCTGCGCCCGCTCAACATCGCCAGGAACGCGACCAAGGACGAGATCAGGACGTACATCACCACGCCCAGCGCCTATGCGAGGGGCATGGTCAACCACTGGAGCAGCTCGTGCAGGATTGGCGAGTGTGTGGATGCGAATGCGCAGGTGAAGGGTACGGATAATGTGCACGTGGTGGACGGCAGCATTGTTGCGCCGTTGACGGTGAACCCGCAGTTCGGCATTATGGTCGCGGCGGAGAGGGCCAGCGAGCTGATTAATGCGTTGTGAATGGGTTGGATGTAAATAAAATTAGGGTTGGATTTGAGTTCTTAAGATACCTCTTGCATTAGAAGATGTTCGATATGTATATAGTAGAGTATTTGATGAAGGTTAATGGTTAGTCAAATGAGCTTTTGGGATGAAAATTGAAGTGCCGTCGTGATGGGTATGCTAAGAGTAATAATCGACATTTGCGAATAGCTGAAGCTCAAGTTGCATGTAATGTCGACGGTTCCTGATATGGTAATGCACGGGAGAGTTCCGTTCACACGCAGAACCCGGTGCAAAATCAGGTAAACTGTCATGAAGGAATCATTGAGTCTCTCCATCTGCCTATAAAATCGACAGCGACCATCTTTTGCAATAGCTATGTCGTTGCGTGAACTTGGTGCGTTGCGGAGAAGGCTCGGAATTGTGTAGACGCGCTCGCCAAGAAATCAGTGGGCTGTGCAATGTGAACAAGTCAAATTTCTACGCATGGCTGCATAACTTGTGAGGGGTTAATCTCCTCAAATCTCTGCTGGTAAATTCCTAGCCACTACTTAGACACCTGTATCAAGATCTGGGCCCTTTTGCAAGGCGCTGTTAGCATTCACTGTGCTGAGAGAGTCATCGCATCGGCCACGACTTCGATTGGATGGCGGCTAAAGGTAAACGGGTGTGCCCTTTTTTTTTTCGTTCACCTGTTGCTACGTTCGAAGTTGCGGCAGACCTGTCGATCTCAGGCTTTGTAGCCAATCAGAGCCGACCAGCTTTCGACTCCCCTCAATCCTCCACTGCCGTGTCATCCCACACCATGCATACTCCCTCGCTTCCCATGTCGTCACCACACCGTGCTCGTTCCGATCGGGTTGCACCTCTGCACGGCACCAACTCCCACCATGCGTTTTTGTGCCACTGCCAACGACGCTTCACTCGACCTCCTTCCGATGCTTGTAGCCCCGAATGCATCTGGGGTTGAACGAATTCTCGCCCCCACTCTATGACAGCTGCACCTTCGCCTGGAGATTTAGGAACCCTGGCTTCTCTTCCTTTGTGGCGCTTTTGAGGGCCACCAACACGGAGCTTTCTGCCGACCCTGCAATCGCTAGACCCTTGAATCCTCCTGAGAGTTTTAGCCAGCAACGTCACACAAGGGGCTCTCAAATGTGGTCCGATCTTTGGCAGAAGCACTCAACCGTTCAAGGGTTTGCTGCGCCTTGCACGAGCCCTTTACTTCACATGTCTGCCCCGTTTAGCACTCTGCCTCCTCCATGCGGCACAGCAGTTCTTCGGCGTTAGCCGAAACTCTGGCATCCCAACCCCAGCCGTTAAGAATCGTCTCTCCCTACCGGCTTTTCGGTAGTTCAAGGGGCCGAATGCGGTGACGCCGCGGATCAATCATATGTGCAGTGTGGTGGGTAGTGGGAAGCGTCAGTTTGTGAGCGTGGGTGGAAGTGATAGTAGTCTTGATGTCTCGAAGAGGTGGATGACGGCGGATCCGTGGAATGGGGATTTTCGACATGAAGGAGATGGCGTGAAGTGACGGATACGATGCGGACGCGGCGGCGTATGAAGTACCACAGGTAATGAAGCAGTCCCACCAATCCGGCAGCGCGGAGCCAGCATGGAGCGATGATACTGTGAAGGCGCTGTTCGCGAATAGTTAGTTTGACCTTTTTCTTTTTACGATTTTCAGAGGAAGTCCTCCATTTCCACTCTTCACCTCCATACCTCACAGTATGCGTGGAGTCTCCGGGCTGACGGAACACAGCAACCACCCGCACCTCCGTCACGGCTAACACTCCAAACCCTTCCTCAACCTCCTCCTCGACATCTTCCTCCTCCAAAAGCCCCACCGGCGCCATCGTTGGCGGGGTCATCGACGGCCTCGCCGGACTCGCTCTCATCCTCCTCGCCGCCTTCTGCCTCCTCCGCCGCCGTCGTGACCAGGATGCGGAGAAACCCTGGCCGCAGTCGAGCGAGGAAGCGTGGAACCAGCAGCAGCAGCAGCAGCAGCAGCAGCAGCAGCAGCACCAGCCGTTTTACCCGCACGAGTTGGGCGTGACGGAGCGGCAGGAGTTGCCGGCCCAGGAGGTAAAGGAGATGCCGGGGGGTGGGGAGATGTCTGGCGGGAAGCAGATGGGCAAGCAGGCAGTGGAAGTGGATGGTCTTGACGGGGTGATAGCAGATTTGGACGGGGGTCGGGAGAATGAGGGGACGAAGAAGGTGGGGGACAGGTGGACGTGAAATGACAGAGGAAGGAGAGCGCGGGCTTCAGTTCTGTGAGGATTCGTGGAGGTTGCTGCTGTGATGAGAACGGGAGGTGGAACAGATGGAGTTTGTTCGTCGAGTGTTTGATATGTTTGCGGTACCCCTTGACGTGAATATCTATATGGTTTCTGTTGAACCTTGAGGTCGGGTTCCTTGCTCTTGCTTGTCTTATGATCTGTCAACATTCAAATCGGGTGGGGTTGATGTGCTTCTTCAACGCCAGCTATATTCCTTTTTACTACTCCACTGGTCTCTTCCACGTCAAGCCATCTCAAAAGCTTTCTGAGCCAAGAAGTCAACGACTCTTCAAACCTCGTTGGGGGTGGGGACCTCGTCGAAAAGCTATTCTATGAGTCTGATGCACAGAGCAATTCAAAGTTTGGGGTACCGCTCGTGTTACGGTGGAAATCGTCTTCAATCCCTACTCTTTCTTACTGATGGGCTCACATCTGGCATGCAAATTTCATTCTTCAAGAAGAAAAAGTTTCGATCTCGCTATTTGTAGTTTTACGTTAATGATTCAGCCAGATGGATCCCATTCGCAATCTGCAGTCAGCATATGTGAGGTGATAAGTGCACGGGTGAGGATGACATAGTAATGTGAAATGCTAACCATCCGAAGAGACGGGTTGCGCCTCGGCGCTGTCCTCCCATTTGCGCTTGGGCGGCATGGTTGTGGTCGGTCAAGATGTACCGTCTTGGAGGGAGTGCATGAGAGAATTGCAGCTCAGAAGAAGAGAAATTTCACATTTGTGCGGGTGGAGGATTTTTGGTTTTCAGTGCGCTCCATCACACCTTCCTCTCCCGTTTCTGCCCTCCCACCTCGTCACTTTCTTGGCGTGACCAAGAACCTCAAGGCATGAGTAGCACATCTCAGGAGAGTATCGGCTTACAGCTTCCAGCTCATCACATACCCAGGCGCGGCGGGGCATCGAAGATCTCATTGCGGAGCAGCTAATACTTCTATGTGGACCTAAGAGCATGGACGAGGTTGGTGGCAAAGGTTGTGCCCGCATGGCTACTTCAAAGCGCGGCGACAAGTAGCTCCGCTATCACACACACACCGTACGAGCAAAGAGTATCATGAGAGGCAAAAAAGGCAAAAAGAAACGGCCTTTCGGCCGGAAAGAAACTAACCCGGTCGCTGGTTTACTTTTCGCAATCCACTGTTTACCTCGTGGAGAGACCCTCTTTGCAGCCGACGGGGTTCGAGTTCGAATCGACGCAGGTCTCCTCTTTTGCACCTACATTGGACTTATAAGATCAAATTAGCAGTAACTGACGGAATTTTTATTTTTATGTGGACATACCACTCGGCCACTCGGCCTTCGACCCCTTATGTCTTTACGGCGAAAGAGACTCTGCTGTCAACCTAAATATTCCCAAAACGAAGAAGCCTCTTCACTACCACTTGCGCCTCCAACTGCCCGCCCGACCCGCCGTCGCCTCGAAAGCAGCATCACCCAGATCTTCCAATCCGCATACCCTCTCCACCTCACACCCGCGCGAGCGGCAGCAACCGAACCCACCATCCTTGTATGATCTCGATTCAGCCCCCGTGCCCTACAACATCACCACAACCGTTCCAAACGGCTCGGACCACCTCCGCTTATCCCACGTCTCCTGCGCACACGCGGCCCCTCTTCCCGAACCCGTCATCCATGAAGGTGTTTCATGTCGTTGCGCGCGCGCGCAACGCAAGATCTGAAATCCTGGGGACGCGATTCGATCTTGGCCCCCGTTAGCTGCAGGAGCTATTAATAGCTCTCGGGTATCACTCAGACCCAACGGTCCTCCGACGCAATGCAGTATGAATATTTGTAGCTCTGAGGCAAGGGGAGCGAGGAGGGTGGGGCCGCGTGCGGAGGTGCGCGGGACGGGGAGGGGAGGGGAGGTGAGGTGAGGTGGAAGCTCGAGCGGTGGTGTCGGTTCGTCGCAGGACCGCATGCACAGGTCAAAGGCGAGTACTTTCCACCGTGTGACTGAGACGCGGGCAAAGGTCGTTTGGAAGTTGCGGATCGTTGCGGATTGCGCGGTCTGTGGACGTAAGGCTTAGCGGTGCTGAGGGTTCTGGAAGCGTGGAAGAATTCAACCTGTTGCACATGCCAAAGATGATTCTTTCCAGAGACAGATATCTGAGGATTACCGCTCAGCCACTGCCATGATATCTTCTATGATGTAGAGTATTCGGAGAGCAGTGGGGCGCTGGCCGGATGACTTCGTAGCGGGTTGATTGTAGGATGGAGTGAGCTTTCTTTCCGATGCGATGGTTGACGGTGTTGGGTCCTGCTCTTCCAAGGACAAGCAGACTCATGATTAGTTGAATGTGGTGCGGAAACCTAGTCATTCTCAGAGGCGCTTGAAGAGGCTCCGTCTTTCTCCATACAAGATCGGTAATGAGCCATCATTTTCCATCACTGACGCAGATGGAATCCAAAGCACGATCATGAATTCTCTCATATGTGCTCCATAGTTCTTATCCTGCTAGCTTGCGTAGAGCAATATAAGTTTTATCACCGCTGACTTGCCTATAACGCCTGTGTCTTTCGCAGGACTTCTCAAAGGCTGTCTCGACGAATAGGATGTGGGAGCCACCCCGAATGGGTGGAACCTGAGAATACTGCTTATGGAGGGGATTATTTTGGAAGGCGAGTCAGTTGATGTCGGTATGGAAGAGTTGTTCAGACCCCAATCGGCGCACCAGGGTTGTGTGTAGAAGAACATCACAACAATAGAGGGCATAAACATTCCAACTCTTCTACTACGCAGAACACAGCGGGTCAATAACAAAACAAAAGAAAATTGGGCCGCGCAAATGCTAGCGTGTCATAATATGCATGCATATTTGCTGTGAAAACGTCCACGACGCGCTGCTGTGTTGGCTTGTTTACCTGCATAATGCAACGCGGGGTCGCTGTACCAGCCAACCACAAAAGAAGGCTGAATTCCTGGACGCCCCCCGGCGGTGTGAAAGAATTCTCTTCGCGTGAAGACCGGACAGCTGGCTCATCATCATGCAAACATCAACCCACAGCTGAGTTATTTTGACCTCGTGCCGGTCCGCGACCTTCACTCGAGCTCGTGGTGATACCCCGGCTTCCGTCCCTCACCACCAAGGGTAAACATGTGACACGCAACCGCCAAGGGTAGAAGCAGGGAAAATGTAATACTTACTCCGCACTTGAGGCTCTGTAGGATAAGTACGTAGAGTGCCATTGGACGCTCGGCTGGAGGTGGCCCAAAGTCCCAGGAAAGGAGACATGACTGACGCCATCGTGAAGGAGATCCTCTTAGCTGAGTGCCTCATGCCACTGCTGCCTACTCATAAACCGGGCAACGGTCCAATAATGCAACGCTTATCTTTGTGCTTCTCGACTCGTATGGGTCGCGTTGGGAGGGGTAGTCTCGGTCGTCATCCGCATCCGCTGTGTCCCTCGCCCCTCACTTACTGTAATCATCCCCTTCCAGAACTGTTCTTTTTGCTTTTTCGACTTTCCGTGACGTATTTGAAACAGTGATCGCGCTTCGCGACTATTATTTTGCTTCGGAAGGTCGCTTAATCGACCGCCTGCAGTTGCACCGCATACCGTACGCTGCGGAGCTAGAATCTGCGGAGCGACGTCAGCACAGCTTGCTACGGCAACAGGCGGAAATACGAGCTGCAAAAGACCACGATCCTCTCGGGTTGCCTTCTGTAACTTGTGCGTTCTTTGTTTAGATCTTTAGCCGGCGGTACTAGCGTCAAGGCTACATGATAGCTGTGTAGCGTGGGCTGGGCAACCCAGTTCGGCAGGACAAGCGATGATGTCGATGGTGACTCTACTCTGCCTTTTGATCGCAACTAGCCTTTGCCGGGCTTCTTCCAGAAGTCATGCGGATACTCCTGCTTCTGCAATGCACCCGCTTCCCCAAAGTTAGCACAGCATCTCGGTAACACCACAGAACCGAGGGCGGATGCTTGCATAATGGGAGAGCACCTGCCGTCGCTGCTGATACGCCTGCCGTCGTGACCAGTAGATACAGAGAAGTTAATTAAGGCGGTAAAAAGAAAAGGCGAGGCGGTCGGAGACTAAGGACCCAAGCCGCCCAGGGTCGGGAAGTGTTCCGCGTGGGATAGTCGCTGACTCGATTTTCCGTAACCTGGGGCATGCAATAGACTTCTGTTACCTAAGGCGATGATTCTTAGGGAAGCTGCCGCCGCGTTTACCAATGCAAGAGATGCCAGTTTTCGTAAAGGCTGTTTCGGGTAGCCGGGCGGCCAAATGCTGGTTGGAGACCACTGTTGCTAACGGTCGGTTTCCGCGGGAAAAATGTAGGGCACGGCTAGCCCGCCACTGGACGGCATGAGCGACGACTGGTGCCGCTGCAGGAAAGGATGAGAACAACTTGATCATGGTTAAGATCGTCTGTTGAGCGCGTTCGGCGCAGGCGGCCCGCCGCGGACTGGACGGTGGCTTGTTGGGGAGGTCGGGAACTCAATCCAGCTAACTGCTGACAATGACCATCTTGCTGGAACGACTTCTGCTTCGAAAATTCTCACTGAATGAAGCCGGTGGTCGGAGGTAACTCGTCAGCCTTCTTCCTCCGCTGCTTGCTACCATGCCGACGGTTGGGGCGACTGCCGGGGCGGCTTCCGCCTTCTTAGATTAAGTTAGACCGCTGCATCCAAACATCGTGAAGGGTTCCCATTCGTCCTGGTTGCGCCAGTCATCTGACTTTCGTCTACAAATGAGGACTGTCGTAGCAGACGTACCAAGGCTGTGTGCATGAGGGCGGCCATCATGCATGAAGAGGATCTAGGCGTCCTCGAAGTGATAGTAAGATACGTGATATTCTCAATAGTACGTGTAGCAGAGGTCGGCCACATCGAGGGACGCAGAACTCGTGAACATGTATCCAGTGCACGGTTTGCTGGCTCCCACCCCGGTGCAGTTTCTTGAGTCCCTCGCTTTGGCCGTAGCCAGAGGTGAGATCTATTTCCATCCGAGTAGATGATCGGCTTGACGACACGACGGAGTGAAGCAGAAGACCTCAACACCCCGGAAATAGAAGATTGGTCATGCGCGCTACCACATGAACAACGCAAACCGTCCACGGTATCCACGCCGATGACTATGCGGGCCTTCAATCCGATGACTCTATCGGCCGAAAGGAAGCAGTGACGCCCGGAGTAGGTAGCTCAGGCGTATTATGATAATCCCAGCCGGCGGATGTCGTGAGCCGTAGTGAATGTCGCACGAATCCACGTAGTCGGCGAATGGAAAAGAATTTGTACTTTACTGGTATGATCCCGTCGAGCGTGGTGGAATAAGCAGAAAGCATTGGACAAGCAGAGCGTATGAAACAAAGGCTTGGGAAGTTCTAGACGGCTGATCTGGCCAGCGTCCCCATATTTTCTGCACCGGTGCACCACTATGCGGCAGGCCCGAATAGAGGATCCCTCCCGCAGATTAGTTGGCATGCGGAGAAGTGAGGCTAGTGCTCTAACGTGGCTGGCTTTCACGAGGCGCGAAGACCATCGGAGATGGCCGCGCTCGTTAAGTGGTGTACTGGAAAGGGATAAGTCAGGTACCTGAGTAGACCAGGGATGGCGGTGACGGGAGTTCCTCGCGTGTCCCTGATTGACAAGACATGTTTGCGCACGGAGTAAACGGGTCACTGATGCGCTGGCAGGCCTGCGTTGGAGCCGCAAGACAGGGGCCCGGGAAGGCAAGATCATGTGTGTTTCGCTGACGCCATCCCAGCAGTAGGGCTTGACGATCCCCAAGGGTACTGAGGATGGTTACGGATGTTTAATGTCATCCGATGGCAAGGCAGAATGCTCAGTCCGTGGTTTGGCGAAAGCGCGGATGCGGTGTTGTGCTGCACGGAGCTCAAAGAGAGAGGTCGGTTGATGGACACTCGCCACAGCTGTGAGCGTCATCCGGGGATGTTGACAGAGCGGGCGTTGTCGGAGAGCTGCGGCTGCTCTGTCGGGGCCGCATAGGGGCGGATGTTATGTGAGCAAGATCGCGGGGCACACGCATTGGCTGCGCGGGTTCACCGGTCGACGGCACTGGATTGGGGGCGTGGAGCGATGGCAGCCAACGCGAATTCCGGGGCAGCGCACGAGAGCAACAGGGCAGGGCAGGCGCGAGCCCGTGACCGTGGTGTGCAGCATGCATGGCCACCATTACTCACATTGCTGCTGCAAACACGTCCGCGCCGCTGTGTCGACCGACTGCCGGCTGCAGCACATGCGTGGGCGCGTGAAGAAGCTGCGCCGAGGCTGCATCGAGACAGCGAGCGGGCGGGAGGAGGGAGAGCGCTGGAGCGGTGCGTGGTGCGCGTCTGGGGCGCGTTGTCGCGGGAGGTGTGGGAGGCGCGCCGCCGCCACAGGCCAGGCACTCCATCTCCGGGCGAGCAGATGTGCAGGGTGAAACGCGATGCTTGCTTGGCCGTCGTCGGGCCAATGTGGGCGAGGGCGTGTGCGACTGCGAAGCTCTGCTGGTGGTGGTGGTGGTGGTGGTGGCTGCTGCTGCCTCGCCCGGATGCAGGCTGCGATGGGTGACTCGATTCCCGTCGAATGGTCAAATAATGGCGCCCCTGCCCGCTCGCTTTCTGGTTTTTCCCCTCGACCCTTTTTTCCACCCTGCGCTCCAGACCCTCCGCCTGTTCTGCCCCGCGTCCGTTCGGTGCTGGCGGATACCTTTGCGCGCTTTTCTCGGTCTCTCTTCTGGCGGTGCATTTTATTTGCCCTGGGTGCAGCAGCCCTACTGCCCAACCTGCTGTCCGAGCGGCCCAACGGCGCCCCTCGTGCTCCCGCTGCCGGGCTCAGGCCGTAAATTTATGCGGCGCCCCAAAAGTCTATCTGCCTCGCAACACCCCGCCTTCCCTTCCCTCTCTGCCTGCTGATCCCTCTCGCCATGCCATCGCGCGCATTGTTCGACTGCTGAACACCCTCCCCATACGAGCGTGCGCGCAAACCGCCTGCTGCGACGAGCGTTCGTCGCTGCGCTTGTTGTCGCTGGACCCGCCCTCGCTGATTCTCGCCGCTATCGATTACCCGAACCGAAATCCGCCGATCAGCCCTGCCTGACCTCCGCGACCCGCCCATCATGAAGCCGCTCCCCGCCGCCTGCGAGAGCGCTGATGAGTCTTCCGACAGCGGCCGACCCACCAAGCCCTCTCAGTCACGCTCGCGCTCCAATGTCGCCGTTAAGCGCTCGTCGCAGTCCTCGGACTTGGGCAGGACCAATGCCGGAGCCAGTGATTCAGGGTATTCGAGCCGCACCGCAGCCACCAAGAGCAGCGCTGATTCCGCCCAAAGCTCAAGCAATAGAAGAGGCTCACCCGTGAAGAATGACGCTCCACCTTCCGTCCCAGACGCTCCGACCCCTACAAAGCCGCGTGCCAAACAACCAGAGAGTGCCAGCAGGAAGAGCACCCAAGGCCGTGAGACCACCAGGTCTATTAAGACCTCAAAGGCACCCAAGTCGTCAAAGACCGCGAAGCCCCTGATCCGCCAATCCTCCTCTCGGGAAAAGTCTTCATCCACAAGCAGGCCACGTCGCGACAGCGGCGCTACGGAGTGCCAGGATCCCTACTGTGACCGGTGCCAAGAAAAAAGGCTGAGAGGAGGGCGACCACTGTCATTGAACACTGCCGTGGACCCCAATTACCCAGCCTACCCTCCTCAGTCACCACGCATGCCCTCCTCTCCAAGCAGACCTCCATACGGCCCGGAACACCCGTTTGTCCAGACCCAGGTTGCATCTTCCACAAGGCCAAGGTTCTATTCCCAGGGTAGACCAACCAGCTATCACGGCGGATCTGCCCTATCAGATCGTTATAGCTATGGCCAGCCCAACAATCCTTATGGTCCTCCCCATACAATGTACAATCCTCATTATGCTACTATGATGGGCAGTACCACTCCCACTGCGTACTACAGCCGAGTTCCTCCGTCACCTTTGAGTGGATCATTCGATAACCGTCCTCAATTGCCTAGTAGAGGAATAAGTGATGGGTATACGCCACGGCCACAACCACAGAATCTTCCCAATCCTCGTTATCCAACTGTTGCCACTGCGGTTATCCCAAGTCGACAGCCCTATGACGAAGAAGACTACTCGTCCGAGGAAGATGAGGATGGCTATTATCCATCTGATTCAGCAGCCCTTGCCCGGAGAGCAATGCCACCGCCGCCGGCCCCGGTTTCTACTGAGCGACCTCGGCGACCGAGCCTTAGGTCCCACACAACAACGGACGTTCCACGATCCCGTCCTGTTTCGATTGGCTTTGACAATCGTGACCGTCCTTACGAAGACGAGCCATCCGTCATGACGCGTTCACTTCAACTCCAGCCTTCTCGGCGCCCGTCGGTGACCGGTTCAAGGAGACTATACTACCCGTCATACTCGAAGGGAGATGACGTGCTCGTTGAGACCGCTCGGTCCGACCGCCGAAGGGAATCTGAGAGCGAAAAGCTCAGGCGCAACACCATCTACAACAAGAACGTGGTGCCTCGGCTTCGCCTTGATGATACACTCCTCAACCGTGAGGCAAGAGCTGATGACAAGAAGAAGAACAAGCTTGACAGCAAGATGAACATGGTTGAGGCCTATCTGAACACCACTGGAAACAGCTACGGAGCTGGCATCGACAGCCTCCCCACCAAGCCTTCTCGTGACCGTGCTCCCAGCAATGGTGCCCGTACCCGAACCAGCAGCAACTCACAACACAGCCACGATGACATTAGCCGTGTCAGCGACGGCTCTCGCAGTACTTCTACTCGCAAGACCGCAAAGGATGGCAACCTTACTGTGAGGGTCGATGGCGACGATGTGAAGATAGAAGGTGACATGGGTGGCAAGACTTTCAGAATTACAAACGGAGACGATGGCAACCAACAAATCACCATCATTGCTGACCCACGAGGAAGGGAGAACAAGTATTTGATGGAAGGCAGCCGCGTGACGACCAACACCAGCAGCAGCCGTTCCCGAAGCGATCGCGGGAATCCTAACAGGCCTCGTGCTGTTAGCCGTAGCCAATACGAGCGTGCACTGGAGATTCAGCAAGCTGAGCAGCGGAAAAAGCGAGAAAAGAGAGTATCGTACGTCGACGATGCAACGCGTATTTGGCCGCGATGAGAGCAGGAGTCTTGATCTTGATATGAAGGACATGTATTGGCATGATGGGTATTTCGGTTCTTCCTAACTTATGATGGCTTCGGGTTTGGATCTTGGTTGGCTATTTGATATCCCCTTTGCGCTGTTTGAGTTATTCCTTATTTTCCTGTTTTCACCTTTCTCTCCTTCACCTCAAAAGCCTTTTCTCATTGGGCGGTCCGACTTTCCACTGAAAGCTTGTCTCCAGACGTTGGTCATGCATGATGATAGCTGGGACTTATCAAAAAATTGGGTGGCAAAAAAGACAGTTCTTGCAAGAGGATCAAAAAGGGAAAAGTTGCTTTTATTTTCTATTTTCTGTCAGCGAAGGTAGCATAGGATGATGACGAGTCACGGCCGATGATGATCACGAAGAGATGAACGATCACGCTCACGAACGAGTACTCCAACCACGCTTTACGGGCCACACGATCGCACGAGCGGCGACCTTTCACCATAGCATCATTACCTCGACATGTTATTACCATATTCGTCGTTACAACGCCGTTCACCATGAAACTCTCCGGAACACCCGACCTAACCCCCCTCCCCCCAAACACTTTCGATTCGTGAGCTCTTTAGCGTTACATTTGCAAATTCCACTTAATTACTTCCGTAGCTTTCGCTTCTCCTCCACCCGCAGCATCTGTTCTCTTCCAGTGCGCTCCATAGATCGCATTGCATCAGAACTTGAATTGGGCGGATTTTGTTTAGCATTCTTGCCTGGAGGTCATTTTGAAAAACGAGCAATTGAGCGGCTTGGTGAATTGTTTTCTTTGCTACAATACAGGCTCTTCTCACGAAGCTCTTTATCAATCACGAATTTTCTACTTTAGTTCCTTTGGAAGGTCTTCAAAAGGTCTTTGTGTACGCGAGCGTTCACCCACACTCTCTTAGAGGGCGAGTCCTTGTGAGTACATTCGATGGACTTTTGGAGGTGGCCGATGTGAGGTGATTCTCTAGCATGAAGCAAGGGCGAGTACGAGGATGTCGGAAGTTTGTGACCACCTCAACGTATCAGCGATGGGAGAGGAGACTTGGCTGCCAGGATCAGGAGGCAGGACGCTTGTGCATGAGGGAGGTAAAATAACATATAGTTGCGAGATAGTTCGAATTGGATAACGGTATTAAGTAGCAAGATGAGCTAGTCATCGAACGTGACCTTTTTCCTTCTCTGGCTTCACTAGTCAACTTCCCAAGCGCACGGCCGATACGAGACATGCAAGGAGATTAAAAGTCACGCTGGAGTTCCGAGATAAGAACGTAGAGATAATGCAGTGAGATTTTGATCGGATACCCGGTCCGTTGAGAGTCATCTTGGGCCTCTCGGAAGCCCAATTGCGTGATTAGGCAGTAATGACCCCTCCTCAGCCTTGTTTATCCCGCTCAAACACCCCGCAGTCACGAGTGCAGCCTGATTACCATGGGGGCCATGCTTGAGAAATGATTTCATTGCCGAAATGCATAGTCAAAACAAACGTATGGAAAGCAGAAGCATGATACAGGGATGTGATGAAGCCACTCCAACTACCTTCTGAAAAAGATAAATGTCGCCAAATGAAGCCTCTAGGAGCAACGTAAAAATCGTGAGGCATGATGTCGAACGACTAGAAAACACCAGGATGGACTCATGCAAAGTTTCAGAAAGGCCCAAATATCGCGCCGTGATGCCCGAACGCCTGCAAGTCAGCCCACCCACACCCCACGCTGCCCTCTCTAAGAACTCCGGATGCGCCGAGTCGGGGGTATCTTTTGCTTTCGTAATCTTCAGGACGACAGCCTCTGCGAGACCTTCTCGATCAGCTCGTCGAGCGTGTTGAAGAGCGGGACCTTGGCGCGCTCGCAGACGATCTCGACGTTGCCCTTGCGGTAGAAGCCGTCCGGGCAGCACACGACCATCTTGCCGCTGGCGGAGAAGAGGCCCAGCTCGAGCAGGGAGATGGGGGCCTTGGTGTTGGGGTCGAAGTACATGGCGATGACGTCGCAGCGCTCCTGCATGTCGAGCTCCCACTCGACCTGCTCGCGGAAGCGCGGGTCCGAGGCGCTCTGCTTCCAGTCGTTGTTCCAGTCGGGACGGCGCGGGTTGAGGATGGTGATGGGCAGCGGCTCGAGCCGGTGGCACATGCGCGTCTGCCAGTCTTCGGCCGCGCCCATCTCAATGGAGCCGGCGAGGAAGACGGATTTTCCCTGGAGCTTGACCGGCTGTGGGGCCTTGAATTCAATTGCCTGAGGCTTGGTCGTGGAGTTGCTAGTGGTATTGGCCATTTTAATCGAGTTTGAAGGGACACAGTTTGCAGTTGTAAGGTTGGTGAGAGGTGAGAAGGCGGAGGCGAGCAAGGAATGGAGGGAATTGACTCTGGTTTGTGTAACGGGAATGTCAAATGATACAGGGTGCCTCTCGAAACTTATTGTTCTTCGGCAGAGGTTGCCTGGCGATGGCTTTTGAGGCACGACGGAGCCCTCGAGGCCACGAGGCAGAGTTGCGAGGCGGGGCTTCCGGCTCAGCCCCCTCAACCAGTTAGAATCTATCACGAGCGGTGAAGCCGAACTTGACGCCGCTCTTCCTCTAGGAACAGGCGCAGCAGCGAATGATGGCCAAGCCTCCATTGGTGCCAACACGAAAGCGCGCGCTATCCCGGTGCATCGCTACTATCTACGCCGCATGGTCCACAGAGGGGCTTTTTAGAGGGCCGCACTGCTGACTAGACTATGTTATATTGGGGCGTGCTGTTATGCCAGCTGTGGCCAAGCACAAGACGTGTGCCGCTATTCCGACTCAGACAATCCATGGATTATGCTCCAAGAAGATCTACTGACCGAGAAGGGCTGACTGCATTATTGATCCTGCTCCGAGGCCAATGGCGCGGCAGAGCCTCTTCAGCCCCTTCACCGCCACAAGAGGAGCCTGAGCAGGTGAGCGCTACGAGAGATGGTAGGAAAGCAACGAACAGATCGACAGGGTGATGAGCAGTGATGCGCGGGGAGAGAGCGCACAGAGTGGCTGGTGAGCTCCCCGGGCCCTGAGTCATTTGGGAAGAATTTTTTGGCTGGCGCGGGCATTCGATGACTGACTTGCGCGCCGACCCCACTTGCAATTCGTCTCTCTGCATGCAAACCCAACGCCATCTTTTGCGAAGGCAGTTGGACTCTAGTCTCCACGCCCGTTCTCTCCAGCCCGCTCGACCGCCGCGCCGAGCCCTTGCTCTGTTCGTTCCAAAGCTCCAGCTTCGCCCTTCGTCACCGCAGCAGCTGACCCGCAGCCGCCTGCCCTCACGCCGCTCAATCACCATGGCGCAGGCCCTCTCCCAAACCCCCGCCGTCGATGAGATCACTTCAACGCTGAAAAAGTTCGGCCTCAATGACCTCCCCAAGGCCCCGAACACCCACCCGGAGCTGAACCCCTTCGATATCTACCGCTCTCACATCTCCGAGCTGCTTGTCCAAGCTAGCGGCGTCGACCAAAAGATCATATACCCGACCATCCAATGGACTCAGTCACTCGACAAGGGCGATCTGACGCTGGCCGTCCCTGCTCTGAGGATCAAGGGCAGGAAGCCTGACGAGCTCGCCAAGGAGATTGCTGAGAAGGTATACATCCGTCGCTCCACTGGTCACGCCGCAATAATATGCTCATCTCGCCCCGCAGTTCCCCGAATCCCCTCTTGTCGACCCGCCCACCGTTGTCGGCCCCTTCCTGCAATTTTTCTTCAAGCCTGCGCCCCTTATCAATCTCGTCATCCCCTCCATCCTTAAGAGCCGCGACGTCTACGGCCTCAACCCCATCAATGGCCTGAAGGACCCCTCCGACCCCTCCAAGGGCCGCAAGAAGCTCGTGATCGATTTCTCCTCGCCCAACATTGCGAAGCCCTTCGGCTACGCTCATCTTCGCAGCACAATTATTGGTGGTTTCTTGGCGAAGCTGTACGAAGGCGCAGGTTGGGAGGTCGTGCGCTTGAATTACCTGGGTGACTGGGGCAGGCAATACGGTGTTCTGGCTGTTGGTTATAGCAAATATGGAGACGAGGCCAAGCTGAAGGCGGACCCCATCAAGCACCTGGTCGAGGTGTACCAGGCGATGACCAAGGTCCAGAAGGAGGAGGATGAGCAGATCAAGCAGAAGACGGATGCGATTGCAGAGCTGAAGAAGCAGGGCAAGGAGGACGAGGCCGCGAAGGCCCAGGCTGAGGTGGATGAGCTGGCCAAGAAGAGCGTCAGCCAGCAGGCTCGCGACTACTTCAAGCGCATGGAGAATGGTGACAAGGAGGCCATGGATTTCTGGAAGTGGTGCCGTGACGTTTCGATTCAGGCCCTTGACAAATCCTACGCCCGTCTGAACGTGCACTATGACATCTACTCCGGTGAGTCTCAGGTCAAGAACGAGAGCATGGATGCTGCGGTCAAGCAGCTGGAGGAGTCGGGCACCTCTGAGAACTCCGAGGGCGCTGTCATCGTCGACCTGACCAAGCACAACAAGAAGCTGGGCAAGGCCCTCGTCAAGAAGAAGGACGGTACCTCGCTCTACCTGACTCGTGATATTGGCGCTGCCTTTGAGCGTTACGACACCTACAACTTCGACAAGATGATCTACGTTGTCGCTGTTCAGCAGGACCTGCACCTGGCCCAACTCTTCAAGATCCTCGACTTGATGGGCCGCAAGGACATTGCCGAGAAGTGCGAGCACGTCAACTTCGGTATGGTCAACAAGATGTCTACTCGTCTGGGTACGGCCAAGGCGCTCGACGAGGTGCTGAACATCGTTGGCGAGAAGATGCACGAGGTCATGAAGGGCAACCAGGCCAAGTACGAGCAGGTCGAGGACCCGGAGAAGACTGCCGATATCCTGGGTATCTCCGCCGTCATGGTCCAGGACATGAAGGGCAAGCGTATCAACAACTACGATTTCGACCTGAACCGCATGACCTCCTTTGAGGGCGACACTGGCCCTTACCTCGAGTACGCCCACGCTCGTCTGTGCAGCATCGTCCGCAAGGCCGGCATCAAGGAGGAGGACCTCGTCAATGCGGACCTGTCGCTGCTCAAGGAGAAGCACGCCATCGACGTCCTCAGGCTGATTGCTCAATGGCCTGACGTCTTCAACGATACTCTCAAGAAGCAGGAGCCCGCCACTGTCCTCACCTACCTCTTCAAGATGACTCACTCCGTCAGCTCCTCGTATGACCACCTGCAGGTTGTCGGCTCCGAGGAGGCGGTCCAGAAGGCCCGTCTGGCCCTGTACGTCGCCGCCAGGCAGGTCCTGAGAAATGGTCTTGCCCTTCTGGGTATCACCCCTGTTGAACGCATGTAAGCGGTGTGCGGAATGGAATACCTACGTCTGCGCCGCATCGGCGCCTTGAAGAGGCAGTGCTGCTTGCGGTGAGGAGAAAGAGGATGTCCCAGTGGCGGGGAGAGTCGTGGCCGAGTCGCGGCACTGCTGGACGGGATGATGTACCCGCATGATTTGAAAAGAAAAGACACGAGAAAGGAACAGGCCAAGAGAAGATGGATGTACCATCGCATGGTGCCAAGTTATGAAGAAGAAAGAATTAAACACGCCGTAGCGGAGTAGACATTGGCGGCGTGAAATGAAAGCAATTGAAACATGACCTCCCATGCTCGATTGTTTCCCACAACTTCTGCAAGTCCTCTCACTATCCGTGTCCGTGTCCGATGCCGTCTACACTGGCATTTTGACGGAGCTCACGACGTCAGGATCTCAACCGGGGTTGATGTGCCCTGCACAGCCGCATCCCGGTTACGAAGGATGATGATGGTAAGCGTGTGATCTTACACGACTTCACCACAACTGACACGAACACGGACACGGACAATCATCAGGCACGCGAATATTTTTCGATAAAGATGAAAATCACCAGCAGATCTAATTTGTTCTAGACTCGGCTGGATGCCAGGCAGACGCTCGTGGTGGAGATGACGGGAGGGTTGCTCAGCCACCGCTTTTGCCCCACCGTGCCACCGTGCCACCACCTCCACCTCAATCCTCCGCATCGCTCTTTAAAGGGGCGTCGCTTTTGTTCAGCCTCATGACGACATTGAACGATGTGGAAGTGGGGCTCGGAGAATTTATCGAGTGCACTGCCACCGATGAGCTTGTATTGTGGGGTTCGTGGGTGGAGGGGGTGAGAGTGCCTTGCCGCCTGGATCCTGCGGAGGTTGAGGAGGGGTGTGCGCGGCGTTGCTGTTGGTGCTAGGTGTGTGCTGGATAGAGGGGGTCTATTGCAGCAGGCAGTTGGCGGCGTTAGAGGTGTTGCTTCATCCGGACGCAAGTGTGTTGTAGTTTCAGGCACGACTTTGCCCGGATGAATGCTTCGACCCCCCAAAGCACTTTGCCTTTAATCTGGCCTTTGGATGTCTGATATTTGGAATATACAACGTTGGTGCTGACAGTCAGCTGTGGTTTCCTTTCTGTAAGGTCACTGGCATTGAAGACATACAGCACTATCCGTTTCCTGACCGGTTCAGGTTCAAAGCATTGCAGCCTGCAGTGTGCAACGCATGCATGAGCATAGTGGGTCTGTGTGCATGGCACGCTATGATTACTGGGAGCTGATGTGATTGTGTATATGGATTCCATGTCCAAGAAAGCGGGAGGACTATTTTTGTGCGATGGCTTGAGCTCGGAGGGAAGGTGAAATGCTCAGGAACAGAAACTTTGATTCATAACTGCAGTTAAACTATATATCTCATACAACTCAAAGAAGCCGCTCAGCTATAGGATCCATTCATTCTGCATGACGTTCGTACATTCGTTGTAGCCTTCATTTGTTTTCTCGTTGGTAGCATTACTTCGTGCGGTCGGGAAGCCTGCAAAGCACGGCGTCAGTGCTCTGAAACTTGCATGCCTCCACAAAAGAGATGACAGAGAATGAATGTGCCTACCTACGCTTTCTCACCCTCCTTGGTCTCCTCGGGCTCGGACAGCTTGACCTCCAAGACGTCCTTGCCGATGCCGCTCTTCTCGATCAGATGGAGGGCAGCCTCGACGTTGTCGTCGGTCAGGACGGTGCTGCCGGGGAAGGTCTTGTGGTCGCGGCCGGCCATGGCCCAGCGCACCTTGATGCTCTCGACGTGCTGGGGGCCCTTCTTCTTCGCGTACTTGGCCATGAACTCCTGGCAGTTGGGCGAGGCCTCGGCGGTGGACTCGATTTGAGCAGACAAGTCCTTGAGGGAGGTGGAGGCGGAGATGAGCAGGAGCTCGTGGCGGGTGGAGCCGTCGATGTTGAAGATGATGGGGAAGGCCGACATGGTTGCGGTTTCGGGAGTGTTTTTGAGTGCAGGCGTTGGCTCTTTTCAGAAAGGTCGGTGGAAATGGAAGAAGATTAGGTCAATGCAAGATTTCGGACGCGGTCTGGCAGATTAAATTTTCAAGAGCAACGGCGGGTTAACAAGTTTTGGGCTGTACGACAGAGAGCAGACGGCCGTCGACGTCACTGCGCAGTGGGGTGGATCAACGGCCAGGGTGCGGGCAGGGTTGGGGCGAGAGGCTTCCCTGGCGATCCCTGCCGTCTCCGCGCGTCGCCTTGCCTGCTCGGCTGCTCTTCCGCCCCGTCTTTGCCATCAACACCACGCGCCTGCACGGCTTGTCCATCATCGCAGACCTGAGCATGCGAGACAGGAAACGAGCCTCGATGAGCATCAGAGCCTGGATCATGCCAACAAGACAGGCGCTAGTGGACGCAGCCCCCACAGTGGCCCAGGCACCAACGTGGCTGAGCTGCGTGACTCCTTCTAATCCATCTTGACTCAGCGTGTTTTAGTATACTATACATGCTCATCATCAAGCGACATCCAAATCACTTCCATCTACGTTCATTCAAACGACACCTGCCATCTCGAAAAATTTACTCACACGCACCGAAATTGTACCACAACTCAGCAAGCTTACCCTGCATGGCTTGTATTGACGGGACTACTCTTGAAGGAGGCGGTCAGCTACTTCGCATTTCAGTAGGCCTCTCCGCGCTCACTGCCCTGCCCATCCGGATCACACGCATTCGAGCCAAACGAAGGGGCAAAAGAGGACTCAAGGCGCAGCACCTCTCCGCTGTCCAATGGCTCGCCCTCGCGAGCAAGGCTACGACCATCGGGGCCGAACAACAAAGTCAAACCCTTGACTTTTTCCCACGAGCCGACATACTGGGCAAAATCGAGACTTCTCAGAAAGCCAATGTCATCGACATCGGCACATCCGGTAGCATTGGCCTGGTCTTCCAGGCCATTCTCCCTTTCATTCTGTTCTCCGGCCGCTCATCCACCAAACCTTTCTCCATGACCATTTACGGAGGAACGAACGTGTCTTTGTCGCCATCATATGACTACATTGACCAAGTCCTTCTACCAACCCTCTCACGCATCGGCTTACCGGGTATCAAAACAACGCTGCACCAAAGAGGTTGGATGCGAGGTGAAAAGGGCTCGGTCACATTCAAAATCACCCCTCATCCACGCGAGCAGAAACTCTCACCGTTCCGCCTCGAAGATCGAGGAGCAATCCAAAGCATCAGAGCAACCATTCTCGCTCCCTCAAACTGTCAAGGCCAGGCCGAACGCGGCCTCTCCGACGCTCTCCGCACAAGCTTCCCAGACCTGAGTGAAGCTGCTCTGAGCATCAACTTCGAGAAGAGCCCGGAGAAGTGCCTGTATCTCCTGCTTGTCGCCACTTGCAGCAACGACCATAAACTCGCCCGGGACTGGCTTTACAACGAGAAGGTCAAAGGTGTCACGGTGGCTGTGGATCGACTCATCAAAAGAGTCACGGCGGAGCTAGCGTCGGAAGTGCGTCATGGCGGGTGCGTTGACGAGTACATGCGGGATCAGCTGGTCGTTTTTCAGGGCCTCGCTGACGGTGAGAGCTTCATCGATGGAGGACGTGGCGAGAGGGGGAACAGGATCGAACCGAGCTTGCACGCGAAGACTGCGGAGTGGGTGGTGGAGAAGATCCTGGGGTCGCGCTTTGATGGGCAAGGCGGCTGCCAGGGGGTTGGCTTTGCGGCAGGGGAGCGATATGCGGAGAGGGAGCGCGTGTATGCGGGGAAGTGGCCCCGAAAGAGTGCAAGTCTAGGGTCGTTGAGAAACGAGGCGTCTCTGGAAGCACTACGTCCTGCTGCTCGCGGATATTCGTCTTCGAACAGTCAGTCGAGACGGAAAATGACGGTTCAACCGGGCGCGACGATACGGAAGTCGTTCATACTCCCACTAAGAAGCAAGGAATCTCTATGAAACACATCAGCCCGCAGCCGACACTTCCCTGTGCCCAGGAACTCAATGTCACTATACTTTGCGACAATGTGAAGCTCATTGATGAGTTTGACAAGAAGCGCCACCCGTCGGCCCGCACCCGAGAGGTAGCAGCAGCGTCATCCGCGCACGAACCAAGAGGCTCTGTGATAAAGCTTCCCTTGGTTTATCTGGCTTATCTCGACCGTTCCCTGCTCCTGTTGGCAGGGTAGCAGGCGAATGCAACCATCGGCATGATCAGCCCCCGCCGGCGATAAGCCGATACCCCATCTACGCCGCTTCTCCCTTCCTATTGGAGCAATCCGAGAAATGCCTGGTGTTTGCTGCATGGCTTTGCAGTGCAACGAACTGCCAATCACTTCCCATTCAAGCCACCATCTGTCTATCAACGCGCATGGCCCGCTTGATAGGGTACCTGGACGAACGGCCTGCCGCGTTAGTGTCCGTCGCGCGTATTTCTCCGGTGCCTTGTCCATCACTTCGCCTCAGTCTTCTCCAGCACGCAAACTGCGCCTTTTCTCCCATCATCTCCAAGCCAACCTGAGCTGCACAAGGCCTGTGTGGTAAGAGCAGCGACATGGCGGAAATCGAGAAGAAATCCCCAGACCCCGTGTCTGCCCCGGACTCCGACGTGGCAGAGGGTTCATTAGAGGCCGCAGTCGCAGACCAGCACATGCAGGATATTGGCGCTGAGCTGTATCTCGAAGTTCAGCAATACTCCAAGGAGGAGCTCGAGGCGGAGAGGAAGAAGGTGCTCAAGAAAATCGACCGCGTCATCTTACCAATTGTAAGTCTGAAAACTCCTCCCGGACAATTTATGATAGCGATCCTGACATACATCGTTCAGATCTGTATCACCTATACGCTTCAATTCCTGGACAAGTTGTCTTTGAACTATGCCTCTGCCTACTCGCTCAAGGACGATCTCGGTCTCGGAGGGTAAGTATTTTGATACATTATTCCTCTTCCACAATCCAGCACCGTATTCTGACACTTCGCCAGCCAACGCTACTCCTGGACCGCCGCAATCTTCAATTTCGGTTACCTTTTTTGGGCGATGCCTTCCAACCTCCTTATCCAGAAGTTCCCTGTTGCTAAGTACACCGGAGTCATGCTTATCATTTGGGCCATCATCCTCGTATGCCACGTCGCAGCGAAGAACTACGCAGGCATCATGATTCTCCGCTTCGTCCTGGGCATGTTTGAAGCAGGTATCTCGCCGGCCATCATGAACATCACTTCCATGTTCTATACCCGTAGCGAACAACCATTCCGGATGTGCCTGTTCCTTGCTTTCAATGGCATGGCTACCATGGTCGGCGCCTTGCTCGGATATGGGCTGGGTCATGCTAAGAACCACTCACTCAAGGCGTGGCAGCTGATTTTCCTCGTCATTGGTGTCATGAACTTTGCTTGGGGGATCATTTTCGTAAGTCTTCTACCGCCTGAACTCCCGAAGCAACGGTTCTGACTTTCGCAGCTCTGGCTCATGCCCGACTCCCCCAGCCAGGCCAAGTTCCTGACACACAAGGAGAAAGTCGTCGCCATCCACCGCATCGCCGAGAACATGATCGGCGTCAAGAACAAGCACTTCAACGTGCGCCAAGCGCTCGAGGCCACCTACGATATCAAAGTCTGGTGCCTCGTCCTCATGGGCATGGCCTGCGGCATCATCAACGGCGGCGTCTCCAACTTCGCCTCCTCGCTCATCAAGGGGTTCGGCTTCTCGGGCATCTACGCGACCCTCCTGCAGCTGCCCACCGGCGCCATCGAGTTCGTCGTCGTCCCGCTGTGCGGCGTCGCCGCCGGCTACTGGCGCGACATCCGCTGCTGGCTGCTCATGCTCATCTGCCTGCCGCCGCTGGGCGGCCTGATCGGCATCCGCTTGACGAGTCTGGATCACCGCTGGTCGCTGGTTGGGTGCACGTGGCTGCAGTACATCATCGGCGCGCCCGTCATCCTCGCGTGGAACCTCATGACGTCCAATATCGCCGGCCATAGCAAGCGCACTGCCACCAATGGCCTGTGGTTCATCTGGTACGCTGCAGGCAACATCATCGGCGCGCAGATCTTCTTCGCTCGCGAGGCGCCGCGGTATGAGTCTGCTATTATTGCGCTGTGCATCTGTTACGCGGCTATCTTTGTTCTTGGGTTCGTCATGCGGCAGTCCATGTGGTGGGAGAACAGGCGGAGAGACAAGGCGATGGGCGTGGGTGAGAGGACGGTGAATGGTGCGGACGAGCAGGGCATGGCGGAGGGGTTCAAGGATATGACGGATATGCAGAACAAGCATTTCAGGTATTGTCTGTAAGAGGGTTGGTTACCGGTACCGGGGATTGGTTGAGTGAAAAAAGTGCTAGGAAGTCATGGGATTCCGGAAGGGTGTAATCAAACATGAATTTTCCAACGATTCGACCTGCGTCCTCGTCCAGCTTTTTCATCTCCATCTTCTGCGTAGGAACTGTGGCTTCATTTGGAGAAGCGCAATCTCTCGCCATGGACGGCACGTTTATACAGTCCAAGCAAAGTCGCATTGATGCTAACTAAAAAGGCACGGTTGCGCTGATGCCACTCTACTCCATCCGTGACGGGAGATCGATCGAGGACTTCACCTCGAGAGTCCATGATTTCTTCGACCTCACCCAAGAGCGGTGCGTTGAGATGCTCAGAGAATTGGGGTACGACAGCGGATCTCAGTCAGTCAAGGTTGATAGTCTTGAGCGGATAGGTAGGTTCAAAGGTATAAGCCGGGGTGAAGAAGTACTCAGAGTCACAGAGTAAAAAAAAAAAAAGCGAAGAGAAAAATGGCAAAACTGAACACCCGAGCTCCAGGGTGCCAGGAAAAGACTCTAATAGGAACCGTCTTTATATTGTCTCCCCCGACAACGACTCGAACTCGAACTTGCGTCCTAATACCGCAAGCCCTGCCTCTTCTTTTCAGGAACTTTTAGGTGACGTAACTCCCATTGGTTACGGGCGTTTTAAACCGACCATAGGCTATGAGAACGAGCGCTGAAGGCATATAGTAAGGTGCTTCGACTGTTCAGTTTATACACACAAGGCCTTCCTGATGGGTAATCGAACCTTCCTGAACTGCAAGCAGTGTCTTGCAATCACATGCGCAGGCATAATTGTTCATGGGCCACCACGCCACGCGAGTGAAAGGCCTCCACATAAATCAACCCCCACAGCACCTCCATCCAATTTTCCGCAGCTTCTTCGACTCACCTTCTCGCGGAGAGGCTCTGCTCAGAATGTTGGCGAAACGCAAGTACAGCGATTACGCTCTGTCGTCCGTCATGGATGGTATGTTCTTACAACCCTTGCAAGGCCACTTGATCCTCACTCTCACTCGTCCAACCCTCACCACCGTCTGGACTCGACTGACGAATTAACGCCTTCAGACATGGACCCGTCCGATTCAGACACGGACCCGTCCGACTCAGACATGGAGCATTCCGACACGGACATGGACGATTTAGAACTTCGCAACCACAGGTACTTCTCGTTCGCCGATATGCATGGAAAGAACGTCAAGAATGACTGCACCTTCATCAACAATCTAAACGCGCCCTATGTGCACGTCAAACTCGAGGCTACGAATGATGGTGAGGTCCCTGCGCGCCGCTGCCTCGAGCTCCCGCGCAAGAGCGCTCACCCGAAGAAGAGTCGCGTCCGCCACCGGAGCACCAACCTCACCAGGACCGCCAGCGCCACGGGCAATGGCCTCACCACCCACCGCGTCACGAACAAGCGCGTCCGGTTCGACGCCGACATGGGCCGCCGCAGCACAAACACCCGCACCAGGAGCGTCACCGTCATGAGCGACGGCAGCACGAGGACCAACAACACAAAGACCCCCACCAGGAGCAAGTCCGACCCCCGCAAGATCGAAGAAGCCCTCGGCCGCAACATTGTGGAGTAAGCACCACGCTTTCCGTGCTTCGCCCGGAATTCTGCTTACACGTGCTAGGGACAACAACAATGCTGCACGCATTGCGAATTCCTACATCTCCCGCGAGGCTCTCGAGAGTGCCGAGGACAAGGAGTTGGCTCCGCTGAGGTCCGTTCGCGACTACCATCGCATCCGTGGCTTTCCCAAGACCGTACAGGCAGTCGATGGGCTCTCCGAGGCCCAGATCCTCAGGATTCTCCATGAACTGGGTCAACGCAGGGATGGTGACGATTACTACTACCTGTGGGAACGGGTCAAGGACGCTATTGGCATGGACGCAATCCTTTGAGAGTACCCGGTCTCCATTTACCGGGTCCAGCATACCCAGACAGCACCCTAGACAGGCTTCACGAAGCATGATAGCATCCCCGAAGAGATAATCTTAACTTTTATTTCTTCTGAACCCCCAAGTCCGTGCGCCATGTCTGAACAAGTAGATACAACCCCAAGTGAAACCCGCCAGCTATGAACAACCTCCCTTCGTTCCCACCAATGAAAATTCGTTTCCATTTCCCCCGCTCCAACGTCGTTTTTTATCCACGCACCAATCATCATCCCTCATTCTCCATATGCTCATCAAAGCAAGCCCCAACCAAATACATCCAACTACCCTCCCTTCCCGCACCCGCAGAAGACTCGCCCAACTACGACGCAGTACCAGCAAGTTGGAAGTCCCAAGACCAACGTTTGCTCTTCTCCTTCTTCATTCTCTTCTTCAGATCCTTCTCCTTCCTCTCCCGCACCTTCGCAGCATCATCTTCGTGTTTCCACTGCGTCCATTTACGCTCCACCATGTCGCTGAACGCAATCCCACTCAAACTGTATTTGTTCTGTTAACACGTCACTGCGTCCCTAGAAATAAATTCGAAGCAAAGGGAGTACTTACAACTCTACCGTCATCATCACCCGTATACACCGTCTGCGCCATGGGCAAGATGCAATTAATAGCAGCAGGGTAGTTCCCGCCGTCCTCGCGGTTCGGATCGACGTGATTGAGGCGCTTGATGAGCTCGAGAATCCACTCGCCGGTGCCGGGCTCGAGCGTCTTGTGCCAGACGTTGACGACGCCGCGGCGGTGGCCGGTCAGGATGAGGTCCTTCTCGAGCCACTCGTTGCCGACGCCTTCGTAGAAGGCGCACGAGTAGACCGTGTCGTCTGGGTCGATGGTGTCGCACACGTCCTGGTCGAGCAGCAGACGGCCGTTCAGCGTGTACAGCATCAGCCGTGAGCCCGTGCAGAGCATGATATGCCCGTTGACGTTGTTGATGCGCGCGCAGCTGATCTGCGCTCCGCGCTTCCCGATCTTGCGGACGAACTCGGAGCGGTTGAGGTCCCAGAGGAAGACTTCGCCGCTGGACTCCGCCGATAGGAATGTGCTGAAGGCGCGGGAAGTTGCCAGAACAGTGACGGGATTGCGATGTCCGAAAAAGGAGACCTTCGGGACAAGGTCGACGGCCTTGGAGTGCAGAACGACATTCCATACTGCCACGGTGCAGTCGGTGCCCGCGGTGATGAGCGTTTTACCGTCGACGAACGTAGCACATGAGATCTGGCCCTGGTGCAGGTGCTCCCACAGACCAATGAGCTTCTTGTTGTCGGTTGAGTAGAAGCGTACGCTACCATCGGTGAACCCCCACTCCATGTAACGATCGTAGCTGGGAGGGATGTTGATCCTGAATGCTGCAGAGCAGAGGATCCGCTCTTGCTTCGGGTGATACGTCAAGCTTGCCACCGACTCATGCGCATCGAGAAGTGTGAAAGGAAGGCGCGTCAGAGATTCCGCCGCGCTATCCAGCCGCTTGGGCCTCTGAGGGTCACCGCGGGGAGGATGCGGCTTCTGGAAGACCTGATGAGGAGTTTGGCCAAAATTGTGGATGATGCCGATAGTTGCCAGGCGCTCTACAGGATCGTCGATGTTGTCCAGATCCTTGGCGCCATGGTAGGAGAGGTAGTGGAACACATTGGTGGCTTCCACTGCAGCTTCACCTTGCTGCTTGTACCCGAACACTAGGTCAATCCATTTCTGGAGATTCTTGGTGACATAAGGGCTCTCCAGGGCTTCTCTGTGTTTAGAAATAAAGATTTCTGGATCACCCTTAGCCCATGGCGGAAGCACGACATCGTTGATCTTCTCGCCCGTCACTTGCTTCGCACCGAAGTTGTAACCATTCATGTTCTTGAGGAACTCGGGTAGATAGAAGAATTCCGGAATAAGTTCACGAACATCTGTCATGTTGTCCCGAGAGGCGGACTTCCAAGCCTTCTCAATGGAATCAAACAAACGATCTGCATGGTCGAAGCTGCCACCTTGAAGAAGGAGGTACGACTGTACAAATGGCTGCAGGCGGATAAGGTAGGAAGTGACAATCATAGCCGAGGAGTAATGGGTACCATAGTGGAAAACAGGGTTGGTTCCATCGCTCATCTCGGCAAATGTCTGGTAGCGTTCCTTGAATTCGGCCTCTCTCTGTATTGTCTGAGCACCCATTGGCTTGGACAGGTCTCTGAAGGTTTTCGGGTCATTGAGATCCAGCTCCTCGCTGGTATAATCAGCAAGAACCCATGGAAAGACGGGGTACTGCGTCAAATCATTGAAAGTCCTTCCCGCCATGGTATTGACGAGCATCAGGTAATGAAAATTCGAAATTTCGCCCTTCAACCATTTCTTCGTTGCGGGGTTCTGCGCCATGGGGTTGAAAGCGTTAACCCACTTCGAGGCCATCGACGGCGGGGCCTCTTCCGGGGTGCGTAGGGACTCCAACCGCCAAGCGTCCTCCGATTGCAGCGCAGAAGGACTTGTGACTTGAGGCGCCCTAGACAAAAGCTTGGAGTGAAGCTCGTCACGTAGCTTGGGCCTGATTGCTGTGAGAAGGTAACTCCGTCCGTCCGTGAAGAAGATCTCAATGGCAACATCGCGGAACAAGAAGCGCCTCTTGGAAATACTGATCACTTCTGGCCACTTCCAATGACGCGTGGTCTGCTCGCCATCGACCATTTGAGGTTTCCTCTCTGTAGCTTTCTTCCCAGAGATCATTTGAACGTAGGTATCCCGCTCTTCAGGAGGTGCCTGCCACACGCGGATGATCTCACCATCCGACCTTTGGAAGAAGTTGTCCAAGAGGTACAAAGAGTCTTTCCCCAGAATGAGCAAGCCCTCACAGGCCTCTAAACCAACAATTCGGGATACGTTGAAGACATGCTGGACCTGGTCGCCTGACTGGAGTGACCGCATGACTTTGCGATTCTTATCCTCGAACCCATCTTCTCCCTCATTCGGATCGGCGACGAATTCAAAGTCATCCTCTACATTTGAGTTGACAGAGGACTGACTGACGGACCGGTCTCTTCCATTTTGGCCATTACCCCCTGGGTGAGCACTGTTGGGGGTGGCGCTTGCAGCGTCTGGAGTTGCTATCTGAGGTATGTTCGTCATGAGACTGAGCTTCGTCTTGGGTACACCCTCAGAATCTCTCCGCTTGGGCTGATAGTCATCCTTGCGGGCGATGGTTTTGTCGGGTAGGATCCGCAGTCTCATTCTGTTCCTTCCCTCGGTCTCGTCGAGCTGCCATTTCGTGACCTCTTCAGATTCGAACAATGCGCAGGGCTCACGCAGTGATCGATCCAGATTCTCCAAAGCAGATGCCAAGAAGGTCAAGTTGTCTTGTTGATCCTGTTGTGCCCGTTGATGCTTCAAACGCTCTGCAGCGAAGATGTTGGCTCGCCAATGCGTTGTTGACACTTCATGACGGTGCCAACTGTTATCGGCAGCTGCCTCCTCAGACTGCCATTGCTTCAAGCGCTCCCGTCTCTTGCTTACTCTATTCTTCGCACTTTCTTCCGTCTTGCGATTCTCATCAGTGACGAATTCCTCCCAGGACTTGGACATTGCACCAAAGAACAAGTTGTCCAGGTCGCTGCGACGATCATCGACCCAAGCCAAAAATGCTTCATTGTCGAGTTCAGTAAGCTTCATGAACTCACTGAAGAGTTTCCGGTCATTGCTAGACGTCGTCTGGCTCAGCATCTGAGAGGTTTCTGCAGGTTTTTGAACGAGCATAAGCCTCCAGAAATCCGCGGCAGCAGCTCTCACACGGGTATCTCCTGATACCAATTTCGTGTATAGAAGATAGCATAGCAACCTGAGATAGTTGCCCTCCAAATTCTCTGGGTGCAAGATGATGGTCTGCCAATAAGCCATTTTGTGAAGGAAAGCCACGGCTTCAGTTTCACTTTCCGGCTCATCCAGCTCAGACAATCGAAGCAACGCAACACGGAAGAAGACGGTACGGACTGTGGAAATGGCTTGGGTGCAGAGACGCACTCCTTTCAGCTGAGCAACATCCGGGCGATGCAGATAGTCCAAAACGGTCCCGATGAAATCGAGAAGCGCTTCGGCTCCGTTCATGAACCAACCTTCGAAGACGGCCTCAGCCATGTGGAGCGTGTATCGGGCGAGGTTAGTTAAGACCCTTGGTTCGGAGAGGAGATCCTGGCGTAGTTGCAGCTCATTGGCGATGCTCTGCATGGTATGTAAAAGCACATAGGACTCGAAATAGGCTTGGTGCTCCTGAAAGCCTGGTGGGACTTTGAGGAAGAGCCCAAATCCGGTGAAGTCCTTCTTGTGCAGCAACTGATCTAGGAACACACCAACGACGAGCTCTAGTAATGCTTGAACTACTGCGTTGCCAACCTTCAGGTCCACAGGGCCCGATTTCTTCGGCGATAAGACGGTGTGAAGCCGTGCTGAAGCAGCAGGATACTTGGCCTTGTCGGAACTTATCAATATGAAGGAGTTACCTCTCCTCAGTGGTGTAGCCTTGGCAGCAGACGGACTGCGCGGTGCTTCGATTGGGGTGGTACGAACAATCGAAGGCTGTGAGTCTCCGACACCTACATGAGGATTGATGAGGACGTCTTGACCTTCGAACGTCAAAGCAGATCCTCGAGAATGAAGTTCAGTCTCCGCAGAGACGCTGTCAGAGGTGACTATGACCGGATAGAGCACGAATAGCAGGTCTTGAACGTAGTTCGAGGCGATCGCAAATTCTCGGAAATGAGACGATTTCATATGGACATCAGCAAGGAACTGAATGATCGTGTGCAGTATTGTCGCATAGTCCACAAGCGTCTGTCTCGAGGAGGGCGGCTGCTGCGGTTCTGCTGCTTTATGTTAGACCGGCTTCACTACACGAAAGGAAGGATGTATACCTCTTGATGCGAGCTCACTTTCCAATGACATGGATCGCTTCCTTCCAGTTGGCTTGGGAGGCGGAGTGGCGGACGTGTTGGCACTAGTCCCATTCTCCCCTTGACTCGTAGCTGGCCTGTCGAGTGCTTCCTGTTGTTTCACGACTACCCGAAGGCCAGTCTCCAACATTGCTGTCATGGCTGGGAATATGTCTGGATAGGCAATTGTGATCTGGCCATTTGAAGAGAAAGCGTCCATCAGGTTATAAAGATCGAAGTCTCGCTCGAAATTGATCTTGCCGACGTCGGCGCCGAAGAGAATGGCAAAGCAGATGGTCCAAACAGGTGGTGTGTTCCACCAGGCTTTCAACCTGTGCTTCAGGTTGGTAAACCCGCCATCCCTGGTGAACTTTTTGACGAAGTGTGGACCCTGTATGACCAAAAGACGAGCCAAAATTTGCATCGTTGGGACGATCACTCGAGCATCATTCTCGGCGAGAAGATAAACCAGCCACTGGCCTAAATCAGCCATCTCATCCGATAGATCGAAGCAACGCCCTACCTTGTTGGTGACAGTCTTCGCAAATCTTCGAATTTCTGTCGCGCTTGCATCATCGCACAAGAAAGCTGCGTATGCCTCCAAGACTCTAACGCCCAATTCCTTCTTAGACAGCTTCTCTGATTCGATTTGGATGCTTGGCGTCATGGGTCTAGTGGAAGGAGTTGAATGAGGCAATAAAGGTTGCGTCGGTGCTCTCTTCAATTGTTTGGCACTACTGCTGGAGCGAAGCCGGCCATTCACCTGCGTCCTGCTCTCCTGCAGCGCAAAGGTGATGAAAAGTGCAAGTGATCTAAGTATATCCGATGATACGCTGCATTTAAGAAGAGCTTTGAATGCATTTAGAAAATGGGGGAAAACTTCCTGGGTGAAGGACTCTCCTTTGAGTGCGTCGAGGAGTCTTTTTATGATGCCTAATAATTCATTAGTTGCATTCTTGAGGCAGCCTGTGTGGCATGAGCACTTACGCATTCGAGTGAGACGTTTAGCATTGAACACATGATACTTGCTGTCTTTAGCAAAACACTCAAACTGACGGTAATACAGCTTCTGGGTGTCGGCCGGGCATTTCCGCCAGATGTCAAAGTCGATCAATAGAGCGCGGTAGGCAAGGGGGTTGATGATCTTGGACTCCTGAGGCTTGTTTTCTTCAAATCCAACAAATCGAAGGATGAGTTGTAGTAGCTCGTGAGACAAGGTCTCATGGTCCGGATCGTCAAGCTGCCCGGTTGTTGATGAGCCAGATACGGAACCTAAACCAAGCTTGTCACGGAGTTGAGCAGCCAGAACAGCAAATCCGTGTTCTCTTTCCATGGCCTCGCTGTTTCTCCAGTTCTCATGCACCGATTCGAACATGATCTGAACAGCTGTCATCAGAGCATTCCTTGTTTTTGCCAATTGAACCAATTTCAATCCAATAGCTGCGGTTCCTCCAACCCTCCAGCTTGCGTCATCCAGTGCCTGGGGCACAACAACGACCGGTTCGCCAGCAAGAACAGCAACACCATTAACCTGGCAAAGAGCGTCATTGATGGATGGCACTGCGGCATTGATGGCGATGCGATGACCCGACAAACGTGTGTAATAACGAAGATTCTTTGCGGCGGCCTTTGACAATGACTTGACCAGTTGAGACTCATCAATGTGGTTACGATCATCATCGTCCATAACGGCGGTTGGGAAGATGCTCAGAAGGATACGACTCTCGGGCAGTATTGCACCAGCTTTGTGACGCATGGCAGAGAGAATCTCCGAACGCTCTTCTTTTGCGGGGTGGAGCAGCTCATTGTAGAGATTCAAGTCCGCGGACGCATGGTAAGTTAAAAAGGAACCTAGGCAATCCTGAAAATTTCCGTTGTATCTTGGTCCAAGTTTGTGATACACCGCGACCAACTCATCGGACAATGCTTCTGAGAACAGGTGGAATGAGGCAAGTGAAAGTTTCGTAGCAACAACATTCCTTCCGAGACGCGGAGAAATGCTGTGAGGTGTGCCAAGAAAAGCTTCGATCGGAGAGTATGCCCGTTGGTTCGTAGCAAACGCTGTGAAACTCTCAGTGCTGCTGCTGAAGCTCGGTGAATTCGAAGGAAAGTTGCATTTCACTTGCTCGGCGAATTCTCCGTTGATGAACAAGTTGGCACGACTTAAACCAGCAACCTTGGGTCTACGGTGAACGATGGCGATGTGATACCAGACACCTTCTTTGAAGACTGCTGATTTGAAGCGAACACTTGGCCTGGAGGAGGTCGTGGATGTCTGGAGAATGAGGTAATGAGACCCCTTCTCCAGATACACTAACACAAAACAGGTCTGCGTGGCGTCATAAGCCCCGAATATTGTGGTATGGAAGTTGTCGTCATACTTGTCCACGCGAAGCCAGGCACTGATTGTGTATCCGCCGTTTGTCGAAGTGGGAGGAAATGTTCGACCGAGGTCTCGAAGCTCAATAGACGTATAGCCATGGAGGGACATGTCCAGCTGGATGAAAGGAGGCTGCCTCGATGATTTGATGGCTGACAAGAGAAAGCTAGCAGCCTTCTCAGACTGGGCTGCAAGACGGTACAGGTACCTTGAATCTTCCAACTCATTGATGCCATAAGATATCAGATCTTCAGTGAGTTTGTGCAGTAGCAAGTGCTCTGAGGACGTCTCGTTCGCCTCAAACATCAATGGCAAGAGTGTCCTCAAAATGCCAGTTCCATGTGCTGCAAGCTTGTTATGTGCGGACATGGCAATGATCCTCTCCAGAACCAACAGAACTGAGGTCGACAACATTGGTGACCTTGAGCCAGCGGTCCCGTCTTGGAAGAGCATCAACCATGCATTGATGATTACTGGGAGAATCTCTGGATTTTGAAGAACTTCATTCCCACTGAAGAAGCCACCCAAATGCTTCCGAAGGATGCCAATTTTAGGATCCTGAAGCTTCTCAGCCACTCCTTGAGCATCTGCAGGTAGGGCCAGTTTCGTCTCATCGGTCACAGGCTTCTGGTCTCCGTTCGCGGTGTCCGGCGAGAGACTTCGTATGTAACGGAAAATCCGCGTCATGTTCTCCTCAGCCAGAGCAAACGCCACCAGGCAGCCGAAAAGTTGCTCCTGCCCCGCATCGTCAAAAGTGTCTTTATCCTGAAAGCCACCGCCAAGCCCGGTGCTTATGAGTGCCTGTTCAATCGCTCTCCAACCGTCTCCCTCCACCTTCTTCAGGAAGAACCTGCGGTTACCTGGGTGGTCGTTCAGAGCCTCCGAAAGCACGGTCAGGACAGCCTTGAGGAGCTCAAAGAATTCAGTCTGCTCATCTTTTGAGAGTTGTGAGGGGTTGTAGAAGCCCGAGACGGAACGAAGTGTATCAATCAGGGCCGTGAAGCCCTTGGCCTGGCGAAAGGCATCCTTGAGCTGGCGGAAATCGGGCGAGTCTATGAGCAGCTGGCGTATCCGGCGAAGGTAATCGCATTGTGCTTGTATGGTATCGGCGGTGGAGGAAGTAGAGCTCTGCGGAAGAGCAGCGATAAGGTTATCAACGAGGGTGTACAGCTCCTTGAGCGTCGGGCTGTTCGCGCGAGAGGTCACGGAGGTCGCCCTAGAGGTGCGGCGGGCAGGTTCGTCCATGATGATAGCGCCTCCGGCTCAGCGCGGTCTAGGGTCGGAGAGAAAGGCGGGAGTGGTATTCGGCGGGCATCTCACCCCGGCAGAGTGATCGCCGGCGGATGTCTCGAGTCGGCGAAAATGTCGCAGGACGGGATCGTCATCTGAGGGTGCGGCCGGGCATGGAGGTCTTCGCAGCAGGCGTCGAGCGCGGTGCTTGGGGGCGTGGAGCAACGGTGCCTGTCGCGGGTGATACGGCGCCGGGGTGGACGAGGGCGGGGCGTAGCGGCGTTGGAGGAGCGGGCGGCCTGAGCAGCGTGGGCTTGAGCTGTGGCAGAACACCCTCAGAACTGGCCGTCAGCCCGCCGGTGCAGTGATGGAGGTCAGGTGTGGGCTGCACGCGGGTGCCCGGAAAACGAACGTAGCTAAGGTAGGTACGGGAGCTCGCGTGTCGTTCCCCAGCTCGCGTTGTCCACACGCAGCTGCACCACGACTACCTGAGACAGCTCGCCAGAGCGATGCGCGCGCAGAGTACTGAGCCACAGGCTAGCAAGCCATGACGCTGCACCTCCGCCTCAGGGACTCTCGGCGCGTAGCAGCCCTAGGCCCGGTGCTGCCGCCTGCCATGGCAACAGCACGCCGGCGCGGTGCTCGCAACTGCCGTCTAAGTGCCAAATGCACCGCTGCACGCTGCACGCGACTGCTAGCGGACTGGAACTTACACTTCCCAAAAAGGCCGCAGTTCGCATAGCTTTCGCCGCCGCTCCAACAAGCAGCGTACCTGGATTGCAGCCTTGACTCCGGAGCCGTCACGCGTGACTAGTCGGTTGTGCGCTAAGCCCGACTCGTGCTAGACCCTGTACCAGCCTCCGTCCCCAGCTCCTCTTCGTCATCCGCCGCTCGCCCATTGATAAGAGCTCCAGCTCCAGCTCCCTCGGCTTCCACCTCCCATCCACCCTCATCCTCCCTATCCTCCCTCTCCCATCGCTTTATCTACCTGTGTACTTTCGCTCTCTTTTTCTTTGACAGAATCCGGGCGACCTCTGCAACCATGAAGGCTGCCGCCTGCTTATCGCTGCTGCCCGTGCTGGCGTCAGCTTCCCCGGTCTTCAACACCGGCTCCATCCACAACGACGCTGCACCCGTCATCTCCTCGGTCAACGCCGTGGAGGTTCCTAACTCCTACATCATCAAGCTCAAGAGCCACGTCAAGCACGAGGATGCGAGCGCTCACCACTCTTGGGTCCAGGAGATCCACACCTCGAATCAGAACGAGAGGACCGAGCTGCGCAAGCGCTCGCAGTTCCCTATCGTCGACGAGGTCTTCGAAGGTCTGAAGCACACCTACAACGTCGCCGGCGGCTTCTTGGGCTACTCCGGCCACTTCGATGAGGATGTCATCGAGCAGATCCGTAGACACCCTGATGTAAGTCCTCTGTAACACGCGACCGTCCGACACCGGACGAGAACCGAACTAGCCCATCATACCATCACCACCTACTCCACTGCTATTTTCAGCTCGTCGAGCGGCAGTTGCATCATTAAAACACCCCTTACATCTCCACGTGACTCGCTTTGTTATGTCTCATCACGCCATACTGACGAGCTCGGTTTCCAGGTCGAATATGTCGAGAGGGACTCCGAGGTCCACACCATGAAGGATGACTACGAGGTTGAGAAGAACGCCCCCTGGGGTCTTGCCCGTATCTCCCACCGCGAGAGCCTGAGCTTCGGTACTTTCAGCAAATACTTGTATACTGCCGAGGGTGGCGAGGGTGTTGATGTCTATGTCATCGACACAGGCACCAACACTGAGCACGTCGACTTCGAGGGTCGCGCTCACTGGGGCAAGACTATCCCTCAGGGTGACGTTGATGAGGATGGCAACGGCCACGGTACCCACTGCTCTGGCACTGTTGCCGGCAAGAAATACGGTGTTGCCAAGAAGGCCAACGTCTACGCTGTCAAGGTCCTCCGCTCCAACGGCTCCGGCACTATGTCGGATGTCGTCAAGGGCGTCGAGTACGCTGCTGAGCAGCACTCCGCCCAGGTAGCCGCTGCTAAGGCTGGCAAGGGCAAGAAGGGTTTCAAGGGTTCCGCTGCCAACATGAGTTTGGGTGGTGGCAAGTCCACCACTCTTGATCTTGCTGTTAACGCTGCCGTCGATGCTGGTATCCACTTTGCCGTCGCTGCCGGTAACGACAACGCCGACTCCTGCAGGTACTCTCCTGCTGGTGCCGAGAAGGCCGTCACCGTCGGTGCCTCTACTCTCGCTGATGAGCGTGCCTACTTCTCCAACTACGGCAAGTGCAACGATATCTTCGCCCCTGGTCTCAACATTCTCTCCACCTGGATCGGCAGCAAGTACGCTACCAACAAGATCTCGGGTACCTCCATGGCCTCTCCCCACATTGCCGGTCTCTTGGCCTACTTCCTCTCTCTCCAGCCCGCCTCTGACTCGGCCTACTCTGTTGCGGACATCACTCCAGCCAAGCTCAAGAAGCAGCTTATCTCGGTCGCTACTGAGGGTGCTCTGACTGATGTCCCCAGCGACACCACCAATGTAAGTTATATACTCTTTCCCTCGTCTGACCGGGATGCTAACGGCACGTGTAGGTCCTCGCCTGGAACGGTGGTGGCAAGTCCAACTACAGCGAGATCGTTGCCGACGGTGGCTACAAGGTTGCCAGCAAGTCTATTGACATCTCTCTTCCCTCGATGGAGGATGTTGAGGAGGAGGTCGAGACTGTTGGCCGCAAGATCTCCACCGGCTCTGAGAAGCTTGAGTCGAAGATTGAGAAGCTCGCCGAGAAGTTCGAGGACTTCGTCGCTGACGAGCTGGAGGAGTTCTTCGAAGAGTTCAAGCACCACCGTGCTGCCCAGCGCGCCTCTATGTAAATTGTAGGGGGAGATTCCGCTTGAGGATTATCATATGGACAGGATTAGTGCGTCAAGAGCACCGAACAGACATATTCGGGACTCGGTTATGGAGCAGACATGTTTTCATCTAGGATCATTGGGAGAGGTTCTCAGGGATAAGGTTATGGGTTATGGCATTCTACGGCATAGATTGGGAAGCCCGGCTATCTGTGCTCTCTAGTTCGCAATGCAAGCTTGAAATTCACTTCGTGCAACTTTCAGGTGGCGATCGGTGGCGTTCGAGCTACTCAACGGTTTGTCTCATGCACATAATGGTGGGAGGCAAATACGTGCTTCTTGGCCTGATAAGAACTGCCGCAACACCAATCAACACAGCTGCGGGGACGCTGTCGTGTGCCCATGAAGGTGCATCTCACGGAGAGGTAGCATGGGAGCTCCCTGACAGCTTGGACCCTTATCGGCATGCAGATCATCGCTCTTGGCCACTCGGATGTCCTTGTTGGACAATCTCTCTCACGTGCCCGCCGATCTCACCGGCCGAAAATGCCGCCAAAAGAGGTCATATGTGCATCACCCTGCAAGGCACATGGCACGCACTGCTCTCCGCTTACTACGGTATCACAACCGCATTGATTTTTGCGCATGTTCTGGAGTTGCGAAGAGGAGCGGTCTGAGGTGAGAATAAGGTTCTTCTCGGCGGCTGCAAACTTTCACTTGCAGCCATGACTTCACGCATCAACGCCACTGCGCGCGACAGCCGGTGGGGCCGCTCGGGCGCGGATCTCATCAACTCGTCTATCATTTGCTAGAATTCAAGCCCGTAAAGGACGTCTTGTCAAGGGTTTGATCAGCTCATAGCACCAGTGATATGTTCCAGACAACGTTCCAAGGGTGCCGGGAGCGGAGTAACTCAATGACTTCAGAAATCAGCCACTTGAATCTAATCCGAGGAGTGCTGACTCTTGAAGCAACACTACGGCCTGAGTAAATGGTCATCGCAGGACCTTTGGCGACCAGCATGTCGTGGTCTGGAAAGTCAATTTACCTTCTCTTCTGTTTCCATTGCCAGATTTGGGGATGTTATCGTGTGCCGGGGACCATGGGAGTCTGCCTTTTCGCGAGCTTCGCGAAGCATGCAACGTTATCCAGGCTATCGAGAATGGTAGGTCCGCCTCCGTTTGTCTATTTGTCGTACCTTCTCTTTCCGATCCTGAGCGAGATCTCAGAAGCCAAGCTTCCGCCCGATCGGGTTGGTACGTACCTACCACGGCCATGCAGGGCTCTTCTTGCCTGCATGGCAACATTCCCTTGCCGTCTCTTTCTTGTCAACCACCAATCTTCTTCTCTTTCGCTCATCTTCCTCTCCACATGATACCACTGCTTGTACCCCACCGTTGGATCCACATACTTCATTTGATCCGGGCATCTTGGATATCGTTGGCACACTCGATACAGCTGCGCCAAGCAGCCTTCCGTCAGCCCTCACTTGCAGATGCTCGCGCGTGCCTCCAGCGACGCCGGCACACGGCTACGTCATGCTAAGTCGACATCTTCGGTTCATTCACGAGGGAAGGCTGTCATAGCTGAACCCTCTGACCCATTTATCATCCGAGATCATGCGACAGCCGCTGCTGTACAAGCTTTCGAGCGGGCTTACCCATTTGACCACACTAAATCCCGAGCTGAGCGAAGCCTGGAATTGTCAAGATGCAGGAGCACTGCCAGCAGGGCGTCACAGGGCTCGCACTTTCCACCACGCGGATCCAGCCTTCGACAGGCTGGAGAGGACAGTGCAATCAGGCACCGAAAGTCCACGCAGTCTCATAGATTCAGCATTGACAAGCAGCAAAGCAATTCGCCTAACGTTGGAGCGGCACTGGCTGCCACTCCTCAGCATCATCTACGCAATCATGTACCTGCGTCTTCGATCGCCTCTGCTCCTCTGCTTCCCAAAGACACTGCTCCGATCTCATCGCCAACAGATACACCATGCGCGCTCGACTCGAAGAAGGTTCGCAAGTCACGCTCAATGTATAATTCATGGGGCCTTGGTTTTGGCAGCTCTCGTGAGACTCGTCAAGACGCGGCCGCGGACGCAAGATTCTTTCCAGGCCAAAGACTTAAGGAAAACGGGGCGTTGCCGATTCGCGATAACGAACCCAAAGACCATACTGTCTCGCAACGCACCTCAGAGGCGTCATCTGCAGAAAACATTGCCGCGGCTCGAGATAAGGTATTGCAGAGTTTTCAGAAGAACAAATTGAGGGCACGGCCTTCCTTCACTTTTACTCCTTTCAAAAAGCGTCCAGTAGAGCCACAACAGCAAACACCAAATGCAGCTCACGAGCACAGTCCCTCTCCACACGGAACTCCACCCCTCGGTATTCCAGCACCCACAATCACTCCGGCTAGGCTTGAAGAAAAGAGGTCTTTTTCGGGATCTTTGAAGTCCAGGTTCAAGAAAGTCTTTCGCAAGACTTCGAAGCCAACAATTTCGTTGCCAGTTCAGCAAGTCGATGCGTCCCGCGCCTACTTTGGCGATCCTGGTAGTACAACCCCTTGCGAAACTTCTCCGTACTCCGCTACAGCTACACCGGCTGAATATTTCGCCTCGAGTGATGTGCCGAGACCATCCTCCCGCCAACGCATCTCATCAGATGTCTCAAACCACTCACGGAAGTCCTTCGATGATCATGATGTTTCTGATATCAGTAAATCACGGGTGACTAGCTGGACAAACTCTTCAGTGACAAACAGTCTCAACTCTCGTGATCCAAGAAGGCTCTCCATGATCCCGGAATTCGAGCCAGCCTCAGAAAAGAAGCGGAACACGTCCATCCTCGGCCGCAGCCCATTCAGAAAGCCACTTCATTTGTCTCCTCACGGCATCACCAGGGGGCCTGACGGCTTCGACGTATTCTCGGCGTTGAAGAGCAGGCTCGAGAAAGCGGGATTAGACAGCAATCTTGATCCGGACCTGCCAAATACAGAGACACAGCCACTTCACGACAAGACGGAACGGGCCATGCTCCCTTCCCAAACGCGCAACAGCTCCAACACTTCAAAACTCAGCCGTGCGACGAAGGCCACCATACGCACTGTCACGCCAGAAATCTTTGGAAGATCTCGACCCAAGGATCTAGCAGGTGAGGGCCATCGTGAGTTCGAAGACGAGGAGGATTCGGGGCGCAATTCCCCCGACGAGGATGGTAGTGGCCTCATACTCCCTCGCATCCGTCTTCAGCGTGCCGTAAAAGCTACTATTCCCACTCCGGAACAAATTTCAACCCGGAAGAAGAGGTCAGAAAATCGTTGGCAAGCTCAACTTGGGCAGGGCCATTCTCCAGTCTTCTCAAAAAATATCAAGAAGGCAATGGCGGGCGACAATCCGTATGAATTGAAACCTTTTGATCGATCCTCCAACCCATACGAAAGTATTGGGATCTCACCCCGCACATCAAGCCGTAAGCCACAAGAGCCTGTCGATATGCTCAGCCCAAATTGGCCATCTAGGGCAGATATCATGTCTCCCAGCGTTTACTCAAGAGACTCAAGCGGCGAATCCCCTGTAAGAAAGGAAAGTGACGGATCCAATTGCCCTCCCGGCACTGTTGTCATTGTTTCTAGCCACTCGGCCAAGAGCTACACATTGGGATCGTCACCGAAGAAGGATACTGGCTCGGGTTCCGTCCGCAGCAGCAAAGATTGGAAGACATGGTTGTCGAAAGAGATGTCGGAGCTCAATATGGGACAAGATTGTGACATGAGCATGACCGAGGAGTGGTTGCTGAAGCCTACTGGCCACCAACGAGAACATGCGGAAATTGTCGGTGTGGGTGATGACGATGATGAGGTTGTCATCTTCAAATCACGACCAGCTTCAGGAAGCTTCCCAAACAGGCCTGAACGGCTCACCTTGATTGATCCTCCGATCGGAACTACTGGAGAGTCTACCGAGATAATGGCTGAAGAGAGGAAGCCCGGAAGTGATGCATCGACACCGCCCGATGAAGGGCCAGTCATCAGCAAAGGGAGGGAAGCCAGTGTTCCAGACGAGAACGGGCCCAAGAGCAAGGCCAGCAGCGGAGCACATGATAAAGACGAAAACGAGTATGCCAGGCCGAGCAGAGATGGCAGTAACAGCGCCCATGAATCAAGCCATGATGCCAACAGAGCACCAAGGTCAACTCCAGCCACATGTCCAGGCCCGGAGGAGAAGATACCGGCCAGCACGCTCACAGACCGATCTGTCCATCACGCTCGCTCCTGCCAGTCTATCCATCGCTCTGCCGACCGGAGCCACTCCAGCCTAGCTCAATACACCACCTCGGCCGAGGATCCAGATATGCCGCAGCTCGCTGCTACACTCGTCCGCCCTTCTCCTTCCGCCTACACGGCCCCCGTTGCCAACCCGCCCTTTCGCTTCCGCCCCGCAGATCCCTCCTTCACTGCCACCGCCAGGGTGTCGCCCTTCTCCCGCCCCCGCTCCGCCTTCGATCTCCGCAACCAATACAGTAGCGCTGGTCTCCGCTCCGCCGCCGCGGCCATCCCTCCTCCAAGCCGCAGCGCGGCGGCATCAACTCCGACCGCTACGAGGCCAACGCTCCTCCCTCCCCCTCCCCACCACTCGCATCACCTCCGCCGCAAGCCGGTCGCCGTGGGTGTCCGCCGCGGCCGCCTGACGCCCAGCCCGACGCCCGCGCCCAGCTTCGACGAAGAGGGAGAGACGATGCACATGATCATGCAAGGGCCGTATGGCCGCAGCACCACCCCGGAATCGTCGTCCTCGACGCCGCCGTGGGTCCCTCCTCCGCCTCCGCAATCAGAAGCAGCGAGGTCCACGTTGGCGAGTGCCAGACATCACTGGAACATAGTGGGCCAGCACCCCTTGCTCGCGACCAGACAGAGCACGCCTGCATTAAGGGTGACGTCGCGGCCGGGGTCGGCAAGGTTGGGCGTGAGTGGTGGAGGAGTAGGGATGATGAGGCAGCAGCAGGGGGCGAAAGAGAATGCGGTGCCGGTGTTGGCGAGCACCACCCCGAACAACAACAAGAATTATGGGGAGGTGGCAGATATGCAGCAAGGGTCTGCGGAAAGGGAGAGCGGGACGCCGAGTCCTGGACAGCTGTTGGCTGAGAAGTGGTTGTACGCCAGGCAGCAGAGAGGTGGTGGCGGTGTGATGGAGAGTGCTGCGGGTGAGAACGTGGGAAGTGGCAGTCCGGCGTTCTTGTGAGTGGTGGACGTTGGTGGATTAGGTCTCTGACGGTTTTTTTTTTTCTGTTTGGAGTGAGTGGGGTAGGTTTTTTCTTTCTTTTCACTTTTCATTGGGCTCACTACGTTTGGAAGAATGGAGCTGGCTTCTATTGGATCAGAGGAGGCGTTTGGAGTTACCGTTCTTGGGGAGCGGTTCTTGTCTTGTCTTCATTTCCTTTGCGAGACTTTTCCGTCTCGGTCGTCTCTTTTGAGTTTCGGATATGCTTGACCGCGAGCATGGCTTACGCTAGCATGTTGGTTGGATTACCTTCCCGATCCCCTTTTTTCTGGTTTTCTTTTCGAGTTGTTGGCAAGTAGCATACTTTCCGCGAGATATACTTAGATACCTTCGGACCGACGAGCAAAAGAATAATAGGCCAGTATTCTTTTTACCTGCCGCACCCCTTCCTTTGCATCGTCCCGGCCCGACAAGAACAGCCAGTAGAAAAGCAACCATCAGTCAGGCTTCACCACAAACCCAACAACTTCGAACGTCTGAAGGCGCCACAGGCAGAAAGGCATGCCGGACGGATTGGGACACCATTGGGAAGCATGGACGCCCTTCACCGCTCTCCCAAACGAACCCTCGCCATCTCGGAATTCCTATATCGGCCCAAGCGGGCAAGCACGCATGTCCATCACCCGCAATTATGTCATCCGCTGATCCGTACTTCCCCAATCATCCCACTCTTTCCCTTCCCCAACGGCTGGCCCCGATCGGCTACCGGCCGAGCCGGGAATACCTCCGGAAGATACCCGGTTTGCTCTTGCTTTTTGCTTATTCCTGAAAATGAATGGGTGCGCAAGGGTGACGACTGTACAACCGACATTCAGGGTAGAGAAGCGAGAGGCAAGAGGAGAGGGCGAAAACCTGGAAGATGCGGGACAGGGGTGGGTCTCTTCCTCCTCGCCAGCAAGAAAGCGGCGCAGCAGGAGAGTGGTGGGAGCAGCAGCAGAAACAGCAGCCGACGTCCGCCGCAGCAAGAAGCCAACGAGGACGGATGCGGGATACCCGTAGCCGGCGGGGGGCATGTCGGTTGTGTGGTTACCATGGTCTCTGGCGCTGTCGCTCGTCGAGGCAATGTGCTCTGTAATGACTACGTATGTCTGAATGTTTCCAGCGGGCGTTCAACACACGCATCCAGCCTTCTGCAGTACGATTGAACGTCGCCGTGACTGGCTGAACATTGAACCCTCTTGTACGACAACCAGCGAACGCAACCCACACACAAGCAGCAAACGCCGGTAGCACAGTCGGCCGGCTGGCTCCGCGCCAATGGCGCGAGGACACAAGATTGTCTCTTGTTTTCTCCCCCTTCGTCCCAACGACGACAGCTCTCTCTTACCGAACGCGTCTGCACCTGCAGCTGATCGGTGAGATTTCCTGCCTCCCCCACGCCAGGCAGATCTCGCGCGGAAAGCGGGAAGAGTGCTGAGTGGTCAGCAAGGTGCATGACTGTGGTCCCAGCCGTGGGGATGAGGTTCATCAGACCAATAGCAAGAAGCAAAGTGGAGCGAGCAGGACTGAATACCGGGCACAGCAAGAGGGGGAATGCGTCGGGTAAAGGAAAACATGGGATTTCTGGACTGTTGGGTCCCGCTTGCTTGCTTGCTTGCTTGCTTGTTTGCTGCTGCTGCAAGCCACGCTTCCGCAAAATGCAAAATGCGTGCATGGTTAACTGGCAGGCGACGGGGGCGCGGCACGGCGACGCTCGGTAAGACCCACTTATTCACCAAGACTTCGTCGCTGCTGTTTTTTCTTTCTTGCCTGACGAAGTTTATTGCTGACTGTCTCGCGCGACTTTCGGGCCACATGAATGACAAAGTGAAGGAATGAGAGGGGAGCGAAGGAAGCAAGCAGCCCTAACGGGCCGAAAAGTCGTAACTCTCTTCCTGTGAGCGGCCCGTCGGGTGCCGTGCTTGCGGTGACGACTTGGAAAAATGTGCTCAGGCCACCCGCTGTCTGCTAGGTACCTTATCCGTTCGTCCATGAAAACACACCGTGCCTCGTAGCGGAAGCAACCGCTCCACTTATCTTCGCGAGATCAACGGTTCGCATCGATTGCTCATTCGTCCCTGATCCGGCCTTCGGGAAAAGAATGGGATCTGGGGCCTCGCTTGACTTGCCGTGGTGAGTGGCAGATTCCTTTTTTCTGGGGGGAGCCGGATCTGCTCGGGTGGTAGCGGCTCTGCTCTGCTGGGCCAACGGAGTGACGGCTTTTCTTTGTTTACATGGTTAGCGTTACGAAGCGAGTCGACGTCCGGTTATGCTTCAAATTTCCCCCTGGTCTTGTACTTAGCAAGAGGATGGGGAGAAAGGAGCAGCAGGCGTGGCTGCCGATATGCTTGCTCCACTTCTGTAATATGGTGCTCATGTCCGCAATGCACACTAGCGAGCACGCCGGCAGACGGTAGCGTACGTAACTTCATTATTGCAGCCGAGTCGTGCGGCAATCAATGTAGTCGAGACCGGAATGCCGCTCTCGCACTGACACAACCTATGACGACAATTATCCCGCAGAAGGGAGCAGGGACGGGTTGCGCGGCGGAGCGGAAATAACCTTGTTGGAAGAGCGTGCAGATAGGGAGGCGAAAGGGCGGAGCGCGGAGGGACGAGCACAGGAAGAAAAAGGGTCTGAGACCCTTCAGGGTCCGGCTCTCTGCTGCAGGTACGAGCTTCCCGCTTCTCCTTTGACGGCGATCGGAGAGGGAGAGAGTCGCGGCAGCGGGGCGAGGCGAGACGAGGTGACGCTTGCTGTTAAGGTGCCCAGCGCGCAGGACGGTATCTACGCTGCACTGGACCTGAGCAGAGCATGTCTAGACGCGGTCCTGAATCATCGGAATCGAGAGGAGATGGTGGTGATGCGCGTCCGGGTGGGAGTTTTGGGGCTAGTGAGCTGCTTAGTTGGATAACGGTTATTGAGAACTAAGCAGGTGCCCGCTCAACGGCTATATGCGGGTGCCCGAAAGGGAGCAGGGCTGGAGCGACGAATGACGGTTGCGGAACTCGTCCCACCCAGCACGCATGAGGTTGGTGTGCGCGAGCTTGGCTTCCGGCAGGGCTCGAGCAGGCGGAGAGGACTGGGTTTCGTGAGCGGTGCTAGGAGCAAAGAGTAACGGCCAGCCGGTTGGGCAGGGGTCCGGCCGCGTCCATGCACGAACACCTGTGGGAAAAGCGGTGGCCTGATTTGCGGCAAGGCGGTGACGCCGGGGCTTGATCGAGCAAGGCTGACTAGCGAGCGAGGTGCAAGAGCCCAGTCGGCAAGGAAAGACCAGCAGCGGCGAGAGATCTGCCATGCCCAAGACCCAAGTGACACGGCTGGGTAAAGGGGAAGACGAGCGAGCGACAGTGGGTGAGGAGGTGCGGTCCCGATACGGCGGGAGCCCAGCACCGGTCTGAACAGGGGAGCGAGGCAAGAAGCATCGCGATTCGCGCCGTCCCCCAAAAAAAGACAGCATGGCAAAGATCGCGACTCAGTGGCCGTCGACCCAAATCCTGAGACTTTCTCCTGGGTTCCTGACCCGCAGGCCGGCACGCATACGCCATTTCTGCAATATGAGTAGTGAAACTGTTTCAGATCCGCGGGGCCTCAGAGCCCAATTGTCCCGATAATCTCTTGACTTGACTCTCGTACGGTCACTATTACGATGATGTCAACTGTATCAGGTCAGGCAACGCGTCGGGCGTCCACGCTCGAGCTGGGACATCCCAAGCAACCTCCCAAGCGAGGCAAGTCTCGTCAACATGCGGCGGGATTGGAATCATGTTACTAGAATTAATGATGGATAGCATACGTACGACGCACGCATACAGGATAAAGGCCGAAAATAGCGCTAGCCTGCTCGCAAAGCACACACAATAACGCATCCTCAAAGTCCACAACTCGCAGGCTATGCAAACGGGAGCCAGAAGTCGCGTTGATCAAGACCAGCCGGTCAGGGCACCAGAAGATCTCCGAGAGAGCCAGGTCGCAAATGGCAAGACAACGACGTCGCAAGGGCAGGCGGAAGCTATATACAGAAGAGGCCAGAAAGAAGTCGTTGCACAGGTGGTGAGCGGATGGTCGCAGGCATTGGTTTGTTTTTTCGCTGCTTTATAAGACTACGGAGTGTTCCAGCGTCTTTCCCACCAGGAAAGAATAAGGCCTTGGAGTTGGATGTGTGTAACACACATGGACAGGAAAGCATCGCTTTCCAGAGCACGGCAACGCAATCCATGCGAATGCCAGACTACAATCCATGGAGTTGGTGGTGTTCCTCCTAGCGGAATAAGAGCAAGCAGCAGAACTGGATATCGCCGAAAGCTTTGGTGGAGCGTGAGAGAAGCAAACGAGCAACAGCCGGAAACGGTGATATGTCCTGGACAGAAGCAAGGTGTTCCTCCCTCACCAGACGCCGGACGCTAGTAATCGCCATATGAACGGTATGACTAGATAAAAGGAAAGGAAAAGAACGCAGATGCACCTAAATGAAAAAGCATTAAGTCATGTAGTAGCCATCACTCCATCCCTGTGCGCGCCATGCGGTAAAAGATGTGGTCCACGGAACCTAAAACGGTACGAACGAGACAGGAGGGCAAACAATCCAGGTGGCTGACCAGGTCTAATTCCGGTTTCTTAACGGCTTCCAAGGAGATTGAACCGAGAAGGGACGGGCAACTGCGACGGTGCAAGCACCGTGGAACTTTTGATGCCTCTCCAACCGGGCTCGGCGAGAGGCGTCCAGAATGATGGCCAGTTTCCAGGATAGCAAGCAAGACGGATGTGGATTATTCTTCAGGGCGAATCCGTGGAACAACCCTAGACCAGGCAAAGGGCCGGCAAAAGGAAGGCAGGACTCTACAAAGCCACAGGGTATGGTAAAAGAAACATCATTTTAGACAAGCAGAACATGACTGCAGGCTACTGCCGACGACGACGATCGTTAGCTTGGGGAGGAGGCTGCGTTGCTGCTACAAGAGGGTGGCGTTAGTACGGTCTCTCGGCGCGCCCAATCCATCCAGCGGAGAATGTCATGCAAGTTCAAACTTACCACTTCTGCTGTCGGCATAGTAGTACTGTTGGGTCGTACTACAGGGAAACTTAGCCAAGTCCAAAACATCCGTGGGAATGTGTTCTTCCATGAAATACCTTGGTTGAGGCGGGGCGTACACGCGTTCTGGCGGCGCCGAGGTTGATGGAGGGTAGCCATATCTAGGCGAGTCCTGATGACTTGAGTAGTGCGGCTCGGGTTCCCGGCCGGACGGCTGGCTGTAGGATCCATAGGACGGGGCTGTCCTCACTTGGCCTTGTCCATATCCAGGGGCGGGCACATAGTGGGCTCCTTGCTGGGGATATCCTGTCTGGGGCTGGGTATAGGTGTAGTCTCCTCCTCCTCCATAGGCACTTTGGGCGGGTGCCCGGTATCCTGACGGCGGGTGGTCCGCATAAACCTGGGCAGCAGAAGGCGGCGCGTAAGACTGCTCCGGAGCGGGCGTACTGGGTCCATAGTACTGCCTAGACTGGTGCGTCCTAGAATCTTGATAGGCAACTGCAGCTTTGTCAGGAGGCTTGGCCATCATTTTCGAATCTCTCGCGAGTGGGCTACCTCGTCCCTGTTGGACTTCAGCACGCCACCGCTGAGAGTCCAACTTCAAGTCCTGCACCATTTGCTGTGGGACGTGTCAGCATTAGCGAGCCTAGGCAATGAGGGGCAGAGCGCGACAGCAGCGGTACTCACCGATGTCAGGGTACGATAAGCAGTGATCCAATATCCTTCAACGCCCTGCAAGACTGGGTTAGCATTAGATGAAAATGCGACGCTGTGCGATGACTGACCTCGAACTCTCCAGTGCCGATGCCCGGCTTGACGAGAGCGTCCGGGCCCAGATAGCGCTGGATGTCAGCGGTGATGACCTCGCGAGCGATGCCCTCACCGGGCTGAAACCACTGGCGGGTGGGTGTTGAACGCGACATGGTCGATGGCATTTGCTGTGGGATGGCGGTGGTGGTGGTGAGAGTGCAAAAGAGGGAAAAATTCGCACTGATGTCAGCGTCTTGAGGGAAGACGAGTGCGACGGCAAGGCAGGCGGCCTGGGCTGGCGGCAAGGCAGCGGCCGGCGGAGTCTTATCCTAACCAAAAACACAAGGCTGGCTCCGGCGATCACCTCGGGGTCGAGGCGAAGTGGTGTGCAGGGCGGGGGTCCCTCCAAAGAAAACCAAAGTCAAACACGCAGGAAGCGGGCGAGGAAGAGGCAGGACTCGCGGTGCGGGGCTGAGGAGTGGGCAGGTAATATCGTCGCGGGCAGTCGGTGAGCGGCGCGTGGCGGCGGCAGGGCTCGCGGCGGACAGGCCAGCTGGGTTTGCGCTGAGCTTTTGCGGCTCTGAGCGGGCCTGCAACGGCTGCAATTGGACAAGGAGCGAGACGGCGGCGGCTCCTCGCAGTAGCAGCACACTCTGGCGGGCGGATGACAGCGCAGGCTGGTGCCCAAAGCTCAGTGTGTTGTTTACAGCGGATGGGAGGCTGGTGAGAGCGGGAAATGGGAGAAGTGAGACGCCCTGCGCGGCCGCCGGCATGCCTTTTGCTTTATCTTGCGCGGTGGTTGCGCCCTGCGATGGATCATGGATGCTCGCTGGGCCCATCCACATGAGGGTCGAGTGGACCTGGGCGGGTGCGCGTTGGGCAGCGAGGCGTGCCAGGGCCCAACGCGACCGCAAACACTGACGCCAGCGGCCTGCACGCTCGTCGCTAGCCCGCCCCCGACGTCTAGAATTCGCGCGTCAAGCTGCCGCCCGCGGCCTGAGCGAGCGCCTGTGGCGGTGAGCGCGACCAAGGAAGGACGAAGCACCTTCCGCCCCGACGAGCGCGCCCGGCCAGGCCTGAGCGCGCGCCCAGCGGCCTGCATCGGGCGGTCGGCCTTGGGTTTGGGCACGGCTGCAGAGAGCACTACCGGCGCAAGCGGCCGGGTTTCCATGCTGTGCTGGCCGCTGCCAAATTAGTCGCCCGAGCCCAAGTCCGTCCGTGGAGCGCACCTAGCAAGGCACACAAGGCACGTGTCCGGGGTGCAGAACCAGCTTGACCTCATTCTCACGCCTCGCCGTCCAGTGCGCCGTCGCTGTGTGCGACGACCTGGGGTGAGCCGGCGCACCCGGCGTCATGGACGTCTGAGGACCCAGGAGTACAAGGCTGCCCGTGGACGCCTGCCCGACGTCACAAACTGACTAACGTCCGCGTGGGATGCCTCCTTCAATAACCATGATCCGATGACAGTACATACGCCCGTTCCCAGCTGCTTGGGCTGCCTATTGCTGTAACCCTACATTGCGCTTACCCAGCTTGCCGGAAAAGCCGCCGTGCGCGCTTGATATCATCGTCCGGGTTGCTCCCACAACCGCCCGAAGCAAAACATCCAAAGCCGCCACCAGCGCCAGAGAAAGCCGAAACTGCCACCAGCTGTCCCAATATGCTCTCTTCCCCGTGCTCTCGCGGCAATCACAGCTTGGCTGGCTTGCCGCGCGCCTTCACCACCCTGAAACCCCATCGTGGGAAATGAATGTGCACTTCGCTGCCGCCGGCCGCCGTCCCACTCGCCAGCACGACCTCGTCCGGCGTCAACTTGACCAGCCTACCCCGGTCTCGATGGGTGAAGCCGCTGTCGATCGGGTGCACTTCCACCTCCTGACCTTTCTCTAAGCCCAACGGATCAGCCGCATCAACATGGCCGCCAGATTCCGCAAGGTTGGCGCCAGAAACGAACAAGACCGCCTGCGCCCCCTCCAATGTTACCGCCTTGGGCGCCGATGACTTGGCCGCTCGCACCGCCTCGCGGAACCTCTTTATCCACACGTAGACTTTGGGGAACTGCCGCTCTGAGATGACTGAAGCCGGCAGTGCGCCTTTCATCTCGACCAGCCAGTCGAACGGCCAAATTGCTAACTCGAGTATCAGACCGGGACTAGTCGCGGACTGGTGTCCGTTGCCACCACATGGGACGGGTCGCCGCGCTCACCTTCGATGTCTGCCAGACTGGGGCCCGTTGTCTTAAGTATCCACTCGCGCCCGTCCGCTAGCAGCGTATTTTCCAGCAGCGCGAAGGCATCGCGAATGTGCACCACGCTCTCCGGCCTCGCACGCTGCATGGCCTCCTTCGACCAGCTGCGTCCAGAGAAATCTTCTCTATCCTTGGCAAACTTGGGATCTCGAAGAGCAGGCATCTCGGGAGGGATCAGCGTGGCTGCGCGTGCGAAGACTCCGCCGTCGATGTTCCAGCGCTCGAGCAGGCGCTCAATGGCTTTCTGGTCGCTGCCCGACGCTCCGAGGGCTCCATCGGGGAAGCGCTCCTCGAGCTTACGGAGAATAAGCCGAGTGTCACAATAGACGTCGCGGCCGATTGCCATGAGCGGGATACGGCGGTAGGCGATCCCCAACTCGCGGAGGTCGGGGCGAGGCAGCGTTACTGGTTGTATCTATCTCCCGCGTGGGTTCAGTCAGCGTTCAGGGATTGCGGTAGGGCACATATGCTGACTGCCGCCACTGACGGACGGCGGGCGGGAGCGGACGCACACATTGCGCAAATTCTATGCCGCGGAGCTGCAGATACCAGATGACACGGCGGGCGTATGGAGAGAACGGGTAGTGAAAGAGGACGATCTCGTTTGGCACCACCGTCGACATGACTCGCGTAGGATGAGAGGGCAGCAGATACGATGTGCGGCTCTTGGAGTTGGGCAGCGGGCTTGTTGGTGATTAAAAGCAACGGGATGTTGCTACTCGTTGGAGCTATGACAGCTCCCCTGCGGAGCGGCTACGCAACCAGGCGCTTCCCGGCCGCCAACCTCGGTTCCCCCACACACATCGTCATGCCAGGAGAGACGGGTCAACAATCTACCAGGATCTGCCAAACCGGCCACCATGTGCTGCAAGAGATATCTTTCACAGGTAAAGAGGTGGTCAATTCGAAGTATAAAGCCGGGCTTGCCACGTGAGGAAGAAGTGCCGATTTGCCACTATGGGTGCGGATGAGGATTGCCGATATTTGAAAACATAGCAGAGACACGCGAAAGCCAAATTCCCATCCCAATCACCTCCCTGCTCGACCCCTCTCTAATATGTGGCTCGCAAGATCCCTACTGCTGGTTTCTTCCGTTGCGACCTCTCTTTGAGTAGTACTCGGACCTAGGCGAGCGTTAGAATTAGGATTTGGGATCTGCGCCGATCACCTACATCTTCTTACCGCGATCAGCTTCTCCAGCCGTGCCTTCCAAACGGTCCAACGCCTCCTCGATCAGCCCGATGTGCCCTCGGAGCGTGCCCTCTAGCTCGTCCATGCGGGCTTCGTGCTCCTCCAGGTTGTACACGTGATGCGAGCGCAGATACAATGTTGCACTGCCGACGGCTGAAAGGTTGAGAATGCCAAAAATGGCAGAAGGGTTACGCAGAAACGACATATTGATTGAGTTTGTCACTTTTCTGGTATCACAATGTTCCGACATGCAGACAATTTATACATAGATAGGAGCGCATGCTGTGCGTTACTGGAATCAATGATGACATCGACTCGCGCTAGCATCGGTCTCTCCAACGACGCAATGCGCTCGAAGAAACGTGAAAACAAAAAGGTACTTGAAAACAAATGGCACGGAAGTTACAGCGTTATAGGAAGACTAGCATATGATTTCATGCAGTGACGATGAGGACTGCTTGTGCACTGTTCGGCAGCTGGGTGGTCGGACCTCTCCACGCGCGTGCCTGCCGCCAATGACGCGTGCCGCGCTCCCGCGCGTTGTTCCTCCGCGACCACCACTACCATCCCTCCGTCAGCTTATCCCCGCCATGTCTCCCACTCGATGAGGCGCGCTGCCTCGTCGACATCAAGGCCCTTACCATGTCGTCCTCGCAACCGTTCATCACGTCTTCGCCCCTCTCCACCACCAGCAGCGGCCGCCGCCGAAAGTCGAAGTTCACGTTCCGGCATCTTTCCCAACTCTCCAGCTTCTTGACCGCGTGCCCGCTGCGCGTGATCGCGCACATCGACCTCGATGCGTTCTACGCGCAATGCGAGATGGTTCGCCTGGGCGTGTCCGCCGACCAGCCGCTGGCCGTGCAACAATGGCAGGGCCTCATCGCCATCAACTACCCGGCGCGCGCATTCGGCCTGAGCCGCCACGTTACGGCGTCCGAGGCGCAGAAGCTGTGTCCGGAGATAATCTGCCAGCACGTCGCGACCTGGAAGGAGGGCGACGAGCGCTGGGCGTACCACGACGACGCGTTCAAGAACATGGCCACGCACAAGGTCAGCCTGGATCCGTATCGGCTTGAGTCGCGCAAGATTTTGGCCTTGATCAAGAACGCGTTGCCCAAGGAGCTGCAGAGGGTGGAGAAGGCGAGCATAGACGAGGTGTTCATGGATCTGTCGGCTCAGGTGCACAGTATCATGCTGGAGAAGTATCCCGAACTGGCTGGCCCTCCGCCGTACGACGATCCGACGGAGAATTTGCCGAGGCCGCCCACCACGGCATTGGACTGGCAGACCGACCACCTGATTGATCTGGACGCGAACGAGACGGAGGATGACGATCCGGATTGGGATGATATTGCTATCCTCATTGGATCCGAAATCGTGCGGGATGTCCGGGCCAAGATCTTCGAGGAGCTGAAGTACACGTGCTCCGGAGGAGTGGCGCGGAACAAGATGTTAGCCAAGCTTGGGTCTGGCCATAAGAAGCCAAACCAGCAGGCCGTCATTCGCAACCGTGCTGTGCAGAACTTCCTCAGTGATTTGAAGTTTACCAAGATCCGTAATCTGGGTGGAAAGCTCGGTGATGAGGTCGTGGCCACATTTAATACTGAAACCGTCAAGGACTTGTTGGAAATACCTTTAGAGCAGCTTCAGAGGCTTGGAGACGGCACGGGAATCTGGCTGTACGATATCATCCGCGGAAATGATACCAGCGAAGTAAATTCTCGACTACAAATCAAGAGTATGCTGTCAGCGAAGTCTTTCCGCCCTTCTATCAACACATTCGACCAGGCTGTCCGTTGGCTACGTATCTTCAGCGCGGACATATTTTCCCGCTGTGTTGAAGAAGGTGTTCTTGAGAACAAGCGCAGGCCTAAGACTATCACGTTACACCATCGACAAGGAGCACAAACTCGATCCAAGCAATCAATCATCCCACAAGCGAAGACTTTCTCTGAGGAGATGTTGTTCGTTCTTGCCAAGGGTCTCCTCGCGCAGGTGGTCGTGGACGGGCGGGCCTGGCCCTGTGCCAATCTCTCTCTGAGCGTAGGCGGGTTTGAGGACGGCATCACCGGGAATAAGGGCATCGGAAGCTTCCTTGTTCGTGGCGAGGAAGCCAAAGCCATGTTCGCCGGCGAGAGGGATTCCTCGGCTACTAGAACTGAGAAGCCTAGCTCAATACCACCTTCAAAGAAACGAAAACTCGATGAAGGAGGCATTCAGAGATTCTTCGGCCCACGTCAAAGCAGCCGCGATGACTCCAGCAACGAGCACAGCCCGCTCACGAGCAGGGAAAATAGTCGAGCTACATCCGAGCAAGCTGACCCAGACATTCCTCCAGAGCTCCTGGACGAACAACACCCTCCCATCACTGAGACCAGCCATACCGTCACATTCGATAATCCACCACCTTCTGCCCAACCGCAACCTCACGACCCTTCTCACCCCACCACGACCTCGGTTCCAGTTGGCAATCCTCATGCTGCTGCTGCCCAAACTTCTCACCAGACGACGCTAGATACCTTCTTCTGTGAGCGCTGCTCTACCCGCATCCCTGTCTCCCAGCAAGCCGAGCACTCGGACTATCACATTGCCAAAGACCTAGCAAAGCAGCTCCAAGCCGAGGATCGCGCCGCCGCACGGTCTCCCGCGCCATCGACCTCAGCATCAACCACGGCGCCTCCTGCTAAGTCTCGGGGAAGAGGGAGACCAGCCGGGTCGGGCAGCGCAGTCAAGGGCCCTGAGAAGGGGCAGATGAAGCTGGCCTTCGGGAAAGGATGAGAGATGTGACGAGGGGCATTGGGATCGGTACCTGACGGTTCCTGTGGCGTCTTTCTTCATTCTCCCAATCTCATGCGGTGCTCCTACACCATGCGGGGACGTGAGAGCCACGACGAGGTAGTCGATTGGGCGCCCAGGGAGCCGTGATTGCCGGGAAGCTGCAGTGGTCCAGAAGGCCTAGACCTGCGTCTGACCGAGCGCGCGCTCCCGTTTGGTTGGGGAGGGGGTCTGCTACGTTCCAACCGGCACAGCCCGCCGGGGGATTGTCAATATGTTCCGCCCCTGGGTGCAGCACTTGGAGTCCATTGGCGCACACCATTCGTCTCCGGATGACAGGCGAGGGCTGCGGCCGGTTGGGTTTTGGGGTGCCTTGCAGTAGTAGTAGCTAAGGCCAAGCTACGTACACGGCTGGCTGACGGCTGGCACTTTTTGCGCGCGCTCACATGCGAACGAGCGGCGGACACGGCACAGAGTTTACGCAGCGCAGGCGTTAGTGAGCGGTTTCAGCGCCCAAGCTGTGCGCGGAGGCCAAGCCCCTTGCAGAATTGTGGCGCTTTTCTGCACTCGAAAGTGGGTGCTTGGGGGGGGAATGGCGTGGTGGCGACCATCGCGAGAATTAATTAGAGACACTTGTTTAGCGGAGGTCGTTGTGGCGTGTTGTAGTTAGAGGTTAAAAGAAGTATTGATCCGCGATATGATGTAGGAGATCAGCACGTTCAGAGCGTTTGCTGTCAGACGTCGGGCATGAATGGGGATTTTTTCTTCAGGAGCGTAGGGGTCTCATCGAAATTCCCCTATTCTTTCTTGTCGCTCCCCGATCGACGGCGGACCCGACGATGGGTCGAGCCGCGCTCCGGATCAGCGAGCTGGAGAACGCGTAGGATCTAGATCTCGACTGCCTTTTTGGGACAGGCGTTTTGGCCCCCATGCTGGCTTGATTACCGCGCCGAGGCTGCTTTTCACTTTTTTGTCGAACGATGGAGAACGTGCTTGGGCCTTTGCCTTTCTGTTTAATTGCTTAGTTTGGTGTTCGAGCGTTTTTGTCTTGCTCTAATCAACGGCCGAGGGCGGTTGCTCGCAGTCTAGACCTCTGGGGTTTGACTGTTGGTGTGTGTGGGTCTTTCCACACCAATCGTTCGAACACTACGCCTCTTTCACGTCTTTCCTCCGCGTGCTGACGACTCGCATTAGCTTCAAACCGTAAAGGCTTCCATGCTCCCCCAGTCTTCGTCCGTCTCCTGAATCTCTTCTTCCGCTTCCGCGGGGAGAAGCTTGCGGAGGATCAAAGTCTGGCCGTTCTCCTCTTGTCTATCTGTGCCAAATTCCTGCGCTAAGAGGAAACGTGCATTAGCTCGCCTGGCCGCCTTCATGCCCCAGGCGGAAACACCTTAGTAACCTCTAAAAGCGGAAACAGAACTTCCGTAACGTCTCATCAACTATAATAGTGATGCCACGCATAAGCCATTCGTCACAGTGGCGCCGCCTTTCCCCCAGCTTCCCCGAGAAAAGCACCACCCAACGGTCAGGCATCAAGGCAACACTATCTCTCGGCGGCGTCAGCGGTAGACGCAATGTCTCACAACCAGCCGGGTAGACTAGATTGGCGCGCATGAATGTCCGCTGATCCTTGTGGCCGGTGGCACGAAAAGAATGTGAGTGCGTGGTTGTGGAGCCGGACGACGGGATGGGGTCCCTTAGCGTGATCATCTGGTTGGATTACGCTTTTGGGATGAAGGGGACTTTTGTTCTTCTGGACCCGTGTCGATCACGCCGCGGCTAGAACCGGTCGACCTTTTTGCTGCTACCTGGTGCTACGTCGGTGTGCAGCGCTGATCCTCGGAGACGGAACCGTGGGGGACGCGGGAGCTATAGGGGCCGGGGGCGCGGGATGAGGTCATAACGTCTCGCGTGGGTGTTTGATGACAGACTGGGATGAGGCTGGGGGTAGGAGGAAGTGAGAATGAGAGAGCGCTGGCGCCGCAGAGAATGAGGAGCAGGAACCGATGGCCTTGGAAGAGACTCAGAGCGCTCACAGTTGACTTACGCATATCCAGATCTGGCCATCCCATGTACCACAGTGTCCGCAGCTCGGCGATTTGTGACTGCTCTTCACCACAAGCAGGAGGGTATTGTACCCGGCAGTAAGCAGTAACAGCTTTTACCAACATTTCAACTCTCCACGGGATCAGTCCTGTTACAGATAGCCATGCCACCAGAAACGCAAGACACTTACGCCCGGACGAGTGCTTCCACTCCCCATGGTAGATTTTATTTGGCTTGTCTGCGTGATTTTCGCATTCGATGCTGACCGTCAGCTGCAACACCAACCAGTATTCACCTACACCCATTTGAACGCAAGTACACAGCTTGCGCCAGGTCAACGGGCGAAGTCACTAAAGATCGTGACCATATTCTTTGGTACAATCGGCTTCCAAGTCATCTCACAACCGCCTTGTGCCTGTGCCGATTCTGTGCTGTAGCAAGATGACAACTGAGCGCATACATAAGCGTAGCTTCATTCAAAAAATCCAACAAGCCACGCAGGTTTGCTCGAGCCCATGAAGACGGAGAGAGATGTTTGGGGGGCTGGGCCGGCCTCTCGTGCATAGCAAGTTATTTCGCAGCGTCCTAGAACGACTCCAGTCATTCTACATGCTGCCGAATCAACTTTATATCTCGCCGATGTTGGTCAGCACACCAGCTTAGAAATTTTGAGCTGAGCTTTTCCAATATCAAGGAGCTCCAGGTCTTTTGTTGCTCAAGTCAAGTGTCATGTAGTGAAGTTCTATACCATTTCGATTTGCCTTCGGTTATTATTGACGTTACACATGTTACCCGAATTATCATTTTTGTGATGGGGAGACATTCATGCCAGACTCGGGAAAATAGCCATGTGAAAGCACTGTTCCTACCGCCGACTTGTACCTCACCAGAGCATCTCCACCGTTTACTCCAATATAAGCAAACATATTAGTGGTATTGGAGCATCTTCTTTAGTAATGAATGATGCGTTCTTGCATATGAAGCATCTGTTGTTCTGCTGACCCCGTGACAAAAACGCTTGAGCTGCCGCCATCTTGTAGATTTCATGGCGTAAGACTGAGTGCATAGAGCCTATTGGTTTTCAGAAATGACCATATCTCAGAACACTTATTTCAACTTCTTGGACGAGGGTGTTCTGTGATTCGGGTATTCCTTTTGAGGGAAACGATAGTCAATCATCTATCGAGTTGCGGAAGATTAGCAACAGGAACGTGGAAAAATTGCAGGCACCCGTAGTATAGGGGAACAAAATTTCAGATAACATGGCAAGTGCCTGACCCGTGGATTTGTCCTCAAAATTGGCCTAGTCTTTTTGTGTCCGTGCTGTTCGCAGCAGCATAGCCGGCTAAAACGCACCAAGAAGCTTGATTATAACAGCCATGCGGTTCAGAAGGGAAATTTCAAGACTGGATCCACCATATACTTCTGAGGGGATACTTTTTGTGTATTTCACCGCAACTGTCCTCGTATGACTTCTGGTCCAGTAACGGCCATCCGAAGAAGTTTCCCTTTACCACAAAATATCTCACTGCCTACAAAAATAATGTGGCTCACTATCCTGGTGTGATGCCGAGTATGGTGTTTTTGTTGTGTTAAATGATCAACATCATGTCACAAAAATGAATGAGCCGTTTCGTGCCCGGGTCAAGAGAGCTGTCCAACATACGCCGTCAATGACACGCCACCAGCCACATAGCAATTATGGTCTACGGAAAGATAGGGCGAACTCGCATGTGGGTTGAGCCGGTTGGTAGCAAAAGTACCACGGTGGCGTACTCTGTGTTCAGGAAACAGCGATTGTTGGGACAGAAGGACAAGCTTCGACAATTTAACCATAGCACCGACAATGATCACACCCCATAACGCCTCCTCCGAGTAACAGCTGCTACGGACGCAACATCAATTCACGGGATCTTGGCAGAGAGAATGACGCCATGGCCTTGGATGGTCACGCGAGCTCCGCCGCGATGATGACAGGTGCGGTCCAAGGGTAATGTTGTCTTAGTCGGCCTCTGTAGTACGACTTTGGGGATCACTTTTCTTGGCAGGTGTATTATTATTCTCAACCGTCTCCCTCAATCTTGTGTCCTACAGCATCACTGCATGTTTATACTGGCGTTCCACATTCTTAGTGATGAGCAGCAACGTTGACGGCGAACTGTTGGTCCTATCAATCCGCACGGTGGAGATATTCGTAATCTCTTGAAAAATTGGAAACAAGAGAGACGAGCAAACCAGTCCGGATCGTGTGTGTTGCTGAATAGTTGTATCTTCAAGCGTCTCTCCCAGAGAGTTGCGCAACCCAACGCGGTTCACGTTGGTGACGAAGTCCTTAGGTCCAATCTTGGGGATAGCCCCTTTTTATACGTAAGAGTGTCTGGAGTATGCAGCCGCTCAACTGATTTCGATCTGGGTTACTGGGCTGTCAGTTACATAATGCATGCTTCACCATAGCCTCACTAATTGGGAAGCTTTGGGCTTCCTCTTTCCCCGAGCATGCGGTCCTTTAACGACCTCAGTTAAGGAACAGTGACAAGAGCAGTCTAACTCGGCCCAACGGCTTGACTTAAAAGGCCTCAGGAACAATCCTTGGCTCTTTCGTGTCACACATCCATTCCACATCAATAAGACATAAATAAATGCTTTGGGAAAGGCATCAATTTAACCTCTCCAACGTCTTGTCTACGAATCTATCGCAGTAAGCAAATTCCGCATACTGTATAATCTCCTCCAACGCCAAACGATATTTAAGCCATCAAGAGATTGTTTTAATTTCCAGTCTTGTCGGCAATCTATTTGCCGTAGACGAAGACGCGGTCGGCCAGCGGCTTCTGGTCCTTGGGGCCGGCCTCGCCAGCCTTGCCGCCGAAGACGAGCTGGGCGCGCAGAGCCCATTCCTGGGGCACGTTCCACTCCTCCTGAACCTTGCGGTCGACGACGGGGTTGTAGTGCTGGAGGTTGGCGCCGAAGCCCTCGGCCTCGAGGCCGGTCCACAGCGCGAACTGGTGCATGGCGGAGGTGTGCTCGGACCAGGCGGGGAAGTGCTGGGCGTACAGGGCGAACTTGCTCTGGAGCTCCTTGACAGGCTCGGGGTCCTCGAAGAAGAGGATCTATTTCCGGATAGACTTTGTCAGCTTCGGCGTTTCATTTGGAGAGCGGCCATTTATTTTCCTTTGGCATGTGAAGGAGGAGAGTTACGTACAGTGCCGTAGCCGGCCTTGAAGCCGTTAAGCCTGGCCTCGGTGGAGGGGAACTGCTCGGCGGGGACCTGGGGCTTGAGCACGTCCTTGGTGATGTCCCAGAACTTCTCGTGCTCCTTCTTCAGGAGGACGACGATGCGGGCACTCTGGCTGTTGTAGGAGGAGGGGACGGAAAGGACGACGTCATTGACAATCTCCTGGATGCGCTCGTCGGAGATGGGGGAGGTGTTGTTGAGTTGGTAGATGGTGCGGCGGTCCTTGACGGCATCGAGGAAAGGCTTGGTGGCGGCCATTGTGCTGGTGATGCTGAAGTGGCGGGGATTAGCGGAGTAGGGCGGAGTTGGTTGTGCTGAAGCTGGAGATCTGGAGAACAAAGAGGCAGCGGCGGGGAGGACGCTTTTGTATTGCAGGCGCGAGGGCAGGCGGGCAAGGATTGGTAAGGAATTCTTAAGCAGATGTGGGGCTGACATGTTTGGGGTAGTGTCTTGCCAGAAGGTTGCGTGGAGGTAGGCTCCGATTAAAGCTGCCACCAGGCCAAATAGAAATGCCGTGAAGCGCATGGAAAATGTTAATGACCGGATGTATTGTCGGCGTAGGAACGGAGGCGTCGGCCGGCGCGATGGAGCAATCAACCAATTGCGAGCGGGCGTGAGAGCTCACGCCGGGCGGTCAATGGCGCCGTCGATTCGTCATGATTGGCGATTGCTTAGCTGACGTCGTGTCGGACTTGCGTGATGGAGGGGCCGTGGTGGGTGAGGGCAGCGTGCAGCTGGATAAATCCGACGGCATCGGACGACGCGAGAGCCTAAGCTTTTTCCGGCCCTGACGCTATGCGGAATTGCCCCGCTGGCCCTCTGGACCCTGCGCCTAAACTGCAAGGCACGCCTCTTGCTGACATTCATCCAATTTCGAATCCTCCTTCTTCGCGCTGAAGAGACGCCGAAAATATGTCAGCAGCGTATTGTGCGACCACTGCCTGGACATGCGTAATCCGGATGCGGATCCAGCGCCCTCCGGTGCTGATAAATCTACAGTCCCTCGCTCTTGCTTATAGCCTGCTATCCGTATGTACCCGCAGCAGCGAATCAAACTCGGCCGAGAACGGAATCGGTAAGTACTGCTCCAGTGTGTTGTCAGCTACTTTCACCTAAAATACTGCGTTCGCCCACTGTCCAAAAGAAACAGTCTCGGCCTTCCATGGCTCTGCAGTTGTCCTCGTGGCCTCTTGGGAACTTACTTGACTTGCTCATTCAGCATGGACGCCGTCTTTAAGACGTTGTGGCTGCTGATGGCTGACCATGCTGAAAGTCATGGGGCTAGACGCCACTGAGGTCGTGCGGAACCAGTGAGTTGATTTTGTAGAAGGAGAGCATTCAAAACCTGCCGCTGTAGGCGGCAACCCAGTTTCTTAAGAAGGAGGCAGCTCGGCACCCATCGGCTGCGAGCATCGGCAACTCCACTTACGGAAAGATGCCCATTGGTCTTCCGGTTAGGTGGAGACTTGGTATTTCTACCGAATTTGTAACACGTCAGTGTCTTCAGCTAGCTCCGGACCAGAAGGTTCGGCAGGAAATGTTTGCAGACAGGCAAAACTCATCAGAAATAATAATAAGAAATTTGCGAGGAGGGATGACCCAGCGAAAGACTTCCGTGATAAGCGCATAGCAATCCTGTATCTTTCATTTCATTCGTCTCTTCTTGGGGTACCTCATGGACCTGTCTTCGCTCTGAGTCTAGCTAACAAGTGCTACCTTTACTGACTATCGAGCTTACGTAGTCTCCCAAAGAGAAGAATAGGCTTTTGAAAGCAAGCTTGCTCAGATGCGCAATTGCATACCTTGAACTGACTCACCGGACAGACTCTCTATTCCCAACTCAAACACCTCCTCTCAATACTGACTGTCGAGTCGGCCGCGTTAGAGTTTTCAAAAAGTTGCACAAGAGACTGGCTGAGTGTCATCTCTTTATGTCCCCACATGCCAAATTGCGGATTGAAATGTCTGGAGCAATCCCGTACTCAACGCACGCCATGTTTTGTCCTCCGGAAACATGTGGGTGAACTTTGGTCTTGGACAACTATTTTGGCGTATGTTAAGGAGTATTAAAAAAAGCATCGGCCATTCCGAGTTTCCACACGGAGAACAAACAAAAGTTAGTATAGTCCACGGAGATTTCAGTTATGATCGCAAGTGTACCTATTGATCCAGTAATTCTGTTCGGTTGGTGAGCTCACACCGTGTGATCTTCAGAAGAGGAGAAGCCATTGAGGAGTTCATTGAAAAAGAACAATATTTTAATATCACATCATTATCGGTCATTTCCCATTTAATCAGATAGGCCTCAAAGCTTCTGGCCCTCAGCAGGCACCTCAACTACCTGATCGAGACCCTCATAAGGCGGAATATCAAGACCGTACTTCTCGGCTACGGACTTACTCAAGAACCTGTTCAAACCAGATCAGTATTTTACGCACAAGAAAAATGCTCCGTAGAAACATTCAAAATGCAATGGAGCCAACTCACCTTCCTCCAAGGAAATGCCTTCCCTTAAACCACTTCACCAAAGGCTTCGGAGCAGTCAAGCTGATCAGAGCTGGGGGATTGAAGCCTTTTCCGGGACCCGAGTCAGGAGGGCCGGTCTCGATGTTCCAGCTTGAAGGGGCGTCGACGGCTAACACAGGCACCTTGGTGTCCCGCAGGGCCTCAATGACTTTGGGGAACGGTTCGCGGACCTCGCCGCTGAAGCTGAAGCCTGAAATTTGGTCAGTATGTACCAGGTGGGAATAATCATGACGAGTTGAGAAATGAAGGAAGGCGAATCAAGCTAGTGCAGCGATGCTTGAGCACAGAAATTGGGCACCGGGCTATACCGAAGATTGCATCAACGACATGGTCGGCAGCACCGAGCGCGGCGTCAAAGTCGTCGGCGAAGGGAACATCTAGATCTTCTAGCTGCTTCTTGAGGCGCTTCTTGCTGTCAGATATCATATCGATGGCCTTAATAAGTCTCAAAGCGCACCTGATAGAGCTCATTCTTGCTCTGCTTGGGATAGTAGACAGTGGGTTGGTAGCCGTAGTGCCATAGGTGACGAGCCGCAACGAGACCATCTCCGCCTACGATTGATGAGCACAACTGCGTGGTAAAATCCACATGGGTGAGTGATACCGTTGTTGCCGGGCCCACAGGCCACCAGAATGCGCTTGCCTTGGCTCAAGGGATGCAGTTTGAACACTGCAATTTCCTTAGCATATATGACGGGCGACGCTATAGTGCTGAGAGATTACCAGCCTGGGAGACCGAGAGACCTGCCAGCTCCATCAGTTGATCAATGGAGAAGGCGCCGGTGCTCATGAGCTCCTTGTCGAGCTCCGCAGCATTCTTCGCGGAAAGAGTCTGGGAGAATGGTGAGCATTAATCGAGGCAGATGCACGATTCCACTCACTCTGAGCGTCATCACTAACTTCCTAGCGGTCCTGAACATTAACCCTGGGAAAGTGGGAGAGATGTCGGTGCTCTGCGTGGAAGGCGGGCGAAGGCGGGCACGCATAGCGATTACATCACAGCGCGTGGATCATGTCAGCGTTCCCGAAAAGGAAAGCATGATGATCCAAATCTGCAAATCCATGTATCCTCCACAAGCGCATAAGCCTCCCAGATCCACCACTAACCCTTGATCTTCCCCTAATACCGCCCTCCTGAAGTCTCACGTGTGGAAGCGTTGCGACCATCCCCGCGCCGCCGCAACAGCACGGATCCCTGTCCATCGGCAAAACGTTCCGCCGCGTCTTGAGAAATCGTCGGACTGGGGAACCGCATTGCGTGCATCGGTCATAGCAGACCATCTCGTCGTCGCCCACCACCGCCCACCATGGTCCTCAAGATCCGACTGGCGCGCTTCGGCAAGCGGCACGCTCCCTTTTACAACATTGTGGTCGCCCATGCCCGGTAAGCGATTGGCCCCGCAGAAAGACTTCCGGAAGAAAGAGCTTCGCCGCTGACAATTGAGCTGCGTTTAGGACGGCAAGAGACAGCAAGCCGCTCGAAGTGCTCGGTATGCATAAACCCCACCCTTAAAGTTATCCATGACTGGCGTTGAGCTTGGAAGAATTGGATTGACTGGAGCACATCGAACCGAGGACAATGGATGGAGCGAGAAGCGCCGCATAGAGGAAAACATAATGGACGAATCACTGACGGTGCAATCCGCAAAGGCACTTACGATCCGATTCCTAAAGTCGCGAGACCAGGCGATCCCAACGGCCGGCCGTACAAGGACATCAAGTTGGACAGGTCGCGTGCGCAGTACTGGCTTGGTGTTGGCGCGCAACCGAGCGATACCTGCTGGAGGCTGCTTTCTATGGTACGTCAATTTCAACTATTTGGTTCCGGGGAATGGGCGGTATTGAGAGACCTCAGGGAATGCCAAACGAGCAGGCAGGCAACATACTTTTTGGCTCGACGCATTTTGGAGGCTGACGAGTTTTTTTTATGCAGGCTGGCCTGCTCGAGCCGAAGTACCGCGTCGGTCAAGTCCAAGAGCAAGTTGCGAAGGCGGACGCGCAGCACAAGCAGAATCCTTACAAAGATCCTACACCAGTCGAGAGCTCATAAGGAGTGTATAACCGCGGAGGGCGGAGGGTTGTTCTAATGGGAAGAACGACGTGTTTCAAGCGGGAATGGTTTGCATATGGGTCTGGCGTTAGGGAAAATATTGGCTTCATTAGCCTGAAGGGGGACTTTACGTTGTTTGCTGCGTCAAAAGATGCAGTTGTACCAATACCATGTACAGAAAAAGAAAAGACATCATCGAGACCATGGACTAGTATTCATATTGCTTGCTGCTCACAATTGAGTATTCTCTGCCTTTCATATAAAGTCAAATAGGACTCGAAATCGAATGAATGCTAACCACTCGCTCTATGCACCTTCCAAGACTCCAATAGTAGAGAAACAAAAAAGATAGGCTAGAAGTCTACATTGTCTCCACCATCTTACCACTATCGTCCCCCTTAGTGCGCCGCAATCAAAAACGTGTTCGTTCCCAAACAAACAACCATGACGAACAGGCCGTAAATGGACAAGGCCAAACTCAATCTCCTCAATAATCCTCTCCGGAAATCCCTGGTCTTCGTTGCCAACGTTCTCAGCAGAAGGCCTGACTCCGTCATGTTCTCCTCGTCTCCGGAGTTGTATCCTTCCTCATCGTCCTCGTCTTTCAGGAGGCGCTGATGGTGAGGACTATCGGGAGAGGAGATCTTGTAGTAGAAGATGCCGGGCAAGATAAAGCTGATGGCCGTACTGCCAGTGCTGCCGACATATGCAAGAACCTTTTCGAGCGAAGAGACAGTCATGGCCGTAATATAGCTGAGCACGATGATAATAGTAGTGATGATGGCGAAGCGGAGCTCGCTCATCGGCTCGGCCTTCGGTTGAAGGGGCGCAATGGGTCCACTATTGGGTTTGGGGGGACTAAGAAGAGGAGCACTGTGCTCGCGCGAGGGAGACGTCTCAGTGGTGCTCGTACGAGAAGATTTCGGCGTGCGTTGGGGCCGCCAGCTGATTACAGCGTCGATGGAAGCTCGGCAAGGGTGTACTTGCAGAGGGTAAGAGAACATGACGAGAATGACGATGGCCAGGCGACCAATAGTGGAGGCGGCTGACGGTGCATCTAAAAAAACGTTAGAAGAGCGGATAATGAATAATGCCGTGTGTACTTACACATGCTCACGATATTGCCCCCAACTTTGTCACCGTATGAGAGATAACCAGTGATTCCAACAAGAATATAGAGAAAGCAAGCCAGGCCAATGCTGGCACCAACCACAGAAGTAGTCCGGAAGTGGGAGTTGTCGAAGATTTCGTTCAGAATCGAAAACATCTGGTTTGGTCAGTGTCTGATATGCGACAGAAAGACGTGTTAACTCACATTCTGGTGACATGTGTATGCAAACACTATGACTGGGAAGACGGAGAGAGCAGCTACGGGGCCGGACCATGCGATAACGTGGACTTCGCCACGGTCTGCCATGGTGTCTCCCTTGAAGAAATGAGCGAGAACCAGAATTACGAGATAGGTGATCGAAATCAGGGCTATCACGCTGGTATATTTGAGAGAATCGAGACGACGAAGGAAAGACAAAGGAATGACAATCAGCCTGTGGACTTGTTAGCGAACCTCCCCACGTCCGAAGCAAGCCCATATATGAACAGGGCTAGGGCAAGACGCACATGAATGCTGTAACCCAGAACTGGCGATCGACCAGAAATCCGACTTCTCCAGCAGAGTCACTGAACCCTCTCACGACTCCGGGCATGAGATCTCCAATAATGATCAGATAGCTCACTCCAACGCCAAAACATTTAATAGCGATCGCACCGTCGAATACAACGGCGGCATTTGGGTAGGTGATCTTCGAGAGCGAGGCAAAGGACGCGGTTCCGCGGTCGAGGTATTTCGCGCATCGAGTTTGGAGGTAGAGGCCGAAACCTGCCGTGAGGCCTGCCCATACGATCACGCAGCAGCCTAGCAGTATGCCCATTTGCGAAAGGGCGTGCGGCATGGCCAGCAGACCCGCACCCAGGACTAGACCATAGCGCAAACGTCAGCATTTATTTCCTTTCCTATCTGAGAGAGCCGTGAGGGGAGCGCACTTGTGTTGACTAGGTTGATGACGCTGCTGGCCCAGGTCGCTTGCCCTGCGAAGCCGACGTCACGTTTGCCATGGCGCGAGCTACAGCGATCTATGTTAGCTGAGTCGCAAACGCAGCAGGACGGGCATACGAACCGTCTGCCTCGGTGGGACGCCGCGCTGGCAGGCCTGTCCTCGTGCTCGGAGGGTCCAGCGCTTATCGCCGCGTAGGTAGCCATGTCGGAACGGGAGAGTGGTGGTCCAGGAGGTGTCGCGCAGAAGGGGCGGTTCAGCCGGTGGTGCACACCTCATTAACGATCAAGTCATTAAGAAGGAAATGCGACGAGGACAGAGTGCGGCAACGCTGGTGGTGGTAGCGATCAGTAGCGTTAAAGCTGTAGGGTCTTGCGTGCGAGCGGAGCGGAGGTGTCATCGGGCAAGCCGGCGCAGGCCGCACGACACTGCCGCGGATCATCCCGTAGCCCGTAGCCCAGGGTTCTCTTGCCCTATCCGGCGGCTGCACCTAAACATCACCTCCAGCCCTACTGCTTGCTCCGCACACCCACCCCACTATGGCCGACGACTTGGACGAAGTACTCCTGCAGACGCTGGACATGCTCGAGTGGCGTCTTCGCCGTCTCGAATTTGTCCTCAGTGGCCACGTTCCGCCCGAACACCAGCAGGCCGACGCGCCAGTCGTGTCCCGTCTACAGAAGCTCGAAAGCCGTCTATCAAATCTGGCAAGCAATTCCCGCGCCATCAACGATATCCTCCAGCTTCGTAAGCACAGATGTCTTCCGCGCGATATATTTGCCAGCTTTACCTAACTTCGGTCAGAATCCAAACACGCCGATATCTTCGCTCCGACCGAACAGCCTGCACGCCCTCAACCTAGCAGCATTGACGACCCCACACCCGAGATCAAACTCGGGACCATTCTTACCGAGGCTCCTGCATTCCCTGCCACTGCCTCACAGTTGACATCACTGCATGACCTTCCGCTACCGCCAACGGAGTCCTTCACGTCCTTGGTTGCGCTTTCGCCGCGCATCGCCCAACTAGAACAGAACCAGCTCGCCCAAGCACAAGAGATTTCAGACCTAAGGAAGAAGAGCGGGAAGGCAGTTCTCCGATGGCATGAAGTTATGGTGCTGGGGCAAGGTAGATGCTGGGCTGAGTGGGATTCGCGTGTCCGACAGGCAGAGAGGGATGTTCGCAGGGAAGAGATCAAGATCGAGCGAGAAGCTGGTGGAGCATGAGCTCATTCAAGACCAGCATGGTCGAAATTCATGAACAACGGTTGGTTTGTGGGGCCAGCTCTGAGCAAAGAGGTCGCGTGCCTCATACGCACAGGTACTCATCGATTGAAACTTTGCTTGTGGCTGGAACAATGGCCATGCTCTGCATCAAACATGCAGTGCCCACACGGAAGTGCAGAGGCCGTAATGCACGGTTGTGGGGAGGCATAATGAGGAGAAGAGGTGGCGGACGCAAACATCTGATCCGGCCATTCCTCGCAGAATGCCCTAGACACGCCGGTGAGACAGCACATGTGGCCAGGCTTGCCGAGGAATGGACAGAATCTAAAAGACCTTCGCAGCGCCAATGTGGCTAATAGAAGCTATGTTCATGTAGCTTAGGTATATAAGATGTCTATGACAATATAAATATACACGATGGCAGCACTTGCATGGTTCCCTGCCAGGATTCAGGCGCGAATGCGGCGACACCAGTTCAGAGCAGACATGCACGCGCCCTGTTTCCTGGAATTCGGCGGCCGCGGAACCGGCTGTGCCCGGCGCTGGAACGTATGACGAAATGCACAGGGCGGGAATGCGCGGTTCTTCAGCAGCCCGGTCTGGCGTTGCTGTGACGGGCAAGACGGCCGACCGACAAGCTTTTCTGATGCTCGCAGGGAGGCGAAGCTTGAGGGTTAGGAAGCCAGTTAGAGGGCAGTCTGCGGCGTGGATGAGGTGGTGATGTCGTGTGCGGCGGTCTGGTCGTGGTGGAGCGGGTTTCGCGCGCAGGGCACGGGCGCAATGGCGGAGGCGAGACGTTGCGGGACCGTTTCATCCTTTTTGATTGACAAGCAGTGCTGCCCCATCGGGCGATTGAGGGATCAGCAGCCGTCGCATGGGCCAGCGCCTAACGGCAGCTAGGGAAATGGTGAGGCTGGTGCGGGAGATGACAAGAAGGCGACAAATTTCGGACTCGTGGGCGGCGCGCTCAGTGCGACAGCCGGGCGCCAGGCTGCGCAGCTGTCTCGCATTACGCGACAGCGGCCAACGTGTCCCGGGCCGGGCGCAGCCAGCGCTGGAGAGGCGGGCGGCCCCAAGACCCCTTTGGGCAGCGCGCGCAAGCGCTCTCAACCATTGCACGACGTGGCGGTGCAGGAATCTCATACGATCCACTCGATGGCCGGCAGGTTGAGGCAGGCAGAGGATAGCGATCGGTGCTGCAATAAAGACAGAGCCAGCGAGGGCTCCCCGCACCGCTTGATTGCGCGCGCGCGTCAGGTAAATTAGTGGACAAAAGCGCTTGATCGCTGCAGCTTCGGCGCCTGTGCTCGGGCCCGTGCGAAACAACGCCGCGCCGCTCTCCTATCGCTGCGTCCTCTCCAGAGACACGCCTCGACCCCGACGATCCGGAGCCTCTCTCACCATCCAACTGAAGTCTCGCTCTCGCCCGCGGCTGCGACCTCCACTCCCGCAACAAGACGCGCGCCGCGCACCCGCCGTGAACGCTGCTCGGCCCGCCATCGAGGCTCCGCTTTCTCCATTCCCCGTCGCATCTCGTAGGGCCAGGCGCCTAACCACCCTCATTCGCTATTCTCCTCACTGCCGCTCTCTTGACTTCCTCCTCTTCTCCCACACTCAGTCCACGCCCGCGCAGCATTCCCTGCTCTCCCGCCGTCCGCCTCGCGACCGCAGCGCCAGATCCTCCGCGTCCACTCCGCCTGCTCCGCCACCTAAATGCCCTCGCTCGAGTCGCCCAACAGTCTTAAGAAGATGAATTACGGCGCCCGCAACCGCTTTAGCCTCGACAACATCCTCGGCGACCCCTTCGCCCTGTCGACCGTCTCCATCAGCATTGTGAGTCGCCTGCCCTGCGCGCCACTTGCGCCCTGCCCCGATGCTGACAGTCGCACACAGCTCGCATGGATCATCGCCTTCGTCGGCTCCATCATCGGTGCTCTCCATGGCGACTTTCCTAACTACACCTGGTGGGCCTTGGTCTACTACTTCTGCTGCATTGTCGGTGTTGTCATTGTAGTCGGCTCCCAGGCTGAGGATACCTACCATGTCGCGGTATGAAGCCCGCGTCGCAATTCCCCGCGCTTGTTGTCGAGCCTAACGCTTCAAACAGGTCTCCAGCTACCTCGCCGCAGGCCTTGTCTTTACCAGCTCCGCCGTGAATGCGACCGTCTACCAGAATGACAGTGCGAAGGAGGCCGCCGCCGCCGGTTACATCCTACTCTCCATGGTCGCCGTAAGTTCCGAATTGCTGGACGCCTTAAGATCCTCGACCTAACAGCGACAGATTATCTGGATCTTCTACTTTGGTTCGCAGCCCTCGGCCTCGCACCGCACTTTTGTCGACTCTTTTGCGCTGAACAAGGAAGGCCACTCGGCGCGCAACTCTCGCCCGATGTCAAACAACTACAGTGCTCGCCCGCAGACCTCGGTTACCCAGCAGCAGCCCCAGATGTACACGTCGGCCCAGCTCAATGGCTTCGAGACCTCCTCCCCGGTGTCCGGCTACCACGGTGGTCCCGCTGGTGCGGCCGAGCGCAACTCCACGATGCCTCGCTTCGGTAACGGCATGAACGGCTCGATCAACACGAACCCGCAACAGCCCGAGGCCGACGCGCCCACAGAATATCCGTACCGCGCCAAGGCTATCTACAGCTACGAGGCCAACCCCGAAGATGCGAACGAGATTAGCTTCTCCAAGCACGAGATCCTCGAGGTGTCGGATGTGAGTGGACGCTGGTGGCAGGCCAGGAAGCAGACGGGTGAGACCGGCATTGCGCCCAGCAACTATCTCATCTTGCTATAGATGCACAGGATTCACTCACGCTTGGGACGACTGCTTTTCCTTCCTTTCTTGCTGCACGGATGCCTGGCTTAGGTTTTATTTTCTGGGACGCCCGAGCCCTTCACCTTCTGGAGACCGTTCACGCTCCGGCTCGGATCGATCCTGCGATTGGATTCGGCTCGTGGGTTCGTCTTTGGACAAAAGCGTGTTGGAACCCGGGAGACCCTTTTGCGCCGCTAGATACCCGTTCTCTTTTCCTGATATTCCCGCTGGCTTGGGCTTTTTACAAAAATGGGTAACAGAACTCGGTTCTAATCACACCGACCACAACCACTCGTTCAACACCGTCAACTCGGATTCGGCAATGAAAATTCCTTTACCCATGGATACACTAAATCCTCTACGACGAATCATGCCACGCGCTACACTCGCCTGCGAAACCCCGCCTCTGGGCCATCCAAGCGTTGCGGGCCTCCCCAATCCTTTACTGTACCCGGATGAACGATGTCGTCTGATCCATATTGACGACAACAGGATCCTGGTCTTCTTGAGTCTTTTTTTCCCTTTTCTTGGTTTTTGTTGAAGATGTGCGTTCACGGGATGGGTTATATCCGGGAATTGAGTTTTTCTTGCTGCACAGTGCCGTTAGCAGTGATTGCCTTCCCTTTTCCTTACATTTTGTTTTGCACTTGCGCTCCAAACATCTGCATGGCGTTGCTGTGACTGAACGCGTCTCAATCCATTTTGGAGTTGAGACCACGGAGACCCACGCTGCTGCGGCTCTGAAACGGCCTTTCTCTGCTGATGTTATCCAATCCGCCTATCACACCTTCCCTCCGGCGACTTCATGTTTTTACCATTCACATGTAACTGCTTCAACTCCGACCCCCGGAAAACATCCGTTGTGAAGGCAAAGGAAGGGAAAAGGGGAAGGATAGTGGATCAAAAATTGGCGTAGGCGAGAAGAATTGGATGCCTGAGTTTTCAGTACGAAGGAGAAAGAGCCTCTTTTCTTAATGTATTTGGAATTTTGATGAGTTTTGCATTGACGGTGAAGATGGCATATCCATGGGAAAGTATTTCGAATCAACATGCCCAGCCAGCCATTTCGGCTGAACAATTTCGGTGCATCTTTTTCTCCTCCCAAGCCTTGGGCTTTCATGCGCATCTTCGCAATTTACGTCATTCTCATTCTACCTGAGTGGCAGCATGACTACTGCTCTACTATTGACCGGTAGTCTTCTTACGCAACGTGAGGGGAGGAGACTGAAGGAGGAGTCCGGATACGTCTCCGGATTGTGGAATCGCCTCAGCTGGCACGTCATGGTCGATAGGTTTGTGACTGTCAACCCCCTGTCCTGCCGCATGTAACGAGCGCAACACGCCCTCCGACCTGAGCCCACGCGCAACACACGGCGGTCACCTATCTACTGACCGGCAGACCTGGAACCATGGACTCGGGTCGTGGGTCGACGGTCCACCTACACGCGGCCATGGAAAAGGCGGCATCCTTGCCTCAGGTCCGTTTCAGCCCTACCGCAGCACGCGCCTTTTCCATCCTGTCGGCGGTCGATCATATCACGAGCGAGGGAGAGAAGAAAAAGGAAGGCCGTTGTACCTGCGTCATGTACGTCCTGGGGTTGATATTGCGAGGGGGATGCTTGAGGGGTGGCGGGTTGCGGGTTGCTCGGAGTGTGGACATGCCGAGAATACACACGCATACAGACGGGATTTCCTTAAAGGAACGGTAATGAGCGTTCGGAGGGATGGGTCCGGATGGGTCGGAGACTGGCCGGCCGTTCGTGGTGGTGGTGGCGCGGTTCGTATTTTTTTTTTTTTTTACCTCTTGAACGGTTCGGACGGTTAGCGAAGGGGGGGAGGCGAGAGGTCTGTGGTGTGGAGATGTGGTTGCGCGTCGTTAATTGGCGTGTCGACCAACTACTCGCGTACCGCTCTTTCGCTTGCCTCTTCCTGTCGGACATGTTGGCTCCAGGGGATGGCTTTAGGTATGGTCCCTTCTTTGCTTCCCCTGGTGGGTTCCCTTTTGGGCTATCGCCGCAGTTCGACGGATCTTATCTTTCTCTTTCGCGCCGGCGTATGTTTCACCTTCACGAAATGGTGCACCACTCTCTTCTAACGGCACGCACTAGCTTGACTGAGGGAGACTCTGCGGGCTTTTTTCTACAGGTTGTCGCGGTATCGATACTTCGCGCATCTGCGGGGGACCATGTGTGATTGAGCTTGTTGAGGTGCATTTCACACCATCCAATACCGTATCCGCGGACATCGTCGCGTGAGCTCGTTGGAAGCTGTCGCACCTTTACTCTTTCAGCGCCCCACTCTATCTTTCTCGATGTCAGCATTTTTGTCATTTCCTCAATTTTTCTTCTTCTTGTGTGCGGTTGTGATACCAGCATGTCTCGGTCTCGCAATATATTTGTGCCATCTCGCTTGACGAGACAGGGCCTAGCCGTGGTTTTGGATGGTCAGCCCGGCTTCATTCTTTCTTTATTTTTGGCGGGTGGTTGAGCCTATTCTAGATGGCGTTGGGTCTACATCAGACACGGTGGCACGTCCTGTTTCGTCTTTTTTCCCTAGATCGAACGTTGGCTTCAGCGTTCAGCCCTACGAATGAGTTAAGCCTGCGCCAAGTTAAATGGTTCCCATGTTTTTGTGAAAGTTCTGGTAACGCTCACGTGCAAAGTTAGACAGGATGACTGCCCACGCAGACGGTCATCGGGTGGTGCGCTCGGGCTCTTTCTGTCCTTGCGCCTACAAAAGACTCTCGAACTGCTGCTGAGCAGCTGTACAGGCTACAACGCCTTCGGAATTTTGGCTCAGTTCTTCGACGCTGAGACAAGTGCTGCGGCCCTGCCTGCTCGGAGTTGTCTTTCCCTTGTTCGGTTACGTACGGAGCTTTGACGTCAAAAAATATTTGACAGTGTATTTCACTTGCGCCATTCGATGCTGAAGTACACGTGTGAAGGATGATAAGGTCCTGTGGAGTGTAAGTGGAGAATATCGCCTCAATCCGAGCATCTGTTCTGGAGAATTCGCATGTCGCGGTAGTAAATGTGAGGTCTTGTCTGAGTCGTACAACCTGCCACCCCTAGCCTCTTCGGATAGTGAGTTCAGTTTAATCTGGCTTTCTCCGGAAGTTAGAGCGTTGGGCATCTATACAGAACGTGGCCGTAGATGGCTCGCCGCCGCCATGACGGGACCACCTTCATCGAGTAACACGGGCGCTATTCTATGACCGCAGCTTAGTTTCCGTATCTGTCAGCGCGTGCTAACCCTCTATTGATGCATTATCCGGGTCGTCAGTTGATCTTTCATGTAATATTTGGGCGCGGGTACTTAAGAGAACACTGCCATTGGATCGGCTCAACATCGACTGACATAAACGCAAAAAAAAAAAAAACGACTCCAGCAAACAAACTGTCTGGCACGACTTCTCTTGCTTCTATGGGTATCGCTGTATGTGAGTTCTCTGGTACTACTGAAATGGATTATTGCATATAACCCCTACGCATCGTCTATATATTCAGGTGACCCCAGAGGGAATCCCAGGGTGGAGAAAAACAACCATCCAGCCACTAAAGAAGATCCAAAACCAGTGCCTACGCACCATCTCAGGGGCGTATAAGTCAACCAGCACACAAACCTTGGAGCATGAGACAGGGATTCCCCCACTCTCACTACACCTGGACGAACTAGCACTAGCCCAGGCTATTAGAGCTAGGGATGGCCCAGTCGCGGCAGTAGTAGAGGAAACTTGCTAGAGTATTAAACAGATAGCTCGGGCTACTCTAAGTACTAGAGGCGCCACTAGCCCTGCCAGAAGAACCCTGCTTAGAAAAAAGGCAAACTCACTCCTCAACTACTGCCCCTCTACCTACTAGAGTCTCCCGGAGCGAACAAAGCTACGCATAGCATATAGGAATAAGTAGAAGGAGAGATGGATAAAGTCTACTAGCCAGGGAAGATAAGATAAGCTAGTAGCCCAAAGCATATAGTGGAACCTAAAAATCAGATAAATCCACAGCGAACTATCCAAGCCACAGAGCACACTCGCCACCCTACTACGTATAGAGCATATTGGACTAGAGGACTTTCTCTTAAGGCGCAAGGTGCTAGGGTACCCTAGTCCTGCCTGTCCATGCGGCTGGCATAGACAAACCCCAAAGCATATCCTCCTCTTCTGCCCCCACTTCTAATAGGGCAGGGCATAGATACTCTAAAGGGCAGGGACCACGGACTACTACTCCCTCCTCTTAATAAAGAAGGGGATTAAAGCAGTAATAGGCTGGTTCCTACGCCTAGGGCTGCTTAGTCAGTTTAGTCTAGCTAGGGAACTAATCTAAGAGGATAACTAGGAAGAGGAACTAGGAGGACCACCGGGAATACTAGGACCCGGATAACTACGAGGATAAGGACTAAAGGGGTAGGACTAGTAGGCGAATATAGGGCTGCTATAGCAGCCGCTACCGGTAAGAAGGAAAAATAGAACTAGTAGGAATAAACAGGCCTAGATAGAAAGGAGGGGTTTTTGCCAGGCGATAAGGTTTTCCCCCTCGAGTAAAATAACTATAGATAGCTAGCCCCGCATAGACCCGTAAGGGAGCTATATCGGGAAGAAATAAATTTATCTATCTATCTATATTCTCTATATTAACTACTTCGCGGCTATAGTTATCTTAAGTACTATTTTAGAACTCGCGAAGCCTAGAAGAGTCTCTAGGGCCCTCTCCCGGCGCCGTAGCTTAGAGTCGATTTTTTAGTATAGTTATATTTTTCTCTCCTCCTATATATATAAACTTAATCTTTCTACCTCCGTTCGATTATATTTTATTTTTAACGTCTTTCTTCTTAAACTAGTAGTAGAGAATCTCTTACTAGACTAACGTTAAGCTCTACTACTATCTATTATTATTAATAGCGAAGAAGAATAGCTAATTAAAGAACTTTTTAATATTCGAATTTATAGAGAAACCTACTAGTATCTTATCCGCTAGAAAGAATACTCTAAACTTACTTAGAAACTATATAATTCTATTAAACATGACCACACCAAAAAATCGACCCCAAGCTACGGCGCCGGGAGAGGGCCCTAGGGACTCTCCTAGGCTTCGCGAGTCCTAAAATAGTACTCAAGACAACTGCAGCCGCGAAGTGGTTAATGTAGAGGACATAGGAAGAGGCGAACAGCCTCCCCCAGTGACTACCTCTACCCAGCCCCAATACACCCCCAAGAAACCGCAGAGTACCTAGTACAGCGTAGAATACGTTAAGAGAGCCTCAAAAACAGCAGACACCCTCCTCTAAGCCCTACAAACATCCGCTAGCCTCCCTTCAGTCCTCTCCAGCCAGGTAAAAAATTTTCTCGACATTGCCAAGACAATCTTCCAGGATCATATTACTATCTACCAGGAGGCAACCACCAAGGAGCCAGGCCTTAAGGACATCCTCAAAGAGGTCCAACAGGTCCAAAAGACAGTCAACCGTATCCAGGCTACCTCTACACCCACACCCAATACTCGCAGCTAGGCACAAATTACAGCCCAAGCAGCCCCGAAGCCTCCTACCCCCCCAGCCACCACTAAACTTACCCTCCACTTCCCAGAGACAGCAAATAGACAAGAAATAGCCAAGCTCTCAAATAAGGCAATCATCAGAAAGATCCAGGCAGGAAAAAGCTGGGCGTGCAAGAAAGTACTTACTGCCAAGAAGCTCCCTAGTGGAGACGTTAGGATCTTTATACCGGATGAAGCAACCAGAACAGCCCTTCTCCAGGACCAGGAATGGACTACAGGACTAGGAAAAGAAGTCAGGCCTAACCAGCAGCTATACTTAGTGCTAGTACACAACGTCCCTCGAGAAGGAATCGACATCACAGACCCCCAAGCCATCCAAACCATCCAGGAGCAGAACCTATCTCTACACCCAGGACTACGTATTAGCAAGCTGGCCTGGCTAAAGAGGAAGCTCCCAGAGGGGAAAACTCACTCGGCCATCATCCTCAGCACCACAAACCCCGAAACCGCCAACCAGATCATTAATAAGGGGCTTATTATTAACTTTGCTATCCATATAGCGCAGTACTATAACGCAGCCTTTATAGTAACCCAGTGTTTCAAGTGCCAGGCCTACGGTTATATCACCAACCATTATAAAAAGAAGGAAAAGTACGGACAGTGCAGCAAGGTATACAATACTAGGGACTGCCCTAAGGAAAGCATATAGTGCGCAAACTACTCTCAAAGGCACACAGCCTAGAGCAACTCCTACCCAGCACGCAGAGCCTACCATGCTAAGGCCGCCCAGGCCCGCCTAGCAGCACTAGAAAGGCACCGGGAAGGACCCCTAATAACCAAAACACAGCCTTAAACTAACTGGTTGACCGTTAGACTAAGGAAGAGGATTAGGGAGGAGGAGCCGGTCAAGAGGGGACCAGGCAGGCCAAGAGACCTAAGCCGCCCCCCGCCTCCTAACCAAATAAGGTTCACCGGACTCAACAGCTCACAACACGCCTTAGAGGAGCCCGCGGGAACTCCCTCCTCACAGCCCACACCACTAGCCCCCTCGCAGCCGGACCTAGAGATGGAAGGAAGTCAATATTAGACATAGGCTCTCTCTCCATTATACAGTATAACGCCTATAAGAGCAAGGACAGGGTAATGCTCCCGCTCTTCAAGGAAGTGGACCCAAAGATCCACTATATCCTAGCTATCTAGGAACCTTAGAGGAACCCGAGGGTCAAGACAACAGCAAGACACCCTGCCTACTATACAGTTTTTCCCTAGGAGGGAGTGGCAAGAACCTACTTCTTTATAAGCAAGGCTATTAGCCCCGACTCCTAGCAAGCAACAGTCTATTCACCAGATCTCATCACACTATCCCTCATTACTAGGACATATACAATCTACATCTATAACTACTATAATCCCCCGCCAGCCTCTCATACTAGTACAGCGCTAGAAACCCTATCTCTTCTACCGGAAGTTCTTAGAAAACCAGGGGAGCATATTCTCCTAGGGGACTTTAACCTCCACCATCCTATCTAGGGAGGTATAACCTCCCTAATATACTACACCCTAGCGGATAACCTAATTAAGATAGCTACCGCAGCTAATCTTAACCTAGCCCTTCTAAGGGGCACTATTACTAGACGAGATAGTAGTAGCGAGAGTACTCTAGACCTTATCTTTATATTACGGTAGCTAGAGGAGAGAATCCTTAGCTATAGAGTTAGCCAGGAGCTCGAATCATCCTCTAACCACCTACCTATCCTCACTACACTTAATTTTTCTCCTACCCCCGCAGAACTACGCCCCCTAAGGCCCTAGTAGAAGAAAGCAGACTGGAAGAAAACTAATAATATGCTCCAATTAAAGCTCGAACACCTTAAAGCAGCCCCTCTTGACACTAAAGCAGACCTAGATTACTTTACTATACTACTCCAGGAGGCCATCTAAAGGATAATCCAGGAGACCATCCCAGTAGCGAGACCCTCGCCCTAGGCCTCTATACAATAGACAAAGGAGTGTTCGGACCTAGTACACCAGGCTAGAGCAGCTAGAAGGAAGTGGACGGCCACAGGGAGGGAGGAGGACTAGGTAGTATACCAAACTATTGCTAATAGCAAGAAGAGGCAGATCAGAAGAGATAGAACAAAAGCATGGCGCAGAATAGTAGCTAAGATTACTTCGGACCTATCTACACTCTAGAAGCTCTTAAAGTAGGCAAGAACAAGGGCACTGGAACCTCCAGCCCCACCTCAGTTCCCACCCCTCCAGGGAGCAGATGAACAACTATATTACGACAACCAGTCCAAGGCAGAAATCCTTACCAACCAGTTCTTCCCACCTCCCAGGGCCACCGACCTCTCAGATCTGGATGGGTGTATATACCCAGTGCCAGTAGAGATTCCCCAAGACCTTACTGAAGAGCAGGTCCTCCACACCATTAAGAAGCTTCCCCCAGACAAGGCACCAGGCCCAGACAAGATCACCAATAGGTTCCTAAAGCAATGCGCTGAGACACTAAGGGGACCCCTCACCAGGCTCTTCTAGGGATGCCTCGCACTTGGATACCACCCTAGGCAGTTTAAAAGCTCTATTACCGTAGTCCTCAGGAAACCATAGAGGGACGACTATACTAAAGCCAAGTTATTTAGGCCGATTACTTTACTTAATACGCTAGGGAAGCTACTTAAGAGGATTATAGCAGATAGAATCTCCTAGGCTACTAAAGCATACGGCCTACTCCCTAATATATAGATAGGAGCTAGGAGAAATAGATCCGCAGTAGCAGCTCTTAACCTGCTCACAGAACAGATCTATACTATCTAGGCACAAGACCTAGGGCTAGTAGCTTTAGTCCTTAGCCTAGATATCTCGGGAGCATATAACTACGTATCTTATAGAAGGCTTCTCTATAATATAAGGATGGCAAAACTCCCAGAATAGGTAGAAAGATTCACCCGATCCTTTCTATAGGACCGTACCACTCAGCTATCCTTCGGAGACTTCACCAGTCCACCAATCTAGACCTTAACCGGGATTCCCTAGGGATCCTTACTATCGCCGATACTCTACCTATTCTTTACTTCTAATCTACTTACACAGCTACGCAGGGGCAATACCTTCCCCCTTAGATTCGTCGATAATACTAATATCCTAACCTTTAGTAGATCTACAGAACAGAACTATAGGATACTAGAGGGAGCATATCAAATTTGCGAGCACTAGGCAGCTACCCACGGGTCAGCTTTCTCGCCCGACAAGTATCACCTTATTTATTTTACAAGGAAACCAAGGAGATTTAATATGGCAGCAGGGATCCGTATCCCTGGATTTGCTAGATGCCCAGAGCCTACAATTAAGATTCTAGGAGTCCACGTAGACAACAAGCTTAGATAGGGACCCCATATTAGGGAAACAGGAGCTAAGGCAATCAAACAGTACACATCTCTCTCTAGACTCGCGGCGTCTACCTAGGGAGCCTCATTTACTAAAGCCCGTCATATCTATGCGGCCGTAGTAAGGCCAGTCCTCACCTACGGCTGTGGGGTATAGCATACCCTAGAGGGAATCCCAGGGTGGAGAAAAACAACCATCCAGCCACTAAAGAAGATCCAAAACCAGTGCCTACGCACCATCTCAGGGGCGTATAAGTCAACTAGTATATAAACCTTAGAGCATGAGACAGGGATTCCCCCACTCTTACTACACCTAGACGAACTAGCACTAGCCTAGGCTATTAGAGCTAGGGATAGCCTAGTCGCGATAGTAGTAGAGGAAACTTGCCAGAGTATTAAATAGATAGCTCGGGCTACTCTAAGTACTAGAGGCGCCACTAGCCCTACCAGAAGAACCCTACTTAGAAAAAAGGCAAACTCACTCCTCAACTACTACCCCTCTACCTACCAGAGTCTCCCGAAGCGAACGAAGCTACGCATAGTATATAGGAATAAGTAGAAGAAGAGATGGACAAAGTCTACTAGCCAGGGAAGATAAGATAAGCTAGTAGCCTAAAGCACACAGTGGAACCTAAAAATCAAACAAATCTACAGCGAACTATCCAAGCCATAGAGCACACTCGCCACCCTACTACGTACAGAGCATATTAGACTAGAGGACTTCCTCTCAAGGCGCAAGGTGCTAGGGCACCCTAGTCCTACCTATCTATACGGCTGGCATAGATAAACCCTAAAGCATATCCTCCTCTTCTACCCCCACTTCCAATAGGACAGGGCATAGATACTCCAAAGGGCAGGGACTACGGACTACTACTCCCTCCTCTTAATAAAGAAGGGGATCAAAGCAGCAACAGACTAGTTCTTACGCCTAGGACTACTTAAGTAATTTAGCCTAGCAAGGGAACTAATATAGGAAGATAACTAGGAAGAGGAACTAGGAGGACAACTAGGACTACTAGAACTACTAGAACCCGGATAACTACGAGGATAAGGACTAAAGAGATAGGTCTAGTAGGTAAATATAGGGCTGCTATAGTAGCCGCTACTAGTAAGAAGGAAAAACAAGAACTAGTATAGAATAGCATGCCTAGAGAGAGAGGAGGGGTTTTTGCTAGGCGAAAAGGTTTTCCCCCTCGTATAAAATAACTATAGATAGCCAGCCCCGTATAGACCCGTAAGGAAGCTATATCGGGAAGAAATAAATTTATCTATCTATCTATCTATAGAAGTACTTATAAGTTCTAGTTCCTAAGTCTTAAAGAAGCGAATAATAGTAAGTAGCTCTTTATCGTAGATTATATAGTTACACTTAGTTAAGGACATTTTCTTAGAAAAGTACGTAACTAGTTTAAGTACTCCGTCGTGCATCTACGATAGAATATCTATACTAACAAAGTCTAAGGTATCCGTTTTAACTTATATTTCCTTTTTAGGGTCGAAATATATAAGAATAGGTGCGGAGGTAAATGCAGCTTGCAGTTAGTTAAAGACGGCTTATTTCTTATTATCCTATATAAACTCCTAGGCGGGGTAGTATATTAGTAGGGTGCACTTCCACGGTAACCTAGCCTTTCTAGGATGGCATAGGTTCTAAGTTCGAATCTTAGACCGCTTACCTACTCGTGGCATATACGTCCCACGTTAAAAGCACACGTACCCGCGTTCTCTCTAGCGGTAACAAGGGGGAGAAGGGCCAGCTAGGCGCTTCTAAAAATAAATTTTAAGAGCGCTTTACCAGCGCTTATAAATAGGTAAGCCGGGACTTCTTACGGCTTAGTCTTAAGATTTATAGTTACCTCTCTCTATAGTTTCTTCCTCTTAGCTACTCTTCCTACTTTAGACACCGCTACCGGTATATAGAAAAAAACTATACTAAATAGAGTATCTACGGATACTACTATTATAGATAGGGAAGGTTTTTACCCGGGCTATCCCAAGAAAGTAGCCACGGTTTCCCCTTCTATATATACCCTTATAGATAGCTATAGCTACATAGACCCTTCGAGAAGCTAAATTAGCTTAATTAAATTTATCTATCTATCTATATAAACTCCTAGTATCTTATCTTGCGTTTTCTATTCCTAGTCGTAAATTATTCTCCTTTTATTATCTTAGTAAGGGGGCGTACTATATAGGAGAAGTTCTTAATAAAGCGGCGGTAGAAGTTTACAAAGCTAAGGAAGGCTTATATATCCTTAACTAACGTCGGTACCTCCTAGTTAATAATAGTAGAGACTTTTTCTAGGTCTATTTTAATTCCGTTTATGCTAATAATAAGGCCGAGGTACTTAACTAATCTAATATTAAATTCGCATTTATTAAGGTCGAGTTAGAGACTACGGTCCTTTAGTCGTTAGAGGACTTTATTAATATTTTAGGCGTGTTTATCCTTCTTTTTACTATAGATAAGGATGTTATCTAGGTACGCTATGCAAAACTTATCTAGGTATTTAAGTATAGAATTGTTAATATAGCTCTAAAAGGTGCCTAATATATTATAGAGCCTAAAGGGTATAACTAGGTATTCGTACTAACTAAAGCGAGTATTAAAAGCGGTAAGGTACTTATAGCCTTCCTTAATTCGAATCCGGTTAAAGATATAGATAACGTCGAGTTTTATAAAGATCTTAGCCTTACTAAGCTAGGTAAGGGTTTTATTAATATATAGGATTAGATATCGGTTCTTCTTAGTAATAGCGTTTAGGGCTCTATAGTTAATATAGACCCTAAGTCCTCCTTTTAGCTTTCTAATAATAAGTAGAAGTACGGTATAGTCCGAAGAGCTAGGGCGAATAAACCCTTTTCCGAGATATTCGTTAATATATTTCTTAACCGCTTCGTTTTCTTATTAAGATATTAGACGGTAGCTTTTTATATAAGGAGGTTTATAGTTAGGTTTAAGCTTAATTTTATAGTCTTCTTTCTAGTAAGGAGGAAGTATATCCGCTTCTATCTTATTCTAGAGTTCTTTAATCTAGTAGTATTCCTTCGGCAGCCGGGTAAGGCGTTCTTCTCGTCTATATATTTTCTTTCTATTTATAAACTTCTAAAAGTCGTCTTCTCTAGTTGCAGCTACGCTAGTATTTATAGTAGGTTCCGTAGGCGTATAGTAGTATTCTTTATATCTAGGAAGTAATACTAAGTAGAAGAGTATAGATATAGAATATAGTTAAATATCTAGTTAGGATTTCTCTATCTTCTATTTAGGTCGGCATCTAATAGTATATTTAGTATAAGGTTTTATAGTAAGGCAGCCAGCTTTAAAGCACTAAGGCTTATAAAACTTAACTAACCGCTTATCCTAGTTAATATACGGGTTATAAGTACGTAACTATCCGTCTTTAAGGATTAGTAAATAGTCTCCTAGGTTAGTAATATAGTAAAGAAGTTATTCTTTATAAGAACTAATATTAATATCGACTAGAGAGGCGTAAGTAATATATTAAGAGAATATTCTATCTTCTAAAGTTATAGTAATCCGTTTAATAAGAGGAATCTTTATTATCTTATATACGCGAATAAAGGAGGTATCGATAAGCTTAGCTTAGCTTCTATTATCGATAAGAGAACGTATATTACTACTAGCTACTATAGTATATATAATAAGATAGATTCTCTTAATTTTACACGCGCGATTATCTACTACGAAGTTTAATACCTTTATCTCTTTCTAACTACGACTAGCTAGCTACTCGCCTAGCTCCTTCTTGTTAGGGCTTAACCTTAGGATAATCGCTAAAAGGTATATTGCGCTATGTACGTTAAGCTAGACTTAAGGAGAAAGAAGAGAAGACGTAGAAGAAAGGAAAGAGTTATATACAAGGGAGGCTTGGCGTCACGTGACCCGCCGATGATCCTCTGAGGCTTGATCCTGAGGCTTCAGACTCTAACATCACTCCCCCCCTCCTCTTCCCGGTTCGAGAGGTTGCGGGTTCGAATCCGGGTGGGGACTGTTGCTTTTTTTTTTTTTTTTTTTTTTTTGACCTTTCTCTGTTTTTGACCCTTCCTGCCCTGCTTGCCTTGCTTGCCTTGCTTGCCCTGCTTGCCCTGCTTGCCCTGCTTGCCCTGCTTGCCCTGCTTGTTTGTTGGTCGCGTTTTGGTGGGTGTGGGTATATGGGTTGAAAAAGCGAACCCTGAACCATCAAACGGCTACATGGCGTAGTTGGAAACTTGGCTGACCGACAGCAGGTGCGGTGATACGTGCCTTGGGGTGGCGACATCCCTCAGTTGACTGGCTCCTATGAGCTTGTCGACTGGCTGTCGAATTGAGGGCCTGCCTGTTGGCAGGAAGAGGGTTGTCCGGCACGGGACTAGGTCCTGTGGTCTGTAATGCCCACACTAGGTGACCGCTTGTGCCTCGCTCGCCCTCGGGGCGGGTGGTGCAGTGCTCATCTGGTGTGTGCAGGCTCGGCTCCGGCCGGGCCAAACCGCTTGACTTTTTGTCCACTGGTAGTCTACGCTTGGTTCCCTCCTAGTCCCATTCTAGTTCCCTTAGAGCTCTTGTCGGTCCTTCTGTTTTAGGTACGTGTCCAGCGCTGCTGTGTCCTGTAGTGCTGATGCCGGTTCCCATGTTGGCCTTGCATACCCTTCCCATTTGACTTGGTACTGGAGTTGGTGCCTCCTTTGCCCTGGTTTTCTTGCCATTCGTTCACTTAAGACTGCCTCCACTCTCCATTCGTCTTGACCATCTACTTGAACTGGTGGAGGTTGGTAGTCGTCTTGTTCTTGGCTTGGTAAGGGGTCTGTTCCTGCTGGCCGGAGTAGGTCTACATTAAAGACGTTGTGTACCGCTCCGGGGATATCCAATTTGTAGCTATGGGATCTAACTACCTCGATAATAGTAAACTTAGCTGCCTTATCATCGAGCTTCTTGCTTGGCCTATCCGTCCTTAGGTTCTTTAGGTGTAGCCAGACCTTATCACCTACCTTGTACGCAGGGGATGGGTTTCTTCGCCGGTTTGCTTGCCGTTCCTGTTCTTGTTGGGTATCTGCCATAGCCATCTGTGCCCAGTCCGTTACCTCTTTGATCTTTGCCACGATTACTTCTGCCCTTGCTACTGGAGAGTCCCTCTGGAGGTCGCCGGGCTGGAGGTCTTCGGATAACTCTAGAGGCTCGAGGTGATATCCGTGGGAGAGAAAGAACGGGCTTGCCTGTGTTGTAGCCGAGGTCCTCCCATTAAGAGCTAGCTGGACTATCGGTAGCTGGTCCGCCCAGTCTTGTTGGTAGTGGTCCACGAATAGTGCTAGCTTCCTTTCCACTTCAGTGTTCATCCTCTCCGTTGATCCGTCCGTTTGAGGGTGGTAGGCCGTTGAGATGCGCCTCTTAATCTTAAGCAGTTGACAGATACGTTGCCAGAGAAGGCTAACGAACTACGTTCCCCTATCAGATACAATTGCCGTTGGGATTCCGTGGTTCCGGTAGAAGCATGTAATAAAGAGCCTTGCAATGGTTTCCGTCTTAGTATTCGGGCAGGCCTCAAGGGTCACTCCTTTCCCTAGCCTATCGGTGATTACTATAAGCATCTCGCACCCGTTGCTTAATGGTAGGGGCCCAATAAAGTTAATAGAGATCTCTCTCCATTGACGACTTGGTACTGGTAACGGTTTGAGTAACCCTTGCTTCCGATCCCTCCAGACCTTAGTCCTTCCACAGACGTCACAGTTCTTACAAAACCTCCGGATATCGTTAACGAATCCTGGCCAGAAGAAGTGCCTTGCCACGAGGGAGGTAGTTTGAACGCGTCCGGGGTGTGCCGAGAGGGGAGAGTCATGCATCTCTTGGATAATCCTTGTTCGTAGTGGCTCGGAGTCCGGTACCCATTTCCTTTCCCTAAAGAGGAGGTTTCCTTGATAGTCTAGTGAACACTCCGCGATCGAGATCTTGAACTTAGTTGCAAACTCCGGTGGGAAGGTCCTTTCTCCTCGTTGTACTGCTTCCCGGAGTTGCTTTAGTACTTGGTCTTGTTGGAGTGCCTCTTGCCATTGTTCCTCAAGGGGAGGTGGTTCTTGTCCGAGTTGTCCTGGTCGTGCCTGTCGAGGTTCGACTGCCATGGCTTCTTCTGATAATAGCAGGTCTCCGTTATCCCAGTTTCCTTGCTCTTCTGGGTCTTCCGGTGAGCCTGTGTTCAGCACGAGTCCTTAGGCCGTTGTTTGGAGCAGTTGAGCCGTCCTTTGTTCGAGCCTTTCGTCCATATCCGTGGTTGGTAGGTCCTGGTCCCTTCTTGTCAATGCGTCCGCTAATCCGTTAGTCTTTCCTGGCGTATATTCAATAATAAAGGAGAAGCGGCTAAGCTCTCTCCACCATCGAATCTGCCTCTCAGAGAGTCTCCTCGCAGTAGTAAAGTACTCTAAGTTCTTATGATTAGTAAGGATCTTAAACTGGTGTAGCCCCTTTAGTTCAGCATCCCACTGGCGTAAGCACTTGACTACTGCGAGTAGTTCCTTATCGTAGATTGGGTAGTTGCATTCCGCGGGTAGGTTCTTTTTCGAGAAGAACGCTACGGGCCGTAGAAAACCATCGTCATCGAACTGTTGGAGCACCCCTCTAGTACAGTATCCTAAGGAGTCCGTGGCGAGAATTATCTCCCGTTCCGGGTCGAATTGCATAAGGACCGGTGCCGTGATAAAAGCCTTTTTCAATTTCCTAAACGCGAGCTCGGTTTCCTGGTTCCATTAGAAGGGCACGTTCTTCCTCGTAAGTGATACTAGAGGGGCTACTAGGTTAGAAAAGCCCTTAATAAAACGCCGATAGAAGTTCGCAAAACCGAGGAAACCGAGTACGCCCTTTACCGTGGTAGGAGCTTTCTATTCTTGAATTGCTTTGATCTTTTCCGGGTCCATATAGATACCTTTACCTGCTTCGATAATATACCCAAGATACTTAGTCGACTGGACTTCGAATTCGCATTTCTTTAGGTCGAGTTGTAGACCTGCAGCATCCAATTTCTCTAAGACCTTATCGACCTTTTCCCGGTGCTCCCGGCGGGATCCGTCCGTGAAGATTAGGATGTCATCTACGTACGCGGAGACAAAATCGTCAAGGAAGTCCTTTAGGGTCCAATTAATATACCGTTGGAAGGTACTCGGGGCATTTGCTAGTCCAAAAGGTGTCACTAGCCATTCGAAGAGTCCAAATCGGGTCCGGAATGCTGTCAACCACTCGCTTCCCTCCGCGATTCGTATCCGATGGAAGGCAGCAGTTACATCCAGTTTCGTAAACCATCTTGCTTTGCTAATCCGATTGAGGGTCTCCTGGATCAGTGGTAGGGGATAGCGGTCCTTTCTCGTAATTCGATTAAGAGCCCGGTAGTCACAGCAGAAGCGTAGGCCTCCGCCTGGTTTCTTGACAAATAGTACGGGAGCAGCAGCCGGGGAATTGCTTACCCGGATAAACCCCTTATCGAGTAGTTCGTTAAGAGTCTTCCTAAGTACTAGAAGCTCGTCACGGGACATATTGTATAGGGGTCCCCATGGGGCGTCCGGTATTTTGCCGTTGCTATCCTTTTCCAATTCGATTTGGTGGTCAATTCCAGGCCGGTGCGGTGGGAGTTTGTCTGCCTCCTTCTTGTCAAATAGGCGTATCCATCGAGGGTCCACCCAGCTAGGTAGCCGGGCCTGAGTATCCGTGGGGGTTTTCTCTTGAAGAGCCTTATTAATATCCGCTAGGCTCGCTGTAAAGACTTGGTACCCTTTCTTTTCTCGGTTCCTTAAGAGGTAACTGAAGGCAGAGGCTCCGATAAGCTTGCCCTGAGGGCTAGGAAGATCCATTGCTTGTTTTACCACTAGCCCTGTGTCCTTAAAGGTAATAGTCCGTTCACTTTAATCGAGTACCGCTTTTTCCTGTACCATCCATGGGCTTCCCAACATTAGGTCGCAACCGGAAAGCCTAGGCACGATGTAGAAGAACATGCGCTTCTGGCAGTGGCCTCCAATGTCTACCTCAGCCCAGGCAACCTCGTCTATTTTCCATCCTGTAGGTGTAAGTCCGTTCAGTGTCCTTGGGGAGATCTTTATACGCGGGAGGTTGCAGCGTTTAGCAAAACCGTGGCTCATAACAGCGTAGAATTCACAACCAGTATCGGCGAGAGCTTTACCGAAAGACTCTTTATTGATCATAACTGGGGTAAGGAGTGAATCTTGTTCTAGCTTACGTTGCTGCTTGCGCCATTCGTTCCGCACTTCCTGCTTTTCCTCCACTGTGGGCTCCTGCCTGCGATTTTCGACAGGAGCTTTTAGTTTTCCGACTGCTGGGAGGAGGACTCGTCCTCCAAGTCTTCCAGTTCCGGTCCCACGTGTTCCTCCTGTTGGGTAGGCTTTGCGAGCCTTGCTGGCCTCCTTGGTGGCAGCCATGGGCACTGGGCAACCCTATGCATAGAGTCGCCACAGCGTAGGCAACGACCCTCATCCTTACGTCTTTGCATCTCTTGCTCGTCTACCCACTTGACACGACGTCCTTGGGCGGCCCTTGCAGGCCCTGTAGGTTCCCATTCCATTTTATCTTGCTGGGGCGTGGTCGGCTTTGGCTTGGACCCTGGCTGCCTGCCAGTAGACCCTGCCGAGCCAACTTTATTCTGACCACGCCACCAGTCTTGTTGCCAGCCCTGCTGGGGCTTCTTGCCCGTATTGCGTAGGTTGAACGCTTCCAGTTGGTCACTAACACGTTTCAACTCCGTGCAGTAGTCCTCGAAAGACTGGCTAGTATTCCCAAGGCCGATCATACTTCGCTGGAGCTCCTGGCTAAGCCCTGCTTCTAGGTAGGCCTTAAGGATCTCGTCCGGCCAGTTGGTGCCTCCCGCCTCTAGTACGAGTTTGCGGAATTCGGTGAAGTACTCCATGAAAGGCTTGTTAGTTTGGCGTAGCTTATGCAGCTTACGTTGGGCCTTCTCTTGCACGTGGGGGTCGCCAAATGATAGGCGTAGCTGATCCAGTAGGCACTGAGCAGTCATGCTAGTCGTGTTGGTGCTAGCTTGTACCCAGGGCTGTAGCTGACGAGCTGCTTCGCCCCTAAGCCGATTGTGAAGCATAAAAAACTTCGTAGCTTCAGTGCAACTCGTGTAGTCCACGACGAGTTTGGCTTGGGCCTGGGCAATCCAAGGCTCGAGTTCTTCTCTATTACCCGAAAACTCGGCGAGAGGGCCGAGGTTCTTCGTGGGGCCTGTCTTGGTGGGGTGGCTGGTGGGTCCTGACTCAGGGGCAGGGGGGTCCGAGGCAATTCCGGCTACCCTAGCCTCCTTTTCTCCGGCCTCCCCTGAGGGTTGTGTGGAAGGGGTTTGGGCGCCTCCCACCTTCAAGAGTTCCTCCTTCTCCTCCTTAAGCTGCATAACCTCTTGGGTAAGAGTATCCATTCGTGCCATCATTTGTAGCAGTAACCGCTTCGTTTCTTGGTTCTCTTGAGCCTGTAGCTCTTGTCCATGCTCTTAAGGACTCATATCGAGTGATTCCGGTGATTCCGGTGATTCCAGTGATTCCAGTGATTCCAGTGATTCCAGTGATTCCAGTGATTCCAGTGCGCAACTGTGCCAGTGATCCGATGTCCAGTAAGTCCAATATGGGAAGTCTAGCTAATGTCAGGGCTCAACCTCAGGATGATCGCTGAAAGGTATATTGCGCTATGTACGTTAAGCTAGACTTAAGGAGAAAGAAGAGAAGACGTAGAAGAAAGGAAAGAGTTATATACAAGGGAGGCTTGGCGTCACGTGACCCGCCGATGATCCTCTGAGGCTTGATCCTGAGGCTTCAGACTCTAACACTTCTACTTATATAGTCTTAGAAGGCGACTTACTTCTAGGACTAGAAGTTTTCCGACTCGCTATTAGAGTCGAGTTCCTTAATACTCTAGATATACGTAAACCTAGCGCGGTTATTATTAGAATAGTAGGTATTAGATATAAAGTAGCCTAAGCCTCTATAGCTACGGCAGCGTCCCTACCTCGTTATTATGAGGCGTTTCTCGTCTAATAGCTTTAAGGGTTTTAGCTTAGGCTTATACTATAGTCTAACTTAGTCTCTTAGTTTAGTAGTAGTAGGTATACGGCTCTATTAGCTATCTTAGTTTATATTACCGCTTCTAGTTCTACTCTAGCGGCTAAGATTATCTTAAGTAGGTTTCTAGTTATAGGTAGGCTTAGTACGATTTCTTTTAGGATTATTGCTATTATTTATTCTTTTATTAGAACGGATATTTATAGACTTAATCTCTTAACGACGATATTCGGCCTTACGGAGAGTTTCGAGTAGCTATTCGAGAGAGGTAAAGATAAGGATAGCTACTAAGAGGGCTAAGCCAATAGAAATACTATTCTATATCTTATCGATCTTCTCTTCTTTAGTAGGATTAGTAAGAGACTAGAGTATATATAGGCGGGCGTAGTAGGAGTCTACCGTCTCTTTCTCGCTTTATCTAGTAAGAATAAGGTTATTAGTAGCTTTTTTCTTTGCGATATCTATTCCACATATCTTTCCTAGCTTTTCTAAGAAATCTAGGGCTATCTAGTAGCTACTAATATACGGGCGTATTATAGTAGCAATTAAATTAGCAAGGCGAGAGTAGATATAGCGAATTATTAGCTTCTAATTTCCTTTAAAGAAGTCCTCTTTAACTTTAAGCTTAAAGACTATATTATTCTTAAAATTAACGAAAGTATAGATATTAGTAGAGATAAGCTTATTAATATCTTCTATAAGTATCTTACGTAAGCCCTAATAAGGGAGGGTTCGCTATAAGGTAATAGTTCCCTCTCTTAGTTAACGTTTCTAGTTAAGGCTACGAATATTAGTACTAGGGAGGGTACCTTCGTAATAGTTAGCGATATCCTTAGTTAAAAGATTATTTTCTTAGATAAGCCGGCTAATCTTATCGTTGCTTTCCTTAATAACTCTATTAGATCTAGCGATTATCTTCTTATAGGTCTATTTAAGTTTCTTATACTTATCCTAAAGAGAGACGTAGGCTATATACTTTTTACTAGTAGCTATTTAAGTAACTTAGAGGACGTAGTAGAACTTAGTACGCTAGTTTACTATTACTATAGTATACTAGTTATAGAAGGCATATTCGTTGGGCTAGCGAATAGAGTCGAGTTCGTGGTTACTTAGTATTCCGGGGTTAATAGTAAGGTTAAGATCCGTGGCTAATAAATATATAAGTTCTTCGGGTTCTAGGTTTCTGCGTAAGGTAGTACGACGTAAGGTAGAACCGGTAGCTTAACTTTACTAGTCTAAGATATTAGGAAAGCCCTAAAATAGAATAGCACTACTTATAAACTCGTTAAGGTTCTAGCTAGGTCCCCTAACTATATTACTAAATAATCCTTCTTTATTATCGCTTAGGTAAATAGAGATAGTACTAGCGATACTACTAGTACGGCTACGACTATAGCTTGCGGGGAATAGGCTTTATTACGCTATAATCTTCGCTAATTATTCTGGTTTTTTAGAGTAGTTTAACTCGTGTTACGGGTGAAAACTCTAAAGAGATTAGTACGGGGTTAACGAGGATCTTTATATCTTATTTAAGAAGATAGATTTTCTATAATTATACTATTATTTCTCTAATAGTATAAGTTATTAAGAGTTCCCGCTTATATCCGACTACCTAGAGAGTCTATATAATAAGACTCGATACTACTATAGAGAGGTCGTATAAAGTACGAGAGTTTACGTATAAGCGAGAGCTATAAAGTTGCGAAGTACGTAACGTTACCGCATGCACGCGCGTCTACTACCTATACGTTATCACGTATACTACCTTAATACTACTTCTTCGTTTAGCCGTTATAGTATCCCCTTTTTTAGGCGTAGCTCCTATAAGCTAATAGTCCTCTAGCCTCCTATCCTTTCTTTCGTAGCGGCGGGAATCCTTTACTAGAATAGTAAGCTTCGGAGTAGCGTTTATAGAATTCTTTAACTAGGTTCTATACGTTAATTAAATATTCTTTAGGCTCCTAGATAAACTAATTAGGTAGATAACCTTTCTAGTAAACGTAGTACTTATATCGGCCGCGGCGGCGGTTTAGTGTAATAAACGGACCTTAGAGGGGGGGCGGAGAGACGAGGTAACGAAGCCGGTAAAGGCAGTAGGGGTAAAATAATGCCGAAGTATAAGGGTGTAGTTTAAAGGGCGAGGGTACGAGGTGCGAGAGACGAGGGGCGAGGGACGAGGGGCGAGGGACGAGGGACGAGGAAGGTAAGCAAGGTCCAATTTAAGGCGTACTAAGTTGTACGCGAGGAATACTTATTACTAGACTAAAGAACTAACTATAAAGCAGAGGGGCGAGCTTTATATATATAAAGAACGAACTAAAATACTAGCTTCCTAATTTATAAGCAGGTAAGTCTAGATCTAGATTTTAAATTAACGAAGGTAAATAAGTAAGGAGTCTATATAAGCTACGTTTATAATAGTAGGCTCTCCTCCCTAGAGGTAAGTTCCTACGAGCCTTTAGCCTAAGGGTCGAGGTTTTAAAGAATAACGTTTATAGAACGTATTAAGGGCCTTAAGGTCTTTAACAAGGTCGTAAGGTTCCTAGGTTAGTATCGAGTAACCAGTCCATTTTACGAGGTATTTCGGTTGTCTTCGGGTTACTTTAACGTCTAGAATCTCTTCTACCCGGTACTCTTCTTCGCCGTCAACGATAACGGGCGGGGGCGGAGGTTAGACTTAATTAGGCAAGGGGTTAGAGGCCGCGGGTTCGAGTAAAGAGACGTAGAATACGGGATAGACTTTTATCGTCCTTAGTAGTTCTAGGCGATAGGCATAAGTCGAGATCTTTCCTAGTATAGGAAAGGGGCCAAGGCGTTTAAAGTCGAGTTTATCCGAAGGTCTTGTTGTCGAGATATGCCGTCTTAGGAGCCAAACGAGGTTACCAGGCTTAAAGACGGGTGGCGAGATACGGTCTTTATTAGCTTGTTCTGCGTAGGCATCTTGTACGAATCGAATTTCTTGGCGAAGGTGGTTTTCGAGGTTTTCGAGGTTCTCTTGGAAGAGACGTAGGGGTTCGAGTGGGGCTAAGATCGGGTCTTTCCGTAGAATCTTATAACGAGGGTAGAAGCCGTAGTTTACAAAGAAGGGGGTAACCTTAGTCGTGGTCGAGATTATATTATTATAAGCGAATTTAGCAAGGGAGAGAAAGTCGTTCTAATCGTCTTGTTAGTACGAAACGTAGGCACGAAGGTATTGCTCGAGAATAGCGTTAATGCGCTCTATCTAGCCGTCGGTTTACGGGTAGAAAGCCGTACTAAAGTTGGTCTTAATAGATAGGGATCTACTAAGAGCTCTAGTAAATTCAGAGGTAAAAATCGAGCCGCGGTTAGATACGAAGTCGTCGGGTAAGCTATGTAGTCGAAAAACGTAGTCTCGATAAAGCTTAGCAAGCTCTATCGAATCGAGGGTTATTTAGCAAGAAATAAAGTGAGCCATTTTAGTTAGTCGATCTACGACTACTAATATAGCATCGAACGAGTTAGACGTTAGAAGTCCCGTAATTAAATCGAGAGAAACGGATTGCTAGCGGCGTTGTGGTACTTTAAGGGGTTTTAAATATCTATAGGGGGCATGTCGAGCGGGTTTAATTCTTTAGCAGGTCTTATAGTTTCGTATAAAACGAGCTACTGTCTGGCGTAGACCTGGCCACTAGAAATTACGAGTAACGAGTTTAAATATTGCTGCTTGGCCTAGGTGTCTAGTAGCCGGGTGCGAGTGTCGAGAGCTAATAATTCTTTAGCGGAGGCTTAGATCTTTAGGAATATAGATAAGTCTATTAACTAGTAAGAGACTATCGTTATCCTTAGAACATACGCCTAAATCTACCTTAGGATGTCGAAGTGCGTAGGTATCGAGTGCGGTAAGGATCTCTTGTCCAAGAGTATCCTTATCGAGTGCTAAGCGAATTTTACTAGCTAGAGACGGTTCTAGCCTAGCGATTAAATGGCGAGTAGAAATAAGGGTCGAAATTTCGAATTTTTTAGAGGTAAGGATCGTAGTAGGGGGTAGGCGCCCCTCTCGAGCAGGGAGGTCTTCTAACCGTCTTATTAACGCATCCGCGCGTTAATTCTTAGTTCCTGGGCGGTAGACGATCTTAAAGTCGAGTTCTGAGAGTTTAATTGCCTAGCGTACTTGCCGACGGTTTAAGATTTGCTTAGAGGCAAAGCTAGTTAAATTCGAGTAATCTATAAGAACGAGGAGTGGCGAGGAGAGGTTAATAACGAGGGAACGGTATTCCTTTAGGGCTTCCACGATAGCTAAGAGTTCCTTATTCCCGATACCGTAGTTCTACTCTACGGAGGTTATTTTCCGAGAGTAGTAGGCGATAGGATGTAGGATTCTTCTGCCATCATCGTAGGTTACCTATTAGGATAAAATTGCGGAGATAATAAAGTCGGATGAGTCGGTTTCAAGGATAGTTTCGAGTTAGGGGTCGAAGTGTCGGAGGATTGGGTAAGAGCAGAAGGCTTCCTTAAGATAAGTAAATACCTTATCCTATTCTTTTCCCCAAGTAAAACGAATATTCTTAGCTAGGAGCCTAAAGAGAGCTCTAGCTTTTCGAGAGTATCCTTTAATAAATCTTCGGTAAAAGTTTGCAAAGCCAAGGAACGATTAAAGATCTTTAACTAAGCGAGGAGCCTCCCAGTCTCTTACGGCGGCTACCTTAGCCGGGTCCATAGAGATACCGTCTAGGGAGATAACGAAGCTAAGGAACGTGGTCGAAGTCGTATAGAAGTCGCATTTTTCGCCTTTTACGTACAGGCCTACTTTACGAAGTTTTTCGAGAACTAATTAGACGTGTTCGTAGTGCTCCTCTTCTGTTTCCGAGTAGATAAGGATATTATCTAAGTAGACGACGTACTAGCGGTCGAGATATTTACGTAGTGTATCGTTAACGAATTGTTGGTAGGTAGTAGGCGCATTCGTAAGGCCAAAGGGCATAACAAGGTACTCGTATAGGCTATAGCGAGTCCTAAAGGCGGTTAAATGTTCGGAGCCTTCCTTGATCCGGATAAGGTTATAAGCACCGCGAAGGTCGAGTCGAGTAAAAATACGAGAGCCTTAAAGTTAACGGAGAGTCTCGTTAATTAAGGGAAGTGGATAACGGTTCTTTTTCGTAATACCGTTTAGTTCGCGATAATCCACATAAAAACGAAGGCCGCTACCTAGTTTCTTAATAAAGAGAATAGGAGACGCAGAGGATGAGGATAAGGGCCGAATAAAACCTTTCTTAAGGTTCTCATCAAGATATTCGCGTAGAGCCTTAAGCTCTAAATCGGACATTGAGTAGAGAGGACCGAATAGGGGTTTCTTGCCCTCTTCTAGCGAAATTTTATAATTAATATATCGATGTGGGGGAAGCTTATCGGCCTCTTTCTTAGTAAAGAAAGGAAGAAGGTGGTAAAATCGAGCCGGGATTCGTGAGCGGAGGGTTTCGAGTTCTTATTCCGGAGTTTATTATTCCGTTTTTTTAAGGCTTTCAAGGTGTTCTTAGATTTCCTTAATTAATACGGTATAGATCCTAGTCTTATCTCGTTGGATATAGCGGGTAAGGACGGCGTAGGATACCGTAGCGTAAGAGATCGAAGGCGGATTAGGAGGCGTAATTATAGGTTGTCGAGTAGATAAGTAATTTGCTTGGTAGAAAGGAGAAGCGAAGGTAATAGTATTCCTTAACTAGAGAATCTGTAGATCGTGTCTTTCTAGCCAAGGTTTTCTAAGAATAATAGGATATTGACTAAGCTTAGTTACCTAAAAGGTAAGGAGTTCTTAGTGTTAATTAATATCGAGTTAAAGGTCGGCTTCATAAGTAATCCACCCAGCTATAGATCTATTAGCCAGCTCGAGGAATTTAGGTTGTGTTTTTTGACGAGTAGGGAGCGAGTGTTCCTTAATAAAAGCATTATCTATAAATAAGGACGAAGCACTAGAGTCTAGCATAGACGAGGTTTCGATTATATTATTGACTACTGACTTAAGAATAAGGAGTGGGCGTTTTCCGAGATTAATAGCGCGTGGTTTCGAGGTACGAGGTTCGGGGGGTGAAAATAAGAGTGTTCCGAGGTTCGAAGATAAAGAAGCAAGAATAGAGAATTAATTTAAAGTAGAAAGTAGCGGGGGGCTAGGCAGGTGCCGGGTACTACCTAGCCTTCTACGTTTTTTAACACGTAGAGGACTAAAGCCGTAGGAGGAGTTGTAGGAGTCGAGGTTTTAGAGACGAGTGGACTTGTTACTAGTAGCGAGGTGGGCGGAGAGGGTGCAGTTGTGGTCGAATTAAGGTTTGGACCCTTTGAACCCTTTGGACCCTTTGCCTTAGGGCACTCACGTACCCAGTAGTTCGGATCACCACAGTAAGCGCAGAGATTATTGGCTCTTCGGTACGCTTTTCGAGCAGAGGCATCCAGTTCTATAGGTTCACTTTGGGGGATCGAGGTTGGCGCGGGAGACGAGGATCGAGGGGTAGCTGGTATAGAGAGAGGAGTCGAGGTAGGGGTACGAGTTACGGGTGTCTTTTTCTTAATTGTTCGAGCATAGAGTTGGTTATCTAACGCAATGCAGGTTTTAGCGAACTTTTCGAATTCTAGTGGCATAGAACGTCTAACAAGAAGATCCTTAAGGTTCTCCTTAAGGCTAAGGCGGAAGTAGTAAATCTTCACTGCGTTTTCCTTCCAACTAAGAGTCGTAATAAGCGAGAGAAACCGTAAGTAGTAAGCCGAGCAGGACTTGTCTTATTTAAGCGCGAGGAGGGATCGTTCAGCCGTTGCGTAAGCATCAGAATTATTAAATACGGCCTTGAGAGCTTGGTAGAAGACCTCATAATTATCGAAGTCTACGGAACCGTTCGAAGCAGAGACGTAAGGGGCAAACCAAGTGTAAGCCGCATCGCGAAGATATAACCTAGCGTAGGTAATCTTAGCTATGTCCGTTATAAAAGCAGATGGGTCCGAGGCAAATTTGAGTTAAAGTTGCGTAGCGAAGTTCTGGAATCGAGTGCGTTCTCCTTTAAAGGGTTCTAGATCCGATACCTTAGGGATGCGGGGACGTAGGGTTTCTAAAGAAGATACCGTGAACGTAGTAGCCGGCGTGTTAGTAGGGAGGTTCGAGGCTAGTGGTTGGAGTCGGGCGAAGGCTTTATCTTGGCCAAAACCGTAGTAGTGAAAGATGCAAGCAACTTGGGCGTTCGTAGCATTCTTAGGGATAGCTAGTGAATCGATATCGGATCTTAGGCAAGATTATCTTCCTCTAGCGTATGCCTGGCTAAGGGTAACGCGTAGAGAAACCGGGATATCTTTAGGGAAGGTAGGACGAGCGTTGATAGGAGTAGGGACTTAATTAAGGACTTAGAAGAGCGTATCCTAAGGATTAGGAGGTATAGTTCTATTAACTATTTTGGGGATTACAGTCTAGGGCTTCGGCGAGAGCTTTAGGCCTACTAGAGAGAGTCTAGCAAAATGTAATAAACGGACCTTGGAGGGGGGGGCGGAGAGACGAGGTAACGAAGCCGGTAAAGGCAGTAGGGGTAAAATAATGCCGAAGTATAAGGGTGTAGTTTAAAGGGCGAGGATACGAGGTGCGAGAGACGAGGGGCGAGGGACGAGGAGCGAGGGACGAGGGATGAGGGAGGTAAGCAAGGTCTAATTTAAGGCGTACTAAGTTATACGCGAGGAATACTTATTGCTAGACTAAAGAACTGTAATAAACGGACCTTGGAGGGCGGAGAGACGAGATAACGAAGCCGGTAAAGGCAGTAGGGGTAAAGCAATGCCGAAGTATAAGGGTGTAGTTCAAAGGGCGAGGGTATGAGGTGCGAAAGACGAGGGACGAGGGACGAGGGACGAGGGAGGCAAGCAAGGTCCAATTCAAGGCGTACCAAGTTATACGCGAGGAATACTCATTGCTAGACTAAAAAACTAACTACAAAGCAGAGGGGCGAGCTTTATATACATAAAGAACGAACTAAAATACTAGCTTCCTGATTTATAAGCAGGTAAGTCTAGATCTGGATTTTAAATCAACGAAGGTAAACGAGAGGTAAGGGGTCTAAGCAAGCCACGTTTATGACAGTAGGCTCTCCTCCCTAGGGGTGAGTTCCTACGAGCCTTTAGCTTAAGGGTCGAGGTTTCGAAGGGTAACGTTCATAGAACGTATCAAGGGCCTCAAGGTCTTTAACAAGGTCGTAAGGTTCCCAGGTTGGTGTCGAGTAACCAGTCCATTTCACGAGGTATTTTGGTTGTCTCCGGGTTGCTTTAACGTCTAGAATCTCTTCTACCCGGTACTCTTCTTCGCCGTCAACGATAACGGGCGGGGGCGGAGGTTGGACTTGATCAGGCAAGGGGTCAGAGGCTGCGGGTTCGAGTAAAGAGACGTGGAATACAGGGTGGACTTTCATCGTCCTTGGTAGTTCTAGGCGATAGGCATGGGTCGAGATCTTCTCTAGGATGGGAAAGGGGCCAAGGCGTTTAAAGTCAAGTTTATCCGAAGGCCTTGTTGTCGAGATATGCCTTCTTAGGAGCCAAACAAGGTCACCAGGCTTAAAGACGGGTGGCGAAATACGGTCTTTATTGGCCTGTTCTGCGTAGGCGTCTTGTGCGAATCGAATTTCTTGGCGAAGGTAGTTTTCGAGGTTTTCGAGGTTCTCTTGGAAGAGGCGTAGGGGTTCGAGGGGGGCTAAGATCGAGTCTTTTTGTAGAATCTCATAACGAGGGTGGAAGCCGTAGTTTGCGAAGAAAGGTGTAACCTTAGTCGTGGTCGAGATCGTATTATTATAAGCGAATTTAGCAAGGGAGAGAAAGTCGTTCCAATCGTCTTGTTGATACGAAACGTAGGCACGCAGGTATTGTTCGAGAATAGCGTTAATACGCTCTGTCTGGCCGTCGGTTTGCGGGTGGAAAGCCGTACTAAAGTTAGTCTTAATAGATAGGGATCTACTAAGAGTTCTAGTAAATTTAGAGGTAAAAATCGAGCCGCGGTCAGCTACGAAGTCGTCGGGTAAGCTATGTAGTCGAAAAACGTAGTCTCGATAAAGCTTAGCAAGCTCTATCGAATCGAGGGTTGTTTGGCAAGGGATAAAGTGAGCCATTTTAGTTAGTCGATCTACGACTACTAGTATAGCATCGAACGAGTTGGACGTTGGAAGTCCCGTAATCAAATCAAGAGAAACGGATTGCCAGCGGCGTTGTGGCACTTCAAGGGGTTTCAAATATCTATAGGGGGCATGTCGAGCGGGTTTGATTCTTTGGCAGGTCTTACAGTTTCGTATAAAACGAGCTACTGTCTGGCGTAGACCTGGCCACCAGAAATCACGAGTAACGAGTTCAAATGTTGCTGCTTGGCCTGGGTGTCCAGCAGCCGGATGCGAGTGTCGAGAGCTAATAATCCTTTGGCGGAGGCTTAGATCTTCAGGAATATAGATAAGTCCATTAACTAGTAATAGACCATCGTTATCCTTAGAACATGCGCCTAAATCTACCTTAGGATGTCGAAGTACGTGGGTATCGAGTGAAGTAAGGATCTCTTGTCCAAGAGTATCCTCATCGAGTGCTAAGCGAATATCACTAGCCAGAGACGGTTCTAGCCTAGCGATCAAATGTCGAGTAGAAATAAGGGTCGAAATTTCGAATTTTTCAGAGGTAAGGATCGTAGTAGGGGGTAGGCGCCCCTCTCGAGCAGGGAGGTCTCCTGACCGTCTTATTAACGCATCCGCGCGTTGATTCTTAGTTCCTGGGCGGTAGACGATCTTAAAGTCGAGTTCTAAGAGTTCAATTGCCCAGCGTGCTTGCCGACGGTTTAGAATTTGCTTAGAGGCAAAGCTAGTCAAATTCGAGTGATCTGTAAGAACTAGGAGTGGCGAGGAGAGGTTAATAACGAGGGAACGGTATTTCTTTAGGGCTTCCACAATAGCTAAGAGTTCCTTATCTCCAATACCATAGTTCTGCTCTGCGGGGGTCATTTTCCGAGAGTAGTAGGCGATGGGATGTAGGATTCTTCTGCCATCCTCGTAGGTTACCCATTGGGACAAAATTGCGGAGATAATAAAGTCGGATGAGTCGGTTTCAAGGATAGTTTCGAGTTGGGGGTTGAAGTGTCGGAGGATTGGGTAAGAGCAGAAGGCTTCCTTAAGATAAGTAAATGCCTTATCCTGTTCTTTTCCCCAAGTAAAACGAATATTCTTAGCTAGGAGCCTAAAGAGGGCTCTAGCTTTTCGAGAGTATCCTTCAATAAATCGTCGGTAAAAGTTTGCAAAGCCAAGGAACGATTGAAGATCTTTAACTGAGCGGGGAATCTCCCAGTCTTTTACGGCGGCTACCTTAGCTGGGTCCATAGAGATACCGTCTAGGGAGATAACGAAGCCAAGGAACGTAGTCGAAGTCGTATAGAAGTCACATTTTTCGCCTTTAACGTATAAGCCTGCTTCACGAAGCTTTTCGAGGACTAATCGGACGTGTTCGTGGTGCTCCTCCTCAGTTTCCGAGTAGATAAGGATATCATCCAGATAGACGACGCACCAGCGGTCAAGATATTCACGTAGCGTATCGTTAACGAATTGTTGGCAGGTAGCAGGCGCATTCGTAAGGCCAAAGGGCATAACAAGGTATTCGTATAGGCCATAGCGAGTCCTAAAGGCGGTCAAGTGTTCGGAGCCTTCCTTGATCCGGATAAGGTTATAAGCACCGCGAAGGTCGAGTCGAGTAAAAATGCGAGAGCCCTGAAGTTGACGGAGAGTCTCGTTGACTAAGGGGAGTGGATAACGGTTCTTTTTCGTAATACCATTCAGTTCGCGATAATCCACGCAAAAACGAAGGCCGCCACCTAGCTTCTTGACAAAGAGAACAGGGGACGCAGAGGATGAGGATGAGGGCCGAATGAAACCTTTCTTAAGGTTTTCATCAAGGTATTCACGTAGAGCCTTAAGCTCTAAATCGGACATTGAGTAGAGAGGACCGAATGGGGGTTTCTTGCCCTCTTCTAATGAAATCTCATGATCAATATATCGATGTGGGGGAAGCCTATCGGCCTCTTTCTTCGTAAAGAAGGGAAGAAGATAGTGGAATCGAGCGGGGATTCGTGAGCGGAGGGTTTCGAGTTCTTGTTCCGGGGTTTGTTGTTCCGTTTTCTTAAGGTTATCAAGGTGTTCTTGGATCTCCTTAATTGATACGGCGTATATCCTAGTCTTATCTCGTTGGACGTAACGAGTAAGGGCGGCGTAGGATACAGTAGCGCAAGAGATCGAAGGCGAATTAGGAGGCGAGGGGGAAAGCGTAGTTGTGGGTTGGCGAGTAGGTAAGCAATTTGCTTGGCAAAAAGGGGAGGCGAAGGTAATCGTGTTTTTTGACTATAGGACGTGTGGATCATGTCGTTCTAGCCAGGGTTTTCCTAGGATAATTGAGTATTGACCGAGCTTAGTTACTTGGAAGGTAACGAGTTCTTGATGCTAATCAATATCAAGTTGAAGGTCGGCCTCGTAGGTAATCCGTCCGGCGATGGATCCGTCCGCGAGTTCGAGGGATTCAGCTTGGGGTTTTTGGCGTGTAGGGATCGAATGGGATGTAATAAAGGCATTATCTACAAAAAGGGACGAGGCACCAGAGTCTAACATAGCCGAAGTTTCGATTTTGTTATTGACTACTGATTTAAGGATAAGGAGCGGACGTTTCCCAAGATCTATAGCACGGGGCTGTAGGGTACGGGGTTCTAAAGATGAAAACGAGAGTGTTCCAAGATTTGAAGACGCGAGGGAAGCAAGAATAGAAAACTGATTCGAAGTGGAGATCGGACAAGGGCTAGGTAGGTGCCGGGGGCTACCTAGCCTTCTACGTTTTTTGACACGTAGAGGACTAACGCTGTAGGAGGTGTTATCGGTTGATTTGGGGTAGTTGGTAACGTAGGTGTATGCGAAGTCGTGTTGAGTTTAAGCCCCTTAGCTTTAGCTTTAGGGCACTCTTTAACCCAATGGTTAGGGTCACCACAGTAGGCGCAGAGGTTGTTGGCTTTCCGGTAAGCCTTTCGAGCGGTGGCATCTAGTTCCATAGGTTCACCTTGAGGAATCGAGGTTGGCGTGGGAGACGAAGGTTGGGGAGCAGTTGGTGTAAAGAGAGGAGTCGAGGTAGGGATACGAGTTACGGGCATCTTTTTCTCAATTGTTCGAGCATAGAGTTGGTTGTCCAACGCAATGCAGGTTTCAGCGAATTTTCCGAATTCTATTGGCATAGAACGTCCAACAAGAAGGTCCTTAAGATTCTCCTTAAGGCCAAGGCGGAAGTAGTGGATCTTAACTGCGTTTTCTTTCCAACCGAGGGTCGTGATAAGCGAGAGGAACCGTGAGTAGTAAGCCGAGCAGGACTTGTCTTGTTTGAGTGCGAGGAGGGATCGTTCGGCCGTTGCGTAAGCGTCAGGATCGTCGAATGCGGCCTTAAGAGCTTGGTAGAAGGACTCATAGTTGTCGAATTCTACAGAGCCGTTCGAAGCAGAGACGTAAGGGGCAAACCAGGTATAAGCCGCATCGCGAAGATATGAACCAGCGTAGGTAATCTTAGCTGTATCCGTTGTAAAGGCAGATGGGTCCGAGGCAAATTTGAGTTGAAGTTGCGTGGCGAAGTTCTGGAACCGAGTGCGTTCTCCTTTAAAGGGTTCTAGATCCGATACCTTAGGGATGCGGGGACGAGGGGTAGGAGTTTCCAAAGAAGATACTGTAGACGTAGTAGCCGGAGTGTTGGCAGGGAGGTTCGGGGCTAGTAGTTGGAGTCGGGCGAAGGCTTCATCTTGGCCGAAACCGTAGTAGTGAAAGATGCAAGCAACTTGGGCGTTCGTAGCATTCTCAGGGATAACTGGTGAATCGATATCGGATCTTAGGCAGGATTGTCTTCCTCTAGCGTACGCCTGGCTAAGGGTAACGCGTAGGGAAACCGGGATATCTTCAGGGAAGGTAGGACGAGCATTGACAGGGACAGGGACTTGATCGAGGATTTGGAAAAGCGTCTCCCAAGGGTCGGGAGGCGGGTCGTTTCCCATTTCGAAGGCTATAGTCTTGGGCTTGGACGAGAGCTTTAGGCCTACTAGATAAGAGTCTAGCAAAATGTAATGAACGGACCTTGGAGGGCGGAGAGACGAGATAACGAAGCCGGTAAAGGCAGTAGGGGTAAAGCAATGCCGAAGTATAAGGGTGTAGTTCAAAGGGCGAGGGTATGAGGTGCGAAAGACGAGGGACGAGGGACGAGGGACGAGGGAGGCAAGCAAGGTCCAATTCAAGGCGTACCAAGTTATACGCGAGGAATACTCATTGCTAGACTAAAGAACTAACTACAAAGCAGAGGGGCGAGCTTTATATACATAAAGAACGAACTAAAATACTAGCTTCCTGATTTATAAGCAGGTAAGTCTAGATCTAGATTTTAAATCAACGAAGGTAAACGAGAGGTAAGGGGTCTAAGCAAGCCACGTTTATGACATAGAAGTAGTAGAAGATTCTTATTTTAGAGAGCTATAGTAACGAGCTATCTAGAATAAACTTACTATACTCGTAGGTAATAGAACCTAGAAAGAAGTCGTTCTACTAAAGGATATAAATATTATAATAAGTAAGTAGGTTTTTAAGCTAAAACTAAATACTAATAGCTTACTTAAAAAGACTAAAGCTCGTCTTATTATAAGAGGATTTATTTAAATATAACGGCTAAACGAAGAAGTAGTATTAAGGTAGTATACGTAATAACGTATAGGTATTAGACGCGCGTACACGCGGTAACGTTACGTACTTCGTAACTTTATAGCTCTCGCTTATACGTAGACTCTCGTACTTTATACGACCTCTTTATAGTAGTATCGAGTCTTATTATACTAAAGGTTTAGATATAACTTTTAGAATACCTTTACTCTAACTATCCGTTATAAGACCCTCCGAATATTCTTAGCTATTATAGCGCTCTTAAATCTTAAGCTATATTAGATTAATATAAATAATATCTTTACTAAGTTACGCCTTCGTAAAGATATCTATATAGTTCTATCCGAAGGAGTTATAGTCGTACTAGAACGAGTCTTTAAGCTTTTACGTAGTCTATACGGCCTTAAGTAAGCCGTAAGAGATTAGAATAGTAACTATATAAAAGTACTAAAAGACCTTAGTTTCTAGTAAAGCGTAGTAGACCTCTATTTACTTATTTACGATAAGAGAAAGATTATACTTCTTATATACGTTAATAATATCTCTATCGCTATACCGAAGCTAGAGAACGTTATTTAGTTTAAAGACGTACTTAGTAAGATCTTTAAGACTAAGGATCTAGAAGAGATAAAGAAAATTCTTAGTATTTAGGTCTCTCGTAATCGCCGTAATAGGACGTTACGTATCGACTAGTCCTATTACTTATAGAAGATACTCTAATTACTCTATATAGAATAGAATAAGTCGAGACCGTCGACGCTGCTAATAAACGGATATAACTTACTCCGCCCCGCTACGTAATAAGATAAGAGAATCGACCTAAAGAAATATTAGCACGTTATTAGAAAGCTAATATATCTCGCGGTTCTTACTCGTTCGGATATTATATTCCTAGTTAGTAGACTTAGCTAATACTTAAGTAACTCTATAGAATACTACGGCTAAGTATTTAAAGGCCTTCTACGATATCTTAGATTAACTATTAACTTAGAAATTATATACGAGAATAGTAGGAGCCCTAATCTTATTAGGTACTTAGACTCCGACTACGCTATAGATAAGATAAATAGAAAGTTAGTCTCCGGATTCGTCTTTCTACTCGGAAACGGGCTAATTAGCTAGAGAAGCTAAAAGTAAAGATTAGTAGTAACCTCTATAGCCGAAGCCGAGTATATAGCGATATTAATCTATATAAAAGAGTTATAGTAGCTAGTAAGGCTACTACGGGAAATAAGCGTAGAAGAGTATCTAGAGTCTTTTCCTTACCGAGAAATATTACGTAAGAATAAAAAGTTCCGCGATAGTAGTATTAATATAAAGAGAGATAACTAGGCGGCGCTTAGCCTAGTAAAGGATTCTTAAGTACACGATCGATTAAAGTATATCGATATATATTATTATAATATTCGGGACCTAGTATAAAGGAACCGGATTTATATTAAATATATACGTACTAAGGATATAGTAGCGGACGGGCTTACTAAGCCTCTAGCTAAGGAGAAATTTAGAAACTTCGTTCGATAACTTAGGCTAAGGGCCTATAAGGAATAGAGCTAAGTAGAAGTATTAAGAATATAGCTCTATTCTATATTAGATACTTATCTATTCTAGATAGGAGAGTAAGCGAGCTAGTCCGGGCGTTTCCGAATAGGCTTAGTATAGTACGTAATCTACGTATATATCTTCTACGTATCGGATTAGTAGATAGAAAGAACTAAATATCTTATTTTAGACCGCTACGTACCTATATATTAATAATAAAGAGAAGAATAGTATTAAAATTCTAGTCTATAGACTCCTTACTTCTCTTTTTCCTTTATTAACTTAAAACTAAGATCTAGACTTACCTACTTATAAATTAGAAAGCTAGTATTTTAGTTAGTTCTTTATATATATAAATCTCGCCCCCTCTACTTCGTAGTTAGTTCTTTAGTCTAGTAACTTTATATTCTTCTTAGACTATCTTACCCTCCGTAGACTTATCTATATCTCTCTATCTTTTTCTTATTTTTTATCTCTTAAGCCTAGCCCCCTATATTAGACCTTACTAGTCTAAGCCCCTTATACCCGTCTACCTCTACTTTATTATATAGAGCTACTAGTTAGGGCGGACTTTCCTATCTAGTTCTATAGTCTATTCTTAGTCCTAGAGGAGGGCTACTCTAGTCTAAGTATTAGATATAAAGAGCTTAACGTCTCTACTAGGGAGCTTCTTAGTAGCTAGTATCTTTTTATACGCTAGGCTTTTCCCTATCTAAATCTTCTTAATAATAGCCTTATTAGAGAGGTTGGCGACCTCCTATCTATTCGTCTTATCTAGGAAGTATAGGGTAAGCTTAGTAGTAGCCGGGGGGGTAGGAGGCTTTAGGACTACTCGGGCTGCAATATTGGCCTAGCTAGGCACTACGGGCGTAGGGGTAGTCTAGAGTCGGCTAACTATCTTCTAGACTTACTATACTTCCTTAAGGATATCCTTAAGGCCGGGTTCCTTAGTATTTACCTCCTAGTATATAGAGATATAATTCTAGAAGATTATCTTAGTAATGTCGAGAAAATTTTTTACCTAGCTAGAGAGGACTAAAGGGAGGCTAGCGGATGCTTGTAGGGCTTAGAGGAGGGTATCTGCTGTCTTTAAGGCTCTTTTAACGTATTCTACGCTATACTAGGTGCCCTACGGTTTATTGGGGGTGCGTTGTAGTTAGGTAGAGGTGGTTACTGGAGGGGGCTGTTCGCCCCTTCCTACGGCCTCTACATCAACCACGACGCGGCTGCAGCTACTCTGAGTGGTGTTTTAAGTCTCGCTGGGCCTAGGAGAGTCCCTGGGGCCCTCTCCCGGCGCCGTAGCTTGGGGTCGATTTTTTGGCGTGGTCATGTTTTTTAACAGCATCATGATAGAAAGCTACTTCCAGACCTTTATCAATATTGATCGTCAAGATAAATTCCCATGAGTGGTTTCAAGTAACTAGAAATGGGGTCCGCGCGAGACACCGCAAAGTCACAGGGAGGATAGCTACTATCCGGCCCTAGTGCTGATAGTAGGTTCTACAATATGATTCCTTCCAGTGCTCTATCCAATTGTCCCGGGTCAAGACATATCGTAAGCGAATGAAATAGTAAAGCAGTAGAAACTAATATGAGAAATCTTACCGGAACTGCTCAGCGTGTCTATATTTTTTCGAAGCTCGTCCAATATCGTGACATAAAGATGTCGCCCACTGGGCCTGCTGAAACTTCTTCCAGAATAGGTCATAACAAACCGCAAGACTCTGTCATGTTCGGCACCACGGAACATGCCCGCTGCTCCATGCGCGTGTCGACGCGTCCAGTGATGTCGATAGTCAGCGGCGTGAAGTCAGCTGAGGTTATAGTTACTGCGGACCGCCGTTGGAATATCTATATATTAGTATCTATCTACTAAATTCGCTATTAGATTTATACGTATGGTTTTCAGGCTACAAATAGATGATTATTCGAAGTAAAAGCACTATTGACGATCAAACTGGTTTTTTCTGTTGGCCTTCCGAGCAGGAAAGGACGACGAGCAAAAGGAGAAAGAAGATATGAGAAGAAGATGTAGAAATTTGAAGATCATTGATGAGAAAAAGCTTCCATATTGAGAAATAATGAACAACTCTATGCGTGTATCAGCATTATCATCTGCAATGATTGTCCATGTAAGAATTTCCGGGTGAATTGCCACTGAAATGTCAGCTAGCCGTGCTTAGACGAAGAGTTGGAAAAGAAAGCACCGCACCAGGGACCGTAGTTTGCTGGTCTTAGCGAATATTCACCGAAAACCCGCATCTACCCGTCCAGACGGTGGTCGACGGACAGAGATGAAGAAGGTTACGAAAGCACTCGTGCATCAAAGCGTCAGAGGAAGATCACACGACATTGAAGAAATAAGACGTGGGGATAACTTGCATTGAAAGAACGAGTTTAAGCTAATATACAGTTGAAGCAAATCGTTGATTATAACAAAAGACGTAAGTGTCATTGGTAATTTTCCAAGGAGTTGAAGATACACTCGCGTAAATCAAATTTGTTGAGTAATCGGAACGAAATCATGCAACGAAGCTGACAGGAGCACTAGCGGACGCATGGGGACCTGAAGAACGTGTAACATCAATGACAGGGGGGTTCGGCCCCACCGGCAGCGGAGACACGAAAGATGATGTGGGAAGGCGCGGAGACGAGACGCTGACATCAGTTGGAACGGAAAGAGACACAGGGCCGCTTTCCAGGGAAATGGGCTCAATCGAAACCACGGCAGCGCTGACGAGAGCAGCGAGGCCAGAAGAGCTGACTCTGGCTGAGCTCACGTCTACAATACGCAAACTTGAGAGAACCGATTCCGGAGTCTCCAATGAAGGAGTCTCCAATGCGAGATCCGAGGAGGCGGAGGAGTTGAGGTCAATGACTGGCGGGTTTGGAGGAATCGGGCTGGGCGTCTTGAGCTTTATGGAGGAAATTGAGAATGGTGTAGGTTTGAAAGGTGGAGGCAAGAGAGGCGTTGGAATCGGCACAAAATGAGGGATGTAGGAGGGGGGTGACACTTGGCCTATCGATGGTCCAAGAGGCTGAACGCTTTGAGCCACGGGCTGGGTAGGGATGGCCGACGTTGGCCATACAGTGAGGAGGGGCGCGGGCAGCCAGTAGTAGGTTTCGTAAAAAGGGATCGAGGACCACACGGGAAATGCCGGACTAGGAAGGGGCTGTGCCGATGGGGATATCTGTACAGCAGATGATGATAACGAGGAAGCCTGTGCCGGGGCGGCCTGCACCGGTGAATCGCACGATCCGAATCCAGACAAGCAGCCATAGCCACAGAATGCGGTTTCATTCCCGCAAAAGCCGAAGCGAGAGCAGCAGCGACCCCAAGTCGGGTCAGCCTGTGGGCATTCTTTGAGTGGAATATCGGGCCATGCGGAACCACAAAGCGCATTGGTTCGTTCTGGCTGGGAAGAAATGAGGGTGCTCGTGGGAGTGACATCAGCAGCCTCGGACGACTCGGTAGAAGTATTTGAAGCTTCCACAGACTCAAACACCGACGCAATTTCTGTAGACGCTGACTCGGATTCAGCTGTAGAAGATTCAGAAGAAAGTTCCTCGGAAGTAGCGCCACTGAGTGACAGTTGCGCGGTCAGATTTGCGAATGGAATGGGAGAAACAGATAACGAAGTGGCTGCAGGTCCTGGAGAGAATGACACTGGCACTGAAGCCGAAATCGGAAGTGCGCCATTGATCTTTGCTGCGTAACATCGTCCAGATGGTGCTGGTGGCGCTTGAGAAAGGGGAACAGCAGTCAGAAGTGTGCATGGGTTGGCCTGGGCAGGATCCCAAAGGGCGACCTCGCAAGTCTGACCGAAGCTGTCACACAAGGTCATACAGGCATCGATGTCCTTGATATCTGTTGCCAAGTGTGTTGTGACATACGGTGCTAGGGCATTCTGATTGACCTGCTCGCACAGAAGTGTGTAGGTGCTATTGCCAATAGTACGAGGTCCAGAGCCGGGCGAGAATGAGCTGGACGGAAGCGAAGACGGTTGCTGTCCATGAGAAGCTCGTATGAAGAGCAGGATGATGAGGGGGAAGGTGGAAGTAGTCTTGAGGAGCATTGCTAATTCAGAGTCTCTACAGACCACAACGAAGTTCGGGGATGCGGGCGGACACGGACAGTTGTGCAGAAAGCGTTATATAGAGTAGCGAAATGAAGGAATGAATAGCAAAATCGGATAACAGACGATGAGAGAGGATTGACATGCATTCGAGAATGCTACTTAGTGAAGAATTTAGACCTTTGCAGCAAAGAAACTGCATCAAGGACCCTACGCGAATGTCAAGTTGCGGGATTAATTCCGAACAATGAGAGAACGTAGAACAAGGGAGTTCGTGGAAAATGCTGGGAACTTACCGATGTGGAATTTCATTTAAGGAATGCCTAATTCGTAACAACGTGCAGATGGCCGAGGACTATTTGAGGCACACGAGGCTTAGTGCAATCCAGTCAAATGGGCACGTTTTTGCTCTATCCCATAGACAACTTGCAGGCGAGTCTTCCCTCCTTGCAGAGGGTGAAGGGGCCGGATGCTTGTACTGAAGGTCTCGCCTGGGTACAGAGGCTTGGCGACTCGGCCTTTGGGTCCTCCAAGTTGCGATCGAGCCGTTTCGAAGAAAAATGTTTATGTATAAGACTGAGGCAGGGAGAAAGGGACGAGGTGACGTAAGGGAGTGATCGGAGGTCGGGCCGTCGGGTGCGGGAGAAGCTCGGCAAGTGGAGGAAGAGGCCCGTGAGCATAAATATTTGCACACTACCCACGCGCTCCGAACGAGGCGTCGAGATTCTCTGCGTCCATCATGGCCGTCTTGTCTTAATGGCTGCAAGGAGGGCGCTCTTCCAGCACAGGGGAAGATGGCCGAGCGGTTATGGCGTAAGTTACGCTGCGATCCGCGTTCCACCTCAACACCATCTAACAGCATCACAGGCTAGTTTCAGGTCTTCTGAAAAGAGTCCCGAAGACAGGGTTTACTAGTTGGGAAACCTTCGTGGGTTCGAGTCCCACTCTTCTCATCATGATCTTTTTTTGGTCTTGTATCCTCCATGCTGGTGGACCGTTCGTTTTGTTGATGTCAGCCGGACGATGCTGGACTCGTGGAAGGCTCCGCTGCGGATCTTGCCGGCCTTGGCACTTCGGCAGCGCCGTTTTATGATACAGAAATTCTTCATGCTTGAGCGATGTTGCAGTCAGTCGTTGGAATGGAAGATGACAACAACGTCATGTCGTAGATGCCCTTCCATGAAACTGGTCCTGTTGCCCACGGACGGACAAAGCCTGTGAAGAGTCCGTGTCGAGTGGTCTTCGTGTTTCCGCCAAGGGATAAGGAGCACAGCTCGTTGCAGCATGCTGCAAAGTGTGGAAATGCCCCCTCTGCAAAGCCGGCAGCCTTCCTACACTTATCAGCCATGAATCGGTCCTCTTGCTTTAATTGTTCGAGTGTACTTCGCTGTTCGATACAGGAGCGTATGAATAGCTTTTGAAATGCCTCAGAATTTCGTCCGGGGGGAATTCGAGCCTCGAAAGACCAAGTGACACCTACCAAGCTTCGTACAGCCCCTTGAGTTGAGGGCTGAGAAGAAAGAATAGGCGACAGCTAGCCGAATGTTCAGACGTCACAAGTTTTCAGTGCGCCTTGAGACTACAGTGCCAAGGTGAAACAGACGGAGGGCAAGCATGATTAGTGAGCTGCTGAGCTTTGCGTGCGGAATATGAGCCTGGATTTCGTCGCGAACGGCATGGTTCGATTAAACAGTGTCAGTTGTGTGGCAGCAGTCGGTCTGAGGAAGTCCGAAACGCGGTCAGGGAGGCTGAGCCGGGCGGCATTTGCGGACATGGGTGTAGACGGCAGATCAGAGGCCGGAGAACATGAAAGCTTAGATGCAATGGCGGGAAAAGTCCAGAAAGAAAGCGGTGATAGAAGAAAGTGGTTGGATGCCGGTGTCTAAACACACCGACTGCGGGGCTAATGAAAGCTTGAAAGTTTGCTGATCCGCTTGAATTGAGATAGGCAAGGCGTGCACAGGGTTCCCGCAGTCGGGGCAAACCCTTCCCCTGTCACGACGGCGGGATGCCGGAGAGATGCAGAGGTTGAGTTTGTTATGCACTCTAGCTTTGCTGGCTGGGGACCCATCTAGTAGAAACGGATAGGCGTCCGGCGATAAGGATAAGAACACGTACGCTTGGCTGCACGGGGCACACTTTGGGAGAGGCGGCAGGGCTGAAGGCGTTAGTTGACGAATGCCGACCCATCGCAATTTGGACGTCTGCTGTGCAACCGCGCGGCTTAGCGGGGTTCGGGCGGGTCAAGGTGCCTTGCGGACGCGGTGGAGTGCGAGGGGAGTAGGCGGCAGGTGGGTGGTTGGCGGGCAGCACTCGTGGCAGCGCGGCGGGCAGCTATCGGCGCGGTTGACAAGCAAATCGTGATGAAACGCGTCGTGAAACGGCCACTGGAGAGATTTGGGGGGTGGCTGGCCATGGCCACGACTTGGAGGCGGGAGTTGCCCTGTCACTCCGCCCGCACGCCCGCGACGATCATCCATGACGCGTAGCGTACACGTGACCGGGGGCTGAGCAGCCTGCGCACATAAGGAAGCCGCCAGCAGCCTGCACTCTTCTCTCTGTCTGTTCCGTCACTCCACGCATCGAAACACTGAACCTGCCTCTCGCACTCTGCATTTTCTTTGTGCTCACATATTGATTCTCCCCCCTCCGTGACCCCGCTGTCCCTGGGCTCATCATGAAGTCCTACTCGCTTGGCCTCTGCGCCGCCCTGGCTTTCGCCGCACCTTCCGCCGCCTTCCTGATTCCCTCCACCGCCGACGGCGTGGTTCCCGATCGTGAATTCAACCTCGTCGACACCACCTCGCAGTTGCTCACTCTCGACTGCCCCGGCTGCCCTTTTGCCGGCTCATCCGAAGAGGATTTGGTGTGGGTGCAAGGGATTGAGAACTCATTGGTATGTCCATATTCGGTCGCCTGCTTGAAACATGCATCCACCTGCTAACACAACACCCAGCTACTGAACTTTTCGGTCGTTGATGGCCACAACATTGAATTGAACGGCGTCAGGCTGTACCCGCCATCTTTCGACACCATCCCTCAGCCTATCCCTGTCTATCAGGTCCGCGCCGACATCCCGTTGACCGACATCCGCGCCAACATCGGCAAGTACACTGACAAGCCTCTACGAATCTCCGCCTATGCCCTGGAAATCGACCCCTCCGTCACCGGCTCTGCCGGCGATGAGCTCATTCCCATGACTCTGCAACTCTCGTCCCTCGAGGCTCACCGCATCGGCGTCCCTGCTCTCTCGGTCAAGCTTATTAAGCACCCCGAGGGCGACATTTCTATCATGCCCATCACCACTGCCGCCCCCATCTACGGAACCAAGCCGCAGAAGGATGACAAGGAGTGCGAGAGCTGGCCGGTGCTCTGCAAGTGGCGTGCTATGATCTCCGACCGCATCCAGAGCATGAAGGGTGGCCTGAACAAGATCAAGGGTGGATGCACGAAGGGTCGCCCTCACGCTGCCGGCAAGCCTGAGGAGCAGGAGGAGCGCCCCAACCACCTTCCCGGCCATCGCCGCCCGCACCATGGTCCTCACGGAATCATGCGCCACCATCGCAGCGGTCCTTTTGCTCGCTTCCTCGCCACTATTGGCCGCATCATGGTCCCCATCGTCATTGGTATCTCCATCGGAGCCTTTACCTATGCCATGGGTTGGCTCCTGGGCTGCGTCATCGCTTACGCCTGGGTCAAGTACAACCAGAGGCGTGGAAACGGCTACGCAGCTGTTGCGGCCGACGAAGAGGATGCTGTGGTCAAGGAAGACATCCCGGACGAGGCGCCCCCGGTCTACACCGAGAAGGAGGTCGTCGCCGAGGAGGAGGAGGGCATTGAGGACCGACAACTGTAGACGGTTACTCTCGAAACCAAGCAGGAAAAAATTTGGCTCTCATGGTATCATCGCGAATAAACCGGCTTAAGATGGAATGGATCAAATAATGCAACAGGCGTTCAGGACGGAATGGCGGGCGGCTTCTCTTTTGGATGTCCAACAAATTATCTTCTTATTCATTGATGATTACATTCGCTCGTAGCTAGATTACCGTGTTTGGTGTTGATGAGCAGAATCGAATGGTATCTTTCACGAGTCTTTTCGAATTTCTCGGTCTTGCCTACAAGCCAGCAAACGAAATCATCTCAATGCGGGTGCCGTGCATCAATAGATGGGCCGAATTACGTCAAAGGAGAGCAAGGCGTGCAGCGGGACACAATGACGGCGCTGTTTGGACAAGACCTTGGCGGCCAAGATTGGCATAACTTTCGGACGTTTGCAGATGCAGGGTCTACAGTTGGTGATACTCAGGAGCAAGAGATTAAAGGCCGGCAGCCCACAGAAACGATGTATATATAGCGACAAGATTTGCGAAAGGCAGAGCATGTCGTTAGTAGGATCGCCGCGGAACGAGCAACAGCCAGGGAGGGCAAGCGTGTTGGGCGGAGGTGTGCGAGCACGCTCCAGCGGGTGCGACGGGCGCGGGTGCGCAGTGGGTCTGGCTCAGGCACGTCAGCCTGGGCGTTCCCCACGCCTGCCGGTGGCGCCTGAGCTTAATTCCGCCATCCTCACTCTTCTGCGCTGCGAGCATGCGCCCTTTGTCTTCTCCGTCGTCAAGCAGCGTGTTCTTTATTGTGACTACGCCTGCAGAGTAGAAGCATGTCCGGATGAATGCTTCCACTCCCCACGCCGTTTGAAGGCCAGAATATCTTGCAAGAGTTCGGAAAACCCGAGTGCCGTGACGTTTCCGTCCGCACGAATACTTCCACTTGGATGGCGTGAGCCTGCTTGGTCCTGACGCATTCGCCTGAGTTGCTATGGCATGTATTGACATGCAGTCACGTCCGGACGACATCTCAGATAACTCTGAGTGGCCTTGCGGGGCGTTATATTTGTCAAAAGCGACAACGCCATTCAACAATCCGCTCAATAGTTGAGCTCTAGGGCTGCTGAATGAGGAGGATCATCGGCTTCGAATATGTCGAAGATCCGCATTTCAGACTGATAATGAGTATGGAAGGTGTTGCAGTGGTCTTGGTAGTCGATGGCGGCACGAGCTTGGTGGAACCAGCCCAGGCAAAGGAAGAGACGCAGCGCTACTGCCTTGTCTCATTGGTGCAAGGTGAGGTCTGGCTATTGTAGCTCTTGCAGCTATTGTTCCTGCCTGGAAGTGGAGCGCCCACAATGGCTTGGCGAAGCTATTGTTTATAATCTCAACGCCGCTTGCAGCACCGCCTCTTTCTTTCTTTCTTCTACAACGAACTTTCTTTATTCCTAGCCCGCCCTCTTTTCTCTAATTCTACCTACACGCGCACGCACACACACACAATGTCCAACACCGATCCTCACACTGAGGAGGCCCTGCGACTTCAAGTCGACGACCTTAAAGCTGAGCTCAGAAGGGTCAAGAGGCTGCAGGACCGCAGCAACCAGCGCTGCCAAAACACCGAAGACACTCTCGAGAAGAGCCAAGAAAACTACAACAGAAGCGTTCTCCAGCTCCAGGAGGTGCAGGCCTCCAACGCTAAGCTTACTAAGGAGCGCAACGCGCTCGAGAAACAGTTGCTGGCTGAGCGCAAGGATAGTCAGTCTCAGCTGGAAGAGCGAACTGCTGAGCTCAACCACGCCAAGGCGGCGGCGCTCAACGCCGAAGCCAAGCTCAAGAAGATCAAGGACCAGGAGAGCACCTCCGGGAGCGTCTACTCTCTGCTCAGCGCGTGCCAGCGCGCCCTCGACGTTGAGCAGACCGATTCAAAGGATAAGGAAGCCATAATCACAACCCTGAGGGCTAAGGAGAACTCGTTTAACGAGAATTTCACTAAGTTGGTGGCCGATACCAACGTCATACGGGCGAGCCTTCCGGAGAACACCATGGCGCCTCCTCCTGCCCCCTCCACCGCGCCCTCCGAGCGCACTCTCGCTGACGAGCTTGACGAACTCGACGACAGCGAGGATGAATCCAGCCCCGTCACCTCTCCCGCCATCCCTCACCCTTCTTCACCTCCGACCGACCTCACCACGACCGATAATGGCCCCTCAGCTACCGGTTCTACCGGCAGGGACACCGATGACAGCCTCAGTGCTACTGGTGTCACCGTCCAATCCATTAAGTCGTTGCTTGCCAAGGCCGCGGAGAAGGGCCAGGACGCATCCGCCATCGACACCAATCCCGCCCTCAGCGATTTTGTCCAGAAGTTGCTCGCCCAGACACGAAGTGAGTGTGAGCAGAAGGTTCGCAGTGAGTACGAGGGTGCCTTCCGCCTTGTCGAACCCCCTTACGGCGAGCCAGACTTTCGTGAGGGCCGCTGGGACCCGGTCTTCGACGGCAACCGCAAGGTGATGCAAGACTCCATCGGCGACATTCCAAATCACCTGAAGAAGATGTGGGGCGCGCCACCGCAGGATCATATGCACCCAGACATTGATAAGAAATGGGCGACTGAGAAATATCTTCAGGCGGGCCCCTACGATGCGAAGCAGGCGATCGCCATGTTTCCTGCCGAGCGTCAGAAGCGTCTGGAGCTGTTCTGGGAGAACAAGAAGCTGGCCTCACAAATCGACCAAAAGACCAGGGAGAACGCGGACCTTGCCTCTCAAGTTGACCAGAAGAGCAAGGAGAACGCGGAGCTGACGGGTGAGGTCAAGCAGAAGGTCAACGAACTCAAGGGGGTCTTTGAGAGGCAGCAAAAGCATACCGACGAGGACGACATGATCATCGCGAACGCCAGGAAGCAGGCCCAGGATGCCATCGCCCAGCTCGATCAGAAACACAAGGAAATCCAGGCGATGAAGGAGGCCAGCACCACGCCTAAGCCGCCACAGATGTCGAGCACTGGAACCGCCACCACTCCGCCGCAGACGTCGAGCAGGGGCACCACCACCTTCTTCGTCGAGAAGGACCCCTGCAGCCGCCTGCACGTCTTCATCCGGCCCTTTATCCTCTTCCTGATCACCGCCATCGCGCTCTTCTGGCACGCCGGATACTCCGAGTCGGAGCGTCGCCTGTGGATTGAGGCCAACGAGGGCGCTCGTCTTTCTACTCTCGGTCACATTGGTTACGGCGGCAGGTACATCTCGGAGCTGGCTACCAGCACGCCGCGCACGCTTTACGTCGGAGGCGCCAACTTTGGCTACAGTACCACCACCTGGGAGCACCCTTGGCTGCGTCTCGGTTCCAACGTCGCCTCGCAGGTCCTGGCCGGTGTAGGGGTCGTCCTTGGCATCATGCTCGGTCTGCGTTAAGTAGGAGCTCGATACTCTGAGGGTTGGTACGATTGACTTTCTTTTCCTTTTTACGAATGGTGTCTTTTAATTTTTCTTTCGAAAAGTCGTGGATTTTTGCAATATGGGTTACCTGATCTGAGTGCCAAAAGGACATCTTGGGGGAGCTCGGGGGAGATGTCATGCTTGGTTTGCCTTCTGCTGGTTTCTTATCCTCAAGCCGTCGACTCTGATAGCCTTGGATACCGGCAGGATACCAGCTTTATTAGAGAGTACTTGTGATTATGATTGCGATAGCTGTCGTTGCGGTCATCACGGCCGCCATTTCTGAATGCACATGCATCGTTCTTCCTGTCGATTCCTGATCCTCTACTTTGCCTCTTTTGCATATGAAGCTGACATGTTCAATACTGACGCGTCTTCATAAACACACTTATCAAGCTTTCTCCAGGGACACTTAGCAACCAAGAGGCGGGGGTTTCAGGCTGAGGCCTCAAAAAACTGAAATTTCTAAGAGAGCGTAGAACACATCCAAAACCCAACTCATTCTATCTTACACAATTTTCTTCCCCTCTGAGCACCCAGCCCCTTCAGAGCTCAGCGTGCGCCTTCTTCTCCTCATCCTTCTTGACGCCCGCAACGCCGTTCTGTCCCCTCTTCGGGTCCCTGGGCGCATCAAGCGGCAGGTGCAAGTTCAGCCGCTCCCTCGTCGAGTACGTCGCGATGCCGCCGTCGGGATCGGCCTCGGTGACAAGTTCCTTCCTGCGGGTGTCGACCAGCAGCCTGATCAGGTCCGGGCGCATGTAGTGGCCGCCAAAGTCCGCGAGCACCTTGGTCAGGTGCGTCTCGTTGAGGTCGACGTCGACGAACAGGAGGCCGTCGAAGTCCTTGTCCGGCTTGGCCACGAGCGTGCCGTCGGGCTTGTAGATGCGGGCGTGCCCGTTGTACGTGCTGGGGTCCGTCTCGGGCTCGACGCCCTCGGGCGTGTTCTTGCGGAGGCCCTCGACCGACAGGCGCTGGAAGGGCGCGAGCGTCCACGCGCCCGTCTCGATGGCGTAGGCGGGCGTGACGAGGTCGGAGGCCGGGTCCGCGACGTTGGTGGCCGGGTCGGGGTACTTGAGCGTCTCCTTGCCCGGGTAGATGGGCCACGCGGCGATGTGGATCTGCTCGCCCTGCGCGACGTTGAGGGACTTGAGGAAGGGGTTCATGTTCTCCCAGCAGTTGAGCTGGCCGAGGCGGCCGAGCTCGGTCTCGGCGACGGACATGAACTGCGTCGACGCGTCAGTGTCTTCGTTCTTGTGATGCGTTTGGTTGTGCTTACGGTGTCGCCGGCGCCGTCGCCGTAGACGAGCTTCTCGACGTGGGTCGGCTTGATCTTGCGGCGGTGGTTGAGGATGCTGCCGTCGGGCGAGATAAGGACCTGAGCGAGGTAGAGCGTGGCGTGGTCCAGCTCGGAGAAGCCCATCGAGACGTAGATCTGGTTGTCGCGGGCGGCGCGGCGGATGCGGCGCATCTCCTCGGAGTCGACGCGGAGCGAATTCTCACGGTACTTCTTGAGCATCGGGAGGGACTGCTGGTAGGTGACCTTCCACATCCAGTAGGGATAGCCGGGAATCCCTTGGGAAAGTCAATGGCACTGCGGGGATGAGAGAGGCGGGTGTTGGTGATGAACTTACAGACTTCGGGGAAGGCAACCAGCTTGCATCCAGCCTGACCGGCTTCATTGATGAAGTTGATGGTCTTCTGAGTACCGCCCTCGAGATCGAACCAGCCGGGCTCGGAGGTAACCTGCATTCTGATCAGCATGCAAATGAATGGCTGTTTGAACATTCGGGGACCCGTACCGCGGCGGCCTTGTACTTGGTGATGGGCATTTTGGAAGTGATGGTTGACTGATCAGTCAAAGTCGAGATGATAGAAGCTTGTGATTGACCTGGGGAGGTATGTTTGCTTGGTGAAGACAATACCACGGCGGCCTCTGAACGTCTTTATATACTGATTCGAGTGCCACATTGAAGTGTTGGGTCCGATAAGACTCCGCTTGCTCTCTACCCCGAGGCGTCCCGACCGGCATTGTGCTTTAGTGGACATGTCATGCCATGCAGGGTGGATGCGTCTATCTCACTGTAAGCTGGAGCCCTGGTGGTATGATACGGCAGCTTTGCGGCTTCGTGAGGAGTCTGCGAAGCTGCCGCGGAGAGGTTGCCGTTAGTCGTTATCCGCCCAATGACGACGAAGAGTGGAGCATGGCCAGCATCAACGAGGTCCAGATTAGATGTCATGAGGCTGTAAGGAGCAATTAGATCGAACCTGATCGCCGAGTTTGCCAACGAATCGAGGCGTATTGGTGCCGATGATGCCGTAAAATATGTGGAGGTTGGAGATGCCGTAGATGCCGACGGCACCCTGCCGAGCGCAGTCGGCGCAGCGGCACCGAGTTACAGACGAGAAATGGCAGCAAGGACCTTGTCGTTCCGTGGAGAAGTATATTGGACCTGAATGTCCCTCAGCATCAGCTGCATACATGAGACCGGGGGTTGATTGGCTGGAATGCATGGCCAACAGATGACGCGCTTGACCTGCGAGGCTCGGCGTGGCACTGCTGCGGAGAATTGTCCCAGCCATGCGGGGCCTAATATCTCTATCAGCCTGGTTAGATAACGGATAAAGGAAGATAGCCGGGAAACAGATAGACATTGCGTGGCAAGGAGCGGGGTTGGATGCGAGATCGGAGAACTGGGATAGGTCGCGGAAGAGGGTCCTCTCGTATATCATCGTCGTCACGAGTCTAATGGACATAGACTTTATCACTATAATGCAAGCTGAGTTGGATAAATATAAAGATAACCCAGAGGCAGGCATGGATGCACTTCGACATGACTGGAGACCGAATCCATTTGCACTTCGTGACGTGGAAAGAGCCAATATGTGACAGAAATCATAGAGAAATATGGCTACTTAGGCTGGAATAATACTTGCAAACAGTCCACAGTATGCCATCTCCGTTACGTGGCAATGTAAGTTGTAGCGTGGGAAGGCGCTTACCTGGAGAGGAAATAATGGAGATCAGCCACCGGTGGGCTCGAGCTTCCCGCTTCAACCTAGTTGGACAAACAAACATCTCTGGCCAGGATGTTTGGCAACAATCCAGCCCAATCTCATCGTCTGAAGCTTACTTCGCTCTTATCATCGTGTTATGAGTCCAATCGGAAGCATAGGCAGCTCAATCGAAGATCAGTATTTGCCCGACCAGCCAACACCACAGACTTAATCAGTGTATATCAGCATGTGATTGAAGTGCGGGGATCGATCATGGAAGGACAAACCGGCTTGAACTACCCGCTCAGACTGATCCACAAAGCTATTCATAGCCCCACATTTTGCTTCCGCTTACTCACAAATGCCCCGGAAACCGTAGCCCATTCGGAAGAATCTTAGATATCCTCGATGAGTACTTGCAGACCCTCATGAAATTGCAAACTGCGGAGCCGAGGAGACATGCCGCGTCTCTGAAATAACTTTCCCTTACTCTTCCTGCTAGGTTCCCACCTTATAATACATATATTTTACCTGTGTTACGCACCGGAAAAGCCGCAATTCTGAACAGGATGGGTTCTCAATCGCTAGGCGCACATTCTGGGAGATTGTGGAACAATCTGTGGAAATGCTCTCGTAGACCGGGAATAGTAGCGGAGTCGGATAGTGCGGGGAAGTGACCGGGATTGGCCAAGAATGAGGAGATAAGACGATTGAGAGGACTTTCAAAGTAGTTCGACGAGGAAGAGGGTTGTTGCGTATTGTTTTCGTCATCCCTTTCTATTTTTAAACGCCGGCAGATTTCGAGGTATCTCAATGGTGTCAGAGAGGTGAGACCGCCACCCGGAGTGCTGACTGGCCGAGGTCTCTGTTGCCTGGAAGGATGAGATACCATGTATGTACAGTCATAGAGTCGCAGCTGTATCAAGTAAACGGGAAAGAGGTAAAAAAAACGAACATTTTTGGGAGGGGTAACCTGGTTGGCGTGATAAGTTTGTGGTCAGTAACTTCTGAAAGTTATGCACCTTGAAAGAATGATAATAAAATATGTTTGAGATTTCAAAATATGCTGGCATTCATAGTTCCGTGGAGGTTCATTTTCAATACTTCGTTCCTTACCAGATTTCACTGTTGCGCTTTGATTGCCTTCGCAACGGCCGACTCCAGTGTCTCGCTCGACGGTGCCTTGATCAAGTCGTTGTCACGGCTCTCATAAAGCGTGCCGCCCTGCGTCCAGATTCTCCTCAAGGTGAACACAGCAGCGAACGGCACGCCTTCCTCCCAAGCTTCCTTCTCTCCGCGCTCAAGATCGGCCAGAGACGTGTAAACAACGTCCCACTTGGCGCCAGTCTGGCGCTCATACTCCGCCAGAATCTCCTTGGGCGTGGTCGTGAACGAATTGACGATAAGGGCACGGTTGGCCGTGTTCTCCGGGTGCTGGAGCGCCGCCACAAGCAGCGTGCCGACGCTGTCTCAAGTAAGTATGCATGGTGTGAGGAAAGTTGAACAGCACGCACTCATCCATCGTTGTCAGGCTGATCTTGCCATTGCCGTCCCCCAGAAGCGATGCCCGCTTGGCCTTGACGTCGAAAGTGCCGGCCTCGTCGCCAAAGCTTTTAGCGATGTACAAGTCGGCATAAGGCCCGGTCACGAGATAGGTGTACTCGAGCCTCTTGATAGCATCGGACTCAAGGTAGGCCCGCACCTTCAACTTCAGTTGATGCGGCTTCTCGTTGGCAGACTGCGGCCCGTACTTGATGTCGGTGCCGTACTCGCTCGGGAAGAAGCGATTGATGCTGGGTGATTGTTCGGCGAGTTTGATCAGGTTGATTTGCTCGGCGATAACATTGCGGCCCACTGCACTGACGACAGTATCATAGTCTGGAGAAAATGTCAGCCTCGTCCGCGTGGCGGCAAAGACCCCCAGGCGTCAACGCGCGAAGGTGGGGAAAGTCGTGACTGGACCTTTGTACGCTTCAAGAATCTTAGCCTCGTCAGTGAAGTCGCCAGCGATAACCTCAACGCCATGCTCCTTTAGCGACTGGATCTCAGTGGCCTTGTTCTGTACCGTGTTGGGGGAAGTGTAGATGCCGATGCGTTTGAAGGGTGGTTGAGCATTGACCAAAGCCTGAACGATGTAGCGTCCAATTACGCCGGTCGCACCGAAGACGAGCACTTTCTCAGTTAGAGGCGCCATTTCTGTAGAGGGACCGTTGAGTTCTGGCTTCACACGAGAGGATGCAAGCACTCTTATAAAGATAGACGTTATGCTTACGGAGCACGCGTAACGCCATCGGGAGTCTAAATGTACAAACCGCAGGCGAAGGGCGCAAGCTTTGGTGGGGCTTGCCGATCGGGCGGCCCCTCCACCGGATCATGGCACGGCTGGTGGGCCTCTCCGCCATTGGGGAGCGACGCGTCTCGCGGCATAGGGGCGCTGGTTGACAACAACACACCATCACAGGCGTGCATCGAGAAGCAATCATCAATCGAATGGATCATGTATTGATAAGCCAGCTTGCGCCAGCATGTCCGCATATCCTTGGTTTAAACAAGCAGCATAACCCATTGAACTCCGTCCGTTTCCGTAATCACAGCAGAAGACCTTTCCCATGAGTAAACCAGCAGTAGCTCCCCTCGGCTCCCATCCGCCGACCCAATTCACAAGAGCGCCGAAAGCAGATATGAGCCGACACGGTGCGCAAGAGTCGGGTGAGTGAGAAGATCGTGGGCGACGCGTTTAACCACCGAAACCGTACAGGGTACGGCCCTGGCGCTTGAGGGCGTAGACGACGTCGAGGGAGGTGACGGTCTTGCGCTTGGCGTGCTCGGTGTAGGTGACGGCGTCACGGATGACACCCTCAAGGAAGGACTTGAGAACACCACGGGTCTCCTCGTAGATCACTGCGCGTCAGGTCAGCGACGTGTTGCACGGCATATCGGACGCGTGGAAGGAACTTACTGGCAGAGATACGCTTGACACCACCACGGCGAGCGAGACGGCGGATAGCGGGCTTGGTGATACCCTGGATGTTGTCACGCAAGATCTTGCGGTGACGCTTGGCGCCACCCTTGCCGAGACCCTTGCCACCCTTGCCGCCTGTGAAGAGTCAGCGACATGAAATAGATATAGATATAGATATGAAACGACCAGGCGAAGTGAAAGGCGAGGCGTAGTAGAGGTAGGGTAAGTAAGGCGAGGTGGTGTGGTGGGCCGGTGATGCAACACCGCGGGCGGCGTTGCGACGCGTATCGCGACCGGAGCCGCCACCCTGCGACGCGCCCACCAACAAGAGCGACGACTACGATGCATGCAGCATGATGAAGTGCAAAGGTAGTGGATACTACTTACGTCCAGTCATTTTGGCTTAGTGTGTTGATTGTCGAGTTTTGAGTTGATGGAAGTCGCGGAGGAGGGCGTGGTGTTGATGTCACGCTGTTGTGGTTGCGAACGGTCGGAAACGGTGGAAGAAGAGGGAAAGGGAGAAAGGACAGCTGCCGGGCGATAGCTTTAAATAGGAGGGCCGGGTGATTAGGTTGCAACAGCTGGAGCGAGGCGCGCTAGACTATTTTGGGGGGAGTGGCCAAGCGCAGATGCGGCAGGAACATCAAAAGTGCAGGCACCGAAAAGCGTTGTAAAGGCAGGCTGCTTTCCAGCACTTGATAGCGAGCATTCGCGCCGCCCAACAGTGCGGGTGACCGCCAGCTGGGCCCGCGCTGCCGGATCAAAACGTTGTTCCGTCCCGGAGGAACGCGAAACGCGACCGAGCCGCCCCAAAACAACACCACCCGCCCAGCACTTCGCCAACGCGACTGCAAATCTGCCGAAATACGTCTCTGACTGAGTCACTATCATCCTCTGACGCGTAGATCCTCGCAGAATAATTTGCATACCATTTCCGCATCTGGTCACCCGCCACGCTCCGTTTGCCTGCAGGACCGCGAATCCGCCCCTCTTTCTGGATATTTCTGCACGGGGACACGGCTGCAATGTTCTATTCTATTCTCTCTAGGTGCCCGTAATCCTGCGTGTCTTTCAACTCAACACATTAAATCCCATTCTGGGCCTTGTTTCAGGCGTACTGGATCCACATTCACCTTGATGCTGTTCCACTGTAGCCTACTCAGTTCTCTTAATGTCCAAGCGCTGTTTCTGGGGTGTGAACACTTCTATGCATGCAAGCCTGCTAAACGGGGCTCACAGGGCATTGAGGGGAGGTTCCCGGAGCACACTCAGCCACTCAACTCTGGTGGTGAGTGCGTGAAGAGGGAGATTTGCGGGCGAATGCGAGGTGAGTCGGCTGGTATATTGACGCCCCTTGATTGCCAAGACAGAAGCACCTAGATGCTACGCAGATAAACAGGTACCATGGTTCACATATTGCCCGGCCTGCAACGCGGGGCTTGCGAAGTACATACCTTCCTTGGATCTGCTATCACAGGATAAACCCCACTCATATTGGATGTGCGTAACTTCTTGACACTGCTCCGGGATTGTGCGCTCGGTCCTCGATTGCAAGAGGGATGGGAGTTGAAGTGATTGTGTTGGATCTGAGGAAGTCGTCGAGTGGACGCATCTGCGCGCTTGAACGAAGGGAGAAGCGGCGACGGCGGCTGCGGCTGTGAGGATAGTGGTGCGGTAAGCTCACCACCATGTCAAGCATCGTGAACGCGTCGTGGTGCATCGTGGCGCGTTGCCAGGAGACAGTTGCCGGCAAGATATGCGCCGCACGCGTGTGGGGGTGGCGAAGTGGTAGCGGGCGTTTGCGACTCAACACCACGCTGAGCATCGTGGCCGTACCGCGCCTGTATCACAGGTGGGTCTATCTGCGTCGGGTAGTCGCCGCAACCTCTTTGTGCTCGGGATAGCGATGGCGGAGTACTTTATGCCTTGAGGCGAGTATGCCCACGCACACTCTCGTTGGCCGAGCCACTGGACAGTTCGGAATATCTGGGAGTCTCTGGACGCGCACACGAAACGCACCGCGGCAACAACTCAGTCGCACACCGAACACCGGCACTAATGGACACCGGGCAAGAACATCATCAATGGCTTCAACACCCTTCGCTATCCTACAGTGCGCCCATCGTTCTTCCTCGAGACCCCACTTATAGCGAGATGTCAACGAAGACAGCCTCAGAATCCTCTTCACTGGCCCTTCAAGGGAAAAAAGCTCTTTCGAGCAAAAACCCTGCTGCACGAGACACCGAGCGCTGCCCCCACCCCCCAAAAAAAAAAGGTAAAGAGGAGTCCGCCCATTCAAGGGACCCATCGTTACCCTCCTTTCTTGAGAAGGGGAGCCTGAGTGGTCCACCTCAAGCCCCGAAGGGCGTGGTCGGCACAAAGGAGAAAAGAAGGTGTTTGCAAGAGGGGGAGGGGGGTTTATATAGGCTGGGGGAGGCGCGTTCTGGCGCTAGTGGGGCAACTCCGAATTCGTCAAGTGAGCCATTTCGCGGTAACTGTGATTGGGCGGGGAGGTGCTCAAAAGGGCAGGCAGGGCCCCATTACTGCGCGTCCGGGGCGCTTAATTCACAGTCGCAGCGCTGGCCTGCCCACCCACAGCACCAGCGCTCGCGCCCGCATCCGTCTGCACCCGCCTTCTCTCACCCGCTTGGTTGATCCAAGATACGCTAGACCAATTCGAAGTGAGTTCGGCCGCTGGAACGAAGTCTGGAGGTCATTTCTTCGTTCGCTGTGATTGGGAGGCGTACTGCCGGGTTCAGCCGTCCCAAGCGCTTTGGCAGATCGAGGACGCGGGCGTGAGGCACAGCGCTTGAGTATGCAGTTGCCTAACCATGCAGCCTGGCATCCCCTATGCCCACTTTGGATTTCATGAGTCGTGGTGGTCTCCCCTCCACTGCCCGGTATGTAGCTGTACGTCCTGCTTTGCCTGCTGTCTTTCTTCTTGATCACGTCTATGCCCGTTCATTCCAATATGTGGTATTCGGCCGATCAATGTTGGACCCATACTTCTACCTACCTCTGCTCTTCCAGGCCAAAACAGGCCCCCACCCTCGTCTGCCCACGGAGTCGCCTCAACTTTTCAAGTAAACGATAATTCGAAACATCAGAGGCGTAGTGTGAAGGTGCGGGTCCCATATTTTCACCGCCCCCATACTGAGATGGCTTGTCGTCAACAATGAAGACAATTTTCCGATCATCAGACCTCCCATCAGACCTCCCATCTGGCTCATTGAGGGTTTCAAAAAGCGCAACCAGCTGCAGCAAGTTCTATTTTTACGACAGAGGCCTTGTGTACGTCGTTCATCCGCTTTTCCGGCGCCCTCAGCTCGCCCAAACTTACCTATGGCGCAACCCCGACCCATGGCGCAATCGAACACTGCTAAGTCTTACCGAAGGCAACAAGGCAACGTACAGCGCAGCAGTGGCTGTACGAAACGCGCTTGTCCGTTTATGTCTTCTTCCCTGCTATCATTTCTTTCTTGGGCTCTTGGGGTCACGTGTGCGGCGTAGGCGAGCGCTTAGGCAGGGAAGCCACATTCACACCGCTATCTGATTGCTCCGCTGAAAGGGCTCACCCCCATTCTTTGGGCTCGTGGAAAACCGCAGCTGTCTGAGACATGGCACAGCCCCGACAAATGGAATCTTCTCCGTCCTGCTGCGCCCCATCCACTTCAGAGTCACGCAGGGGCTTAAAAGAGTCTGCAGGTTGTAGCTCCGGTTCGTTTGCATCACCAGCGACGACAGAGCATTCTCTCCCTTCCCGAGATACCCTACTGTATATGTTCAGATCTCCTTGCTCGTTTTATTTTCTCGTTTGATCCATATTCGATTGTCGCCATGACGCTTGGCTTGACACAGCAAGAGATATATCGTGAGCTCTCCAGGATTATCGAACCCGTCAATCCTGAAAAGGACAGATTCTCCTGCGTTGGATATGCCCCATCGAAACACCGAAGATGTTGGGATGTCGTCAATGGGGCGGACGTATCCTCGTTCGATCAGCATCTCCGCGGTTTCAACGAAGCCGAACTCAAACACCCCGAGGCTCGCTTAAGGAAGCTAAGGATACTGGCAGGGCTTGGACTCTGTGTGAGATACCACAGAAAGACCCAGATTACTGAAGTTGCTTCGAAATGGGACCGTGCGATTGCTTTATGGCTCAGCAGGCGAGAAGCGTCCCAACAACAAAACCCTCGGGCCTCGGAATCTCGTGGTCGTGCTGTTTCTGTTGCAACCACTTCTTCACATACGAGAACGCGAAACACCAATTCGCATCGGCCAAGCACTCCACAGACCTCAACCGTGATCCGGCAAGAGACTAGGATCCGCCAGAGTGAAGAGATCATCGAAGCGGTGGACCATACCTCCAGCCTGGGGTCTGCCAGCCGCGAGAGGACTCAGTTTAACTTCACTTCGGAGAGACAGCCCGCTGCTATCAGCCCGCCAAGGCCGCCAGAAGGAGCTCGTCATCCTACAAGAATCCTCACTTCACCTCCTAGAATAGCCGTTGCTCATGCTGGTCAGACTGAAGCTATGCCTACTTCAGCGCGCGCATCTTCTACGCAGACTCCCCGAGCAGCTCCGTCACGCGCTCAGTCAACAGTGCCTCCAGCTGCGACTCCTGTGGACCAGCCTTCTCCTGTTGCGTCTCCCAGGATTTCTTCTGTCTGCTCCGAATCATCACGGGCACGGGAGAGCGAGCGTTGCACTCAGCAACACGCGCAGCGCAAGACCATCGATGATGACTGCGCCATCTGCCAGTTCTCCATGACATCCAACGACCTAGCCGAACTCGTCTGGTGCAAGGCCCAGTGCGGCACAAATTTCCACCGCGAGTGCTGGGAAACGTGGAAACGGCATAGACGCTCTGTCGCGCCCAACTCGCCACTCGCCTGCGTCTACTGGTATGCCTTCTATCTACGCACACACTGATACTTCTAAGCTAACACTTCTTACAGCCGTACGCCCTGGGGCCGCCGTTGCGAGCACGACGTCACCTAGCCGGTTGACTCCTTCTTGACGATCTCGTCCTCGTCTTCTTCTTCTTCTTCTTCTTCTTCTTCTTCGTCCTCATTTTCCTCCTCTTCCTCCTCTCACGCCATCGGCGACAACGCCCTCCTACCCAGCCTCTTCAAAGCCCGCATCCGCGAGCATGTGCGGGCAGAGGCGTGGTGTCTCTGGAAGGATGTGGATGTGGAGAGTGGTTCGCGGTGCTGTTCGATGCGAGGAGACACAGGCGCGGGATCGGGCCCGAGAGATGGGCGGCGGCGTCGGTGTTTGACGTGGAAAATGAGCAGGATGGGGGTGTGTTTGGTGCTCTGTTCGGAGAAGACGTGGTTGAGGGTGCGTCGAATGTTGTAGAGCATCGACAGCGGGGATGCCAGATGGTGTGAGTTTGTGGCTCGGTGGGTATCGGGGAGGTGGGCTTGTGGGCGGGAATGATGTGCGTTGCTGAATGGTGGGCTTTTTTTTTTGTTGGAGAGAATTGTTCTCATGAGGGGCTTGGGGTTTTTGGAGGGCGGCATTGCGTTCGCATTTCTCACTTTTTTCTTCGTGTTATATCATGTCGGGAGCGGAGGATTTGGAGGTCATGATGTATACTCTGGCAGCACCTATGAATGAATGAATGAATGAAGAAACGATGTAATCACGATAGACGGTAGCCGGGGTATTTGGCGTTTGTCAGGCATCCCCGGGCCGGGGCGCTAGGAACGGGAAGGGGTGTGGAGCCGCGTCGCCCGGCGGGTTGGAAACGATCCCCCGCAATGCAGCGGCTACACTCGGCCCATTCTCCGCATGCCCTTGTACCGCTCCAAATCCTCCAAACACCACGGCCCTTCCCTTCCCTCCCTTCACCTCTCCTCCCGTCCCCTTCAATTGCTGCCAAAAATGGCCTCCCGCCTCCGCCCCGCCCTGCAGCGCTCCCTCCCCCGCCCAACCTTCCTCTCCACCCGCCTAAAACCGCCGATCCCCCGCACTGCCGCCGCCGCCGCACCGCCGCCGTCATCATCCCTCCGCACCAGCAACAATGCCGCCATCCGCGCAATCGCAACGCACACCCCGACCCACCACGCCTCGCTCCTCTACACCCTCCCCAACGACGTCGACCCCTCCTCGCCCACCTTCCGCGACAACGCGTCCTCGTTCGCCGACGTGCAGGCTCGCGTGTCCGAGCTGCACGCCGCCGCGGCACGCGGCGGGCCCGACAAGGCGCGCAAGAAGCACGTCGAGCGCGGCAAGATGCTGGTGCGCGACCGCGTCGCCGCGCTGGTCGATCCGGGGACCAGCTTCCTCGAGCTGAGCGCGCTGGCGGGGCTGGGCGTGTACGAGGGCGAGGAGGTGCCGGCGGGCGGCATCGTGACGGGGATTGGGGTTGTGGAGGGGGTGAGGTGTGTGGTTGTGGCCAATGATAGCACGTACGTAGTATATGGATGGAGAAAATCAGGCGGATAGTGAGAGGCTGGGTTGACGCTGTGGGTTGTGAGTGCTGATTGTGTTTGGGGATTTGTAGGGTCAAGGGCGGCACGTACTATCCCATTACTGTGAAGAAGCACCTCAGGGCCCAGGCAATTGCTCAGGAGAATAGTTAGTGAGCTCTCGTGGAAGGTAGACCGGCTTGGAACTGACAGGTGCAGGGCTGCCTTGCATATATCTGGTCGACTCAGGCGGCGCAAATTTGCCGCACCAAGCGGATGTGTTCCCTGACCGCGAGCATTTCGGTCGTATCTTCTTCAACCAAGCCAGGAGTAAGCGTATCTGACCGGATTGATGGAGTACTGTGAGCTAACCTATCCACAGTGTCATCAATGGGCATCCCACAGATCAGTGTAGTCATGGGCCCCTGCACAGCTGGCGGCGCCTACGTCCCCAGCATGTCCGATGAGTCCATCATCGTAGCAAAACAAGGCCACATTTTCCTCGCTGGTCCTCCCCTCGTCAAAGCCGCCACTGGTGAAGTTGTCAGCGCCGAGGACCTCGGCGGTGGCGCGTTGCACAGCGAGATCTCCGGCGTGACCGACTACCTCGCAGTCGATGATGCTCACGCACTTGTCCTCGCTCGCCGCAGCATTGCTAACCTCAACTACCCTAAAGTCTCCGACCCTTCGCCATCCTCACTCGATGCTCCCAACAGGACCAAAACGTGGGAAGAGCCGCTGTACGATCCGAAAGAGCTCGCCGGCATCGTAGGCACCAACCCCCGTCTCCCCGTCCCGGCACGATCCATCATCGCGCGCATCGTCGACGGCTCCCACTTCGACGAGTTTAAGCCGCTGTACGGTACGACACTGGTCACCGGCTTCGCCCGCATCCAGGGCCATCCCGTCGGCATCCTGGCCAACGACGGCATCTTGTTCTCCGAGGCCTCGCTCAAGGGCGCGCACTTCATCCAGCTGTGCAGCAAGCGCGGCATTCCGCTCGTCTTCCTCCAGAACATCTCGGGCTTCATGGTCGGCGCCGACGCCGAGAAGGGCGGCATCGCCAAGAACGGCGCGAAGCTGGTGACGGCCGTGAGCTGCGCGGACGTGCCCAAGTTTACCGTCGTGGTGGGCAGCAGCGCCGGTGCGGGTAACTATGGCATGTGGTGAGTTGATAATTTCCCTTCCCGCTATGAAGCATTGCACCAGCTGACTTGTGATGTTTGCAGCGGCCGCGCCTACTCGCCGCGTTTCTTGTGGACGTGGCCCAACGCTCGCACTTCCGTCATGGGGCCTGAGCAGCTGTCTTCCGTCATGGAGGCTGTCGGCAAGCAGGCTGATCCGGCGCTCAAGGCGCGTATTGAACGCGAGAGTGAGGCCACGTTCGGCAGCGCCCGCTTGTGGGACGATGGAATCATCCCGCCGGAGCATACGCGCGCCGTACTCGGCTTGGGTCTGGAGGTGGCGAGTCAAGGAAGGGCTGCGGAGAGGAAAGATAGGGAAAGAGCGGAGAAATGGGGCGTGTTCAGGATGTGAATGTTTAATTGTGACTTTAAAAAAGGACAGAAAATAGAGAGGTCTTCAAGAAATGGTTCCGAAAACACTGTCTTTCGCTAACAGTGATATCGAAATCCTTTGGGACGTTTAACTGTTCTGGGAACTGGAGAATCATATCCATGGAGACCTGGCAGTGGGATTTTCTCTGAGGCTTTGAATGATAAGTGCGCTTGTATGGAGAAAGTCAGCACGCGTAGTAGCATTAGTGCAGTGTTTCCAAGATGCACACTTCCTCTTATACATGCTTTTGCACTCTATTCAATTCTTGGCTTACTGTCTTTGTAGAAATACGCCGTACATTGAAGGACTGATTCGTGGAGCAAGTCAATCAAGGGTCCTTGACGTCCTCCAATCACACCGGGAGAACCTTTAAAGACAGAGTTAGGCTTAGACATAGAATTAATCCAACGTCGAAGATATTCAACAGTTACGGTGATAATTTTTATGCGGCCTTCATGTCCAAGTTGCAGGTAGAATGTATTTGTGGAACCAGAGCACAGACTGGATGCTCTGTTGGATAAGCGTTCCTGCACAACCAACGGCACTCCCGCCCCCATGCATGAGCCATGGCTGAGTAGTGCAAAACATCGTTCGGGTCCGAAAAAAATAACCTATCGCCTGCAAATCCTATCCTTTCTTTCGGGACAGGTTTCCTCGCCGATCAGTACAGCCAACCCCGGGAGTGAAAGCACGAAGCGAGCTATTGGTTGCACAGCAGATCGGCCCGCGCATCCTCATAATACCAGGACCATCCCACGCAGAAGCACCTCTCTTACGCAACCCGGCAACATATGCAGTACATATACATGTGCCTGAACATCCAACGCTACTGCAGCCCTGCGGACAGGCTAAGGACCAGTAAAAAGGTAGAGCACGAAAAGGGGGACGTGCTTAGCCGCTCGCGTGGCCGCAGGAGCCAACGGAGGATATGCATTCGATTGCCTCTCTCCATGCCTTTCTTTTGAGATCGTCTTCTCTTCCAATAATTACACAGCCCCATCCCTTGTATCTACAGCCACAGCTGCCGTAACCCGTACTCGACAACGCACAAAGCACGCAAGCTCTCCTGTCCTAAACATAGGACGGAAGATCCGATATATCACTTTCCTGCGTTTTGGAACCGCCTTCAGGCGAGCGTCGCACCACGCTGATCGGCTCTCAGAGTCTCAATCTCGGATCCCCAGAACCCGAGCCAATGGACAGGAAAGGGGTATGGATTGCCCGGAGGTAAGTGCAAGGCAAATCTCCCGCTCGTGGGGGCACCCGTAAGGAGACGGACGGAGGAAGCAGAGGCAAGTCGAGACGTCCTCGCCCCTCGTCTAACGGCAGTTCATGTTTTCGACGAAGCTCACGGTCCTCCCGTCTGCCTTTCCTTCCCATGCCGCACGGAGCGAGAGGTCCCAAAACCGGTTCCACGGCAGCATAACCGCGGCTGAACCGTTGTGCTGGTATGTCCGCACCCGTGCGCCATTGCTTCTTTTATCTCTTCCCTGATCCTCCTCCCAACGCCCTTGACGCCCTGCCCTGCGCTTAGACATTCTTCCGTCATATTTGACGAAACGCGTTTCGATCCTTCGCCGCTCATGTTGCCAACAACAAGGTACCACAGTCGTAAGCGTCTCATCTACTGCGCCGCTGCAAGCGAAGGCACACTGAGTAATCACGCAACGCAGGGGAGTCTGCATGTGAGTATCCCCGGACCGCGGTCCGCAGAAAAGTCAGCCAATGAAAGGAAAGAAAAAGAAAAATCCCCGAACTAGGGTACCAGACAAACGTAGGTCAGATATTGGTGAAACAACGAGCAGCGTCAATCCGTCTCCCATCACATCCAATATTCTCCCTGCTTTTGCGCGATGTGATGAACCCACCGAAAAAGGAAGGGAAGACGACGACGATGACTCGCAAAATGACAAGAAGACCAAGATTGGGGACAGCCTCGTCTATCGACCCCCAAAATCTCAGCCCACCAAAAAAAATCGAGGACGACTCGTAGGCCGCACAAACACGAACTGACCCACCACACACCCACACGCAACTTCGTCCGAACAACAACCACCTCCGGATTCCTGGATAAGCAAAAAATGCAGTCATAGCATCCGCACATGCCGCCCACTCCCCACATCCCGATTTATCATCGGCCGAGACCCGTCTTACCCACCGGAGATGACGGGCCCCGGCCATCTCCGGGGGAGACGCAAAACCCCAAACACCCAACACCAATCCCCGCCCATAAGATCTCCGTCTCTATAAGCAAGCCAACAAAGCAATCCTACTGCATAAAATAAAGCCAAGAACCAGCACCTGGCCCGCGCGCACACGGCGAGACAAGCCCCCAAACCCACAAACGAAAAATGATCTGCATTACCCGTCCGCCCTTCCCTTGTTCGCCTAGAAAAAAACTCCGGGTTTGCCGACTCTCTATCTCTCTCTCTGCCTCCAAGACAAAAAAAACATCCCTTGCGTTCTTCGTGTTTGCGGCCGGCCGGCCGGACGGGTACGGGCGGAGGCGCGCGCCATTACCCGTTTCCCGGCGTGGGGTTGATCGATTCTCCTTTTGACGACCGGTAAATAGGAATATATTTTCCCGTTTCTTTTTATTTTCGTGGCACGACAATTATGGATACCCGGGAGTTGTTCAAAAGTAGTAGTAAGGCGTCGTCAGTCTTTCGACGTCACGCCCTCTCTCGGTAACGGCGGGGGACGGGTATCGGGCCGTCCGCACTGTTCCTTTTATGTTTTTTTTTCTCTCGCCGAAGCGGCTGTGTATGAAGATCTTGCATATGTGCGTACGTGGGTGTTTGACGTATGTATGTGCAGGACATGGCAAAAGAGATGAGAACGTAGAAAAGAAAATGAGATAAACGCAACAGAAAACACACAGAGACCGCGGATCGAGGCAGTGAGCTGGAGCAATACAAGCAATGTGATAGTACCGAAACAGCGGACCAACGACAACGACAGGAGGACCAAAAGAAAAGGGGGACGTGCGCCGCCGTATGCGCCGGCGCGCATCACCCGCTTTCCCCCTCTCAAGCCAGTGGTTCCAAAGTGCCGGAGAGAAAAGGATAGTAGATGCAGCAAGGCGTCTCGCGCCCAAGGCAAAAATGTGGATATAGCGCCGAGATCGCGAGCGTTCCGTTTGGCTGGCCTGGACAAGACCGCTGCATGTCCCCTTCTCTTTCCCCGCGGCAAACTAGTTTGAGTGATCGACGGTGGGATTACGAGGTCCCCCTCAAGAGCAGAACCCACATGTGGAGCCCGCTAGTTGGCTTTGCCCGCCTGTCCGCGTCGAAGCCGAAGGTTGTGAAAAAGACCGGCCCGGCCGGCGCAGGAACGAATTGTCAGCAGCTATCTCGAGACCGTAGGAAGCCGGCGGAAATGTACTCCAATCATCAGCTTTCGTATTCGCCTCTTGAATCCTGCCTGGCTTGGCGGTGCGCCTAAGTAAGGTAGCCAGAAGATTGGATAGCTGGGATAGCTTTGGAAAATGCATCTGCCTGGAACAGGCAGTACATGGAATCAGGTCCCCGATTTTTCCTTGGCGCGTTGCGAGACATGGCCTGTCAGGGTCGTTCGCCAGGTAGCCCCGAAGTTCCGGTTGTGAGATCGAATCCGGGATGACGAGAATCGATAGAAAAGGTCTCGGACCGGCCATGCCGCAAGTGCGGAGGTGGTGGGACGAGCTTGCCTCGTGATGCTCTTCGGAAGTACGGGTATCAGATGGATATGCCGGGCCGTAGCTGAGATATGCTACGCGAGAAAAAAAAGAAAATGGTGGAGACAATGACATGTGGATCGTTAGTGTCGGAAGTTTGTGGGTGCAGTAACTAGAAAGACGATAGACTCCTGCGCTGCAAAACTCAAGACATGTGTGCAAAATATGTGCAGAGAAAAATGAAGTGAAGGTGACAACATGAAAGACTAGAGAGTGCGGAATAGGAAAAATTAAGTCTTCGTGGACATTAATTTCCAGCCGTGAGCTGTCTGTACTCGTTCTATATCGTACGTCTATCCGAATGTGATGGTGATGATTGTGCAAGCTCGCTCCTGCGAAGTAAGACAACAATCCGCCTGCGATCCAAGCAATGCCGCGGTCCAGCCCAGCGCCCAAAAAGCCCTATCAAGAAAGTAGTAGTAATAACTGTAGATCAAGACATTTCCGTACGCATCAAACCCCAGTTGCACACGGCCAACTGCACACACTTTGTGCAAATACATACCTGCCGCATCCAGGCAGCATCGCTTTATAATATAACACACCGGTGGTCGCGGCGGTTTCGTCGCCTTCCTGTTGTGCTGCTACCGCTGCCGCCGCCGCCTCCCCCGGTACTATGCCGACTAGCTGGATGATGTCGTCGGGCGCTGGCGCTGGCGCTGGCGCGGCCGTAGGCATCGCCGTGTGATCTCGTGCGCTCCATATCTCTCCTGATGATTTGTCTGCAGAGGTCCACGAAAACTTCGTCGACGTTTGCGCGGCGCCTTGCACTGGTTTCGTAGTAAGGGCAATTGCCCCATGCCTGGCTAACGGCAAATGCGCGTGCGCGCGTGACTGCGCGGTCTTCTTCCAAATCGGATTTGTTGCCCACCAAAACGATTGGTACACGCTCGTCGTCTTTTATGCGGATTATCTGGTCGCGGAGCTCGGCGAGTTCGTGGAGGGACGTCATGGAGGTGATGCTGAATACGAGGAGGAATCCTTGGCCGGTTTTCATGTAAAGCTCTCTTGTGGCTGGTTAGCAGGGTGCGGGGCAACTTTGGCGGCGTGGGAGAGGTACCTCATGGCAGCTGTAGAGTGGTTAGCATAATAGTCGCGCATGAATGCGGAGAAAAACCGGTGGCTTACTGAACTGTTCTGTTCCTGCAGTGTCCAGGATCTCGAGCACTACCGACCGTCCCTAGAGCGCGCGGAGTCAGATGTCAAGTGTTCTAAATCGAAGGGACAGGTTGCGCCAGAGCTACTAACATCAACGTCGATGGCCTTGCGGTACGAGTCCTCGATCGTCGGGTCGTAGGATTCGATCCACACATTCTGAACGAACTGCGCTGTTTGGAAGTCAATTGAACGGTTCCGCGCGCCTGAAGACTGCTGGAAGTTTACCTGTAAGACAGCTCTTGCCCACTCCACCTTTTGAACAACGATGTTAGCACTAGCGCAGATCGCGATCGGCGCAAGGGTCTCAGCATACCGGATCCTAGGACGACGATGTGGTACTCTCGTTGTGACATGCCTCTGCGCGGCGGGCTGGCGGAGAATGCAGCAGGGGACGGGGATTACGGGGCAGAGACGGGATCGCGCGTGGTCTCGCTTTTGCGTGGGAGTCTGAGCCCGCGCGCCAGCAGCTGGCGCAAGAGAAGCACGCCACGCAGGGAGTGGGTAGAGCAGCTGCTTGGGAGCTTGCGGTGGCTCGGCCAGGGCGCTTTGGAGGTGGTGTGCTGAGTGCTGGGTCTAGCTCTCGAGATGTGCGGCTCGGGCGAGAAGCCGTGCGCGGCGCGTACCGTGGGAACGACTCAACCGGGGGTTCGCTAGGGCGCCTGTCAGTTATGTGCACGCAATTGGGAGGCTCAGCGAGCGGCTCGGGGAGTCGCGGGGCGCGAGCGACGCTGGCGGAGCATTTCCAACGCACCAGAAGCAGCACGGAATCGGGTCGAGGGTGAGAGCAAGGATGCGCACGAGAGCCGCGGACTCAGGCGCAGACCGGGGGGAGCTCGGCAAGTTCAAGCGGCGCGCTTCGGGGGCTTTGGCATGTAGTGGCAGGAGGACAGCGCTGGGGTGCGGGTATCGTCGAGGTGGGTGGTGAGGTCTGCGATGGGGTGCGCGAGGAGGGCGAGGGCATGATTAATAGAAGGCGCAGCGCAGCTCGTGCAGCGTGCTGGATTGTTTAGGCGTTGGCGGTTGACATAATTTCGCGGAGCTTGTAAGTGATAGGCGAGCGTCGACGTAACCGCATCAGTGCACACTTGGAGCCTTCCTGGCTTGAGCCTTGGAGCCGTCAGTCGAGGTGGCCCAGGGCCGCGCTGCCGGGCACCGCGGATGACAGCATGATCTCCCAAGTCTCAACCCGCGCCCCGTCAGGCACGGCTGCTAGTCGACAAGCGCACGAAGCCACCGACGAGGGCGTCTCCGAGGCGCCAGCATGGCGGCTCTGCGCTGCGCGGCCGAAGAAGGCCAATCCCTCCAGCTGGAAATCGCCAGGCACCGTCCGCCCGGGACGTGCATGCCCCCTGCTTGAATTGAGTGCACAACCAGATCAAATGCATGTATGCACAACTGGCAGGCCGATCCTCCTCCCAGGTTGCGCCTCTGAGTAGTCGGCCTGTTCCTGCTCACCGCCGACGCTCCCAGCTCCCAGCTCCCAGCTCCCAGCCTGCCGCCCACAGCCCGTCCCTTGGTGCTGGGCTTGCCGTGCGCGCGGCGGGCGCTGGTCCGTTCTGGCTGCGCCCATGGCACGATGAGCGCGTGGCTGCCGGCCAGCGCACTGCTGCGACAGCTCACCAACGCAGTCATAACAATTTGCCTGTCGGGGAGTCCCAGCGGAGTTTGGGAGCCTGACAGTGAGCGCGCGGAGCCAGTTCGGGAGCCTGCGCGGCGAGCAAGAGTACAGTACCGCAATTATGGGGCAAATTGGTCTGCAGCGCGACAGGACGATATACGAGCGCGTGCAGGAAAATCAGGGACGCAACGGCGCAAGTGGTGTGCTGCAGCTGCAACGGCCGGCCGCTGTCTGGCTGCGAGGAGAACGCCGTGCGCCCAGCCGACGGGGGCCCATCCTTGCCTCACGTGTCGTGCGCGGCAAGCTCCGGCTCCGCGCCTAGCCCGGCCTGGGCTGGCCCACGCAACACCTTGAGCTCAGCGCGCGAGCCAACCCGTCAGCCTGCGAACGTCCAACGATGCTATTCCCCAAGCTGCTGGCATTGGCCGCCTCGCTGGTCCCCGCGACCCTCGCTGTCTTTGCCGACGACGCCTACCATGTCGACTACCACTTCGCCCTGCTAGGCCAGCCCAAACAGCACGCCACCTTCTTCCACCAGCCGCGCCCCGACTCCAAAGCCTCACTGCTCTACACCTTGTCCGATAAGCTCGTACTCGGCGCCGTGAACCCCAGAGATGGCTCCGTCGTCTGGAGACAGACCTTGCCCGACGGCTCGAGCTCTGCCGATGGCTGCCTGCGGGCTGGCGAGAACCAGGACACGGTCGTCAGCGCCGTAGACGGCCAGGTCGCTGCTTGGGACGCCGCAGACGGCAAGCTTGTCTGGAGTACCACCTTCAAGGATGTCTCCGTGAAGGACCTGGAGGTCCTTGAGCTCGCCGATGCTTCGGCAGCTGCCAGCGGCGTCAAGGACGTTGTTGTCTTGTTCGGCGGTAGCACCTCTGTTGTGCGAAGGCTGGATGGCCAAACTGGCACTGTGAAGTGGGAGTTTGAGGACAACAGGTAGTTCCACTTCGCGGGAAATCATCCATGATGCTAACACGATATGCAGTGGCGACGCTCCGTTTCAAATCTCGTCCTCGGCTACCGCTGTCTACTCCGTCTCATTGCACTCCACCATGCTCGGTGGCCTCAAACTCAAGGTCACTGCCATAAACCCCGTTACCGGCCAGAAAATCGATCAACACACCCTTTCCTCAGACAGCGATGTCTCAAGTGTGGATGACATACTGTTCGTCGGTGCCAACACCGCTTCTCCGCTACTAGCTTGGACGGACAAGGCATTCAAGACATTGAAAGTGAACATCATTGGAACCAAGGGTGTCTCCACGTTCAACATCGAGAACAGCAGCGGGGAAGAGATACAGAAGGTTGTGCTCCATGCACCGCACAGCATCAACTCTCTGCCGCACTTCCTTGTCCATTACCAGACTGCGGGCAGCCATTGGGCTGAAGTATACCACGCAGACCTCAAGGCTTCCTCCATTTCCAAGGCTTACGACCTGCCGAAACTGGCTGGCAAGGGAGCTTTTGCGACTAGTACCACGGATGCGAACGTTTACTTTACCAGGATCACCGCTGAGGAAGTCATTGTGGTTTCATCCGCATCACATGGCGTTTTGGGACGATGGCCGATTAAGAATGCAGTCTTCGATGACTCGTTTTATCCTCTGCACGCCGTGTCTGAGGTAGCCGTGCGTGAGGGAAGCGCATCGGCCGTAAGATCCGCGGTATACCTTTCGAGAGGAACCTGGGATCTTCTCCGCAATGGTGACCCCACCTGGACCCGACCGGAAGTTCTCGCAGGGGCCCTTGAAGCCATTTGGGCTGATCTTCCGGGCGAAGAATCCTTGGCCCAGGAATTGGAAATTGAGACACATCAAAGCATTCTAGCCGCCTATGTCCACAGAGTTACGAGGCACCTCAGGGATCTGGAGCATCTCCCGGATTTCCTGCAAACCCTTCCCAATCGATTCTTGGCTCAGGATTCAGCTTCCGATGTTCTGGACAAGGCAAGACGAGACACCTTCGGCCTTAACAAACCCGTCGTCGTTGCAACTGAGTCCGGCCGTTTTCTGGCAGTTTCTGGTGGGTCCATTGCATGGAATAACGATATCTTGGAACTTTTCTCCGGCGAGAAGGTTGAGGAAGTCGAACTGGAGGTCAACTCCAAGGGCCAAATCGCCGCCGTCTTTCCGCAAATCAATCGCCACGTCCTCCTCAATGCAACTACCGGAGATCTCATCCGGAGTGTGCCGTTGAATTTGGCGCTTGAACTTGACGGTGAAGAAGCTACAAGTACTCCAGAAAAATCCGGGTTTACCTTCAAGGTCGTCGACGGCGAGATCAAAGGCTTCTGGTCTGAATCTGAATTAGCATGGAGATTTGCTCCTGCTGGTGGTGAACGCATTCTCGGCGTTACTCCCCGACCCGTCAATGATCCGGTGGCATCCATCGGCAAGGTTCTTGGAGATCGCCGTGTCCTCTATAAGTATCTCAACCCGAATTTGGTCTTGGTGACCGCAGTAGCCGACCCGGATACTCTGTCTGTCTATCTGCTGGATACTGTATCAGGTGCCCTCTTATGGCAAGCTTCTCACGAGGGTGTGGATACTACCCAAACCATCGCTACTGCGCTATCTGAAAACTGGCTCACATACTCCTTCACGCTCGGGTCCCTCGAGACTCCCTCCAAGGGGCACCAACTAGTCGTTGCGGAATTCTTCGAGTCTGATCTGCCCAATGATCGCGGCCCATTCGGCGCCGCCTCAAACTATTCTGCAATTCGGCCCTTCGCTGGGGTTGTCGGCGAATCCGCCAAGCCGCACGTCCTTTCGCAGACCTATCATATTCCGGAGCCTATCTCCCACATGGCCGTAACCCAGACGGCACAAGGCATCACTTCCAAGTGGCTTCTAGTTACTCTTCCGCAGTCTAACTCGATTGTCGGAATTCCTAGGCAGATCCTGGACCCGCGGCGACCTGTTGGTCGCGACCCGACCGCAGAAGAGGCCGCCGAGGGCCTCATGCGATACACTCCTGTCATCGAATTCAATCCGGCGCAATACCTAAACCACCAAAGGGAGGTCCTGGGCGTGAAGAAGGTCATTACCTCGCCCGCGCTTCTAGAGAGTACCAGCCTTGTCTTTGCGTACGGAATGGATGTGTTCGGGACAAGAGTGTCTCCTAGCTTTGCATTTGATATCTTGGGTAAGGGGTTCAACCGTTTTCAGCTTTTGACAACGGTTGCGGCCCTTTTTGTTGGGGTGTTATTTGTGGCGCCGTTGGTGAGTTTAACCTTATCTCCTTTCTCCCTGAACATTGCGCGAGCATGTTCCTCGTATCGCTTTGCACAATATCTCCTGACCGTGCATAACTGATGAGTTTCATAGGTGCGGAGGAAGCAGATCAACGCCAGATGGCAGATAGTGTAAAACATAGACGACACGACGATTGGCACGAGTTCCTAAAAAGTATGATAGATTCGACGATTCAATGCAAATCGGGGGGGTTTTTTTTGGCGAGGCGAGAAACCATGTGCGACATATTCTACGTCAATAGACGATTTCCTGGTTTGCGTTTTGGGCCGACATCCACCCGCGTCGATCAGGATGCGGGGATGGCAGCGTTGAGGCCCGACGACCAAAGAGATGCTTGTATACACGCAACCAATCCTTGACATGGCATGGATATTTTTTGAACCTTGATCTTACCGGGATGAGCGGCACCGGTACAAGCATAGAGTTTTGACGGGTGTATGAGCGGCTCCGCGCGGCGTGCTAGACAGCCGTTGCAACAACTTGGCGGTGCCCAACATGGCAGAGGTGGAAGCATACGTGACGAACTCTTCCAGATCGAGCGCTTGCACGAAGATGCTATCCAGGAAGGTCCATCTGGCCGTCGACGCGTTCATGCCGCCCCCACGTGAGAAGATGCGCTGTTGCTGGTATCCACGATTACGTTGATGCATGGCTCAAAACCCCCGACCCGAGGTAAATATATTCCTAGCAGTACAACAGTCCCTCCGTCAATACGAAACCAGGTAAAACCAAACACGTGCACGGAGTTTGGAGTAGATCCGGTGCTGTTATCCCCGCAACTCACGGCTTGCCCAAAAAGGGCAACTGTTTCAAAAAGGCAGCAGGTCATCGTAAGAATTTCGAGTCGCAGAAATGATTTGCCTGTCTGGTAAATATTGCATGTGGACACTTCCGTCAGCGGGAGTGTTTGTTGTTCCATGGCCGGAGTGAGTCCACATTGCCGTGCTGCTCGCATGCTGACGTCAAGACCCTAACTCCGCCAGAACCCCTAAAGTCCGGCCATTCTCATCACCACTGCTCAACCCACCTCGAAATTGAGATACATACATAAGCCTCAAGGCCAAGTGTGCCAAGCATTTATATCTCGACCGTATCCGCGTCTCAGGGTCTTTCTTCAGCAGCTCAGTTGATCATCAAACCTTAACAATCTCTCAAGGAGCACCAAGCACAAGCAAGCTCCATCCTCCTCGACCAACACTATTCACCATGGCCGACCAGCGCAAATACACGAGCAAGCTCGAGGGCAAGCACGTCCTCGTCATTGGCGGCAGCTCCGGCATTGGCTTCGGCGTCGCCGAAGCCGCACTCGAGCACGGCGCCTTCGTCACCATCTCCTCATCCAACCCGACCCGCATCGACGGCGCCGTCCAACGTCTCTCCACCGCCTACCCCTCCGCAGCCAAGGCCAACCGCATCGCCTCCGCCGTCTGCGACCTCGGCACGGAAGCCACGCTCGAGCAGAACGTCGTCGACCTCTTCTCGTGCGTGGCCTTCGCGCGCGCGCTCGACCACGTCGTCTACAGCGCCGGCGACGCGCTGGCGCAGACGGCCCTCGCCGACGCGACCCTCTCCTTCATCAAGCAGGCCGGCATGGTGCGCTTCTTCGCACCCCTCCTGTGCGCGCGCGAAGCGGCCAAGCACCTGCCCCGGTCGACGGCCGCCAGCTTCACCATCACGTCCGGCGCCGTCGCGCACAGGCCCATGCCCGGCTGGTCCGTCATCGGGTCGTACGCGGCGGGCCACTTCAGCATGACGCGCTGCCTGGCGCTCGACATGAAGCCCGTCCGCGTCAACTGCGTCGTGCCCGGCGCGGTCGACACGGAGCTGTGGCGCATGCCGCCGGACGAGAAGCAGAAGATGATGGACATGCTGGCGCAGAAGTTGCCGACGGGGCAGGCGGGGCGGGTAGAGGATGTGGCGGAGGCGTTTATTTATCTGTTGAAAGACAAGAACACCACTGGGGCTGTGGTTGATACGAATGGTGGTGCGTTGTTGGTTTGAAGTGGGAAGGAATGGGTTGGTATCGTGGTATTAGGGAAGAGAGTTGAGCAGAGTCTCTGACTATGAATAATCTGGTATAATACATATATTCGCAGAAACGACAGATGCGAGTAAGTTTTATGATCTTAATTTAAAAATGCGATTCCAAAAAGATGTCATGTTGTGAAAGCTCATGGACTTTCCTATCCTTTTGCCCACCAGAAGTACCAGACGAGCACCATCTGCAGCGGCATCAGCTCACACGCATCACGTACTCATTGCCAATATACACAAGATTTAATGAAAGATTTAGACCTTCTTTTCTGTCCTCCACTATTACGCTAAGCACAGAATTAACAGCTTCTCATCTGCGACAAGACAGAAAATCTCTCGCAGCTCCTACGAAAGACATGCGTAGGAGAAGAGCAAAAACACAGGAAGCCCCGCCACGAACCTTTTCGTTTCTCAGCCCACCGATGCAGTTAAACATAAACAAAAGAAACTTGATCCGCAATCACCTCGCTCGCCTCCGAAGTGAGGAGCTCTAAGCGCTCAGCATCCAGAAATTTTGGAGTCGACGTTGGTGAAGTAGAAGTTGAAGATAAACGGTACAGAAATGAGGGATCCATGAGACAAAATGCATCTTGAAAAGAAAAAAAAATGTAAAGGTCAGGAAAGTACAAGGTGATGAAGTAGAAAAGAAGAAATCTGTCTCGAAACCGGCATCCCAAGCGCCACGCTTTGCTATGAGAACATGATAATCCCTATAATGCTGTACTCCTCACGCCCATTACTCTTTTTTCCCTCCTCCACCGTAATGCTGTAGTAATTCAGAAGGAAAAAAAATAAAGAAAGTCCAATTACAGAATGGTCTCCAGTGGGAGACAGTTTACACGCCCTGTGTTTATTGGTACTTGCTTACCTCTCTCCTGTCTTCCACAACTGCCACTTTCTCAGATTTCTAAGAGAATGCTTTGAAAAGACACTGCAGTCGAGTGAGCACTGCAAGGAGAGGCGAAAAGCAGAAACTAAAAGACAACTTATCAGGGCGAAATCTTTCCATACCAGGAAGGACAAAAGTGGAAAAACGTGATCAAAAATGATGAAAGCGATGAATGGAGTCTTCATCCATTTGGTGTCTGACCGCATGATAGGGTGACTCCGTACTCGACGTGTTGTGTGGATTGCTTCCATGATGAATGGTGTTTCGGCCTGGTCAATCATGGAGGTATAGTCGTGCATATTTCAACCAGACGTAGCCAGAGGTTTCTCAAGCTGAAAGCCCTTGAAGACCCCATTCCGAGAAAGAACCTCCGACTATTGACCCCACTCACCAGACCCTCAACAGCTCGGGGTCAGGTACGCATAATTTCTTCAGTTGCTTCCGCTCTCATTGCTGACCTCGGCGGGTGGTGGGAGACCATCCAACTCTACGGCACCGTCGACAATCGCATCCGTTGCAGGGGCCTGTACAGCTTGTATCAAAGCCTGCTGTTCAGGGCTTGCGTTGCTGATCTCAGCAAGCGCTGCCGGCGGTCTGGAAATCGAAGCTCGGTTCGTCTTTTTCTTTCCAGGCTTTGGCTTATCTTTGAAATCGGCGGGCTTGTCATCAGTGAACGTCTTCCACTTCCGCCAGCCGTCGTAATCAATAAGCGCCTGCATGCATCCCCATTCCTTCACCTTGCGCTCAAGCCACACGAAGTTCACAGGCTAGAAATTCAACGTCAGCAACAGTTAATCAACAGATAATAACAAAATTTCACTGTTGCTATTACTAGCAACTTTGGTGATAGAACGGAGACTTACCTTGGTCAAGAAATCATTGCAGCCAGCCGCTAGCGCCTCATGCCTGTCACTCTGGAGAGAACTGGCGGTTAAGGCGACAATGATGACGGGGCTCTTGAAGATGATGCCCGAGCTAAGCTTGTCATCTTCCTCTGGTTCCTTGGCTTCTCCGTTGCCATTCTCTTTAGGCAGCACCGGAGCCGTGCTACTGGCACTGCTGTTGCTGAACACGCCAATATTGTTGACCCTTTCAAGCCTCCGTATTTCCTTCGTTGCCTCCAGACCGCTCATGATGGGCAGTTGAATGTCCATGAGAACCAGGTGAAATCCACCTGCTCTCCATTTTGTGACGGCGTCTCTTCCGTTCATGGCTGTCTGCCACCGAACCTTTAGGCGCTTCATGAACGCTTCCAACAACTTCAAGTTGATGATGTTGTCTTCGACGATCAGCACATTGATCGGAGGCACAGAGCCGTCCAGAAGACCCGAAGGCAGACTTGGTGCGTCGGCATTTTCTTTAGCACGAGTCTTTTTCTTCGGCTTCCGGGGATCTGGAGACTGCACTCTGGGTGTTGGGGGTGTAGATGTTTTTTGAACAACGGGAGCGGCTTCGGGCGCAGGCGGTGTCGGTGGAGGCGGTGCGGCTGGTATAGAGGATTTCGTTTCGGAGGCGGCAGAGTCAAGGCGTTGACGACCCGGCGGGCGTGCGATGTGTTGCGACGTCGACATTGGCACGGCAGGGTACGTGTTCTGGGTTGGAGAGGAAGTGAGATTCCGGTGAACTCTCGGACGATGGGACCTTTGGCGAGTGGTTCCGGGAGAGGGAAGCGGAGGTACCTGTCCGGTGGTAAGAACGGCAATTGATCGAACATCCTGGTGGGAATGCGATTGACGACTGTCGTGAGACAAGGACGTCAAAGATGCGGGAGAGGGAACGCCTAGAGCAGGCATAGGCGGAAAGTAATCTGCGTCAGTTTCGGCTGGCCTGTTCTCCCCATAATAGTTTGCGACGTGCGGCGGGAGTGGCACGCGAGGAGAGGGCTTCGGAGTGCGCCTTTGTGGCACATCGATGACCAGGGCCTCGTCAACCGTCTGGCCACCAGGATAATATTCATCAAGTGTGCGGCACATCTCCTCCTCGGGACCAAGTGTCCGCTCGACGGGGCGGCTAGCGGGGTCTCGCGAGACGATGCGCAAGCAGACATCAGGCGAGTCGTAGCTCCGGCCAAGCGAGTTTGCATACTTCTTGAGGATCATGTCGCGCACATCGTCGACCAGATCATCTTCCCTTATCTGGACCAGGGTGGCCGATGCGCCCGGGCGCTTGACCCAGATCTTGCGGTGAAGCATGCCGGGGGTCAGCGAGAAGTAGTCGTCCTGGCTGCTGGAGGTCGAGGGGCGGGTTTTCTGAGGGTCGAGCAGGGTCTTGATGACGCGGGCATTCGAGTTGTGGACAAGCGACTGGCGGCGGACGGCGAGCGGGCGCTGCTGCCGGGGCGACGACAAAGCCTCGGGCGTAGGCAGCGGGTGCAGGGCCTCGTCGGACTCGTCGCGGAGATCGGGGGCGCTCTGAGCGCTGGGAAGGGCGAGGCCCGGCTGAGGGGTCGCGTCGGGGGTGGGCGTGGGCTCCTGGAGCTCGAGGGCGGGCGGTTGCGGTGGTTGCGGTGGTTGCTGGACCTGTTGCTGCAGATCCTTTGAGGTTAAGCTCTCGGACCGGTCGGCGATCGACTCAGGCGGCCGGTCCCGCGATTGGTGTTGATCGTCGCGCGTCTGAGACGGTTTCTCCGGCTCCAGAGGCAGAGGCAGCGACTCTTCGCTCAGCCGCGGGGGAGGGGGTGTTCGCTGGTCGTGGGTGCCCGAGGAGCGCGCGCGGGCCTGGGGGGTGGGCAGCGGCGACGAGACGGGCGAGGGCTGCGAGACGACACTGCGCGGCTTCTCAGCAGCTGCCGAGGATCCTACCGACGCGGTGGAGCTGCGCCGACTGCCCAGGAGCTTCGAGCGCGCGCTCTCCAGCCGCAGGCGGAACGGCATGGTGCTGAGCCTCCTCCACGACGCGGGCGCGTGGTCGTTGCCGGCACAGAGCATCCAGGGCGCGGCGAGGGCGCAGAGGCGGCGGGCGGCGTGCGGCGTGCGGCGTGAGGCACTGCAGGCAGGCAAGGCGCGGCTCGTGCAGGGGGCCTGGGGGGGCTCGGAGGTCTCTGCTAGCAGCAGCGGATCGGCATGTCGCGTGGCAGGCGCGCGATAAGCAGGCAGGCAGGCAGGCAGGCAGGCAGGCAGGCAGGCAGGCAGGCAAGCAGGCAGGCAGGCAGGCAGGCGAGCACTGTGCGGGTGGGCGAGGGAGTGAGGGCTGGATGGGCGACTCTGCGCCCTGGAAGTTGGCGGAGAATGAATGTAAGTAGAGCCCAGCCGACATGCGAAATGGCCTTCATTCGGCAGCCCGCCAGGAAATGCTCCTCGTCGCCACGCCAGCCAGCGCATCCCGCCGCCTCGAAAGAGCCGTCGCGTCGCTGCCCTGTCCGCTCAACCCCCCGACCTCTGTGCCGGCCTTTTCTTCATGGATGGACGCTCTCTGCCTCAGCGCCTCCGCCGGCGATCTCCATGCAGACGCGCATCCCCTACTCCTATGACCGCCGCTTCTGGTATTGGCAGGCTCCATCCGGGCTTGTGTTTCGTACTTCCAACGTTGGCGCGCTAGCCGGCCATATCCACCAGCTCCGCCGCTATCCATGTCTCGAAAGGGAAATCGCCATTGGTCACCGCACCTTCGCAGCCCGACTACCACGCACGCCTCACCGACTCTCTTCCAACACTTTCCGCTGCTGCAGCTCTGGAGCTCATCGCCCTCAACTGCTCCGCCATGAGAAAGGTTTGCAGCTTTCGCCTAGGTAGGCCCCTTTCTTTGCCACTTCACGGCGATGCTTCCGAAAGCGGATGCCTTTTTAATTGTTTGATTCTGGCCGGTAATCGACGCCACTCCCTCCCGTTCACCTTTGATTCTTTCTTCACCACATCGCTGAGGCCGGGTATCCGGCTGCTCCTCCTCCTCTAAGGCCAGCTGCCGTCGAAACGCCTGAAATTGCAAGCCGATCTCAATCCTGCGCACGTGCGGCACCAGTAGACCTATACGTGGGGAACAACAACACCAATTGGCCCTGCCAGCGTCCGACAAATGCCACAGCGCACAGAAAAGCCCCATATGGTGGAGCACTTGCGTGCTGCCCAACGATCGGACTTTCATCGCCCACTAGTGCGATCCGATCTGCTCGTGTTCAACCTCAAGGAAGAAGGCCGCTGCCTGGATCATGCGTCCAAAAGAAAAAAAGTAGTGGCCGAAATCGACTAGTCCAGGTTTCGGCGCTCGGCGCGTCTGTGGTGACAGCTGTCCGGCCTCGTGCTACTCGAATGATCCGCGTTGGACCAACACGCCTGCCCCGCATTCAGAGACGGCGCATGGCGTGAAGATTGTGGCTCAGAATTCGTCCAACGTTGTCGTCGGTGTAGTCTTGCGGCAAATCACCGTTGAGTGGGGCATCAAGATAATTACTCGGAGCCATATTATCTCGCCGTGCAGAGCTGCATATGCGTGACAGCTTATACATGCATGCTGCAACCGCAGTGCTTGGCATGTTAGCATCGCATCACGTCTTGTGGAATGCCGGAATGCCGGGATACCTTACTCACACCATGCTGACACCGAACGCCGAAGCTACTTACGGAATCCGTATGCATGCGACAGTGCAAAATTGGAGATCTCTCTGGTGAAAAAGTTCCACAATCATTGCACCACCGCCGGGCTGATCAATGCAATGTAGCTGCCAGACCAACAGCAGCTGGAGGTCCGAGACAAGTCCGATAGGCAGTCAATGGGATATGAAGTGCGCAGGTAGAGTTCAAACCCACTCAGCTATCACGAAGTATACTTTTGATGTTGCGGGAAATTACGCGCCGAGCATGCTGTGAGTTGATAGGTTCAGGTGCACGAACGATTCTTGGCTTGTGAAGACGAGCATGTCTGCGGATCAACAAGGCAGCGATCAGCTTTCTTCACGATTCATCTTATCTCACGCAACCACACGTGCACCAAGGTTGCAGTCACTGCAGAAACATAAGCGCCAGTGCTGGTGACGAGCCTGTTGATGGTGTTGAGAGTCAGATGTCGCGATAAGATAAGTAGCCGAGAATCAGGCAGGCGTCATCGGTGAAGGTGTTCGTGAACAGTCATCACCGCGACCCACGCCACCATCCAACATGTAACCCGAACCTAACTTCTTCTCTCTCTCTCTCTCTCTCTCTCTCTCTCCACCATTTTCTACACCCTCGGTAGCCCAGGTCACCTGTACCAAGGCTATCGACGTCGACCGGTCGCAACGACGAACGCCGCCCCCGCGTTACTCATGCCCAAGAAGTACCAGCCGAACTATAAGCCCGCCAGCAACTACGTGCATCCGTCCCTGTCTTCGTCTCGTTCCTCGACCTCCAGCCATGCAGCTCCATCTTCCTCCTCGCAGTCCGTCAACGACCGCCTGAATCAGCTTCGCCGCGAGCAGGCTCCTAGGTCTGCCATCGACCGTCGAAATGAGATCACCGAGACCCTCACCGCACGGGTGACCCACCCGGCCGTGAGGCAGATACTGAATCTGCCGGACGTTGCAGCACCCAGACCGAGGGTGGTTGCCAGGACAGCCAATGGCAGGCGTGTGCCAGGCCCCTCGGCGCCGCAGAGTTGGTTGGAAAGGAGCAGACACGCTTCTGAGGCCCCTGGCGACACCCCTAGGCTTTGGAAGACTTTGAGGCCGCGTTTCACCGAACGCTTGCCTGCTTCGCGTAGCTTGGTCCATTACACATGCAGAACGTTGGCGAAGAACTGGGAATGGCTCCTGGAATATGAACAGCACTATTTGGCGACTCTCCCCATTCAGCTTAAGGATATTCTTCTGAGTTACCTGGCAATATACGGACCAGAGGACGGCATCACTTTGGATACCCTGAAGATTCTGTTCCTGACTGAGCATGATCTTGAGGAAGCCACGGGCAGTGATGACCTGGTGCACCTGGACCTTACCGGCATGATTACGGAGAAGCTCACAGTCCGAGATCTCAACAAATATATCACCAACGTCCCATGGCAAAAGAAGGACGATGTGGCGGAGGTTTTGAAAGGACTTTCTGTTTCCGAAGCTGTTGTGGATTCATGGGAGGAAGCAGAAGAGGCAGAAGTCCCAATGCTGCCGAAAGCCGCTCTTAACGCTCGGTTTCCGTCCTTGACTCATTTGTCGCTCGGATACCCACAAAGAGCAAACTGGGACCACCTCCTAACCTTGACATCCCATCTACCAACTCTCACTCATTTATCCTTGGCTTTCTGGCCCAAACCAACAATGACCCCTCACGCAACTGCAGCATCGATGACTAGCCAATACGGACGGGTGAATCTAGGCGGAACTCACTTTTATTCAGAGATGGATAATGATTGGCAGGAGGCTGCCAACATTCTACGCCGTCTGGCCAACAACACGTACTGCCTCAAATGGTTAGATCTCTGCGGCTGCGATTGGGTCCCGGCGCTTACCTGGGGTATTGATGGTGATGAACTGCGTTTGCATTCTCTTCCCTCTACCTCTCGGCAAGAGTATGCAGGGGATTGGAACATTCAGAACGCAGCTCCTTGTCCGGATTGGAATGGCAGTTGGGGTCAAGTCACGCACATCAACATCTCGCAAGGCTGGATGCCACATAATGTCAACGCCATTCGAGCACTGCCGGCCGGAATGTTGAGTTGTGAGCTACTGAGCTGTTTGCGAAGCGAGAGGGGGCAGAAGATGTTGGAAAAGATCCCAGCGACCGAAGGACAGACAGCGCCGCAAATACGACGTTGGATAGAGAAAGAAAGCGACAACAGAAACATAGCGCAAACAATACAGGGTCTGAGGAGACTTGCGAAGGGACCGTATTGCGAGTTCGATTACGGCTGGACGGGCATTAAAGACCGCCGCAGAGGAACGAGCATCTGGGACGACTTTTTGGAAACGTGAACGCTCGAAGATTGCAGTTGATGGACGGAAAGAATGAATGGGTTTGTACAGGCGCACTGTTGAGGTCCGTATCTGTGGTAGCGAGGTGGCATTACCAAAGTTCATCTCAGAACTTATCCGGGCCAAAGGTGGCTCAAAGAATACAAAATTTGTTCCCCTGCATTTTTCAACTTCTGTCATCTTCTCTTAAGGCTCACTATCTATCTTTAGTTTCTGAATACCTCACTCGAATTTCTTTTTTCTAAAAGTTCAAGAAACCGGAGGGGAGAAACTAAAAATATATTAATAATGCAACCTGCAGCGCACTCGGCGGACACGCATGGAGGCGAAAATGGTCAAACGCCCGTCCTCATCATCCTCCACCAGCTCCCCGTCGAACTCCTCCTCGACATCACCGACCTCCTACCCCCCGTCGACATCCTTGCTCTCCGTGCCACCAGCCGCTTCCTCAGCGCCACACTCAAGCGTCCCCTCTGGATGAACGTGAAGAGAGCGCGAAGAAAGGAGCGCGCAGCACGAAAGGCGTTCATCAGACGCCTGGACAGAGACGCCTTCCACCGCCTCTGCGCAGCGGAGCACGGCACGCGCCGCCCGTGGCGCCGCAGCGGCAAAGCGGTATGCGCCGCGTGCAAGACCACCCACCCTCCTTCCTCCTTCACGCCCTCACAGCTCAGCAGGGCGCCGGAAAAGCGGACGTGCCGCGGACGGCAGGGCGCGCTGAGGGCGTACGAGCACGTGCGCTTGGGGGATGCGGAGACTTTCACGACGGAGGTGTGTGCCCGGCCGCCGTGGAGGGATCTGATGCTTGGTAGCAGGGCGGAGCCCATTTCTCGGCACACGTGCAAGGTTGAGTGGTGTGAGACGAGCTTCGGGTTCTCGACGAAGGTGAAGGTGGATCCCGAGTCTTGGGGGAGGTCGCCGGCGTATGGGGAAGTGGTGTGGGAGTGGAGTACTTGGTTGGAGTTGAAGCGGGGGGTTAGGTTTGTTGAGTTCGCCGGCCTGCAAGAGGTGGTTGGCGTATGTGGAGAGGGCGAAGCGGTAAGGGAGTGTTGAGAATCGGCTTTGGGGCCGGCGGTGGCGAGGCCGTGCGAAAAGAGATGCCAGTCCACGGAGCGGAACCTGAGAGCTTTTGGCAACTGCAAAACCTTTTCTCGATGCCGGTTCGTTACCAGCCCACGAGCGAGCTCGGGGTGAATCATGCAAAGACTACTTCGTCCTGGTCAAAGCGCACTTTCTTCCCGCATGAGAGAGTCAGATCTCGTTGGCGTACTTCACGAAGACAATCATTTTCCAGTCTCAGATTGTATTTACTGTTGCAGACTAGGCGCCGTATTCGAGCAGAAGCAGTGAATGTTAATGGAGTTCAACTGCGCTGACATTCCGATGAACTCTCGAGCTTCCCGTGGGCATCTACGCTTGTTTTGTCAAATTCTTGAACCGGCTGAGAGGCCTATCAAGGTGCTCATGCTAATCAGATGCCAATAGCTGCGCTCAGCTCAGCTCAGACGCATTCAATAAAAACCTGAGGTTCAGAGAGGGAGCTTGTCTGGGCAGTCCATCTATACTCTTACGCTGGTTCTCAACTGCGGGGAATGCCCTGACTTGGAGTAGTCACAAAAGCGGCTGCGCAAATGGATGCCTCAAAAGAGGCTGTGCAGACAGGACGGTGACGAGAAGCGAATCGGGGGCTTGAACTACCAGAAGAGCCGGATGGGCTGAACTGGAATGTCCCGTAGACGTTTGAAGATGGGGTTGCCTCCTCACCACGTGCTCTCGATACAGGGCAGAGATCTGGCAGAAAACGGTACGATCGAGTTTTGGCTGTGCATGGACGCCGTTGGCTGGCAGTCTAGACCTGGCCTGCAGGTGTGGGCAGCACTACAGAAAGGATGATGGAGATGATGCAGAGCGGGACAGCGCCAAGACGTGCTGTCCCTACGCCGCACTACGCCAGGACCTTGGCAGGAGCTTCAGCTGAGCTTAGGTCGGGATGGAAGGCTTTCTGCCTTGGATCCGTTGGATTTTCACTGCAGAAGTCGTTCTTTAGTATGTTGAGCGTGGCTAGTGGTATAGTGTCTCAAAACGATTACTTCGCCAATGAACATCCTTATTGTACAAACAGATGTCGCTCACTCTGGCAAAAGAACACGAGGTATTCCACTGAAGTGAAACCGCCAATTGACGCGTGCCCTGCCAAGACAGGAGTCCAGGCCTTTCCGCCGTTCAGCTCCGCCACTCTCCGCTCCCAACCCCGCAATCACGGCATTTCAGGCACGCGGACTGCACATTGCAGGAACCAGGGCTGGTAGCTCGAAACGTGGCGTCAGAAGCCACGCTGAGCCTCCACGTTCCAGATTCTGGCCGGAATGGTAGGACAGGGTCGCGCTAAGCAGGGGCGAGGCGTTGGTTTTTGCTGTTTTCGGAAATATGGAGGTACGCGGCTAAACCGAAACAAGGCAACGCTGAGAAACATCAAAGAGCTCTCCGCATTGAAGCTGTCGCGAACTGGGACGAGGATCGCGGGTGGATGTGCCAAGAGGTACTATTGCTGGAACTCTATTGCCTGGAGAAACGTCGACGGCTGAGGTGCAGATGGAGAATATGGCTGCACTGAGTGAAATAGTGGCCATAGGGGTAGAAGATGGCTATTTAATCAGGCGAGACCCGGCCTGGAATTGGACATCACCAACTCACTCTCATATCTTCTTTAAAACACCGCTTCTCTCGATTACCGCTTGCTCATCTCGACTGTGTCGATCGATTCCTCTTCTACAAGTACATATTTCATACACCACAAACTCTACCCTTCCATTCAAGATGCGTTCGATCAGCACCATCATGGCTCTCATCACCATCGGCGGCCTCGCCAACTGTGCCCCAGTCTCTTCCTCCGCAGGCAATGCCCTGGCCATCTCGGACCTCCTTCCCCGCGATGCCGATTCTATGTTGATGGCTCGTAAGGAAGTGAGCGAGTACGCTGCTGAACAGCTGACCGAGGACTCCAAAATTATTGGCACCGACGATCGTGAACACCAGAACAACGAGCAGCATGGCAAGAATGGTAAAAATGACAATAGATCGAGGCACTCCAAGCGCCATGAAAAGGGCGAAGGGGACGAGCACGAGAACAAGAGGCATGGGGATGACAAGAACGAAAGCGGAGGCCACCACCATTCGAAGGAGATGGAGTCCGAGAGCCTTGGCAGGGAGGACGTGAGCCATGAAAGTCAGAGCGAGGTGAGCCACACGGGCAATGGCGAGAGAGAGCGCCAGAGCAAGGAGAGGCGGGAGGCTGCCAAGAAGAATACCTCCACTGGGTCGAACGGGAAGGCCTCAGGCTCTGAAACCGAGGTGAAGCAGGAGAACGAGACGAAAAGGAGGCTAACGGGAAGCGCGAGGCAGCAAAGATCACTGATAGTGCGAAGGATGCGAAGAAGGATGTCAATACAAAGGAGGCCGCTGGCAAGCGCGAAGCGTCGCAGAAGAAGGCGCAGGCAGGGAAAGCTGGTGATACCACTACTCCTGCACCTGCTGGAAAACGTGAAGCATCGCCGAAGAAGGCGCAGACGGGAAAGGCTGGTGTTAAATGTTGATGAACAACGATGATCTATTGATGATTGGCATGAGGAGGAAGGGCGTAGGTGGCCCACCCTCCTTATATACGTAAGTGAGTGACTAAGCTATCTGGTGTTGCAAAAGCAATATGCAAAACACGTGATTTCCTACAGCTGGTGATGCAACTCCTCCTACAGGTGCTTAAGAGTGTAGGAAAGAGCTGTTATTCTGTCAACGGTTTCTCCTGCAAACTGTTTTGCTTGGTTTGTTGTATGACCGGATGAATGGAATTGCAGAGCCATGGAACCAAGAAGGCTTGGAGTTGCGAAGCATTAGAGTTGGAGGAATTCGACTGTCGGAATTTCCTTTTTTTTGTACATGATTAGCCTAGTCTCATTTGCAAACTAAGCTGAATATGAGGAATGTTCTCTTGATAATCCCAAACACTTTCAATACACCTCCCTGGATTACTCAGCAGCACTTCAGTATAAATCTCGCCAAAATTCTGTTAGCATAAGTTGGCAAACAAAACTGTCTTGCGGAGCCTTTGATTGCGGTATAAGCCTAGCTTTGGAATTGTTTCGATCTCTGAAATCCTTGCACGTAGCTTATTCATTGTGCGTTGGTTATTGAAGCAACCATATATGCGTTAGCTCAAAAATGACCACGCCAAAAAATCGACCCCAAGCTACGGCGCCGGGAGAGGGCCCCAGGGACTCTCCTAGGCCCAGCGAGACTCGAAATACCACTCAGAGCAGCTGCAGCCACGTTGTGGTTGATGTAGAAGCCGCAGGAAGGGGCGAACAGCCCCCTCCAGTGACCACCTCTACCCAACCACAGCGCACCCCTAATAAACCGCAGAACACCCAGTACAGCGTAGAATACGTTGAAAGAGCCTTAAAAACAGTAGACACCCTCCTCTAAGCCCTACAAGCATCCGCTGGCCTCCCTTTAGTCCTCTCTAGTTAGATGAAAAATTTTCTCGACATTGCCAAGATAATCTTCTAGGATCATATTACTATTTGCCAGGAGGCGACCACCAAGGAGCCAGGCCTTAAGGATATCCTTAAGGAGGTCCAGCAGGTCCAGAAGGCAGTCAGCCAACTCTAGACTACTCCCACGCCCGTAGTACCTAGCTAGGCCAATATTGCAGCCCGAGCAGCCCTAAAGCCCTCTACCCCCCCAACCACTACTAAGCTTACCCTATACTTCCCGGATAAGACTAATAGATAGGAGGTTACTAACCTTACCAACGAGGCTATTATTAAGAAGATCTAGGCAGGAAAAAGCCTAGCTTATAAAAGAGTACTAGCGGCTAAGAAGCTCCCTAGTAGAGACGTTAAGCTCTTTATACCTAATACTTAGACTAGAGTAGTTCTCCTCTAGGATTAGAAATAGACTATAGGACTAGGTAGAGAAGTCCGTTCTAACTAGTAGCTCTACTTAGTACTAGTCTATAACGTCCCCCTTAAAGATATTAATACTAAGAACCCTAGGCCGCCTAAACTCTTTAGAATTAGAATCTATCTCTATATCTAGGACTACGTATTAGTAAGCTAGCCTAGCTAAAAAGGAAGCTCTTAGAGGAGAAGACGTACTTAGCTATTATTCTTAGTACTATAGACCCCGAGATAGCTAACTAGATTATTATTAAAAGACTTATTAGTAACTATACTCTCTATATAGTAGAGTACTATAGTATAACCTTTATAGTAACTGTAATAAACGGACCTTGGAGGGGGGGGGGGCGGAGAGACGAGGTAACGAAGCCGGTAAAGGTAGTAGGGGTAAAACAATGCCGAAGTATAAGGGTGTAGTTTAAAGGGCGAGGGTACGAGGTGCGAGAGACGAGAGGCGAGGGACGAGGGGCGAGGGACGAGGGACGAGGGAGGCAAGCAAGGTCCAATTTAAGGCGTACCAAGTTGTACGCGAGGAATACTTATTACTAGACTAAAGAACTAACTACAAAGCAGAGGGGCGAGCTTTATATACATAAAGAACGAACTAAAATACTAGCTTCCTGATTTATAAGCAGGTAAGTCTAGATCTGGATTTTAAATCAACGAAGGTAAACGAGAGGTAAGGGGTCTAAGCAAGCCACGTTTATAACAGTAGGCTCTCCTCCCTAGGGGTGAGTTCCTACGAGCCTTTAGCTTAAGGGTCGAGGTTTCGAAGGGTAACGTTCATAGAACGTATTAAGGGCCTCAAGGTCTTTAACAAGGTCGTAAGGTTCCTAGGTTGGTGTCGAGTAACCAGTCCATTTCACGAGGTATTTTAGTTGTCTCCGGGTTGCTTTAACGTCTAGAATCTCTTCTACCCTATACTCTTCTTCGCCGTTAACGATAACGGGCGGGGGCGGAGGTTGGACTTAATCAGGTAAGGGGTTAGAGGCTGCGGGTTCGAGTAAAGAGACGTGGAATACAGGGTGGACTTTTATCGTCCTTGGTAGTTCTAGGCGATAGGCATGGGTCGAGATCTTCTCTAGGATGGGAAAGGGGCTAAGGCGTTTAAAGTCAAGTTTATCCGAAGGCCTTGTTGTCGAGATATGCCTTCTTAGGAGCTAAATAAGGTCACTAGGCTTAAAGACGGGTGGCGAAATACGGTCTTTATTGGCCTGTTCTGCGTAGGCGTCTTGTGCGAATCGAATTTCTTGGCGAAGGTAGTTTTCGAGGTTTTCGAGGTTCTCTTGGAAGAGGCGTAGGGGTTCGAGGGGGGCTAAGATCGAGTCTTTTTGTAGAATCTTATAACGAGGGTGGAAGCCGTAGTTTGCGAAGAAAGGTATAACCTTAGTCGTGGTCGAGATCGTATTATTATAAGCGAATTCAGTAAGGGAGAGAAAGTCGTTCTAATCGTCTTGTTGATACGAAACGTAGGCACGCAGGTATTGTTCGAGAATAGCGTTAATACGCTCTGTCTGGCCGTCGGTTTGCGGGTGGAAAGCCGTACTAAAGTTAGTCTTAATAGATAGAGATCTACTAAGAGTTCTAGTAAATTCAGAGGTAAAAATCGAGCCGCGGTCAGATACGAAGTCGTCGGGTAAGCCATGTAGTCGAAAAACGTAGTCTCGATAAAGCTTAGCAAGCTCTATCGAATCGAGGGTTGTTTAGCAAGGGATAAAGTGAGCCATTTTAGTTAGTCGATCTACGACTACTAGTATAGCATCGAACGAGTTAGACGTTAGAAGTCCCGTAATCAAATTAAGAGAAACGGATTGCCAGCGGCGTTGTGGCACTTCAAGGGGTTTCAAATATCCATAGGGGGCATGTCGAGCGGGTTTGATTCTTTGGCAGGTCTCACAGTTTCGTATAAAACGAGCTACTGTCTGGCGTAGACCTGGCCACTAGAAATCACGAGTAACGAGTTTAAATGTTGCTGCTTGGCCTAGGTGTCCAGCAGCCGGATGCGAGTGTCGAGAGCTAATAATCCTTTGGCGGAGGCTTAGATCTTTAGGAATATAGATAAGTCCATTAACTAGTAATAGACCATCGTTATCCTTAGAACATGCGCCTAAATCTACCTTAGGATGTCGAAGTGCGTGGGTATCGAGTGAAGTAAGGATCTCTTGTCTAAGAGTATCCTCATCGAGTGCTAAGCGAATATCACTAGCCAGAGACGGTTCTAGCCTAGCGATCAAATGTCGAGTAGAAATAAGGGTCGAAATTTCGAATTTTTCAGAGGTAAGGATCGTAGTAGGGGGTAGGCGCCCCTCTCGAGCAGGGAGGTCTCCTAACCGTCTTGTTAACGCATCCGCGCGTTGATTCTTAGTTCCTAGGCGGTAGACGATCTTAAAGTCGAGTTCTGAGAGTTCAATTGCCCAGCGTGCTTGCCGACGGTTTAGAATTTGCTTAGAGGCAAAGCTAGTCAAATTCGAGTGATCTATAAGAACTAGGAGTGGCGAGGAGAGGTTAATAACGAGGGAACGGTATTCCTTTAGGGCTTCCACAATAGCTAAGAGTTCCTTATCTCTAATACCATAGTTCTACTCTACGGGGGTTATTTTCCGAGAGTAGTAGGCGATGGGATGTAGGATTCTTCTGCCATCCTCGTAGGTTACCCATTGGGACAAAATTGCGGAGATAACAAAGTCGGATGAGTCGGTTTCAAGGATAGTTTCGAGTTGGGGGTTGAAGTGTCGGAGGATTGGGTAAGAGCAGAAGGCTTCCTTAAGATAAGTAAATGCCTTATCCTGTTCTTTTCCCTAAGTAAAACGAATATTCTTAGCTAGGAGCCTAAAGAGGGCTCTAGCTTTTCGAGAGTATCCTTTAATAAATCGTCGGTAAAAGTTTGCAAAGCCAAGGAACGATTGAAGATCTTTAACTGAGCGGGGAATCTCCTAGTCTTTTACGGCGGCTACCTTAGCTGGGTCTATAGAGATACCGTCTAGGGAGATAACGAAGCCAAGGAACGTAGTCGAAGTCGTATAGAAGTCACATTTTTCGCCTTTAACGTATAAGCCTGCTTCACGAAGCTTTTCGAGGACTAATCGGACGTATTCGTGGTGCTCCTCCTCTGTTTCCGAGTAGATAAGGATATCATCTAAGTAGACGACGCACCAGCGGTCGAGATATTCACGTAGTGTATCGTTAACGAATTGTTGGCAGGTAGCAGGCGCATTCGTAAGGCCAAAGGGCATAATAAGGTACTCGTATAGGCCATAGCGAGTCCTAAAGGCGGTTAAATGTTCGGAGCCTTCCTTGATCCGGATAAGGTTATAAGCACCGCGAAGGTCGAGTCGAGTAAAAATACGAGAGCCTTGAAGTTGACGGAGAGTCTCGTTGATCAAGGGGAGTGGATAACGGTTCTTTTTCGTAATACCGTTTAGTTCGCGATAATCCACACAAAAACGAAGGCCGCCACCTGGTTTCTTAACAAAGAGAACAGGGGACGCAGAGGATAAGGATGAGGGCCGAATAAAACCTTTCTTAAGGTTCTCATTAAGATATTCGCGTAGAGCCTTAAGCTCTAAATCGGACATTGAGTAGAGAGGACCGAATGGGGGTTTCTTGCCCTCTTCTAGCGAAATTTCATGATCAATATATCGATGTGGGGGAAGCTTATCGGCCTCTTTCTTAGTAAAGAAAGGAAGAAGGTAGTGAAATCGAGCCGGGATTCGTGAGCGGAGGGTTTCGAGTTCTTGTTCCGGGGTTTGTTGTTCCGTTTTTTTAAGGCTTTCAAGGTGTTCTTGGATTTCCTTAATTGATACGGCATAGATCCTAGTCTTATCTCGTTGGACATAGCGGGTAAGGGCGGCGTAGGATACCGTAGCGCAAGAGATCGAAGGCGGATTAGGAGGCGTAATCGTAGGTTGTCGAGTAGGTAAGCAATTTGCTTGGCAGAAAGGAGAAGCGAAGGTAATAGTATTCCTTGACCAGAGAATCTGTGGATCGTGTCTTTCTAGCCAAGGTTTTCCAAGAATAATAGAATATTGACCAAGCTTAGTTACCTGAAAGGTAAGGAGTTCTTGGTGTTGATCAATATCGAGTTAAAGGTCGGCTTTATGAGTAATCCACCCAGCTATGGATCCATTAGCCAGCTCGAGGGATTTAGGTTGTGTTTTTTGACGAGTAGGGAGCGAGTGTTCCTTAATAAAAGTATTATCTATGAACAAGGACGAAGCACCAGAGTCTAGCATAGACGAGGTTTCGATTGTATTATTGACTACTGACTTAAGAATAAGGAGTAGGCGTTTTCCGAGATTAATAGCGCGTGGTTTCGAGGTACGAGGTTCGGGGGGTGAAAATAAGAGTGTTCCGAGGTTCGAAGATAAAGAAGTAAGAATAGAGAATTGATTTAAAGTAGAAAGTAGCGGGGGGCTAGGCAGGTGCCGGGTACTACCTAGCCTTCTACGTTTTTTAACACGTAGAGGACTGAAGCCGTAGGAGGAGTTATAGGAGTCGAGGTTTCAGAGACGAGTGGACTTGTTACTAGTAGCGAGGTGGGCGGAGAGGGTGCAGTTGTGGTCGAATTAAGGTTTGGACCCTTTGAACCCTTTGGACCCTTTGCCTTAGGGCACTCACGTACCTAGTGGTTCGGATCACCATAGTAAGCGCAGAGATTATTGGCTCTTCGGTACGCTTTTCGAGCAGAGGCATCTAGTTCCATAGGTTCACTTTGGGGGATCGAGGTTGGCGCGGGAGACGAGGATCGAGGGGTAGCTGGTGTAGAGAGAGGAGTCGAGGTAGGGGTACGAGTTACGGGTGTCTTTTTCTTAATTATTCGAGCATAGAGTTGGTTATCCAACGCAATGCAGGTTTCAGCGAACTTTTCGAATTCTAGTGGCATAGAACGTCCAACAAGAAGATCCTTAAGGTTCTCCTTAAGGCCAAGGCGGAAGTAGTAAATCTTCACTGCGTTTTCCTTCCAACTAAGAGTCGTAATAAGCGAGAGAAACCGTGAGTAGTAAGCCGAGTAGGACTTGTCTTATTTAAGCGCGAGGAGGGATCGTTCAGCCGTTGCGTAAGCATTAGGATTATCAAATGCGGCCTTAAGAGCTTGGTAGAAGACCTCATAATTGTCGAAGTCTACGGAACCGTTCGAAGCAGAGACGTAAGGGGCAAACCAAGTATAAGCCGCATCGCGAAGATATGACCCAGCGTAGGTAATCTTAGCTATGTCCGTTATAAAAGCAGATGGGTCCGAGGCAAATTTGAGTTGAAGTTGCGTAGCGAAGTTCTGGAATCGAGTGCGTTCTCCTTTAAAGGGTTCTGGATCCGATACCTTAGGGATGCGGGGACGTGGGGTTTCTAAAGAAGATACCGTAGACGTAGTAGCTGGCGTGTTAGTAGGGAGGTTCGGGGCTAGTAGTTAGAGTCGGGCGAAGGCTTTATCTTGGCCAAAACCGTAGTAGTGAAAGATGCAAGCAACTTGGGCGTTCGTAGCATTCTCAGGGATAGCTGGTGAATCGATATCGGATCTTAGGCAAGATTGTCTTCCTCTAGCGTATGCCTGGCTAAGGGTAACGCGTAGAGAAACCGGGATATCTTCAGGGAAGGTAGGACGAGCGTTAACAGGAGCAGGGACTTGATTAAGGACTTGGAAGAGCGTATCCCAAGGATCAGGAGGTATAGTTCCATCAACCATTTTGGGGATTACAGTCTAGGGCTTCGGCGAGAGCTTTAGGCCTACTAGAGAGAGTCTAGCAAAATGTAATAAACGGACCTTGGAGGGGGGGGGGGCGGAGAGACGAGGTAACGAAGCCGGTAAAGGCAGTAGGAGTAAAATAATGCCGAAGTATAAGGGTGTAGTTTAAAGGGCGAGGGTACGAGGTGCGAGAGACGAGAGGCGAGGGACGAGGGGCGAGGGACGAGGGACGAGGGAGGCAAGCAAGGTCCAATTCAAGGCGTACCAAGTTGTACGCGAGGAATACTCATTACTAGACTAAAGAACTAACTACAAAGCAGAGGGGCGAGCTTTATATACATAAAGAACGAACTAAAATACTAGCTTCCTAATTTATAAGCAGGTAAGTCTAGATCTGGATTTTAAATTAACGAAGGTAAACGAGAGGTAAGGGGTCTAAGCAAGCCACGTTTATAACAGTAACCTAGTACTTTAAGTACTAGGATTATAGCTATATCTCTATCTACTATAGAAGGAAGAATAGATATAGCTAGTACGCTAAGGTATATAATACCTACGAGTACCCTAAAGAGAAGACGTAATATATAAACTATAACTAAGAGTATACGGCCTAGAGTAACTTCTATCTAACGCGTAGAGCCCGTTAGACTAAGGCTACTAAGGCCCGCCTAGTAGTATTAGAGAGATATAAAGGAGGTACCTCTACGGCTAAGATATAGCCCTAAACTAACTAGTTAACGATTAGGCTAAAGAAGAGGCCTAGAGAAGAGAAGCCGACTAAGAGAGGGCTAGATAGGCTAAGGGACCTAAGCCGCCCCCCGCCTCCTAACTAGATACGGTTTACCGGACTTAATAGCTTCTAGTATACCTCGGGAGAAGAGCCTACGAGAACTCCCGCCTTCTCGTAACCTATACTACTAACTTCCTTATAATCTAACTTAGAAATAGAAGAAAGTTAATATTAGATATAAGCTCTCTCTTTATCGTATAGTATAACGTCTATAAGAGTAAGAATAGAGTAATACTCTCGTTCTTTAAGAAGGTTAACCTAAGAATCTACTATATTCTAGCTATCTAGAAGCCTTAGAGAAATTCGAGGGTTAAGATAATAGTAAGATACTCTACCTACTATATAGATAGATAGATAGATAAATTTATTTCTTCCCGATATAGCTTCCTTACGGGTCTATACGGGGCTAGCTATCTATAGTTATTTTATACGAGAGAGAAAATCTTTTCGCCTAGTAAAAACCCCTTCTCTCTCTCTAGGTATACTATCCTATACTAGTTCTTATTTTTTCTTCTTACTAGTAGCGGCTACTATAGTAGCTCTATATTTACCTACTAAACCTATCTCTTTAGTTCTTATCCTCGTAGTTATCCGGGTTTTAGTAGTCCTAGTAGTCCTAGTTATTCTCCTAGTTTCTCTTTCTAGTTATCTTTCTATATTAGTTTTCTTACTAGGCTAAATTACTTAAGTAGCCTTAGGCGTAAGAACTAGTCTATTACTACTTTAATCCTCTTCTTTATTAAGAGAAGAAAGTAGTAGTCCGTAGTCTCTATTCTTTAGAGTATCTATACTCTACTTTATTAGAAGTAGAGGTAGAAGAGAAGAATATACTTTAGAGTTTATTTATACTAGCCGTATAGATAGATAGGACTAGGATACTTTAGTACCTTACGCCTTAAGAGAAAGTCCTCTAGTCTAATATACTCTATACGTAGTAGAGTAGCGAGTATACTCTATAGCTTAGATAGTTCGCTATAGATTTATCTAATTTTTAGGTTCTACTATATACTTTAGGCTACTAGCTTATCTTATCTTCTCTAGCTAATAGACTTTATCTATCTCTTCTTCTACTTATTTCTATATACTATATATAGCTTCGTTCGCTTTAGAAGATTCTAGTAGATAGAGAGGTAGTAGTTAAGAAGTAAGTTTATCTTTTTTCTAAGTAGAGTTCTTCTAGTAGGGCTAGTAGCGCCTCTAGTACTTAGAGTAGCCTAAGCTATCTATTTAATACTCTAGTAAGTTTCCTCTACTACTATCGCGACTAGACTATTTCTAGCTCTAATAGCCTAGGCTAGTACTAGTTCGTCTAGGTATAGTAAGAGTAGAGAAATCCCTATCTTATACTCTAAGGTTTATATACTAGTTAACTTATACGCCCTTAAGATAGTACGTAGATACTAGTTTTAGATCTTCTTTAGTAGCTAGATAGTTATTTTTCTCTACCCTAGGATTTCCTCTAGAATATACTATACTCTATAGCCGTAGGTAAGAACTAGCCTTACTACGGCCGTATAGATATAATAAGCTTTAGTAAATAAGGCTCTCTAGGTAGACGCCGCGAGTCTAGAGAGAGATATATACTATTTAATTACCTTAGCTCCTATTTTCCTAATATAAAGTCTCTATCTAAGCTTATTATCTACGTAGACTCCTAGAATCTTAATTATAGGCTCTAGGTATTTAGTAAATCTAGAAATATAGATCCCTGCTACTATATTAAATCTCCTTAGTTTTCTTATAAAATAAATAAGGTAATACTTATCGGGCGAGAAAGCTAACCCGTAGATAGCTACCTAGTACTTATAAATTTAATATACTCCCTCTAGTATCCTATAGTTCTATTCTATAGATCTACTAAAGGTTAGAATATTAGTATTATCGACGAATCTAAGGGGGAAGGTATTACCTCTACGTAGCTATATAAGTAGATTAGAAGTAAAGAATAGATAGAGTATCGGCGATAGTAAGGATTCCTAGAAAATCCCGGTTAAGGTCTAAATTAGTAGACTAGTAAAGTCTCCGAAGGATAGCTAAGTAGTACGGTTCTATAGAAAGAATCGGGTAAATCTTTCTATCTATTCTAGAAGTTTTACTATTCTTATATTATAGAGAAGCCTTCTATAAAATACGTAGTTATATACTTCTAAGATATCTAGGCTAAGAACTAAAGCTACTAGCCCTAGATCTTATACCTAGATAATATAGATCTATTCTATAAGTAGATTAAGAGCTACTACTACGGATCTATTTCTTCTAGCTTCTATCTATATATTAGAAAGTAGGCCGTATACTTTAGTAGCCTAGAAGATTCTATCTACTATAATCCTCTTAAGTAGCTTTTCTAGCGTATTAAGTAAAGTAATCGGTCTAAATAACTTAGCTTTAGTATAGTCGTTCCTCTATAATTTCTTAAGAACTACGGTAATAGAGCTTTTAAACTATTTAGAGTAGTATCTAAATACGAGGTATCTCTAGAAGAGTCTAGTATCTACTATATTAGTTTTTCCTTAGAAGAGAGTAGTAAGAACCTACTTCTTTATAAGTAAGGCTATTACCCCCGACTCCTAGTAAGTAATAGTCTACTTACTAGATCTTATTATACTATCTATTACTACTAAGATACGTATAATCTATATCTATAACTACTATAATCTTCTATTAGCCTTCTATACTAGTACGGCTCTAGAAACTCTATCTCTTCTTCTAGAAGCTCTTAGAAAACTAAGAAAGTATATCCTCCTAGGAGACTTTAACCTTTACTATCCTATCTAGAGGAGTATAACCGCCCTAAGATACTATACTTTTATAGATAACCTTATTAAAATAGCTACTATAGCTAATCTTAATCTAGCCCTTCTAAAAGATACTATTACGAGAAGAAAGAGTAGTAGCGAGAGTACTCTAGATCTTATCTTTACTATATAATAGCTAGAGGAGAGAATTCTTAGCTATAGAGTTAGCTAGAAGCTCGAATTATCCTCTAACCACCTACCTATCCTTACTATACTTAATTTTTCTCCTACCTCCGTAGAACTACGCCTCCTAAGACCCTAGTAGAAGAAAGTAGACTAGAAGAGAACTAATAATATACTCTAATTAAAGCTCGAATACCTTAAAGTAGCCCCTCTTAATACTAAAGTAGACCTAGATTACTTTACTATACTACTCTAGAAGGCTATCTAAAGAATAATCTAGGAGACTATTCTAGTAGCGAGACCCTCGCCCTAGGCCTCTATATAATAAATAAAGGAGTATTCGAACCTAGTATACTAGGCTAGAGTAGCTAGAAGAAAGTAGACGGCTATAGAGAGGGAGAAGGACTAGATAGTATACTAAACTATTACTAATAGTAAGAAGAGGTAGATTAGAAGAGATAGAATAAAAGTATAGCGTAGAATAGTAGCTAAGATTACTTTAGATCTATCTATACTCTAGAAGCTCTTAAAGTAGGTAAGAATAAGAGCACTAGAGCCTCTAGCTCTACCTTAGTTCCTATCTCTCTAGGGAGTAGATAAATAACTATATTATAATAACTAGTCTAAGGTAGAAATCCTTACTAACTAGTTCTTTCTACCTTCTAGGGCTACTAACCTCTTAGATCTAGATAGGTATATATACCTAGTACTAGTAGAGATTCCCTAAGACCTTACTAAAGAGTAGATCCTCTATACTATTAAGAAGCTTTCCCTAGATAAGGTACTAGGCCTAGATAAGATTACTAATAGGTTTCTAAAGTAATGCGCTTGTGATGGCTTGCATCCGGTGCACTCGCGGAAATGCAGTAGCATTACTATCTACGAGAAGACTAAGCTAAAGAGAAAAAGAAGAAAGGTTTAAGCAAGATAGCGCTGCTTATATATCTCTCTAGAGTCCCTTTTACTGGTAGCGAGTTGCAGGGTTTTCTTGTTGAGCTTCGTTGAGCTTCAGGGTCCTCTCAACCCAAGGTCTCGCCGCAGGATCCATCCAAGGCACCCTTAGGGTTCAAACCGTAATATCACCCCCCTCCCGGCTTTGAAGGTAGGTCTCTAGGGCTTTAGTGTCTTCTAAAGCGCTTGCTGGTTCCCAAGTTGGCCGCGCGTATCCTCTCTACTTAACTTGATAGAGTTTCTGCCGTTTCCGCTGGCCTAGCCGTCTTCCCAGTTTTTCACCTAAGATAGCTTCAACCCTCTATTCTTCTTCTCCATCAACGAGTATAGCTAGTGGTTGATAATCGTCCTATTCTTGGCTTAGTAAAGGATCTATTCTAGCTGGGCGTAAGAGATCGACGTTAAAGACGTTATGTATCCCAGTTAGTACGTCTAGTTTATAGCTATGAGGGCTAATGACCTCGATAACTGTGAACTTTGCTGCTCGATCATCAAGCTTCCGGCTTGGGCGGTCCGTTCGTATATTCTTAAGATTTAGCCAGACTTTATCCCCTACTTTATACGCTGGTGATAGGTCCCTATATCGATTTGCTTGGGTCTCCTGATCCTATTGTGCGTTCGCCATTGATGCTTCTGCCCATTCGGTTATCTCTTTAATCTTTGCCACGATTACTTCTCCTTTTTATATTGGTGATATAGGGTTCGGGACTAGTTGAGGATCCTCGAATAACTGTAGTGGCTCGAGGTGGTATCCATAAGAGAGGAAGAAGGGGCTAACACCTATCGATGAGGATTCTTGGCCATTTATAGCAAGCTCTGTTGCTGGCAACCAGTTAACCCAGTTATCTTGCGCGTAGTTAACCATCCGGCAGAGCTTCCTTTCTATCTCGGTGTTCGCACGCTCCGTTGATCCATCTGTTTCTGGATGGTAGGCTGTTGAGATTCGTCTTTCGATCCTAAGTAATTGGCAAACCCTCTTCCATAGCTGGCTAACAAATTGGCTTCCCCGGTCAGAGACAATAGCGGTTGGGACTCCATGGTGGCGGTAGAAGCAGCGAATAAATATCCTAGCAACTATTTCTGCTTCAATATCCTTACAGGCCTCAAGGATGACTTCTTTACCTAATCGATCAGTAATAACCATAAGCATCCGACATCCTTGGCTCTCGGGTAGCGGTCCAATAAAGTCGACTGAGATCTCTCTCCACTGACGGTTTGGTACTGGTAACGGCCGTAGTAGTCCTTGTTTACGGTCTCTCCAGACTCTAGTCCTTCCGCAGACGTTACAGTTACGTACGAATCTACGTATATTAGATACGAAGTTCGGCCAGAAGAACTGTCTTGCGACAAGGGCTATTGTTCCAGTGCGTCTAGGATGAACTACCATTGTTGAATCGTGGAGTGTCTGGATCAGCTTGGTTCTTAAAGGCTCGTGGTTTGGTACCCAACGTCTGCTGCGGAACAGCAACTCTCCTTGATTATTTAAGGAGCAATTAGCAATTGAGAGCTTAACTAGTTCTTCTAAATCGTTTGGTAGCGTTCTTCTACCCTCTCTTACTGCTATTATAAGACGTCCATAGTCCGGATCCGCTGCTTTTGCCTCTTGCCAGAGCTGCCGTAAATAGTCTTCGATTAACGTTGCTCCTTGTTCGTATACTGGTTCGTCTATAGATCTGTCTGATGGTTCGTCTACTAGTTTATCTGCTGGTTCATCTACTTGTTCGTCTGCTTCTTGTTCGGTTATAGCTTGTCGTCTTGTTTGCACTGGTGTTGCCAAAACTCTCCAACAGTTGGCTTGAACCTTATCTGGGCTTAAGAGTCGTGCGACACGATATTGAAGCCTCTTATCATCTTGAGATACTGGTAAGTCTTGGTCTCTTCGTGTAAGTGCGTTAGGCTGAGCCCTAAGCTTGCCTGGACGGTAAGCAATGGTAAAGTTGAATCGGCTCAGAATTAGCTGCCATCTTATTTGCCTCTCAGAGAGCCGTCGGACTGTTGTAAAGTATTCGAGATTCTTATAGTCCGTAACAATCTTGAATTCTTTTACGCTTCGTAGCTCTGCATCCCACTGCTGAAGACACTTAATAATCGCAAGGAGCTCCTTATCGTAGATCTCGTAGTTGCACTCTGCTGGCGAGTTCTTCTTTGAGAAGTAGGCAACTGGCCGGAGCACTCCATTGTCATCGTATTGGGATAAAATTCCTCCTGTACAGTATCCTGAGGAGTTAGTCTCGAGGATTGTCTTTCGGTCCGGGTCAAATTGGGCAAGGATTGGTGCCGTGATAAAGGCCTTCTTTAGCTTTCGAAACGCTCTTTCTGCTCCTTCTATCCAATAGAACGGAACGTCTTTCTTTGTAAGTGCATGTAACGGAGCCGTAGTCTTCGAGTATTTATTAATAAAGCGCCGGTAGAAGTTCGCAAAGCTAAGGAATCTAAGCACTCCTTTAACTATAGTTGGTGTTTCCCATTCCTAAATAGCTTTTACCTTAGCTGGGTCCATGCGGATACCTTTCCCAGCTTCGATAATAAATCCAAGATACTTTATTGACTGAACCTCGAATTCGCACTTATCGATATTAAGCTGTAGTCCCGCTGCTTGTAGCTTTTCGAGAACCTTAGTTACGTGCTCTCGGTGTTAGGTACGGGATCCCTCGGTAAAAATAAGCACATCATCGACATAAGCCGATACGAAGTCGTCTAGGAAGTCCTGTAGGGTCTAGTTGATATATCGTTGAAAGGTGCTTGGTGTATTAGCTAGTCCAAAGGGAGTAATAAGCCACTTAAATAGTCTAAAGCGGGTTCGAAAGGCTGTAAGCCATTCATCTCCTGGTTTAACCCGAATCTTATTGAATGCTGCGATTACATCGAGTTTCGTAAACCATCTTGCCTTACTGATCCGGTTAAGGGTCTCCTGGATAAGAGGTAGTGGATATCGATCCTTCCGTGTAAGTTGATTAAGGGCTCGGTAGTCACAACAAAATCGTAAGCCTCTACCTGGTTTCTTTACAAAGAGGACTGGCGCTGCGGCTGGAGAATTGCTTACACGGATAAAGCCTTTATCGAGTAGCTCTGTAAGCGTTTTCCGGAGTACTAGTAGTTCGTCTCTGGATATGTTGTATAAGGGTCCCTATGGGGCCACTGGTATCCTCCCATTCTCATCTTTCTCAAGCTTAATCTGATGATCGATTCTAGGTCGGTATGGAGGTAACTTGTCGGCCTTACTTCTATCGAAGGTGTCGAGAAACCGTTTATCTAACTAGGCTAGTAGTTTCGTCCTTGGGTCCGTATGCTTCTTCTTAGCAAGTGCTTTATTAATATTAGCTAGACTTGCTGAGAAAACCTAGTAACCGAGTCGTTTCTTCCTCGTAAGAAGGCGGAACCTAGCGGCTCCGACCCTTCTATAGTCGAGTTCTTTTCTCTCTCTCTGGCTTTGTACTACTAGGCCAGAGTCCTTAAATCTAAGGATTTGTTTTTCTGCATCTAGTTCTGCTCTCTCTTTTACTAACCATAGTAAGCCAAGAATAACTTTATAGCCTTTAATCCTTGGAGCTACATAGAAGTAAGCTCTTTTCGTTTGGTGTCCGCCGATATCGATCTCGGCAATTGCTACTTCGGTAATCCAGGAGTCGGTAATAGCATCAACTAACTGGATTTGTCTTGGTCGGATAGGGATACGCTGGAGTTTATGTCTTCGAGCGAATCGAGCATCGATAAAGCTATAGGATAAGCACCTAGAATTAATAAGGGTTTGAGTGGAGATCTCCTTATTGATAAGTACTAAAACTAAGAAAGGTGGTTTTTCTATATGCTTATTCTCGAATTGCTTCCAATCTGCTTGAAGCTTACTTTGCTCCTTTCGCTCCTAACGGCGAATTTTATTAGGAGCTACTCTTTTTCCGAATTCTCATTGACCTCTAATACTTCAGTGTCCTCCTCTAATTGCGGAGGAACTTCCTACTCCGACTGTCTAATACCAGCAGCTTAAGCTGGGCGACGGGCAGGCGCATAAGGGCATGCATGCTTCTAGTGTCCTAAAGCACCACAACGCGTGCAAAGCCTGTTCTGACGACGTCGGTTAATCTCATCTTAAGTTACCCATTTAGCTCTCCGGGTTAGTGCGGCTTTGGCTGGGCCTATTGGTTCCCAGTCCATTTGGTCGTTTTGAAGAGGCTTTGGATACGTAGTAGGTCTGGTAGTCGTTATTGATCGAGTAGATCTCTCATCGGTTTAAGGACTTGGGCTTCTCCTTCCTTGATACCCACTTCGTATAACTAACTTCTTAGCCTTATTAACAGCCTCTATATCGTCACTAGTTCTAGCCAGCAAGTTAGCAAATTCGTGGAACGTAAGATCTTCTAAGCTCTTGCCAACTAGTCGGTCTTTTAGTTCCCAGCTAATTGAGTCCCAAAGAGAGTCTTTCTTTTGCTTATCGTCCCATGTAGTACTTTTGCCAGATTCAAGCATTAGGTGGCGGAACTTTACAAAGTGTTCTCTAAAGGGGCCACCTTTTTGATGTAGGGCTCGGAGCTCGCGACGTGCTTTTTCCTCGCGATATAGGTCGCCAAATACGGCCCTTAGCTGTTCGAATAGGTCCTGGGTTATAGCCGTCTGGCTTAAGGATCTCCACCATGGTTGTAAGTAGGTAAGCGCGGTTCCTCGTAGCTGGTTGAATAGCAACGCTGCTTGTATCGTTTCTAGGTAGCTTGCGTAATCGATTCGAAGTTTCTGATTTGCTTGATCAATCCAGGCTTCTAGCTCCTTTCGTTCTCCTTTAAATTCTACTAGCTCGGGTAGAATTTTTCTTGGCCTTTGACTTGCCGTAAGCGCTTAAGTAACCGCTTTAGCAATTACGGTTAGTGGGGTTTGTACTTAAGCCGTCGGGGTGGACGTAGCTATTCCTACGCTAGGCTGCCTTATTGTTAGTATAGTAGCCTGGCTATCCATTCGTGCCTGTAGCTAAGTAACCATTGTGAATAGTTGGTTCGCCTATTGCGGTGGGTCCTCTTGTTCGCGCTACGGGGCCTCTTGCGGTTCATCCATTAGTTAGTCGTCCATTCTAGGACGTGTCTTTAGGTGTCTTCTTAAGCGTCTCCTTGGGTGTCTTCTTAGGTGCCCTCTCTAAGATCTCCCTTTTAGATCTTCTTTTAGGGACTTCTTCGTGCCTTCTTAAACGCCACGCTGTCGTTTTATTAAAGGGCTTCCTTCGGGAACCTTCTTAAGTACCTATACGGACACCTTCTTAAACGATTTCCTAGGTATAGTTAACTGGCAACGAGCCTAGCCACTATCCTATTCCTTAGGTAACTTAGGTAACTTAGATAAAGAGAAGCCGTGCTTACGTGAGAGCTTTAGCGCACGGAGGAAAGGGGAATAAGAATACAGTGCTTACGTGGGAGCTATAGCGTATAGAGGAAAGGGGATGAGCTTAGTCTAATGTAATGGCTTGCATCCGGTGCACTCGCGGAAATATAGTAGCATTACTATCTACGAGAAGACTAAGCTAAAGAGAAAAGGAAGAAAGGTTTAAGCAAGATAGCGCTGCTTATATATCTCTCTAGAGTCCCTTTTACTGGTAGCGAGTTGCAGGGTTTTCTTGTTGAGCTTCGTTGAGCTTCAGGGTCCTCTTAACCTAAGGTCTCGCCGTAGGATCCATCCAAGGCACCCTTAGGGTTCAAACCGTAACAGCGCTAAGATACTAAGGGGACCCCTTACTAGGCTCTTCTAGAAATACCTCGTACTTAGATACTACCCTAGGTAGTTTAAAAGCTCTATTATCGTAGTTCTTAGGAAACTATAGAGGGACGACTATACTAAAGCTAAGTTATTTAGGCCGATTACTTTACTTAATACGCTAGAAAAGCTACTTAAGAGGATTATAGTAGATAGAATCTCCTAGGCTACTAAAGTATACGGCCTACTCTCTAATATATAGATAGGAGCTAGGAGAAATAGATCCGTAGTAGCAGCTCTTAACCTACTTATAGAATAGATCTATACTATCTAGGTATAAGACCTAGGGCTAGTAGCTTTAGTCCTTAGCCTAGATATCTCGGGAGTATATAACTACGTATCTTATAGAAGGCTTCTCTATAATATAAGGATAGTAAAACTCCTAGAATAGGTAGAAAGATTTACCCGATCCTTTCTATAGAACCGTACTACTTAGCTATCCTTCGGAGACTTTACTAGTCTACTAATCTAGACCTTAACCGGGATTCCCTAGAGATCCTTACTATCGCCGATACTCTATCTATTCTTTACTTCTAACCTACTTATATAGCTACGTAGAGATAATACCTTCCCCCTTAGATTCGTCGATAATACTAATATTCTAACCTTTAGTAGATCTATAGAATAGAACTATAGGATACTAGAGGGAGTATATTAAATTTACGAGTACTAGGCAGCTACCTACGGGTTAGCTTTCTCGCCCGATAAGTATTACCTTACTTATTTTATAAGAAAACTAAGGAGATTTAATATAGTAGTAGGGATCCGTATCCCTAGATTTACTAGATGCCTAGAGCCGATAATTAAGATTCTAGGAGTCTACGTAGATAATAAGCTTAGATAGAGACTCTATATTAGGGAAATAGGAGCTAAGGCAATTAAATAGTGTATATCTCTCTCTAGACTCGCAGCGTCTACCTAGAGAGCTTTATTTACTAAAGCCCGCTATATCTATACGGCCGTAGTAAGGCTAGTTCTTACCTACGGCTATAGAGTATAGTATATCCTAGAGGAAATCCTAGGGTAGAGGAAAACAGCCATCCAGCCACTAAAGAAGATCTAAAACTAGTACCTACGCACTATCTTAGGGGCGTATAAGTTAACTAGTATATAAACCTTAGAGTATAAGATAGGGATTCCCCTACTCTTACTATACCTAGACGAACTAGTACTAGCCTAGGCTATTAGAGCTAGGGATAGCCTAGTCGCGGCAGTAGTAGAGGAAACTTACTAGAGTATTAAATAGATAGCTCGGGCTACTCTAAGTACTAGAGGCGCCGCTGGCCCTACTAGAAGAACCCTGCTTAGAAAAAAGGCAAACTTACTTCTTAACTACTACCTCTCTACCTACTAGAGTCTCCCGGAGCGAACGAAGCTACGTATAGTATATAGGAATAAGTAGAAGGAGAGATAGATAAAGTCTACTAGCTAGGGAAGACAAGACAAGCTAGTAGCCTAAAGCACATAGTAGAACCTAAAAATTAGACAAATCTACAGCGAACTATCTAAGCTATAAAGTATACTCGCCACCCTACTACGTATAGAGTATATTAGACTAGAGGACTTCCTCTTAAGGCGCAAGGTACCAGGGCACCCTAGTCCTGCCTATCTATGCGGCTAGTATAGACAAACCCCAAAGCATATCCTCCTCTTCTGCCCCCACTTCTAATAGGATAGGGCATAGATACTCTAAAGAGTAGGGACTACGGACTACTACTCCCTCCTCTTAATAAAGAAGAGGATTAAAGTAGTAATAGACTAGTTCTTACGCCTAGGGCTACTTAAGCAATTTAGCCTAGTAAGGAAACTAATATAGAAAGATAACTAGGAAGAGGAACTAGGAGGATAACTAGGACCACTAGGACTACTAGGACCCGGACAACTACGAGGATAAGGACTAAAGAGATAGGTCTAGTAGGTAAATATAGGGCTACTATAGCAGCCGCTACTAGTAAGAAGAAAAAACAAGAACTAGTATAGGATAGCATGCCCAGAGAGAGAGGAGGGGTTTTTGCTAGGCGAAAAGGTTTTCCCCCTCGTGTAAAATAACTATAGATAGCTAGCCCCGTATAGACCCGTAAGGGAGCTATATCGGGAAGAAATAAATTTATCTATCTATCTATATATATAGTCTTTCTATTCGTTAACTTAGAGGTATACTTACTTCTAGTTAGTCTATTTATCGGCGTTCTACTTCCTTCGCTAGTAAACTTTATCTTTTCGAACCTAATATCTAAAGATTAGTCGATTAAGCTTCTTATCTAGAATCTACTAGAGTATACGATACTAGATCGTTACCGTACCGTACTAGTAGAGAATCCGTGCTAGCTCCCTAAGGGAATCGTAGTCTATCTACTTACGTACTAAGGTTCCTTAATAGTAGCGTTCGACGAGTATCGTTTCTCTAGTTACTAGGAGTTCGTACTTCTTCCCGTCTTATTCGATTCGGGTTTCCTAGAGGGTATTCTAACGCTATCCTTAAATAATCGTAAGTACGATACCTTTTTAATATAGAATCTAGATTATTTAGCTAAGATTACTCTATTCGTTCCGTAGGTAGTTACTAATACCGTATCTTTCGGCGAGAACTTCTAGCGAAACGAGGGTGTCTAGCTTGTCTAATAGTATAGATATATTATCCGACTATATTTCGCTAGTACTCTCGTATAGTTCTCCTATTTCGCTATTAATAAATTCTTTATCTAGAGGGAAACTATCGATAATATCGTCGGTTTCGATAACTTCTTTATTCCTAGTTATTATTCCGAAGTTTCGAGGTTCGTAGGGGTACTATCTAGAGATATCTTTACTAGTTTAATACGCCTAATAGCCGTTATCGTAATAGGCTATCTAGTATAGCGTATCGTAGTTATCTTAGCGGGATATAACCGACGCTTTACGCTAAGCGCTCGAAGTCTACTTATTATCCTTCTTACTACGAGGGTTCTACGGATACTTAGAAGAGAAGTATTTATTACTACCGTAGGTAATATAGAGTTAATTCTTATAGCGCTGTTTCTACTTATCCGTCTAGTTTAGGTTAGGTTCCTTAGGCTTCTTATAGTTATAACCATTATTACCCTTCTTAGAATCTTATCTATTAGCCGCGTCGAGGGCTATAGCGTCTCCGCCTTCGAGGGTTATTCTTTTATAGCGTAGCTTCGAGGTGTTAGATTATCGAGAATCTATCTTCTATTCGTATATACGACCGTCGATCTAAGACGTAAGGTCTACTATCTTCTAGAAGGTAGATAGATATTCGTAAGTAATTATATTCTTCTTAACTTCGTTCTTTAGGCCCTTATAGAAGAGGTCGCGGAAAGTCTCGTCTAACTATTCGAGGTAGGCTATAAGCTACTAAAACTTAGTTGCGTAGACAGCTATAGATTCTATCTATCTAACGGTTATAATATCGTTAGAGGCTTTACGGACTTCGTCCCGATCGTTAAAAGTAGCCCTAAGGTTATCTACGAATCCCATGTAGGTGTCGAAGATTTCCTTAGTCTTTGCCCGTCTCTTCTCGAGAGAGTATTCGTTAGCTAGGTAGTCGCGAAGGTATAGTTCTATCTATGCCTCTGCCGTTCCTCTAAGGTAGGTTAATACGAAGAGTACTTCCTCGGCGTCGTTATCGAATTATACTTAGTTAAACTAGAGGTAGCGTTGCATCTAGAGTAGAAAGGATTAGAGCTTCTTCCTATCCCTATCGAACTTCTCGGGTGCCGCTACTTTAACCTTAGTAGCGCTCCGTTTTATCTAGTGCGCTAGCAGGCGCTCGATCTGGGCTTTTTATTCCTGAACAAGTGCCTAGAGTTCTTCTCGAGTAGGCTCTGTTTATTACGCGGGCGGAGCACGCCCCTGAGCACCCTCAGCGCGACCCTCCATTAGGTCGACATCCATCTGAGATCCTGGTGCCATTGTATGCTTTCCCTAAGCTCGTTAGGCGGGGTGATACTTAACCTGATGAACTCGTTTCTAAAAAGGTCCCTCTCCTTGCAAGGATGGTGGTCAAAGTGTAACGAGCGGGCCTCTACCTCTAAGGATCCAAATACTAAAGAGGGAGAAAACCTGTCGAGGGTTTTCCTTGAGTGGGTATAAGAAGAGGTACGTAAGGAACGAGTAGACGACTGAAGACTAAGCACTGCGTGCGAAGGCCTTGTTACCAATAGAGTCCAAATTCTATTGCGAAGTTGACCACGAAGGTCAAAGCTATCTAAGGAGTGTGGTTTATATATACGTAGGAGATTGTCTACAATCTATGTGCTCAGTTGATAGAGCGCGATCAGTTGGTCTTGGCAACTGATCGAGGGTTGCTAACTGAGCGTACCAGCTCAGTTGGCTCTATCTGCTCAGTTGGCCTTGGCAACTGAGCGGGTGGGCCCAACTGATCGCGAGGGTCACGTGACCTCGGATCCTTATGACTCCGACTTCTGTCGTTCCCTGCGGGGCTGATCCTCAACTTCCTCAACCTGTGGAGGCTGCGCCGTAACACATTTCGACCTAGAAGCCGAACTGCAGCTTGTGCTCGAAACTGATGCATCTAATTACGTCTCAGCTAGAGTCTTGTCTCAATACGACGAGTAGGGAGTACTTCATCTAGTCGCATTCTTCTTACGAAAGGACACACCAGCAGAATATAACTACGAGATATACGACAAGGAACTCCTTGCTATTATCCGTTGTTTTAAAGAATAGAGAGCAGAACTTAAAGGCAATGCAACTGGCTTACCTATCAAGGTTATTACTAACCACAAGAACCTCGAGTACTTTATAACATCTAAACAACTTAGTCGCCGTCAAGCACGCTAGAGCGAGTTTCTCTCACGCTTCGACTTCCAGATCGAGTATATAAAAGGCAAGTATTGCAAACTAGATGCCCTTACTAGGAGACAGCAAGATCTACCACACCCGGACCAGCGCTTTTCCAATCAAACTATCCTCAAGGCTTATAATCTTCATCCGAACATCCGCTCCAAACAGTTACATTAAGAACAACCGGCTCCTATCGATTCCGTTACTCCGATTTAGATCTTAATAACATTCCTCGAACGATAAAGCGCGATAGATACTTGTATTACGTAAGCTTATAAGGATATAAAGGATAACAAGCTTTAGTCGGTACTAGAAGCCTTGCGAGGGGGGAAGAAACGCTTAGACGACGTCACATTAGCTGACTACGAAGAATCTAACGGGTTTCTACTATATAGAGGCAAGATCTAGGTACTAGATATGCCAGCAACGTTAGAAGATAACGAACTAAACTAGTCATTAGCCCGCCTGGAGCTACTTCGTTAAGCTTATAAATTACTCCTATTAGGACACCCAGGCGTATTAAAGACGTACGAGATCCTTTAACGCTATTATTACTAGCTAAAGATGCTAGACGACGTCAAGCGCTTCGTGCGTAACTATTATACCTATACTCGGATTAAGCCTAATAGACAAAAGCCCTTAGGCCTCTTACGACCTCTTCTAGTTACTAAGCAACGTAGAAAGTACTACTTAATAGACTTTATCGTCGAACTACTACCTAGTAACCGAATAGGCGCCTAAAACGTACTAGTAATAGTAGATAGATATACTAAACGCGTGGCCTTCGAAGTAACGAATAAGATAGATATAGTAGTAGTAACGGATATCTTTATACGTAGGATCTTTAGCTAACGAGGTCTACTAGACTCCCTTATATTAGATAGAGGCACGTAATTCGTTAGCGAGTTTTAGCGTACCCTTTGCTAGCGGCTAAGTATTAAGGCTAACTTCTCTACTACCTTCTATTCCGAGATAGATAGTTAAATAGAACGCATAAACTAGGAGCTAGAGTAGTACTTACGCGCCTTTACGTCCTTTAGATAAGACGACTAGGAAGAACTACTACCTCTAGCAGAGTTTGCTATTAATAATTACGAGTCTTCGACAACTTAAATAATACCCTTCTTTATAGATACCGGCACCTACCTACGGATGGGATTTAAGCTAATAGGCTCGAAAAATACTAAGCCTATCGAAAGTAAAGTAGCCGTAGCCTACGCCCGTAGAATAGAAGAGATAACCGACTTCTATAAGGCTTAGATTACTACTATAAGATCTACCTAAGCCGAATATATAAACTAGTACCGTTAAGTATTACCTACGTATACTAAAGGCGACGAAGTCTAGCTCGATATAAGTAATATTAAGACCCTCCGGCCTAGTAAGAAACTTAACTATAAATAGACTAGCCCGTATTAGATATAGCGTATAATTAATCCTTAAGTATATAAACTAATACTACCTATATTACTAAAGATCTACCTAGTCTTCTATACCTCGATACTACGTCCGGCTACTAATAACCCTCTAGAAGATTAATCCTAACTACTACCTCTACTAGTACTTAGTATAGAAGGCGATCTCGAAGTAGAGTAGGTAGTTATAGTAATAGTCGACTACCGCCTAAACCGCCGCCGCGGCCGATATAAGTACTACGTTTACTAGAAAGATTATCTATCTAATTAATTTACCTAGGAGCCTAAAGAATATTTAATTAACGTATAGAACCTAGTTAAAGAGTTCTATAAACGCTATTCTAAAGCTTACTACTTTAGTAAAGAATTCCCGCCGCTACGGAAGAAAGAATAGAAGGCTAGAGAACTATTAGCTTATAGGAGCTACGCCTAAAGAAGAGAATACTATAACGGCTAAACGAAGAAGTAGTATTAAGATAGTATACGTAATAACGTATAGGCCGTAAACGCGCGCGTACGCGGTAACGTTACGTACTTCGCAACTTTATAGCTCTCGCTTATACGTAGACTCTCGTACTTTATACGACCTCTCTATAGTAGTATCGAGTCTTATTATACCCTCTATCTACTAGAGTCTTCCGAAGCGAATAAGACTACGTATAGTATATAGAAATAAGTAGAAGAAGAGATAGATAAAGTTTACTAGCTAAGGAAGATAAGATAAGCTAGTAGCCTAAAGTATATAGTAGAACCTAAAAATTCGATAAATTTATAGCGAACTATCTAAGCTATAGAGTATACTCGCTACTCTACTACGTACTAAGTATATTAGACTAGAGAACTTTCTCTCTAGACGTAAGGTACTAAAATATCCTAGCCCTATCTATCTATACGGCTAGTATAGATAAACCCTAAAATATATCTTCCTCTTCTACTCCTACTTCTAATAGAATAGAGTATAGATACTCTAAAGAGTAGAGACTACGGACTACGATTCTCTTCTTTTAATAAAAAAGAGGATTAAAGTAGTAATAGACTAGTTCTTATATCTAGGGCTACTTAAGTAATTTAGCCTAGTAAGAAAACTAATCTAGAAGAATAACTAGAAAGAGGAACTAGAAGGACTACTAGAACTACTAGAACTACTAGAACCCGGATAACTACGAGGATAAGAACTAAAGAAATAGATCTAGTAGGTAAATATAGAGCTACTATAGTAGCCGCTACTAGTAAGAAGAAAAAATAAGAACTAGTATAGAATAGTATGCCTAGAGAGAGAGAAGGGGTTTTTACTAGGCGAAAAGATTTTCCTTCTCGTATAAAATAACTATAGATAGCTAGCCCCGTATAGACCCGTAAGGGAGCTATATCGGGAAGAAATAAATTTATCTATCTATCTATATATAACGGAGCCGTAGTCTTCGAGTATTTATTAATAAAGCGCCGGTAGAAGTTCGTAAAGCTAAGAAATCTAAGTACTCCTTTAACTATAGTTAGTATTTTCTATTTTTAAATAGCTTTTACCTTAGCTAGATCTATACGGATATCTTTTCTAGCTTTAATTATAAATCTAAGATACTTTATTAACTAAATCTCGAATTCGTACTTATCGATATTAAGCTATAGTCTCGCTACTTATAGTTTTTCGAGAACCTTAGTTACGTGCTCTCGGTATTAAGTACGGGATTCCTCGGTAAAAATAAGTATATTATCGATATAAGCCGATATAAAGTCGTCTAGAAAGTCCTATAGGGTCTAGTTAATATATCGTTAAAAGATACTTAGTATATTAGATAAATTCATTTCTTCCCGATATAGCTCCCTTACGGGTCCATGCGGGGCTGGCTATCTATAGTTATTTTACACGAGGGGGAAAACCTTTTCGCCTGGCAAAAACCCCTCCTCTCTCTCTAGGCATGCTATCCTATACTAGTTCTTGTTTTTCCTTCTTACTAGTAGCGGCTGCTATAGCAGCCCTATATTTACCTACTAGACCTATCCCTTTAGTCCTTGTCCTCGTAGTTATCCGGATCCTGGTGGTCCTGGTGGTCCTCCTGGTTCCTCTTCCTGGTTGTCCTTCTAGATTAGTTCTCTTGCTAGGCTGAATTGCTTAAGCAGCCCTAGGCGTAAGAACTAGTCTATTGCTGCTTTGATTCCCTTCTTCGTTGAGAGGAGGGAATAGTAGTCCGTAGTCCCTGCCCTTTGGAGCATCTGTGCCCTGCCCTGTTGGAAGTGGGGGCAGAAGAGGAGGATGTGCTTTGGGGTTTGTCTATGCCAGCCGCATGGACAGGCAGGGCTAGGGTGTCCTGGCACCTTGCGCCTAGAGAGGAAGTCCTCTAGTCTAATATACTTAGTACGCAGTAGAGTGGCGAGTGTGCTCTGTGGCTTAGACAGTTCGCTGTGAATTTGTCGAATCTTTGGGTTCTACTGTGTGCTTTGGGCTACTAGCTTATCTTGCCTTCCTTAGCTGGTAAACTTTGTCCATCTCTTCTTCCACTTGTTCCTATATGCTATGCGTAGTCTTGTTCGCTCCGGAAGACTCTGGTAGGTAGGGGGGCAGTAGTTAAGGAGGGCTGTTGCTCTTTCTCTAAGTAGAGTTCTTCTGGCTGGGCCGGCTGTGCCTCTGGTGCCTAGTGTGGCCCGGGCTATCTCTTTAATGCTCTGGCAAGTGTCCTCTACCACCATTGCCACTAGGCCATCCCTAGATCTAATAGTCTAGGCTAGCGCCAGTTCGTCCAGGTAGAGTAAGAGTGGGGAAATCCCCGTCTCGTGCTCTAAAGTTTATGTGCTAGTTGACTTATATGCCCCTAAGATGGTGCGTAGGCACTGGTTTTAGATCTTCTGCAGTGGCTGGGTGGCTGTCTTTCTCTACCCTGGGGTTCCCTCTGGGACGTGCTATACCCTACAGCCGTAGGTTATAACTAGTCTCACCACAGCTATATAGATATAGCGGGCTTTAGTAAATAAAGCTCTCTAGGTGGATGCTGCGAGTCTAGAGAGAGATATGCACTGTTTAATTGCCTTAGCTCCTGTTTCCCTAATATAGGGTCCCCATCTAAGCTTGTTGTCTACGTAGACTCCTAGAATCTTAATTATAGGCTCTGGGCATCCAGCAAATCTAGGGATACGGATCTCTACTGCCATATTGAATCTTCTTAGTTTTCTTGTAAAATGAATGAGGTAATACTTATTAGGCGAGAAAGCTAACCCGTGGGTAGCTGCCCAGCGCTCGCAAATTTAATATACGCCCTCTAGTGTCCTATAGTTTTATTCTGTAGATCTACTAAAGGTTAGAATATTAGTATTATCGACGAATCTAAGGGGGAAGGTATTGCCCCTACGTAGCTATATAAGTAGGTTAGAGGCAAAGAATAGGTAGAGGATCGGAGATAGTAAGGATCCCTAGGGAATCCCGGTTAAGGTCTGGATTAGTGGACTGGTAAAGTCTCCGAAGGATAGCTGAGTAGTACGGTCCTATAGAAAGGATCGAGTGAATCTTTCTACCTATTCTGGGAGTTTTGCTATCCTTATATTGTAGAGAAGCCTTCTATGAGATACGTGGTCATATGCTCCCGAGATATCCAGGCTGAGGACTGAAGCCACCAGCCCTGGATCTTGTGCCCAGACAGTATGGATCTGTTCTGTGAGCAGGTCGAGAGCTGCTACTGCGGACCTGTTTCTCCTAGCTCCTATCTATGTATTAGGAAGCAGGCCGTATGCTTTAGTAGCCTGGGAGATTCTATCTGCTATAATCCTCTCAAGTAGCTTCCCTAGCGTATTAAGTAGGGTAATCGGCCTAAATGATTTGGCTTTGGTATAGTTATCCCTCTGTGGTTTCCTTAGGACTACGGTAATGGAGCTTTTGAACTGCCTAGGGTGGTATGCAAGTGCGAGGCATCCCTAGAAGAGCCTAGTGAGTGGTCCGCTTAGTGTCTGAGCGCACTGCTTTAGGAACCTATTGATAATCTTATCTGGGCCTGGTGCCTTATCTGGGGGGAGCTTCTTGATGGTATAGAGGACCTGCTCTTTAGTAAGGTCTTGAGGGATCTCCACTGGCTCTGGGTATATACACCCATCCAGATCTGAGAGGTCGGTGGCCCTGGGAGGGGGGAAGAACTGGTTGGTAAGGATTTCTGCCTTGGCCGGATTGTCGTAGCGCAGTTGTCCATCTGCTCCCTGGAGGGGTGGGAACTGAGGTGGGGCTGGAGGCTCTAGTGCCCTTGTTCTTGCCCACTTTGAGAGCTTCCAGAGTGCAGATGGGTCTGAGGTGATCTTAGCTACTGTTCTGCGCCATACTTTTGTTCTATCCCTTCTGATCTGCCTCTTCTTGCTATTAGCAATAGTTTGGTATACCACCCAGTCCTCCTCCCTCCCTGTGGCTGTCCATTTCCTTCTAGCTACTCTCGCCTGGTGCACTAGGTCCGAACACTCCTTTGTCCATTATATAGAGGCCCAGGGCGAGGGTCTCGCTACTGGGATGGTTTCCTGGATTGTTCTTTGGATAACCTCCTAGAGTAGTTCTATAAAGTAGTCTAGGTCTGCTTTCGTATTAAGAGGGGCTGCTCTAAGGTATTCGAGCTTTGTTTAGAGCACCTAATTGGTTCTATTCCAGTCTGCTTTTTTCCACTGGGGCCTTAGAGGACGTGGTTCTATAGGGGTAGGGGAGATATTAAGCATGGTAAGGATAGGTAGGTGGTCTGAGGAGGATTCGAGCTCCTGACTAACTCTATAGCTAAGGATCCTCTTCTCTAGCTACCGTGTAGTAAAGATAAGGTCTAGGGTACTCTCGCTACTACCCTCTCTCCTAGTAATAGTACCTCTTAGAAGGGCTAGGTTAAGGCTAGCTGTCGTAGCTATTTTAATAAGGTCGTCTGCAAGAGTATAGTGTGTAGGGGAGGTAATGCCTCTCTAGGTAGGATGGTGAAGGTTAAAGTCCCCTAGTAGGATATGCTCCCCTAGTTTTCTAAGGGCTTCTGGGAGAAGCGCTAAGGTTTCTAGAGCCGTACTAGTGTGGGAGGCTGGTGGGGGGTTATAGTAGTTATGGATGTGGATTGTATATGTTCTAGTAATGAGGGATAGTGTGATGAGATCTGGTGAATGGACTGTTGCTTGCCAGGAGTCGGGGCTAATGGCCTTGCTTATAAAGAAGCAGGTTCTTGCCACTCCCTCCTGGGGAAAAACTATGTGGTAGGCAGGGTGTCTTGCTGTTGTCTTAACCCTCGGGTTCCTCTAAGGTTCCTGGATGGCTAGGATATGGTGGATCTTTGGGTCTACTTCCTTAAAGAGCGGGAGTATTACCCTATCCTTACTCTTGTAGACGTTATACTATACGATAGAGAGAGAGCCTATGTCTAATATTAACTTCCTTCTATCTCTAGGTCCGGCTGCGAGGGGGCTAGTGGTGTGGGCTGTGAGGAGGGAGTTCCCGCGGGCTCCTCTAAGGCGTGTTGTGAGCTGTTAAGTCTAGTGAACCTTATTTGGTTAGGAGGCGGGGGGCGGCTTAAGTCTCTTGGCCTGCCTGGTCCCCTCTTGACCGGCTCCTCCTCCCTAATCTTCTTCCTTAGTCCGACCGTTAGCTAGTTAGTTTGGGGCTGTGTCTTAGTTATTAGGGGTCCTTCCCGGTGCCTTTCTGGTGCTGCTAGGCGGGCCTGGGCGGCCTTGGTATGGCAGGCTCTGCGTGTTGGGCAGACGTTGCTCTAGGCTATGTGCCTTTAGGAGTAGTTTGCGCACTGCGTGCTTTCCTTAGGGTAGTCCCTAGTATTATATGCCTTGCCGTACTATTTACACTTTTCCTCCTTTTTATAGTGGTTGGTAATATAACCGTAGGCCTAGCACTTAAAACACTGGGTTACTATAAAGGCTGCATTATAGTACTACGCTATATAAATAGCAAAGTTAATAACAAGCCCCTTATTAATAATCTAGTTGGCGGTTTCGGGGTTTATAGTACTAAGGATGATGGCTAAGTAAGTTTTCCCCTCTAGGAGCTTCCTCTTTAGCTAGGCTAGCTTGCTAATACGTAGTCCTAGGTGTAGAGATAGGTTCTACTTCTAGATAGTTTAGATGGCTTAGGGGTCTGTGGTATCGATTCCTTCTCGAGGGACGTTGTGTACTAGCACTAAGTATAGCTGCTAGTTAGGCCTAACTTCTTTTCCTAGTCCTATAGTCCATTCCTGGTCCTAGAGAAGGGCTGTTCTGGTTGCTTTATCCGGTATAAAGATCCTAACGTCTCTACTGGGGAGCTTCTTAGTAGTAAGTACTTTCTTACACGCCCAGCTTTTTCCTGCCTAGATCTTTCTAATAATTGCCTTATTTGAGAGCTTGGCTATTTCTTGTCTATTTGCTATCTCTAGGAAGTAGAGGGTAAGTTTAGTGGTGGCTAGGGGGGTAGGGGGCTTCGGGGCTGCTTGGGCTGTAATTTGTGCCTAGCTGCGAGTGTTGGGTGTAGGTGTAGAGGTAGCCTGGATACGGTTGACTGTCTTTTAGACCTGTTGGACCTCTTTGAGGATATCCTTAAGGCCTAGCTCCTTAGTGGCTGCCTCCTAGTAGATAGTAATATAATCCTGGAAGATTGTCTTGGTAATGTCGAGAAAATTTTTCACCTAGCTAGAGAGGACTAAAGGGAGGCTAGCGGATGTTTGTAGGGCTTAGAGGAGGGTATCTGCTGTTTTTGAGGCTCTCTTAACGTATTCTACGCTGTACTGGGTGCTCTACGGTTTCTTAGGGGTATATTGGGGCTGGGTAGGGGTAGTCACTGGGGGAGGCTGTTCGCCTCTTCCTATATCCTCTATATTAACTACTTCGCGGCTGTAGTTGTCTTAAGTACTATTTTAGGACTCGCGAAGCCTAGGATAGTCCCTAGGGCCCTCTCCCGGCGCCGTAGCTTAGGGTCGATTTTTTGGTGTAGTTATGTTTTTTTTATACTTAGTATATTAGCTAGTCTAAAGAGAGTAATAAGCTATTTAAATAGTCTAAAGCGGGTTTAAAAGGCTATAAGCTATTTATCTTCTAGTTTAACCCGAATCTTATTAAATACTACGATTATATCGAGTTTCGTAAACTATCTTACCTTACTAATCCGGTTAAAGGTCTTCTAGATAAGAGGTAGTAGATATCGATTCTTCCGTATAAGTTAATTAAGAGCTCGATAGTTATAATAAAATCGTAAGTCTCTATTTAGTTTCTTTATAAAGAGGACTAGCGCTACGGCTAGAGAATTACTTATACGGATAAAGCCTTTATCGAGTAGCTCTATAAGCGTTTTCCGGAGTACTAGTAGTTCGTCTCTAGATATATTATATAAGGGTCCCTATAGGGCTACTAGTATCCTTCTATTCTTATCTTTCTTAAGCTCGATCTAATAATTAATTCTAGGTTAGTATAAAGATAACTTATTAGTTTTACTTCTATCGAAGGTATCGAGAAACTATTTATCTAACTAGGCTAGTAGTTTCGTCTTTAGATCCGTATACTTCTTCTTAGTAAGTACTTTATTAATATTAGCTAGACTTACTAAGAAAATCTAGTAACCGAGTCGTTTCTTCCTTATAAGAAGGCGGAACCTAGCGGCTCCGACCCTCTTATAGTTAAGTTCTTTTCTCTCTCTCTAGCTTTATACTACTAGGCTAGAGTTCTTAAATCTAAGAATTTCTTTTTCTATATCTAGTTCTACTCTCTCTTTTACTAACTATAGTAAGCTAAAAATAACTTTATAGCCTTTAATTCTTAGAGCTATATAGAAGTAAGCTCTTTTCGTTTAATATCCGCCGATATCGATCTTAGTAATTACTACTTCGGTAATCTAGGAGTCGGTAATAGTATTAACTAACTAGATTTATCTTAGTCGGATAGAGATACGCTAGAGTTTATATCTTCGAGCGAATTAAGTATCGATAAAGCTATAGAATAAGTATCTAGAATCGATAAGGGTTTAAGTAGAGGTCTTCTTATTAATAAGTACTAAAACTAAGAAGAGTAGTTTTTCTATATACTTATTCTTAAATTACTTCTAATCTTCTTAAAGCTTATTTTACTTCTTTTACTTCTAATAGCGAATTTTATTAGAAGCTATTCTTTTTCCGAATTCTCGTTAACCTCTAATATCTTCTTTAGTTATAGAAGAGTCTTTTACTCTAGTTACTTAGTACTAGCGGCTTAAGCTAGATAGTAGATAGATATATAAGAATATATCTACTACTAATATCCTAAGGCGCTATAACGTATATAAAGCTTATTCTAACGGCGTCGGTTAATCTTATCTTAAGTTATCTATTTAGCTCTCTAGATTAATACGGCTTTAGCTAGGCCCGTTAGTTCCTAGTCTATTTAGTCGTTTTAAGGGGGCTTTAGATACGTAGTAGTTATTAGAGTCTAAAGCCTTAGAATTAAGCCTTAGAGAATTATCGGTAGATTACGTAACGCTAAGCCTTTCTTATATATAACTTTCCTCTTTCTTCTACGACTTCTTCTCTTTCTTCTTAAGTCTAGCTTAACGTACTTAGCGTAATAAATCTTTTAGCGATTATTCTAAGGTTAAGCCCTAATAGTAGTCTTTATTATAGTTACTAGCGTCTTCTAGAGGTTATTTCTAAACTTCTAGATACGTAGTTAAAAAGCTTCTAACTAGTTACTTACTCGCTTAAGCTCTATATAGTAGTCTTCGAACTACTAGTCCGGTTTCGTAAGACCGATTATTTATTATTAAAGCTTTCTACTAAGTCTAGCCTCGAGGTAGAACTTCTTAATTTCGTCTAGCTAGTACGTGCCTCCCGCTTCTAGTAGAAGCTTCCGGTACTTAGTAAAGTACTTTATAAAGAACTTACTAGCTTAACGAAGTTAGTAAAGCTTACGTTAGACCTTCTTCTTAGTATACGGATCGCTAAAGAATAGGCGTAGCTATATAATAAGATTAGTAACCGTAGTATTACTTATCGCCGTAACCGCTTAAATCTAGGGCTATAGTTAGCGGGTAGCTTCCCCTCTTAACCGGTTATATAACGCGAAGAACTTCGTTACTTTAGTATAGTTAGTATAGTCGACGTTTAGTTTTATATTAGCTTAAGCAATTTATAGTTCGAGTTAATCTCGGTCTCCTCTATATTTAGCTAACGGACCGAGTTATTTTATAGGTTCGTTCTTTCTTAGGGACGTAGGTCTAGCTAGTAGTTAAACGAGCTACTATAGTAGGCTTTACTCGCTATTCTTAGTAGCCGCCGGAGGCCCTCGGTCTTAGATATCGTTATATATCTTCCTTAGTTATCTTTTTAGATATCTTCTTAGATATCGTCTTAGGTATCTTCTTAGATATCTTCTTAGATACCCTCTCTAAGATCTTCTTTTAGATCTTCTTTTAGGGACTTCTTCGTACCTTCTTAAACGCTATACCGTCGTTTTATTAAAGAACTTCCTTTAGGAACCTTCTTAAGTATCTATACAAATACCTTCTTAAACGATTTTCTAGATATAGTTAACTAGCAACGAGCCTAGCTACTATTCTAAACTTAGAGAAAGAAGATAAGAACGTAGTACTTACGTAAGAGCTATAGCGTATAGAGAAAAGAAGAATAAGAACGTAGTACTTACGTAGGAGCTATAGCGTATAGAGAAAGAAGATAAGAAAAGCTATACTTACGTAGAAGCTTTAGCGTATAGAGGAAGAGGAATAAGCTTAGTCTAATATAATAGCTTATATCCGGTATACTCGCGGAAATATAGTAGTATTACTATCTACGAGAAGACTAAGCTAAAGAGAAAAGAAAGAAAGATTTAAGTAAGATAGCGCTACTTATATATCTCTCTAGAGTCCCTTTTACTAGTAGCGAGTTATAGAGTTTTCTTATTAAGCTTTATTAAGCTTTAGGGTCCTCTTAACCTAAGGTCTCGCCGTAAAATCTATCTAAGATACCCTTAGAGTTTAAACCGTAATAACGATATCTAATATATAGGCTAGAAATATCCGACGACTCGTATAGTCTATTATCTATATTCGCTTAGCCTACGTAACGTTCTCTAAGACTTAAATTTAGATAAAGTAGACTTATCGTTTTAGAAGATACTTACTATCTAAAGTAGTATCTACGCCTCTTTAAAAGTAGTATAAAGTTAACCGCTATTTATAATTAGTACGCTATCTAAGTTAAGTTAATTAATACTCGAGAGAATTATACTTAAGAATTTAGTCTTCCGATATCGCGTAATTATTATTATTCGCGCGTATAATATAATAAGACTCGATACTACTATAGAGAGGTCGTATAAAGTACGAGAGTCTACGTATAAGCGAGAGCTATAAAGTTACGAAGTACGTAACGTTACCGCGTGCACGCGCGTCTAATACCTATACGTTATTACGTATACTACCTTAATACTACTTCTTCGTTTAGCCGTTATAGTATTCCCTCCTTTAGGCGTAGCTTCTATAAGCTAATAGTTCTCTAGCCTCCTATTCTTTCTTCCGTAGCGGCGGAAATTCTTTACTAGAATAGTAAGCTTCGGGGTAGCGTTTATAGAACTCTTTAACTAGGTTCTATACGTTAATTAAATATTCTTTAGGCTTCTAGGTAAACTAATTAAGTAGATAACCTTTCTAGTAAACGTAGTACTTATATCGGCCGCGGCGGCGGTTTAGGCGGTAGTCGACTATTACTATAACTATCTACTCTACTTCGGAATCGTCTTCTATACTAAGTACTAGTAGAGGTAGTAGTTAAGATTAACCTTCTAGAGGGTTATTAGTAGCCGGACGTAGTATCGAGGTATAGAAGACTAGGTAGACCTTTAGTAATATAGGTAGTATTAGTTTATATACTTAAGAATTAATTATACGCTATATTTAGTACGGGCTAGCCTATTTATAGTTAAGTTTCTTGCTAGGCCGGAGGGTCTTAATATTACTTATATCGAGCTAGACTTCGTCGCCTTTAGTATACGTAGGTAATACTTAACGATACTAGTTTATATATTCGGCTTAGATAGATCTTATAGTAGTAATCTAAGCCTTATAGAAGTCGGTTATCTCTTCTATCCTACGGGCGTAGGCTACGGCTACTTTACTTTCGATAGGCTTAGTATTTTTCGAGCCTATTAGCTTAAATTCTATCCGTAGGTAGATATTAGTATCTATAAAGAAGGGTATTATTTAAGTTATTAAAGACTCGTAATTATTAATAGTAAACTCTACTAGAGGTAGTAGTTCTTTCTAGTTATCTTATTTAAAGAACGTAAAGGCACGTAAGTACTACTCTAGCTCCTAGTTTATACGTTCTATTTAACTATTTATTTTAGGATAGAAGGTAGTAGAGAAGTTAGCCTTAATACTTAGCCGCTAGTAAAGGATACGCTAAAAGTCGCTAACGAATTACGTGCCTCTATCTAATATAAGAAAGTCTAGTAGACCTCGTTAGCTAAAGATCCTACGTATAAAGATATTCGTTACTACTACTATATCTATCTTATTCGTTACTTCGAAGGCTATACGTTTAGTATATCTATCTACTATTACTAGTACGTTTTAGGCGCCTATTCGGTTACTAGATAGTAGTTCGACGATAAAGTCTATTAAATAGTACTTTCTACGTTACTCCGCGATTAGAAGAGGTCGTAAGAGGCCTAAGAGCTTCTATCTATTAGGCTTAATCTAAGTATAGGTATAATAGTTACGCACGAAGCGCTTAACGTCGTCTAGTATTTTTAGCTAGTAGTAATAGCGTTAGAGGATCTCGTACGTCTTTAATACGCCTAGGTATTCTAATAGGAGTAATTTATAAGCTTAACGAAGTAACTCGAGGCGGGCTAATAACTAGTTTAGTTTATTATCTTCTAACGTTACTAGCGTATCTAGTACTTAGATCTTACCTCTATATAGTAGAAACCCGTTAGATTCTTCGTAGTTAGCTAATATAACGTCGTCTAAGCGTTTCTTCTCCCCTTATAAGGCTTCTAGTACCGACTAAAGCTTATTATCCTTTATATTCTTATAAGCTTACGTAATATAAGTATCTATCGCGCTTTATCGTTCGAGAAATATTATTAAGATCTAAATCGAGGTAACGGAATCGATAGGAGCCGGTTATTCTTAATATAACTATTTAGAGCGGATATTCGAATAAAGATTATAAGCCTTAAGAATAGTTTAATTAGAGAAGCGCTAGTCCGGGTATAGTAGATCTTACTATTTTCTAGTAAGGGTATTAGGTTTATAATACTTACCTTTTATATACTCTATCTAAAAGTCGAAGCGTAAGAGAAACTCGCTCTAGCGTGCTTAGCGGCGGCTAAGCTATTTAGATATTATAAAGTACTTAAGGTTCTTATAGTTAGTAAAAACCTTAATTAGTAGGCTAGTTATATTATCTTTAAGTTCTACTCTCTATTCTTTAAAATAATAGATAATAGTAAGGAGTTTCTTATCGTATATCTCGTAGTTATATTTTACTAGTATATACTTTCGTAAGAAGAATACGACTAGATAAAGTACTTCCTACTCGTCGTATTAAGATAAGACTCTAGCTAAGACGTAATTAGATATATTAGTTTTAAGTATAAGCTATAGTTTAGCTTCTAGGTCGAAATACTTAAGTACTAGTATACTAAGAAAGGCTTATTTTAGCTAATTAAAAGTAGTATCTACTTAGCTTATCTATTTAAAGCTACTATTTTCTATTATCTTAGTAGTAAGCTTAGTTAGTAGTTATCTAATCTTCGCGAAGTCCTTAATAAAGCGTCTATAGAAGTTAGAGAACCCGAGAAAGAATTAGATATCCTTAATATATTAAGGCTGCTCCTAATTAACGATTACTAAGACCTTATCTAGGTCTATACGTAGATCGTGCTTTACGTCGATAATTAAGCCTAAGTACTTAATAGTCTCGACCTCGAATTCGTATTTAGAGATATCTAGCTAGAGGCTAGCGTCTCGTAGTCGTTAGAGTACCTAATTAATATACTTATAGTAATCCTAAAGATTATTACTATAGATTAAGATATCGTTAACGTATACGATATAATAGATATCGAGTAAGTTATATAGAATATCGTTAATATAGTACTACTATAAGGCTAGAGCGTTTAAGAGACCGAAGGGTATAACGAGCTATTCGTATAGGCCCCAGCGAGTTCTAAAGGCTATTTTCTATTCTTTATCTTTCGCAACGCGGAGCTTATAGAATACGGCAACGATATCTAGCTTAGTATATACGGTAGCACGTAATAGTTTATCGAGAGTCTTACGGAATAAGGAAAGCGGGTAGTAGTTCTTTACTATAATCTCGTTAAGTCTACGGTAGTTAATATAAAAGCGTAATCTACCTCCTAGCTTACGAGTAAAGAGGACTAGTACTATAGCGGGTAATAAACTTACTTAGATAAAGTCTTTTAAGAGGTTCTCTTCGAGGGTCTTCTTTAAGATAAGTAGTTTACTATAGAATATATTATATAGTAGACTAAAGGGCGGCTGTTTCTCCTTATCTTCTTTATCCTTTTATAGAAGAATCTTATAATCGTACGGACGATATAGAGGTAGCTTATTAGATAGTTCTTTACTAAAGACGTCGAGAAACTCGTAATACTACTTTAGAAGCTTATTAACTAGGTTCGGCTTTAGTTTCTTCGATAGATTAAGTATAATTTTAATATTACGTAGTAATACGGCGAAGATCTAGATGCCGTTACCGTTCCGTAGGTTATAACGTTTACTAATAGCTAATCGGTTAATAGTAACTATACTAATACTAATAGGAGCTTCTACTTATACTAGTATAGATACTAAAGTAAGCTCTACTAAGATAATAGATAAGTAGTCGGATTCGTTAGATTTAACTAGCGGAGTAGCTACTTAGCTATACCGGTAAAGAATACGATAAGATACGTTACCTATAGATACTATATTACCTATAAAGAGATCTTCTTCTCCTCTTAGTTATATTAGCTAATCTAAGGGTACTTCGTTATAAGAAACGTTATAGACTAAGATTAGAAATCCGCTATTATATTACCTAAGATAGTTTCGGCGATAGTAGTAGGACTTAAATATAGATAGATAAATTTATTTCTTCCCGATATAGCTTCCTTACGGGTCTATACGGGGCTAGCTATCTATAGTTATTTTACACGAGGGGGAAAATCTTTTCGCCTAGTAAAAACCCCTTCTCTCTCTCTAGGCATACTATCCTATACTAGTTCTTATTTTTTCTTCTTACTAGTAGCGGCTACTATAGTAGCCCTATATTTACCTACTAAAGCTATCTCTTTAGTTCTTATTCTTATAGTTATCCGGGTTCTAGTAGTCCTAGTAGTCCTAGTTATCCTCCTAGTTCCTCTTCCTAGTTATCTTCCTATATTAGTTCCCTTACTAGGCTAAATTACTTAAGTAGCCCTAGGCGTAAGAACTAGTCTATTACTACTTTAATCCTCTTCTTTATTAAGAGAAGAGAGTAGTAGTCCGTGGTTCCTACTCTTTAGAGTATCTATATTCTACTCTATTAGAAGTAGGGATAGAAGAGAAGAATATACTTTAGGGTTTATCTATACTAGCCGTATAGATAGGTAGGACTAGGGTATTCTAGTACCTTACGCCTTAAGAGGAAGTCCTCTAGTCTAATATACTCTATACGTAGTAGAGTAGCGAGTATACTCTATAGCTTAGATAGTTCGCTATAGATTTATCTAATTTTTAGGTTCTACTATATACTTTAGGCTACTAGCTTATCTTATCTTTCCTAGCTAGTAGACTTTATCTATCTCTCCTTCTACTTATTTCTATATACTATACGTAGCTTCGTTCGCTCCGAGAGACTCTAGTAGATAGAGGGATAGTAGTTAAGGAGTAAGTTTATCTTTTTCCTAAGTAGAGTTCTTCTAGTAGGGCTAGTAGCGCCTCTAGTACTTAGAGTAGCCCGAGCTATCTATTTAATACTCTAGTAAGTTTTCTCTACTACTATCGCGACTAGGCTATTTCTAGCTCTAATAGCCTAGGCTAGTACTAGTTCGTCTAGGTATAGTAAGAGTAGGGGAATTCCTATCTTATACTCTAAGGTTTATATACTAGTTAACTTATACGCCCCTAAGATAGTACGTAGGTACTAGTTTTAGATCTTCTTTAGTGGCTAGATAGTTATTTTTCTCTATTCTAGAATTTCCTCTAGGATATACTATACTCTATAGCCGTAGGTAAGGACTAGCCTTACTACGGCCGTATAGATATAACGGGCTTTAGTAAATAAGGCTCCCTAGGTAGACGCCGCGAGTCTAGAGAGAGATATATACTATTTAATTACCTTAGCTCCTATTTCCCTAATATAGGGTTTCTATCTAAGCTTATTATCTACGTAGACTCTTAGAATCTTAATTATAGGCTCTAGGCATCTAGTAAATCTAGGGATACGGATCCCTACTACTATATTAAATCTCCTTAGTTTCCTTATAAAATAAATAAGGTAATACTTATCGGGCGAGAAAGCTAACCCGTAGGTAGCTACCTAGTACTCGTAAATTTAATATACTCCCTCTAGTATCCTATAGTTCTATTCTATAGATCTACTAAAGATTAGGATATTAGTATTATCGACGAATCTAAGAAGAAAGGTATTGCCCCTACGTAGCTATATAAGTAGATTAGAAATAAAGAATAGGTAGAGTATCGGCGATAGTAAGGATTCCTAGGGAATCCCGGTTAAGATCTAGATTAGTAGACTAGTAAAGTCTCCGAAGGATAGCTAAGTAGTACGGTCCTATAGAAAGAATCGGGTAAATCTTTCTACCTATTCTAGGAGTTTTACTATCTTTATATTATAGAGAAGCCTTCTATAAGATACGTAGTTATATACTCCCGAGATATCTAGGCTAAGAACTAAAGCTACTAGCCCTAGGTCTTATACCTAGATAGTATAGATCTATTCTATAAATAGGTTAAGAGCTACTACTACGGATCTATTTCTTCTAGCTTCTATCTATATATTAGAAAGTAGACCGTATACTTTAGTAGCCTAGGAGATTCTATCTACTATAATCCTCTTAAGTAGCTTCCCTAGCGTATTAAGTAAAGTAATCGGCCTAAATAACTTAGCTTTAGTATAGTCGTCCCTCTATAGTTTCCTAAGGACTACGGTAATAAAGCTTTTAAACTACCTAGAGTAGTATCTAAGTACGAGGTATTCCTAGAAGAGCCTAGTAAGAGATCCCCTTAGTATCTTAGCGTATTACTTTAGGAACCTATTAGTAATCTTATCTAGGCCTAGTACCTTATCTAGGGGAAGCTTCTTAATAGTATAGAGAACCTACTCTTTAGTAAGGTCTTAGGGAATCTCTACTAGTACTAGGTATATATACCTATCTAAATCTAAGAGGTCGGTAGCCCTAGGAGGTAGAAAGAACTAGTTAGTAAGGATTTCTACCTTAGACTAGTTATCGTAATATAGTTATTTATTTACTCCCTAGAGGGGTGGGAACTAAGATAGGGCTAGAGGTTCTAGTACTCTTATTCTTATCTACTTTAAGAGCTTCTAGAGTATAGATAGATTCGAAGTAATCTTAGCTACTATTCTACGCTATACTTTTATTCTATCTCTTCTAATCTACCTCTTCTTACTATTAGTAATAGTTTAGTATACTATCTAGTCCTCCTTCCTCTCTATAGCCGTCTACTTTCTTCTAGCTACTCTAGCCTAGTATACTAGATCTAAATACTTCTTTATCTATTATATAGAGGCCTAGGGCGAGAGTCTCGCTACTAGAATAGTCTTCTAGATTATTCTTTAAATAGCCTTCTAGAGTAGTATAGTAAAGTAATCTAGGTCTACTTTAGTATTAAGAGAAGCTACTTTAAGGTGTTCGAGCTTTAATTAGAGTATATTATTAGTTCTCTTCTAGTCTACTTTCTTCTACTAGGGCCTTAGGGGGCGTAGTTCTACGGAAGTAGGAGAAAAATTAAGTATAGTAAGGATAGATAGGTAGTTAGAGGATAATTCGAGCTTCTAGCTAACTCTATAGCTAAGAATTCTCTTCTCTAGCTACCGTAATATAAAGATAAGGTCTAGAGTACTCTCGCTACTACTATCTCGTCTAGTAATAGTATCTCTTAGAAGGGCTAGGTTAAGATTAGCTACGGTAGCTATCTTAATTAGGTTATCCGCTAGGATATAGTATATTAGGGAGGTTATACCTTTCTAGATAGGATAGTAGAGGTTAAAGTCCCCTAGGAGAATATACTCCCTTAGTTTTCTAAGAACTTCCGGTAGAAGAGATAGGGTTTCTAGCGCTATACTAGTATAAGAGGCTAGCGGGAGATTATAGTAGTTATAGATATAGATTAGAGGACTTTAACCTTTACTATCCTACCTAGGGAGGTATTACCTCCCCTACATACTATACTCTTATAGACGACCTTATTAAAATAGCTACGATAGCTAGCCTTAACCTAGCCCTTCTAAGAGGTACTATTACTAGGAGAGAGGGTAGTAGCGAGAGTACCCTAGATCTTATCTTTACTATACGGTGGCTAGAGAAGAGGATCCTTAGCTATAGAGTTAGTTAGAAGCTCGAATCCTCCTTAGACTACCTACCTATCCTTACTATACTTAATATCTCTCCTACCCCTATAGAACTACGTCCTCTAAAGCCCTAGTAGAAAAAAGTAGACTAGAATAGAACTAATTAGGTACTCTAAATAAAGCTCGAATACCTTAGAGTAGCCCCTCTTAATACGAAAGTAGACCTAGACTACTTTATAGAACTACTCTAGGAGGTTATCTAAAGAATAATCTAGGAAACTATTCTAGTAGCGAGACCCTCGCCCTAGGCCTCTATATAATAGATAAAGGAGTGTTCGGACCTAGTATACTAGGCGAGAGTAGCTAGAAGGAAATAGATAGCTATAGGGAGGGAGGAGGACTAGGTAGTATACTAAACTATTGCTAATAGCAAGAAGAGGTAGATTAGAAGGGATAGAATAAAAGTATAGCGTAGAATAGTAGCTAAGATTACCTTAGACCTATCTACACTCTAGAAGCTCTTAAAGTAGGCAAGAATAAGGGCACTAGAGCCTCTAGCCCTACCTTAGTTCCTACCCCTCTAGGGAGTAGATAGATAACTACGCTACGATAATCCGGCCAAGGTAGAAATCCTTACTAACTAGTTCTTCCCCCCTTCTAGGGCTACCGACCTCTTAGATCTAGATAGGTATATATACCTAGAGCTAGTAGAGATTCCTTAAGACCTTACTAAAGAGTAGGTCCTCTATACTATTAAGAAGCTCCCCCTAGATAAGGCACTAGGCCTAGATAAGATTATTAATAGATTCCTAAAGCAGTGCGCTTAGACACTAAGCGGACTACTTACTAGGCTCTTCTAGGGATGCCTCGCACTTATATACTACTCTAGGTAGTTTAAAAGCTCTATTACCGTAGTTCTAAGGAAACTATAGAGGGATAACTATACTAAAGCCAAATTATTTAGGCCGATTACCCTACTTAATACGCTAGGAAAGCTACTTAAGAGGATTATAGTAGATAGAATCTCCTAGGCTACTAAAGTATACGGCCTACTCCCTAATATATAGATAGGAGCTAGGAGAAATAGGTCCGTAGTAGCAGCTCTCGACCTACTTATAGAATAGATCTATACTATCTAGGTATAAGATCTAGGGCTGGTGGCTTTAGTCCTTAGCCTAGATATCTCGGGAGTATATAACTACGTATCTTATAGAAGGCTTCTCTATAATATAAGGATGGCAAAACTCCTAGAATAGGTAGAAAGATTTACTCGATCCTTTCTACAGGACCGTACTACTTAGCTATCCTTCGGAGACTTTACCAGTCTACTAATCTAGACCTTAACCGGGATTCCCCAGGGATCCTTACTATCTCCGATCCTCTACCTATTCTTTGCCTCTAACCTACTTATATAGCTACGTAGGGGCAATATCTTCTCCCTTAGATTCGTCGATAATACTAATATTCTAACCTTTAGTAGATCTATAGAACAAAACTGTAGGACACTAGAGGGCGTATATTAAATTTGCGAGCGCTAGGCAGCTACCTACGGGTCAGCTTTCTCGCCTAATAAGTATTACCTTATTTATTTTATAAGAAAACTAAGAAGATTTAATATGGCAGTAGAGATCCGTATTCCTAGATTTACTGGATGCCTAGAGCCTATAATTAAGATTCTAGGAGTCTACGTAGACAACAAGCTTAGATAGGGACCCTATATTAGGGAAACAGGAGCTAAGGCAATTAAATAGTGTATATCTCTCTCTAGACTCGCAGCATCCACCTAGGGAGCTTTATTTACTAAAGCCCGCTATATCTATATAGCTATAGTAAGACTAGTTATAACCTACGGCTATAGGGTATAGCACGTCCTAGAGGGAACCCTAGAGTGGAGAAAGATAGCCACCCAGCCACTATAGAAGATCTAAAACCAGTGCCTACGCACTATCTTAGGGGTATACAAGTTAACCAGCACACAAACTTTAGAGCACGAGACGGGGATTTCCCTACTCTTACTCTACCTAGACGAACTGGCGCTGGCCTAGACTATTAGATCTAGGGATAGCCTAGTAGTAATAGTAGTAGAGAATACTTGCTAGAGTATTAAAGAGATAGCCCGGGCTATACTAGGTACTAGAGGCATAGCCGGCCTAGCTAGAAGAACTCTACTTAGAGAAAGAGCAACAGCCCTCCTTAACTACTGCCCCCCTACCTACTAGAGTCTTCCGGAGCGAATAAGACTACGTATAGTATATAGGAATAAGTAGAAGAAGAGATAGATAAAGTTTACTAGCTAAGGAAGGTAAGATAAGCTAGTAGCCTAAAGCATATAGTAGAACCTAAAGATTCGATAAATTTATAGCGAACTATCTAAGCTATAGAGTATACTCGCTACTCTACTACGTACTAAGTATATTAGACTAGAGGACTTCCTCTCTAGGCGCAAGGTGCTAGGATATTCTAGCCCTACCTGTCTATACGGCTGGCATAGACAAACCCTAAAGTATATCCTCCTCTTCTACCCCTACTTCTAATAGAGCAGGGCATAGATACTCTAAAGGGCAGGGACTACGGACTACTATTCCCTCCTCTTAACGAAGAAGGAAATTAAAGTAGTAATAGACTAGTTCTTACGCCTAGGGCTGCTTAAGTAATTTAGCCTGGTAAGGGAACTAATCTAGGAGGATAACTAGGAAGAGGAACTAGGAGGACTACTAGAACTACTAGGATCCGGATAACTACGAGGATAAGGACTAAAGGGATAGGTCTAGTAGGTAAATATAGGGCTACTATAGTAGCCGCTACTAGTAAGAAGGAAAAATAAGAACTAGTATAGGATAGCATACCTAGAGAGAGAGGAGGGGTTTTTGCTAGGCGAAAAGGTTTTCCCCCTCGTGTAAAATAACTATAGATAGCTAGCCCCGTATAGACCCGTAAGGGAGCTATATCGGGAAGAAATAAATTTATCTATCTATTTATAGATATAGATTATATATATCCTAGTAATAAGAAATAGTATAATAAGATCTAGTAAATAGACTATTACTTACTAGGAGTCGGGGCTAATAGCCTTACTTATAAAGAAGTAGGTTCTTACTACTCTCTTCTAGGGAAAAACTATATAATAGATAGGGTGTAATAAACGGACCTTAGAGGGCGGAGAGACGAGATAACGAAGCCGGTAAAGATAGTAGGGGTAAAGTAATACCGAAGTATAAGGGTGTAGTTTAAAGGGCGAGGATATAAGGTGCGAAAGACGAGGGACGAGGGACGAGGGACGAGGGAGGCAAGCAAGGTCTAATTTAAGGCGTACTAAGTTATACGCGAGGAATACTTATTACTAGACTAAAGAACTAACTACAAAGCAGAGGGGCGAGCTTTATATATATAAAGAACGAACTAAAATACTAGCTTCCTAATTTATAAGTAGGTAAGTCTAGATCTAGATTTTAAATTAACGAAGGTAAACGAGAGGTAAGGGGTCTAAGCAAGCCACGTTTATAATAGTAGGCTCTCCTCCCTAGGGGTGAGTTTCTACGAGCCTTTAGCTTAAGGGTCGAGGTTTCGAAGGGTAACGTTTATAGAACGTATTAAGGGCCTTAAGGTCTTTAACAAGGTCGTAAGGTTCCTAGGTTAGTGTCGAGTAACTAGTCTATTTTACGAGGTATTTTAGTTGTCTCCGGGTTGCTTTAACGTCTAGAATCTCTTCTACCCTATACTATTCTTCGCCGTTAACGATAACGGGCGGAGGCGGAGGTTGGACTTAATTAGGCAAGGGGTTAGAGGCTGCGGGTTCGAGTAAAGAGACGTAGAATATAGGGTGGACTTTTATCGTCCTTAGTAGTTCTAGGCGATAGGCATAGGTCGAGATCTTCTCTAGGATGGGAAAGGGGCCAAGGCGTTTAAAGTCAAGTTTATCCGAAGGCCTTATTGTCGAGATATGCCTTCTTAGGAGCTAAACAAGGTTACTAGGCTTAAAGACGGGTGGCGAAATACGGTCTTTATTGGCCTATTCTGCGTAGGCGTCTTGTGCGAATCGAATTTCTTAGCGAAGGTAGTTTTCGAGGTTTTCGAGGTTCTCTTAGAAGAGGCGTAGAGGTTCGAGGGGGGCTAAGATCGAGTCTTTTTATAGAATCTTATAACGAGGGTAGAAGCCGTAGTTTGCGAAGAAAGGTGTAACCTTAGTCGTGGTCGAGATCGTATTATTATAAGCGAATTTAGCAAGGGAGAGAAAGTCGTTCTAATCGTCTTATTAATACGAAACGTAGGCACGCAGGTATTGTTCGAGAATAGCGTTAATACGCTCTGTCTAGCCGTCGGTTTACGGGTAGAAAGCCGTACTAAAGTTAGTCTTAATAGATAGGGATCTACTAAGAGTTCTAGTAAATTTAGAGGTAAAAATCGAGCCGCGGTTAGATACGAAGTCGTCGGGTAAGCTATATAGTCGAAAAACGTAGTCTCGATAAAGCTTAGCAAGCTCTATCGAATCGAGGGTTGTTTAGCAAGGGATAAAGTAAGCTATTTTAGTTAGTCGATCTACGACTACTAGTATAGTATCGAACGAGTTAGACGTTAGAAGTCCCGTAATTAAATTAAGAGAAACGGATTACTAGCGGCGTTATAGTACTTTAAGGGGTTTTAAATATCTATAGGGGGTATGTCGAGCGGGTTTAATTCTTTAGTAGGTCTTATAGTTTCGTATAAAACGAGCTACTATCTGGCGTAGACCTAGCCACTAGAAATTACGAGTAACGAGTTTAAATGTTGCTGCTTGGCCTAGGTGTCTAGCAGCCGGATACGAGTGTCGAGAGCTAATAATTCTTTGGCGGAGGCTTAGATCTTTAGGAATATAGATAAGTCTATTAACTAGTAATAGACCATCGTTATCCTTAGAATATACGCCTAAATCTACCTTAGGATGTCGAAGTGCGTAGATATCGAGTAAAGTAAGGATCTCTTATCTAAGAGTATCCTTATCGAGTACTAAGCGAATATTACTAGCTAGAGACGGTTCTAGCCTAGCGATTAAATGTCGAGTAGAAATAAGGGTCGAAATTTCGAATTTTTTAGAGGTAAGAATCGTAGTAGGGGGTAGGCGCCCCTCTCGAGCAGGGAGGTCTCCTAACCGTCTTATTAACGCATCCGCGCGTTAATTCTTAGTTTCTAGGCGGTAGACGATCTTAAAGTCGAGTTCTAAGAGTTTAATTGCCTAGCGTGCTTGCCGACGGTTTAGAATTTACTTAGAGGCAAAGCTAGTTAAATTCGAGTAATCTATAAGAACTAGGAGTGGCGAGGAGAGGTTAATAACGAGGGAATGGTATTCCTTTAGGGCTTCTATAATAGCTAAGAGTTCCTTATCTCTAATACTATAGTTCTACTCTGCGGGGGTTATTTTCCGAGAGTAGTAGGCGATAGGATATAGGATTCTTCTGCCATCCTCGTAGGTTACCTATTAGGATAAAATTGCGGAGATAATAAAGTCGGATAAGTCGGTTTTAAGGATAGTTTCGAGTTAGGGGTTAAAGTGTCGGAGGATTAGGTAAGAGTAGAAGGCTTCCTTAAGATAAGTAAATGCCTTATTCTATTCTTTTTCCTAAGTAAAACGAATATTCTTAGCTAGGAGCCTAAAGAGGGCTCTAGCTTTTCGAGAGTATCCTTTAATAAATCGTCGGTAAAAGTTTGTAAAGCCAAGGAACGATTGAAGATCTTTAACTGAGCGGGGAATCTCCTAGTCTTTTACGGCGGCTACCTTAGCTAGGTCTATAGAGATACTATCTAGGGAGATAACGAAGCTAAGGAACGTAGTCGAAGTTGTATAGAAGTTATATTTTTCGCCTTTAACGTATAAGCCTGCTTCACGAAGCTTTTCGAGGACTAATCGGACGTGTTCGTGGTGCTCCTCCTTAGTTTCCGAGTAGATAAGGATATTATCTAGATAGACGACGCACTAGCGGTTAAGATATTTACGTAGCGTATCGTTAACGAATTATTAGTAGGTAGTAGGCGTATTCGTAAGGCTAAAGGGTATAATAAGATATTCGTATAGGCTATAGCGAGTCCTAAAGGCGGTTAAGTATTCGGAGCCTTTCTTAATCTAGATAAGGTTATAAGTACCGCGAAGGTCGAGTCGAGTAAAAATGCGAGAGCCCTAAAGTTAACGGAGAGTCTCGTTAACTAAGGGGAGTAGATAACGGTTCTTTTTCGTAATACTATTCAGTTCGCGATAATCCACGCAAAAACGAAGGCCGCTACCTAGCTTCTTAATAAAGAGAATAGGGGACGCAGAGGATAAGAATAAGGGCCGAATAAAACCTTTCTTAAGGTTTTTATTAAGGTATTTACGTAGAGTCTTAAGCTCTAAATCGGACATTAAGTAGAGAGGACCGAATAGGGGTTTCTTGCCCTCTTCTAATAAAATCTTATAATTAATATATCGATGTAGGGGAAGCCTATCGGCCTCTTTCTTCGTAAAGAAGGGAAGAAGATAGTAGAATCGAGCGGGGATTCGTAAGCGGAGGGTTTCGAGTTCTTGTTCCGGGGTTTATTATTCCGTTTTCTTAAGGTTATTAAGGTATTCTTAGATCTCCTTAATTAATACGGCGTATATCCTAGTCTTATCTCGTTAGACGTAACGAGTAAGGGCGGCGTAGGATATAGTAGCGTAAGAGATCGAAGGCGAATTAGGAGGCGAGGAGGAAAGCGTAGTTATGGGTTAGCGAGTAGGTAAGTAATTTGCTTAGCAAAAAGGGGAGGCGAAGGTAATCGTGTTTTTTAACTATAGGACGTATAGATTATGTCGTTCTAGCTAGGGTTTTCCTAGGATAATTAAGTATTAACCGAGCTTAGTTACTTAGAAGGTAACGAGTTCTTAATACTAATTAATATTAAGTTAAAGGTCGGCCTCGTGGGTAATTCGTCCGGCGATAGATCCGTCCGCGAGTTCGAGGGATTTAGCTTAGGGTTTTTAGCGTGTAGGGATCGAATAGGATGTAATAAAGGCATTATCTACAAAAAGGGACGAGGCACCAGAGTCTAACATAGCCGAAGTTTCGATTTTGTTATTAACTACTAATTTAAGGATAAGGAGCGGACGTTTCCTAAGATCTATAGCACGGGGCTATAGGGTACGGGGTTCTAAAGATAAAAACGAGAGTATTCTAAGATTTAAAGACGCGAGGGAAGTAAGAATAGAAAACTAATTCGAAGTAGAGATCGGATAAGGGCTAGGTAGGTGCCGGGGGCTACCTAGCCTTCTACGTTTTTTAATACGTAGAGGACTAACGCTGTAGGAGGTATTATCGGTTAATTTAGGGTAGTTAGTAACGTAGGTATATACGAAGTCGTATTAAGTTTAAGCCCCTTAGCTTTAGCTTTAGGGCACTCTTTAACCTAATAGTTAGGGTTACTATAGTAGGCGTAGAGGTTATTAGCTTTCCGGTAAGCCTTTCGAGCGGTAGTATCTAGTTCTATAGGTTTACCTTAAGGAATCGAGGTTGGCGTGGGAGACGAAGGTTAGGAAGTAGTTAGTATAAAGAGAGGAGTCGAGGTAGGGATACGAGTTACGGGCATCTTTTTCTTAATTATTCGAGTATAGAGTTGGTTATCCAACGCAATACAGGTTTTAGCGAATTTTCCGAATTCTATTAGCATAGAACGTCTAATAAGAAGGTCCTTAAGATTCTCCTTAAGGCTAAGGCGGAAGTAGTAGATTTTAACTACGTTTTCTTTCTAACCGAGGGTCGTAATAAGCGAGAGAAACCGTAAGTAGTAAGCCGAGTAGGACTTGTCTTGTTTAAGTGCGAGGAGGGATCGTTCGGCCGTTGCGTAAGCGTTAGGATCGTCGAATACGGCCTTAAGAGCTTGGTAGAAGGACTTATAGTTATTAAATTCTATAGAGCCGTTCGAAGTAGAGACGTAAGGGGCAAACCAGGTATAAGCCGCATCGCGAAGATATAAACTAGCGTAGGTAATCTTAGCTATATCCGTTGTAAAGGCAGATGGGTCCGAGGTAAATTTAAGTTGAAGTTGCGTGGCGAAGTTCTAGAACCGAGTGCGTTCTCCTTTAAAGGGTTCTAGATCCGATACCTTAGGGATACGGGGACGAGGGGTAGGAGTTTCTAAAGAAGATACTATAGACGTAGTAGCCGGAGTGTTAGTAGGAAGGTTCGGGGCTAGTAGTTAGAGTCGGGCGAAGGCTTTATCTTGGCCGAAACCGTAGTAGTAAAAGATGTAAGCAACTTGGGCGTTCGTAGCATTCTTAGGGATAACTAGTAAATCGATATCGGATCTTAGGTAGGATTATCTTTCTCTAGCGTACGCCTAGCTAAGGGTAACGCGTAGGGAAACCGGGATATCTTTAGGGAAGGTAGGACGAGCATTAATAGGGATAGGGACTTGATCGAGGATTTAGAAAAGCGTCTTCCAAGGGTCGGGAGGCGGGTCGTTTCCTATTTCGAAGGCTATAGTCTTGGGCTTAGACGAGAGCTTTAGGCCTACTAGATAAGAGTCTAGTAAAATATAATAAACGGACCTTAGAGGGCGGAGAGACGAGATAACGAAGCCGGTAAAGGCAGTAGGGGTAAAGTAATGCCGAAGTATAAGGATATAGTTTAAAGGGCGAGGGTATAAGGTGCGAAAGACGAGGGACGAGGGACGAGGGACGAGGGAGGCAAGCAAGGTCTAATTTAAGGCGTACTAAGTTATACGCGAGGAATACTTATTGCTAGACTAAAGAACTAACTATAAAGCAGAGGGGCGAGCTTTATATATATAAAGAACGAACTAAAATACTAGCTTCCTAATTTATAAGCAGGTAAGTCTAGATCTAGATTTTAAATTAACGAAGGTAAACGAGAGGTAAGGGGTCTAAGCAAGCCACGTTTATAATATAGGGTATCTTACTATTATCTTAACCCTCGGGTTTCTTTAAGGTTCCTAGATAGCTAGGATATAGTAGATCTTTAGGTCTACTTCCTTAAAGAGCGGAAGTATTATTCTATTCTTACTCTTATAGGCGTTATACTATATAATAGAGAGAGAGCCTATATCTAATATTAACTTTCTTCTATCTCTAGGTCCGGCTACGAGGGGGCTAGTAGTATAGGCTATAAGAAGGGAGTTCCCGCGGGCTTCTCTAAGGCGTGTTATAAGCTATTAAGTCCGGTAAACCTTATTTAGTTAGGAGGCGGAGAGCGGCTTAGGTCTCTTAGCCTGCCTAGTCTCCTCTTAACCGGCTCCTTCTTCCTAATTCTCTTCCTTAGTCTAACGGTTAACTAGTTAGTTTAAGACTATATTTTAGTTATTAGGGGTTCTTCCTAGTGCCTTTCTAGTACTACTAGGCGGGCCTAGGCGGCCTTAGTATAGTAGGCTCTACGTGCTAGATAGAAGTTACTCTAGGCTATATATCTTTAAGAGTAGTTTACGTACTATATACTTTCCTTAGAGTAGTTCCTAGTATTATATATCTTACTATACTATCCGTACTTTTCCTTCTTTTTATAATAGTTAGTAATATAACCGTAGGCCTAGTACTTAAAATACTAGGTTACTATAAAGGCTACGTTATAGTACTACGCTATATAGATAGTAAAGTTAATAATAAGCCCCTTATTAATAATTTAGTTAGCGGTTTCGAGGTTTATAGTACTAAGAATAATAGCCGAGTAAGTTTTTTCCTCTAGGAGCTTCCTCTTTAGCTAGGCTAGCTTACTAATACGTAGTCCTAGATATAGAGATAGGTTCTACTTCTAGATAGTTTAGATAACTTAGAGGTCTATAGTATCGATTTCTTCTCGAGGGACGTTATATATTAGTACTAAGTATAGCTACTAGTTAGGCCTAACTTCTTTTCCTAGTTCTATAGTCTATTTCTAGTTCTAGAGAAGGGCTATTCTAGTTACTTTATCCGGTATAAAGATTCTAACGTCTCTACTAGGGAGCTTCTTAGTAGCAAGTACTTTCTTATACGCCTAGCTTTTTCCTACCTAGATCTTTCTAATAATTACCTTATTTAAGAGCTTAGCTATTTCTTATCTATTTACTATCTCTAGAAAGTAAAGAGTAAGTTTAGTAGTAGCTAGGGGGGTAGAGGGCTTCGGGGCTACTTAGGCTATAATTTATACTTAGCTACGAGTATTAGATATAGGTATAGAGGTAGCCTAGATACGGTTAACTATCTTTTAGACCTATTAGACCTCTTTAAGAATATTCTTAAGGCCTAGCTTCTTAGTAGTTACCTCCTAGTAGATAGTAATATAATTCTAAAAGATTATCTTAGTAATATCGAGAAAATTTTTTACCTAGCTAAAGAGGACTAAAGAGAGGCTAGCGGATATTTATAGGGCTTAGAGAAGGGTATCTACTATTTTTAAGGCTCTCTTAACGTATTCTACGCTATACTAAGTACTCTATAGTTTCTTAGAGGTATATTAGGGCTAGGTAGAGATAGTTACTAGGGGAGGCTATTCGCCTCTTCCTATATCCTCTATATTAACTACTTCGCGGCTATAGTTATCTTAAGTACTATTTTAGAACTCGCGAAGCCTAGAAGAGTCCTTAGGGCCCTCTCCCGGCGTCGTAGCTTAGGGTCGATTTTTTAGTATAGTTATATTTTTTCTTAAGTTTAGTATAGAGGCGCTAGTATTTCGCGATATACTAACTAAAAGGCTTATTAGTCTACTTAAGCTTATAGAGCTCTCGAAGAGCTATCTTACGACGATTAGAGTCGCTAAAGGCTTACTCTAGTAACTATAGAAGATTCTTAAAATCTTCTATAATCGATAAAGAGTCTCGTAGTAGAACGTTAATTAAGCCGTATTTCTTAACGTATTCTCGTACTTAAGCGCTTACTTCGCCTTTAAGACGTAATATAATATATTATAGACGAGCTTAAGCTATAGGGAAGCGGTCTCTATTTACTATAAGCTTAATACGTACTACTATTCGCTAATTAAGGTATTTCTTCTTTTCTCCTTTAAAAACCGGTACGTTAGAAAGCTTTTCGCTAAGCTTTACTCTTTACTATAAGCCTTAGTTCTAATACTAGCTCGTAGCGAAGCTAGTTCCTAGCCTTACTAATAGTTATATATAGCTAAATCCTCTAGTAGGTTACTACTATCTCTTATAGGCCTCTAATTATCTCTTTAGTATCTTCTATATTATACGCGCGGTATTTAACTCGTTCGTAAGAGTATTAATACTATTCTAGGCGGACTAAAACTATATTTTAAGACTTACTACGCGTTAGTACTATTCTCTTAATTAGTTAAGGAAGCGCTAGATCTAATCGCTGCCTATAGTAACGTAATCGACGAGTATCTAGGCGTCGGCGATATTAATAGAGTTAAGGCTAAGCTAGTCGAAGCCGAAGATATTATACTATTAGTATATAGTTACTAGGCTCTCGCTCTTAAGCGGTAGAGCGTATAACGAAGATCTCGTAGGTAACGAATCGTACGGATAACGATATAGCTCTCTCTAGGCGTTATCGCCTATAATATTTAGATATATTTCTAATATTATAATAGACGGTAACGGTTGCGGTTGCGGTTACGGTTACGGTTACGGTTAGCTTCGGATACCTAGCGTAGCTTCGACTTTATAGCGAAACGGTAAGGCTCTACGTAAGGCTCGACGACGGTAACGGTAACGGTAACGAGACGTAAGCTATTCTAAAGCCTACTCCTAGCTATAAGTAAGATAGACGGTATAACCTAATATAATAAGACTCGATACTACTATAGAGAGATCGTATAAAGTACGAGAGTCTACGTATAAGCGAGAGCTATAAAGTTACGAAGTACGTAACGTTACCGCGTATATACGCGTCTAATACCTATACGTTATTACGTATACTACCTTAATACTACTTCTTCGTTTAGCCGTTATATATAACTAGAACCTCGCCTAACTCTTAATTAATTTTAATTAATTTTAAATTAGAGCCTAGAGTAATTCGCTAGTCTAAGACGTTAGCGAGGCTAATAGATAGATAAATTTATTTCTTTCCGATATAGCTTCCTTACGGGTCTATACGAGGCTAGCTATCTATAGTTATTTTACTTAAGGAGGAAAATCTTATCGTCTAGTAAAAACCCCTTCTTTCTATCTAGGCCTATTTATCCCTACTAGTTCTATTTTTTCTTCTTACTAATAGCGGCTACTATAGTAGCTCTATATTCGCCTACTAGCTCTACTTCTTTAGTTCTTATTCTCGTAGTTATTCGGGTTCTAGTATTTCTAGTAGTCCTTCTAGTTTCTCTTCCTAGTTATCCTTCTAAATTAGTTTTCTAATAAAACTAAACTAACTAAGTAGCCCTAGGCGTAGAAACTAGCCTATTACTACTTTAATCTTCTTCTTTATTAAGAGAAGAAAGTAGTAGTCCGTAGTTCCTACTCTTTAGAGTATTTATATTCTACTCTATTAAAAGTAGAAGTAGAAGAGAAGAATATACTTTAGAGTTTATCTATACTAGCCGTATAGATAGGTAGGACTAGAGTACTCTAGTACCTTACGCCTTAAGAGAAAGTCCTCTAGTCTAATATACTCTATACGTAGTAGAATAGCGAGTATACTCTATAGCTTAGATAGTTCGCTATAGATTTATCTAATTTTTAGGTTCTACTATATACTTTAGGCTACTAGCTTATCTTATCTTTTCTAGCTAGTAGACTTTATCTATCTCTTCTTCTACTTATTTCTATATACTATACGTAGCTTCGTTCGCTCTAGAAGACTCTAGTAGATAGAGAAGTAGTAGTTAAGAAGTAAGTTTATTTTTTTTTTAAGTAGGGTTCTTCTAGTAGAACTAGTAGCGCCTCTAGTACTTAGAGTAGCCCGAGCTATCTATTTAATACTTTAGTAAGTTTTCTCTACTACTATCGCGACTAGACTATTTCTAGCTCTAATAGTCTAGGCTAGTACTAGTTCGTCTAGGTATAGTAAGAGTAGGGAAATCTCTATCTTATACTCTAAGGTTTATATACTAGTTAACTTATACGCCCCTAAGATAATACGTAGGCACTAGTTTTAGATCTTCTTTAGTAGCTAGATAGTTATTTTTCTCTACTCTAGGATTTTCTCTAGAGTATACTATATCTTATAGCCGTAGGTAAGGACTAGCCTTACTACGGCCGTATAGATATAACGGGCTTTAGTAAATAAGGCTTCCTAGGTAGACGCCGCGAGTCTAGAGAAAGATATATACTATTTAATTACCTTAGCTCCTATTTTCCTAATATAGAATCTCTATCTAAGCTTATTATCTACGTAGACTCCTAGAATCTTAATTATAGGCTCTAGATATCTAGTAAATCTAGGGATACGGATCCCTACTACTATATTAAATCTCCTTAGTTTTCTTATAAAATAAATAAGATAATACTTATCGGGCGAGAAAGCTAACCCGTAGATAGCTACCTAGTGCTCGTAAATTTAATATACTCTCTCTAGTATCCTATAGTTCTATTCTATAGATCTACTAAAGATTAGGATATTAGTATTATCGACGAATCTAAGGGGAAAGGTATTACCTCTACGTAGCTATATAAGTAGATTAGAAGTAAAGAATAGGTAGAGTATCGGCGATAGTAAGGATTCCTAGGGAATCCCGGTTAAGGTCTAGTAGGAAATTATATAATTATATTTATATATAAAGTTGTAGTAGGGTTCGATATACCTATAACCTCTAGTCTCCTAAAGGTCTATCTAGGCCCCTATTCTAGTTTTTAGCCGCTTCTTATTACGGCCTTTATAGTTAGAGCCGGGCTAAACCTCTCCTACCTAAGTAATTCCTATTTACTTCTTAAGTATATATCGCCGGCGCTCTATTCTAAAAGCTCTTAGTTATTTATTCTTATTTACTTTAGCGTTAGTTTAAAGGCGAATAGTCCCGTCTCTATATATACTAATACGCGTATCCGTTCTCTCGAGCTACGTAGTAGTCTCTCCGGCTAGAACGTAATCCTACCTACTATCTAGGTATACTAAGAATTAGAGCCTAGCGAAGGGGTAAGGTCCTCGGAGCTAGTAGTAACTACTACGTACTACGCCCCGCGGGTAGCCTAGATATCGTATAGGGGCGCAACACTCTATACTTACTAGGTCTCTATTTCGCGTTACCTATAAGGGTCTCCCTATAATAGGCCGACCGTATCTTATAGAAGGAGTAACGGACTAGATTCCACGCCGGGCGATCTACTCTACCCGCTTCTACTAACTAAGCTTATATCTCCTCTTATTCTAAGCTAGCCTATATTTCTAACGTATTAAGTCTCTACGCGACTAGCCTATAACTTCTCGAGAGCCTTCTCTTACCGCTAGCCTATATTATCGTTATAGGTTACGTACTCTACGCCTATTAAGACCCTCCGTTAAGTCGCCTAGACGCCCGCTTAATAGGTTCGCTAAGGGCCGTCGAAGCTAGCCTATATTTCCCTTCCCTAGAGCTTACCTATATTTCCGTCTCGTCGAGCCGACCGGTCGCATCGTACTAGGTTACGAGTACCACGCCTATTAAGACCCTCTATTAGGTCTCCTATATACGTACCGGATCGGCTCTCTCAGAGAGGCCTTAACGAGTTCTCGAGGTTAGGCCTTAATAAGGGCTTCGCGGTCGGAGGCCTCGAGGCCTTAATAGGTTTCGTACCGAGGGTCTATAACACGTTAGTCTTAACAAGTTCTTAGAAAAGAGGTTCCCCTACGCCCTCGCCGCGTTCTTAGCGATCTTAGAGCCGGTATAAGCCTAAGGGTATCCTATTATACGCCTAGGGCGCGTCCACATCGGCTGGCTAGATAGGCCAGCGTCGGGCCTAGCTGCGAGCCAGGTAGTCGTACGTCGGGTAGTTTTCGTATCCCAGTTTCCCCCGATGGGCCTCCCTAGATAGATGGTCGCGTTGCCTAAGCGGAGGTAGTAGGCAGCGTGGTTATGGTCGCGGTCGGCGCGTCGATGAAAAATTTTCATCGCGTCGAAGCCGCACCCTAACAGCCTGCAATGGCGTGTTATAGACTACTAATTATTACCTCTACACTTAGCTACCCATTAGAGACTCTCCTCTAATAGATATTACTAGCCGCGGCGACGAGAACGCGTGTAGTAGGATTTCGCGGCCTAGCGAGGCTAATAGCTCCGTCTATAATAGTAAGCGCTATAAATATAGTAATCGGGCACCTTAACCGATCCTCTAGCACCTCTATAAGGATATAGTTAATTCTATTAGATAATTAGGTAGGCTTGTCTTAAACGTCCGGCCTTCCTCGTACTTACGTATTCTCCGGACGGTCTCGCTATTACTTGCGAAGCCTTCTCTTAAAGACGAGTTTTAACTTCCCGCTGCGGAGCATAATAAGCTTATAATCCTTATACTTTAGTCCCTCGTTCGAGCTACGATAGGTATTCGACTTAATAATCTCGCCAGGCCGAATACCTAGCGATCCGAAAATAATAATATAGAAAGTAAGTTGGAGGCGTTCGCGACGATGCTTAAATAAGTACTTATTATAGGCCTAGAGGAAGTAGAGAATATCTTCGATAACCGCACACGTCGCTATCCCTTTACTTTTAGATTTTACTGATGTTAGCCCCTCGAGGGCAAGCTCGCGGATATAGATAGATAGATAAATTCATTTTTATCCCGATTTAGCTCCCTTGCGGGTCCATGCGGGGAAGGCTATCTATAGTAGTTTACACGAGGGGAAAAACCTTTCCTAGGTAGAAAACCCCTCCTTTCTTTATATTAGGTGCGTTACCCCTTTTTTGCCCGTTTTCCTACTTACCAGTAGTAGCTGCCATAGCAGTCCTACAATTACACCAGGTATCGATTCCTAGCTCTCTTATTCCATCCTAGTCTCCTTAGTCCACTAGGTTCTCCTAGTCCTCTTGGTTTTCCCGGTCCATTTCCTTCGCCAGGCTGAATTGGCCTAGCAGCCCTAGCTTTAGAAACCACTTTGTGGCCGCATAGACTCCTTTCTTTGTTGTTAGTAAGGTGTGGTAGTCTGTGGTTTGAGCTATGTAGAGCATCTGGGCTCTGCCTGCTTGGAAGTGAGGACAGAATAAGAGGATGTGCTTTGGGGTTTGTCTATGCCAACCATATAGGCAGGCAGGGCTTAGGTGGTCTGGCACTTTGCGTCTGGAGAGGTAGTCCTCCAGCCCAATATGTTCTGTCCTTAGCAGGGTAAGGAGTGTGCTCTGTGGTTTAGGCAGGTTGCTGTGTAGGTGCCTGATCTTTGGGTTCCAGGGTGAACTCTGGGCCACTGGTCTCCCCTCCTGCCTGGCTCGCTCCATCCATCTCTCTTTCTACTGCTCCCTCATTACTATACGGAGTTGGGTCCTCTGTGGTAGTTTTTGTGCGTTAGGTGGGTAGCTGCTAAGGAGGGAGTTCACTCTCCTCTTAAGCAGCTTCCCTCTGGCTAGGCTAGCTATTCCCTTTACACTAAATACTGCCCTGGCTGCTGCCTTAATGTCCCTGCATGTTGCCTCAATCACTGCCGTTGCTGGTCCTTCCCTGGTCCGTATGGAGTGGGCCAAGGTCAGTTCATCCAGGTGTAGTAGGAGGGGGGGGATCCCAGTTTCATGCTCTAGTGTTTGCGTAGGGGTAGACTTGTAGGCACCTGCTATGGTGCGCAGGCACTGGTTCTGGATCTTCTCGAGAGGTTTGGTTGCTATCCTTCTCCACCCTGGGGTGCCCTCTGGTGTATGCCATACCCCACACCCATAAGTAAGGACTGGCCTCACCACAGCTGTGTAGATATGGCGGGCCTTGGTAAAGGAAGCGCCCCAGGTTGATGCGGCAAGCCTGGTTAGGGACATGCACTGTCTGGTGGCTTTGGTGCTGGTTTCCTTAATGTGTGGGCCCCACCTTAGCTTGCTGTCAATATAGACGCCTAGTATCTTGATTAGTGGCTCTAGGTTTCCCTCAAAGCCAGGAATCTGGATTTTTGCCGCTATATTAAACCTGCGTGGTTTCCTGCTGAAGTGGATGAGGTGGTACTTATCTAGGGAGAAGGCTGATCCGTGGGTGGCTGCCCACTTTTTACAGGTCCTATTTGCTCCTTCTAGCACCCTACAGTTCTGTTCTGTAGACCTGCTAAAGGTCAGGATATTTGTATTATCCACAAACCCAAGGGGGAAGATATTCCCCCTTCTAAGCTCTGTGAGGAGGTTAGAGGCAAAGAAGAGGTACAGGATTGGTGACAGTGAGGAGCCTTGTGGGATCCCTGTAGGGGTAGAGATAGCCTGGCTTGTATATCCTCCAAAGAGGAGCTGTGTTGACCTATTACTTAGAAAGGAGTAGGTGAACCTCTCTACCCAGCCTGGTAGCCTTGCAGCTTTCATGTTGTGGAGAAGCCTCTTATGGGATACATGGTCGTATGCCCCGGAGATATCTAAGCTGAGGACAGAGGCTACGAGGCCTGGATCCTGTTTCCAGATAGTGTGGATTTGTTCTGTAAGGAGACTAAGGGCAGTAACGGCTAATCTGCTCCTTCTAGCTCCCATCTGGTAGTCTGGGAGGAGGTGGTGGGTTTCAGTGGCCTGGGAGATTCTATCTGCTATGATCCGCTCTAGTAGCTTGCCTAGTGTATTAAGTAGGGCAATTAGTCTGTATGCTTTTGCCTTAGTATAGTCTTCTCTTTGTGGTTTTTTTAGGACCACAGTAGTAGAGGTCTTGAACTGTTTAGGATGGTAGGCTAGTGCTAAGCATCTCTGGAAGAGTCTAGTAATTGGCTTGCCTAGCACTTGTGCACACTGCTTTAAGATTCTGTTGGTAATCTTATCTGGCCCAGGTGCCTTATCTGGAGAAAGCTGCTTAATAGTGTGGAGCACCTGTTCTTCTGTGATTTCCTGCGAGATTTCTACTGGGGCTGGGTATGTATACCCATCCAGGTCAGAGAGGTTGGCTTCTTTTGGTGGGGGGAAGAACTGGCTTCTAAGAATGTTGGTTTTTGTTTGAACGTCATAGTGTAGTTGTCCTTCTGTGTCCTGGAGTGGGGGAAACTGGGGTGGAGCTGGTGGCTCTAGTGCCCTTGTTCTGGCAAGCTCGCGGATATACTAAAGAAGTTATGGTAAGCTAGAGTTTATGTAGGGGGAGAGGGTTGGAATACCTTTTTTATTGCCCCCGTCTTTTCCTTGTCGAACTTAATATTCGTGCGGAGATAAATAATATAATGGAGTCTATTCCATTCTTTTAAGAGTGTTCCGACGCCTCTGGCCTGATCGAATTTGCTAGGCTTCTTTTTAGCCAGCTATAACAAGAAAGCCTCGATAGTCGAGTATTCGGGAGGAGAGAGAAGGTCTTTGCACCGCATCTCGGTTGGATAGATATCTTCGATCTCCGACAGGAACCTTATCGAGCATATTTAGTTTCAATTAGTTCTAAAGATGCTCTTATCACGTACTTATTCTAAAGAGCGATAAGATGTACTTAACTATACTTCTTCAGGTATTCGTCCCTATACGATAGTTTATGTTTCGCTTTAAGGATTGTGAGGAAGCTTTTACTAGACTTCGACATCTTAGCACCTTGACGAGGGGAAGGATAAAGGAGGTGAGTGGTTGGACGTGAGGATAGAGCTGAGCGATGGGGGAGCTAGAAGACCGGGAGGTTTAGGAGGGAAGGTTGTGCTGTTGCGAGAGAGATTTTCTAGGCTTTTATATTAGTGAGCCAAGCGAGTACCAACAAGTGCTACTACTGCCTGCCCGGTAATTGCCTCGGACGATAGATAGCTCTCCGGAGGCTAGGTGCATAACATCCTACAAAAGATATCTATTTTAAGCTTTAACCATGTCTATACAGTGATGCTGGTAACTTCTGGTGACCTACGTGCGGCCGCTGTAGGTCTCCTTCATATATTATAGCAGGTTTTCGCAAAGATGAATATCTCTAAACTGGCTGCTAATGGCCGCTTTACGCGAATATTTCGCCTATAATGTAGACTTGTTTTGTTCTTCTGCAACCCAGCTTAAAACTTATCTAAACTATTATAAAGGCATCGTGCAGAGTACTATCTACTTAATTTTCGCATTTATAAAAGTAGGAACGTTACATCCGGCAGGTGAGGAGGGCAACGGGTTATCGTGAAGAGGGCGTGCGCGGGAACTTGGCGCGTAGGGAAAGAGATGGCGAACATGTCGACGGCAAGTCTACTCGCTTCGAGCTAGTATACCACGAAGCGTTTTGTACGAATTATTAAATCCAGTCATCATGGGAGTCGGCGCTTAACGTGCTGGGCGCTTACGCAAGTCAAAAAAACGGAAGCTAGAAGCTGGAACCCGGATACTGGCGACCAGCAAATTGCTCTGAACCATTTACGAGGGCGCTTAATTAAGCCACCCGCTGAGCCTCGAATCCAGCAACACAACATAATTCTTCGTGCCGTCTTTCATGGCACCGATGATTTCTCCCACTAAACTACCAACGCGTTGGTGCTTATTGGAGAGAGCGTAAAATGTTTGCCATTATCACGAAGAACATCATGCGTTTGGAGCGGAGCAAGACCTCGTTCGTGGTAGGAAACAAACAAGCGGGCAACGAAATTTGGACGATCAATCATAAACCACCGAATATTGCGAACATAGAATCCGAGAGTATTCAGATAGTGATAACGCAAGCTGACCAGGGGTGGGTAGACTTGAGGCACCGGAGGTTGAGATAGCAATAGGCCACGCGTCGCGGAACATGTGGACACCCCGTGTTGTCATATTATGTACAGGAAACACAGAAACAGTTTTCGAGAATTGTCCGATAGTAATGCTGTTCTGGGCCTTTTGTATCGAAGTGATTCCATGTTTGTTCCAGCCTTTCTGGCAACTCCCTGCTGACAAGGAGGAAAAGGCTCGGTCGTTTCAGCTAGGCAGGAGTTAGGTGTTCCTGTTAAGCATTGTATAGATCTTGTGACTTCAGGATCCATGAAGTCTTACTGCTCAGGTTCGAGCTCACATAGAGTATGACAAAGCTGCAGCATGGGCTCGCGCTTGTGAGCACTCAGGAAATCTCGTCATTCTCGCAGAGCCAGAAGATCATCTTGATTACTTAAGAAATATACATACGGATTTGGGGTAAGGGGCCATAATTTCGTTTCTGTGCTCTCACTACTTTCAAGTGATTTCATTCTTCGATTTCGCCTTCGTAAACTCATCAAATCCTCATAAAGCAGATTGATGTCAAAGAAAAAGAAAAAGGAACACTGGCAGATACAGAACCGAAATTGAATCACAACTCTTACGGACCAGCAAACACTGAATTTTGGAGAAATATCCTTGTTCATCGTCAGAAACTTAGTGAAACTGGGACATTTGGGAGAAGACTTGCCAGGCAACGGCAATGGCTGACATGCTCGAGATCCCAGTACGATAATCAATCTTGCTGGGCACCCGCTTCCTCAGTATTAATGACGCGAACGTCATCAAAGATGGGGTGATTGATAAAATCGGGGTAGTGCCCCAGGATCTGCTGGCGGTGCTGGATGACCTCGGAGATATCATTCCTTTGAATCAAAAGATGATGGTTGTTGTAACGCCACTCTGTGAGGAGGTCAATCTCAGGGCACAAGGGACAAGGAGGCAATTCCGTGTAGAATTTTCCCCAATCATCCATCCACATGCCCTGCCCGTGGTGGTGGGCAGAGGTCGACTTTGCCGGATTGATTGCGGTCAGGCAAGCGTCAATATGGTCTCTTCCGGGTTGGTCGTTTAAATGGAACATGTGAATGTGCTGCGAGAAAGCCTTTTGGCTTCCCAAGGCCACTCGGCAGATGGGAAAAGCCAGCTGAGCCGAAATGCTGTCGTATCCGAGCCCGAAAGCTCCATCCCTGCGGCGGGAACGTTCCTGCATCGGGTGTCTGAGGATATGGGCTGAAAGCTTTTCCTTCTTGATCTACTTGGAGCAGGCCTTGGTCAAACCTATCGGGAATTTGAGAACTGTCAATGAGCGCTCCTTCCTGTAATCCCTGATGATGGGCTCATTGGGCGTGGAACTTAATTCGTCGACTGTGTGGAACTTAAGATGTTCGCTTGTAAGGTGCAACGTCATTATTCGTACGAAGCACCCTGGGACAGGACAGAAGCAGAGGGAGTCGTCTTGGTGTGCTCTCAAGTGAGACTTGAGCTTGTCCGGTCGGTACGGAGCAGTTTCCCCTTGGAATACACAATTGATCACAGGACAGTCATACGACTGATTTCGGAAATGCTTCTGCATATGGCGCTGGAGTTCATACTTGCGATTGAAACCTGTTTGTTTGGACTTGCAGTTGAGATGAGGACAGGTATATGGCTTGTGGTGCTCCCTACAGTGCGTTAGTCAGATAAAGGCATCTGGGAGGCGCAGAAGTACATTGAGTCATTTTGATCTGGGACAAGAGCACCTGCATTTGTACCAGGTGTTCTCATTGGATCAAGTGTAGTGAAGTCACGCCGACCTGGAATGGGCGAAAGATCTTCCTCCACAGGTTGAGTCTGCTCATCAATAGTGTGCTGCTGAGGTGGCTTTGCGAGACAGATCTCGGATTGCGCGGACTCGTTCACAGGTACCGCGGCAGACGATTCAGCATAATTTGTGGCGAAGTCAGGACCTTCCTCATTGTGGAAGTGAAGGACAGAGGGATGAATTGAGCCTGCTGGTTGGTTCCCATCATATTCTAGATGACCCGTACTTTGACCCTGAGAATGTCTGTTTTGCCCTTCTATTAGCGCAGAACTTTTTTTTTGTCTCACCGGATTTGGTATTTCCAAGGGTCCCGTTGGTAACTCGCCTCGCTCTCCTGCAGCCAAGAGAACTCGGCGTCAGGAATGTCGTCCTCATGCAGGAAGGTTGACGTGGAAGGGCAAAAGGGCGAATTGCTGGGGGCCAAAAAGAGGAGAAAGAAAGGCGACGGCAACAGTGGGGGAGCGCTTGAACTTATGTTTTCACGGGCCTTGTCTGGGTCAAGTCTGTACTCGAGGAGGGCAAATGCGGCTGACTGCCCATCCGGAGCCTATGCGTACGTAGCACTTCGTTCTATTGGTAGCCTTGTCATCCCGCCCACTCCACACGTAGACTCCCAGCTATGGTGAACATTGGATGATTCTCTGCTAGTTGTGGAAGCTGTCTTTGTAAGATGAGATGACATCCTCAAAGGCTGCACGCAGCCATGCACGTGCTCGGGGGCAATGTTCCAGCAAGACCTCCGAAAAGGCTTAGCGGGATAAATGCAGTGCCATAACAAACGGCAAAAAAATCCATCATGATAGCATCTGAACATCATCCAAAATTATACTACTTCAAAAAAAAAAATCTATACAAACAGCCCGCCATCCCCTCCCCCTACGTCCTAAGCACTGCCCCCCAAACCCCCTCCACATCCACACTCCCCGCGCTCTGATCCTTCAAATAGCACTGCCCGCCCGTCGTCGCACCCCCGACGTACGCCACTGCCTCGCACGTCGCCGTATCCACGCACGCCTGCAAACACGCCTCGAAGCTGGCCGCCCACGTCACGCCGATCTGGCCGGCCTGGTAGTCCTTGCCGCACCTGATCGTGAACGTCTGGCCGCCGGCGAGCGTCCAGTCGGAGCCGTCGGCATTGGGGCAGGCGAGGGTGGTGGGGGTGGTGGAGGTTGTTGTGGATGTGGGCGCGGAGGAGGACGAGGCTGGGGGTTGCGTTGTGGAAGAGAGAGACGGTGCGGTCGTGCTGGAGGGGGCGGCCGTGGTGGAGGAGCTGGAGGGGGTTGTTGTCGTGGCGGGCGGGGCGGGGCTGAGGTCCTGGCAGGTGTCGCCGAGGTCGGCGGAGGACTTGAAGGCGTCGATGGCGCTGCCGACTTTGACGTCGAAGCGGGTGTCGTCGAGTTGCGCGGAGGTGAGCGTGACGGTGGCGGAGTACAGGTCGTATGGGCCGACGGAGGACCCTTTCGTCATGGCGACGGTGGCGGCTGAGAGGGAGGGGAGGACGGAGCGGGAGTTGGGGACCTTGGTGGTGACGTTGAGGGTGGGTGCGGATTGCGTGGTGAGCACGGCTGCGGTGACGGTCATGGAGGTGCCGGCGAGGCAGCTCTGCGGGCTTTGGAAGAAGACGGTGTCTTGTAGGGGGAAGCCGCTGCCGTTGTTGTCGTGGAGCTCGGTTTCGCCGCTTGTGAGCGTGATGCGGACGTTGAAGGCCGAGATTCCGGAATCGGCTGGGATGTTTGCGGAGATACCGTAGAACTATTTGCATTAGTGGAACGTCTCAGCAAGATTTTAGGGTAATGCAAACCTCGAAGCTGTCATCGAAGCCGGACGCCGACCCTGAAGACTCAGTGCTTAAAGTTGCTGAGGATTCGACTCCATCACGATCCTTATACACAAGTTCCACGCTCTCGATTTGGCTTGCAGCACGCTCAGTGGTTCTGACACGAATATGTCCGGTAAGCTTTATGGACTCTCCTCCACCAAGTAGTGTCAGCTGAAGTCCGCTCGGCTTGACATCGTAGATCGAAATCGGATCAGTGAGCACCACGCCCGACGGAACGACTTCAATCATCTTCTGCATCATTCTGGCGCAGACACTGTTGAACGTGCCGGGGTCCGCCAGAGCCCTGACAGTCACATTTTTATCCGAAGCAAACACACGCGCGTCTGAGTTCCGCCCGTTACTCGTAGAAGGGCCCACCACAAGGGCGTTCTTGGTAGTGTTCGAGAGATACTCGGTGACGACTTTGTTATCAAATGCGTCCGTGGTGTCGAACTTGACAACTTCATCTTCCGTTGTTCCTACGGGCACGATTTCCGGGTTGTTCGCTGAGTGTACACCTCCCAACGTGTGTCCGCACGCCACCACCTGGATCATTTCCGTACTATTGAAGCCCGTTCGCAGGAATTGATTCTGGAATGTGCCGAGCGAGTTCTGCGGCAGCGGCACCCCCTGCGGCCCTGCTGCCGTGGCATCCACTCTGCCGGTCCGTATAGGCACGACGGGCCCTCCGCAAGATCGCACCGCCGTGTAGACGCCCAGAGCAATAAGGTCAGCCATCGAGGACTTGCTCGTGAAATACGGCGCGTACGTGGCCAGCGTCGTGTTGAACGCCGGGCCAACGTTCTCGAGACTCCGCGTTTCGTAGGCTATTGACGCATCCAGGCCTCCGATTCCAGTGTACACGCTCCCGCCGGCCATGTCGTGGAAGGCCGTCCGTATCCATTCGGCGGCCTGGACGCGTCCGGCGCCTTCAGGCGAGAAGCCGCAGGGGGTGACGGGCACGGCGAAGTCGCGGGCGCGGTAGCCGGTGTTGAGGACCATGATATCCTCCAATTCGTCCGTGGAGGAGGGCCATGTCGGGGCGGCGGCGGCGGCGGCGCCAATGGCGTTGCAGACGGCGCCTGCGACCCACACCAGGGTCAGGCAGGGATGTCTCGCCATGGTTCAAAAACGGGGCAAAACGAAAGGACAGGATCAAACGGCTGCCAACGAGCGGCGCGACGATGCGGAAAGACGGCACAAAAAGGAGGGAACCGCGGCGGGGAAAAGCAGAGGCGCATGGCGAAATATTTAGCGGGACGATATATTAAAATCCTACCTCGTATGTTGTTCCTTCGGGGCAAGCCCAGATATGCACGGCAGCGGCTTATCGCGTGCAGGGGATTTGATGTGCGGCAAGCCATCCCGGCTCCCATCTGCCACGCCCGAGCTCGAACGGCCCCCGAACTCGCGGGAACTGGTGGTGGGCGTGGGCTAGCCACGGCTCGAGCTCGCCCGATCGGGAAGGACGGCTAAGAATAAAGTCTTGGCTTGCATTAGAACCGATAGATTTGAGGCTAGAAGGGCCAAGCATCTCGTATGCCTTTCTTCGCAAGAAATCAACCTGTGAGATGGAAGACAAGAGACAGAAAAAGTGTACAGGAGCTGTTGTAGTAGTGGAAAAGGAGACGCAAATAAATACACAATCATAACAAAAGAGTCCCAATCCTACACGGATTTAATCTCGAAACTATACTTGAAGAACCTCGCATATATACCCGGGGCCTGCAGAAAAGTCGATAAAACCAGTGCGGCGTGGCAGCCTGGAGTCAAGAGTATCGGGGGATCTGATCCGAAGCCACATCCCGTTTGAACCAATCCGGGCCGCCGTTTACCAAGCTAACCCTCCCAAAAATGCGCTGGCACCCTCGGCAACAAGGGCCAGCTGAAGAAGCCGATAAGCCGGTTGCATAAGGCTGAGGCTCTGGCGTGATATGTCGGCACTCGCCCGAGGGTGACATGGAAATGCCGAGCTCCATTGGTATAAATATTGGCCATGAGGTCTCGGCCTTTACCTGTTAATCGTCGTATCTCCGCTTCTTTGACGCCACGTTGTGATTCTCGCTAATTTCACACCTTACGGGTGCCACAGTTAACCTAAGAGGGTAGTCCACAGGCGCAATGCATCGTGTGCTGATTTTGGCATCGTCCGCATACATTTTGGCAGTGCCGACATGGCGGGCGATGAAGGAGCCTTCGCAAGCGACGGGCTTTGGCCCTTTGCAGAGCCCTCTCCGACCATGCAGAAGCTGGAGACCGACTCCTCGGTAGAACAGGAATGACAGGAGGAAGAATCATCCTCGTCGGTGTATATTGTGGTAAATGACAGGTTCGGGTGTGGCCCTGGTGCTGTGTTGAGGAATCTTGCGGATGGGTGCATTTCCTCTCCGGCTGTTGCAACTGCGTGACCCGGAAAGTGCCCAGGCATGTCCAAAAGCTCTTTCTCCGTAGGCGTTCCTTGTTCCTCTGAGGATCCTACATGGGGAGAATCCTTGGATGGTTTGGTGTGTGCCTGGCAGCCGGGAAATGGGCAGTCATTGCCGTCGTGCAGCTCCGGCATCGTAAATTCTTCGCTCTTGCTCTTGTTGATTGGACTGAGCAAAATCCAATCTTTCCACGAATACTTGGCGCGACGGAGGTAAGCTTTCACTGGGGCGATCTGGAAAGACTGCCGCCTGGAAGCAGAGAATTTCTCCTCTTCATCGTCAAGAATGAGGTTGTCCAGGTCTTTCCGGATTCGAGAATACTCCGCGGCGAGTTCCTTGGGTGACTCTGACTCGCCGTATCTCTGCAGCTGTTCCACATGGAATAGCAGCTCCTTCACGTGGCTGACACATTGGTTCAGTCTAGTCTCCGGTACTTCGGCTGGAATTCGTTCTTCGTCCTCCATCCTGTCCGCTACCGGCTCCTGGCGCACAATGGGTGACTGTGGGTTGAACCGGAACGTGCAAATGGCTGATGTATCTGTGACCGGCCTGCTCCCTGCGGTGGGACTTTTGGCTTTAGGTGGCGTCAATTCGTCTGCATGATCTCCATTCCTGAATCAAGAATCAGCCCCTGCCATGTGTAATTGGGGGGTTTAACTTACCTTCGCATCAGTGAATGTGACGCATCCGCGCCAGCCATTAGCGCGTCGTATCTTCTGATAGATACCACGCTCTCCTGCAGGAGGCGTTCAATCCGTCTGGCCCATCTCTTCGGCGTATCCGCATCCTGGGGCTGAACTTCCAACACGGCTCGGAGCAGCTTCAGCGCATCCTTCAAGCACTCAGCTTTGGCACTGGCCACCTCGAATCCCCACTGCATGAACGGCCACATTGTCTTCTCTTCTAGAGCTCCTCCAAGTGAAGCCTCGACTTCCGAGAACAAGCACCAGCAAGCTTCGGTGATGTCTTTTGTTGCGCGGAAGGCCTCTGCCTTCCACAGCTCTTTGCGTGCCATATCCCGAAAGATGTCGTCCAGAGCCTTAATCTCGAAACTCCCGCGGGCGATGTTCAGGCCGAGGGCGGCGTCGAGGTCCTCTCCGCAAATCTCCTTCAGGCATTTGTCCGAATTGCTAACGACCTTGACTCCGAGGTCCGCGACCTGCAGTGCGGAAACCCCGCTGAGGAGTATAAAATCCATGGCTCGATTGGAGTTCTGTATGGTGGATCTGGGCTGCAGGAGATAGGGACTCGGAGTGCATGGTCCGCAGTCTACGGAGGCACATTGGTCGGATTCAGGAGAGATGAAATAACCGCGGCCCGCAGCTGCAAGGGCGACTCAATTTTCTTTGCCCCCCAGCTTTATTGTCTCAGCCTTGATGAACCACGGTAGATGCGCGGTCGTCTGAGCTTGGATTACTCTTGTGTGACAGGTCCGGTGGGCTGGGGAAAACGCTGTGCAACCACAACGAAACGCTGGGAAAACGCGGCCAATCATTCCTGACTCGGACGGGAAAAAGTCCTGAGTATAACTGCCTCGGTCCTCATGAATCTCCGGCCGTTTTTCTTTTCTTCCTTTAGGCACCTGAGGCGTTCATGCCGGTAGGCTTCTCGTCCATGAAAAGCATCCCGGAAATTCCCCGCCGCAACGTCCTCGCGGAATTCTTTCAGAGCCCTCCCGAAATCTTTCCCGCACTCCTGCAGGTCCCTTCTCATCACATGCCAGGTGTAACCGAACGCGCCGTGCTCTCCGGTCGGGTCTTTGGCACCGATGCCCAAATGACCCTTTTCGAACAGTATTCGGGTGGCCCGGGCTTCAGTTGCATCCAGCGCGGTCAGGTAGTACAGTGGATATGTGGACATAATTGACTGTGAGGTTGGTACTCTGGGTTTCCGAGTAAGGAAACCAGAGTCCACGTTGTTGGGACGGGATGCATGGTGGTCAGGCCTTCCGTGGAGGTCCCAGTCAACCAACTGCGTTTTGGTGCCGACGAAGATCGAAGAGTCACGTTGTGTCATGACCACTCGATATAGAAGGGACTGGGTGAATATCTGACAGCTGGCTTCCAACAGGTCGTAGCCGTGCTTATCGAGTTCTTCAATAATCCACTCTGCCAGTCTTCGGATATCCTCTGGCGAATACCGAGTTCGCCCAACCTCAAAGGCGGTTAAGGCTTTTTTGGGCGTCGCATTTACTGCATCAATATAGTCTTGTCTTGTAGTCGTCGACAGGTCTTCCGTTCTGGGCCTGATTGGGATTCTGCCAGCGCCGGAGTTCACGCCAGACACATGGGTTTGTCTCATCGGATTCTTCGGAAATGGGACATCATCGTCACCGGCGGTGAGGTGATAAAAGTACCCTTGAGAATAGACAGACCAATGCAACCACGAGATAGGCCACCCGGTGTGTGGTCTCGTCACGACAAAAACGTGTTTTGCGCCGTCCACGGCGTGCGGAAGGCCCGAGTACAGTTGCCGCGAATAGCGCACCTGCTTGAGTGCATTGCCCGTCCAGAAAGCTGTTGGTAAGCCAGGTACACAGTCCGAAATCCTGGAGAGGGTCTTTGAGAACCTAGATGCGTTGCGTTCATACTCATACTCATCGATGAGATCCTTGAGGGTTGATGGGAACTGGTAGGACACACCCCAAGATCGACGCGTTGGTGCGCGCCTCGTGGATTCGCCGGGTAGCTTCCTCGAGAGGTGGCGGTCCGCGTTCAACTGCCGCATCACCGCCAGCTGTATTTTCCATATTGCTGCATGAATCTTCGCTGCTGCAAGGTTAAATTACCAAGGTGACAACAACATCGCACAACATTGTCGAGTGCGTGCGGCTGGAAAACATGAGCATGGCTGAGCAAGCCACGGTGACACAAGATCAAAAGGCAACTCTTTTCCTTGCCCGGTTTGCTCCGGTCCACGAACAAATATCCCCCACGGAAACCCAGCATGTCTGCATCCGTGTCAGTTTTCAGTTTAGTGTTACTCACCTCCGAAGCTCTCCATGCGTACAGGGCCAGGAAAAGAAAAGAAACGAAGTCACGAAATAACGTGCTTGAACAAAACACGGGCGTTGAGATTGAGCGCTATGCGGCGCTCATAATGAAAAGGGTTGGTATCATGCACAGATATGGAAGGTCTTTAGTACAGCAATGAAACAACATATCCAGCTCTCGTCGTCCTCGTCGCTCATCGCATCATATGCAGCCGAACCAGCAGCCTGGGGAACCCTCCCTCCTAACCTTTCTACATCTGGTCTCTATATCTCTTCGCGAAGCGAGACTTCCCTTAGACCTCGCTCTTGCGCATACTAATGCCACCCCTGTTCATCCACCACATGACGGTGCCATACATCGCAGTAATGAACCACAACAGCATGTTCACGAGGTCGACCCACACCGCATGCTTCATGCGCACGATGCCGCTCACATACTCAGGCGCCTCGTTGATGTACATCTTGCCGAAGATGCCAAAGACAACGATCCAGAGGATGAACAGCACCCAGTCCCACGCGAAGAAGAAGAGGCTCTTGATCATGGGCAGGAAGTAGACGAGACACGTGATGGCCGACAGGCCCGCCGTGACCTCCGCGTACACCCACTTGGAGTCGGCGTAGGCGCCGGCCTTGCGCGCGTTGTCCAGGTCGACACCGTACAGGCCGCACACGGTCAGCGCCAGCACGAACTGCAGGAAGCGCAGGAAGACACGGGCGAGCAGGCCGGGCAGGCCGCCGTGGTGCGAGTAGCCGGAGATCTGGTTGAGGGTGATCATGGTGGCGCGCTTGTTGTTGTTGTTTCGTTGGGGTTGGTTGAAGCCGCCGGTGGGGGAGATGGGGGATTGGTGGTGGTAGTGCGAGGGGCGGTGGGTGTGCTTGCGCGCTTGGTGGGTTTTGTGGTCGGCGTAGATGGTGTATGCTTGGCGGCCGAGCTTGATGGCTGTTAGCATGGTTTTTTTTTTTCTGATTTGGTGTGAAATGTGCGCTGTTCGGTCCTGCGAACTGGCGATGTGGAGAGAATGCGCTGGAAATGCGATATGCTTTATGCGCGCGGGCGCGTGAAATGGTGACTTACACAAGTATCTTAAGTGGAAAGACTACAGTGTTGAGGCTGAATCAGACGCTCGAAGGCTGGTGGTTGGAAAAGGTCGAGCTTATAGTCGTCGCGAAGAGACAACGCTGCGAACAATATGTTTGTGGTGGGGACAAAGAGAGCGAGCAAGCGCGTGGGTAGAGGCTTGTTTTAGAAATTATTGGCGGATAAAGAAGAGTGGCGGAAACAAGGAAACAACCCAGTCAATGGGATTGACGCTCTTTGCCTCGGCGCAGAGTTGGATGCTAAGGTAGGACTACAGCGACGATCACAGATCGAGCTGGTGTTTGCTTGGAGAGAGAGTCGGACGAGAGCGTGGTGTGAGGCACAAAATGGGCGGGTAGAAAGGCCAGCTCTTATAGCAGCACACAGTGCAGTCGACGAGGCCAGAGAGCTCGCATTCCTGAAACTGGCCGGGCGAGGAATGGAGTGGTAGGCGTGAGGTGCACTGGCAGCGCCCACACGTCATGGCTAGCGCCGTGTCCCTGCAGCCTCAGTCAAGATCGCGACTGGCGGACGATTGGCCATCAGCGCTCCACCGCAAGATCCTCGCATCGCCTCTCGCGCTGCGTGCGACAGCCCTGCCTGCGTGGTCTGAGAGCCACTCTCTCCGCACACGTTGTTTCATCGCCCCTGCGCGCTCAGCGGTTGCGAAAGTATCGCGTTTCAGCCGTGCGATTGGCCGTGAGTGAGCGGCAGATCTCGCGGGGGGAGGGTCATCCGGCCTCTGCGGCTCTCGCTGCCATGTCCGAGCGTGCGCAGCTCCACCAAAGTAAGCGCGCGACACGAATCCAGCGTCTCGCCGTGCAACCTCAACAGTCCACGATTGATGGCTGCATCCGGCCAGACCGTCAGCCGCAAGACGAACCACAATCTTCTCTGCCGACTTCCGGGTGGGTGTACGTTTCTATTGATAGCTAGCAGCCCAGGCATCTACCAGACAGCGCTCACGGCGAGCTGTATTTGTAGTTGTACTGCGCCTTCGCATTCTTGATCACCTCTGCTAGCTCCTCCTCGTTCTTCCTAAACTCCTCTTCCGTTTGCATCCGCGCCTTGTATGCCCGGTTGACAAGCCTGCTCTCCGTCGGCACACTGGTACCCTTGCGCACCGCCGGACGCGCCTCCACTCGCTCCCACCACTTGTGCAGATTCGGAAACCTCTCCAGATCGATGCTCGCCAAGTAACAGACGTTGACCCAACCGAAGTTGGCGATGTCTGCGATGCTGTACTTGCCGCGTCCGGGACCCACAAGATAGTCGCGTTCGGCGAGATGCGAATCGAGGATGCCGTAGAGCCGCTCAGTCTCGCCGACGTAGCGCTGAATCGCGTATGGGATGCGTTCCTTGGCCGCGCGGAAGAAGTGGTTGGCTTGCCCCTGCATGGGTCCAATTCCGCCGTGCTGCAATTTGTCAGAGTGCTGTCTGGGACGCGTCTTGTGCGGCGCGCTGAGCGAGGTGGGATGGGCATCCTACCTGCCATGCAATCCACTGCTCCGCCCGTGACAGATCCTTCGCGTCCGTGAATGTGAAAAGCTTCTCCGGGTCGTGGTGCCTTGTCAAGTACGCCAAGATCGCTGCCAGGTCACGGCTGATCAGCAACGCGTCCCTGGGGGACCCAATTTTGCCCGTCGTGCGCAATGCGGCACCAATTGATCACTCACCGGCTCCTTCCTGCACAGCAAAGCTGTCGTTGTCATGATCAACGATTACAGGGATACGTCCATTCGGGCCCAGCTTCGTGAACCACGGCTCCTTCTGAATGTTCTCTCCGATGTTGATGCTCTGGAATGTGTACTCCAGCCCATATTTCTCCTTCAGCTCCTCCAGCAATATGCTCGCCTTGTGTCCATTTGGTGTACCGAAAGTCAGGAGCTCGATGCCCTTGTTCGCGATAAGACCGGTAGGACGAGACATAATAGGCGGTGGTATGACAGATGGGCGAAACGCGGGCCGCGAAGATTGGAAAAGGCGAGGGATGGTGCGTGAGAACATATCCGAGGGTGTGAGCGCGGAATCGGCTTTTTTATAAGGGACCACGAGAGTATCGGGTCAGACGTTGTGGGCGTCCGGTGGACAAGTAGCGGACCAGATCATGACGTCGTCGGGAGGGTAGTCCAGCTCAAAGGATGTGTTTCAGTCGGCGTCCGATAAACAGGCCGGGCTGGTGTGGGGAAAAGGTCGATTTCAAAGCAGAATAATGTAAGCATCGTGCCCTTTGGCGCCATACCAGCGGAGCTGGGGAGAGCTCTTGGTCCGTGTTGCACTCTGGCATAGGGCTCACGTAATCAACATGTAAAGCGGACGTCACTCGTTGATCCGCCTGCAGAGTAAGGGAGTCTTTTAGCAAACAATTCAAACACAGTTGAGATTCTCAGGTTTGTCAGACACAACTCTTGCAGTGAACAACGATTCCGCTGAGTGTTTGTTCTGTTTGAATGCCATCTATGAACTTAGATACAAGGATGCCGAAAGAAGCGATTCGAGCCTTTAGATATTACAAAAGAATGTACAAAAAAGATGCTTGAGCCCTTGCTCAAGCATTTGAAGCTTTCCCGCAAGCTTGACTGATTGCGCTAACTCGGGAACGCCGAAGCTCACATTTAGATCCAGAAACTCTCAACACCTTCGACACCTTGCGTGGCCGTGTCTCCATGCGTGTCCTGCTTTTTTGAGTCACCGTCCTCCTTTTTTCGCTGCTCCGTGGTTCGAGATTCGGAGGCCTGGTCTTCCACGTTTCCACCTATCACTCCCTCCTTGCGGTCGCGATCATGCTTGGCTATTTTCGCTTCTTGCCGCCCTTCTTCTTTGAATCGCCTGACTCGCCTCCGGCCAGACCGACTGTTCCCATCCCGCTCCCACTGACCAGGCCTCCTACCGCTTTTCCCGCACCTAGGGTAATTCCCTTCTCGCCAAATCTCGCTTCTGCTTTGCCATCTCTACTAATGAGGCTGCTTAAGCTCGCGCGCCCAGGACTGATTGCAGGTGGCGGAGGGCTTGAATCCGTGCCGCCTACCTCGTCAGAGCTCCACCAGCCTTCTGGACGGGAAGCGTTTGATATGTGAGAGAGGCGCGATTCGTGATGCGACCCTTCCTCAGAAGGAACACGACGCTCGAACGAACCACTCAGAGGAGCCGAAGATACACGTTGAGGCTTGAAGGAGCCTCCAGAACTTCGTAGTTTGACTGGAGAGCCGAGGCTGGACGCTTGATGCTTGCCGGATTCGTAGTATGGAGATGCTCGAGGGTTGCTGGTTTGCGGTGAGCTGTTTGGCGGTACGTTTTCGGAGATCTTGCGGGTAGAGCGAGGGCTTCCATCGTCATCAGAGAAGGTAGCCGTTGGCGGCATCTGGAGGGAGTTAGATGGCGTAAGAGGTTTGAAGGGACCGAGTTTCGGACTGGTACCAGAGCCGGCGTATTTATCGAGAGCGGCATAGACATGGGGGAAAACGAGCTCATCAACGTTGCTGGCCCACAAAAAGTCAAGATGCTCGTAGTGAGGGATCTCTTCTGCCACCGTGTGTTTCGGCAGTTCCTTCAACATGATGTTGATGTCGACCAGACTGTCGCTTCCGCCATACACAAGTACAATAGGCGTCTTGATATTCCGAGTCGGGAATTTCGCAACCTTATAATACTTGGCGTCGTTTGAAATCCTCATGGGGGCTTGCATTTCGTCATCGTACATCTGGAACGTACCGTTCCTGATAATTTGGAACCAGTGCACGACGGTCTTGACGCTAGAGAATGAGTACAAGTGGGGGTACGCTGCAAGCTTCTGGTGGGCAGTGATGTTATTCGCGGTCCAACCGAAGAGGAAAGAAAGCGAGGAGTCGATCAGGCGAACAAAGATTGGCGGGTAGAGAATGCTTTGCCACATGGTGGTGCTGGTGAGGATGGCACGTCGTCCAAACGCCAAGAATAGAACATCCGGGGAGGATTTGACAAGCGTGTCAACGATACCACTGCTCATTCCCTTTGGAGACATTGCCGGGGCCAATGCGACGAAGACATTGACCTTATCATTGAGCGTCGGGTGGATGGACAGAGCAGCAAAGGCCTGAGCAGTTCCTTGAGAGAAGCCAACGTAAGAGAGCGAGGGCTGACTAGTAGTCGACAGAATGTAATCGATAGAATCGGGAATGTCGTGGAACGCGAATTGGTCCATGGAGAAGTTCCAGAATTTGGTGTCGGTCGGCGCCTCCCTTGTCGACTTTTTCGAGTATTTGTTGCCTCTGTTGTTACCGAGCCAAACGTCGTACCCGCGCTCAACAAGCATGAACGGAAGGCATCTCTCCTTTTCGGTAAGGCAGAGCCAAACCTCGCTGTTCATCATCAAGCCATGGTGCAGATATACGACTCGCTTCTTGATGCTGTTTGGGCCGCTGTTCACCCGCTGCTCCTCCTCTCCACGCCTGTAGCCCAACCTATGCAGACCCAACAGGTACCCATCTCCAGTCTGGACGATGTGCTCCTCAGCGTAGTATCCGAAAAGTTCGGCGAGCTCGACGAAGTCGGAAGCTTGTGCGATAGAGGTGACCAGGCCCTTCTTCTTGTTGCGCGAGCGGCGTCCTTGAGGCGATGACAGATAGTTGAAGGATTTGCGGGATGCGCGGTAGAAGAGGTGGATGATGGGCCCAGGGAGGGCGAGGGTGATGACGCGAATGAAGGCTTCCAAAGCGATCAGGACAAAGCTGCCCAACAGGTAGATGTACTGCCACGGGTGCAGACGACCAATGAACGGGACCTGGGCCATGGCGTCGGAGGGGCTATCGGAAGACGCGCGAGTCGCGGCCAATGTGGTGCAGGTAGTGGGTAGCACAGGAGGTGCGTGGTGATGTGGGTGCTGCGGAGATGATCAGGAGGAGGCACCGGCCATTGCCGCGTCCCTGCGATGGCGTTTCCTGATAAACCGCGGTGCGGCGCGACGAGGGATGGTACGAAGATGCCGCACGACGATAAGAGAGGACGGAGACGGCATCGTTGAACGGGCGAGCGGCGGCGTGTTGGGAACAACGTCATTCGTCGCGTTTCCGACGTCTCGCGTCGCCAGCATGTGAAAGTCGAGCCAGAGCCAGAGCCAGAGCTAGGGCAGGGAAGGAGCTTCGCTCGCTCGCTCGCTCCAGAGCTGCACCGACCGACCCCGGCTCCGACGTCGTTCGTCGCCCAAGTCCCACAACACCATCTTCGCAATATGCACACAGCGAGCTCTGGCCGCCTGTAGCTGGTGACTTTGATCAACACTCAATTGTTCGCCGCCGTGCTGATGACGCTCCATGTGTCCGGGACGACTAAGTCGCCTGGCTGCGCGCCCCTTGGCTCCGCAGCGCTCCACGCTCAATACAGCCCCGCGTCTCGCCGTGCATCCCTCTTGTTCTGGTGGCCAAATGCAAGGAGATGGCGCTCCGTCACACGCACACTACTCCAATGGCGCACGCCATTATCGGAAAACTGCAACCTGAGCTGCTTCGGGAATGCTATCGACGGGCAAGGAGGTTACGCGCATCGCGGCGCTCTCGGCTCAAGGTGGGGAAGGCACGACACGGGTGGGGTTGCCAGCCAGGCCACGTCAAATTTCAGCCGCACTCTGCTCTCATATCTTCTGATCTGCCCGTCTTTCCGCCGTCGAACCTTGCTGCCTATTTTCCTGCCATTAGCGCTGCTGCCTTTCCTCTCATGCGTCAAGAGCCTCATTCACCGAACGCCGGTGAACACTTCACAGTCCTTCTCCGCGAATGGCCTCTCAGCCTCGCATCATCTCCTCTCCATCTCTCCTCACTGGCTCTTTTCCGCATACCCCCATTGGCCACTTCTCTTGAGACATGAATGGTCTAGACGCCTTGCCTTGCGTCTTGGTGATGGATCGGGGGCTGGCCTCGTCGTCATGCCTTGTCTCCACTTATCAATCATCGAAGGCTTTCTTGAAAGAAAGAAAGAAAGATGAATTGCTCTCCCGAGGCTACGCGGCTCTCACAATGTTCATAAAAGAGGGCCACTTCACCGCTTCTTTTCTCCCACGGGTAGGCCAAGGCCCATGTTGACGTCTATAGACGCATCGCAGAATCCCCGTCGCCGCCCCGGTCACGTCTCTACTAGCGCGTTTCTGCCTGGGGAAGAGCCGCACGCCACCTCATTGCTCTCGTCATTTCCCCCTCCCGCTGCACCTCAATGGACTCTCAATTCTAGTTGGACGTACGATTGGACCCCAGTCGCTCTCTGTCGGCCCTTGGCATTGCCCCTCTTACCTGCTTTCCTCACTTGCAGGCAACAAGGTTGGCGCAGCACTCGGAAGTCTTGTCGTCTCCGCATCCAGCGCCACGAAATTGCCTGTTGAGGCCACAAGTCAGACATCACGTCCAAAGTCCCATCTACCGGGCCGTGCTTGGGGAGACAGAGGCTGTGTGTGTACGTCGGAGGTTCCTGTGAGCTGCCTGCTCGCCTGCTCAGGTTTGTTCTGGAGGCCGCCCTGCTAAGTCCAGTGCTACTTGGAGCTTGCTGCGCAATAAGGCTAAATCCAAGGTTGCTTCAAGGCTCTCCCACCCAGCCATCCATCCTGCCGGTGAGGATCCTCACCGGCCCTTGGCCTTTCCTATCTTTTGACTTTCTCGCTTTGAACGGTAATTGGCTATGCCCTCTGGCCCATCCCGATCTGCTCTTTCACCTCGACTCGAGATTAATCAACGCATCGTCGTTGATGTGTCATTCCCCGGCAGATATGCAGATCTATTATCAGTCATAAATTACACAAAGTGCGATTATGCAACCTCATACCCACTGTCACAGTCTTCCTCTTTGTGCTTGATCTTACTGGTTGATTTTGGCGGCTCAAATCCTAGGATAGGCTGCAGAAGACCCTTGCTAGCAGTCGGCACTTCCGGCCGTTGCAAGCAAACCTAAATTTCGAAGCCAGCTTCTGTGCAAGCCTTTCGTGCCTGTTCTGGGAGAAGAAAAACGAAACAAAAACGTCTTAAGCTAGAGGGGCTAATTGGCTATTCTGAGAGTGGCAGATCCACCTTCGCTCATCCTCAGCCTCCGCTCGGACCTTCGTTTCACCTTCAGTTGGCTGGTTGTTGATTGATTGCCAGACCAGATCTTCGTCAGTGTCGTTCACCCAGCAGTGTCCCGTGCGTGCGGCCTCATGCGAGTAAGCATTCCCCGGTTCCTCCTCCCCGTTCACTCTCTCTGATGGTCTTACGTTGCCGCAAAGTGACACTATTCGTCTATCTCCACAAATACCATCCAACCAAACACTCCTGTCATGGGCATGGCCGTCGGTGCGAGGTCGATGCCTCGGCCTCCCGTCCCCCACGTCGGCCAGGGCCAACCCGCCACGCTCCTCTTACATACTACCCGCTGCCCAAATCGTTTATGGGGCCCTTCCAGAGTACGGATTTGGAGCCCGATATTGTTGCTGCCTTCGCCCAGGCCGGTCAGAGTGATTATCCACCGCTCTCTCTGCCATAGCCCTCATGGAAGGCTACCGCGTCCGCCATGTTCGGTGCGATGGCAGTGGCTCGGCCGTCCCCGAACCCAGCCATCAAAGGGCGCACGCACTATGTAGAGGCCGCCAGGGCAACCGCCATAGAGTCACGAGGGGCGGTATAGGGCGAGACTTCCCTTGTCAACTCCCGCCCCGTCTGACCGCAGCAGGGCAGATTGCGCAAAGCGCAACTCAGGCGTAGAGTCACAGCCACGGCTTTGAGATTTTGCATTTATGCTGAGCTCATGCTGTTGCTCTCAGTCTGTCTTCAAACATCTCGACTCCCTTCCCATTCAGCGACTATATCTCAACACCAACGCATTCAAATCTTCCATCTTCATCATCCAAGTCTGTCTGGCTCAATCCTGATTCTCCAACATCTCCTCAAGATCAAAGCGTAAACAGGATCTCCGACATGCTAGCTTCGATTTCTAACGGCTATCCTCCAGGACAAGACCCTCGAAATGTGCAAAGCTCAGATCCCTTCCACCCAGTCCTCAGGGGCCTCTGTCTGTCCCTCCTCTTCAGGTAACGCAGAATTTTCTACTACGCCAAACGCTTTCTATTGCTGTCAATGTGGGCATGGGCCATGGCTCTGCGCGCTATACCCTGCTTGCGTGGAGTGTGGTCATCATTTCAACGCGTCATGCTGCACACCGGCTTATACCAGCGGCGAGCTTTCCTCTTCGGCCTTTTCCTTATCATCTTCGACAGTGTCCGGACAACAGCTAACATGTTCTGACCCCTCCAAAGCCACCACCAACAGCTCGTCGCTCTACAACGATGTTTGCAGTCTGAGCGCCAAAGCTTCCTCTGGAGATCTGACTGCGCCGAATTCTCGCATTCCCCCTCCCATTGCCCACAACACCTCCAGTCTTGATCCCTTCAACGCCAACACTGGCTCATCCCTCGGTGGAGCCAATCCCATATCAGCACCTCCTGCTGATGGCGATGAGGTGTGGTACTGCTGTAGCTGCACGACTGGACCTTATCTCGTCGCACTGTATCCGGCCTGCACGGCCTGCCACCACAGTCGCTGCTACTACTGCAAGGTTGACGGTTGAGCGCTTTCAGTACGTTTCGGCTTCGCAGTAGACAGAATCTGAGCTGACTTTCTTTAGCACTCCCCTGTAACTATCCGATGCCACCCATCCAATCTACCCTTTTGCTCTCCTTTTGCTTTTATTAGATCATTCCGCTCTTCACTCAACATCATCCTGGTCACTATTAAGCATTGCGGTGGGCGTTCTCTCCTCTATCGAAATTTTCGTTTTCCTCATTGGCATCATGATGTAGATATACCCACACGTCACCTTCCTCTTTCCGCGGCATGGATTCGTTTGGCAACACAAGCAATGTACCACTGGAGTTTGTCTTGAGCACCGAAGCATACTTTTGATTGTTTTCCTTAGCGTTTAGAACTATTGAGGCCGGGCGCTTCGACGAAAATACAATGACACAGCTGACACAACTTTGGGTCCTTGCGTTTATCTTGGCTTACCACAATCAGTATGCATGTTAAGATAGGATGCTGCCTAGCAACACAGGATCCGGATCGTTGTGTGACGAAGAGTACGTCATGGCGGTCAAAATAAAGATGAGGCTGTCGGAACCGCCGTATAGGGTAAAGAATTCCCTAATAACAAAGCCTCATAAGCTCGCGGGCTGTGCTCGTCCAGGTTCGGGCCAGATCCGATCTGCGACACGATCGGATACGAGACATGAGGATCATTCGGCTGCTGGCCCAGCACAGCCTTCGCCCACAGCTCAGGCAATCTTCTAGAAGGAAAATCGCTCAGAAGATGGCTGAGTAAGGATGCCTGCTTCCGCGCAGCCGCGCGCTTTGGCCTCCATGTTGATAAATCACAGCCTTGTCGTTGCCTTCTTTGCCTGAAAACGAGGCATACAGGTTGCGCTGTCTGGCTTCGTGTCTGGGGTTGATCTTTTCCCCGACTGGTTATGCCCACCAAAATATGACAGGGAATAGAAAAGAGGGAAGCCGCATACAAAAACCGAAGAGGCTAGCCGGATGCCACCCCCCCTACGCCTTCTTCCTCAAACCGCCTTATCTTCAAGGCACACTTGTACAGCTATTTTCATTTCCACCAGGGTATATGTTGATGCGCCCTTCAACTCTCTGACTGCGATGCTTGGCGGTGAGGCGCAAAACAAACGAACGGGATGTCAGAAATCCTAGGCAGATCCTCAGCCGCACACTGCGCGCCTGTTTGATCACCAGCCGCGCGGCCCCTCTCCGATTCAGCCCCATCGTAAGGCAAGCGTCGTCGACCTGGTCTGCGGGTGGTCCTTCGCCTTGCGTCCTTGGCACTGTCTGGACTCAGCTGCGGTAGAGGAAACGATACGTATGCACCTGTAAAAAGACATTATTGTACAACATAGTGAGTAGCGTTGCAGTTCTATACACAGCCCAAAGGTTTCTCGCCCCGAAAAGCAAGACGCTGCTTGGGCACCGAAATAACCCGGCATGGCTTCCACGTATGCCCCGCCACAGTTGGACACACATGGTACAGATTTCTTTTTTTTTCCTTTTCTTCTCTTATGTTAGAGGGTGTAAACCTTGTGGTGTTTGCCCTTCCTTTCCTCTCGAACGCCATGCCCAATGCTCGCAGAATAAGCAGCCACCTGATCGAACTCTGGTCAACGCGCCAAAGCTTGCCAACTCGGCCCGGTGGCTTGTAGCAACACACCATCCGCCCACCAAGAATAGCCGTCCCGTCCTCAACCTCCGTTGTGAAGTCCATCCAGCATCCTTATTCTCGTCCACTTCATCCTTCAGTCCAACACCTATTCTCAGACCAACTGCTCATCTTCCGTCTCCGCCAGCACCGCCCTTCGTATCCTCGTCACCGTCCGTTCCTTTGACAGCGTCGAAGAGCGGCTTGCCAGCGTAGAGTTGGCCGCCCTTCTTGTCATTTTCGACGTCCAGCTCGTTGCTCAGGCCGACGGGCTTGTTGCCGCGGAAGCGCTTGCGCATGTCGACCATGCCGCGCTTGCATTCGCCGTAGCCCTTCTTCAGCTGCTGGCAGCGCGTGGGCAGCGTGTCGGAGAGCGGCGGGCGCAGGCAGTCGGAGGGCGAGTTACGGTAGACCATGATGCAGTCGCTGTTTTGGAGGCATTCTGCCAGTGCGGCGCCTATCGGAGAAGGCTGTTAGCGAAAGTAGGCTTCGTGTTGGGCAGTTTGTAGAATTGATGGCGAGAGCGGAATATAGAGGGCCAAGCGTCGGGAGGAAGGCTGTGGGGAGTGGATTGTGCGTTCGTGGAGTGGAGAGGACTCACGAATATCTTTACATGACGACGGCATGGTGACTTGTCCTGCGCAGGCGAATGGCGCGTTGCAATGGTGGGCTCACAAGTCGTTTAGAAGCTAGAAATTCGAGATGCGCGACTGGCTGGCTCGCTGGCGCCGATCGGTCAGTCCACGCGCCAAGGCGACCGGGTTCTTCGTGCGGGCGCGGAGCCGGAGGTGAGCGGAAAACGGGCGTGACGGGCTTTGGACCCTTGTCCTGAGGTGCAGCTGCCGCCTGCGCCGGCGTCACTGCGACCCTGCCACCTCGACTCCACGCCCAAACCCGCCGAGGCGTAGCGTCCAGAAGGCTGAGGCGCCGACCTCCCCTCTCGCGCGCCCTCACCACTGCTGCTCTCTCCGCAGTCAGACACCCGCCTTTGTCGCTCGTCCATCCTCCGCTGCGACGACACTCGGTACTCGGGCCGTGCGAATCGGGACCGGACGGCCTCTCGCTACAAACTATTGATACGCTAGCCCATCTTCCGCCGTTACCATGCTCTACTATTAGGGAGAACATCCGGTCGCGAATTTCAACAGTCAAGCCCATCCCAACGTCCACCACCAAACCCTCCTCCTACCGCGCCCTTCTCCGCCAGATACAATTCCTCCGCGTCTCCCACGACCCGACCACGCACCACAAGCAGCTGCGCACAGCAGCCCCCACGCCGCCGCCATGGCGCCCGCAGCGAATCTCGCACCACAAACCCCAGCCTGTCGCGGGCCCAGCCAGCAGACGATAGCACGATGGTCGGCGGTGACGGTGCCGCTGATGATCCTCGCTATCGTCAGCTGGGCGTCGTACGTCGTCATCGGCAAGCTCGCGCTCGAGCGCCTCGTGCGCCGCGGCGAGCACGGCGCCGGCATCGCCGTCATCGCCGTCTACTGCGTCCTGCTCTTCACCACGGCCGTCGCCTATCTGCGCATCATCACCACCATCCGCGTCGACCCCGGACTGGTGTCGCTCGGGCGCGGCAGCGCGGACGAGAAGAGACGGAAGCGCAAGGGCGGGCGGAGGCACCACCATCATCGGCATCCGCGCGAGGGGCATGGTGAGAGGAGGAAGTCGGGCGGGAAGCACCACTTGGGGAACGAGGGCGTGTTTGAGGACGAGGAGGGCAGGACGTGGGCGGAGAGGCAGTACGAGGAGAAACTGAAGCGGTTGGAGAAGTTTGTGCCGCGGGAGGTGTTCGTGTGCGATTATGATGGGCTGCCGTTGTGGTGCGACAAGTGTAGTAATTGGAAGCCGGACCGCACGCATCATTGCAGCGATCTGGGGAGGTGTGTGCGACGGATGGACCATTTTTGTCCCTGGTAAGCTCTATTATGCCCCTGTCAGCAGCCAGTTCTAACGTATTCGAAGGGTCGGTGGTATTGTGTCTGAAACGACCATGAAGTTCTTCATTCAGTTCACCTTTTATGGCACCCTCCTCACGCTGTTCATTCTGATTGTCGATGCCATTCTATTGGCTCGGGATAAGTCGAATGGCCGCTCTATCGACTCGCATATGGCCGTTCTGCTCGGATTCGGCGGCCTCTTCACGCTATTTGCCGTGGGCATCTTCGGCAACACGTTCTTCATGACGCTTCGAAACTTGACTACCGTGGAGGCTTTAAACCGTGCCAACGCGACCTATCATCTGTCCGTTCTCATTACGCCGTCCTGGTGCAATCGCAGGAACGACGAACAGTATCCCTTCCGGACAACCACCTATCCCGGTGCTCCAGGCGCCCTCTATGCTATCCTCATGACGCGCCCGGGTGACAATCCGTGGGATCTGGGTACGCTCAAGAATTGGAAGGCCGTGATGGGAGAGAGCGTCTTTGATTGGGTTTTGCCGCTCAGGTACAGCCCCTGCACGAATCATGATAGACAGGATTCAGAGTTCGAGTTTGGGACGGTAGTAGAGACGGTTAAGAGGGAGGCTACGGGATATTAATACAGTTTTTTTTTTCTCGCTTACGTACATTTTTTAAACAGTCGGGAAGGCAGTTGAAGAGGGGATTCACTTCGTTACAATGCATTTCGGCAGGGTGTTGAGCTTTTTTTTTTGGGGAGGGTCACTTCTTCGGATTATGACTTCACGACTTTTGATACCCCCCAACTTTTTTGGATGCGGGATGATGGAGATTGATGCTTCGCTTGTACATTTTTTGTTAATGAATAATTTGGTTTCTTTTCATATTTTCTGCCTCTTTATTCGACACAGTATTTCCGTTCGTTCTTTCCTCTTCTACATGAAAGTACGGTCCCATCGTTCTTCTATATCCTCCCGTCCGAGAAACGACCAGATGAAAATCGATCTGAAATTATCCGAACTATCGCGTGAACGAATAGGATAACGCCCATCCCCACGGCATTTCTTTTGTTTTGCGAGGTAACGGCACGTGCGAAAGCCTGGAGATGGTGTCAAGCATGTGATGACAGCGATGGCGGAGCAGTTTCGGGCCTAGTTCTGATGCCGAGTAAACGAGGTAGAATGACTACAACTCCACCACGTAGCTTGATGTAATGTTTTCTGTTTCGGTTTAAAAGCAGGATCTTGTTACGCTCCTGCGCTTTTTATCTTGATTGAATTCAGAAATTCCTGTACGATACCCTTCTCCTCGTTTCACTTCGGAGCAATGGGTTCCGTGTCAGCATCTTGTCCAGCCTTGCCAGATATTGGGGACCTTTCTTCTCTTTTCCCTGAGGACTGCCGGGGTTCCGAGTACAGAATCGTCCATGTCTACGCGAGTGTGACACTGCTCGCCTTCGGCGCAGAGAAGCGGATACCAGAACTGTGGCAGCAGATCGCGCAGCTGTACGCCAAAAACGAGGCCGCCCAAGCAACAGCCGCGGCAAGGCTGAGAGAAGGGCTTGTCAAAGCCAGCCCCCTGATCGGCTTCCCCAGAGTAAGTCATGTCCCCGGGCAGAACTTGCTTGTCCTCACCTTCCCAGCTTCCCATCAACTCACAATGACCACAGGCCATCAACGCCCTCGCAGCCCTCCGAACCTGCATCCAGCAGACCTCCTCTCCCAGCGTCCAGTCATCTCTGCAATCACCAGCTCCTCCCGCATGTCACGGGCTCCCTTGCTCCCTGGCCAAACCCACGCAACGCGGACAAACCCTGTTCGACCAGACGTACGGGCAGCACGCGCAGCGGGTGCGGCAGAACCTGGACGATATTTCTGGCGACGCGCTCGGCGGGTTCGCCGTGCGGTGCATCTACGGCGAGCTGTTGGCGGAGGAGCGCGTGCTCAGCGCGAAGGAGAGCGCGGGGCTAGTGTTTATTACGTGTTTAGCGGCCGGGGCGGGACCGCAGGCTAAGGGGTGAGTTCTTTTTCTTCTTGCCTCTTTTTACTTCTTGTGTTGCCAATGTCCCTTTACGTGTTTTCGATGGCGAGAATCCAGACTGACGATTGGGTAGGCATATGTACGGGGCGAGGAATCTGGGGAACTCGGGCGAGGAGATTGCAGCGGCGGTCCAGCTGGTGAGGAGGATGGCAGAGGGGCTGGAAGTGAGGGTTGATCTTGAGGAAATGGATTTTCTGAAGAAAGTAAGGGATTGGTAGGGTGGTTGCAGAGAAAGGATGTGTTGTGTATCCAATTGGACGTCTTTATGACCACTTCTATGCTTTCTTCTTGCCCATTGGTCAAGCTGTGGTGGTGAAAGACGCTATCTACCAATGTCTAAGATTTCGTATTTTTATCAGTTGAATGTGTTCAGGCCCGCAGGATGTCACATATTTTTCTCCATATGCTGACTCGCTCAGGCGAACGGCACCGGGATTCGCCTCGGTGATAGCGGTGCAGGAACGGATGGCGATATCGGCGCAAGAAGCAAAGACGGAGATTCCCCCAGCGGCGCCAAGTAGAGAGATACACATGCAGTTGAATGGGGCTCAAAACCGGGGAAGAAGAAGGGCTAGAGATAAGGCAGGGTTGGAAGATTACGTCTCCTCGACGGGCGGATCTGTCGCTGGGACCGGGACTATATGCAGGCACGGGCGATCTGGTGGCTCTGCCCGGGACAAACAAACAGACTATGCCACGATAAGCAGGTAAAATACCGTCGGTGTTCGTCGGACCCGCCCGGCAGCGGCACGTGGGGTAAAGCTGTCGCTCAAAGTCAATCCAGCTGCTTGACTCGCTGCCGTCCCCGGCCTAACCCTGCCTTGCCGACTATGAAATAAAATGTCAGCTCTCACCGCGCTGCTTCCCAGCGAGCGCGCCGCCTTGCTATCCCTCTCTCTAACCTCCTGCTCCCTCGTTAGCAGCAGGCTGAGTCGCCCGTTCGGCTCGTCCATCCCTTCGTCATAACGCCGCCGCCGCAATGCGCTTTTCCACATCTTTCGCCGCCGCGGCCGCCTCGTTCGCCAGCACCGCGCTGGCCTGCGCCGAAGATGGCCACAGCTGCTATGGACCCCAGAACGATGTCGTGCTCACGCGCCAGGTCAAGCGCATGCAGCCTGAGTCCAGCAACGCGACCAGCGGGCCCAAAGCCGAGCTCGAATGGGGCCAGCTCAACTTCCTCCAGACTACTGACACCCACGGCTGGCTGGAAGGCCACCTGAAGGAGCAGAACTACGGCGCCGATTGGGGAGATTACGTTTCCTTCACCACCGCCATGAAGAAGAAGGCCCGCGAGCTTGGCGTCGATCTGCTCCTCATCGATACCGGTGTAAGCTTACACAACACTGCACTATGTGCCGGAGTTGCCGAATGAGGGTGTGCTGACGCTTGGTGTGCGACATTAGGACCTGCATGACGGTGCTGGTCTTTCGGATGCTACCGATCCGAACGGCCTGATTTCGAACCCCATCTGGGAGAACATCGACTACGATCTGCTGGCCATTGGAAACCACGAGCTTTACGTGACCGAGATTGCTTACGAGCATTTCAACCAGTTCGCCAAGGTCTATGGCGACCGCTATATCACGTCCAACGTTCAGATCATCAACCCGTCGACTGGCGAGTTCGAATACATTGGAAAGCAGTACCGCTATTTTACCACCGAACAAGGTACGTTGTCGGAAATTCCGCCTTCTCTAGAAGCCTATTACGCGTCGTTTTTAGGAGTGGCCAATGTAATGCAATTGCGCTGACATGGGTTGAAATTGGCAGGCCTCCGTATTATGGCTTTTGGCGTTCTGTTTGATTTTACCGGCAACTCCAATGTTTCCAAGGTTATCAAGGCTGCCGACCTTGTCCAGGAAACATGGTTCATTGATGCCGTGAATCACGAGGGCGTTGACATGTTCGTTCTCCTTGGCCACAATGCTGCACGCCCGACGGATTCGACCAGCACCATGGGAACGGTTTATACTGCAATCCGCGACGCAAGGCCAGACATCCCCGTCCAAATTTTCGGAGGCCACACCCACATCCGTGATTTCGTTGTTTACGACAACAAGGCCACTGGTATCGAGTCTGGCCGTTATTGCGAGACCCTTGGTTGGCTTTCGATTACTGGCATCGAGGGCCAGGGCAACAGCACTTACAAGGCCAAGCAGCCCGAGGGTGTCACTGCGCCCACCCGTGTAGCCGTTTCAGTCAACGGCACGGCCGCCAACAGCACTCTGCCAACTTCTACCAGTCCGTCTACCCTGCGCTATGCTCGCAGGTACCTTGACTGGAACCGCTGGACTTTCGCCTACCACGCAGTCGGCAGCCAGAACAACCCCTTCGACACCCAGCATGGCAAGGCCGTCACTGCTACCATCACTGGTGCTCGTACTCAGCTGAACCTGAGCTCCATCATCGGCTGCGCTCCCCAGACCTGGTGCATCGACTGCAAGCCCTTCGGCGACTCAGGCAACATCTACACCCTTCTCCGCGAAGCCATCGCCACCGTCCTCGTCAACGAGACCCGCGCCGATGTCCCCCGCATCATCTTCATCAACACCGGCAGCGTCCGCTTCGACCTCGTCCAAGGCCCCTTCACCCTCGACGACTCGTACATCGTCTCGCCCTTCACCAACACCATCCGCTACATCCCCGACGTACCCTACGAATACGCCTCGCAGGTCCTCGACATCATGAACGCCGGCCCCTACCAGAAGCGCTCCGTTGACGACGCCGCCGACGACCACCACGATGCACAGCTCTCGCGCCGCAGCCTCGGCTTCCAGGCGCTGACGCCCTCTCTCGAGAACGAGCCGTGCCTCGACCCTCCCGTCACCCGCCCGCTCCTGCACGGCCGGTCCGTCCAGGGCGGCCGCCTGCTGCGTCGCCAGGAGTACACCGCCTCCACTCCGGGCTATGTCACTTCCGACGACTTTGGCACCGACGGCGACGATACGCCGCACACCGCCATCCCTGCGTACGACCTCCCCATCGACGTCCAGGCGAACGCGTCGTTCCCCGAGGATGGAAGCACGCCCGACAAGGTTGACGTCGTGTATTTGAATTTCATTGAGAAATATGTCATCAGCGCGCTGAATGAGGCGGGTGGCGATTTCGATACGAATGATACGGCGAGCTATATGCCCGAGTCGTTTACGAGTAATATGTATTTGCCCGAGTATGCGAAGATTGCTTGGCAGGAGAATATTGATGATTGTCCGGTGGGCCAGGGTGTGGGGTTTGATAAGAAGAAGTAGTGTTTGTTTGTACGATGCATGGCGGCGGTGTTTGGGGAGTGTGGCGATGGTACGAGGTGTGGAGTTGTAGGGATGGTCGTTTATGCAATGGTATGTTCAAGGAGTTTCACTGAACGGTATCGACCATTCTGTCTGACTTCTGTGCCTGATGTGACTTTGCGGCTTCATTTATCAAAGATTCACATCTGCATTCACTACAAGAATGGTGACATTGTGTCGGGTCCTTGCATATTTGGTTCACCGAAATTGCAGACGCATATTGTCCAGCTATTGAGCTCCGGAGTCTTGTTATCCATCTCCTCTCCCTGACCACCCTAAATCAATTGTCAGGCTTTCAGAATTTCAAGTCCTCACGTGTGGTAATCTACAGATTCACAGCCCTGCAAAAGTTCCCATCATCGTCCTCAACCATGGCCCTGGTCCCGCCGCCGACATCGACTACTAACTCTGAGACTAATGGTAGTCACTGACTTCCAAAGAGATCTGCACTGATCTTGTTGAGTATCGTGGTCGTGGTCCGCCAGAATCGAGCCGCTCTGCGCAGGTGGCTGTGCTCTTGCTTTGGGCGAAGAAAGGAGAGAGGGAGCAATGTGGTTTGCCTGGCCGTGAGAGCAAGGCTGTCTCCGTTGGATAGTCACTGAAGGCAGTGATAGACTGTGAATTGGGGGCAATTGATTGAGCCAGACTGAATTGCCATGATGCGCCGCGCCAGGTCGTTGCAACGCCGAGTTTCTCAACAGGAGTCGTCTCTGCACCTCGATCTCAACATTTGACAAAACTAGCAGGATGCATGTGAACTTGGCTCGATGCTGCTTTTAAGAGATTTGGAGGAATCGAGCTGAGATGCAAGACTGAGACGGGGTGGTGTATTACATCTCACAGGCGTCCATCTTGCCCTGGCCAATCGCGACCGTACTCCCTGGCTCCCAACTGCATGCTCTTCCACGGAAAATGCTGGTATTGCCCGGTTGTGTAACAAGTCTGTCCGCAAGGACTGTGGTCTCCCGTGTAAGCCTTCGAGGACTGGTTCAACCACCAGTGAGGCAGCTTCGAGGATTCCATCGAGTCTTTAGGGGAATATATAGCAGTAAACATGGGAAGAGGTGACTTGATAAACTGTAGACCTCGAAGGAAAGTTCGGAGTGTGATGTAATTCGCGGAACAGATTCCGCGACGAACAGCTCCAGCGGGGCAACAACGCGTCCCCCGCAGCATCAGCTCGAGCTTACTATTACACCATTGACTCAGCTCTTGATGTGATGCTTCCTGCACCAGTAGCTGCATGAAAGTCATCTGGCTTCGCTCAATTGATGCCCTTTCCTTCCCACTGCGCGAACACTCTTCGACAGAATCTATTTCACGCTCGTCTGACGTCACTCATCGCGGCGCGCAATTTCATCAACATAAGCACCATGAGCGGCAGCACAATCCACAAGCCTGGGACCGACGACGGATGGCACGGAGTCATCGCTCCAGACAGCCAGTTTCCACCCGAGAAAGGACGTTACCATCTGTATATCGGTATGTTCGCAAAACGAGATTCCCTTCTTGTCCCAGAGCCCATCCGGAGCTCCGCTGACGCTCAATCCACGCAGGCCTCTTCTGCCCCTTCGCACATCGCGCAAACCTTGTACGCCACCTGAAGGGCTTGACCGACCTCATTGACATCTCCATCGTGAAGCCATATCCGAAGGGTAACGAGAAGGGCTGGCCCGGATGGAGGTTCCCCAAGACCGACGATGAGTACCCGAACGCGACAGTCGATAAGCTGTTCGGCAGCGAGTACATGCACGAGGTCTACTTTCGGGCAGACAAGGAGTACAAGGGAAGGTACAGCGTACCGCTGCTGTGGGATACCAAGACTCAGACGGCTATGAATAACGTTTGTCCTCCGATGTCCCCTCAATCGAATAGCTGGTGCTCCTCACGAGACTGGGCTGACAGTATGGTTCCACAGGAGAGTGCCGAAATCCTGCGCTGGCTTCCGACTGCCTTCAACGACCTCATCTCGCCCGAACACGCCAAACTCGACCTCTACCCTTCCCACCTTCGGTCTGAGATCGACGCCATCTCCGAATGGATGCAGCGCGATTTGAACACCGGTGTGTACAAGGCTGGCTTCGCGCCGAGCCAAGAGGTCTACGACAAGAACCTGCCGGCCGTCTTCGCCTCCCTAAACAAGCTTGAGGAAATCGTGCACAAGAACGGCGGCCCCTACATCCTGGGCAAGGAGCTGACGGAGCTGGATCTGCGGGCATATGCAACCATTGTGCGGTTCGACACGGTCTACGTGCAGCACTTCAAGTGCAACCTGGGCACCATCCGTCACGACTACCCTGTCTTGAACAACTGGCTGAGGAACTTGTACTGGAACGTCGAGGGGTTCCAGGAGTCCACGGACTTCAAACACATCAAGGAGAATGTGAGTTCCATCCTTCGGGCATGTGCGAAGATATCGAGAAGGTCTTGTGAGAAATCGGGCTTCTCCACTGCATTGGCTGACCAAGAGTGCGCGCCTAGTATACCAAGAGCCACTACGACATCAATCCCAAAGCCATCACTCCCATGGGTCCTTACCCGGACGTCGAGGAAGGTGTCGAAGACTTCAGCGAGCTGAAGCCAGGAAGGGTCCGGCATCCGGCTGTGTTGGAATATCAGTCAAAGCTGTAGAAAGCCGGCTTGCATCTGGCCTAGGGGACGAGTGTTGAGCGACGGTCCAAGAGATCAGGACAAGGCAATTGCTTGTATAAGGGCAGGACGAAGTATGACTAATAATATGCTCACACCTAAAAGAGTAGGCGACGGACGGACTCCGGCAAATCGGGCATGTCCAAATTTGCAACGTCGTCTCTGCTCGCCAAGAATGCCAATCCAGCTATCTCGCTACATGGAGCACTGTTGCCCGGGTGTCAGACCAATCAATGGGAATGGATTTGCGTGCGGCGAGGCAAACACCGCGCGAAAAAGAAAAAGTTCCACTCACGCCCCAGTGTAGACACTATGGTGCATGGAATTGATCGTAAAAGAGCGTTGTTCGTCACAGTGATGCTTCTCTCACAACCTAGTCCCTCTTTTTCAGTTTTCCCAGGTGCGATTGATTGCAATGGCGTCGAAGTCATGGAGCTACCAGTTGAAAGGTGACCAGTAAACGCACAATGTAATATGTGCAGAGTACTGACGGTGGCAGTGATGTTCCTTGGGGACGTGTCAAAGTCGAAGGAAGAAAGACGGTTGGTCCAGAAACTAGGTGAGTCGTGATCTTCCCGCCCGTCTGCCGGATCTCAACTGACAGGGATGGATAGACCTCTTTGTCCTCGTAAGACCCCGAATGGGCAATCACATGCGATCCGAAGGAAGAGCAACTGACATCAAAATAAGACTTACTGCTGCTTGAGCTATTTCTTCAATTATCTTGGTAAGGCTCCGTGGCTGCTTGTTGGACGTGGCTGCGAGCTTACCGTACGCCACCAGATCGTGCCGCGTTCGCGAATGCATACGTCCGTCTACCCGTCTCCAACCAATAGAAAGCCAGACTTACTCATGGATCACAGGTCGCGGGTTTGAAAGAGGATGTTGGCTTGCATGGAGCGCAATACAACGTCTTACTCTCGCTGATGACGGCAGGGTACGTTTTGGCTGTTCATGCCCGCCTCGCTCAACCTACTAAACCGGTACCAGATATGTCATCGGCCAGATCCCGCACGGAATTATCATCCAGAAGATCCCTCCACGCATATGGCTGCCGTCGATGGTAGCTATTTGGGCTGGCTTGACCATGTGTACCGCCGCATGCAAAACGTACGAGCAGATGTGTGTCGTCCGGTTCTTTCAGGGTATCGCTGAGGCGAGTACGTATTGCGGAACGATGTACATTATGGGATCGTGGTAGTGAGTTTCCTTCACCGTGTTCGTTAGCATGGATGGACCAATTGTTTGGGTGGAGGCGCTAATAATCAGAATTGTGTGGGAACAGCAAGGCCCAAGAGATTGCCAAAAGAACCGCCATTTTCACTGCTGTTGGTCAGGCGGGAAGTATGTTCGCTGGTGCCATGATGACGGCTATCCACCAAACGATGGATGGCTACGCTGGTCTTCCGGGCTGGAAATGGGTCTTCGTGATCGGTAAGTATTTCCTGTGGAATTACTTTTAGCAGATACTGATAGCTGGAAGATGGCGTCATAACTCTCCCGGTCGCCATTGCAGGATTCGTTTGCTTCCCTGATATCCCCGAGAAAACCAAGGCCCATTTCTTCAGCCTCAAAGAGAATGAGATCAAGCTCGCTATCGATCGCCTGCCGCCAAAGAAGAAGGATGCTCACAACATCGCCCCTCTCTCGCTCATGAAGCGCATCCTCGGCCAACCGCATTTGTGCGTATCTCCCACTATCCACACTTACCCATCACTGATCAAGCTCCACTCCAGCTATATCCTCGGCGCCTTCTCCATCGTCACTGGCGCCCTCGAAGCCTACTGCGTGCAATCACTCTTCCTGCTCTGGATGAAATACCACAAATCGCGCTACACCTCCTCGCAAATCACGACCTACCCGCTCGGCGTGCAAGCCGTCGCCATCGTCTCCAACCTCGCCGCCGCCATGTACATCGATGCCACCGGCCACCGCGTCCCCATCGGCATCCTCTCCGCCGCCCTCCAGCTGTTCTGCGCCATCCTGCTCCTCGTTCCCTCCCTCCCCACCGTTGGCACTTTCTTCGCGTTCTACCTCGCCGGTACGAGTTACATGGTCAATCCGCTCTTGTTCGGCTGGGCGAATGTGATTCTGAAGAGGAGCGGGGATGAAGCGGCCAGGAGCGTGGTGCTGTATTGGATGAATGCGGTGCAGAGCACGCTGTATACGTTTTGGGGGATCGCGCTGTATCCGGCGGATGAAGCGCCGTATTGGCGGAAGGGCGGGGTGGCGATGTGTGTGGTTTGTGTCGTGCTGGCCGGGATGCTGTGGATGGTTAAGTGGGTGAGTTGTTTCCCCTTTCCTTTTGTTTCTTTCTCTTGAGTGGAAGAAGGGGGGCTTCGTTTGGTTTGGTGCTGACGATGTGGGTGTAGCTTGACAGGAAGTCCATTGCGGAGCAGCTGGTTGTGGGCGCGGAAGAGGAGGAAGAGCGGGAGGTGACGCAGGTCAAGGTGCAGAGTGGAGGAGAGGAGAAATGTTGATAGCCAAGACAGGCGGACACTAGTGCTGCAAGTTGCCGAGAGCCCTGGCCGACGGTATAGTTTTCAACACGTTCAACCCTCATGGCAATTCGCACCTCAGGTTCAGTTTCGACCATGCCACACTCCAAGTACGTGCACGAGAGCCAGGAAAACGTTTGGTTTGCTTCGAACCACGCACGCAGGCTTTCGTCTCGGGAATCCCTTTTTGCCGTTCCGGCAAGCCAAGAAGTCCGGTCAATTGAGCGACGGGCCGGTTGTTTGTTTCCCGACCATCACGTCCTATTCGGGCCATCCTGTCTTTGTGGAACCTGCACTTTTGCGAGGCAATCCGAGATTCTCTCGTATCCCGTGCTGACCGCTGTGGTTGTTGCTGCAGCGCAACATGTCTTGGAAGGGTGGACGTGCACGTATACCGCCTGGTCTCGGCCAAGAATATGACGTGGATAGCGGTCAGCATCCCGAAGTCATTTAAGGGGCGAAGGTTGGTGAGACAGTGGTCGGTGTGGCTGTCTGGTTTAGAGAAAAATAGCCTGCTTGCTATGTAAAATGACCTGCCCGAAGCAGCGGCGGCAGCGGCAGACAACTGCGCAGAACCAGGATAGGCTTTAGGTGGGTTGCTATATGAACTACGCCAAGCCGCATGGGTGAATAGGAGGCATGCACACGAAACGTCGGCGGTCAAGGACGAGCGAGTGAGGTCTGCTGTATGAGGGGCGAAGTTGAAAGGGAGGAAGAGACCTATCGCACGACTCTCGGATTGGGGAGCGGTGTCGTTTAAAGAATCCGAACGATCGTCGTCACAGGGAGAAAAAGCCGCCCCTCCGTGGAGCAGTAAGTAGGATGGCCTTTGACAGCAACTATTAAGGCTGGGCCCGTAAGCTTAATTGCGGATTTCGGAAGGCTGGGCCGGTAGCTTTGCTATTGGACGATTCCAGCCCGCATGGTCTTGGCTCCGCCATGGGCCCTGGTCATGAACCAGGGTGTTTCGACCTATTGCAAACATCATGCCAAGTGCATTTGACGTCGAATTATCGGCTTTCTCAATGCGAGGACTGGAAGGCCTTACAGCAATGATCTTCGGTGAGCAGCAAGAAAGGGCCGATCATGGAAGGTCCTGTTCTAGAAGGCTGAGTGCTCGTTCCGATGACCAATCGGATTGCCCACGGTTGTGAAACGCTCCTTCGGCCTCTTGGTGTCACGTAAAAGATCCGCTTGGAATGATTCAGGAAATAAACCAGCTGATCGTCTCCATTGCACCCTATCCAAGGTCATGGATAGTAATTCATCCCGCTAATGAAAGCTCGGACTGCCTTGCGTGTGAGAGAGGATGGAAAAGATCTACAAGACTGTCCGGACTTAACGGTATGGAGTTACGCCAGGGGGATTGAGTACCTGGCGGAACTATCGTTTGGAACTGTTTAACATGCAGGCATGCGGCCGCGCTAACATCAACCCCACCCGAGCTTTCCCCTTGCGGAAATAAACAATGCTCTGAAGACCAATGACAAGACCTCAATTGTAGATGACGACGATCAGCGGGGACAACAAGGAGGCGAAGCAATGACGTTTGGTGTTTCTCGGCTTTGATTCTGCGGCGAATACGAGATGCGGGCCGCATTTTACTAATTCCACCACCGTCACTGGTTCAGGGAGCTACGTGCTTTCGTACTCGCGTTATCGTAGTCGCGCTCTCGTACCTATGCTGTGCAACTCCTGGACAGCACACTGCATGTGTTGTATATAAATGTTTTATCCCATATCCCATTTCAGAATGGAACCATCAGCTTTATCGAATTCTACCATTTTCACTTCCTTTCATACTATATCCACATAGCTCAAAATGAAGCTCGCCATCTTTGCCACCACCATTAGCTCCGCTTGGGCTTATGGACAAGGCTCCTATAACGACTGGAAGCCCGCTGGGCCAAATGACTGTATGATGGCACAAGATTACCAACACCACGTCCGCAAGATGCTGATGTTTCGCAGTTCGCGGCCCTTGTCCCATGATGAACACTCTGGCCAACCATGGTTTCCTGCCTCATGACGGTAGAAACATCACAAAGGATAACGCTATCCACGCTTTGAACACGGCCATCAACTTCAACGTCTCACTGGCGGCTATTATGTGGGAACAGGCTATCATTGCCAACCCAGAGCCCAACGCTACCTTCTTTACTCTGTAAGCAATCCCAAGTGATCTTGTGGGCAGTTCGACTCCGCTCAAGAGAGCCAGACCTTCGAACGGCCCTCCTGAAGTCTTCTATTCAGTCTCTACAAGAGCCCTCGATGCTGACTCAACCCTCCCAGTGACCACCTCAACCGACACAACGTCCTGGAGCACGACGCCAGCCTGAGCCGCACCGACGCCTACTTCGGCAACAACCACGTCTTCAACCAATCCGTCTTCGACACGTCGCGCGCCTACTGGACCGAGCCCGTCCTCACCGCCGAGATGCTCGCCAACAGCAAGCTGTTCCGCCAGATCGAGTCGCGCGCGGCCAACCCCAACTACACCTTCACGCAGAACACCGAGGCGTTCAGCCTCGGCGAGGTGGCCGCGCCCATCATCGTGTTTGGCGACCATGCATCGGCCACCGTCAACAGGACGCTGGTGGAGTACTTTTTCGGTGAGTCTGGACAACAAACCGGCGATGGTTTCGAAGCAGGGCTGACGGTGTGCACAGAGAACGAGCGGCTGCCGACCGAGCTGGGCTGGACGAAGCAGGCGGAGGACGTGGGTCTTGAGGATATTATGAGGATTCAGGAGATCGTCAAGAACGCGACCAACCTCATCACGGACTCCGATACGGCTTCTTCGCCTCATAAGCGCCGGGATCTTCATGCTCCGTCTGGCTTGTAAAGGAGGAAGAGCGGAAGTCTGGAGGGTTTCGGTCTCGGAAGCTTGCGGGGCTGATGCTGAAGGATTGGCGGAATGATATTCGTTTGGTCCAGGCTTGCAGGAGCATGGGCTGTGTTGCATTTCGCATGCTTGTCGAAGTGTTTTCATGGTTTCTCACAGAGCGTTGCTGACGAGCCCGGATTTTCTTGCTGCTCATGAATGAGTCAGAATGCGGGTCATGGGAAAGTCTTTAGCAGTCTCTGGGGTGCCAGTACTGTATATAGTTATATGATGAGTATTGTTGGCCAGAGCCCATGAGTGTTTGCATGTTGCATTCTTCTAAGGTTTGCATCTATTGTACCTCATCCTTGTACGCCATGAAGTAATCGATTGCCCACTCGCACAGCCCAGAGTCCACTGACACGCATTCTCCGGCCGGCCGGCTAATTCTTCCCTTCCAACCCGCTACTTCTTCCGCGCAACCCAATGCTGCGCCAAATACGCATTCCTCGCCAACGACTCCTTATCCGACCCATACGGCACCTCCTTCCCCCTCGTCTTCAGCCCCTCCACCGTCACGTCTCCACACTCTGCGCTCGCCTCCTCGAACACGAAGCCCAATCCCTCCGCCAATGCAAACACTTCATCCAGCGACAGCTGCAGCGACGGATTCGTTCCGTACAGCAGGGGCCCGAAGTTGATCCACACGCCGCCCGGTTTCAGCATAGCGTGGATGGTTTCGAGGTAAGATAGGATGTTCTTGGCCGTGTCGATGAAGAAGAGGGTGAGGACGGTGTCGAAGGTGCCTGCGGAGGGGGTGAGGACGGTAGTAAAGTCGCCTTCGACAAGGAGGACGGGGGATCGGGTGTCGCTAGGTAACGTGTCTGGGAAGGTGATGCTGCGGGTGAGGGAGGTGGTGGTGGTGCGGTGGGACCACCAGTCGACGAAGGGGTGGAGCGTGGCTGAGTTTAGGGTTGTGAGTGTGAGGAGGTAGCGGTAGGCGAGGTTCATGTAGGAGGACCATTCGTTGGCTGTTACTTCGAAACCTGGGTTTGGGATCAGAGGGGCCGTATTGGCTGGAGGCAAGGGAACGGAAGTGTACCTTCGAGGGCTGCGATTTCGTGGGCGAGCCTGCCAAGACCTGCGCCGGGGACCAGAACTTTGATGGGTGCTGCATTTTCTGTCCGAGTTTCTACGGGGAATTCGCGTTGGATGGCGTTCACGATGCAGGGAAAAGTTGGTTGTCGCTCGTGCAGACCTTCTTCAGACCAGTCTCGGACGAAGTGCTTCATGGCTTGTAGTACGTTTGTCTTGGAGTCGCCGGTGGGTTCGTCTTGCGTTTCATCCACGAAATCTTCCAACTCTTTCATGTCGATTTCATAAAAGTCCAAGCCGTGATTAACAATTGCATGAGCAATTTCCGCATTTTTCAGAATGAGATGGTCTACAGTGTTCAGCTTCTTGCTATAGCGGATCTTGGACTCGACGAGCTATAAAGGACTATGTTAATGAGATGATTAGATTGGGGAGCAAGATATCTCTCACGGATCTCTGCTTCTTCGGGATTTTCTTATATGAATTTCTCCATTTGTCGATGTCGGCCGCACTTCTCGGCTTATAGAGGAGATAGGCTTTCAGAGCGGTGAGGAGCCGATATCTGGGATGAGTCGAGTCCCATTTTCCTTTGCTCTTCTGAAGTGTCTGCATGAGTCGGCTTTCCTCGTCTTCAAGACCTGGATGCTCCTCGGGCGTAGGAATGCGGACCACGGTCAGTACGGTGACATGCTCCACCACTAACTGTCTTGGAATGAGCGAGGTGGTCCTGGTAGGCTTCAGGTCACGTGAAACGGACCGTCTTCTGCTTGGGCGAAGCTATTGCTGGTTTCCTTATATCCTGCTCAGACTGTTCAATGTGGACATGTTCATTTTGATGGCCAAACGGCCATTTGAGGCAGTGCGAGAGTGCGGCAAGAGCCACTAGGATGAATAAAAGGCTGAGCGGGAAGAAGCGGGATGAGGTCATTGCTTGTATGCCAGGGTCACGCTGCGACAAAATGTACGGACAGAGATCACAGGGTGGGAGAGACAGCGGAGTGGAAGAGGAGAATGAAGATTCAGGCCACCTTGATGTCCGCGACGCAAAGAAAACTTTGTCGGAACCCATGGCGCCAAGGTGCGTATAATGTGGAAGACCGGTTGTTCATCGCAGGAGGTACTGCAGGTGGATGGTTTCAGCCGGACAGAGGCGATGGATACGGATTTGGCTGCATGACCACGCCTGCAACGAAACCGACTTGAGATGTTTGGAGTAGGAAGTTCAGGTTTGAGGAATTGTCACGACCTGGGCGGCTCTCGGCTCGGCGCACGGCAAAGCGGCAACGGATGCTTCGGCCCCGCAGCCTCTCATCCCCACCGGCGCTTCTTCGTCATCTCGACCGTCACTGCCGACTGCCTCGCCGGCCATCTGGCGGCTAGAAAATGCCACCGAGTCGTACGCAGCACCCGCACGCGTGCGCAACGTCTCCGAGCTCGGTCGCACCTGCATCCATCATTTTCCTGACTCTCGCCGGCTCAAGCCGACGACTGCGCCATAAAGCTGGTGATCCGTATCCAGGCTCGCCGATCAAATGCCGCTCCAGGTGGATTCAGGGGAGAGCTGGAAATGGAGAGTGGCTGGTTTGACTTTGCGGCAATTAGGCTGCGCGACTTTCCGTGGCACAGCCAGCAGAGGCTGTGCTGTGGCCAACCAGTTCAGCGGTTTCAACACACGCAGCAGGCAAGCGCTTCGCCCTCTTCTCATTGGCGGCCCGCGAAGCGCGTCGAAAAAGGTCTCCGCTCGCCCACCGGTCAGACGCCCGCGACTCAGCCAGTCAGCGCATGCACAGCAGGTGGACAGCCTGAATGACGTGGTCCCCGGGTCTTCTGCCAAGTCCTGCAAGCTTTCAGGCGAAAGCTTGTCATTTCTTCTCACAAGGCTTGGCCTGATTGGTGAGCCCGATCAACCCCAATCCCGCCTGATTCCCGCATCCCGGTCCCGTCGGTGAGCTGTGCTCCAGCCCTCATTAGCTCCAGACGCCCTGTCAGCTCGTATCTACTCATCAAACGTTGAAACTCTTGCCGGTCTCCCGGCCTTCTTCATCGCCAACGGCTTATCGGCATGAGGTGAGCGTCATTGTGGGCTCGCTGTCAGTTTAGCAGAACCCATGCAGCCTTGACTGGCTTCTGTTCTGTCAGACTTCCGGTGTGCACTGCATGCTTTCCCCAATGCCTGCATCAGCGACAGGGAATTCCGTGGCTGGTGGCGTCGATTCTGGACCCTCCAGTGCCAGCGGCCTGCATCCCAGAAAGCCCTGGCACTTTCCTTCGCTGCGCCTCGACGTAATGTTTCATGCGCCGGCCTATACCATCCAATCCGGATAGTCTGTCTGATCTGTCACTGCTGATCGTGCAGCGTACAGCCTGCACATTGGCTGCCTGTGTCCCAGTACGAGGCTTTGGGCTAGCTCCAGACCTCCGGCAAGATGAGCTGCGCACATAAATACTGGTAGACGGCCGCTGTCTACTTCCCTCTCCTCATCCAAACCAAAATTCTCTACTTGATACCACTCAAGCCTCCGTTTCCTCACCCAGCACTTTCACTCGTATGCCACCCCCTTGTTCGCTCTTAACTCAATGATTTTATGCTGACACTCCTCTGCAGTACCCCGCACCCCAACCTCCCAAATCCTTCCAAAATGCCTGGCAGCACTACTTCGAGCATCAAGTCCATCATCAAGCCCAAGCCCACCACCATGGGCTGTGGAGAGGAGTGCGACTGCTGCGGTTGCGACGAGTCCTGCTGGTGTGTGGTCATGTAAGACTGGAGACGAAACCATTATACGGACTACACGATACGATTGAAGGGCGCAACGGTTATTGAAGGATTTGCGGACAGCTCTTCCGGGTTTGGGGTCACTTCGACGGTAGCTTTCGGCTGAACAGCTCCTCTGCCGCTACAATGTTATGGAATTACCTACAATGTTTCACACAAGCGCCATTGAATACAGTTTTGCAAACACAAACGAAGCGGTCATGGTCTGTGTTGACTTGGCGTGTATGTTCTTGCCCTGTCTCTGCCGGCAGTGCTTCGATCGTCTTGGTGCCCTGCCCCTCGAATCATACTTGCTTATCTACACACCGCCAAATATTTCAGGGTAAGTGACTTATGCCTGAATAAGCAGGCCAAAAGCTATCTTAACTTACGCCTCCATTCTTGTGGAAAAGTGAGGATGGCTAGCTGCGCAGAGCATACGAAAACGCAAACAAATGCTTATTACAGCATTGGTGGGACAAGCTGTAGATTCGTCTTCGTTGAAGAAGAAAAAACTCAAAGAGTGGTGCTGCAGCCGACAATAAGCGGTTCTGGCTTTCATAAAGTGTAGTTCCTAAGGAGTGGAAGCAACCATCACTAGACATGCATTAAAGTCTCTGGGCGGAGTTATCCAGGCGAACGCTTCGCCTTCCAATGGCTGTCTTTATCTGACTTTTCTGTGAGAGTATCGCATTCGGCGCCAACCGTCAGCTGCAACAACACTTTGCAGGAAGAACTCAGAGCGCGGGATTGGTGAGGCTAAAGCACCCTGAGAGGGCGGAAGCACATGATTCGTTACGTTTCGAAAAAGAGCCCTGCATGGTAGTGAGTAGGACCCCGCTCCCAGCCTTGTCCTAGTCATCTTCGATACTGGAACCCGCAATTCTAATTTTCATAGCACCTACGATATTCATTTTCCGTGGACGATCACCCGCACTGTCGAATCTCCAGTTATCGCTCTGCGCCTTTCTCGTAGGTAATCTGCAGCCCAGATCAACTGCATGTAGGGAGATTCACTTTTTCCATCGCATTGAGATACCGCAAGAATAGATATCGGGATGATTCGGCATCGTTTATTGGCCTTGATGGGCCATCTCGAAGCGTCTGATCGTTCCGACGCTGCAGTAGTCCTTTCCAAAGATCCACTCTGCGCAAGATGCAAGGCCATCAACTTCGAAGGCGCTCTCTCGTTCAACCTACGAGGACCGCATTTTCCTAAAATCGCAGGAAATGGATTCAGCCAAGTCATCTTGGATTTGGGCACCCAGTCGGAAAAACCAAATATTGTCTGCAAAATGTGTAGAGCCTTGGCGTCAATTGCTACGCTTCGCGGGGATGCTCGGGATGGAAACCAGTTCGGGTTAAGTTTACGAGTCGTAAACAGCCCTCATGTAAAGGTTTCTCTTTTTGCTGGACACTGGATCAGCCAGCTGCGCGGCGAAAGGATTTCCCCAGCTGGTCCTGGAGTGGGTGGAAAGGAAAATTAACCCATTCTTGGAACCCGTGGTGGAATGGCATAGAGTAAGACGTCGAAATTTGGTTTGAGATCCAGGAAGGTAGACGGAAGCACCGAATAGACGACGTGAGAAAAGTTCAAATTTCTGGGGTAGACTCATCCAAGCTGACAAAATTCATCCACATTGAGGCAAGTACCGTTGACTTGACCACTCGCCGAACAACACAACCACGGTCAATCTACCAAAATTCCCCAAAAGAAAGAGTAGTCACTTGGGATGTCACATTTACCCGTTCAGACTTTGAACCTCTTACTCTGAGAGAGGAAGCCCTGCAGAGAACGAATAGGTTCCCGGCCGCTCCCTTCCAGGAAATAGAAGCGCTTTCACCGAAAGACGAGCTGTACGAGAGGCTCAATACCGGGTTGACCTGTCAGGGTCTTGTGCTCGGAGATTGCCCGACTTTGAACTCGAAGGGACCATTTCAAATCATGGTCTTCCACAAAAGGGGAGACTGGGATGAGAAAATTGGCATTATATCTCTAAGAAGCGAGGAATCAGAACTTCTCAAAAATCATTACAGGAGGGGTAGGACCAAGGTCCAACTTGGTTGACACACGAACGAGCCAAAAGAGCCGCTACTCGACCTGCATATGATGGGCTTCTGGGATGTGCGGACTTTTGTCTTTTCTCCCGTCCCACAACCGAAGGCCCAAAGAAGAGGCATCACTCAGCATTCCTCTCATTCCACCTCCGATCAAACACCTGCAGACTCCTCTGCGCCGTCGGCACCACGTCCAGCGCCTTGACCAACACCCTCTCCGGCCGCTCCACCACCCACGCCACGCACTCGGCCACATCCTCCGCCACCAGCGGCTCGAACCCGCTCATAAACTCATCGTACAAGCCCCGATCATACCCGACCCTCTGCTCGTGGAAGTGCGTCGCCACCACCCCCGGCCGCACCGCCAGCACCTTGATGCTCGTGTCCTGCAGCTCCGTCCGCAGCACATTCGTAAACGCCTCCTGCGCGGCCTTGCTCGCATGGTACACCGCCTCTCCCGGGAACGGCGGCACCTCGAGGCCGGTGACGCTCGTAACGTTGAGGACGGTGCCGCGGCCGCGCGCCAGCATGCCGCCCGCGCTCAGCACCGCGTGCGCGGCGTACATGTACCCGTTGACGTTAGTGGCAATCGTAGTCGAGATGTCGGAGACCTTCTGCTCCGGGAAGCGGGCTGGCGCGCCAAGGGCCAGGCCGGCGTTGTTGATGAGGACGTCGACGGGCCGGTTGCCGAGGGTGCCGAGGACGGAGGTGAGGGCGGCGGTCAGGGCGTCGTAGTCCTGGACGTCGGCGGCGGCGTGGTGGATGGCGCCGCTGGAGCTGGGGAGGCTGCGCAGCTCGTAGGTGAGCTGGGCGAGCTTGGAGTCGGAGCGCGCGAGCAGGATGAGGGTTGCGCCGGTAGGGGCGAGGCGGCGGGCGATGGCGGCGCCGATGCCCATGGAGGCGCCGGTGATGAGGATGGTCTTGCCGGAGAGGGACATGATGTTGTGGATTAAAATTGTTGACTGTTTCTTTTCTTAGCTGTTCACGATTGAAAGTAGTACAGAGGGTATCGCAGCCGACGGTTAGCGCCAAAAATGATTTCTCGTAGGAGGTTAGATTAATGTACATACGTGTTATAGGAAGTGGAAGAATTCATCCAAACGCAGGTGTGTTACATTTTTAGGAACAAACCCGTCCGGACGAAGACTTCGACTCCCTGTATGCATCACGTTCGTGTCTGTGACGTCATATGGCGCTAGGGATGGATGCATTACAAAGCGCCAAGTGGTACTGAGGACTTATCGACTCCCATTGGTTCAGCAAGGAATATACAGCAATTTCTGGATGCCGCAGTAATAGGAATTCAAGAACTATCTTCAAAGGGAACGGAGATGATTCAGTCCCGCAGATGAACCATATACCAATCTGCGCTCACCAAGATCTCTGGTCATTCCCTTCCACCATCATCTCCTCCCATACTTCACTGCGTCCTCCACTGGTGTTCCTTATCCATCGCCTTCATAACTATTTTCCAATCCACACATTTCCGCCGCAGCGTCCTTGTTTCCGCCTTCCCCGATATCTTTGTCTTGAGAGGTGTGCTCGGCTGCCTTTTCTGCGTCCTGGGTGGCGTCTGCTGAGCTGGTGAGGTCCGTTCAAAGTATTCATTAATCCTATCTATCGGCCAATCCAAGCTATGCAGGCGGCGACACTCCAATATAGTAGTGTTGGTGTTATCGTTGCCGGAGTCGTCGCCGCTTAAGGCGTACTCGCCGTCTTCATCGAAGGAATTTGATGATCTTTGAAGAAGAATGCTTCATACTCGTCAGAGTAGTTTGTCTTCCTCATCAGCCTCATCATTGGCGTCGAAAGATGGGGCGCAGTCGGCGTAGCATCCCGAGTACGTTGACGCTGGCTTCTTGTTGCACGCCCCCTCTTGGGCAATTCGGATGCGCTCGCGTTGGTTCTCTTTACATCGTCGGTTTTCTCGCCAGAACCAGAGCTGGATTCTCCGTAAGAGAATCCGTAGACCCTCCTGCGGTAATCTTCGTTTGACTTCGCGGTATCAGTAGCTGATGGATGGGAAGGGTCTGTGACCGCAGCGCGACGGTTCGAAGAGGCCATATGCGTGGTACGAGGGTGACCTTGTTCCGGCTTCCTGCGCGATGGAGCAACTGGATTGAGCTGGCGTCTTGACGTTGGACCTGATGACATCGAGGGACTGGTGGAGGCCATGTTGTTGGCACTACTGGGAATGCTTCCTGAGTTGACCGAGAATTTAAGGAGCTGGATCTCCCGTTTGCTTGAAGATGCACAATGAAATTGTTGAGACATGTCGTGGTACGGAGGCACTGCTAAACGCGTTGAGTGCCTGCAAGAGACCGAAACATTTCGAGCGTACTTCCTTTGAGAATTGTATTCTATTTCGTTTTTTTTAAGACAACAGGTGAGCCTTTGCTCTTCAGGGAGGCCCAAAGTCTTTGAAGTCTGAAAACCCACAACCTCAAATGCGTCGCGATGCTGATAAAAATATCTTTCACGTCCTTTATTGTGACTCCTTCACTTCTTTGAATTCTACCAACGCTGTGCCAGCTTTGCAGAGATCCTACACGTTGTCAGTAAGCAGTTGCCAGAGAATATTAAGACACGGATGGACGACTTACCCCTGCTCCGTGCACGATCTTCCTCACAACACCAGTCTGCGGACTCCGAATCACAGTCTCCATCTTCATACTCTCAATCACTACCAACGCCTGACCTTCCTTTACCTCTTCGCCTTCCTTGACTTCAACCCTCAACACTTTGCATGGCATCGGCGCTACTACGCTGTTCTTCGCTTCCTTCACACCCAATGCCTTCTCGACCCATTTTGGTGCTGCAAGGCGCAGGCGGTGTTGCTTGCCTTGCTGGAACAGAGTGATTGTATCTTCCGAACGGATGATGCGGGTAGATAGACGTGTGTGCGGGAAGTAAGATGTTAAGCTTGAGGAGGCGACATCTAGCGACGCCGTCACCGCAGCGTAAGTGATGTCGCCAACGGTCACCTCAAATTGGTTTGGCCGAGTCTGGCGGACGCTGACTGGTGTAGCCTGTGCCGTAGTAGCTGGACCGGCCGTGGCAGCGGCGCTGGGGTCAATCTCTACGAGATTCACTTCCCGCGCTTGGAACCCGTCGCCGAAACCAATGGTGGTCAAGGGACTCGCAGATTTCCGCGCTTCTGTTTGTTGAAGGAGCAATCCGATGGCTGCCTGTGCCAAGGCTTCTGGAGGACTGGGCTGTTTGGCGAAGAGTTCGTCGTGGTACTTTTGGATGTAGCCGGTCTCGACGTCGCCGGCCACAAAAGCCGGGCTGACGCAGACGCGCTTGAGGAACTCGATGTTGGTGATGGGACCGGCGACTTCGTACTCCTCGAGCGCCATGCGGAGCTTCTGAAGCGCCGCGGTACGGTCGGGTCCTTGCACGATGAGCTTTGCGATCATGGGATCATAATGGCTTGAGACCTCATCGCCTTCGACGAAACCGGCGTCCACGCGTACTGTTGCAGAAGACTGAGGAATGCGAAGATGCAAAAGCTTTCCCGAGTCAGGGATGAAATTCATGTCCGGGTTTTCAGCGTAGATGCGGGCCTCGATGGCATGGCCTCGCTCGGAGATTTGCTTCTCAATATCGGCCTGAGTAAGAGGGAGCTTGCCGCCTTCCGCCACGATGAGCTGCCATCGGACGAGGTCCTCGCCCGTTACCATTTCGGTGACTGGATGCTCAACCTGGAGACGAGTGTTCATCTCCATGAAGAAGAATTCGTTGGTCTCATTGTCGAAGATGAACTCGACGGTTCCGGCGCCCTCATACTTGACGGCAAGAGCAGCAGCCCTTGCCTTTTCCCACAAATCTTGTCGAATGGTTTCATCCAAATGAGGAGCTGGAGACTCTTCCAGGATTTTCTGATGTCGGCGTTGGATACTGCAGTCGCGCTCACCAAGCGCAATGCTGTTTCCGTGCTTGTCGGCAAAGACCTGGACTTCGATGTGGCGCGGGGTGGTGATGTACTTCTCCACGAGCATTACATCATCCCCGAATGAGTTTCTTGCCTCAGACTTGGCCGACTCGAGCTGATCCAAAAACTCGTCTGGTGCCTTGACGATACGCATGCCCTTTCCACCGCCGCCCTTGACGGCCTTCAGCAGTACCGGATAGCCGATTTTCTCAGCTTCCTGCTTCAGAAACTCGGGCTCTTGATTCTTCCCATGATAGCCGGGGATACACGGGACACCAGCGGCGGTCATGATTTCTTTGCTCATGCTCTTGCTGCCCATGGCTTCAATGGCCTCCCATGGCGGACCGATGAAAGTCAAGCCCGCCTCCTTGCATTTCCGAGCGAAGACGGGATTCTCGCTGAGAAAGCCGTAACCAGGGTGAATGCCCTGGCAGCCTTCTTTCTTGGCGACTTCGATGATGCGGTCACCGTCCAGGTAGGCACTGGGCTCGCCCAGGTTGACAGCGAAGGGGGAGCTGAGGGCATGCTGGGAATGGGCGTCCGGGTCAGTGTATAGAGTAGTCACGCGGACGCCATATTCTGAGGCGGTGCGGCCGACACGAAGAGCAATCTCTCCTCTGTTGGCAATGAGGACCGAGGTTAATGGCTTTGTTATGGGTGTGGAGCTGTTCGTGGCAGCTGCAGTGGCATGGGTGCGTCGGGTAGCTGCAGCGTGGTAGTTGAGCACGCGGGCGGTGTTCTGTACGCCGCGCAATCTGGAAAGAGTAGACATTGTGCGGATCAACGGGAGAGGAGAAGGGAGGAGGAGAGCAGGGCAGTAGGGGAAGAATGGGAAAGCTACCCCAGGCGGTGGTTGATGTACCCCAGACGGCTGCTATGCCGCGGCTACCCGAGCGGGGAAAGGCACGAAGATCTGTGTCTCTGGGCTGCTCGGCCATGTCCTGCTTTGCCCTATGTGCGAGCGGAGTTTGCTGCTCGGCCTCATCGTCGCGAGGTAACGTATCTCGCAGCAGTCACGGGGAGATGGAGTGAGTGGGCGGCCTGAGCTGCCCGTCGTACACCTCGCTCTCAGTCTCTTCCTGGCATTCGCCCACCATGACCACCGCGCCTCCCGCCCTCTCAGCCAATGACGGCTCCCTCATCCATCTCGACACGCCCGTCGATCCAAGAGCCTTGCACCCGCTGCAACTGCCTTTTTTCTCTCGAGCCTTCCCGAATCTCGTCGCACCCGTATCCTGCGCCGCGCTGTAACGCTCCCTTCCTACCCCGCTCGACGCTGGCCCGCCGCCGCCGCCGCATGTGTTGTCGCGCGTCGCGCCCCGAGGAATGACCATCACCGCGTCATAAGCCTCCGCTGCCCGTCAACCTCGACGCGTCTCCCAACATTCTCGTCTGATCCTTCGCCAAGACGCACATCGCCCGGTGCGCCTGTCCCCGCTCCGCCAGAATGTCCGACTACGGCTACGATTCTGACGAGTTCGACCTCTACGACGACGGCTGGCTGTACATCGCCGAGGAGGACCATCTCGCCGTACGTACAAGCTTCGAGCTCACTCCCACGGAACCCCTCCCACCCAATTCTAACTCTTCCGCCCACAGGACGACCTTGCCGAGCGCGCCGTAGCATCCCCTCCCCCTCGCGACTACGATATCGACACCTCGGGCTATAATTCGGACTACTTCGAGTACTGGGTGGACATTGAGTACAACTCGGACGGCTGGAACGATGTAAAGGGTGCGCCGAAGACGGACGTTGCTCGAAGCACCACCACTCCAGGCCCGAAGAAGAGGAAGAAGGTTACACAGGGCGGCCCGTCGCAGAAGAAGCGAAAGGGTCCCCACGGCCGCAAGCTCAGCGCTGGCGCCCCCGCCGCTGGAGACCAGCCGTCCCCTGTCCTTTGGCAGTCGAGGAAGGAGCGTATCCAACAGGAGTTCCAGGGCGCGAAGACCCTGACGGAGGAGCCGGCCTCCTTTGCTCTGCTAGGGGATTGGAGGACGCGCTTTGGCCCAGACATGAAGGAAGCAAAAGGCAAGAACGCGGTCATGGAGCCTGAGGAGGCTCCGGATGCTGCCAATGAGATCCTCCAGGCTGTGGAGAATGCCACAAAGGCTGAAGATGCGGACTTTGAAACAGAGGATGACGAACCGGCGTCCGCTCAAGAGGAAGGGGATGGGCTTGAGAACTCCCTCTCAAGCAGTGGCCTTGATCCTCAGGCACTCATGCGCGCACTCCAGGAGAACCTTGCTGCATCTGGAGCTGCTCCGGCTGGTCTCGATCAGGCAACGCTCATGAAGTATCTGTTGCAAATGGTCAGCGGCGAGGGCGAGGCCGACGACATTGCTGGCCAGTTGGCTGAAGACCTATTTGAGAACGCCGACGAGGAAGATCCAGAGGACAAGAACATCGCTGAATGGGCCGCGAAGCAGAAAGGAAAGCCTGAAAACGGCGATGAAAAAGTCGAGGTCTCTGAGGGTGGGCCTAAGAGCAAGGCTGCCCTTCCCCCTACTCCGCCGGAGGGCCAGGACGAGACTTCAGCCGTTGGTAGGAAGGGCAAGAGTGCAGCAAAGGAAGGTTCAACAACTACAACAGCAGCCGGCTCCCGTTCTCGCAAGCGAAAGGCTTCTGAGCCGGCACCTGACGATGAGCCCCCTCCGAGGCCGAAGCGAGCCACGCGTTCCTACGCTGCGCCGACAACGAGTAGCAAGTCGAAAACAGCCAGCGGAAAGGGCGGAAAGGGCAATCGCGGCTAACGTCTAACGTGCTTCGCTGGACCAACAAAATTTTCTCTATTTGTTCTTCAATGTCTCATTTCCTTTCTGACGAAAGCGGACACACCGGTAGATTGGGCACGGAGCCTCGCTCACATACAAGACTGAGGATATACAACGCATCACATGGACATGGGTTCGAAAGAGCACAACACCGGCGTCTTGGAATGGGGTTGGGGATACCAGAATATGGATAGGAGAACTGCGGCTTCACGGCGGATACCTCACTTAACTTTTCTTGTTTGTTGTTGGCATACACCAAAATGGATACTTTTCTTTTGTCGAGTGAATTGGATGTTGTTGTTCCACCGTATGCTGACGAGCAGTTGTTCTACGCTTGCTTCTTGTGCCACCGGGGATTCAAGTGTAACCAACATCCAATGTTGGCCATCTACTACTGAAGCACCAGCCAGGTTCGCGAAAACAGTTCCGCAGCAAACCGCATGAACCACAGCCGTGATCCTCGAAGGAAATTGAGAACAGTTGTTACTTTTGCGCAGTACTTTATATGAAGATCAAGATCACCTTGGGAGGTCCGTTTCCAATCCAAAAGGACCACACCCTTCTGTGCCGCTTTCATTTCTCCCTAATAATTCTCTACCTGACTTCTTTATTGATCCGTTCATCGCCCATTTGCTCATCATGGCCTCTGCAGCAGATTCGTCGCCAGGACGACTCACAAAATACAGAGATCGAGCTAAGAGCCGCCCTTCACTTTATTCAGACCCCAAGAGGACCTTTTGCAATCCATGGACAACTGATGCCAAAGAAGCAATGGGCCGCTGTGCAGTGATCGAGTTCGAGCAGGATCGTCCTGAAGGGCACATTCCTACTCCTTTCCGACTCGACAACCCCGAAGATCTCTCAGCAGGCCTGAGAAACTGCCTTAAACGCCCGAAAATCATAAAAGGACCATCTCGCCGCCTTGTGATACTCGAAGACTTGGGAAAATATCCAATCACTCTCCTGGGGTCATACTTTTGCATCCCCCCCGAAGTCTTCATTTCTCATTTCAACCAGCCTCAAGAGTTCATGTCTCCGCCTCTCGTGGACGAGTTTGGAGGTCCTCATGACTCCCAGAAGTACTGGAGAGTCGGGATACCACATCTGTATGACAATCCGGGTACTATTCCCAAGGATACCGAATGTTGCGACTTCAAGAATGTGAATCTCAACCGTAAGCTTGTCACTCTTTCGGATGAGAACAAGACCGATGATAAATTGCCGGGCTGGCTACTTGTTTATCATTCAATCTCTTTCTGGGCAACTGAGACTGATGATGGGGGATGGACTGGTATGTCAATCAAAGAAAACTCCGCAGAACCCAGTGCTAACATGTAGATAGCACTACTCTTGGTTGACCCATCCGTGCATAAATTCTTCGAGGACCTGCCCCTCTCCCGCTCCACGCTACCCGACAATCCCCAAGCCTCCATGGACCCCCTGGCCTTCTGCTCCTTCTGGAACGACTTCACCACGAAAGACAGCGCGCCCCTCAACGACAGCACCTTCGACGTCCTCCTCCACCTCTACAGCCGCCGCTTCTACGCCGAAGAGCTGGCCGACCCCGTCACCGCTCTCTCGCCCGTCTTGACGCTGATCCGCCGCGCCTGGACGACCTACATCACCGCGCAGGAGCGCCTGCACCGCAGCTGGCACTACGCCGACACGCACGCCCCCGGCCTCCACCACTCCGTCGCCGCGCCGCCGTGGTCGCTGCCGACGTACCAGCACGTCGTCTACCAGCGCTACGACCTGCACTCGGCCGCCCTGCCGCTCTTCCTCACGGCAAGCGAGTGCCTCGGCATCGAGGACGCCGCCGACGGCAACACCGCCGCGCAGAGCAAGGCCGCCGCTGAGCTGAGAGCCAGGGCCACCAGGGAAGCCCGAGCCTGGCGCGCCGTCCGCCGCCGCTTCGACTGCCTCTACGAGGACCTGGGCAACGCGGTCGCGGGTTACGCCGAGCGCGCCGCCATCGAGGAGGCGCGTGCGGCCGGGGGCCTGACGAGGGCGGTCGCGCTGTTCTTGCCGCTCCAGATTGTCATGGCGATTTTCTCAACGGGCGGAGCTTATGCGTTTGGGGAGGAGCGGAATTGGATCGTTTGGCTGGTGGTGCTGCCTACGGAGGTGTGCACGATGGTGTTGATGTGGTGGTATTTCGGCATGGCTGAGAGGTGTCTCGTGTGGATTGGGAAGTGCTTCGGGGGTTGGAAGCGGACTGGAGGAGCGCAGAAGGGCGGAGATGAGGAGAAGGGTTTTATCGAGAGCTCTTAGTTTTCTTGGATGGAGGATCAGTTGCGCTGTACTTTTGCAAATAGGTGTTTTCGGCAATTATCTCCCGTGTTTTTCTCGCTTTCTGATGTTCGAGATGTCTGTTTATGCGTGACGCTAGAAATACGTTTGTAGAGAATTGGTTCAAAGTAATGCTACTCGAACATCTTCGCCGAGCCCCAGTTGATCAATTTTCCAGCTCAACATTTTGACTTCATCGTATTGAAAGCAATTGGGGCCAACCGGTATAGGGGAGTCCACGAACGATCTACGGTTCGCGTGTTTAAGGGTGTAGTAAAACCTGGACGAAGTCTCCCCTGTACTTCATGGGATCCACAGCTTACAGATCTACGTCACACAAGTCATTGAAAAAAAGATCTGACGACCAACCTCTCAAAAGGCTGATTCGAATCTTCACGTTTTGTGGTCCAAGTATCATCTCTTTCATTGTTGATGCTAAGTCTTTCTACCTACTATGCTTGAATGAATACTGTACCTTTAAACGGGGGATATAGCCCTGCCTCGCCTAGGGATCCTTTGACTCTTTGAACAGATGGACCATTCTGGATCTTCTTTCTCCGCTGTATATTGCCATTGAAGGTGAACGTGGTCGAATACCAGCAACTCTCACTTGCGACTACACACTCTCTCTTACCATATACGCTCATTAAAGCACCCCACCCAAGTCAATCTTTAATCAAACCCCTCAAAATGAAGTTCATCACCCCCCTCGCCACCCTGGCCCTCGCCTCCTCTGCCTCCGCCGCCCTCCAAGGCAAATTCATCAACAACTGCAAATTCCCCGTCTACGCCAAAACCACCCGCGGCGGCAGCGCGAGCAACGCCTACGACTCGCGTGAGATGGTCAAGGTGCCGCCCGGTGGCGTCTACCACGCCCGAGTCAAGACCATCAACAACGCGCCGGGCGTCTGCATCAAGATGCAGCCCGCGCCCGACCCGGCCTGGAAGAACGTGTACCAGGTCGAGATCGCGCAGAGAGATACGCCGTGGACGCGCGACGGCACCGCCAGTTGGGCCTGGTACGATTTGAGCACTGTGAATGCGTCGCCGTTCAAGGATCGGTGGAGGCGGCTGGAGGTTGCGGGGAGGAAGGGCTGTAAGATTTTGGAGTGTCCGTCGGGGAGGACGGATTGTGAGTGGCCGGTGCCGGAGAGGGGCGAGATGGGCGATTGTAAGGCGGGGAGGGATGCGGAGGTTGTGTTTACGCTGTATAGGAATTTTGGGGGGGGGGATTGGGCCTCATGGTTTTGCAGTGGAGGGAGCTCACGGGCTGGGCTCGGGCGGCTCTTCTCTTTGTTGCGCATCGCTTTCCCTTTTGATAGGGTTGGTATTTGATTCGCGCCTCATACGTGGCTGGAGCGTTTCCTTTGTACATCATTCACTTTCAAAAAATGACACCGCTTTGTGATGAGAACTGCTCATCTCCTGAGATATCAAAACGCAGCTTTGAAAACTTTCTTTCGTGCTTCGAGGGCCTCAAAATTTTTTAGAGTCTTCAAGGCATGCTTTGTTGCGTAAAGCAATGGCGTGGTACGAACCGCCATGTTGACCCAGCTTCTACCGGATATTAATGAGGTTCATGAGTTGGGGAGTGCGAATACACTATATTTTGAATTATCCTCTATACTGGACGGGGCTGCAGAAAGATGGGATAGCTGCTGGTGTTCCTGTGCGGAGCTGCGCTTCTTTGTTTACCGCTCCCCATGGGCTAACACTCGAGAGGCTGCTCAACAATGCCATTGTTAACATTCAATATCGTGTACCCCAACAACGAGAGCATCTCGTAGAATTTACATGGTCTATCAATTTCGAGAATGAACTAGAGCATCAAAAAACCTTCTGCACACGTTCGAGCACACAGCTCTTTGAGCCTTCAGAACTGACAGAGTTTATTTTCCAGGTTCTCAGCACAGAAGAAAGGCACGCCCCATTTCCTCGATTATCTCCCGATATGGCTTCTCTGAGTTCCGAGTGGTACGAGACGGCGTCCATATATGACATCTTCCACGTGATCGATCGCCAGTTCGAGCTGCTCTACCTCCTCCGATGGCGCTACCGCTACCTGAGAATCACCTACCACAGGATCGACAAGACGGTCCGCGAACATCCCTGGACGGACATCACCCACATCCGGCTGGCGCGGCACCTCTTCACCCCGCTCGGGGACGCGCAAGGCCAGTCCCGCGACATCACGGACAACTTGAAGACGACACTGGACTCTGCCGATGAGGAGATGCTGCACAACCGCAAGAACGAGGCTCTCCAGCAGCATCTGCTGGACGCCGCACAGGAGATCCACCGCATCAAGCGCCAGCTGGATCTGGTGGCGGGGGCTGTGTTTGAGGTGCTGCGTATTTCTACGATACTGTACGACGGCTCTGAGGACATGTATTACGACCATGCGGATCAGGACAATGATCGGGGGAGGACTTAGCTACTAACTCTCCCCGAGATCTATATGACGATGGGGCGTGGCGAATCTCTGGCGGACACTACTGAGAAGACGGAAGATGCTACACCTGATGGCCCGTACTAATGTCATACGTCTTTTGTATGACTAGCTATCGTCCTCCAAATCGCCGTTCTTTAGGAAAATCAGAACAAGTTTTCTTAGATGTGTGGATCTTGGAGTTTGGAGTCCTCTGTTCCAAGATCGGGCTGTTGTCATGGACCGACGGCGACGTATGAAAGACACGATAGAACAAATTTAATCAGACTCAGGTTTTCCAATTTGTATCCATCGTATGTTCAGCATAGTGACATGAAGTGAATCGTTATTCTAACGGTGAAAGGTTCCACTGAGAATATACTACTCGCGGAAATCGAACTTGACTCGATGGAGAGCATGAAATTATAACACACGCTGGGTTGAATGAACATAAAGTTCCAAAATCTGGATCCACCACGACCGTGGTCAAACTGCCCAATGTCTATCAATTTGCCCAATGTTGATCAAGCCGCTCATGTGTGAGACCGTGTCTTGATATCCATACCCAAGATCTTCACTGTCATCAGAGAGCAGCGGTGGAGCGCCGTTCATGCAATCACTCCTCCTGAACCGGTCCAAGGCTCTTCATCTGCAGAGGGTTGCCGCAAGCGGGGCAGTGCCTCATGAAATCGGCGTCGCGGACCGGAGTGTCGTAGCGGTTCTCGGCGGTCGGGTCGGCTGGAGTGACGCAGATGTTGACCTGATAGTTGCAGTGCCAGCAGACACGACGAGAGCCCAGTTCCAGGCGTTCATGGGCCATCTCGAAGAAGAAGTCCGCTGGGAGTCATTAACATCTCCTTACCACGGGAAACTTTAACTAAGACTTACCAATAGCGTCCGGGTTGGAGCGGAGGAACTCGTACAGCTCAGAGGTGCCAGGAGGAGCCCAGATATTGTATGCATGGGCAATGAGCTTGCGGATATCGTGGCTATCACGGGAGAGATCCTCATATGCGGCGCGCAGGACAGGGACATTGGCACTCAGAGAAGGGTTGTGCTTCCTTTTCTGTGCGCTATAGGATGGGCTCCTGCACAAGCAGAACATCTATCGACTCCATGATTCATAACCCGGGAAGGACATAACCAACAGGTTCGCCCGTTTTGGATGCAACCTCGACTCGAGCCCCCGTTTCAGCAGCATGAACACTTGGCTGATCTTTTGCTACAACCCCAGATAAACCAAGCGAGACTGTTGATTGGTGATGGAGCTTGTTGGAATGATTTATGTTGGACAGGCGAGGAAATTCGGGATTTGCGGGACAGAGTATATTCTGGGACTCTCTTCCGTGCGCGTTCGAAGACTTTCGCGAGGCCAACATCGCCCCCCAGAAGCCCAACAGCACTCTGAGAGAAGGAAGACGAGATGGCCGCGACCTTTTCGGCGATGTTCCGAGCAGTTTCCTCTATTCGCTGACACTGCGGTGGCACTCTTCTCACACATCCGCTGACGGGACAGGGGATATCACCGCTCAACCACTGCAGAAAAACAACGTCATTATGATCTTGGGTTCGCAAAGATACTCAGCCACTGCTAATGCTGTCATGCAGGCACAGGCCAGCGCGGATCATCGTCCGCGGTCTGTGGCAACATCGATCGAGGCGATGTGTCTCGTCCATGGCTCGAACTCCAGCAGCTGGCACACACGGATCCGATGCTAGCGTTGCGGAGTCGCGTCACCTGCAATGTGAAGGCGTAGATGCGGCGGCATCTCCGTCGTGGGTGTCGACGGCTGGAGCAGGAGAGGTCTGGTTTCAGAGCGGATCAACGTTCCTCCAGGCAGCTGGTTGGCTACGAGCGAATCGCGTGCCTGCCGCAAATAACAAAGCCGCGCAGCTTTAACGCCGACCGCTCCCTTGTGCACTTCGCTGCAGACGCAGACCCCGCGACTCTCGCAGAGCTCTCCCGCGCCCGCTGCATCTCTTCTCACGACGTGACGAGCACCCACGAATTTCTTCTGTCATTTTTCTTCTGCTTCCCATCTGTACATTAGACACGCTGGAAAAAGCCCCACTTGCTTCCAGGGTCTGGATCTGCAAGAGCCCGACGGTGCTTTCGGCTTCTCGCGCCCACGTTTCACCCTCTTTCGTGCCTCTACAGGAACTGCGGCACCTCGAATCCGCAAGCCCACCCTGCGCTCCACTCCGCACTAGCAGCTCCGACTCCGTCCCTGCATCCCCACGCTTCCCTCGCCCGCAATGGCTACCGGTACGTGCACCGGTGGAGTGGAACAGCGCTGGCTCAAGCCTGGACTGCAGCCAGACAGATGGCTGGAAGACGACTCGCTGACCATAGCGCTGTTCAGAGACCGTCAAAGTCGTCCCGTTGACGTGCCATGGCCACTCGCGCCCCATCACCCACATTAGCTTCTCCTCCGTCATCGACGATGACTACTACCTCATATCCGCATGCAAGGACAACAACCCCATGTTGCGCAACGGTGTGACCGGCGACTGGATAGGAACCTTCCTAGGCCATAAGGGTGCTGTTTGGTCCTCTCGTCTGTCGTCGGATGCCACCCTTGCTGCCACCGGCTCTGCCGACTTCTCTGCCAAAGTGTGGGACACTCAGACTGGCGAAGCTTTGCACACTCTCGAGCATGAGCACATTGTCCGCGCCGTCGCCTTTCCGAACCAGCCGCACCCGCAAATTCTCGCTACCGGTACTGTTGGCAAGAGGCTCCGCATCTTCGATCTCTCGCGGAGTAGTAGTGCTGCCTCGTCGCCCACCGACGCCAATGGTGCATCGTCTGCAAGCTTCGAGATCGGCGCCGGGGTCCACAAGGGCTCCATCAAGTCAATCGTCTGGGCTAACGATCCTAACATCATCATAACCGCGTCGGAAGACAAGAATATAAGGTGGTGGGATCTTAGGACGCAATCCACCATTGGGGAGTATGCTGTGGATGGAACCTTCGGAAGCTGTGAGCTAGATAACATTAGCACCGATGGCAGCCAAGGCGGTGGGATTCTGAGTGTTGCTGCGGGAAAGACGGCCTATTTCTTTGACGGAAGACAACCGGCGACACTCATTAAGAGCGTTACCACCAAATACGACTTGGCAAGCGTTGCTCTGCACAGCGGCCAAGGCAAATTCGTCACCGGCAGCAGTGGCGACACTTGGGTGCATGTCTTCGACTTCAACACTGAGGAGGAGCTCGGTAAGCGCACCCAGTCGGATGAAGCATGAATCGCCGCGCTAACCAGTTGAACAGAAATCGGAAAGGGTCATCACGGCCCAGTCTGGACGACCATGTTCTCACCTGACGGAAAGCTGTATGCGACGGGTAGCGAAGACGGCACAGTCAAGCTCTGGAAGTTCACAAGCGGCCCATACGGTCTCTGGAGGTAGACTTAAGGATGCAAGAGCAATAGAGAAAACAGGCATAGTGATACCCCTGCATACAAATGGCAGATCGTGCAGTCGCAACTAGAGCATTTCCGTCGTAATCTGTTTCTTGCTCCCCGCGGGTGTGTTGGAGATATGCGCGCTTACATTACTTTCAACGCAGGGAAGTCATGCTTAACTTCGCGCGTACTACCTTGAACCTGAGACGATCGCTCCAGACCGCTGGCAATTATTCACCCCAAACCCCGGATCCCTACATCTTCTTGGCTCTGTCCACCATCACGTGCGAAAGCTTGTCCTACCGCACCTCACCTTCGCCAGGTCACACTACTTGTGCTTTGGATTTTTATCTTGAAGAGGTCTGCCAGCGACGCCGGCTCTATCGCGCTCAACCAACAACTTCTCTTTTCTTCCGCCACCTTCTCCTTTATTCCTGTCACCTTACATGCGACACGCTTGCACCTCAAACAGGCCAAGCGCGTCGCAACTACAACACCATCTCCCCAGCCAGTCGGGCTCCCAAAGAGTACAACTCGACCGACGTTTCCACATCACCCGCAAACCGACCTCAACACCATGGGCCAAGCTCTACCCAAACACCACTGGCATGAAGCCGACAAGTTCCTCATCGCCGCGCAACTGCACGTGCCACATACACAACAACAACAACAACAACAACAACAACATGACCGCCATCAACACAACCACAAAAACCAGGATACCCCAACAAAAATCGCGCCATCTGAGTTTGCGCCCAGCAACCGCGACTCCCTCTCACCCAACGCCGGTGCGCAGCATCCAATTCATGAATTATCTTCTTCACCACCTGCATCGGATGACGAAGACGAGGACCCGGATCAGACCACCATTCACCATACACCCGCAGTTTCGGCTTCGTCCTCTTCGCTGGGATCATCAGACCGGTCCTCGTCAGAATCGGCGTCGAGCGACGAGGACGAAGAAGAAGACCCCGCGCACCCGCACTCCCTCACTGACCTCCCCACGCGCGAAGCCGCCGCCCTCGCCGCCGAGAACTGGGCGCGAGTGCTCGAGCTCGCGCACGGCTTCGAGCGCGTGTACGCCGGCAGCCTGGAAGCATGGGTAGCGGGATCCGCAACCCGGCCGATGGCGAAGTCGCAGCGCGGCAGCAGGGACTTCAGCAGCGAGAGCAAGAGCAAGAGCAAGAGCAAGGACGATGGGCGCGCCGCAGCCACCGCGAAGGACCGGTGGCGCAAGACGAGGAGCAAGATCCTCAGCAGCAGCTGGCGCAAGCGCCACGCGACGACGTCGACGCGTGCTGCCCTGGGCACCTGGACGGCCGCCGACCTGGTCGACCTGGCGACGCGCGCGGGACCGCTGCGGTGCTACCGCTGGCACAGCGCGGGCGACGGCCGGGCGGGCAAGGAGCGCGGCCGCCGCCAGCTGACCGACGACGCGGTCAAGATGGGCTGGAGCGGCGCGCTGCTCGCGACGCATCTGCATCGCGCGTCTGCCACATCCTCCTCCTCCGCTTCCCCTTCAGACGATGAGCGCAGCCTCAATGAAGCTTATGCCTCCCGGATCGACCCGGATACGGGCTTGGACAGCATCGCCGTCACGTTTGCGGGTAGCACGACGGCCGTCCCGCCGCACGTCCTGGCGCTCGTCAAGGCCTTCACCATCCTCTTTCCCTCCGGGCCCCCCTGGGTCGTCGAGCCCCCGCGCGCCTCGACGCCGCTGCCGCCGACGTTCCTGCTCGAGTCCGCGGAGCGGGACCGCTATCATCGGCGCGTCTGGGTCGCCATGGCGCTCGGCTGGGCGCGGTGTCTGGACGCGTTCTTCGCGGCGCATCCGCAGCGGCATTTCGACGGCGGCGGTGGTGAGAAGGCGGGGCAGGAGGGCGGCAGGCATGGCGATGCGTGGTGGTATTCGGAGTTGGCGAGCGAGGTGGACGGGCTGGGTGGGGAGGGCGGGGCTGAGATTGATGAGGACCAGCTGGAGCAGATGAGCGAGATCGACATCGATGATGAGGACTTGCTGGCGGCATTGGCGAGGGCGGCGGATGAGGCAGGCGAGAGGAGGGCGAGTTTAGTGCCGAGTGATGGTGAAGATGATGATGGCAGTGGTGGTGCGGTGGTGGGGGAGAAAGGAGGAGAGGAATCTGAAGAGAGCGAGGGGGACGGGGAGGATGGGAAATCATGAGCACTCTGATGCGGGCAACAGTTGAAGTGGTGCTGAGCGAGACGGGTGAGTTATTGGTTTCTTTTGAATTAGATACGTAGGGCTGAAATACTCATGCCACTATGGCAAGGCCCTAGCCGTCTGCTCTGCTGGGGAAGAGAACGAGAAGAAGAGGACCCCAATTCATTATGGCTCCTTTTGGTTTTCCGTGGGTTGATCTCCCTACGTCGTACCGACGCAGTACCTACTTAACTGCGTCAGAAGATACGGAGCTGAGCTTTGACGTATTGCAACAAGCGTTAAAAGTATCATCCGGCTGCAAATACGGTCGACCTTGTCAAACATGTACATTCAGATCAGTAGTGGTGGGGAGATTTTTGTGCTTCTGCAGAAGGTCGTGGGCGAAATTCAAGCTTTACGTGCAGCAGAGGAACAGCCAGCCGGGGATTGGCTGGTCTTTAGCAGGGTGTTTTGCAGGGTTCAACAGACCGTAGCACTCACAGGTGCAGCAACGGGCATTCCAGACATTCATCTTCACGAGGAAGCACAGGGAATAGTCCTCACGTAAGTGGCCTTCTTTCATACGCATGGTACTGCGATTGTGCTACGAAGGACGAGACGGTGAAGCTCAAACATCGAGACCACTTATCGCTCGTTTTTCTGATAACAGCTTCCTGGTAGTTGCTCTTTCTTCCAACGCCGGTTCACCCCTAAAGCTCTGTCGAGAGAGGAGATTGTGCGTGATTTGATGTTTGAAGACGTACGTGGGCACATTCCTTGAATGCCGTTCACTCCACCATGTCGATATCATCATCGGCGACCGCTCCAGCGTTGCCCGTAGCAGGAGCTGCTGCATCGGCACCGTTGGAAGCCTGTCCGCTTCCAGCACCCTCCTCACCTCCTCCGAAGTAGTCGGCCATCTCAGCATCCAATTCCTCAACGGTCTTCCTCGGTCTGCCTCCGACGACGGGTCTGCCCGTATCATCCGCCCTCTTGCGAGGGCCAGCCTGTTGCTGCTTTCTTTCGCCAGGTCTGCGACCGCCCTCCCGTCCACCACCTCCACCTCCACGACGACGAGGAGGAGGCGAGCGTCTGCGGTCATCATTCTCACCGGGAATGTAACGGTCTATGCCAGCTGGCGCAGGTTTGCTGACATCACTGTGGCGGGGCCTGTCAGGGCTGAAGCTGCGGTTCCTATTTCCCTCGATGCGGTCGAAGAGGCTCCTCGAGGGACGCTGGACACTGTCGAACGGGTTGCGCCGAGCCGGGCCGGGCGGCAAGAGGCTAAGATGAATCGGCTGGCCGTGTGCGTTGGCACCATCGAATTCGCGACAGGCGACCCGGGCGTCCGCGAGGGTGCGGTAAACCACGAAGGCAACGCCCGTACTGCGGTCACTGCGGTCGTACACCAGCTTGGCTTCCTCGACAGCGCCAATGCGCTCAAAAAGTTCCTACTGGATGTCAGATATGATCTACGCATGCATGCTGAATGCAAAACATACATAGATATCATCCTCGGTCAGGTCATAGTGAAGATTCTCCACACGGATCTTGTACCCGGACTCTCTGTCGATGGATATGGTGAGCAGCTGATTTCGGCGACATAGTGAGGCGAGGCATACTTGTCGGTATCAGGGCTGCGGCGGACAGGGCGCTCGGAGCGGTGGCCGCGGTTGCGGGAGGGGCGGCGGGCTTTACTGAATCAGCTATGCAGGAGGGGTAATTGGGTGGGAATACGCACAGTCGTCGTCTTCGAAGCGATCGTGGACCCAGTCTCTACGCCACATCAGCAAATGTCTATGAAAGTCGGGGCAATTGGCGCGGTATACCGGTCGAGGTTCCTGGAATCATCTCTCTGACTCGACTATTATCGAAGAGAGGAATGTAAGATTAGCGGAGGTCTCACAGGGTAGCATGGCAGCCTGAAACAAGACTCGTCGGCTTGAGCGGTTGCATCTCCATTTGCGGGCGGAGCGGTGCATGTAAGAGCAATATGCCGGGTCGGAGCGGTCACGGAGGGCCATGGCTATGAGGAGGGAGGTGTAGAACCTGGAGGGGCAGGACGGTCAGCGCGCGGGTCAGGGTGCAGCACGGGCGGCAACGACTTGCCTTTCTTACGCCGTCTCGTGGGTAGTCTTCGGTGCGGCGGCCTCTGCGTCCGCGTCCACCTCCGCCGCCTCGCTGTAGCAGCAGCCTGTCAGCATGGCCGTTTGTGGTCGCGGGAAGCAGCAGGGTGGCTTGCCTGGCGGTCGGAAATGACGTCGTCAAGAGCGCGATCCATAACGGCGTGGTGAGGGAGGAGGCAACTGAAAGCGGTAGGAGCAACAGCGAGCAGCAAGGCGGCTGTGCTGGCGGGCGGTAGGGTTGTGGCGGGCTCGGTAGGGCGGCGTCGTCGAAGGTGCAGAGTCAAGGGACGGGCGCGCAGACGTGGTGAAGCTGAAGCTGCAGCGCGACTCATGCGCGGATCGTTCGGGCCCGCCCCACGGCCAAGGCCTGAGCAGCCCCGACTGTTTTTCTCCGTCGCCGCCTGTCGTCCCGCTCTCGCGCCGCTGCTGTCACCCCGACCCGGCTAACCTCTCCCAGAGCGCCACACACGTTGCCTCCCGCACCCTGCATGTAACGTCGAGTTGCGAGACCACAGCGCTGCCGACCATGGCCCAACTGCGCTGGCTGCGTGCCACTGACCGCCCATCGGGATGCCGACGATGGTGGTGCATTGCAGCGCCCGCCCTCTGGGCCGTGTGATGGTCCTTAGGCCCGCACGCTGCTCTCGCCTCCCCTGACCGGCCAGCACTCGGCTGGCAGCACTGGCGGGCTCTGGCCATGTTTGCCATTTTTAGCCGGCTCCGGCCCATGTATGGCCTCACAAGAGCCGCAATTGTGGAGCAGCCCGCCTTTGTTTCAACCGATCACTCTGGGGGTCCAGGGTGCTGCCCGACGCATCCCACCTGCTCTAGCCCATATCTGCCCGCCCTATGCGACGCAGGCCCCATGCCCTGCTCCGTTCGTGCTCTTAACGTTACCTAACGTTGCCTTTGATCTTATGCTTAATACGAATACCCGATTTTGTTATTCCGACACTACAGCAGAGCTATGACGATGTTGCCAAGAATACCTCGTATTGGACGTCATGGCGATAGGGGTCATTCTTTCTAGAAGCATATAAATAAATACATCAGTGCGAGCAGCTGTTGAATAGCATCCAACAACCAGCTCTCACATCTTCATATCTACAATATTCTTCCAACCTTTTCGAACTCCTCCGTTCAAACTTCCAACAACCGCAAACATGTTCACCAAGACCGTTGTCGCTATCCTCGCCGTCGCTGGCGCTGCCTCCGCTGCTGCCGACAAGTTCGGTGGTATTGCCATCCACTCTGGCTCTGCCATCCAGAACGCCGGCATTTCTGCCGACCAGGGCAAGCTCTGGATCGCCCACGCCCAGAACGCTTCTTGCGACGCTGGCAACAAGCAGGACTTCGCCACCTTCTCCATTGACGCCGACGGCAACGCCTTCCTGTACACCAACGGTGCTCCCTACCAGCAGCGTAAGTTTTACCCCACGATTCTCTACAAAACAACTACTGACAGCCATGATCAGTCTGGGTCGACCGCTCCGGCATGGGCCGTGGCAACATCGGCTACACCACCGGCGCTCAGCCTACCCCCAAGAACGCCGAGCGCACCGGCTTCGCTGTCAACGAGGGCGGCCACCTCACCTTCGACGGCACTGACGGCTTCTACGCCTGCCCCTCGGTCGACAACAGCTACGCCATCTGGCAGCAGAAGTTCGACGACACCTGCATTGCCTTCGCTTTCAGGGCTCAGTACACTGAGAAGCCCGTTGGCTGCTGGTACTCCGAGTCCCAGTAAACGCCTCGTTACGAAACTTGTCCTTTACAGCATTGCATTTGTACAAACATTCCTTCATGTAAATAGCGCTTGCATCTTCATGGCACCTTCACGCTCATGATTGTAATTGATTAATGGGACTTCGAACGGTCTCTTGTTCGATCCGAAAATTCTTCTCTTCCTTCTGCACCTGGGTGACTCGTAACTGGTGATCAGATCCACTATGATCTGTCCTTGGCTATATTCTGAACTGAGCATGATCAACCATCGATCAAGTCTAAATACAAGGTTCGGCGTGACCCTTGTGTGAAATGCTTCTTCCATCGTGCCGAGCTTCTCGAAACGGATACGGCCGGCATGGGATCCGCGCGCAACCTGCCTTGAAACAGCCTTATAGTGCCTTGCGGCCGTACGATCCTGCATCTTTCTTGCATTGCGGTCCCACGGCATGAGGTGCACTTGACAGCGCGCATGTACCGCCCCGCCTATTAGTTTGTAACTCTATTATTCCGCGAAAAGGCTTACTTACAATAATGCAATCCCGCGGAAGCGCGTCAGGGGACCTTCCCATCGGAACGCACGCTCCCCAGGGACAAAACCGCGCAGCTGCACGCCTTGCTGACCCTGTTCCAATTTTGTGTTGAGCCATCATCAACAACACGAGAAAAGTCGGAGAATTGCCACCGTCCTCGTCTGCGATCGAGTCCCTGTCTTCCGACCTGTCGTCCGGATAGTCGTGTTCAGGGGTGCCGTTGATCAGCCGACGCCGGAGCCCCGGGGGGCTGGCGGCGCCACTCGCAGCCCATTTTGTGGGGAAGCGGTGAGGTGGCGGGAGGCGTCGCTGCGGGATACGAATGGCAAAAGAAGCGGCGCGAATGGCCGATGTCACGGTTTTACGTATTTTGGCTCTGAATAGCAACCTGCTTTCCATCAGGCCAGAGGACATGCGGGTGTCTGTATGTATTTTGGGAATACGCTATACGCGGGCGCGGCGGGTATGAACGGCGCGGCTTGACGTCAGGAGGCTTGGGCGCGAAAAAGGAAATTTTTGGCGCTATGCGGACGCTCTGTGGATATGTTATGGACGGTTATGATTGCAAGCGGTGGCCTCAATTGACAAGGTGACGTTTTATGGTGCTACGGATGCGTCGAAGCGAAGTGATGTGCAGTGCGAATGCGAGTTTCCCCGATTGGTTCAACATGGTATTAACTTGCGTTACTCAAGACTCGGATTGACCAGCATCATCGGGGCCGCTTGCCGTTTCCTCGTTCCATGGATATCAACCTTTACCACACTTCTTTGTCCAGTTGAAGACCCCATCTGGACGCGATTGAGGGAGAAGTCCCGAATGCTTCATGCATTTGAACCAGCCAAAGCAGTCCCTTGGAGATGATTAATGCCTGGCGACCTTCCAATCCCCCAAGAATCTCTTCTCCAACAATTTCCTCAGATAAGGTGTTGCATCTCCATAGCTCCCTGGCAGTTCGGACAAGTCTTGATCGGTACATCCTCCTCCATTTCTTCCAACTTGACACCCCCCTCTCCGCTGGGACGGCGCATGCAGACCCTCGAGTTTCTATCAGCCACCTTCTCCCTGTAGTTGACCGAGATCTCCATGCTGTAGTTGCAAGCGCGACAGAAGACACCCTTCAACCTATTCTCCTCAATCTGGGTCGTACGGAGATTCCACGATGCAGTAAGGTACTCGACTGTATACGCATGAGCAGTATCATCCTTGTGCTCCAGAAGATTGACGTAGCGCACTTACCAGCGAAGTCCGGATACTCCGCGATGTACCTATCCATCTCACACGCCTCCACCCTCTCCAGATGGTCCAGCGCCGCCCTCTCCGCAATGAACCTACGTAGCCCATGCTCATCCTTGTTCAACGGCTTCGGCGTCAAGCTATCTCCATACATGAAAGGAATAAAGTCAGTCAGTAGGTCGACAGAAACGCCATACAAGTCCGCCATGTACTCCTTGACGCGCTTGGCGGCCGCAGCCTGCACGCACGGGACGCGATAGTCCGTCGCCATGACATAGAGGCGCAAATGGCGGAGGCAGATGTGCGCCTTGGGTTCGTCCGGGTCGGTAGTGCTGATGAGAGACGGGTAGCTGCGCGTGTAGAGGTATTTGATCAGCACAGTAAGGAGGTCCGGATCGTCTTCGTCGCCGAGGTCGATGACAGCGCGCTCGACTTCCTGATGCATGCGTTAGCGGAGGGAGTGCAGGCGTAGGGTAGGCGGGTTACGGAGCGCGGTTTGATCGGGACGCGCGAGTGCGCGACGTGACGTACTTTGAGCGGGCCTTCGCCTTCCAGCTGCTGCGCGAACCAGCCGGATTGGCTTGCCAGCACGATGCGGTGCGCGGGCAGCTCGGTGTCGCTGAAGCGGAGCGTGATGTCGGAGTAGACGCTGTTGCTGGCAAAGCGGGGTGCGACCTGGTTGTTGAAGAGGGGCTTGCTTTGGATAGGCGCCATGGTGCTTGAAAGGTGATCGGCGTGGGGAGAGCGACGCTGGAAGAAAGAGCTGAGGTGAGAAGAGGAGGTCGTTGTGGGTGATAGAGTCGCAACCTTGATATGCGGGTCCATGGGGATGGTTCAGCACCCGCGCATGGTGTGATTTGGTTTACCAACTGGCTGTACCGGGGCTTGATGGTATGTAAGTGTGTGGTTTGCAACAGGCGGTTTGCCCAGGAAGAGAGAGCGGGGAGGTCCGTCTAAACGCAGATGTGGAATATGTCATATCAACAAGGAGTTATTGCAGCCGACAGCTAGAGATGACGGCTTAAAAAATTAACTTTGTGGGAAGTCGACGCATTCGCCGGGACATGGTTGTTTAAGAAAAACGAGGGTGTTCACAGCCGGATGAATGTTTCAACTTCCCACAACGATAGTTCTTTTCTTTCCTTCTGCGGAACTGTCGCGTTTGGTGCTATTCATCGCCTGCAGCGCCTTTCTGTATATCTAGGCTGTTTCATTGCGCAATCATTGATACTGCCACAACTAAGCTCGTAGATATTTGGTCCGTAATCTGAGGTCAAATTACAAAGAGAAGGGCAGCAAATTGATATATGTCCTTAGTTCCACCTAGTGGCAATGCCTGCAAGCACTGTAGCAACATGTAGTGACTGTGCAGGCTTGATTCAAAAGCTAATTCCCTAAATTGCTGTCTTGATCTCTGGCGAAGGGTGTAATACCTCGGTGATATCGATAATATCGCCGTCTATCGAGGATATTCTATCGCCTCTGCCTCGCGGTAGCGTTTCCATCTGACCATCGTCTCAGCTCGTATTGTTCAATCCATCCACGTACACCAGAATAGAAGTGCTCCGTAATTCCGTGAAGTCATTGAGAGGTCACTAAATGACTTCCGACATGATCCTATCGCATTCCGGGCAGGTAAACATCATCCACTCCATAGTGGACCAATCTTTGAGCTTTCCGGTAGCTCCTGTATTGCCTAGAATCGCAGAGAAAACGCGGTAATTGCAATGACTACATTCAACCACAACCTGGTCTAGGAATTCGCTCTGCCGTGCTCACATGTCGGACAAAAGATGACCTGGAAAAAGGCAAGAAATTAGTATAAAGCTTTCAACCTCTCAAATGCCATTCTGGAAGTACCAGCAAATTCAAGGTTTTTCTTGGCAAATTCTTGGAGTTCAGGCTTGAGGACGCGGAAGTCGGCAGTGAGTGACTTGACGAAACGCTCTTTTAGACCATAGCCATCATGGGAGATGGAGCAGTAGAGCGCTCTGGCAACGGCGATATTCTCAACTACATTTGAGAACTTATCAAAGCAGGAGCTGAGTGCCTGTGCAGCAGCCAGCGATAAAGTTGGAATGTCGTATTTGTTGGCGAGTTCATAAATTGTAATGTGGCCGAGCATAGCATTCAGATGTGCTTTTTCTTCATCGTCAGAAGTCCACCTGGGGTAAGGTTCCTCATAGAGGAAACGGATTGAGAGTTCAAGAGCGTCTGGGTCGTCTCCATGAAGCTCGATCGTCTCTGCCGATGCCTCCTTCCAAGCTGTCAGCTAAGTCATCCACATAGCATTCATGTGATATACGTACTGCAAGCCCGCTCCTGAACGCGCCACGGAACCATCCAGACTTCGCTGTGAGGATGATCTTGTGTGCCTTGAATTCTCGTCCACTAAATTTGATGGTAACGTCGGAGTGCTCGCCGGAAGTCAAATACGCATGAAGGCCAAGGGCACCCGTGGTCGCCATGAAGGAATCGTTGGTAGCGCAGTGTGAGGTTTGTTGGCGGTGTAGAAGTGGAGTGCTGCCACTGGGGTGCTGTTGAGGTGAAGGGCTGTGCTGAAGGATCTGCGGCGGGCAGGTGGAAGATATGGCGGCCGCTCGCTGTGGGTGGGAAGCTAAGCCAAAATTGGAAGCAGAAAAGGTGAGGTGAATGCCACTGTTGGCGTGGCGTTCAAAGCCCAGGCAAATAACTGACTGGCCAAAATTAATTCCTGGTCATCTCACAGGCAAGCGAATGTGACAAGAGATTCGGATATGCATTATTACTCTAATGGGAGTCTTTCCGGTGTCGGTGTCCTTCGTACTGTATAATTCTGTATCTGAATCGTCTCGAGGAGCTGACGCTCATTCCTCCATCATTGCCTTGCTCGCTCCTGAGCTCGTGAAGTCTGGATGCGCTTCAGAAATATCCTGCCGGGCAATTGAAACCATACGAGCACCCCACATCCGCATGCCAGTCACCTAGTCCTCCTGATTTTTCTCCTTGAACCGCTTGTTCATATCGCCGAAGCCGCCATAAGAGTGCATCTTATGCTTCTGCTTCACCGATGAGGTGAAAGGACCAAAAATACTGGCCCCAGAACTGCCCTCGGCAGGACCCTCATCCTTAATGAAGCCGAACTTCTTCAGCGCATCCTCAGAGCGGTAGTAGAAGATGAACGTTACATAAGGATCCTCATTTTTGATGTATTGTGAGTACCTGACTACGGTCAGATTCTCCGGGTGTTGAAAGTTATTGTCGTTCTGGTATGCGGTGCTGTGCTTGATATTGTTGCTCGGCTTATCCGGATTGCTGTCGACCTTGCCATGTCCATCCCAAGTCTCGTCGACCTTATCGACGGTGTCGGCGTGAATGATGACACGGCGAACGACGATCTTTATCTGTCCAGGGGCACGGGTCTCGTCCTGGCTGATGAGTTGAGTGGAGGCGAGAGAGTTTGCAAGCTCCTTATCCGCGTCGACAGTGCGGTTGGTAGTAGGATCACCGATGCAAAGGTCATTGAAGGAATCAAGGAGTCCAGCGATGCCGCCAGCCTCCTGAAAGGCCCAGTCATACTTGCGCACGTGTCCAGTGCTGTCCCGCTTCAGACTATAGCTGAGATATTGACCACTTTTGCCCTGACCCTTCATCACGGAGTCGTACGCGGGGTCGATATAAAGGAAACGCTTGACATCTGAGGTTTCTTTTCCATCGAGGTAGACGTCAATGGTGAAGTTATACGGATACTTTGCGGATTCATCGCTTGATGTGGAAGAGTCGTGGCCTGACTGGTTAGCAGCATCGATCGCGTTAACGGTTCTTTTGTACGATTCGTTTACCGGGAGCACTCTCGAAGTCCTGGGGAGTGGATCCCTTCATCTCACTATCATTCTTTGAAAGTTCCGAATCGGCCGCCTTGGGTAGGTCCTGACGATAAGGAAAGGGTCTGTCTGCCTTGATTTTGATGCCGAAGCGAAGGTTTTGAACTGACTCAACATAGCACGAGGCGATGTGACGGGTCATTCCGACCTTCGGCAGCTTGACGCCCATTTCCTTCACCGGAACATAAGTGTTGTTTGCATCCTTCGTAGTAAGGTTGACGATGAAACCTGCGCACTTCATGGTGGCGAGTCTGTGGACAGCGTGGGGTTGACTAGGTGCTTCGCGTATTTTCGTGTGGCAGCAAGGCCAGGTGGTGGTTGGGTATGAGGAGAAAAAGATGAAGTGTCGCACGTAAGATGCAACAATATCTTGTGCACAGACCTTCTCGACGAGCACAGCTGCGCGTTGAACGCGCCGCCGCAGGAGCTGGCAGCGCGCGTGGCGGCTGGGAGCACTGGGAACCTCTCTTACGAGCGGGGTATGTAAGGGCAGCGCGACAGGGTCCTCGACAGGGGCAGTCGGATGCTAGTCAAGTCAGCTTCAATAGTTTCTCCTGAACGGCTTATCGTACAAGATGGTTCGTTCATATGCTATGGATCTCCTCGAGACGATGCGCTTTCTCCAAACCCCTCATCCAACGCCCGTGAATATCAGATCCTGGGTATAACCTTTCCGTTTTCAAATGCCATGGTCCGATCCAATAGCTCGAATCGCGTAGTTCTCCTCTCCGCTGCAGCTCCTTACAGGACATGAATTTCGTAGCCCAGCAAAACTTCCGTGGAGCTCCCTTCCCAGCCTCTGTTACCTCCTGTTGAGATCATAAAAGTACAGGTTGGGTCGAGGTAAAGCTGCGAAATGACGCCAGTTCTGTGACCGGGCACAATCGTATAGGGAACAGCGGCGTGTTTCGCGCCTTCCTGCTCCTTTAGGTCGTACAGACGGAGAATATCAAATGACGCGCTTTTGGATATGGCGTTAGCACAGTCAATGCAGGAGCGGGAAGGCTTACCAGATAATATGCTTGCCATTCGGCATGGCGCGCACAGCGCTGACAGCGCCACTGACAGATGGGAATTTGAATGTCCTGGAAGGCCCTCGTAGCCCCTTATGTAGACTGTACTCATCTACAGTTCCATTGCGACGACCAGCGTAGATGTAGTTGCCATCTGGTGACCAGCAGGCGTTCATACACCATGGGGGTGTACCGCGGGACGGAACGATGCGTGCGATAGGGTTTGGCTGCCTTCTATCCCAGACACGCAAGGTGCCGTCAATAGATGCGTCGAGGAAAGTTGTGTCAGAAGAAGGCGTGGAGTCGTCTTGAGAAGGGAAGGCACTTGAAGATGTGCCGGCATCAGCGCCTTCTTCAGAATGTGGAAGGCCATTCATCGTGACATCAGGCTGAGATGTTGCGACTGCCACTGAATTCGGATCTTGCTCAAGTGGACCCGCTGCTTGAGCACCACTTTCACCATCTTGGGATATTTCCAGTGGTTGAACAGGGCCACCAACATCCGTCATATCGATGTCACCTTGTGCGTCTTGCTCTTCCGCATGTCTGATCTCATTGGCAATGGCTCTCGAGAACTCGTCATCTTCATCATCGCCGAAACCAGCAGCAGATGGATTTGCGTTTGCGTCACCATTGCCTCCAAAAAGCGAGTCATTATCATTGTCACCAAATAAAGAATCATTCTCAGCACCAGGTGCATCTTCATCTTGACCTGTTGCTGGTACGCCGTTCGTCAGGACTCCATTGGTGAGCGGCTTTGTGTCGTTGTTGGAGCTGAATGTTCCGTTGGAATACAGAGGCGGGCCGGCCTCTTCTGGCACAGGTAGCGTCGACAGCGGCCGCGGCTCAATTGCTGAAATTTGACCGCCACTTGTCTCGAAGCGCCGTCGGACCTGTCCAACGTTCAAATCCCAGTCGTTGATTGTTTTATCCCAGCTCCCAGACAAGACGGATTTTTCGTCTTGGGCCAGACTCAAGACTGACACAGCTGAAGTGTGTTTTCGAAGAGACGTGATTCGGTGGCCCTCCTGATGCCGGACAGTTTGCAAATTGATAGCGCCGGATTCAGTACCGGAGAGAAGCCAAAGCGCTTGATGATGTACAGCGAGCGAGTAGACCGGAGAAAGGGATACGGTGTCGTCGTTTGTTGAGGGTGGAGTTCGATCTGCTGGCTTGTTAGATGTATCGAAGTCACCCAGGTCAACTCGACTTGCCTGAGGTTTCCTCATTTTCCCAGTAGCTTAGTAAAACACCGGCTTTTGTGACGCTATCCACGAAGGGATGCCGTTGCGCCACAGTCAGCATCAGCTTGCTGTTTGCAGTATCCACCCAATTGAACTTCCGAATGTATCCATCCGCGCCTCCACTAAATACCCATCGCATATCCGGTGTCGCAGTAATGGTATTGATAGATGTGCTGTGTGGCGCCGCAATAGTGGGAACAATGTCATAGGAGTTGGCCGTCAGTGCTTCAGAGCGCACAGTAGGCCGCATAGGAAGGGCCGCATTGGACGGTGTAACCGAGCGGTGGGGAGACGCTGAAGCTAAACGTATTGAGGGATTTTGCCCTGAGGATGTTGAGTCTTGTCCGGTACCATTCTGCATTTGTGATGTGTCTGACCGACCCGGCCGCTGTGCGCGCGAAGGGGAGTCGGGGGTATCGTCCTGGTCCTCATCTTCGTCGTCGTTGTCGCCATCCTCATCATCATTGTCGCCCTCGGCGTCCTCATCGCCATCGCCATCTGCGTCCGCGTCGGCATCGGCATCCGCGTCGGCATCCGCGTCGGCGTCGCCTTCGTCAATATCCTCCATGGTCTCGTCAACCTCGTTTTCGGAGCTGGATTCTGTGGCATGGTCAAAAAATGGCGGTGTCGAATGGAGGGAGGCGGATGTTAGGTACCATTCTCATCGTCATCCTCGAAGCTCACCATGTTGGGCAAGCTCCCATGCACTGGATCTGCGAAAAGCGGGATGCGGGAGGCTGCGGGGATAGCCCGTTTGCTCCCTGGCGAGGGGTAGGCTTGCTGTGCGCGGACAGGCGCAGTAAGGTGGGAGTTGGCGGGAGCTCACGCGTCGTTTGAGCGGGATCTGGCAAAGGCGGGCCCGCAACGGCGGTCTGGCGGATGGTCGTCCGTTGAGCAGCGCAAGCACGAGGTCGACGTTGCACGCGTTTCGGCAGATCCGCGCCGGGCGGTGAGAGTTGTGGAGACTCTTGGACCTCTGACTGCCCCAAGAGCCCGCGTCGATCCTCCCACGGTTCCGCCGCCGACATCCTCTCTGCCGTTCATTGCGCGCTGCCATAACCGTGACCGCCTCACCTGCAGTGGGCTTTGATGAGCGCTCGATCCTCATGTATTGCAGCCGAGACATCTCCCTCAGTATGGTTTTAATCCGGATATGAAGCATGCTTGCCTGGTCCTTTTCGTTTGTGCAATTTGGTCGCGTCCCGGCTGCCGCAGTTGCCCTTTGCAAACGGAGTGCCAGTGTCCACATGTGCCTTAAAGATAGCGAAGGAGTGCTCGTATGAGAGTAGCAGCTGAGCTTTTGAAAAGGGAACTTATGAGCAGCTGACGTGTTTTGGCGATTGCACATGTATCCAGGGTCCGACAAATTGATCAACTTTCCGTTACTTCTTCTTAGCTCATGTTTCCGACAGCTGCATTCTCTAGTTTTCGATCCTGCAGTCTTTGGTTACCGAAGTTTCCCATAGTTTGCTGTACTGGAGTTGCTGGTCTTTCCGGACCAGCAAGGCTTCATCGCAAGGCCTTTGCGAACGATGGAGACCATCACCAACATCTTTCTTTGCGGCTCATCACTTGTTGCTTGGAGTGGTTATCACCATCACCCATCCAGGTTGGTCTCACCAGCATCCCACTACTTCGGGTAGCTGCCCTGAGCCACTGGCGTGCCTGCCATTTCGGTAGGCGCGTCGCGTCGCGTCGCGTTTGACCTTCCTTTCGACCCAGCTCCTCCATTCCTCCTCACAACCACACCTCATCATCTTCGCTAAAAGATCTCGCTCACCAGTACAAAGCTGGACGGTACTATAGCGATTGCAATTTAGCTCACGCGGGCGAGCCATCACCGGCATCAACCTCACCAGGTAAGTTCTTTTCAGATCACCTTTGGATGTCGCTAATCGCCATGGGAGCTAAAGCCATAGTCTTTTCATTATGGCACGCAAAAAGCCTGTTATGACCAGCTTCTTCCCCCGGAAATCACCGGGGCAGGAAAGCGCGCGCAACGAAGGGCCTCGCCCAGCTTCACCTACTACAGTTCCGCCTGCGACTGCTCCACCGGCGACTACTCCACCCTGTGCAACAGCAACGGGTCCTCTCCAGTCGGACAACTCTGGTGACAATTGGACTCTGGTCACATGCTCCTCCCGTCCACCAAGGACAGCGGCAGCAAACCTGTTAGCCACTCCTCATCCCCAAGATATTAAGCAAGAAGATCAAGAAGACCAAGAAGAACAAGATGATCAAGAATTAAATCCATGGATTCATGAAAAGCTCCATCGCGCATCGATTGCAGAATCGGTGGAAAGGTCTCGGGAACGGATCTCTATGCATTACGCGATATCTCGGTACGTTGCAGAGGCACACTTGCCAGTGAACAGTGAATCCTGGTTGGCTCGACCCGAGATCCCTACTGCCTCGGAGATCTTGGATACGGAGACGTGCGAAGAGACTGTTTCCATCCTCCCGAACAAGATCGACGGCGCTTGGAATTCGAAGGAGGAATATCTTGAGTCACATTACGAATTGCTCCGCGAAGATACCATCCGCCCACTTCGAGAAGCTATTGGAAGAATCCGAAACAAGTCTTGGGCTACCGAATCCGAGTATGGTAATACCGTTGGCGTGTACAACAACGTTCGTATCGTCGGATTTACCTTCTCCACCCGCGGGCTTGCAGCCCGAGTCCAGTTTTCTCTCTCAAGATCCGGCAAACGCATTCAGTGGGAGCAATCCAAACGCCTAATTACCGGAACTCTCCTCGCTCTGACACCTGAAGATGACTGTTTTCAGTCTAAATGTGTGATGGCTGTTGTAGCTGCGAGGCCGCTAAGCAATCTTGTCCAAGATCCGCCCGAAATCGATATCTTCTTTGCCAGGCCTGAGGAGGCCGAGGTTGATCCTGGCCAGAGCTGGCTAATGGTGGAAGAGCGATCGAGCTTTTTTGAGGGCACGCGTCATACACTCCGCGCCCTGCAGAAGCTGATGAGGGAGCCTTTCCCCTTATCTGAGCATATTATCGGAGTCCAGCAACAGGTTGAGCCTCCCAACCATGTTATCGAAGACCCCCATTTCGACTTGGCGTCTATCTTCAAGGGGACTGACAACGCCGATGTCAATAACATTGACGTGGTTAACGGATGGCCGGAGTCTCCTAAAACTGAACTGGATAAGACGCAGCTTCGTGCTCTACAACGAATGCTAACGAAGAAATGTGCCATTGTTCAAGGTCCTCCAGGCACCGGCAAGACTCACGTATCTGTGGTAGCTCTGAAGGCCCTTCTTAGCAACGCTGATTGTGGAGATGCTCCAATTATTATTGCTTGTCAAACCAACCACGCACTGGATCAACTTCTACGCCACGTTGCCGAATTCGAGCCAGACTTCGCCCGCTTAGGTGGTCGTTCACGCGATAGAGACATCATCAAGAAAAGAACCCTCTATGAGCTCAAGCAGGCCGAGCGTCTGCCTCCTATCGCCGGAGGTCAGATGCGGTCGGCTTCTGCTCGGCTTAAGAAGGCCGAGACCAACCTTCGCAACACTCTATCCCCTTTGCAACTTGGTGCATCCTTCTTCTCTCACATTCTCCTCTACAAGCTCGGTCTCTTAACGAAAGCGCAATTCGACTCTTTCGAGCGTGGTGATACGCTCTGGGTGGACCATAAACAAAGCTCGGATGCTACAGGCGCCGCTGATAGTCGGATCGAAGAGTGGATCGGGAAGTACTACGAGCGTGCCGAGCGCGGGATTCCTCCAGATGACTTTGCTTTCGATTATGAGGAAGTTGATCTTGAATTTGAGCAGCTTAAGGAGATGGAGGCCGAAAATATGGTCAAAGATGACGAGGACTTTGAGACTCTTTGGGGCGGATCTATCAACATATCGGACAATATCATCGGGAAGCAATCGACAAACCTTACGGATGAAGATGTCCAGGCGTTGCTCTCCAGGACCAAGGACATGTACAAGATCAAGGATAGGCAGCGCGGTGCTGTTTACAATTACCTAAGGCGCGCAGTCAAACGGCTTCTCCTTCATAAGTTCCGCATCGACGCCAAGGAGTACGAAACTGCTGTCTTGCAACGGACTATCGGCCGTTGGGAGATGGACCATATGGTTCTGAGGAAGCAAAAAATCATTGGAATGACCACCACCGGCTTCAGCAAATACCGCGCTCTGGTTTCCTCTCTCAAGCCAAAGATCGTCCTAATAGAAGAAGCCGCAGAGACCCTGGAAGCCCCAGTCACAGCCTCTTGCGTGCCCTCTTTGGAGCATCTCATCCTTGTAGGTGACCACCAACAGCTTCGCCCCCATTGTCACGTCTCAGATCATGAGAATCACCCATTCAACTTGAACATGTCGCTCTTTGAGCGCCTTGTGAGAAATGATATCGAATACGACACTTTGCGGAGGCAGAGGCGCATGATTCCTGAAATTCGACGCCTTCTCAAGCCTATCTATGGGGACCTGATCAAAGACCACCCTTCGGTTAAGGATCTAGAGGCCCGCCCTCCCGTCCCTGGTATGGGACATGTCAGCTCGTTCTTCTTCACTCACGAATGGCCTGAATCAGTAGATGCTCAGATGTCATCATGCAACAACCTGGAAGCCGATATGATTGTCAAGTTCTACGTCTATCTCTTCATGAACAGGGTCAAGTTCAGCGACATAACAGTCTTGACGTTCTACAACGGTCAACGGAAGCTGATTCTCAGCAAACTCCGATCGCATCCCGACCTTCAAGGAACCGCCCGCGACTTCAGAGTAGTCACAGTCGACTCTTATCAGGGCGAAGAAAACGAGATAATCCTCCTTTCGCTAGTCCGCAACAACCTGGAAGGAAGGATCGGTTTCCTAAATAACGAGAACCGGATCTGCGTCGCTCTTTCACGTGCTAAGCGTGGGTTCTACATGTTCGGTAATGGCCAAATTCTTGCGAGCGAGAGCAAAATTTGGTCAAGAGTCATCACCATACTGGCCAGTAGATTGGCTAGCATGAAGAGCGAGGAGAATATGCGCATTGGCTACAACCTTCCCTTAACCTGCACCAAACATGGACGCCGGACCTACATCGGTAATTTGGATGATTGGGAATTCATCAGTGGCGGCTGCGAAATGAGGTGTAATGGAAAACTTCCTTGTGGCCACACTTGCCCGTACCGCTGCCACCCATACGAACATGACCTTGTCAACTGCCTACAAAAGTGCAAGAGGGTCTTAGCTTGTGGACATACGTGCGCCGGAGTCTGTGCTGATGAGTGCCACTGCACCGTTTGCGTGCGTAAATCTGATGCCAGACTTCGTCCTGGAGCAAGGCCAACCGCCAGTGTTCAGCCCGCCAAGGCCACCCCAGCTCAATCGCATCTTCCGAGTACCCATCCCTTACCCATTCGCCGATCTGCTCCTCAACGTCAGCCTGGACCTGTGACTCAATCGGGACCTGTCAGCAATCCAGGTCTTGGACGTCAACCCGGTCTTGGACGCCAACCCGGTCTTGGACGCCAACCCGGTCTTGGACGCCAACCCGGTCTTGGACGCCAACCTAGCCTCGGACGTCAACCTGGCTCTGTGAGTGCCCCTCCGCCGCCCTCCACTCGTGAAAGATCGGACAGCACTGGATCAGATCCTGCATCATGGCAGTCGTATTCAAAGAATGTCCGAAGTCACGATGCGGAACTCGTCCGTAAGGCGAATGAAGATTATCGTAAGAAGGAGAAGGAACTGGAGCAGCGTACTATTGCGGCCTTAGAAGAGGATATGGAGCGCTCAGTCTTCGATGACAACTATCGCGGCACTCTGTCGCCAGCAATTGGAAGTACTGGCGGTATGTCTTCCGCTACGACCGCCATTGGCACTGCCATCGACGGCCAGGCTCCTCTTCCTCGCCAGAAATGGGTTGAGAACTATGGACCTTGCTCTGGCTCCCGTAAAAACCTCGCGGAGCCGAGTCTCCTCGATATCAATTGAGTTGATTGGTCTCCTCCGCAGCGGACAAGCTGATCTACGGAGATAGGACGGACAAGATCGGCTCCCCATTCTTCTACCCGATTCAGCAATATCTTATCACTCGACGACCCTTTCGTACCACCGCACCTCAAAATACCCGATCTTCTCGACTGAATGTTCCCCTGCTCTGCAAAGCACTCTTTGCGAGGGATTGTATCACTCTCTTCAGCAACACGCAGAAGTGCAGGAGGTTCGGTGAATTCATGATGGCACATCGGTGGTTCCGGCTTTTTTTTCTGTTTCCTTTTTAAATTGACTCAAGGGTAGTCACACTCTTCACATTCGACAACACGATGGTGCTCATGGGGTCAGGTTGGTGATATATTATGGACGGACTGACAAGTCGAGGGTGGAATAATCGTTGCTTATGGGTCAAATTGCTGGTCTCACCATAGTCATTCTTTTCCAGCAGCAGAATTGATGGTTGAAGATAAAGAGATCCGAGTTTTCTTAAGTTTTCTTTTGTAAATGTGAAACTGAGTATCTAACAATTGTAAAGAGAAACACTGGATCATATCGAAGATTATGTATGCTGGTCCTTGTAAATCCATTATAGCCCAGCGAACAGCGGCTCCCCACACTCATCTATTACCATGACTCTCGCATGCCTTGCGATTGCACCGCGCCTTTCTTCCTCACAGAATATATCGAAACGTCACCGCCTTGTCTCCCAACTCGCTCAGCTGCCTGGGGGAGTAGTCAAAGTGCGCCCCCTCTGTGACGCGCTGCGCGCGCCGGCGGTTAATGACGCGGTACGAGAGCATCAGGCAGGCCGCCGCCATCATACCGGCCAGGATGAAGCCGAGCTCCAGCGCGTGGCCGAGGATGTAGCGCGGTTCGTCGCGGGCGCGGTAGAAGTTGGACGCCATTGCTGTGGGGTGTGTTAGTTTGGAGGAAGAGAGGGATGTTGGGCCAGGCGGGGGCGTGGCTGGGGCGTACCGCCTGCGAGCGCGCCGATGCCGATTTGGATGGCCATGCCAGACGCGCGCTTGGAGGTGCCGGCGAGGTTGTTGCTGAGCCAGGTGACGTTGGCGGGGAAGGCGGGGTAGATGGCGCAGGCGGCGATGCAGACCTGGAGAGAGGGAGGCGTTTGTTAGTTTCTTTCGCGGTTGGGGAGGGGGAGGAGGGCAGTTTTTGGGGGTCACTGACGCCTGCGTAGACGATGCCGGATTTGCTGGAGGAGATGCACATGATGAAGCCGATGGCCATGAAGACGAAGCAGAGGAGGATGAAGGGCGAGCGCTGGCCCTTCCGGTCGGAGAGGAAGGCGATGAAGACGCTGAAGACGGCGGCTGTGAGGTAGATGGGGACGGTGAGCAGCTGCGCGGTTGAGGGTGAGACGTGCATGCCGCGTCTGATAATGGTCGGGAGGAAGAGAGCGATGCCATATAGAGGACACTGGATGCCCCAGAAGACGATGATGTTCGCCCACACCTGCCAGTCGAAAATGGCGGCGCGCACGTAGAGCCAGCTGAACTGGTCGTCCTGCGGGATCATGCGCCCCGCTTCGTCGACATTGTGGGCCTGGAATTTGATACGGTGGGTCACGAACTGCCGTTCTTCGGCCGTGAGGAAACTGGCTGTCTCGGGGTAGTCCCACAGAAAGAAGTAGGAAGCACAGGCGATGGCCACGGTACAGAGGCCTTCTATGATGAAGATCCAGCGCCAACCCTCGAGGCCGGCGATGCCGTCCATGTTGGCTATGGCGAATGCGAACAAACCGGAAAAGGCGCCAGCGATGGAAGCGGCGCTGAAGAAGAGGGCTTGTCGCCACAAGGCCTCTTCTCTCTTGTACCAAGTGGTTATGTAGAACGTGGCTCCGGGATACAGGCTGGCTGAAGTGTCAGCAAGGAGTGGGATAGGCATGTAATGAAGAAAAAGAAAGGGTACCCGGCCTCGGTAAGTCCTAGGAAGAATCGAGCAGTAAGGAGCCCTTTGAAGCTCTGCACAATTCCCATCAAGGTCATGACAGTTCCCCAAGCAACCATTATGGATGGCAGCCAGATTCTTGGCCGGAGCTTCTTCAGCGCGATGTTGCTGGGCAAGTCGAAGACGCAGTACGAGAAGAAGAATACCGTCAGCGTCCAGTTGTACTGGCCTCCACTCATGTTGAGATCGCTGCTCATTCCCTCCACCTCAGCATTCGCTATGTTCGAGCGGTCGAGAAAGGACATCAGGTACAGGACGGCCAGAACGGGGACAATTCGAACGTCCATCTTGCGGAGAATCTTCTTCTCATCCAAGTGCGCGAACCTCTGCATGGTGACGCCTGGCGCGGTTGCCTCCTCATCCACCACACGTTTCTGGCCTGAAACTGACATCCGACGCTGACGATCTTTTCCGTGGTGGTGATGCTGGCGATGCTGGTGTTGTTTGACATTGGTGTTGGTCGGTGCGGGGTCCTCACGGAGAGCGGCGGCAAGGTCAACACGATCGTTCATGATGGGAGATCGACACGAATGAACGCGGGATCAGGGATGGAGAAGTGGGCAAGAATCGTTCTTCAGCTGCTATTTTAGCGTGGAGATGTCCTCGACTGCAAGCAGAAATCTGAGACATGTCTTCGGTGGAGGCAGACGGATTTAGTGAGACAGCATCGCACGGAGGTAGGTCCCTGGCATGAAGAGCTAGTAGAGGCTGAGAGACAAATAGTATGATAGTGGCAGAATGGTGTTGGAATGCCGAGATCCCGGATGCGATGGCCAAGCTGCTTGAGGTTGGAGAAACGTGGCAGGACCAAGAGAGTGGCCTCTCCCGCACAACCGGCCATTCAGCATGGGATTCGTCCCTAGGATCTCCGCCGTCCACGACGAGAAGTGCTGCCAGGAGATACAGCCACACTTTCGAGAGTGGTGGGCGCAGCTCTTCGGAGTCTCCGGGGCGAAGAGGCCTAAGATTCCCGGGCATTCGGAAGATGAGGGCAAGCGCGGTAGATGTCGCAGGACTCGTCAGGCAGACTTATCGCAAGGCTGAACAGGTGGTGTTGAGAAAGCTGCGGAGAGCCTCGTTGTCTGACGTCATCAGGCGGGGCTCGGGGCTCGGGGCTCCAGCTTACACACACTTCGACATCTCAAGGAGCCCGTCCCGTTTCTCTTCGCCCTTTTGCCCTTTGTTACATCAGTCTCGCCCTTCACGGCCTTTCGCGTGCTCGAGCCCCGATTGCGGCAGCTCCGGCGTGCTCCGCCACCGTCCGCCCCGCGCGTCGGTGTGTAGCTATCTTCACATGGCTCGTCGCAGCAGTAGGAGGTGCGGCTCAAGTGGTTCATGTGAGCTTTCGCCGGATCCAACTTCCATCTCCGGCCCTTCTTCACCCATATCACCCACCAATGCTCGGCTTTCTGACTGTTTTGCAGGGCGCTCGCTCACTCTTCGCTGGCAGCCATGTTCACGAGGTCACCCGCCGAGTTTAACCAGCGTGTCTTTTCAGGCAACGGGTGCCTCACGGGATCTTTGTGCGACATCGGTCGCCTCAGCATCCGGCCTGGGAAGCCTTGGAAGCGGGAAGTCCGTCTTCAGACAGCCTGCTTGCCGCATTTCTTGTCAACCGCTAATACCCGCTGCGCTGTCGGAGAACCAGATCAAGCCATGCCGCCCGACGTCCAGTTCGGTATATCCTCGTGTTACTCTTCCTGGAAATAGGCTTCAGCCTGTAGCATGCCCCGGTGCCAGCCCCCAGGAATTTAATTTGATTGATTCAGCCTTTCCTAGAAAGATGCCTACCCAGATCCTACACCGGATGTGGCTGAATCCGCACCGGCCACACCCGAGAGACCCTGGTGCCCTTCTCTTTCAGCATCGCTGCCTCCCGCCGACGGCGCCCAACACGCTGATCTCTCTCGTGGCCAAATCCGGCTCTACAAAGCAGTTCCCGACCGTTCTACTGAGGAGTCCATTCCTGTACTAGTCAGCGGGGTTCCCACAGGGACTTGAGATCACGGGCACATGCGTTCACGCCCGGACTCCCTCACCGCGAGGTCTCACGCAGCACGACTGCTCTGTGCTAAAGTTCGCCCGTTGGGAATACCATAGCGTGCACTAGGACGGGCAATGCTTTTTTTTTTCCTCGGTGTCTCCGAAGTGATGAGAGCGCCCGGGTGCCCGAGCAGGCTTCCATCTCAACCTTCCATGGTGCAAGTTACCCACGGGACTCTTTCTTCCCTCACTCCATTGGAATCCTGACCAGTCATTCAGTGCCTTGGTTCTGGAAAGGCGACTTGCGCAATTCTGGTCGGGCGGCATGGACGTAGCTGCGCACGCACCCTCCTGCTGCTTTGTACGTTTGCTTCACTTTCTAGTATTTCATATATAGGCTGCTTGTGAATCTCAGCGCGTTGTTTTCCTAGAATATCAAGCACTATCTCAATCAAGAACTCCTCTGCATCCTTCAGAACCCTCTTGAGCTGAATCTTTACTTGTTTACTCGTCTGGCTCAATTCTACTGTACTCTGTCTTGATTCGAGCTTTACACTGGATTATCCTCCAAACTAGCCGACAGAAGCCACCATCTGATACTCAAACGCACCGCCATAATGTCCATGTGGACTTGTTGTTACTGTACTACGACGAACTTGGACGCCACAGCGCCGGAGGCATGTCCAGCTTGCCAGCACTATAGATGCGGACACTGCGTTTCACACGCTGGATATTCGATCGAGCCTGCAAGAAGTTCTACGCCAGACTGCATGTCTAAACAGGCCAGCAAACTCGAAGGGCATAATCTTCATCCGTCCCAGCTTCAGAGCACCAGAAAGACGAGTCCCCCGCCTTTGTCGAATCCTTCAATCGCGCCCAGTGAATTTTCCGGCCTCGGCTTGCACCTTTGCTGTCCTCCAAGTGAACATGAGATGAATGAGACAGTCCATCTCGTGTCCTCGGCGTATGGGGACGCCTGGATTTGTTGCCAGTGTGGGGCCGCTAATATCTATGATCTTGCATAGAGGTGCCCTCTCTGCTCGCATGATGCTTGCGGATATTGTTCCGGAGGGTAGAGTCACGACAAGTCTCTCTATATTCATTACTTATCGTTCAGTCAATGGCTCCCACCGGTGTTACCCCTAGACATGATACCGGATCTCGGCGCATGTGAGGGTGAAGGTGCCCAGGCAGAAGCATTGTTTAATGCAAGGAGGGCTTCATCACGGGTTGGTCTTGTTTATCCTTCTGTTTTTCGCACGTTTGTCCGTCTCCTTGCGGGTTGCTGCGGTTGTCGTCATGTTGCTTCTCCCTTGCAGTTCTTGGTCTATTTTTGATTTTCCCAGTCCACGGCGTGAGTTAACGGCCTTCGCGTTCTACCCCTCAACGATCTCCTTTTCTTTATGATTATCACTTTTATGCGCTGTTTTCTACCTCCTTCGTTCATGATGGCTTTGCCTTGTGCATGCGTTTCACTTTCCGCCTGCCCCACGGCCCTTTTTTCGCTCATGGCGTCTGCTGCTTATTTTTTTTTTTTCTTGAGTTATGATTTCTAGTGTTGAGCGCCACCGTCTGTCTCCGTAGCTTTTTATTGATTTTATCTCTTCCATGAATTGATTCCTCTTGCCCGTGTTGAGCCAGACAAATATTGCCTTCTGATCGAGGCTCGACCAAACTAATGTACGATTGAGCGGATTTTGGATCAGATAATGCAGGACGTCGTAGGGCTGTCAGGAGCGGCGTCATGGATGGAGCAGGGCTGACAGGTGTTGCAGGACAGCCATGACTAGATTGGCTCCGCGCAAGCCTCAGATCCCCGCGCTCGCTTGGACCTGGCTCTGGCACTGACTCTCGACCGATCCAGATGTGCCCAACCGGCCTTGCTCTGCATGCCTCAAGCACTCTCAACCATGCAGCGACGCCACGGATACGCCGTGGCTGGCTGTTGCGGCTTGTTGGACGGGGCCAAGGGGCGTTGGGGTGGCTGCGGGGTGGTGAGCCGTGTGCCAAGTGAGCGGGAAGCTTGTGGGAGGCTTGCTCGCTCTTGCGCATGCTTGTCAGGCCTCCGCGTCATCCACCACCGCCATTGGCCGCGCCCTCCCTCTCTACCATGCCGCCTCTGCTCTAGCATGCTCGGCGGACGCTCTGGAATGCTTCTAGCGCCGCCTCAAGACTCATGCTAGCGAGAGCCTGGATCACGAAATGGCGCATGCCCGTCGGCCTTTGAGCGCGCTTGTTCTTTCCCCAGCTTTTTCTCCGCAGCCACCCCAGGCCTCTGCGGGTCTGGGGAATCGCCGACGTTTTAACGGCAGTTATCTCGCCTTCGGTCTAGTTATGTCCCGCCTTTGCGACGGCGTACAAATACCCTGTGCCATCCCGCAACTTCAACTTCTCCTCCTCAAGGGATCCACGGACTCTCTTCATTCACTGAGGGAGTTTTCATCACTCCACGCCCCAGTCACCCGGCTGCCTACCTCCTCGGTCCTCCCTCCAGTCTTTGGTGCTGAGCTTCGCTGTCATGGGTCTCAAATTCGGCCTCAAGGGCGGCGCCGAGCCGACGCTCGATGACGTCCACGCACAGCAGGCCAGACGTCCCTCTGCTGCTGAGGCCATCGCCGCCGATCGCCAAAGGAAGAGTGTCAGTGACAAGGCCGTCACTGGCGCCTCTCAGATCACTACCCGCCAGTCCATCATTCCCGTCACTCTCGTCACTGTTCTCTTCTTCCTTTGGGTGTGTCTCGTTATTAATATCGCCGAACTTGTGCTTCTCATGCTGACCTTCTCGCCAGGGCTTCGCTTATGGACTGCTCGATGTCTTGAACTCGCGCTTCCAGGTCGCGCTCAACATCACTCAGGGTGAATCTTCTGGTCTCCAAGGCGCTTACTTCGGGTACGCACTTCCAATCCCGTCCCCAGAATTATTGTGATGCTGATCATTCCTCAGTGCATACTTCATCGGGCCTCTTACGTACTCCGGATGGTTTGTGCGCAAGTTCGGATACCGGTACACCTTCATGCTGGGATTGGCCATTTACTGTGAGTTATTCAACCTCGCAATAGCCCGTACGTGGACTTGCTGACCTTCACTCAGGCGTCGGCGCCCTGATGTTCTGGCCCTCTGCCGTCAAGCGCTCGTTCGGAGGCTTCTGCGGCTCCATGTTCATCGTCGGCAGCGGCCTCTCCACCCTCGAAACCTCGGCGAACCCCTACATTGCCGTGTGCGGTCCGCCGCGCTGGTCCGAATTCCGCCTCGAGCTGTCGCAGTCCTTCCAGGCCGTCGGCTCCGTCGTCGCGCCGGTGCTGGCGTCGTACGTCATCTTCAAGAACGTGGGCGAGGATGGCAAGTCGCTCGAGAGCGTGCAGTGGGTGTACCTGGGCATCGCGGTCTTCGTGGGCCTGCTCGCCATCGTCTTCTACTTCGCGCCCATCCCCGAGATCACCGACGCCGACATGGCCGACCAGGCCGAGATGACGGGCGCCAGCACCGGCTTCGTCGACAAGCCCATGCGCAAGCAGTACACGCTCTTCTGGGGCGTCGCCGCGCAGTTCTCGTACGTCGGCGCCCAGGTCGGCATCGCGGGCTACTTCATCAACTACTACACCCAGGCGCGCCCGGACATCGACATCGTCAAGGCCCAGCACCAGGGCGCGAACTTCTACGCGATCGCGCAGGGCCTGTTCGCCGTCGGCCGCTTCAGCGCCGCCGGCCTCATGTACTTCACCAAGCCGCGCTGGGTGCTGCTGCTCTACCAGACCCTCATCATGGTCTTCATCATCTGCGCCATCGCCGTCGACTCGGGCGCCGGCGTCCGCGCCAACTGGGGCGGCCTGAGCATGCTGATGCTCGTGCTGTTCTTCGAGAGCTGCATCTTCCCGACCATCTTCACCCTGTCACTGCGTGGCCTGGGCAGGCACACCAAGCGCGGCGCGTCGTTCTTGGTCTCGTCCATCTGCGGCGGTGCCGTCGTGCCGGCGATCCTGGGCAATGTTGCGGATCGGACGGGCACGCGGAAGGCGATGGTGGTGCCGTTGGCGTTTTTCGTCATCGCGTGGAGTTTCCCGATTTACTTGAATATGGTCAAGGGTAAGGAGTTGGATGCGTATAGGGAGAGCAGCGTGGGATTGGACGGTGAGAGGACGGCGGCGCCTGGTGAAAAGAGGCCCGGTGAGGAGTTGTTTGAGAAGGATGTTGAGGCGAGTCAGCTTGAGGTCGTGAGATCAAGGGAGTAGGGATGAGATCGTCTGAAGAAGTGGTAAAAGGATTTCGCAGTGATGTTGCTTCGTAGATCTCGGGAGGTCAATGTCACTTGTGTAGTGATTTGGTTTTGGCTGCTTGATGCGGTCTGTATATACAACAATGATATGCGAATAGTAACAATATTTTGAGGCCTTTGATAGCTCCAAAGTGCTAGCCGATCGTTAAAGTATATGGCTCCTTTGGATATTCGGAATTGGAGATAATCTGCGCACAGATTTCTCTTGCTGCCTTCTCTCCGTGCTCATCCAGCATGCTCAGAAAGGGCTGGTAACACGCTGTATCTTCGTCTCTACCCAACAACGGATCTTGATAAAACTTGAAACACCCTATCCGTTGAAATTGGCTCCTGTGTAGGTCGGCTCTTTCGAGAACAAGCCCTTGAATCGTTAACTCATCCACCCATTCCCCCTCCTTTCCAGACTTTCGACGGCACCCAGTCTTCCCGCCAATCAGAGGCAGAAAATATACCAATTCATTTTCTGTGGCGCATTCCTCCTCCAAGCGATCAATCCAGAAAGAGAACATCTGTTCTTGCGCCCCGTACCTTACCACGGCAGCTTGCAATCCGCGCTCCGCGGACTTGGAGCGAACGACATCGCACCGCCGACCCGCCAGCACGGCAGAGCAACAGAGCCGAATGACTCCGCCACCGACCTCTCCGAACGGATCACACCCAACCGGTGTTGTGCTCGCTTCCAAAACGTGCGCAAACTCTTCTTGGTAGCAATCCTGGTCCCTGAGGCTCTGCAGGTCCGAGTAAAGCACCCCTCCGTTGACGGACGCCCAGGACCACGTGGGCGCTCCTTGCGCGGGCCGTGTGCGCGGCGCTTCGCGCAGCGTCCAGCACAGCTGCGCCTCCAGGCCGGGCCGCCACATCCCGGCGAGGTACTGGTGGCCCGTTCGGCCGTGCTCGAGCTGCGCGATGCCGGAGAGGGCGGGCAGCTTGTCTCTGTCGAAAGACATGTCGGCGGCGGAGTACACGTGCACGAGGTACTCCCAGCGCAGCTCGTACTGCTTCGTGTAGACCAGGGTTGTTTCGAGCTGCAGCGGCAATCTGTGGGGGAAGTGCTCCGATGCGAGCAGCGACCGGCATTCCCAGAAGGCGCCGCGGTTGCCCAGGTGGAGGGTCCGTGGCGGTAGTAGTTTCTCTTGCAATGCCCAGGCTCTTGTCGCCAGGTGTGTGTCTCGTGTGTGGCTGTCGTACAACTCTGCCAGGCGGAATTGCTGCACTCGTTGCTCACCGTTGACGACAACGTGGGTCTGGAAACCGTCGATGAAATGTTCGGGCTTGTTGAAGCATCCTTGGGTGCCGTCGGTGGCGGTGGAGGCGGCTATGTTGATGAAAGAGTCGCCGTACACTGACTGCATTGTAGCAGCCTCCCTCTCCCAGTCTTTCAAATCGTCCTGGATGATGCATAGGGAGTCAATCCATAGATATTTGATACCGAGGGCACGGGTGACTGTGATGGCATCTTTGAAAGTCTCCGGGAGCTGATGGTCCGGAATGATGGACAAAAAAGACTTCAGGTTACCTTGTGTCAGTCTGATGAAGCCTTCCTTACCCCAACTGTGACTGAGAGTGGCATAGTGTGGAGCCGTGGTCCAGTCTGCGGTGAGCGTTAATTTGGGGAAGTCATTGGCGACTGAGATGAGCCTAGTAGGTATAGTCGTCCTTTCGTGGCCCCTGCAAGAATCGTGCTCTTCATTACAGCGGCTAAGCCAGGTTCCCGCAAGACCAAGAACCTCGTATTTGCTGGTGCAGATATTTTCTTGAGAGCATTAGCGATGTCAAATATGCACTTCAAATTACAAACCTTCGTCTTCCAATCCCAGGGACAGGAATTTTGCCCACATGGCCATTTGGCAATTGCAGTGCGTGCATGGTTTACCGGGTGGATTGAGCCACAGTATCTGGGATGAGCCCTCTCCCCAGTTTTGGACTGACAAAGAAGCCATTAAATCCTCATGCAGACGTTCCAATCGTGCCTCGATACGTCGGAACGTATCCAGAGCTCTGGCGTCCTTGAGAATCTGGATGATTAAACCGCAGAGCTTGCATCCATTGCGCATTGACGCTTCCCATTGAAGTGTGTTACACGACCTCAGGACCACGTGTCGCCAAACCCATACAGAGTCTGAACTTGGATATGGCTCAGAATCATGCTTCGAATACGGCCAGTCCTCGAGGATTGTCTGACAAGCGACACAGAATCCCTGCAAAACAGGGATTTCTGACGTCAATTTGCGGATACGCTCTTCCACAGAGCTCTCGTTGAGCTCATCGGAATTAACAGCTTGGATTACTGCGTGATCCGGGGAGATGGAATTGCGATCTAAAGCGGCGTACTCATCATACCACCTGCGCAGCTCATTGATATCGAGATCCATATTGAGAAAAGCGCGCAAATGCTGCGTTGAACCGCGGGCTGGAAATGAAACTGATTACTGTAACGGAATGTCAAACATGAGAAAAAAGGGAAATTTCGGGGGACAAACGAAGCTCGTTGAATGCCGATGGCGGGTGTTTCTTCAATGTTCCCCGTCCAGGGGAGTTGCAGTTCAGCTTCACGAATTGACGTGCTGGCGCTTGCTGATTACTGCTGCCTAAATACTACTTTTCGGTTAGCGCTGACGTCTATATTTGGTCAGGATAGGCCACACTACTGCAACCTCACCACCGCCAAGACGCCACACGTGGATTTGCAGGCCGCAGGTCTTGTCTCGGTAATTACTAGTCCATCAGGATGTAGCCGTCAAAACGTCGATCTTCCACACCAACACCAGACATCAGTGCCTGTTTGTGGCCGGCAAACGCGGCAAACACGGAAGTACTGTTAAATTCTCACATATCCATTGAGATTGCCGAACAAATATAAGCTTCTGATGTGAGAGCTCCAAAATCTTTGGCACAATAGTCCTCTTGACTTCTCGATATCAAATACTACGAACTTGTATTTAAATGCTCAGCTGATTTTGCACCAACCCCATGATCTGTATATTCCCATGCACCATTAGAGGCTTCAATTGAAATGTCATAATTCATGTTCCATTTTAGACATCGCATAAAAGAAAAGAGGAGTAAAATCCCATCCCATCACCACCTCACCTCCCCCCACTTCAGCACCTCCTCATCCCCCTTCATCCTCTCCATATCGTCCTTATCCAACGACACAAACACCTCGATCCCCTCATCCCACTCCTCCTCCCTAATCCTCCTCGGCAGAATCACAAACATCCCCTTGAACGACCCCAGCGCCACCCGCAACGCCCGCAGCGGCCCGAATCCAAAGTCATGCGAGCGATACGCCGTCATGACGCCCCAACTCGTCACCACCGTGTCCAGCTCCGGGCCCGCCCCCAGAGCCAGCCGCACCCCTTCCTTGTCCGGGAAAGCCGCAATGTAGTCCTTGACGTCCTCGATCATGTCGCGCGCGCGCCACCGCGCCACCGCCGCGCGCACCGCCCGCGCCAGCTCCGGCAGCGCGCCGTCCGCGCCCACGCGCCCGCGCGGCGCGGCCACGAACGACACGAAGACGGTGTTGCCCGGGTAGGCGTGCGGGATGGGCGGGTCGTGGTGGTCGCGGATGTCGACGGCCTGCAGCATGTTGACGGACCGCCCGGGGTCGTCGTTGGCGGCGTCGGGGCTGCGCGCGGTCTTGACGCGCTGCATGGCACGCCAGAGCAGCGCCGTCAGGCAGTCGTTGGTCGAGACCCACGCGCCGGGCTGCTGCTGCTGCTGCTGCTGGGCGCGCTGCGTCGCCGCTTTGAGCGCGGCGAGCTTGCTGGCCGGGAAGTGGAAGGCGGCTTGCGCCGTCGCGCACGGCGGGGCGGGCTGCATGTCTGGGAGGACGGGGATGTATTTGAGACTCTTGATCTTGTCCTCGACTTCGGGTATGCGGTTGGGGGGGAGGGGCGTGGTCGAGTTGAGCGGTGTCTGGTCGAGGCAGGACGCGTCGAAGGCGGGAGCAGGTGTGCCGGTGAAGAGAGCGCGCGCGTGGGCAGCCCAACGGGCGATGACGGCGTCGATGCCCTTGGCGCCAACGCACTGGTGGTGGATTGCTGTGCCGATGATGATGCCGCCGCGGATGGTGTTGAGTTGGATCAGCGTGACGGGGTGGCCCTCGTCGGGCTTCGTTGTCGCGTCGCCGATGGGGCAGTAGTTTGGCGGCAGGTGCTGGTCGTCGAGCTCTGAGAAGGGGAATTCGCGCTGCTCAAGCTCGGCGTAGGAGGGGAAGTCTGTGTGCTCCAGGTGGTTGATGTGGACGGTGAAGGTGCGCTGGGCTGCGCTGCGTTTGACGAAGAAGCGGCCCTTCGAGTTCACCTGGACGTTGCCAGCCATGAACCGATATTCTTGCATGGTCTGCTGGAGCCCTTTGCACAAGTTTGAGATGACCAACTCCTTGTCGACATCGTTTGTGAGCTTGTAGGTCGAAGTGATTGGAAGGTACGTCCTAATGTAGGTGCAGTCGATGTCGCTGAGAGGAGTGACTTCTTCGAGTGGGTAATTTTGCACGTCAACGACCTCGAAAGTCCTGGTCTCTCGGAAAGGCTCGAAGTGAGGCATGGCTGTCTTGCTGATTGTTCAAAAGAAGTGGATATGTGGTAGGTTTGTGTTCCAGAGAACCCAGAGACCTTGGGTGGCACTGCTTAAGTATGAAGGAAGGTAGGTCTCTTCCTTCACCACAAAGACCGAGGATGGATCATGATTCAATCTGGTGCCAGAAGGCAATGGCCCTGATGGCCCCGTGTCAATGGCTGAGCCTATGCGGGAAGCGGGACAGCTGGTCGTGCCTCCTCCGCCTGAATCCTTCTCATCTCAGACACCAGAAAATAGGGACCTGAGAACATGGCGCAACGTCAGGATGAGTGTTGGTAGTTTTCCGAATCTGTGCGCAGCGTGCACCGCACATCTGCTGAGTCAATAGAGGACTCACAGATTTGCACTGTAGGGCTACAGGCCATACCAGCGGAGGATTGGAAGGAGTAAGCCGAGAGTGGGGTCCTTGCCTCCAAAGGCGTGGGCAGATTCTGGCTAGAATCTCGGCGTGCACGGCCATCGTGTCGGCCATTTTCAGCCCTGTGGCATGGCCCTGAAGAATACGTGTGGGGAAGGGTCTTGGTGGCAGGATCTTTCACCAGGGCGGCCTCTCGCCTGCTGCGCCACACCTTATCCACAACTCCAACACTTCGAGAACTCGGAACATCCCACCATCCCCTCTAAGCCCCAGTTCACTGACTCGAACACCAAGTTCGATATGCCATCGGCGCGCTCCTATATCTAAAATTGTTATCCTGCGCCGCCACAGCACAGAGCTTCCGGGAGGGCCCGCGCAGAGGCCGAAGCCCATGCAGCGCCGCGCCGCGCGTCTTGCCCATTTCCTTCACAACCTTGTGCGATATTGGCAACTTCTAGAATAGAGAGGTCCTGGTAGGGTGCATGTGCAGTAAAGGTGCGATGGTGCTGTTCTTGCAATTATTGTGGCGAACCTTATCGGTGGCGGAGTAGGAGGGGTGCCGGGTGGCGCAGAAACCGGCACTGCCGAAGGAGCCGTCAGGATGTCCAGGCCGGTAGACGATGTGTGCCTAATGCGTGAGCAAGTTAATATTAGATGTGAGAATGACACTTGGAGCAGCGTCTACATGTTGGTTACGGGCACGGTCCGAACCAGAAAAGCCAAACTATCCTCTAGTCATTTCTTCGACATGTCCCGCAGGCATCAAAAAATCATCGGGAATGATTTGGGAAGACCGGAAACGACAGAATTAATTTCTTGCGGCCTCCCAGGCAGGCTGCCGTTGACGTCGTTGCAACAAGTTTGAAGCACAGTCGAACCACTCGGAGCGAGCCTGATACCAAAGAAACACGTTGTGATCCACGGGCAGCTGAAGCATTCATCAGTATGCCCATGTAATTTCACTTTTTTGACACTTACATCCGGATGAATGCCTCAGCTCCCCATGCTCGGGGGTTCTTCTGTGCTCCTTCCTCGCGATTCTATAATCCTCGGTGCCGTTTGGCACGCCAATTGCGTCATGCCGCATTACCCGTGGGAGGAAATCTATGGGCATCCGCTCGGAAAGGACCCAATAAGCACCGAGTATGGCAAATTTGCTGCAAAGTTCATCAGCATCAAAGATTGAACTACAAATACTGAAGAGGTGGTTCGCATATACAACGCTGTTTGTAGTCAGGTCGACTCCATTGTGGGCAGCGAATTGAGTGCTGAGTACGGAACAGTCGATAGCCTCGAGGAATTGAAGAAGCTACATCCATTTGACGATATATTCTGGCCAGTAACCGAAGCTCGTATGCAGGATCCAGTACCATTGGCGCCAGCATCTGCCTATTCCCAAAAAAAGAGCCCTGAATCAGCTTGACTTTCGATTTTTAGAAATAATGGACTGCTCGGAAAGGGCGTTTTTGACGGAGTGCCGTGAGGGAAGAACCAACGGGAAATAACTGCGAGAGTGTGGTATTAACTTCGGCATATTGATTTGGGCTCACGCGATCCCCTGTGTTGGTGCTATTCGATTGAACCTTTATAAAAGCAAATCGAATAGACTACAGGCTCTCATTGCTTCATCTCCAATGTAGAAATGATTGATCCATATGAATTTTTGAGCAAAAGCCATGCACAAAAAAACCAACTCCGTTCCAAATGCGTCTTCGAGGTATACAGCAAAAGCCAGAAAATAAAAGTATAATTCTTTAGGGCACCGTTCCATCCACTTACCGAAATCTCACATCCAGGTCCTCAACTTCTCGTCTCCAGCAGTATAATTACCCCCAGCCTTCATTTCTTCTTACACTTTACAATTCCTTCTTGACGGCCGGCTTGTGGCCCGCACCCGACGCCTTCAACGCAATAGGCTCGCCCTTCTCGCTGTGCGCCAATTCCTGAAGGGCCTTGAACATGGCATCCCTGGTCTCGGTGGTGAGACGGTCGACGTCTGCGGCAGTGAGACCTTTGGTGTGAACCGGGGGAAGAACTGAGACACAAGCATAGTCAGCACCGATCCTCATTCCAAAACATAACTCAGGACGCAAGGAAGTGACGTGTTGACTCACCCTTAACTGGGATGGTTCCGCTGTTGAAGACCTTCTTCTTGATGTTCAGAACGTTGCTGTAGTTGGCGACGGCAATCGGCACGATGGGGACCTGAGCTTGAACCGCGAGGTGGAAAGCGCCCTTCTTGAAAGGAAGGAGCTCCGGACCTTCGGCGTAGGAGCGAGTGCCCTCGGGGAAGATGAATACGTTCTGCTTCTGGTTGCGCATGTAGTTGGCTGCACCGTCGAAGGCAGCACGGGCGGTCTTGCTGTTGCCGCGGTCGATAAAGACGGACTTGGAGAGGGTCACTAGAGGAAATGACGTGGTTAGACAGTGGCGGTACAGCAGACAAATCAGCAAGGGCATGACTCACTGAACCATCCCAGGAAAGGCGTGTACTTCAAGCTCTTCTTAGCGGTGACACTGGTGTACTTGGGGAAGACGCAGCCAAGCATGAGGACATCGAGCTCACTAGCAGCATGATGTTAGTCATTTGCTGTTCCACACAGACACGGTCTCTGATTGCAACCCAGAGCCCTCGGAGAAGCCCGGAGCCTCTCACGGCCTGCCAGCACAGCCCCCTTGCCCCGATATATTCCCATGCACTCCCCACAATTTCCCCAGATCTCCCTCCAACACCTCCGAACGCTCCGTGCTCCTGCACGAAGCTCCCCAGCATCGAAACACTCCAGTCTTGGACCTGCAGCCGTATCATATCCTTCCCACACCATATCCCTCCCACAAGCCTCACACTCAAAAAAGACGAAAAGAAGAAAAAAGCAAGTCACTCACGTCTGGTGATTCCCCACGAGCACCGCCGGTCTACCCGCGAGGTGCTCCTCGCCCTCGACGACGACGAAGCTCACGCCCGTGCTGAACCACATGATCCACTTGAACGCGCGCGCCGTCGTCCACTGCGACAGGCCGCCGTACCCGACCGCGCGCAACACCACGCTCGACACGACGCCGTAGCACGCCGCCACGACCAGGCACGTTATCGACGCGATGGCGCGCGCGGCGAACGCCAGCATCTTGACGGGTAGGACGAGCGCGAGGGCGTGCAGGACGAGGGGCGAGAGGAGGACGAGGGCGAGGGCGCGGAGGAGGGCGCCCATCGGAGCGGGAGGAGCGGTGTGAAAGAAAGGACGGCGAGGGGGAGTATGGATGGGGCGTTCCCGCTTGCGGAAGGTACGGCGCGGCGGAACTCGCTGGAGGAGGCGGGAGGAGATGCGCTGCTGTGGTCACGGAAGTTGGTTGTGCGCGCTGGGGTGTTGTTCCAGCGCCTCTTGCTTTTTTCCCCTAGCTGGTGTGGTGGTGGGCAGTGTAGGAGAAGGCGGAGCGTTGGGCGGAAGAGCTTGCGCCGAGGTAGGTCAGTCGAGAGGGGTGCCCGGCGCGTGATGGAGGGGAAATTTTTGGCTTCTACCGCCGATGTCCCGCTCAATGAGCTCTGCAGCGACGGGCAAGCAATTGTGGGTTTGAGCGACGAGGCGGGACAAAGAAGAGACGAGGAGGCTGTGGGGAGAGCGTTTGGAGGAGCGCGGAGCGAGGTAGGACTCAGTCGGCAACAGTTGTGTTGAGGTGGGATGGCCGGAGCTGGGCGCTTTTTTCTGTTGCCGACGGGTTGGGATGCGAGCTGGGCAGCAGTCCACAGCCGGGCGGTGAGCGAGCTTGGATTGCAGGGATCCACGGAGCTTGGATCCAGCTCTTGTTTACTGGTCGGCCGCCTGCAGCACCTGATCTCCTGCGTCCAAAGAGCATGCTGCGCAACCCCAAGCATGCACTATTCACAGATGCACCTGCATCTTGCTTTGTCTGTATGCGACCGCCGAGTCTGGTCATCACGCGACCTGGAAACCGCTCGATCCACGCACAGGGCGCTGCCAATCAACGAGGCTGTTGTTCAAGGCTCCGGTCCCGTCAACATTATCCGGGCGTGCGAATCCTGCTACAGAAAACTACATGATTCAACCCTTGCTGTCCGTGAAGCCAAAAACCCAAATCCATCCTGCCTCCCAAGTTGCCATCATTCCATCTGCCTCGGTTAGACGTACTGTACAGTGACGAGTAAAGGTGGGTTCCCTTCCATTCACGAAATCCATCAAAACGCCAACCCAATGCATGCTTCCAAAAGAGAGAGGCCCTCACGGACCAAAGACAGGTAAAAATAATCCATGCAACGCCGACATGCTCGCTTTGCTGAAATCAGATTTTGAGGAGAGCTTGTGGTCGTTTTTCATCCAATCGTCATGCGTCCAATCAGGATGAAGCGACTACTGCTATGTTGGGGTTATGCATTGCTAGAGGTGCAGCCCAGTACGCCAGCTCGTACCATCATTCTGCACCGTTTTGTTGGGTATGCCATGCAAGACGACAAATTTTGACCACATTGTAATGCAGAGGGATGGAAAGGCGGTGAAGTGGGCACTCCCATCAACCGTGGAAACGGGTGGTATAACTGAAACTCCAAATGACCTTCAGACGATAAAAATGCAGAGAAGGCCGTTCACGAGCCGTCGTCATCGTCATCGTACTCGTCATCTTCGTCGTCCTCCAATGACTCCATCGCCTCCTTGATGTACTGCGCAGCCTAGCAGCAAATTAGTATGCACATATTCGAAACACAACAGCATCAAAACATACCTTCGGATCCAAATTGAGCGCAATGGTGAAGTGTCTGATCGCGCTCGTCTTGTCCCTCATCATCTTGTACAGCTTGCCCAGCATGAAGTGGACATTGGCCTCGTCAGGTGCCAAATCTTTCAAGACCTCAAGCTCTTCAAGCGCCTGCCTAGTCTTCCTGAGGTTCATCAAAACTCTTGCCTTCTTGAATCGTGCCAAAGCGCTTTCTTTATCGAGACGACAAGCCTCGTTGTATTGCAACAGGGCAGCCTGTGGCTTCCGCATCCTCTCGAGAACGACGCCGATGCAAACCAGGAGCACAGGGTTTCTCGGATTGATGTGATGTGCGTTCTTGTAGTGCTTCTCAGCGATTTCATACTTGCCCATCTTCTCATAAACCCGGCCCAGACCATACCAGCCATTGTAGTGCCGACTGTCTGCTGCTATAGCACTGCGATAGGCGAATAATGCCTTATCAAACTCCTCGTTTGCGACATGCTCGTGGCCCTGCAGAGTAAAAGCGTAGGCAAACTTGGGATCCAATTGAGTCGCACGGCGGAAGCACTTTACTGCTTGGTCGTGTTCACGTTGAAGAGAGAATGAGTTTCCAATGGCACACCAAGCCTGCGGGGAAAGCCGATCTGCCTCGATGAGTTCGTGAGCGAGGTAAGCAAGATCAGTCTCGCTCTTCGTATGCCAGAGTACTGTCGAGTAGACTTCCATGTCCTCCATTCGAGAGGGGGCAATCCTCTTGACTCTCTCGAATACTTCCGCAGCTTCATTATACTTCGCTTGCTCGTACTTGGCCCGTCCCATCTGTGCCAGCACCCAAGGCGTCTCTCGTTGCAAGACCGGAAGTGAGTTGAAATCATCCCAGGCAGACTGAGAGGAATAGCGGCTAAGAAGATAGTACCCGCTTCCCAGTTTGCCAAAGAGGTCTAGAAGCCATTGTAAGGCTTCCTTCTCCTTTGAAAGTTCCTGGGATACAGCCGATTGCGGCTGCTTCTGGGGTACGGTCGTGGTGGTGTTTCCGCCTAGGGTGGTTTGCGAGCGGCTCTCTTTCAAATCCCGGTCGGTGACTTCGATAGGTTTTCTATTGCCGCTTATTACTCTCCCCACCGCTGAGGTACCGGCTCTGCTACTCCTTGCTGCTGTTGGTAGCTTGGCTCTCCTCAACTCTCTCTTTTCCCTGTCCTGCGTCTCTGCAGACCTTCCAGCAGCCATCGCTCGGCTCCCAGAGGGTCGTATGTGATCTTGCACTGATTGCATCAGTCGGTGACTCCTTCTCGGTTGACTGGCAGCATTGCTGGCACTAGTGCTTGCATGCGCCATATTACCGGAAACTGTTCGCTTCTGCGCTCCTGCGGTGGATGGCTTGACAGGTTCCGCATGATCGCTTGAATCAGTTCCAGACCTACCCCGGCTTCGTGTGGTTATCGATTTCATTCTGGGCACGTCGATTCCAGAGTCTGTCATGGCTGGCACCTGCCGCGGCTTCCTCGCTGGCGCGTGTGGTGGTTCTGCGCTTGGCACTCGACTCATCGGTGCACCACCTGCATCGCCCATCATCACGTCTTCGTCGTAGGAGCCTCCTCCATTTGCGACCGGAGTTTCCGCATCAGATCCGGATAGGCCATTTACGTTTGATGAGAAGGCGTTCAGTTTTGCGAACAAACCACCTCCATTCCTATGGCCATTCTCTGCGCGGCCTGAGTTGAACGGGTCAGGAGTGAAAACTCCACTCGACGGGTTAGCCGCATTTCCCGGTGGAGAATCAGGCAGTGCGCTGGTTGCTGATAAAAGTGCTGACATTTCGGGTGTCATCTTGAAGACATTAGAGGGACGGACAACGGCGCCTGCTTAATGTTAGTACCTGCAGATCCTGTAACGAATCGGGGATGTCTACCACTATCGCAAAGGTCGAGGAATGCATCCCACATGAAGGGATTAAGCTTCAACGACTCGGCGTAGCATGCAATTGCCTTACTGGCGTCGCCGTGCGCTCGCCACAGCTTTCCCAAAAGGCAGTTGACGGCTGCCGCGTCTGGCCAGTGACGTCTTGATGTCTCCGAATGTTTGTCTAGCGAGATAAGACTGCGTTAGGATGTGTTGCTCTCTTTTCAATGAGCATCCCCATGTCTGAAAGTGCACTTACTCCAGTGATTCCGGCCACCCCAGAAGCCTCTCGCGCGGTCCAGCGCTGTTATGCCCTCAGGGTAGCGTTCCAGGCCCAAACAAGCTTGCGCAAAGACATATGCGCAACCAAGGTGCTGCCCTCGGAATCCCTTTTCGCGGCTGTAGTCGTACGCAGCCTTCAAGCGGCCGAGGCGGAGGTGACAGAGCGCAAGCAAATGTGCAGCGTCGGCGCTACGCGGTTCCTGTGCATGCAGACGACTGGCGAGGAATAATGCGTTCTGAACAAGGTCATTGTCAAGGTGGTAATAGATAAGTTGTCGCAGCTGGGTAGCGACGTAGGAGTTCGGTGTAGGAGACATGGCGGCGGAAGGTGCGTCGAGGATGTCGACGACGGAGACGGAGGTGGTCGCGGGATGAGATCGAGGACGGAGGAAAGCTCGTGAGAGCTTCGAGGATAGGCGCGAGTAAGGTCGGGAGGTTGCGGCGTGGTTACGCCATGAATGCAGGCCTGAGTTGTCGCAAGACCAGAACCGGGGTGTTTGTGTACAGGCCGGCAGCCACGACAAAGCGGAGCGACGCAGGCTCAGCGGAGATGCACGCGGCGCGGCGGTCGGAAGCGGCGCGGTCAACGTACAGCCATGAAGGCTGGGAGGTGCAAGAAGGTGGCGGGTTGCGCAGGCAGGGCAGCGTGGCGTGAAGCGAGAAATGGGTGGCCGAGGCGCGATTGTGATGGCTAGTCTCGTCGCTGGTTGTCTGTTGTTGTGCAGGGCCAGCGGTTGGCGGGCAGGCTCCCGTCGATCTTTTAGCGCTTCCGGCAAGCGCTCAGCTGCCCGAGAGACTGCCCGCCCAAACGTCACCCCAGCCAAAAAGTCACACATCCCACGCCGGTAACTGCTGTCTCGCTCCCACAAACGCCATCCTCTGCAGGAGAAGCTGCCGGCACATACGCAGCCGCTGCGCATCAAACCAACCACATCTCCTTCGCTCGTACCTCTCGAGACGCCGCAACAACCCTCCAACAATGGCTCAGGTACGCTATCCCTGCCAGCTGTCAATTTTCCCTTCATGCGAACGCCCTTCTTGAGATGAACATACTCGAAACCCATGCTCAATCGCATGCACATATCGTGTTCTCCCTCAATCGCGAATCGAAACAAACTCTTCTCGCCACTTCTGCAAGCTTCCACGTCACCCGCTCAACTCTGACCGTCTTCTAGAAATCGCAAAAACAGCTAGCCGCGCGCAACAAGGAACAGCTGAATCGCACACTCTTGATCTCCCTCGGCATTCACGCCTTTTTCCTTCTCTCGAAGTTTCTCTTCTCGAAGACGTGGTCCAGGCGATCTATTATCGTGTACATACTATGCTCGCTGCCTTCATGGGTCATTCAATTCTGGTTTGAGCGCATTGCGCGCCCCACCTACGACAAGGAAACTGGTCAGCTCCGCCGCGCTGGAGAAGACCTGGAGGCGCGCGGTCTGACTGAGTGGATGTGGGATGTGCTGTACTGGACGTTCGGCTGTGTAATTATGGTCGCCGCAGTCGGCGATGGTGCATGGTGGCTTTGGGTAAGTGTTTTTTTTGTGCCTCTAAAAGGTCAAAATCATGGAGATCTAATATTTTCAGACTATTGTTCCCCTCTACTCCGCGTACCTGGCATACACGACGTTCATTGGCGCAAGGCAGAGTATGGCTGGGCTTACGGGAGCTGGCGGTCCTGACCCTGCCCAGGGCGTTTCTTCGGGCAGCAAGAGACAGCAGAAGCTGGAGAAGCGGGGTGGTCAGAAGGTGCAGTACAGGTAAAGTCATGGAAGAGCGCGAGCGCGAGAAAATCATTTGCATAGAAAGTAATCTCAACCTATTTGATTCAAGACTAACAAAAGAAACCAAACCCGCAATCTGACTTAATGTGAGAGACAGCCCTCAGAACGCCTTTGTCCCAGAATTCCTATATATGAAGAGGACTAGTAATGATCTCTCGACTGTGTCTCTCACTACGGCTTTCCTAAGGGTACTGTGTCTTCTGACAACTTAGTTGTTCTGCTGGCTGTTCAGGATGCGGAGGATGGCCAAGAACAAGTTGATGATGTCCAGGTACAGGGACATAGCGGCAGCGATCTCCTCCTCGACGTGGTAGTGACGCATAATCAACTGAGTATCGACAAGGATGTAACCGCTGAAGATAAGTGCTGCAACAATGCCATATCCGAGCTCGACCTTGCTGTTGTAAGGAAAGAAGGCCGACATGAAGCCAAAGATGATCAAAATCCAGATCGCACCGAAAAGGTAAGGAATCCAGGAAGTAAAGTCATACTTGGTTTGGCAGGCGAAAAGGGACAGGGCAACAAAGATAGCCAGAGTGAAGACTAGAGCCTCCAAGACGATCGTGGCCTCATAGTAAGATGTGATGACGGAAATGGAATAGGCCTCAAGAATGGTGAATCCGGAGAGAAACAACAAGTTGGTCGGATAGGACTTGCGCTTCCAGAATGTGAGCAGCATGAAACCGATGGCACCGAAGAGCGAGATCCACATCATCGATTGGTGGGCCTGAATCCAGTGCTTGTAGCCTTCGCTGAGGAACGAGATAGAACTCAGGATAGTAGTTGCAAGAAGCTGGACGGTCCTAGTAAATGCTGTCAGCACTCATGTTCTTCGTCTACAACCCATGAATTTATTGAGACTATTGCTTCGCCTCTCCATCAGGACATGCTCCAACCCAACGCTATACCACCTTCTGAATGCGCTCGCATGTCCCGATGTAACTGCATATAGTCTCCTCGATGTGGATGCGGGGACTCACAGGATGGCGTAGACCTTCCGGATAAATTGCATGCGAATGTCCAAGGTCGCCTCAGCGACGACGCCTCCGAACTGCGCGATAGTTAATGAAGGTCCTGCGCGCAGCTAGGAAGTATTCCTTACCTTGAAATCATCCGGCACATTGTCATATTCGCCACGAGCGACACCGGAGAGCAGGGCGGCGTTGGTGGCAGCTTCAGCCTCGTATGCGGGTGGCGCCTGGCTGAAGCCCGCCTGCTGCTCGTCCTCGAACGAGTCGCGCTGGGGAGCGGGCTGGTACTTGGTATTCGCGGCCATCGTGCTGTAATTCTGATTGTGGCTCATGTGTGAGTTCGAGGGGAGTTGGCGTGGCGTGCGATGTTGAGGAGAGGTGGTAGGGTATGCGAGATTGCGCCGGGGACGGACAGTGGAGGAAGGATGACGCGCGCCTACTTAGCTTTGTTGCAACGCGGGGGCTGAGGCTCAGGCAGAAGATGCTGGAATGCGCCCAACGCGAGGCACAGCAAACCAACGTCAGTACGCGCCTCCACGTGTTGATCGCTATTCAAAGGGTCTTCAGCGGCGACCAGGATGCGCAGTTGTCGCCTCGTGCATCATGCAGCTGGGTCCTGGGCTGGGCGGGGAGCTCAGGCCGGGCAGCACGATCGGCGGCGGTGCGCGCCCTGGAGGCGCCAAGCTTTGGCCTCAGGCATGTGTTTGAACAGCGCGTCCTCCCCAGAAACGCCGCCAGCGCGACAGGAGATGAGCCAAACACCTCTCCGCCAACCCCCACACACCGCCCACGACCCGATTCATCGCGCCACCGTCATGTCCACATAGACTCTGCGCCCTGCCTGCACCGAGTCTGACCCTCCATTGAGCACCGCAAAGCCCCTTTCGGCGCCCGCCCACCGCGTTCCCAACGCCCGCCATGTCCGTATCACACCGCATATCCTCCTACAGCAACCGCAGCAGCTCTCCCGGCCGCCCTCGTAGCCAAGATGAAAACAAGAACATCTGGTCGTCCATGCTGGACGGCGTGTCGAGCGGCAAGCGGTTACCGGAAAAGAGCTTGCTGGTCCTTGGTCGGTTAAGCCCGTCCGTTTTATCATTGAACGAAATCTAACGACGAATTTTGGCGCCTTCAGGAGGCACACCTGACACCCAAAAGGATTTTCTAGAGTCGCTCACGATGGAAGAGAACGGCAGACGGCGGCCGCCGGACCGTGGCCGCAGACCGCCCATCGCCAACCAATTCGCGCTCGGCTACACGTATCAAGACGTACTGGATGCAGACCAAGATGGTACCTGCCTTTCCGTGAAATTCTTTGCGCATGAGGTGCTGATCTTTACCAGATATCCTTGCTCGCTTGTCCCTCTATCTGCTGACCGATCCGTCGCCATCGTTCACGCCGCTGCTTAAACCGCTGCTCACTCCTCGCACTCTTCCGAACATGCTGATAGTCATTCTATTGGACTGGTCACAACCCTGGTTGTGGGTCCGGCAACTGCGCGAATGGATTCGTGTTCTACGCTCCCTCATGATATCCCTGGATGACGACTGCAAGGACGTAATGGAAGAGAACATCGTGTCCTGGCAAGAACGGGGCCGGAAGAACAACCTCGACGGCACGCCTGGTACTGGAGCGGATGGTGACGTCTCGATACCTGTAGGACCCGGCGAATGGGACGAACCGCTCGGTATACCGCTTTGCGTAGTATGCCAGAATGCGGACAAGATTGAAGCGCTGGAAAGAGAGCGGGGTTGGAAAGAGGAGGAGTTTGATTTCGTGTTGCAGTACATGCGCACCATCCTGCTCAAGCACGGCGCTTCTCTCATCTACACGATGCCCGCAGCACCTGGTTCGCTGCAAACGCTCGTGCACTCCAGTCTCAGCATCAAGTCAATGCTCCAGAAAAACCAGCTCAAGCACAACGTCATCGACCGCGACCGTGTTCTTGTTCCGCCAAACTGGGATTCTTGGGGAAAGATTCGAGTCTTGCGTGATGGTTTCGATGCGGAAGGCGTCAGTCAGGCTTGGTCCGTTGATATCCAAGCGCCTCAACCCCGGCAACAGTCCCTGAACGGCGAAGTAAATGGTGAGGAGGTCATTCAAAATGGCGCACATCAAGAACCCGAGGAAGAGTCGCCAGCCGTTTCCATCTACGAAGAGACGATCCGCGATCCAACCCGTGATTCTCTGCTTGCTCAAGGTCTCCCCGTCAACACTATCAATGGTGCTAATGGAATCGAGATTGAGAGCCAGGACAACCAGGCGTTCCTGGGAAGCCAACTCGAGGTTCTTGATAAGTTGCGTGCTGAAGATGAGAAGGTCAAGGCGGCGACTAGCAAGGAAAAGAAGGCTGGCGCTTTTATCACGCATGGTACTGGTGATTCTTCAGTTGCCGGTACGAACAACGCAGGCAGTGGTGTTGTTGAAGAACACATCGGGCCCGTGCAATTCAACATGGGTGGCATCCAAGTGGACGCTGACGATATGTTGAAGCGGCTGAAGGTTAGTGAAAATGTGGTTCCTTGCATACATCTTCGTTTACTAACAATATGATTTACATAGGATCGCGAAGCAAATCGCGAAGAAAATGGCGGCGACAGTGGTGTACACAGCCCCGTCGATGACGGCAAGACTGAGAACGAGCGTTTGGCCAGTTTCTTCGCTGGTCTGATGAAGAAAACAAGCAGCCCGCGCTCTTGAGCGTAAATTTCTGCCTTATTGAATGACCACCTCTACCGGCTTACACACACCCTCTCATTCTTCTGGCCTCGTAGGCCTTGCATTTGAGCTCAGCTTACATCGTAAATACCGTAAGCTCTACACGCATCAGAAGGAGAAAGCCTGAGTTGTGGGGATGAAACGATGACGAGCTCACGGGAACGGGCGCTCGCTGGCTTGGAGATACCAGCTGATCAGGGACGGATGGAACGGTTTGGGGGAACCCGCGGGGACACGGGAAGGGAGGAGTCTTTTCTCTTTGGGACGGGCATGAAGAATAGCAGCGGCTACGGCCAGCTACGCTACAGGAAACTTTTGAAGAATGAATGATGAGCGATAATGTCGACAAAACGATGGGGAAATTTTCAAATGGTGAAACTCATGGGGTGAGTTTTTTCTCTCTCTTTGATAGTTCGTAGGAGGGCGAGGGTGCGTATGTGTGGCTTGGCTTTATATACCCCCTTTTTTGGTAGAATATTCTATTGAATCGATAGCGAAGTGCTACTCTTGTACGCTTTAGAAGTCTGTTGAGACTAAGAGGGACTCGATGACTGCCTATGATTGCTGGTACCATTTTGCTCTTTCAATGCCTTCCTAGAAATGGCAATCGACCGTCTATTCGCAATGAAATTGCTTTCGAAAGCACTACAGTGGCCCCTTATAATCGTAGTCTGAAGTCCTTTGCTAGACGGAGTAATCAGTTTTCCATGCGGACGAATGCTACAAATCCGTGAGCATATTTGAACTTCCAGCATATATTATTCCTCCGTCCCTTGCATGAAAGAGCCTCCAACCTTCTCTATTAGAAATAAGTCCCAGACGATCAATCTCGCTCGCATAAATTCACCTGCAGAAATCACACGAGTCTGCACAGAACCACATTCAAATACATAACCACCACCCTCAACCCTCCCACTCATCCACAGACGCATCGGGCTTCGGCCTTGTATCGCCTAAACAACCACCACTAAGCCCGCAGCTCTCACCAAACGCAATGCATGCGTAACCATGCCGTACCACGTCACGCACCAGCGGCCCGCTAAGGCCAGGCGAGACAGACGCGCCGTTAGAGGCTCAAGGAAGGTTTGGGCGGGAGCGGGTGGAGCTTAATTCAAATCCCCTACTTAGCGTGAACGACGAACACCTGCCCCGCTTGTCGCCCGCTGAGATCGAGTCGCGCTACATAAGTGCACCTTCTCCCTCATCCTTTCACAGAGGACTTTCCTTCCTTCCCAAGTTAAATCACTCGAGTCATCAAAAGATAGCCTGATGAGAAACCGGCCAAGATGCCGCCCTAAATGGTCATTGTCCATACATTAAACAAGACACAGAAAGATCTCCCCGAAGGGAAGAGGAGAAACCACGAGTAACAGGAACTCCCTGGCCCCAATCCCCACTGGTCGCTTAGACAGTAAGGCAAAAAGAAAGAAGAAAACACAGCCAAGACAGGCTCGATAAAAAAGAAGTAAATACCAAGAGGCGTAAAACCCACAGAAAAACAGAAATGTGGGTAGGTATCATAGAAACACAGGCAACGCAAAACCGACCACCACCCTTGTCATCAATATTCCTCCTTGTCTCCTGGTTTTTCTTTCATCTCAGATGAGGTTGATCATCTCACTCCCAACCGTCTGATCCCATCATTTTTTTCGATCTCCCCGGATCATGCATGTGGCCGTAAACGTATCAGTTCCTCCAAATCGTATCCCGCTTTTGAGTCCCCTTTTAATCCCTTTGTCCTTCATTCAACAACAACTCAACCACAATCTGACACTTCTCATGCCTGGGATGCTGCATCGCGAGCTTGACGGTCCGGCCCTGCACGCCCGCCTGGGCGGTCCCGCTTCCAAACATGCCATCGGCGCCGTACCCGTTGTTGCCGCCAGCGCCGCCGGGCTGGATCCAGTGGCCGCCGAGGCCCAGGCCGTCATCCAGGCACTTGACGTCCCTGCCGGGGATGACCTGTCTCAGGCGACCGTTCTGCGCGTTGCGCACCTCAACAAAGTCTGGGTCGAAAAGCAGCACGTACGGCCCGTACAGCGCCGCCGCGCGCGCCTTGCCGACGAACTCCATGATGACCGACCGGCTGACGTCGCCGTGCTTGTTGACATATACGGCGCACTCCTCGTAGCAGAGCAAGAACTCCTGGTCACTGAGACGGAACATGCCCAGCGGGTCAAGCCCTTGTAGACGAGATGCGATAGTAGCGACGTGCGGGGCCTTGAGGTCCGGTACGGACCAGGGCTGTTTCTTGTCGAGTGTGAGGACCTCGAAGCCCTTGGACGTCGAGACGGCGAGCGATGAGTGGAACAGGTTGAGGCCGTAGCACTCGGTCGGAATGTAAAACTCGTCGTAGTCGCGGAAGAATTCGGTGCGGCCGGTGCGCAGGAAGCGGCTTTTCTTCTCCGTGCTCGTTTGGAACACGGGTTCCAGGACCTTGAATGTGGAAGACAGGCCCTCGCGTTTCTTGTAGAAGACAAGGGTCCGGTCCTTCATCTTGCCCGATGCGAAGAATCCCACGTCACGCGAGCCCGAAAGCTTCTGCGGAGCACGACGAGATGAATCACTGTTGCTGCCACCTGTAGTACCACCGACAGGGCAGACGAGGTCCAGGTGGTATGCGATAAGTGACTTGTCAGAGATGAGCAGCATGATACTGAATTCCTCCAGGACGGCGAGTTGCGTGACTTTCGGAATCGTGATGGCCTGCGCTCCGTTAGCAAATGATGATCCTTTCTGCTGTTGCAATAATTCCAGTCGTACCCTCGACCAACCACGCGGGTTCTCAGTTTCCGAAATGTACACGCCATAATCTGTGCCCACTGCGACCATTGGCTTGCCATACGGCTGCATAAATGCAGTTGCGCAATTGACGCGAGCTCTGCAAATAGGACTTGGCCGGCCAGTGTGAGAGAAGAGCTTTTCAACATCGTCAATGGCACGATCGAGCGGAGTGCCCTTGATTGTGACGCTCTGCGAACCCGATGAACCGCCCTCGTATGCAAACGCTGAGTCAGCCATGACACGAAGACGGAAAGGCTCCGCATTTTGCGCGAACAGAGCAGCTGCATGCTTCGTCTTCGCCTCAAGAATTTTGTCACACCAGTCCTGACGATTTTGTGCAGACGGCGCAAACAAAGTGTACACCTCCTTACCAAGATGCTTAATGCGGAAGGGGTACATGATCCTCTCGTCCTTGGGGCTGTCAAGGACTGTTGTTACCACCATACTCTTGCCTGATGAAGTGGTCGTGAGTGTAGATCCTATGGAAGACGCAGTGTTGACGTGAGAAATTGATCCCGGCGCGGGACTTGCGTTCGATCCTGCGCGTAGTCGAGAATCCGGCCTGGCAGTTGGAGCCACAGTTGCCACACCCTTGACAGACGACTTGACCACAGGGTCGTCGTTCGAGCTCTCAAGGACCAGCAGGTCCATGGGAATTGGCTATACGATTCGTCAGTATGGGTGTAGAATCCAAAGAGAAATGAAGACTTACCAGGCGAGATACATCGTATCTCTCCTGTTTGGCACCCCCCTCAACATCTCGGTGGTGGACGGTCTTCGCCAAGACCAGGTAGTGGTCGAACAACAGTGCGTGGGTCTCCAGCCAGGTAAACTTCGTACCACCCATGCGTTGGAGATCACCCTTGAAGATGAGTTCACGGCCAAGATGGTTGAGATTCAGCTCAACTCTCTGCATGCCGGGACGAAGGATAAGCTTGGATTGCAGGTCAGTCAAATCAACCTTCCTAGACATTTCCGCCACCCGCGCGTCGCACTCCAAAGTCACAGCCTTGATCTCGTCGATAGCAATCTGCAAGTTCTTCTTCTCTTCGTTGTCTACGAGAGAACGCTTCAAAACTGTGCCCAAGAGCAGGCCGTAATGCTGCAATCTGGTGATAGGTGACTTAAGATAGTTGTCCCAGGCGAGCTTTTGCGACATCTTGTTGGCGCGGGCCTGGTCCAAGAAACTGCGGAACAAGATGTTCCTCTCTGCTTCCTGTCGGACAAGGAAGGTGGCATAGGGGAATGAAGCCGCGTAGTCAATGTACGCTCCCCTAGCCTTTCTAATCCATTCGCGGAAAATGTCACTGAAACCGACGACCCACGGTCCTTGCTCTTGTTGGCGGTATTTCATTTGCGGGAGGAGGTGCTCCTCGTTCGCTTGCTTGACGCCATCGACTTTGCCGAACACGTCTCTGACAAAGCTCTTTAGTTTCTTCGGAGGTATTACGGGCGGCTGCATTTGCATCAGTCCGTCACGATACAAGTGGCGAAGAACATTGAGATTGTCCATGAAGTTGTCCTCTGTTTGAACAATTTCATGAAGAATGTTTTGCCTTTCGACTTCCTTCTTGTTGACGCCTTCGACATCCTCCTTTTTCATCTTGTAGTAGTTGAGCCAATCCTCGCTCCTCTTCACTGATGGTTGGGCGTGGAGGTCAATCTTCTTCAAAGTCCTCTGGCAGTGGTAGGAATAGCAGCGACCAGGTGTGTGATAATCGTGGACCATGGGCGCATAGCACCCGGCCTTGGAAAGCTGGAAGAGAACACCTGATGTGGTCGCTGATGTGAACTTTAACCATTCCTCAACATGTTCAAGCGTTCCAACTTTATACATCTCCTGAACCACCTGAGTGCTCAGTGCCTCAGCGTCTGCGACATTCATGGTAGGGACTTTGTACGTGAACAGGTTCACCAGCCCATCTGTAATGAGATGCTCCTTCAAGTCACTTTCTCCTTCAGCCATCATCCGCAACCAAGAAATGATAGAGCTCAGTGCCCACGGCTCGGTGCATTTGGCGTAATCCTTGGGTGTCAGTTTCGAAGGGTTGAAGCGTTTGCCAGCAGGCAATGCTGGGAGATCCAGAGTCATTGTGCTTGCGGTTGGCGGCGTCAAATTGTCTCCACTAGAATCCTTGTCGTAGACAGCGGACGTGCGTATTCCAGAGTTGCGCAGCCGTCTTTCCTCGGCATCCGTTTTCGACCTGATGGGCGGGACCGTTTGAGGGGTGCTGCTATGACTGACTAACGAAGTCGACCTCGGGACGAGCGTGCCACCTGGAGTCGACATTTGGTCAGGCGCAGTGGGATAAGATCCGCGGCCTTGCTGATATCCGTAGGGGCCGTGTTGTTGGGCAAAATGTTGTTCACCTGCTGGTGGGGGAGGGAGCGGTCGCGACTGCGACATGCCCGGATGGTAGAACATCTCAGGCGGCTCGACAGCTGTCGATGTTTCAGACAGCATCAGACTAGATTCATCACCCTCGTCGTAGCTCAGACGACGTCTGTGGGCACCCGGCTCGGCGAACCCGCCAGTGCCGAAAGTGTCAACCCTTGCATTGCTGGCAAACGGAGGGAAGGGGTGGATAGGGTCGTATGCATCCGCATCGCTTGTTTCTCCAGACTTGCGTTGCGAGCCGGAAGATGAAAGGGTCTGGCTTTGGCTTCCGGAGCGATTCATATGACCACTCGCAAGTTCAGCTGGGTTTCCACCGTATTGGAAATGCGGCTCGAAATTGCCCGCATATGCGCCTAGGTCGATACCTGCCATGTCATCATCGCTGTAGACGGCTTCCGCCGTCGCGGATTCGCGAGGCGGTTCCAGCGCAGTGGATGATGTGGGCCGCACGGTGCTGTAACTGCTGAAAAGAGTGGCGCCGCTGCTCCCCCTGCGTTCCTCTTCCTCGGCCATCTGCAGAGCCGCCAATCCAGCAGCAGCTTCTGCATCGCTCTCATCGCTATAACTGTAGGCGGCATAGGACCTCTGATCCGGCGACAAATGCCCGTTTGTTGCCGCGGAGCCACCTCCGGCAAGCGAAGCATAAAAAGGTGGTTGATTCTGGCCGTTCGGCGTTGAATTTCCGTGGTGGTCTACCTCGATCCTCGGAGAATTTCCAGCATTCAATACAGCATTCTCGATTTCATCATATAGATCATCAGACGTGAGTTGCCCACCGTATGGGCTACCATTACTATTAGATCGTCCAACATCGCCGTCGTCTGGCGGCGGACCTGGGAGTGGCCGAGCCTGCGGGTGCCGCCCGGAAGTATTCGTTCTTTGGGGAGAATGCTGAGGCAACGGAGGCAGCGGATTCGAGTGGTATAGAGGAGATGAACGGTGTTCATCCTGATTCACGGGTGGTGATGGGAGAGGATTGTTGTATCTCGACTCACTATAGACCGAGGCCATGGACGGTCGCCTCGCCATCTGTTCTTGCCAGTCAGCAGGAGGAGACCCACTGCCGTGAGGTGGAACTGGAAGTGGTGGGGGTGCAGCGGAGGGTGAGTAGGCCAACGGTCTAGGAGGTAGAGGAGCCGAGCCAGGGGAATTAGAGTATGTGGGGGACTGTACTGAGGGACGCTGGCTGTACGTGCGACTGGGAGAGTATTGCGGCTGTTGGGGGATCGACGGCGAAGGAAATTGAACCTGAGCCTGGGGCGAGGTAGGATAAGCGGCATCGTAGCCATAACCATATCCCCGGCTAGCGGTGGTACCGCTACGGCCAATGTTGCTCTCGGAGTATGCAGCCGGGTTGTAGGGCTGGTGTGGTGCGGCGGCATCGAAGTGTGTCCGATTAACACCGCCATAAGCTTGTGGGTTCGGGATCTGGACCGGAGCGGGAAATTGGCGGGGGTCGTAGGTGGGCTGAGTAGGTGAGGTCACCGAATGGTACTGTGAGCCAAAGTCCGAGGCCAGCGGAGTAGAAGGCATGTCTAGCGGCGGATTGGACGAGTCCTGAATGAAGAGCTCGTCGTGGTGGCGCACAGCGTAGCTTCCTCGCCGGTCTACTGTCTGGCCGTAGCTGTAGACATCGCCGCGGCCGTTGGTGACAAAGGCAGCCTCGTCACCGGCCTCAAAGCTCGAGCGGCGAGGTTGGTATTGATTGTTCGGGGAGGCCTGCTGGTGGTGCGAAGAGCCCGGGCGGTAGTACTGGCCGTTCTGGTAGTAGGACATGGTGTCGGCGGCGGGCGGGGAATCTGGAACTCAGAAGGTCTCCGGTGAGGTCATGCAGCGGGCGGCGCGTGGTGGATCAGCGCGAGGGCGTGTCGACGTGGGCAGGCTGTCGCGTCCACATGGGCGTGGTCGCGCTGCGGTCGAAAGCGGCGATGTGCTCGATAGACCTGGGCAGGTGTCGCAATAGGGGCCGCACGGTGGAGAGCTCCCGAGCTATCTGGTTCGGGCCAGCTCTTGGATGCGGCGCTTGGGTCGCTTGGCTCGGCGGCGGCGGGCGACGAGGTTCAGGCGGAGGTGGAGAGGCAGCCTGGGGAGCGCGGGTCGACAGGCTCGAGGGGCGCTTCGCAGCCTGAGGTGGTGACAGCGGGCTAGGGGTATTTGGGAACTGGCGGACAGGTGTCTGACAAGACGATGCCTGGGCGAGCCCGACTTCGTCTACTGCGGCTGCTCGCTGGTCCTTGGCGCGTCGGCCAATGGGAGCGGGCTGCGATTCGACACGGCTAGGCGCTGAGGCTGAGGCCCGCGACTCTGACATGAGCCACGCTGAACATCAGAGGCGCAGTGCCGGCGTCTCTCATCTATCACAGACGTCCCGCGCAACACTCAGCCCGCCGCCCAAGCCCGCAATGGGTTCCCTGGCTGTTCAGCCTTGGAGCCTCGCACGCGACCCCATGTTCCGCCAAGCATCGCCTGCTCAGGCACGCACCGGGTGAAACGGAAACAGCCCCAGGCCCCAAGGCCGCACGCCCATTTTCACTCACCTAATTTTCAAGGGTCTACGAAGAACACACGACGCCTGAATCTTTCGCTCCGCGATGCTGCGCAACAAACACCTCAGCGCGCCCGGCCAGCGGCATCGCATGCCAGCCCTCTACCAACTTGCAGTCCTCAGACGCCGGCCGCGCGGTATGACGTGGTCGCGCGCGCTGCACTGTCAGCCTGCTCGAGCAGTCGGTGCGCTGATCGCCACGTTTTGAGCGACCAGAGCGCTGGAAATGCACTGTCCTTGTGCCTTTGGCTGCTCCCCTAGTTCTGACATCCCGCAGTGGCAATAGCCCTCGTCCTCGGGTACTCCAGCTATCTACCCCGCACATAAGCCCTTATTTCCGTGAGATGGATTGAACAAACTTTCGCTGTTAAGATGCTATCTGCGCTGCTCCAGCGGACTCATTTGGAATCATCTGCTCTCTCATCTGATCCAACTTCTCTGTATTCCACCACCTTCTAGCCCTGCCGCTTGCTCGACGTCAGCTTACATCAACCCCTGCGTGACGCGGAGCCAAGCGCCACTTCACCCGCCTCTGTACAACCGACTACCCATCCTGCAATTTTGCAACCGAGCTGATCGGCTTTGAGCCAGCTGTGTTACTTCCATTTCTACTTAATCGTCACCAAATTTCTACAAAAAAAAAAAAAAACTCTACGTGATGGCAATTGATTCCAATATCGCCGATGGAGCGGGCGCCAATGGCACCACAAGAGCATCGGAAGTGGAAGAAGATGACTACATTGGACCACCGCCCCCGGAGGCTGACGAATATGGGTACCGCATTCTGGAGCAGCCCATGGGGACGAAGCGGAGAGTCAAAGTCGTTCTCATGGGGGCCGGTGCCTCATCCCTGAACTTCTTCAAGAAGGCTGAAGAAGAGCTCGAGAAAGTCGATATCGTATGCTATGAGAAGAATCATGACGTTGGAGGCACCTGGCTTGTGAACAGATATCCTGGCTGTGCTTGCGACATACCTTCCGTGAACTACCAGTTCACGTGGAAGATAAAACTGTGGTCACATTACTACTCGTACTCCCCGGAAATATGGCGCTATCTCAAAGACATTGCAGAAGAGAACGACTTCGTCAGAAAGTACATCAAGCTGAGACATCAGATCGAAAAAGTCGAGTGGGACGATGAAGCAGGGCTTTGGAGATTTCAAGTGAGAGACTTCGTGACGAACCAAGTCTTCGACGATGCTGCCGAGTTCTTCATCAATGCTGGGGGTGTTCTGAATAAGTGGAAATGGCCAGATATTTCCGGCTTGCATGATTTCAAAGGAAAGCTCGTGCACAGCGCCAACTATGGGGAAGGGTATGACCTCACCGGAAAGAGAGTCGCAGTGCTAGGTGCAGGAAGCAGCGGCGTGCAAATAGTTGCCGCAATAACTCCCAAGGTCGAGAAACTATACCATTGGGTCCGCAACCCTATATGGATCACAGCAGCATTTGGCCATGGTTGGGCTGGCCCAGATGGTGCCAATTTCACGTGTACGCCAATACTTGAAATTCTATGTCTGGAGCTAACGTCCTTGTAGACAGCGAAGAACAGCTGCGTTTCCTTGAGAAGAACCCAGACAAGTATCTCGAATATCGCAAACAGATTGAGAACGAACTCAACAAACGTTTTAAATTCATCATCAGAGGGTCTCCCGGTATGCAAACAGATTCCCTCAAGATCCCCTTTTCTGGTATTTTGTTTTCAACTAACGCAGCTTTGAATAGAGAGCAAGGCTGCTCGTGAGTTCGCACGCGACCAAATGTCCCGCAAACTTTCTTCCCGCCCAGACCTCATCTCAGCCATCATCCCCAAAAACTTCAACCCGGGCTGCCGACGACCCACGCCCGCTCCAGGATACCTCGAAGCCCTCTCCGCCCCAAACACCGCCATATACACCGACCAACTGCAGAAAATCACACCAAATGGCTTCATCAACCACGCCGGTATCGAGCACCAAGTCGACGTCATCATCTGCGCAACCGGGTTCGTAGCTCTCTCCTTCAAGCTGACAAAACAAACCCACTGACGCAACCATCATAATTCTAGCTTCGACACCTCTTGGCTCCCTACCTTCCCCTTCCGCGCCTACAACCGCGACCTCCGCGATCTCTGGACGCGCAGTACCCCCTCCCCCTCAACCGGCGCCCCTACAACCCAGCTCGACGTGACATCCTATCTCAGCATCGGCATCCCGACGTTCCCGAACCACTTCTCCTTCTGCGGCCCCTACGGCCCGCTTGGCCACGGTTCCTTCATGCCGCTCATCGAGTCCTGGACGTGCTACATGTTCGCCGTCATCACGAAATGCCAGGTCGAGAATATCAAGTCCATCACCCCGCGTATGGAGGCGGCCCGAGAGTTCCGCCAACACGCCGATCTGTTCTTGCAGCGGACCGCGTGGACGCAGCCATGCAGTAGTTGGTTCAAGCAGGGGAAGAAGACCGGGCAGGCGGCCGTGTATCCCGGGTCGCGGCTGCATTTCTTGGAGTTGATGAAGGCGCCCAGGTACGAGGATTTTGAGATCAAATATTGGAGCGGGAATCGGTTTGCATGGTTGGGGAATGGGTTTGAGGTGCGGGAGGAGGATGGGAGGGATATAACCTATTATTTGGGGCTGTTGGGGGATGAGGATAAGCAGCCAGAGTATGGAGAGGAATTGGTGGAGAGGATGGCAGGGTGGAGGTTGGGCGAAGAGAGCATCGTCACGGGGAGCCAGATGTGTTGAGTCAGGATGATCTTAGAATATTTTGCGGTCATTTTGTTGCCTGAAATTATCAAGCTTTTTGATGTTTTTAGAAGAGCGCAGCCCATCTTCGGATGCTGCAAGAACAACATTCACTTTCATCTTTTCCCAGACATACTCAGTGCCGTCGGCACCGAAGAGCCTTTCAGGCCTTGATGAGAGCTCAGCTCGACTGTGCCGCCGCATCAGTGTGCGAAGAATCCACCGTCCACAGCAATGATTTTGTTCGTCACATATCCCGTCTTCACCATCCACATCACCGTCTCCGCAATCTCTTCGGGCTTTCCGAGGCGTCCGACGGGGATCCCTACGCATGTTAGCGTCTGCTCCTAATGGCTTCCAGAAGTGCTGAGGCTACTCACTCTTGGCCAGCTCCTCGTTGCTTCCAGGCAGCATCGCAGTATCCTGGATCAACGCCGGCGCGATGCCATTAACCGTAATGCCCTTCGTAGCATAGGCACCCGCAAGCCAGTGAGTCAACGCGTGCAATGCTGACTTAGAAGAGCTATGGGGGAGTTTGTCAGCTTCCGATTCGGATCAGGCATTTCCGGAACTCACGCGTAATGGGGGCCGATGATGCCGCCGTTAAGTCCGGCAACGCTCGAGCAGAAAATGACGCGTCCCCAGCCCGACTTCTCCATATCAGGGAGACATAGCTGTGTTAGGAGGAAGGCGGTGCCGCAGTTGGAGCGCCAAGTGGTCTCGAATTCTTCGATGGTCACGTCGGACGCGGAGCGGAGGCCATGCTTGGACAGGGTAGTGCCGGCATTGTTGAATAGGATGGTGGGCGCACCGAGGGACGAGGTCACTTCGACATGGAGCTTGCGGACCTGGGATATTTAGTTTCTCTGCATGGTTTGGACTGATGAGGTTTGTCGTTGAGATAATTTTTTTAGGAAATGCGATCAACACGTTCATGAAAGAACATGCAGGTATAATGAGGGGGAATACGAACAAAAAACATTCACTTACACCATCGTAGTTGCTCAGGTCGGCCTGGAACGCTTCAGCTCTGACACCCTTCGCCTTGAGTTTGTCAACGAGTTCGTTGGCTGCATTAGCGTTGCTGAAGTAGTGGACTGCAATGGAACAGTCAAGATCGGCTAATGCTAAACATGTTGCCTTTCCGATACCGCCGCTGGCTCCGGTGACAAGAGCAAGATGAGAGCTCAGATCGGAGGTCAAGACCGACATGTTGGGATTATTGTGCTAGAATGCTTTGCGAATGTTGGAACCTCGCGGAGAGTTTCGTCATGACAGTGGGGAAGGAAGGTGCCACAAACCGGCAACGACTTTCCAACTGTTGAACCCCGCGCATTCCGTTTTCGTCCCCCACAACACTTTTGCTCTCACAGCAGCACAAGGCGTTACATGCCAGCCAGCATTCATTGGAACCGTCGGATGTGGTAAGTGCACCTGCCACCGAGAAATCTTGGCGTCGCGATAGGCGTCTACGCTTTGATCGACGCACCTACAACTGCGGGAGCCAATCGTTCGGAGGTCAGCACCGAAAGACTCTCCGCACTTCGGAAAGCCGAGTCGGGTAATCCATCATCCCGCTCTCTGCTTACTGCATTTCAACTTCCGCCGTGAGTTTATGCTTGATTTCTTGGCAGCCGTTGAGCGACTTATACTCTACAGCGGAGATTCTCCGCCTTGTCGTGGCGGCGTCGGCCCGCCCCCGACGGACTCTTTCCTTTCCATATCACGGTCATTTTCCCCCCAAAAATTTTGTCTCTTCTCATATTTACGCGCCCACAATTCTTGTGGGCATCGATTCTGCCAATAACAGTCACTGTGAGTGCCAAATCTCTGCCCTGGCGTTGCTGAGTATTGTAGAGACATCGGCAATTCTCGTGTCTGGCAGACATCTCACGCCACTGGACAGCTCTCCGTCATATCCTGTCCAGAAGCGGAAATTTCAGAAACCCAATCAGCACCATGTCGGCCTCCAGCGCACTCGTCGGTCACACCGAGGAAGCCAAGTCAATACCTATCCACGTCCGCGCCCAAGACGCCGAGAAATTCGTCCAAGACGTTCTTGTCGGCAATGGCGTGCCGCCTGAAAACGCCTCAATCGTGGCCAAGTGTCTCGTCGCGGCTGATCTACGTGGCGTCGATACTCATGGCATCAACCGCATTCCTTCCTACATGGAGCGCATCCGGCAAGGAGTACTCAACGCGAAGGCATCGCCGACAGTGCAGCAAATTACCCCCGTTGTCGCCCAGGTCGACGGCCAAAACGGCTTTGGCTTCATTGCGGCACACCTTGGCATGGAAGCCGCTATCCGAATGGCCAAGGAGTTCGGAATCGGCATGGTGAGCGTGAAGCACTCGAACCATTTTGGAATGTCGGCATGGGTGGTTCAGCAGGCATTGGATGCCGGCCTCATGTCCCTCGTCTTCACTAATTCATCACCAGCACTGCCGGTTTGGGGCGGTCGCGAGAAGCTCATGGGCGTTTCTCCCTTGGCGTGCGGCGCGCCGGCTGGGCAGTCGAAGCCTTTTATTCTCGACATGGCGCCATCGGTTGCAGCGCGCGGCAAGATTTACAAGGCGCTGCGGCGTGGGGAGAAAATTCCTCGCGACTGGGCACTGGACGCTGAGGGGCGCCAGACGGATGACCCAGCCTCGGCGCTACAGGGCGTGATGCTGCCAATGGGCGGACCGAAGGGCTCGGCGTTAGCCATCATGATGGATGTCTTCAGCGGAGTATTGTCGGGGAGCGCGTTCGCAGGCCACGTCACGAACCCGTATGACCCATCGAGGCCGGCGGATGTTGGCCACTTCCTTGTCGCAATCAAACCGGACCTTTTCATGAGCTTGGAGGACTTCAAGGAGCGCATGGACTACTTGTATCAGCGCGTGGTCGGCTCGGAGAAGATGGCCGGCGTTGAGCGCGTATACTTTCCCGGAGAAATTGAACAGCTGACGCAGGAGGAGCGCGAGCGACACGGCATACCGTATGTGGAAGCGGAGGTAGCCGCCCTCAACAAAGAGGCACAGCTGGTTGGTGCGGAAGGCATCAAATCCATGGCCTGAGCGACGCCACCAGGCCACCATTCCCTCGGCCGTGAGGTCATTTAGCCGGTGCGGTCGGCCTCTGCTCACTCGGCGCGTGTCATTGCGCCCACTTCACGACATTTACAGACTGAATCCAAGAGTTCTCCAGAATTTTTTGCCATCACGATGCAGAATTGGAGGTTCTTGTGTGCTAATACACAATCGCTTTTTCCAGAGGCGAGGAAGGGACAAGCTTCCCCGCGTGGACCCGAACCTGTTTTTCTCCACGCGTCGAAAGCTGGGGCGACTCTGGTTTCGGAAATTAATCCGCCGCTTTCTCCACAGATACCGAGCCCGCCAGCCCGGCCTTCGTTCAAACGACCGCGCAAACGGCCTCGCAGCAATCATCTGCCGACAGTAGGGTGGGCCAAGCACTCCGCCAAGTCCCGCTACCGCCACTGAGAGTCGTTGCAATTCTGTCGTCCGTCGTTTCGTCAGCGCGAGCCCTGTCACTGAGTGGGTCTGCCTGGATTTCTCGCATGATACAGAGTGCGGTGAGGCATCAACTGCACGTGGGCAACGCGTACCCAGGTCCGCGGAGACCTCTTTCCCTTCCCCATCTTCCAAAGTTTCGCCCAACCTTCAGTAGAGCCTTAGATAGGATAGCAACAAGGATGATGTGCAGCTTCCGAGGTGCGGTCGGCAGGCGTGGTGATTAGCCGACCGGACAAGCTCTCGAAGCCTCTGCCAAAGACATCGACCAGTCCGCGCCCCGGAAGTAAGCCGTGCCCAGCATTGCAACCATCCAACGGGACGGATATCCTCAAGCGGCCAAGTCGGCCAAGAGTGCGGACCGGAGGGCGTTCCCTTGGCAGAACGCCGCATGCAACCACAAGCGGCTGGCGCCGCCCTATCAAACGCGCCTTCTACGACGCCTCCATCCGAGATCTCTCAAAGTCCGAGCCCTCAAACTCTTTTTTGGCTTCGCTCTCCCCGTGGGGACGCCCACTTTTTAATGCGCTTTTCTAGTAATGTCACCTCGTCCGCGCCCGCTACGGACGCGAGAATGACTCGGACGCAAGGGCGGCGAGGCTGGCCGATGATTGTAAACGTACGCCTGGAGTCCCCACAGAGATCCCTGGCCTCAGCTGGGGGCATGGTGGGCGGCGCCGTAGCGGGGAAGGTTGCACGTGTCAGCCAAGTGTTTTCCGCTCAGGGCGGAACCCGCACACGCTGCGGAGTATATATTTCGTACTCCCCCGCGCAGGATTGTCCTCATCTGCGGTCGTGCTGTGCGTTCGACGGTGCGCTCTTCTCCCATTGCCCCTCCTATTCCTCGTAGAGCCCCTCCCAGCCCCCTTCTACCGTCAAAATGCCCGGCATCTACAAAGAAGCGCTCAAGGACACGCCCAAGGAGGTGATGAACTGGCGCCTCTTCTATGGCGTGTTTGGTAGGTCAAACTCTTTCCGTCTCAAAAGTTTCAATCCGACTGATTTGTCCCAGTGTTTGGTCTTATGGGCGCCGCCCGCGGTCTCGATGAGGGTTTGACCGGCACCACTGCCGAGCAAGTGTCTTTCATTGAGAAGTTCGGCCTCGAAGACCCCTCTCTCAGCGAGTCCGAGCAAGCAAACCTTCTCTCGAACATCACTTCCATGGTCCAGATGGGTTCTATCCTCGGAGCCCTTATCGCCTCCTTCATTACGGACAGAATCGGACGTTTGTGGGCCACGCGTGAGCTGTGCCTGGTGTGGGTCGTTGGTATCGCTATCTACCTTAGCGCTTCGGCCAATGGCAGCATCGGAATGGTGTATGCCGGACGCTTCATTGCAGGTGTTGGAATTGGCCAGACCACTGTCGTTGCTCCCACGTATCTTGCCGAAATCTCTCCAAGGGCTTTGCGTGGCCTTTGCGTCTGCATGTTCGCTGGCAGTGTCTATCTCGGAATTATGCTGTAAGTTATGCCCGTCCTTCCAGAGTTGGAGGTCCTTCCGAGATACGAAAATGCAACATCAAGACTAACGCAATGACTGCAGCGGCTACTTTGCTTCTTGGGGCGCATCACTCCACATTAGTGGCGAGAACCAGGCCCAGTGGGTCGTTCCCAACAGCCTGCATCTGATGTTTGCCAGCATTATCTTCGCCCTCAGCTTTGGTTCCATCGAGTCCCCTCGCTGGCTTATCAAGGTCCACAAGCATGAGAAGGCGGCCGAGAACCTCTCGAAGCTGCGCCAATTGCCGACCTCGCATCCGTTCGTGCAGACTGAGATTATCGACATCAATGACCAGCTCAACCGTGAGGCCGAGGCCACCAGGGGTGCCGCCTGGTTCGGTGTTGTCAAGGAGCTCTTCGGATCCTCTGCTAACCGCTACCGCCTTATGCTGTCTCTCTTCTCGCAGCTGCTGTCGCAGTGGAGCGGTGCCAACTCAATTACCATCTACGCGCCCGAGTACTTCAAGATGATGGGCACCACCGGCCAATCCGAGAAGCTCTTTGCGACCGCTATCTTCGGTGTCGTTAAGTTCGTTTCGGCCCTGCTCTGCGCATTCTTCCTGATCGACTTCATCGGCCGCAAGCGCTCGCTCAGCTGCGGCATCGGACTGCAGTTCATCTCCATGCTCTACATGGCCATCTTCCTCGCCATCGACAACGGCGTCGCCACCGAGGGCGCCATCCAGAGCCCCTCGCAGAAGCGTGCGGCCATGGGCGCGATCGTCATGATCTACTTCAGGTAAGCTAGCAGCAACCCCAGCCCCGCCCAACAAACACCACCTGCCTATATTCAACGCGCATATAACGCTAACACACTAATCATCACAGCGGCTTCGGCTGGGCGCTCGGCTGGAACAGCGTGCAGTACCTGATCAACAGCGAGATCTACCCGCTGCGCCTGCGCGCCATCGGCGGCTCGATCGCCATGACGATCCACTTCGTCAACCAGTGGGGCAACAGCAAGGCCGTGCCCAGCATGTTCATCGGCCTTGGCAACTCCGGCACCATGTTCTTCTTCTCCGCCGTCACCTTCATCGGCTTCTTGTGGGTCTGGTTCTTCCTGCCTGAGACGAGCGGCAAGAGTCTGGAGAGCATGGACCGCATGTTCGAGCTCCCCTGGTACCTCATCGGCCGCAAGGGCAAGCAGATCAGCGATGCGGATCCGAGCACCATGGCGGAGGCGTACAATTTGGAGAAGAACGACCAGAAGCATCTGGAGAATGTGAGGGAGGACGGTGTTTGAATGACTGGAGTGCTACGCGGGGGAGGGGCCCGGTAAAGCTTGGTGTTTATGCTGTCATTTATGATTGATACCTTCACGATATATATGATGAGCGGAAGTAAAATAAACTGCGTTCTCGTATCTTGTGATTTTCTCAATGCTTTATAGTCTGTGTGTGCAACGGAGACGTGGATATCGAATAATGGTACCGTGATGGTGTTTCCGATATTGACTAAGAGCAATGTACCTATACCTTCTAGTGTCTCAGAACATGTGAAAGTCTCTCAACGAAGAAAAGAAAAAACGTTGCCGGCGGGGAGATTCATGACAGTCTTTCCATCCGAGGAATCTTGGCCCTTCTTGAGTCTCCAGACACAATTTTTTCTTCAAGACTCTTAAGCTTGATTTCGCACAATTTGACGTAAAGCAACTGAACCTTGCCACCGCTTCCAAGTAAGCCAAGGTAACCAGTAATTATGAGCGTCGTTATGTAGTTTTGTAAAGTGACGCCAAAGCGGCAAAGTGACCGTTGACCACCTTGGCAGCTGTGCACATTCCGGGACCAGGTACTCTGATGAAGGGAAAACATTACGTGCGGCTCCAGTTCGGCTTATGTCGACGGACGTCACAAGCATGCGTTTCTCTCAGCTACAGAAACAACGTATAATAGCACTATAACATGTCCTTGCCGTGGGGAGTGGAAGCAATCGTCTGGATGCAAGTGTAATCAGTCTTACGAGACACCTGCGTCCTGATGAATGCCTCGATTCCCCACGTTACGATACTACAATGCGTTATGTGGCCGCTGTGATTCCGCATATGCCGAACCTGAGAAGCATTGCACTTGACTTGGATCAACTGGCTAACCCTCCTTCCACAGCCGGTACTAATCCCATAATGGCCAATGGATATGCTATAGTGGTAAGTCATCTGGTAGCATCCTTCAATAACGCTATGGACATTTTCAATCTACCAAGAACACTCATGCCAGCACACAGCATTGAGTGTATGTGCTGACCGTCCCCACTTCCCTCAAAGTTGAATAGTGACCCGTTATCTTTTGTAGTGAGAAACGAGGTAGAAGTAACCCTCGTTGGAGTATCGATACAGTGTATGATAAAGGCGGCTCGAATGATAGATTAGTTGGAGAATCTTGCCTTTGGACCAAAAGTGGATCGAACGGCAAAGACGTCTGGGATGTAGGTATTGTTCGGAGATTCCAAGAGCATGTACAGGCGAAAATTCCGGTACCATATGAGAGCGGTGTGGCTACATGCAAACTGGAGGCCAGACCAAGAGGGGCCACAGACACCTGCGGGTGAGAAGCAATGGAAGGTTTGATGATGGATCCAGGCTACAGGAGAGGCGAATCGCATGGTACAGCCGATGATCTCGGACCAGGGACAGATGTAATCTGCATATGCTTCCCAAGATTTCTGAATGAAGGAACTGGTCAGGGATCGTGTCCTGGCTTTTCTTCCCGTGTGGAAGCATAGCTAGCGCTGGAAGATTTGCGCTGAATACCTCATTCCACAGATCCTTGCCGTTGATCTCATTTGAATTAAGCAACTGCGTAAAGAAACCCTTGTCGAGGGGCAACTATCCCTGTTCACTGGGTGCAGGCATATCGTGACGCTGATGAAGAGACTCGTTAAATAGATCTAGTTCGTTGAGAGAGTTAGACGCGGCGCGAATTCCGAGAAATACTTGAAGGCCATTACCATCTTCGTCGAATTGACTCGTAGAAATGAAATTGGTTGGAGACGTCGTTGGTTTCCCAACGCCCGGACGGTCGTTCCTTGGAGTGCTTGCGGGAAAAGGAGCTGCTGACGCTGGAGTGGCTCGAGCCGTTTCGAAATCCATAAAAACTTCAAGGAAACTCTGCCATTCCCGGGAACGCTTGCGGAACGTGATCGTGTCTAAGAACTGCAGCGGGTCCAGGCGACGGGGTGATAGAGAGGCAGGTGAGTCGCATGGGGCGAGCGTGCCTCCCTTTAGCAGCTGAGCTGTCAGAGCGCGTCGCCTGCCCGGTCAAGAGTCCGCGACTCCTATTCATTCACTTGTACCAATTTCCAATCTCTTCGTCTGTCCCTCCCATTGCCGTGGGCTCAGCAGATTCATCTCTGCGTAGGAAGAGAACGGCAAAGGTAGGAAGACCAGCAATCACATCCAATGTCCAAAATCCCAGAGCTCGAGTAACGGCCCGTCATCTGTAGCAGGCGCTGGCGGAGGGAGAGGCACTGGTTGTGGTTGTGGTTCTGGCTGCGCCTCGCCATGGTCATTGTCGCCGTTCAAAGAGAAATAGACCAAGAGTTCCAAGGCAATCGCAAAAGCGGCTGCTGTAGGCGCGAAGCGCAACATCAGAATGTAGAACGACACGTTGATGAGGGCGCGAGTCGATTGTGAAATGTGAAAATCACCCAAGTCCATGGTATTGTCTTCCCTTGTTGAACTTCAGTACTGGTTGAGCCTCGTAGACGGCTTCAGGATTTCTAAGAGTGATGTGAAAGTGTACGTATTCTCAAGGTCAGACAAGTGACGATGAATTTGAGAAGACGGAGGCTCAATCTGTGATATATGTGGCATGACGGGCACCTCGAATTGGGTTGGCGATATTTCGTTTGCAAATGGCTGCGGAAACTTCTCCGTGGTTCAGGTTGTGCGGTGGTCGGTTTGCAAACTGTTGAACTGAAAAAAGTACGGATCCGCACTGTTAGACAGTGCTGGCAGGTAATCCTTATGTTTCACACAAACCATGGCGTTTGGTGAATTTATTGTTCGGCATGGCTGACACAAAGATGACTTGTCTCAGATCGAACATAGGATGGAGGTACTGGAGATACGGATCATCAAGCTTGGAATTCAACCGGCGACCGTGCGAGGGCGCTTTACAAGGCGGTATAACCAACGGAGTACAACGGTGTGGAACAAAGATCACTTCGAGGCAGGGCTCGCAGTTAAGTGGCTTGCAAGCAGTAGACTCTATCAAGCAAGCGTAAGCAAGCGGAATCACGTAATAGATATTACTCAAGAAGGTTTAGTTTATTCCTAATAGGGATTCTCCGGGGGATCTTATCTAATTAAAAGATAAATCTACTCCGTTATAAAGGACGAATCTACTACTCTTTTTACTATATTAGGTGTATTTACCTACGTGACTCCGCTTACAAGCGCTTCCAAGCAAGCGGAGGAAATCGCCCGCTTGCAAGCGTGCTTGCAAGCGCTTGTAAGCAAGCGGTGCTTCTTGCGAGCCCTGCTTCGAGGGGGTGGGACGTCAACTCAACATCAGTGATCTCTCACAACGGATCTGATTTCTTCCGCCAAGGAGCCTTTTAGACAAATCATTGTATGGTTGAGTAATGCTTGACAGTATTAAAGATGACTAATATCGCCCAAGTAGAAATCCTTCTCAGCATCTCATCACTGATAGAACTCAGTGCACTGGGCAGTCGGAGTGTCCCATTCATGTTGGCCCCACACCATACATCATCCTGCTTTCAACGCAGACGGACGCGGCAGATGGGTTTATGGGAACCATCATCAGTTGAACTCGATGAGGCTATTACATATTTAAATTTACTATTTACGCTGATGTGCTATCCCCCATGCTGATGCATCTATATAAGGAGAGTCCAAAAAAAAAATATTAAGCATGCAATCTATGATCATCACGTCGTTATCGTCCTCATCTCCATTCGCCGCATCTACACCTCTGATCAAGATGATCACGCATAACTCTTACCAAAAGCGAAACACTAGTCCCACAACAAAAGTCCTCCGACCGCTCTTCAAACCGCGTGCCCCGCCTGCCCCTGCGCTGCCACCGTCGGTGGTGCCCCACATCTACAATCGGGACACTTATGCTTCGGCTTCCAGCATGTGCAATCCGGACACCCATGCTTGCTGCTTCTCTTTTCTTTCTTTGCCGTCGCATCCTTCAGCCTCTGCTGCAGCTGGGCGCGGTATATCTTGCCAGTGTACTTGAGGTAGATGACGCCAGAGATGCACGCGAGCACGAGGAAGGCGAGGCCGGTGTAGCACCAGCCGTAGCCCATGGCCTGGATGAGCGGGTGGATGATAGCGGCCGCGATGGCGGCGCCGATGTTGCGCATCAGGCCGGCGAGGGCGACCATGCGGGCGGCGTGGGGAGGGGACGACTCGGTGAGGTAGGATGTGCTGGTGACGAGGACCCAGGACATGCCGAAGCCGGCTAAATTGGGTCAGCGTGAGTATAGGGGAAGGAGGATGGGCAGAACTTACCGATGGCTGAGGCGACGAGCACGGCGGCAGGGTGAAGATGGTACTCGCAGAACCAGCCAAACATGATCAGGCCAGCGGCCGTGGCGACGTAGCCGATGGTCTGCAGGAAGATGCGGCTTTCAGGCGGGACTTTGCCGTCGGGGCTGGCCTTGACGGCTCGGGCGCGCCAGAGATCGGAGGCCTTGCCGCCTGCCAGGGAGCCGACGAAGAGAAAGATGCCTGTTGGTAAACGCATTAGTACATGAGCTAATAATGGAAGTGATGATGTGATGAAGCACTTACCAGGGCAGAGGTATGCGTAACCGGCCTCGGCCTCAGACCAGCCATAATTATCCAGCCAAAGGCGGGTGAAGTCAACAAGGATAGCATAGAGACCAGCAAAGAGGAGAGCAGTGCTAGTGATGATAATCAAGTTGGGGGATACACAAGCAGGGCCCAGAACACACGCCATCTTGACGGCTGTGCAGGCACGTTCCCGTCTTTGTTCTTCTGCCTGAAGGGCTGGACCTTCAACAGACCGTAGTGGCACTGGCTTTCGCCATTACCGACCAAGGTTCTCAAGGTTTCAGGCAGCCATAGCTGGATGGCGACATAAATCGGGAAGACTGCGATGGCTGCAAGGTAATCGGGTCAGCGTTAGATGTACAAGGATAAGCAGTACGAAACGCGTAAGTAACCAACATACCAAGGAATCCAAAAGCCCATCTCCACCTTGAAGGAGCAGCGAATTGTCCACCAATAAGTGGACCAAGGATCGGCCCCATGTGGGGACCAAGAAGGAAGATGGACATGGCGGAGGCTCGGTTCTTGGGCTCAGTAATGTCAGCTACGGTTCCCGCTCCCACGGAAGCTACCGCGCTGGAGCCAAGAGCCTGAAGGATTCGGAGAATGAACAAGGCTGCAATGTTTGCCGGTACTGCAGCCAGAATGATGTTCGAGAAAAGGAAGATGGCCAGGGAGACGGTGTAAACGGGTCTTCGCCCCCAATGGTCGGCAGCAGCGGCCCAGAAAAGTGGCTGCAGAAGATCAGTCTGGAGTTCTGTATACGCGGGAAGATTTGGCACATACTGTTATGGCGAAGATAACCATGTACAAGGTAACCGAGGCATTGATGCCTGTTGTCGACGTGTGGAAGACATTCTCAAAAAGCGGAAGTGATGGGAGGTAGATGGCGCCACACAGGGGACCGAAGAAGCCTGCTGCGGTGACGAGGGAGAGAATCAATCGACAGGAAGCAGCAGAGAATGCTGAATAAGGCGGAGCGACGCTTGGTGACGAAGGCGGGCCAACTTCTGTGACGGTATCTTCCTTTTTCTCGGCAACATTCATGTCGAGGGAGGTGGGCGAGTCTTGGGGAGTGGTGTGATGATGGGATCCAGGGCACGGCGTGTCATTCATATTAGACAGAAGCTCTCAGCAGTTCAGGCCGAAATAGACCGAAGTAGGATGAGATTATGGATAAAGGGCGCAAACGGCCTCGCGGCGCAGTTGTGGCCCGGTAAGCGGTAGGGCCAAAAATATGCGCGCTAACATCTCGGCTCGGCTGGCGCAGCATCTCACTCTCTGGGTCTGGGCCTGGGCGCAGTCGAGCGGGTACATGGCATGGTAGGATTGCGGATATGCAAGTGCGGCGGAGAAAATAGCAGGCACAGGCTGGTTGGCAGCGCTGGCGGCCTCCGCCCAGCCGCATCTCTTGGCGAGCGAGTCAGCGGCTGCGCCTTCTGCATCCGCCCCAGATCTGTGGCCCGTCCGAAAGGGAAGCTGGCCAAGACGCTGCTCACCGCATCCCGAATCCGTGATTGCAGGGGCCTCCCCGAGCGTCGTGGAGAGCCGCAAGGCACACGGATCAGCATCATGTCTCATCTTAAACATCTCAGAGTTCACTGTATACGTTCCAGATAGACTTCGTATTGCTCGCAGCTGAGTCATCTTGCTTGTATTAGTGCAGAGTCTATAGACCGACCGAAACGCCTAAACAATCTACATTCCATCTATCACAGAGTCCTGCCGAGCTGCGCTGGTATTACACTTCCACCACCATCGCAGACCACCAACTCATACCTCCTCAAAGATGAGCCGAAGGAGCATCGGACTCAGAGGGCCCGCCTGTGTCACGTCAGCCACGAGTTCCGAAGGAAGGTCATGTCAGTCAGCCACTTACCGGCGTCATTTGTTTTCGCCAAGTTGGATCGTGCCGCCACCTCAGCCTCTCCACCAGCACCGCCATGGTCAGACGCGCCTCGAGCATCGCAAACTTCTGCCCAAGACAAGCCCGCTTGCCGCCGTGGAACGCGATGAACCCGCCCTTGCGGTTGGCTGTGCGGAACGTTGCATTGATCTCCTCCATCGTCGAACCCCACCTCTCGGGCTTGAATTCGTCGGCGTCTTTGCCCCAGAAGTCCCGGTCGTGCCCAGTCGCGTAGCCGTTGTATCCGACGTAGATGTCCGCCGCCAGTGCGATGGATCCGCCAAGGACGGTCGGGGCTGTCGTGCGACGGTTGATGAGTTGTGAAATCGGCGGGTATATGCGCAGCGTTTCGTAGACCACGGCCATGAGATATGGCATGCTCAAGATTGCTGCAGCTCCGCCATCCTTGATCGCTGCAACTTCCTCGCGGATCCGGTCTTGCACGTCCTGATGCTTACCGAGCAGGAAGAAGAGGGATTGAAAAAGAAGCTGAGGATTCTCGTGTCCAGCAATGAGGATGATGGAAACATTGTGACGGAATTGCGTCTCAGTCAGAAGTCCAGACTGGTATGCTTGCACCAGGTGACATCCCGCCGAAGTATTGGTCATCTTTTCCTCATGGGCATGCTGATGACTCTCCAACACCTTGCTGCAGAGTTGATTTGCGAATTCATCTACGAGCTGACGCGCGCGCTGTCTGCTCGGAATCGGGAAGATGTCAAGAAAGGGGAAGTTCAAGAACAATGGCTTGAAGATCTCGCGCTTGACTGTCATCTGGATCTGATGCATGGGCGCCTGAGGGCTATCCAGCGTCTTCCAATGGTCAGCAGTAATCTCGTACAGGGGAGAGATGCAACATACCCCGAAGTGCGTACCCAGAAGGCTTTGAGCGACATTCTCCAGTGACAGCCTCTGCAGGAGGGGCAAAATGAGAACCCCATTCTGCGCAGACTTCCTCTGCTGCTCGACCAAGAGGCTGGCCAGGAGATGGGCGTTGCGTACTACCGGTGCGGGGTCGAAATCTCTCTGCAAACCAGGGGCAACGACGGAACGGTATAGGCGCCAATCAGCTCCATGAGCGGAGATGATGTTGTCTCCTGTGTATTCCGCGATGACGCTGTAAGGGATTTTCTTTTGGTTGCCGCTCTTAGCGTACAGATCCTCGTTCTTGAAAAGGTCTTGGAGAAATTCGGGCCGCTGCACTAAGACGTTCCAGCGGGATGCGAAGAAAATCTTGACGGCTCCGTGTTTCTTCAGCGGCTCTTCCAAGTACTCGCGATACAAAGTCTCTTGATCGCAGTCCCGGAAGAGCGGGAGCAGTGTGTAGTAGAAAGGAATTGTTGGTATATTCTTCGGGAAATTGCTCGGAGGCAGGAGGAAAGCGACGGCCGCCGCGATGGCAAGGCCAGTCACGAGGACGAAACCGGCGAGAAAGAGATTGAAAAACATGATGCTGCTGGTGTGGGTCGATGCAGGAAGGGAAGTCCGTCGCATACCTGATATGTCCGAGAGAGCTCAGGCCAAGGGCGCCAAGATGGTGGTCGTCAGGGATTAAGGCACGATTTCCCCAGGCCAAGGGCGCAGCGACTCGGACACGTCCGTGCTGACAGGATGGCGCAACGTCTTGGGGTGTAACTGTGCCCTGACAGCTGACTGATGAGCTGGCGGCTAGCAGAACTGGTCTGTTGGTTATCCACCTATAAGCTGACAAGGCTGTGTATAGGCAAGTCGAGCCACAGCCAAACTTGGATGCGGCGTTGAGCCGACGCCCCGTTGGCTTACCGAACTGCACCACCTGCACCACTGCTCTGCCAAGACTGCACCTTCCCGGTCCCTTGCTATTTTGGCGCTGCCAACGCGCGCACGAAAACCCGGCAGCTGATAATGCACCACTGCTGCAGATCGTGCCGACCGCCTCATCCTGGGCCCCTGAACTTCGCCTCCACGCACCCGGTACGCTGTAGCCTGACTCGCCTTAATTTATCTATTCCCCGAGCCGGCCTGAACCATGTACCCTTGCGGCGAGAGGCTGAGGAGTTACAGCTTGGCACACGGACGGAGCATCCTCAGGGAAAATACCACCAACGAGCCCGCGCCCCGCTGCCTGGGCCTACTCCAGAGCTGTCTTGCGCTTTTTTTGACCTGCTGCTTACACGACCACTTCTGCAGCCTCGTTAAATCCCACCTGTGGCTTCGGACACTACCTCAGCTGAACATCGGCACAGCCGCGGAACCTTACGCCAAGTCATTTCTCCAGAGCGGATATGGACAGCGGGAAGGCATCATAACTGCCTCATAAACTCAGCGCTTGATCGACGGACTCAATCACCAACCGGGTTTTCACTGTCAACCTTTTCCCCTAGCAGCAAAGTTACTCGCCTCTTCCCTACCCTATCCAATCATCTTTCTAATACTGAGCATACAACTCATCTTTGCTTTGTCCGACCTTCTCAACCATTTCCGATACCTAACCATTAATCAACATAATGACTTCCCTTAACAGCGGCTCCTCAATTTACCACGGCGTCCAAGGCTTTTACTGGCGTCGACCCGACTTTACCTTGGTCTCTGCAAGTGGCAACCAGGCTACAGAGATTCAGGCCCAATGGACACAGATCAAAGATCAGTTCGCAACAGAAAACACCGTTGCAACAGTCTCCTTGTCGTCAGGAAAGCGTATCGACACATCCGAACTACGCCTGAAGCTTTCCAAGGAAGTATCAACATATCGCATCCGTGAGCTTCACGACTCCGACCATGCCGACCGTATTTTGGGCCTCATTTGCCGCAGTGAGGGCTCTTCTGCAGATCTCAACACCTGGGCAGAGCTTTTCATCCTTTGCGAGACTCGCTTGCTACCTCCTACCGAGCATACGCGCGACGAGGAGGACTCAGCCATCGCCAAGCAGATTGCAGATGTCTTCGACAGATATCTCCGCAACGTCGCACCAAATGACAAATGGAACATTGGTCGAAGCATTTTCGAGACACGAGTACTGGACTTTGTCACTCGCCGCTTGCCAATCCGATTCTGTCTTCCCGCCTTTCCCTGCAAATCCCCCAGTGCAGAGAAAACTTGCGGCACTGATCCGGATCGCGCCGAATATCTCGCTCTCAAGTCCCTTGACGAGTTTGCACGCCGCATTGGTGATATATATAGCCCAGGAGCCATAGTGCTCATTGTGAGCGATGGTCACGTCTTCTCCGACTTGCGTAAGCTGACTGCCAATGAACAACTCCTTTAAACACATGCTGACATGTAGTAGTCGAGGTCAAGGATCACCAAGTTGACATCTACGGCGAGTCTCTGAAGCAGATGTACTACCGCGTGAAGTCGAGCAAGCAGTGCAACGGCAACATCCAGTTCACTTCTCTGACCGAGATCTTCTTTAGCAACCAAGAAATCACAGACCTTTTCCACGAGAAGTGGATCGATGGTTTCGATCTGACGCACCCAATCAACTCCGAGCGTTCCGAGAATGCAGAGCTTTGCCGCAAGTTGATGATGGCTCTTGGCCAAAATGACAAGACTATCCTCCGCAGTCTAATCACCAGCCAAGACCCATCGACGCTTGGCCTATACCGTGGCCTGTCCCGTTTCATGCTCGATGACCTGTCTAAGAGCCGTGCCTTTGCCGGCCTGAGCATCTCGAAGAGGAAGAAGATCTCTTCTAGCGTTGCTGCCGAGATGATCGTGCGTAACTGCGCATATTCCAACCTGGTTGAGATGCTCTTTCCGTCTCACGTGCGCCTCTCTATTCATGCGTAAGTTAGTTCACGTCGCAATGTTCTAGAAACAGTCACTGATACTGATGCTCTCCCAGTCATGACAACTCCGGTCCCAAGTTTGCAATTCGTCTCCTTGAGGCAATTGCTGTGGAGGACCTCGAGACCAGAGATGCTCAGAAGTTGCTGGACAACTACCATACTCCGACGCCATGGCACAATTGCCTCGCATATGTCGAGGGCGAGAGCGTTCCATATTTGATCAAGGCTCGCGCTGCATATGATGCTATTGCCAAAGGCCATCTTCAAGGTTCCTGGACGGACTCTGCGACTGGCGGGCGCTTCGTCTTGAGGGCCAAGTCTTTGAAGGTCGAGATTCCTCAGTCTCCTGTCGCTCCTCAGGAGGAAATCTACCTCAGTGCTGTCGAGAAGCCGCAGCCACTCCTGGTGCAGCAATATCCCATGCTCGAAAGGATGCTGCCTCTTGTGTATTTGCCAATGAGGTGGGCCGTAGACTGTCTCTTGCGGGTTGGTGTGGTCTGCAAGACATGGGTTTCTACTTGAGTATGGTGTTCTGTTTCTATTTTAATTTTCCTTTTCAGCGTAGCAAGCATCGGCGTTGGGCTCCCATAGATACATACACCTCTCCTTCAGATTCCTAGGAATAATCGCATAATTCCATTTTCAACTTCTCTTTGTCTTACCCTCTCTCGGTAACCAAGCCATCTCAACCTTCCATTCACACAGCAAACGGATCGTCCCACCCATCCCTCCCCCACACATACTCCATATCCCTCGCCACCTGCTCCGCCGTCTCGCTCCCGTACACGTCTCCCATCCACGCCAACGTCGCGTCCAACCCTGCACTCACCCCGTTGCTCGTCCACAAATTCCCGTCCCGCGTCCACCGCGCCCGCCACTGCCACCTCACGCCAGGGCCCAGCGCCGTCGTCGCGTTCCAAGCCCCCTTGTTCGTCGTCGCCACGCGCCCGTCCAGCACGCCCGCCCGCGCCGCCAAGCCCGCGCCCGTGCAGATCGCAATGAGGTGCTGCAGGCGCGGGTACCGCTCCCGGACGAAGGACACGGCGCCGTCGAGGTCGGGGGCGCGCGTGCCGAGGCCGCCGGGGACGAGGACGTCGATGTCGCGGGGCGCGGTGGCGAGGGTGTGGGTCGGGAGCAGGCTCGGGTAGAAGTTGGAGTTGTGGGGGTTCATAGACGGGTGGCGCGGGGCGTTGGTGATGGGCGCGGTGGTGTTGAGCGTGGAGATGAGGGTGAGGGTGAGGTGGTGGGTGCTGATCAGGAAGGTGAGGGCGTCGAGGGGCCCGAAGACGTCGAGGAGCTGGTAGGTGGGGAAGAGGAGGATGGCGAAGCTTGTGGGGAGGGGCGGTGCTGTGTGGTAGAGCGAGGTTGGTTAGCTGAGGTTCAGCGGGTGGTGGTTGTGGATGTTGCCCATTGCGGGAAGGGCCGCCGGGTAGGCTCGGTGCGGAGAGCATTACCTGTGGTGTTGGTGGTTGCCGCGCTCTCCGCAGAAGCGGAACGGAGGGAGATTGCTACCGAGAGAAGAGGAATGATGGCCCATAGCATCGTCTCGATTTTTCCTCCGAGCTGGCTGGTGGTGGTGGCATGATCACTGCTGTTTCGAAACTTCCTTTTAAGTCTTGAGTGGAGGCAGAAAACTTGCGCATCTCGAAAAGGTCGTACTGTCCGTTGAACTTGCTCAAACGCCGCAAATGATTTTCTTGTCCGAGGTACTGAATCTGAGAACTCGCGCATCTTGGACGACGCTCGCTTTCTCAGACCACTGACTCGGCTGCGGCGAAGGAGGAGTTGAACGGCACACATGCTCGGTCTTGGCCCCCTCCGCGCCAAGCTTTTCCGCCCGCTTGTGTTTGAGCAAGTTTCCTCCCAGTTCGGGAAGGTATCGCCTGTACCATGGATCAAGGGTGGTGCGGTATCGTCAGCATGCCTGCCTTCCTGCCGTGCGTCGGGAGCCCCATGTCCCTTCCAATGGAACAATATTGCGGTGAGCACATTATTTCTAGCGAGCGCGCCTGCAAAGTCTGGATGGTCCGCCGAGGAAACCCTATCGTGCATCAAGCTCCGCAGATTGTCCGCCCATATAATCGACTGCTGATCCGCGTTATTCATTCTGACTTCCTCTTCGCTCTCAGCCGCCGCGCAACTTGCCCCCCGCTCCCGCGTTCCCCCCGCTCCGCAGTTCTCAGATCCGCGCTTGCAGGGACCGGTCCTTTAGCACACACAATCAATTGAGCCTCACTAGAACTCCCTTCCAATTTTGTCCAGCTCACCCTCGCTGCGCTTCATCGCCAGAATGGATCACTCAGGAATGTCCATGGCGTCCACCACCAGCTCCATGGTCATGAGTATGGCCTCCACCGCAACGGCAACAGCAGCTACTGCAACCAGCACCGCTAAGATGAGCATGGGAGGCATGGGCGGTGGTAGCTCCTGCAAGATTTCTGTAAGTTTCTCTTGAGCATTCAAGCACATTCCTTCACCGTCAATCTTTGCATCCATTCTATCCCCGTTAATATTCGTCCTTCCATCAAAACGCCATCACTGACCTTACTTCTCCCAAGATGCTCTGGAACTGGTACACCATCGATTCCTGCTTCATCGCGCGCTCCTGGCACATCCGCAGCTCCGGCATGTTCGCTGGCTCCTGCATTGGCGTCATCCTGCTCGTAATCTCGCTCGAATTCCTCCGCCGCGCTCAACGTGAACTCGACCGCTACTTCCGCCGCACCAACGCCATAGCCGCCTCTCCTTCTACCGCTGCCATCACGACCGCCGAGGCTGGCAGCAGTGCTAGCAGTGGCAGCGGCAAGGCTATGAACGCGTCGAGCGCCGCAGCGGGCGTGTCGGGCAGGAATCTTGCAGGACGCGTGGCGCCATTGCGCTGGTGGCAGCAGCTGGTGCGGAGCTTCTTGTTCATGGTGCAGTTCGCTGTCGGGTACTTTGTGATGTTGTTGGCCATGTACTACAACGGTGAGTGGTTTTCCATTCTCCATCCCTTGCGTGGTCGAAACGAATGCACGCGCCGTGTGCATGCATCTCAGAAACGGCTTTCCCCACACCGCCATGCGCAGCTCGGCCGAAAGACAAATAACTCTGCGAGCTATTTTTGTTGTGCGAGCTGCGCTGGCACCTTCCGGATCGGATGGGCTGTTGCCTGGGATGTGTTTTTATGCATTGGTGTGCGGCTGGAAGCTGACGGTTTGCTGTTTTTGCAGGCTACATCATCATCTGCATCTTCATTGGAGCCTTCCTCGGAGCGGCTTGCTTCCAATGGGACACGTACTACAGCGGTGCCGAGTAAGTTGTGGAACTCGACGCCTCCGAGCCAATCGATTGGGTATGCTGACGGACTTCTGCGACAGAGGCCCCGAGATGCGAGATTCGTGCTGCAATTGACGTGAGACGCCTGGATGGTCAAAGAATCGTTGGAGATGGAAGTAATGGGAGTATATGGCGTTCGCGCAGTCGGGGAAGCTTGCTTAATTGGCACTGTTTGAGCGGCGAGGAGGAGGGAAGTCAATGCATGTTCGGACCACGGTTACTTATTCCTCCGACTCTCAAAACCTATAAAGTAATTTCTATCTCTTGTGTCATCATATCTGCTGCGGCTTTCTTTTTGGGGTCTTCCTCCGAGCGCGCGCCTTGTTCCTTCATGCTGTCACTGGCGAAGAGAGTAGAAATACCACACAAGACGCTTTACGGATTGGTACACCTTTTCTAGAAGCAGTCGCGCAGCTGGATGTACGCAATTTAAATTCTCGACGCTAACCGAAGTAGAAACTACATGCCTATCCACAGGTTGAGTTGTTCTCCGTTTGTTTTGGTGGATTCCAGAAGCATGCCAGTCGCAGGAAGCAACCGGCACAAGCCTTTTTTGTTTAGTTCTCAGCTATAAGCCGCTCGCCGTAGCAGCAAAGATCGAGGAGTTCAAGAAATCTACTCTCCATTCTTGCATCTCATTTCAAGTCAAAGCTGATAACAATAATTCCGCCAGCATTTTGCCGTTTGTTCGAGCTTGCCAAGACGCACGGCGAACTATCTCCTGACCTAAGGTTCCCAACGTCAATTAGTTCGTTGTTGAAATAAAGCGGCTATAATTTGAAACATTGATGAGCGCAGGGAAGAATGACGAGCAGAAACAATAGGGTCTCATGGCCCAAGCGCTGATCTCGTTTCCACAATATCAATGTGAAACACGGCGGCCGCAGTCTACGCGGCCTCTCAATTCTTTGACCACGATAAGAGGGGCGCCTTTTTCGACTTATACGAAATTGTTCAAAGGCCAGGATGGAAAAGTGGCGGGGCGTTGTTCGATACAGGGATTTCTTCAAAGCCGAGTCAAGGCCCATCTAAAATTGAACTATCAAAGGAGGAAGAGCCTTCTGCTATCTTCAGCAGGTGAGAGAAGATCTTTGGGCCTGGACTGAACTCCTCTCATGGCCCCATCAACTTCACTTGTCGTAAATTACAGTTGCTATATTTTGCAATGATTCTTAGGCAGCAAGATTTCCTGTACCATTCGAAAGCTCGAGACCAGCATATCAAGGGAAAATAGTTGCTTTTGCGGTTCTGACAGGTTCGTGGTGTAGGACCCGTGACATCCCTCAACGACAAACTTTTTTCATTCCAGTGATATTCTGCTCAAAACATGTGCGGCTTCTTGGTTAATACCGTTCATCGGAATCTTTCTTAATACACGCAATCGAGAAAACTCGTCCGTCATGTCTACATCATCTCAGCCGCAAAATTTCGCGGAGACCCACCTTTGAGCATATACCAAACACTTCAACTATAACCGTCTCCAATTCGTCAGTCAGAATAAATTCTGATGCTCCCCCGCGAACCGAGAACTGGTTCAAGTACTTGGTTATCAGTAATGACCACAGACAACAGAATCTTGTCATTCCTCACAATGGGCCCCATGAGACATGTAATCTAGAAGAGTGGGGTCACCCTGACGATTGCGCCTCACCTCTGACGTCAATTGCTGGAGAGAAGCTCATGGACTTGCTCACCGTTTACGACCGACCTCTCCCAAACACTATTGGCGTCAACAAGCTCGATGAGCTCCGCAACTCCCAGTAAGCTTCACTTCTTCAATGGAAACGCTGCTTCGAAACTGAACCTCATTACCAGAGTACCACATTCTTTGCTCTTTCGTCTTCCGCGTGAGTTCGTCCACATGATCTTGTCCTACCTCATACCTTCCAACGCCCTTTCTCACATGCGCTCACCAGACGGCATCAAGGAAGTAGCAGACCTCATCTCACTTGGCCTCGCCTGTCACTTTACTTCCACATCTTCCAAGTACCGATCTAACTCTTCAAGCATAGAGCGGTGGCAACATGGCTAGGAGACTCAATATCAATCGACTACAAAGCCGGCCGGTTCCCCATCGGCGCCGATGGTCTTCCGGTCCCCACCAACAGCTATCAGTTCCACAGGCCAGTCTGCTCAGCAAAGTTCGAGGTGCTGCAGCGGTTGAAGCGCGACAGGGACGAGCCCGCTAGCCGGAGCGGCAGGAGGAAAGGAACGGTGATGATAAGGGCCTTCAAGAAGGACGTGGTGGAAATGTTTGCCGAGCCGCACCATCTCTGAGACACCACGTCCGAAACTGAGCGGACCCTTGTCTTGGTCAACGCTATCATGGGTCAGTGCGTGAGGGAGGATAACCTGCGGCGGTGGCGCAACCATCGTTGCCTTGGAGATCTGGTGGTGTTGAAGCGATTGTGTAGGTCTTACCCCAGGGAGGCTGTTGAATTTCCCATCAGAAACCTTACAAGTTTGCTATGAAGATGGTGGGAAATGACAAGCTCGACCGTTGGGGTGAGGATGTTGAAGACTTGGCTTTGACAAAGTTCAAGGAGAAAAGAGGTTCTGGGGCAAAAACGAGTGAGATATGAGCGGATATGCCGGTAGATGGGCGGCATTAAGGCTGTGGACGGCCGGTAGAGGGAGAAGAAAGGAAAGGTGAAGGCAGAAGGATGGAAGAGGTGCATGCCAGCTCTGGTTGAGCAGAACGAAGCATCGGGGTGCGTTTTGAGCATGATTATTGCTCCTGCAATGGGTTTCGGAGTTGCACTAAACCTCGGATGAGAGAAGAAAAGCACTTTGAAATGTGCAGCTTGTGAGCTTTAGAGCTCAACTTTAGGTAACTACTATCCGCAAGTATGCGAAATAGTCAACAACTTCGTTTTCTGTGTTAAAAGGTGGCGCAACATGAAGTCTTGCAATGGTGATCATGGCCTCACTGCACACAGCATGTTGGTTCATTTGCACGGCGCACACCAAAAACTGAGAGCGGCACTTGGCCCACGAGCAGCTGCTCTCACCTGAACAGGCTCCCAGAAGCCAGTCGAGAAGAGTCAAGACATTCCTCCTCGATGTCTCGTTTATGACGAGTCCATCAACGAGGAAGAGAGCGCGTTTTTCAACAGCTCAGATCTTCCATTGGGGAAAAAAGAGGCGCCTCCCATTGAAGTGCCGCCCTAAAAACCCCGCCATGTGCACGACCTTCCGTTGCGCCGCCCAAGCGTTTCGTCGTGCTCCATGGTCTTTTTTACCTGACCCCGACAGGCGGCTTCGAGGCCGCCTGAAGGGGTCGGTTCGATCCCTAAAATCTTGGTGCTTCCGGGTGTTTGTGCAATGGAAGTCAAGATGGGAGACCAGGCCACGAAGAAGAAAAAGAGGTGACTGGCAGAGGGGGAGGGGAGCTTATAATTGTTTGAAAGGTGCGTCCAGATCAACCGCTTGCCCGGATCAACCACACTGGCTGCTTATGTCACCGGATGTGGAAGCGCTGACTGGCTGAAATTAGTTGTGACTTGGTGGGCTGCGAGCTGTGCTAAACCTAATTGGGCGGCGGACACCTGCCTGGTGTGTGAATGGGATTCCAGTCCGTGATCTGCGCCACAGCGTGCCTTCCTCGGCCACCAAAACGACCTTTGGCTCACAATCGCCAAGCTATCAGCTCCACTATCACCGAGATCTTGTCGTACAACTCAAAGAGCACAGCCGAGGCTCGCTTCATGGCTCAGAGGGCCGATGTCACTTGCCTTGCCTTGACCTGTCGCTACGTCCTGGGCATCCTCCTCTCCCAAAGCCAGCCACAGGCGGCTTGGATTCAGCGCAGGGTTCCCATTCAGATCTTGAAGGAAGATCATTCATCGAGGCGCGCTGGGGCGTTGGAACGAACACCCACAACAGAACGGCAGTAGAAGTGGACAAGAATAGAGTCGAACGCGATGCACGCGCCCTGGTCAACAGCAACGCGCCTATCGAATTTGAACACCTGCATCCGACTGAGTGCTTCAATTCCCCATGGCACGGTCAAGCCATTATTTAAATGCACAGCATACGGATCGACGGGGGTATTTCAATGCGCTGGATAGGTTTCCATGGGCTGAATGGCTTCCAAGAACAACGGCCCCTGTGATGAACGCAGATACTACGAAGTGTTGACCAATCAAAGCCCAAAGCGGCAATTTCAAGATAGGTGTATGATAGCGTCGCCCTTGCTGTAGGGCGGCGTGGCGCTTGGCTATCGATACGATACGCCCCCGCAATACAACATGCCCGCTCTTTCCTCCGCGCTCTCAAGACCTTTCGTCAACGAGCCAGCCACCATCTTCGCATCTCGTCACTTGGATCCGGGGTAGCCCTCGCACTCGTCCACCATATCGCACGCGACCTTGTCCATGCACCGCGATGCATGCTTCAATTTGTCCAGAAACCCGCGGTCGACGTCACGGTTTGATCGCGGCGGCAAAGGAAAGCAACGAGCAGACCACGCGAGCACGTCACTTCAGCACATCGCCGGTGTCGATGCCAGCCAGTCTGGTAAAAGCGCCGACGTCGCCGGGCTTCAGCGCAGCACGGCGCCGTAGTCGGGTGATGGACGGCGACAGTTCGATAAGGATTCTGGTGGTGGTGTTCGGCCTGCGAGATGTCGGCAGCAAGGAGCGACGTTGTGTGATTGGTGCCTGAGGACCTCGGAGGGGTAGGGTTTGTGCTGCTAAAAGGGCTAGGAATGTAACGCTGAACAACATGACTGCCAGGATCTTCGCCGAGAAGGGCAGTTCGCCTCAGGGTGCCACACCCACCTGACCACGCTTCGAGTCGGCCCGCTACGCTACGCCCCGCCTAAAATCACCACCCTCCATGCTTGCCATTGCGAAACCCTTCTTATCAACCCAGCTCGCCCTTCTGACTGAAGTCTCAATACTCCTTGTAGTCGCCTGGATAGGCCGCCCTCAGCCCTGTTCACCAGTCCCCGCTGCGAGACACGTTACTCCGGACAGTATCCTTAAGTGGCGTAGTAAACAGATAACAAGCGACCAACTGACCATGCCACTTTGTCCACACGACGCGATGCCTCTCCAGGACCGTCGTCCAACGTGCCTGCCTTCGCGCCATGCACGCTCATCCAGCGCCTATATCAGCCTCAGGCTGCCCGCCGCATTGAATCAGTTCGTGATGAGCCCAGAAGGATCAATCCTGCACAACACTCGTGACGATGCGCTGGTCAACATTCGCCTCCACCGCTGCCTCGAGCGCTGCGGCGGCAGTGCTCCTGCTGTCTATAAATTCCACCCCTGCTGGAGCTTCTCCCATCCAGCACCAACAGGAACAGCTCTGTGATTCATCTACGACTACATCAATCATGGGCGGTGGCAACGGATACAGAAGCGTTGTGTACTTTGTCAACTGGGTGAGCAGACTCCTGAACCACTTTGAAACGATAGAACCTAACACCGTATAGGCCATTTACGGCCGCAACCACAACCCTCAAGACTTGCCTCTCAACCAGTTGACCCACGTCCTCTACTCCTTTGCTAACGTCCGTCCTGAAACCGGTGAAGTGTATATGACCGACAGCTGGGCCGATACCGAGAAGCACTACCCGACCGACTCTTGGAACGATGTCGGCACAAACGTGTACGGATGTGTCAAGCAGCTCTACCTCCTGAAGAAAAAGAACCGCAACTTCAAGACCCTCCTGTCCATCGGTGGCTGGACCTACAGCTCCAACTTCGCACCGGCCACCTCGACCGCCGCCGGCCGTGCCAACTTCGCCTCCACCGCCGTCCAACTCGTCAAGGACCTTGGCTTCGATGGCCTCGACATCGACTGGGAGTACCCGGCCAACGACACCGAGGCGCAGAACTGGGTTTCTCTCTTGCAGGCGACGCGCGCCGAGCTCGACTCATACGCCGACAGCCTCGCCGCGAAGAACCTCACCCGTCCGACCTTCCTGCTGACCATTGCCGCACCCGCGGGTCCCACCAACTACCAGAAGCTGCGCCTTAAGGAAATGGAGCCGTACCTCGACTTCGTCAACCTCATGGCCTACGACTACGCTGGCAGCTGGGACACCAAGGCCGGCCACCAGGCGAACCTGTATCACAGCGACTCGAACGCGGATGCGACGCCCTTCAATACCGAACAGGCTATTACGTACTATACCGGCAACGGCATACCGAGTGATAAGATGGTGCTGGGCATGCCGTTGTACGGCCGCGCGTTCCAGAACACCGACGGCCCCGGCAAAAACTACAGCGGGGTCGGCGAGGGTAGCTGGGAGAATGGCATCTGGGATTACAAGGTAATTTTGCCGTTCCAAAGTTCATTTCCACCTTTCGCGCAATCGTCGCAACCTCGGAGGGAATGGCGCTGACGTCCGCTCGCTCGAACAGGCTCTGCCTCGCTCTGGTGCCACGGAGTACTACGACGAAGAGGCTGGCGCGACTTACAGCTACGACTCGTCCGCGCGCACTATGGTCTCGTACGATACTGTCGATATGGCGAAGACGAAGGTCGGCTACATCCAGGGCAAGGCGCTGGGCGGTGCCATGTGGTGGGAGTCATCGGGTGACAAGAACGGCACGGATCAAAGCATCATTAGCAATGTGAGTTGTATCCATCCGGCTGCGGGGCGAGGTGGTCCCGTGCCCGCAAGGGGTTTTGTTAACGCTGAGAACAGGTCTGGACGAGCATGGCCGGCGCCGATGGCGGCATGGCAGAGCAGAGCCAGAACAACTTGAACTACCCGGACTCGAAGTACGATAACCTGAAGGCCGGTATGCCTGACGAGTAAGTTGTTGTTGTGCTGGTGTGATATGAGATGACCATGTAGATGATGGGATCTGCGAACTGCTTGATGTTTGCTTGGATACTGGAGTTTGACGCACAGCTTGGACATCATGGCTCTAGAAGAGAAGGAAACGCGTTAGAGGAGGCACCACGCTCGCTAGACATAGAAACGGATTTACGTGCATATGCTTAGATAACAGATTTCGCCTGTATATACATCATCTTCAGACTTATATCCATTGCTTTGGTGTCGCGTATGCGCTGGCGTTTGCTGAATGACGATGAAAATAGCGGGTATGTGCTCCACACACCCTTGTGCGTCAAGTGAATTCACACTTTCGGATGTAGATGGAGAAGATCGGCTTTTCTTTTTTGTTGGTGTTGTGGCAGGGCCCTGCACCCCACCCATGACGTGCGACGCACATGCTTTCGGCCCGCTCGGTCCGCCTGTCCGCTTTCCGTATTGGGGAACAAGATCGGCGGGCGTGAAGATGGACGGCGTCGGGTATGTCTGATGTGTCCGAGAGAAGCTGGTGTTGTTTGTCGTATGAATGAAAAGGTGCTGGAACACCCTTTCTTCATGCAAATGCTGGCATCAGGATTAAACATGGTCGACGCCGACGGGAGGATCACAAACGGCTTTCGTCCGTACGAAAGCGTGGCATTCAGATAAACGCAAGACCCCGCGGAAGGTGTACAAGGATTCATAACCCACACGATATTCGCATGAATCAAGACGGTATATACCACTCTGTACTGAAATATCAACCTAAAAAGCCCACTCAAACATCCGCTGCCACAACAGGAAAAGGAAAAAAAAAAAGAAGACGGACACGCAACAACCCCACCCAATCCATCATCCTCCCCTCAACCCGCTTTCTCCGCCGCCCTCATCGCAAACACAACCCCCCTCCGACTGACCTTCTCCGCAGCAGCCGCACGCTTTGGTGGCGCAGGTGGCACTGGCGTCCCGATCGGCTGCTCCGTATGCTCCGTCTGCACGGCCCTCAGCAGGTGCGGCGGCTCGATCACCCCGATCGAGGACTCGATGTGCTCGGTCTGCACGTTTTGCAGGTGCAGAGGCTCGATCGCGCCGATGGAGGACTCGGTGTGGGGTTCTTGTAGGGCTCTGGTGTGGGGAGGCGGGATCACGCCGATGGTGGATTCGGTGTGTTCGGTGAGGACGATGGGTTGGATGAGGGTTGTGGTGGTGGAGACGAGGGTGGTTGGGTCTGTGTGGGGGGTGTGGTGTTAGGGTGTGGTTTGGGGGATGAGGTCATGGACGTACCGGCTTGAGCGTACGCAAAAGCGCTCAAGGCCAGGAGCGTGGAGATGAAGGTACGCATTGTGAAAGATGATAAAGTCAGAGTAAAGACGTAATGGTCAACTGCAGAATATCCAGGAGTGCTGATGATGGGTTGTTTGGGACATTCAGAGCAAGACCTCGAGCGCAATCCTATTTATCTACCTTCTGACCCATACTCCGAGAGGCCGCTGGGTTGTCTGCCTCGCCGTACGCAAGGCAATCCGAAAAGGTGTTGTTCTCTCGCGTGCTTCATGCACGACACGCACGTGCCGCGCTAACACTTCCAGGCCGGCAAAAGGCCCCGGTCATACTCATCCGATGCATAATTTCGATACTGGAGGATTTGAATTCCCTCCAATAGTGCAGGGGTATCACGTGGCGCAGTGAAGTTGAAGTGGCACAGAAGAAGGCATGAGGGTTCCAGAGCGCGAGGGTACAGAGTTGAGGATGATAGAAGCAAATTAGGCGAGTACCATGTGCTGATGCCTTGCAAGATGAGAAAAACCGAACATAGGAATACGAAATTGCGGCGTGGGTGTGGAGACCGTCAAGTACGCGAGATGTGGATAGTGGAGTTGCGGCGTCGTTGTGGAAAATTCGGAACCCGAGAATCCAGGTCGTGATCAACATCAAGAAGGACTTCCACCACTTAAAAAATGTTCTGAGATCATCAGTGTGGGTATGAGCAATATAGATCTTTACAGAAAGGAACGTAGTCGCATCTATGAATACATGCGAAAGGGAAACTGGTGATTTTTAATTAAGGAATCGGCTTGGAGATTGCTCACGCGAATACGAAGAACTATTCGATAACAATGCGGAACAATCATACATTTTTCGACTGGAGTTTCACGAATGCTGTATCATGCGTGTGTGCAAAGTATGTCTTGTGCGCTCCTCGGTCATTGCCATTTGCTCGGAAGATTACCTATAAATATATATCGGATACAATGCTGGATGTGCAAGAGTTTCTAGTAATATCAAGCATCCTTTAGCAAGTGGTCTGATTGTTTGGCAACTTTTGTGTAGGGTTCTTGATGTCAGAAAGATTTGTTGGTCAACAACTGCCTGGGACAAGAAGCATTCGGGATTGCTAAATTCAAAGGGTTTTGAAGACGTGTTTTGGTATATACAGCTCTGGAAGAGCTCAGACTTTAATCACTAATTTATTTAAGTCTGAAGAATGACTGTCTTTATGTAAATGAAGCAGGCGAAACCGTGACATGCAAATGTGTAAGACGGAAATGATTTAGATATATAGTGTGCTATCTGTACTGAGCAAGTGCTTGTATTCCTGGCTCACCAAGCCCACTCGTACAGTAATAGAAAAGTCGAGAAGAAGACATAAGAGTGTTCCAGGCAGGGATATATTTTGCAAACCGTATTATGTACAAATTGAGATCAAACGCAATTCTTAAGTCGTTTGCACTAACTTAGATCGTTGTGTGTTGTTGGGACTTCATTAGCGCTTCTGGCGCCTTGTTGACTACAGGGTCCACGATTAGAACGTTGCAGAAAAGAAGTCCTCCATAATTCTCTACACCTCCATTACCCAGGAGGCGAGTTCCAGCTACGAGGACAAGATGAATGCTGACGACGACACCTCGGAGTGGCCATCGCAACGCTGGTCTATTGATCGAAACTTCTCGGACACAATAACGAGCTTCGAAAGCTTCCTAAAAGCCTTGACTGTTCCTCGCCCACCCCCACCGAAGCGTCCCAGCGACGAGGACATCGATCGCCAGCTTGCCCGCCAGTAAGTCAAAGTTGGGACAGGAGATGCGACATGCTTGGTTCAAGGAGCCTGACCTATCTCCAGGCTGTCGAACTGTCCATTTCTCGGACTCCCGCGTGAAGTCATCGACAAGATAACGTCCTACATCGCCACGCCGGCAGCCGTGCAATATGCCGCTTCCAAAGGCTACTTCCAGAACCCCTGGGCAGCCCTCCTCCCCTTTCCTTTCTTCGGCGCCCTGGGGTCTGCGCGGCTTACTCGCCAAGCCGCGGACCTCGCCTCGCTTGCGCTGACGTGCCGCTATTTGCTCAGCATCTTGCACCCGACCGTCCACACCCTCCTCACGTGCGGTGCGGATGTGGTATTGGAAGAGCGCCTCTCTGGATCCCGGGGGTCGCGCGATGGAGCAACTGAACGCGCTCCGGAGCGACCGAGTGATCCGAGATCGCTCACCTCAGCGACGGTCATCGTGGTGGAGAGGTTGCACAAAGACAGGCAGGAAGCGCGGCGCAGCGGAGGAACAGACGTCGCGGCGTTGGACTTTGTCCAAGAAATATTCGAAAAAGATGTCCTCGGCGTATATGAGGATATGCGGGTGTCCCAGGTGATGCAACATCTGAAAGGGAAAATGCCGACTTTGCGATCTTAGGGACATGGACATCACAGCATCTGCACGACGGTTGGCTCTTTTTCACGCGGGACCACTGCTGCCGCTCCAGGTCGAGACATGAATATTGATTCGAGCATTCGTAGCAAGTTTATGAAAAAGAGACATCCCGCATCATCAGTGCACTTTTTGTTCGAAAAGAAGATTTTCCGGCCATCCTGAACCCCCTACGCTCAATGGAATGTGAGAGCTTGAGAAAGGTCCGATCAAAAAGGTTTCAAATCAATGGCAATACTGAATAAAACGAAACCCAAAACACCCCAGGCCTACCCCGTGAGCGCATGGCGCAGCCATTTTACTGAGGATTGCACTGGATAAATCCGAAAGGGTCGGTAACAGGCTTGTGTTCCATCTGTGGTTCGGCCATCGAAGATTTCCAGTCGCGTTCGACGACGACGGTGTCGGCGTCGCGGTATTCGGCAGCCGGCTGGCGCTTTTGGAGAACGGCCATCGAGTCGGCTGAATTGACGAATTTGTTGGCGTTGGTGGTTTCGGTCTCGCGCTTCTCGATGGAGGAGGAGGCAGCCCGTCGCTGGGCCGGTGCAGCCAGCGCAGCGGGTGCTGCGAGAGTGGCGGAGGCGGCGGCGATGGTGGAGAGCTTCATGTCGCTTGATTTTTATTGTATAGAGAGATTTAAAGTGGTGGGTACGGTGGATAAATGGATGAGGAAGTATAGGATGCCTTTTTTTACATAAGATCATAGGAGTTCGAACAAGGGTCCAATGCCGGAGGCATTGACCCATGGAACCTGTCCCTTGAGAAAGTCGTTTTTAGGAAGATGAGGAAAATGCGGTGCTGTGATGTTTTATAACCACAGCCACACTACTCGGATGGTACGTAACAAAATGAGATATTGCATTTGGCCATATTTGTGGACTATAGAGTGTGAGAACGCTTATGTAGTAGCAACTGTGCAACGCTCCGGTATCCTCACAGTCCTCCTATATAGCGGAAGATTCAGAGCCCGCAAGGCTATATTGTGAGGACAGTACTGTGTAACCAGCCTCAATTCTCAATATAGAATTGGTGAATGACTACCAAAGAATGACATTGAAAGTTGAAAATTGGGTATTTGTCCATAATGAGAAACCTTTTAGCGCCGCGGCTGCTGTCGCCTAATGCGTTGGGGTTGCCGTCCGATCAAAAATCGTAAGAGCAGTCCAAACTGCACCAAGACCGTACTGCTGGCGAAGCGTGGCTGTACATCCCCTTAATCCCTCGCAACCCAGCTACCCGGGGTTGACCTCGATCTCCTACCATCAAATCAAATCAGCGAGCACCGCCAGTGATCAACACCACGCAAAGCAACCATCTCAAAGCCTTTTGACCTCAAGCGGCTCACAAAATCCCTCCCTCTTCATGAAGAAAGCACCTCCACACGCTCCCTCATCATCACCTACTCCGTCCGCCTCCTCTTCTTCCTCCCCTGACTCACATCCGTCCACATCTCCAAATTCCCCCACTTCAACTTCTCGCTCTCCGGCTCCCTTGGCAAACAGACAATCGCGCCCGTCTCCGCATCCCTGATAATGCACGGCCTGCCACCGACCAGACACTCCCTGCACGCCCACTTGCCGCCCCTCTCGAAGAAGGGCCTCCGCCGCGTCGAGATGCAGCCGCACAGGCAGTACTCGCCGCCGACCTTGCCCTCCGCCCACTTCAGCGCCCTCTCCGCCTTCCCGCGCGTCCGCACCAGCGCGTGCAGCGCCTGCGTCAGCCCGCGCACGACCTGGTCCTCGTCGGGGATCTCGACCAGCTTGAACATGCGGCCCTCCGTGCGCAGCTGCAGCCGCGACAGCAGCAGCGCGCGCGCGGCCGCGCACTCCTTGTCCTCCTGCGAGGCCGGCGGCGCCGGGACGCGCGCGTCCAGGTCCTCGGCCGCGCCGCGCCGGTCGCGGTGGCGCGACAGCGGGAACGGGCGCGGCGGCGCGGCGTCGAGGACGTGGTGCAGGGAGGTGAGCGAGGCGCGCATGAGGCGGACGGCGTCGTGGGCGGGCGGGAGGGAGAGGCGGCTGTGCTTGGGGCGCGTGGCGCGGAAGGTGTACGAGGGGCGGGCGTGGTGGCGGTGGGTGGTGGATTGTTGCGGGGTGGGGGTGCCAGTGTCTGGCAGGAGGTCGACCTCGTTTTCGTCTTCGTCCTCCTCCACCTCCTCCTCGTAGTCCTGGTGGATTGGGGATGGAGCTTCGTCTTCGACGTCGTCATCATCATCATCGTCGTCATCGTCGTCGTCGAAATGAGTGGCGGGGAGTTCGTGGTCGTAGACGACGTCGTCGAGTTGCGAAGGGGATGTGTACTGGCTGCCGTCGGGCGTGTAGCGGCGAGTCCGATGCTGGTGTTGATAGTAATGCTGCCTCATCTCGGCGAGCTGCTCCTCCAGCACCTCAATGCGGTTTTCATACTTTTGCTCGCGCTTGACTGCCTCGCGTATCGACTTCATGTTGTCGCGGTAGCGCACCTCGCTCTCTGCCTTGGCCATTTCGATCTCCTTATCCTTCTCCTCGACATGGAGCTTGACGGCAGCCAGCTTCTTCTTTACTTGCAATCTCAGGTTGTCGTAATCCTCTCTAAGTTTGTCGTGATTCTCTCTCAGGTTGTCGTAATCTTCTCTCAGATTCTGGTAATGCCCCTTGATCTTGTCATTCTCCTCCTCCATAGCTTCCATCTCCTGGTCGCGAATGTCCCGGATAGCCAAGTTGAGAGCGTCGTGCAAGGGCTCCACGGTCTGGTGGATGCGGTAAAGGGTCTCCTCGTTGGAATTGTGGGTGATGCGGACGAGGGCGGGTACGAAGCTTTCCATGTAGGCGATGACCATGTTTACAGACTCGGGAGCGAACGGCACTTTCGGGCGAGGGCGAGCTGCGATGGATGAGTCGTCATGTCGGGGAATGCTCTCGGTGGAGGTGGTGAGCTGAGATTCGTCGACGGGAGATTGAGAAGTGGCGGGGCTCTGATGATTGCCAGCATCGATTTGCATGGTGGGGCGGGAGGAGGAGCGAGGCGGTGGCATGGGGTTGGGATGAGCGGCTTTGGTTGCAGATTGCTGGGTGTCCTCGGTGTCCTGCACGGCCAGGCTAGAGGCGGCGGAGGAACGGGTTCTGGCCATGTTGAAGCGTCGCAAGTGTTCGGCAGATGTGTTGAAATGCGAAGCAAGAATTGTTCAGAACGGGCTTGCGAAGTTGCGAGGCTGGGCGTGCGCAGATGAGTTGATTGACAATGTTGACGCGCCAGTGGGTGTAGAGTAGAGAAGCTAGCGAGGATAATAGAATGCGAGGGGTTGTTTTATAGAGGAGCTTCGGCGAGGCTGAGGCTATTGTGGCCATTGTGCGCATTGTTGTCAATCGAGGAGGAACACCCGCGGGGTCCGTGCCCGGCGAACAATAGCAATGCCGTAACACTGCGAACGCCGCGCACGCCTGCGCAGATGCCCCGAACCTCACTCTCGCTGCTGGCCATTCAACTTCACCTCCAAGGCTGCTTCACTGTTGGGCGTCATGGATCTCCGGACGTCCACGTGGTCAGTCGATGTGAAGTGATTGCCACACGTCTGGCTCACACCGTTGCTTTGCATCGCTTCCAATCCCCCTGGACTCGCCCGTTAGTAGTCTATCATTCTGACTTGTATATAGGAGCAAAGGTGGGGCTGGGAAAGCCCTGAACAAGCGCAGTCACTGCCAGCCAACTCTTACTTCCCACTGCCATCTTGTGACGACGGAACAACCTTACCTAATCAACTTAACATGAGTAAATTTCATTCGAGAAGAGCAATGCCAGCAGGTGTCGATCAGAAGCGATGTCCGTTGTCGGGTGACGTTGTGTTGCGCATTGTCGGAAGGAGCTTTCTTCCAAATCATTCAACATGCAATCTGCCTAGAAGAATGTTTCACAACGGGCTGGGCGTGTCTGAGAAAGGGGATCGAGCCTTTAAGTCCATCGGCAAATTGAAGCTGCAGACGGCATGCCGAAGCGGATCCGAGCAGCAAACGCGAATCCGAGTCGATCGCGAGAGGGATTCGGCCAAGACCGCCCGAGGATGCCGCCGGTGCAAGAAAATGGTTCGAATAGACGATCTGGGGGCTGAAAGGCCAGCACGGAGAACAGCGTGCCGCATGTCGAGTCATTGGAGGGGTGTCTTGCCTGGTGTTCTGCAGCATCTTCACAGCGCAAAAATCATGGTCAGCCCATCGCGCACTGTCCTGGTTTCACAAGCCTCAGGAACCCCGCACTAATCTGCAAAGAGGCTCGGAGTTGTTGGAGGGGCACAAAATACGGCTCTCGATGACATGCTTTAGATGAAGTGCAGGGCGGCACCAGGCGCAGTAGGGAAGTTGAGCCGCCGGCCCGGTAGTTGGATCCAGATCGATTGCAGATCTCGGCGAAGACCAAGGCGCGGATAGGCATTGCGGCGTCGCAGCAGACGAATCGGAATCCAAAGCAGCCACGGCTTTCGGCTGCATGCGCTGGTTCGGCCGCAACAATGGCCGCTCACGCCGTATAAGCGCATTTGCCCGCGGAACTTGCCCCCGTCACACTACTAGGTCTTACAGCGGCTGCGGCGAGGCGCCTGAAATGCTTAAACGTTGGGCAGCACAGGGGTTGCTATATAGTTCCTGGCCGTGTCGAGCTCGCGCCTCGCTTTGCGTGATCTGCGCATTCCCCGCAAACTCAAATGCGCGCCCTCTCTGCCTTATCACCATGGTCTACCCGTCGGATATCGGGATCGTCGTCATCGCCGTCATGTTTGGCTTGACGCTTCTTTCTCTGTGTTTCGTGGCTGCCAGGCTTTACACGCGATTCGGTATCTTGAAACTGCCTGGTGCAGACGACTATGTGGCTGTTGTTGCGTTGGTGAGTTGTAGTGCTACAAGACTGATTTAGTTGCTAGGCCGGAAAGAGGTTCGCGCCACCTGGCAAAAAGGGTCACCCTCACCCATTTCATTATTACCTTTTTGATATGCGCCAGTCTACTTGCGATAAAGCCTATCGAATGGTAGTTATATCGCTCTCTACTGCACTAGCCTACTAGTAAGCGAGTTGCGACTACGACTACGACTGCGACTACGCCTACTAACCGACAGTCAAATTACTCTACCAACCAGTAGTCGGCTAAGTTTCTAATTACTACGTTACTCTCTGCTTTGACTACTAGTCAGTAGGTATAGTAGAGCGTGATTCGACTACTAGTTAGCAGAGCAATTCGACTGCTGGTTGGCAGAGCAATTCGACTACTGGTTGGCAGACGTAGTAGAGCGCAATATAACTACCATTTGATAGGCGTAGTCGTAAGCTAGTCGACTGCTAGTATACTAGCACATATCAAAAAGGTAATAATGAAACTGCTGAGGGTAACCCTTTTTGCCAGGTGGCGGGGTCTCGCTTGCGGCCCACCGTTGGCTAACGCCTTGAACAAACAGATCATGCTACTCATGTATTCGGCGTTTCTTACAGAGGCGACGCGACATGGCCTTGGTGCACGAGGAACCCATGCAGACCCTGTAACCTTCGGCGAGATGTACAAGATGGTTGCTATTGGGCAGTCCTTTTGTAAGTGGCTTCCCCCATCTTAGAAGGACGCATTTAACACGTCGCAGCATATATTGGCGTCGCTGCAAGCAAGGCTTCTGTCGCTCTCTTCCTTCTCCGCATCGTTGTCGAAACATGGCACAGAATCGTCCTCTGGTGCATCATCGCCGTCCTCTCGGTCATGTGTCTGCTCTCCAGTATATTCCATTTTGCACGATGCAGCCCGGTGGAAGCATGCTGGGATGCAACCGTGACGGGCAAGTTTCTTTTCGATCCCAAAACCTTTACACTATTCCTTGTTGCGTCATCAAGTAAGTGTTCGACCTACCATACCAGCAGCTTCTCGAACTAATTCTGGTCCGGCATAATAGTCATATCTGTACTGTCCGACATTGCCCTTGTGATTCTGCCATGGACCATACTTTACAATCTTCAAATGCACAATTCAGAGAAACGCCTTATTGGTACTGCGCTCAGCTTCGGTATTCTGTAAGTTTGAAACCACACCTCGCCCCTCAACCAGTCGCTGACGACGTGATAAAGAGCGGCGATAGCTGGCATCATTCGCACTGTAACAATCATCAACACCAAAACGGATAACCTCTCCATCCTCATGTGTACTTAAGATCATTCCAGACATCTCCAACTTATGCTGACAACTCTCCAGATATCATAGTCAGACCGCTCCTGTGGTGCGCGACGGAGCTCTGCATCACAATCTGCGCCAGCTGCGTACCCATCTTACGTCCTCTATGGCGCGCTATTCGTGGACAATATTCCGGACAGAGCTACGGCACCAATGAAAACACGCCACCTCACTTGACCACTTACGCGACAACAAAGACGCGAGGCATAGAGCTGGCCGGCAAATCCAGAGCTGGCGCCCACGTCGCAATGCACCCTTCGAAACAGACGAATCCGTGCATCTCAGCAATCGACTATGGAAGGCTGAGCGACGAGAGCATCCTTTTGCAGAGTAGAGCTACGGCCGGGCTGCCGAGCAAGAGACACTCCAATTGTGGGACGTCGATGGATAGTATGGGGACGGATCTTGAGAGTCATGCGAGATGACAACGTTACCGGCGTTCCGAGGTATGAATTACATTCCATCCTATAGAATCAGACTTTGAAGCGCAACCAATGTATTTTTACGTGCTGCAATGACGTCGCAGGAAGATCCGTCCTCCCGTTCGGGATACCACCCTTTTTCGGTTGAGCAAATCGCTTAAGGCCACCAATCCTGGTCTATTAAAAGCTCTACTACGTTTTTCGTTTCTTTCGCCGTTGTCCATCTTCTTCACCACCTTGGCCCGTTACAAGTTCTGCCAACTGCTTGGCCAGCGAATGGGTGTCTTCCTAGCCTGATGCACGCATTGAAAAACAGGTCCAGGCCGGAAGATGGATGACGCGGGAATCGCGCTACCTGCCATGGACGCCTTGCTTCGCCGCAGGCTCTCACGGTCGGACGCGGGGCAGATCGACATTTTGACCACCCATTCGGCAAATAATCTGCAACTACCATGTTCGATATTTGGGGGCCAAGTGCTTCTGATTGGCGGCGGGTGGTAAAATCCTCACCGTCCGAGGGAGAAAAGGCGGGTCTCTCTGGCTAAGCCCCTGTGTGGGCGACAACATTTAATGTTATTTTCCGCTTTAAAGCCCGTCGGTTGGCGCCTCCGGACGTTGCGCCTTTTCCTTGATCTTCCACGCTAACGGCGCCAGCCTGCATGCTTCGACTACAATGCTTCTCTCGACGCGTTTGGGAGCGGCAGGTCTGCTACTCGGTGGACAGTTGAGGCAAGCATACGCCGATTCGTCAGCACTGGGCTTCCCTTTCAACAATAACGGTGGTCAGTAACAATGCGATCGCGAAACCATTCAAGCTAACGACCGTTTCCAGTTGGCCCTGACGGACCGTGGAACTGCCTCAATGTCTCGACCGATGCTCCTGCGCAATACGTGGACATGTTCCCGTCCATGATTGAGACTTCGATGCTGGTGAACGTGACAGCCTGTCAAGCGCAGTCGGCAAGGTGTCCCTCGCAGGATCTTAACCTGTGGGCTGGTTCGGCTGCATCTGATCTCTTCCTCGACCGGAGCAGCGCCTCTTGGGCACCTTCCGAATGGGAAGACATGAACGGGGGCTACATCACAGAGGCGATGGATTTGGCAGGGAGTCTGCGGTACATTTCGCAGCGTCTCACGCTGACGCCTACAAGCGGCGAAACTTCTCTTGATGGCTTGCCTATTGCGGTCGCGGATAATTTGACCGTCAATTACCCCAACGGCAGCTTCTACACGACCGCCGTTGGTTTTGTGAGACCTCCGCTGAGTATATCACCGAGTCATTGTCGCTGACCAACACTGCAGTACTCACTCTACGCCGGCCAAAGGCACTTCTCGTATAGTCTCCCGAATGGCACACAGTGGCACGTGGACAACCAGTTCTGGCTCGGCTACAACCAAAGCATCTACCCTTCAGTCTCGTACGGCCTGCACTTAGGCTCCACGATGCACAAAGTCTCCGGGAAGTTCTTCCTCGGCGGCTACGACAGCTCGCGCTGCATCGACACGCCCATCGCCGCCACCGACGACGACTCCTTCTACCTCTCCGACATCTCCCTCGGCGTCTCCGCCGGCTCCTCCGCCTTCCTCAACCACACCGACTCCGCCTCCGAAATCACCGGCCTCCTCCAGACCAACACCTCCGGCTCCACCCTTCCCCTCTCCACCAGTCCCGACCCGGGCCTGCCCTACCTCTACCTCCCCGCCGCGACCTGCGACGCCATCGCCGCGCACCTCCCCGTCACCTACTCGGCCGACCTCAATTTCTACCTCTGGGACACCTCCTCGACAGCCTACAGCTCCATCGTCTCCTCCCCACACTACCTCGCCCTCACCTTCGCCACCTCCTCCGCCAACACCACCGCCGCCGGCACCATCGCCCTGCCCCTCGCCCTCCTCAACCTCACCCTCTCCACCCCGCTCGCCAGCGCCGCGACCCCGTACTTCCCCTGCAGCGCCTGGGACCCGACAGCCCCCTCAAGCCCCAACGTGATCCTCGGCCGCGCCTTCCTCCAGGGCGCCTTCCTCGCCCAGAACTGGCACACCAACACCACCTGGCTCGCGCAGGCCCCCGGCCCGGGGTCCGCCGACGAGAGCGTCAAGACGATCGGGACGGGCGACGGGCAGCAGCTCGCGACGGGCGGCGACGGCAGCGCGTGGAACGCGACGTGGACGAGCGTGCTGCAGGCGCTGGACGGCGGCGTGCGGACGAGTCCGACGGTCGATACCGACGGCGGGGATAGCGGGAGCGGGAGCGGCTCGGGGCTTTCGACGGGCGCGAAGGCAGGGATTGGCGTGGGCGTGGCGGTTGGGGGTGTTGCGGTGTTGGCGGTGGTGGGGTGGTGGGTTTTGCGGAGGCGTGGGGGGCAGGCGGGGAAGAAGCAGCGGCGGCGGGAGCAGGCGCCGCTGGTGAGCGAGGTTGATAGCAGGGAGAGGGCGGCGCCGCAGGAGGTCGAGGGGGCGGAGAGGAGGGAGATTGATGGGAGGGGCGTGGTGAAGCCGCAGGAGATTGATGGGCGGGGGGTTGGGACGACGCCGGAAAAACAGAGCGCGCCTGTAGAGCTGCCTTGATATTGAGAGGCGATAATGTGTATAACTTAATGAGTAGTCTATTCGTAATCACTTCGCCATCTTGTTGGCCAACTTTTGATATACCTCAGCAGTCTGGGTAAGGGGAAGCGGGCTTACTTGCACGGCGGGGTTGAAAGTCAAGGCTCTCCAGCTAGCTTATTCCTCCGAGTGATATTGCTGCAAAACATTTGCGACGCGTTCAAACCGTAGGGAGGTGGCTCATTCATTCGGGCGTTGACGTAGTCTGTTTTTTAGAACACTCACATGCGAATAGGCGCTTCTCATGCCCATTTCTCTATATTTTCTAGCTACTAGCATGCGAATGACCTCACATTGGCGTCAGAATCACTATAGCTGCTACACAACGAGTCTATTATAAGATAAGATAAGCAACAGCCAATCGGAAACTCAACCCACGCAGATCCAGTTTCCCCACACGCTCGCCCTACTCCGCAAAAGGCAATTTTCTAGTGCGAAACATTAGAGTTTGTCTGCTCAGGATCTTGCAGTGTTTTGTAGCATTAATACTATCTGGCGCAGGATAAACGACTGTAGTCTTACTGTCGTAAAGGAACGGTGAAGTGAGAAGGGGCTAGTCTGGCTGCGCCGCCGCGTCGGCAGACCAGCGAATTTGAGTGTGTCCCTGATCCTCAACAGACTGGGAGGAATATGCCGGTGAGTATATGATTTTTCAAGTTGATACGCTTAGAGTAGAGTAGGATCCGTGGTCGCCGTTGAAGGGTTTGGTGGATGGGTTTGGTCCAGTGACGTCACCCCTCCGCTGCATCAGTGCCAGATTTAATATCGTTTCCGATGCTGCGCTGAGAAGTTCTGTATGGCACAGTGCGCTATTGCATGGAAAAAGTAGAATTTGGGTTTTCTGGAGAGGTACACTGATCAGTGAGGCGGTGGTGATAGTGGACACCCAACGACTTCGCGGCTCACCTCTAATCCTATGTGATCTAAAACTTGACGCGGCCAGATTTGACCTGAAAGGCTTGTAGACTCATTCAGTATTTCAATGGAACTTCTGGGTCCTGTCGGAAGCGCAACGCAATCAGGATCCGGAATCTGTGGTAACTGAAGCCACGCGGCTGGCCAGCGAACCGTCCCCGCCGGTGTGCGTCCGCTTGGAAACTCTCGCAGAGGACACGCGCATTCACTCTGGCCTCGTGTAGCTATAGCTAGGCTTGACGCGTCCTTGCGCCGTTCTCGGGGTCGGCTGAACGTCCAGGGCCGCCGCTTCCTCTCGCGACCTGGAGCTCGAAGACAGCGTCACACCTGCACCTTGCCAACACACACATCAACATCACAAAAGTATGGTTATCGCAGTATGAACACAACACCCAGGCACGGGACAGCCGCCGATGCGGGTCCCACGCCCTCATCCAGCCAAGAGAGGACCTCCGACCCGCCCGTCGACACCTCGCCCGACACCAGCCCCGAGTCCGCATGTAACGACGAAGACCTCCTCGCTCGCTATGTCACCTCTTCTCAAAGCGACTACACCATCCCAGACACCTCCAACCGCATCAACACCACACCCAACACCGACTGCGACACCGCGATCAACGACGACACCGCCGCTCGCCTGAGAGGCGCAACGCTCTACCTGCAACTGAACAGCATCCTCGACCACATCGACAGCGCTCTCGCGGAGTGCAACTCAATCCGCTACCACTGCGCCAAAGCCTACGACAAAGACGTAAGTCCCCCCCCCCAATTCTCTCGCAACCGGACCAACTGACAACCTCGGACCGCAGGACCCCGTCGGCCCGCCTCCCCCCATCCCGCAGCAAGTCCAGAAATATCTCATCCCATCCGCCGCCGACCTCGACGCCCTCGAGCACCAGCTGCGCCGCCGCGCCTACGGCGACATCTACTACGCCACCAAGCACGTCGACGAGGCGCTGCGCCCGGCCCTCGAGGCCTCGCGCGCGCGGCTGCGCGGCGCCCGCCGCCCGAGCGCGTACGATGCAGCCCAACTCACCCCCAAGACGGCGGAAGCGCTAAAAAGAGACAGCGAGATGCACGGCGCGGAGCTGGCCGCGCTGCGGCGGGCCGTCTGGACGGCGCTGACGCGCGACGCGCGCGTCGCGGCCGACCTGCAGTGGGCGGACTGGATCAGGGGCAGGGGGCGGCGGCTCACGCACGACCAGCACCGCACGCAGGTCGTGAACGCGTTCCAGCGGTACTGGGACTGGGTGCACGACGGCTATCCACACGGCCCGGGCCTGAGGCACATCACGACGGTCTGCAGGGAGCTGCAGGGCCGGCTGATGCGCGCCGAGCTGGACTGGGTGGTGGGCGTCGTCAGGCAGCTGGGCTGGGCCGTCCTGGGCGCGGACGTCATTTGGGAGCCGCAGAGGGTCGTGTGGGAGAGGGCTGAGCACCCGCCGGGCGCTGGTGATCCTGCGCTGCGTGTTCGCGAATCGCCTGTCCTCGAGGGCGGCGAGGAGCATGACGCCTCTGCAGGACCATCTACGCAAGTTCCCAACGGCGCTGTGAGTGACTGAGGATGCTGGTTTGGATTTCGGCTTGGTCTGCTGCTTCGCAGCTTGCTCTTGACTTGGTGGGAGACGGTTGGGAAGCCAACGTTACGGGTTCGTGCCTCGGATATATTATCCTTTCGATACATAACACCGATTTTTAATATTCTCCCTCGTGATATTGAGATGCATTTGAAATTATTGAGAAGTCGTAAAGAGCTTGCTGATGCGCAGGCCTTGAGGTGTGTGGAAGTGTTGATGTTTGGTTTCCCAGGGTCTCGGCACGCAACTGAATTTACACTAGGAATACCTACCATCGTCTTTACGCTAGCATACCGAATCAATCCTTGGAATGCATCTGAATAGCTCTATCTATGTTCCAAAGCTGGGCGGTTCCTCGGCTTTCTCCCGTGTGCAGGACGACCATGGCACAGAGAATGACCAGCGTTATTTACGAGAGGTCACCTTTGGCAGACGCTAGACCATACCTGGCTGTCAACCACGAGCTTAGCGTGTGAAGGTACTTATATTCTGCCACGCTATAGAATGAGTCAACCCAAATATCGGGAAGTGGAGAGTTTCCAGGTTCTGATGCACGCCAGCGCATGAACTTCACGTGGAACAAAGGAACTTAGTAGGGACAGACGTTGCAGTCTCTTTCAACCTATGGTTAAGTTTTGTTGAAATTTTTGAAAAGCTTCTTTGGATTTCCTTTCCATGGAGACGTTGTAGATTAGATAGTGAGGGCGGCGAACATTCAGAGGGCACTGAATGCCTCTACCAAAGTCGCAGCATCATCAACTAACGCCCAAGCTCAGAGGCAAGTTCCGTTAGCCTTGTAAGGGCAACGGATGGAGTCGACTTGCTGAGAGTCCCACGCTTTGGACGTTGGCCATGGTTATGTCACCATCATCGCAATGGTGTGACTGACATACAGAAGCACATCCACATTACGTATTGCAGCCTCGCTTACGCATACAGGTAGCAAAATGGGCCATTCACAGTGCTCATCAAATCCGCCATCTTCGTCGGCGTCCCCGCCGCATACCCCAGATCGACGACCGTATCCAGCGTAGTATCCGGCGAGGGGGGCGAGTTCAAGAACGTGCCCGTCCCCGCGACCTGGTTCTGGCGCTTCTCGATGTCCAGCCACTGCCAGATCGTCCACACGCGGTCGATCTGCGAGTGGTGCGCGTAGAAGGCCGGGTCGCCCGGCGACACGAAGACGTCCCTGCCGGGATCACCACCTGTATTTTTTGTTTTTATGATCAGAGAGAGTTGGTCCAACGGAGGACGGCTTCAACGACTCACCCAGAGAGTAGTGCCCGCCGCCGTGCACGCCGATGCTGCCCGATCCAGGGACGCCCTGCATCGCCATCTGGAACGCGTCCACGTCGTCGCTGCCCAGCACGAGGCCGACCACGCTGCTCGCGTTCGCGTAGCGCCGGTTCACCGCCGTCGAGAGGTCGCGCTTCAGGCAGCGCGGGTTCCACGAGAACTGGCCGGGGACGACGGGACCGCTGCCGCTGCTCGTGCCGCCGGGCTGGCCGAGCGCGACGGGCCCGAGGTTGACGGACATGTTCTTGAAGGGGCCGGAGGTCACGCAGCCGCCGCCGGTGCCGGGAGGGAGGTAGATGGGCGGCAGGCCGGTGGAGGCGCCGAGGACGATGTCGGCTTGGTTGGTGATGGGGGCGCCGTTGCCGGAGAGGGAGGTGGCGGAGCCGTCAAAGAGCGGGGAGATTTCCATGGAGGTGTTGGCGGTGATGGCCCAATCCCAGTAGCTGTGAAGGTGGTGGAAAGAGGTGAGTAGTGGGGATGGGTTTGAGGGGAGGGGGAGAGGAGACGCACGGCTGGGTGCCGGTGTATCCGCATTCACTGCGGAGGGCTTGTTCGTATTCCCAGGTGAACCTACGGGCGGAGGTGCTGTCAGTCGTCGTCGGCCGAGAGGATGGAGAGCGGGATTGCGGACCAGCGATGCCAGGCGAGGAATGTGCCCTGAGTGGTTTGAACGTCAGCTTAGAGTTCGAAATTGAGTAGACATGATCAAGCTTACCGTGTAGTGGATGTTCAGAGTCTGGTTGATGTGGGTTGCTGAGACGGCTTAGCAAAGTCTCGTCGTTTGAGTTTTGCGTGAGTTCGCCACTCACCGACGAAGTCATCGTAACGGGATTTCGCTCCAGGAACAAGGGCAGAGGGCGTGCGTGCTGGAAGCTTCTGTATACATTGCACGGCTTTGATGTAGCTTTCACGTTCGGATTTCGACAACGTTCCCCTGTGGTGTTGGCCAGCTCATCAGTATCAGAGTTGCATTCGTGCTTTGGTGGAGTTGTAAACTTTTCTTACCATTCTCGACGAATGGAGAGGTTCTTCAGCGTGCATTCTCCAGATCTCTTCTGTGGTGAATCTTGAAGAGAGGCAAGGATCTCGTCATTGGTGTGGTTGGAGAGAACCTGGAGCTGCTGAGATGCTGCAGCAGGTTCGGACGCAGGCTCCGCTGGGAGCGAGTCCGATGCCTGCCTAGGATCGATTGGCTCAGAGATGACGCATGCAGGGAAGAGCAGAGCGCCTATGAGCGCTGTCACGCGCATCTTGATTGCTTCTTCTCGATGCCGTCAGAAAGGCTGCGAGATGAAGATCTCTGGCGCTAACGATCCAGGCGGCAATCTTGCTGGGAGTAAATCGAAGCACAGAACGTAGAGACAAGCAATAGCAGGCGAAGACCGCTTTATTAAAAAAATAAAAAAAAAAGAGGGCCGGCAGAAACAGCGCAGCGGGTATTAGAAACCAGCATATTCTAAATTGTCCGCCCCGGAGCCGTCATCAATCGTGTAACACACGGCACATTGCTTAGCTGCCGGCGCCATAAGCAGCAGCGTCACCCAAACAGCTGTCAAACCCGCCGCTTGACGGCGCCATGAAAATCTGAAGGATCGGGGTGACTTTGAAGTCGAAAGAGCAAGTGGGTGAGGTGGGGGCCGAGGGCATGAAAACAGTGCATAGTGGAGACAATGGCTTGTCATCTTTTTGCCCATTTGCCAGGGAGGCTGATCGGGTATCTTGCACTGTGCCGCACCACCAATAGAAGACAGTCAGGGATTGTCGTGGCCCTGCAGCGGTTTTTAGCGACAAGAGCGTTAATGCAGGGAGTTGCATCCTCGCACCGCTCGCGAACATGCAATAAATTGGGTCTGGCATGCAGGTGCCAAAACGATGGTGGAAACAGAGAAGAATGCAAAAGAAGGCCCAAGGAACAGTGTCGTCTTCCTGCGATCCTTCCACTGATTCATCTGCGTGGCTAAAGATGGCAGCCGAAAGCGAAAGCGCTTCCGAGAGAGCGTCGATCATGGCGCCGTCAGCCCTATCAGGCTAGAATCGCGAGCGAGCTTTCGACTTCGCAGCGGCGGCTTGCTTTCTGGCACCATCGAGCTAAGAGCGAACAGGCAGCTCATTAACCCGGCAATCCCGGCGTGCGGATGTTCCATCCCCGTCCCTTTGCCGCCGCGCATGCATCTCGTAGCGAGCGCCGCTTCTTGGTGGGGCTCTCTTTTTACTTCGCGCATTGCCACTTTTGCGCTCCATCCGGGAACAACCCTGGTGCACGCCATCGTGGCAGGACCCTGACGCCGCCTCTGTTGTTGTCACTGATTCAATTGCCGAACTACCCGCAAAGGAGCCGCGCGCTATATTGCATACGAGTTCTAGTCAAACGGCCATGCATGCCCAAGACGAACACGTTGGACCACTTTTTCTTATCAACACTCGCCTGACGCCCGTCTAGGACAAGCCTTCTCGGCATTGCCACCGTCTGCAATGTTGGTTCGTCAGGCTATGCTGAAGAAATGCTTGTCGTCCGGAGAACACATGCAAAGTAGTGCTCGTTTCACAGGTTAAATCATGAGGCACATGGCTATTCAACTAAGGTTGATTTGGTAGTGATTGACTATCAGTAAATGCCTCGAATGAACGGCGAACGAACAGAGAGCCGTCGAAAGAAATGGAACAACGAAAGGACTTGTAAAAATCCAGATCAGAACTTGGTAGCCAAAGAGAAAAGGTAGCAGTTCGTAGTGCTATAGATGATGGCTTAGGAATGAGTGATTTTATTGTCTCCCCTTGTTCTTAGGCATAATTGCCTCTCCGGTTTTTTGATACCGCCTTCTTACCAACCTTCGCCGTTGGGAAATGCCTCATCCTGTATTGTTTTCTCAAAACGCCACTCCATGATTGAATTGATCCACAAGACGAAAACAGTGGGGAAGACGAAAGGGATGACGCTTCGGCGTCACAACGCAAAGAATGTGCTAATGAGAATTTGAGCCGTTTTTGAAGCCATCCGACTGTTCGATATCGTATCGCAGACCGACGATACGTGAACTCTGAGCCGTATGTGACAGTGCTTTGACGATCGGATGGACGGGTATCGGGTAAATGGATTGAAGAAATACTAAAACAACGATGAGTGGCCGTGGCAATCATCGCCGGGCATCCCAGTGCCCGGCTCGAGGAATGGAGTGAATGTGAGTGATGGTGAGCCACTCGAAGACATCTTCGATGAGACAAATGAAATTAAAACATGTTGATCAGAAAGTCGAAAGGGTAGAAAATCCAGACGAATAGCGGATTCAGGCGTCGTGCATTACTTGATCCTGAGTGCCATCCTGGTGGTCATCCTGGTTGCCATAGTGACTCTCTGAGGGCGGATATCGGGAACGTTCCTGGGCTGCGAACGCGGACGGCTGTCTTTGGCGGTAATGCGTTTGCTGCGGTACATGGTTGCCTCGAGCCCGTTCATCCCCGCTATCTTGTTGCTGGGCTTGTTGCTGGTTCCCGCGATTATTGTTCTGCCTTGCTGCCTCTCGTGCTTCTTTGCCCGGAGTTCGTCTCCGTGCGTTGATGAACCAGTTGGAGATCTGAGCACTCGAAAGGCCAGTTAACCCCGCCAAATCACTCTTCTCTTCATCTGTAGGGTAAGGCGAATCGGCATGCCTTTGGAACCACTCCTTCAGAGTGTTCGTTGCTTCTTTCGGAAGATTTCCTCGACGTTTGCGACCCGTCCCATCGGCGTGCGCTCCCTCCACGTTGTAACCATAGGTCCCAGGATACCCATACCAGTGTTCTGGCCCAGCATACACGGTGCTATCATGACGCTGGTACTGTCGAGGGTAACCTGGGCTTTCGGAAGCCCAAGATCTCTGCCTGTAAGGATCATGATTGTAGGTTACTCCGTATCCTGGGTGGCTGAAGTGGGCTTCACTGGCACGGCGAGTCTCCTGGGGAGAAGCTGGCACCTGATGTGCGTGCGAAAGTGCAGTTGGCGGATAATATGAAGGCCTAGCCGCAGGCGATCCAGAGTCATGAGAAGTCGTCCTGGGTTGAGGGAACAGTGCAGGAGGAGCACGAGGTTCGTACTCAGTTCTCATGCTAGATCTGCGATGATCCAAGATAGGGGAGATCCGAGTATTGAGGAAGATATTTCTTCCCTCACTAGTTGTCGTGTAGTTCTCAGTGGACGAAGGAAGTCGCATATGCTGGTTACCTGGCTGAAAAGGCGATGTTGAAGGTGGATGCCCTCTGAATGGGTCGTTGAACACCGGCCTTTCAGTAGAACTCTGCCGCGAAGTGCGTGAGGATGAAGTCTGAAAATAGGCGATAGTTGCGGGAGAAGATCCGATCTGAGCATTGTTCTGCTCTTCGTTTGTCTCGTCCGCGACTCGGGCAAGCTGCAAGAATGTGTGAGCAGCAATCAGAAGCTACAAACTATGTGACCTCTTACCTCTTCGTAAGGCGGAAGGCGAACAGTGTTCTGTCGAGGCAACTCAGGGCCGGTTAGCACTTGTGTTGATTCGTACGACATCAGCGAGCGCCGATCTAATTGTTCATGCAGGACCCTGGCGTCTTCTGCCCATTCGTATGGCGCTTGGGTAGGGCCGCTCGCTGCAGGAGCGGCAGCAGAAGGCGAGTCATTTGATGTTTGACGCCAAGGACATGGCAGAATGGGAATGGAATCTGGAGGTGCAGGCAATGATGTAGGAGAAGGGGTTTTGGACTGATTGACGACGTGGCCTACCTTCATACGCTCCGAGGTCTCATGCAACTTCGCGTGGTGGCGCGAAGGGCTCCGTTCGTGGAACGACATCGCAGTGCGGTGATGATAGCTAGGCACGTCTTGGAGAGTCAGACACTCCATCGCGTGCGGGAAAGAACCTATTTATACACGCAACGTCAGGATGTCAGCGGTCGGGCTTTTGGCTGTGACTCCTCGATCACGGTTGAATGATTGACGCTCAACCTTGGTATGGCAAGAGCATGCATGAAAGCTTGCAGAGAATGGGAGGGCACTGCGATGGCAGGCTCACCCAACGCCGCGGCGACGAGGGCATACAAGCGTCATGTCCCGGTCCCAGTGGGCGTGGCTAGGCGCCAGCAAGGGTGGTGGTGATGATGATGATGATGATGGCGAGGGCGCTTGTATTGCTGCAAAGAGAGAAGGAGCAACAGGGAAAGGAGCTAGCGGACGTACCAGTGGTTCAACGGTGGAGCAATGTCAGGGTGAGTGCGGTGAAGGAGATGTTGGGCTGGGCGAGCGACGCAGGAAACCCCCACACTGGAGCAGGCGACTTTTGAGGCAGTGACGATGGGCGGGCCGCAACGAAGGGTCAGCCACGGGCGTATATGACGAGGAAATAACTATTCCTCCGTGTAGCCATGGGGCCGGCGCAGCGGGAGAGGGTGCAAGCACCCGCGCGGCCAGGAGGTGAGATTATGTAGGCGCAGAACTAGGATCAGGGCGCTCGGCGTGAGGAGCAGCAACTGCCTCCCTCCAGACTGAGAGCTCTGCAACGGCCCGCGCGAGCTTGAAGCCACATTGCTCGCCCGCGCGGGCCAACAGCGATCAGGGAGCTCAAATAACTTGCTAAGGGCTGGCCTGCCGACGCTGCTAGCCCATCTGACAGGGCCTCGCCGCGCTAGTGTTAAGGTTTGCCAAAAGGCGCGACGCGCACGAAGACCTTCTAGCGCCCCCGGAGCCCGCTTGCCCGCCGCTACCAGGCCTTACCCAAGCTCGAGGCCTGCCTGCGGTGCCTGGCCGCCCTGCTCGCTGCCCTGCCAGCATGCGCGCCCGCTGCTGCTGGAGACTGCAGCACGCTCGCCCGGGCGATTGGCGAGCCCCTCGGCGGCTCGCCTCGTCATCAGCCCTGTCCTGGTCGCCCGAAAAAAGCAGCCGGAGGCCCGTTGCTGTGCGGCGTGGGCGCTGCTGAGGCCTCTGGTCGGCCCTGCAGCGCTGCCGTCCCTGAACTGGTCTCCCACTTGACGTCTGCGCCGCAAGCATGCAAAGACCCAGTCGCACCGCGCCGAACATGCTTAGCTGGAGCGCAAAGTGCCGAGGCTGCAGCTGCTGACCAGGTGCGGGTACGAGCGCCCGTCTTAGACTTGTATTTCTCTCACATACGAAGCTACGACTCCAGCCTTCTCTGGCGCACGCACGCTCCACCGACCATGGCTTGCAACAGAGCAGCGGCGAGCGTTGAGCCCCTGAGCGCCGGTGCCTGGGAACCAAGAGGTAGCGCCGTGGACGCGCAGTCCGGTGCGCTGCGCGGCGCTGCTAGACTGAGGCCGAGTGACGTTGGTAAACATGAGCTCGAGGCCAGCTCGAGTCACACAGAGACGAGCTGTTTCGCGCGCCGATCGCCGCGCCCACCGCCGGCGAGAGGGACGAGCGACTTGGTCGAGTTGGCTGTGGTGCCTCTCGTGGCGCGCGCAACTCTGTCCGACGCGCCCCAAAGCCTCGCCCAGCACTGCTCTCGCTCGTGCCTCTCGCCCTCACCTGCGCACACGTGCATGTCAGTCAGGTCGCCGCCGCGCTGCCGCCGCTGACAGGCGCTTGACGTCGGCGAAGATGTGCGCAGGGGGGGCATGTCGCTGCTGGTGCGGTGCGGTGTCGGGGTTCCGCCGTGGCTATTTGACCAAGCCCGCACTCGCCGCGGCACCGGCCCTAGCTCGCTCGCATTATCCGGGTCCATCGCTGCGGCGGGAGTCCCCCAGAGACGTACCTCAAGTTTTGTTGGCGCCGTTGGGGGGGTGTCGGGATCGAGGCCCTCGGCAGATGCTCGTGGTCAAGAGAGCGTCGCGGGCAAGCGGTGCGGTCGACTGTGTTCTTGGCTTCCCTTCCGATTGCGCCGGAAGCAGCCAAGCGCTTTCCCGCGCATCCCTGCTGCGCGCCACCACTCCGCGCCCCGCTGCCACCGCGGCGCCCGCTGTGCTTTAGCAGCCCGCGTCCCTATTACGGCACCCCTACCTGGCTGGCCCCAGGAGCTGCCGCCGGTGCGCCCAGGTTTTGCTCGAAGCAGCCCGGGCACAGCAGCGGTCACGCCGCACCGCTTCGAGGCACGACGCACCTCTCACTCAGCAGCGCAGTTGGTTTCGCTCGCGCCTGGCAGAGGCAGAATCTGCACGCGCCCGCTCCGAAACGCTACCAGGCGCGCGGAAGATGCGACCTCTTGCGCCCACCTGCATGACGAGCGTCCGCCGCCGCTGTGGGCTGGGTTTGCCCGTCACAGAGCCAGGATGCCGCCTGCACCCGCGACGCCACCGGCATGGATTTGCTCAGCTGATTGCGACAGACCAGAGATCCAGCGGCATCACCCGCACTACCCGCAGCAAGGGTGACCGCAGCGGCGCGGCTCTCCGTATAGGTACATGTGCTCTGGTCGGTGTTCGCAGCGCCCAGCTCCTCAAACACGGTTCCAGGTTTCCTGCTTGCTGAGCCATCACATACGCCTGTGCCCGCCGTGGTGCTCGACGAGCTCCCAGCGGTGGGGCCTCGCTTGGAAACCTGCTGAATGGAGGTTGCTGCTTGTCCGAGGACGTGGCAGCGCGCCCGCGACACCCTTCAGCCCAAGCACAACGTCGAACCTCGCCTCGTCCATGATCGCCGCCCGCCGCCCGCCGCCTGCGCTGCGCTGCGCCGCGAGATCGACTTGCTTCTCTCGATGCGTTTCGCCTCGACGTCTGTCGCCGCATGCTGCCGCCAAGCTCACATCGACCACGCGTTGCATCAGACGCATGCGCTAATATCGTGGACTTTGCAGCTGCCCTGACCTGCTGCTCGCGGCTCGCAGCCTGGCACGCGGAATCGACAGTGCAGCTTGACTGGCTCCGTGCGGCGGACTTGCTGCCACTTTTCCCACCGGCTGCAGCGACATCGTATGCGGGCAGGGTCGCGGGCTCCCGGTGGCACAGGTGCCTCGCCGGGTTCTTCAGTAACTGTCTCCGCGAGCGGTTCGTGCATCGTTGCCTGTTGCGCTGCAGCTCCATACAGCCCGCTCTGAGACATTGCCAACCAATGCAGACCCCTTCGCGCCCTGCAAGACTCGGGCCTGGTGTCCCCAGAAACCCAGGCACTGGGCCGGAGCACAAAGGCTACACGATCGTGCAGCCATCCGTCGACTGCCTGGGCCGGCGGGCGAGTCGACGGGCGGCGCCCACAATCCTACGGCCGCCAGGGTTGCAGCAGGCCGTCGACCCGGACACCAGGTTTGAAGCCATCGCCGCCAGTGGGCCTCCCGAGGGATGATGTGCTGAGCTGTCACAGCATCGCCAGGCAAGCGTAGGGTGTCCCAGGGCGCGGCGGCTGGCATCGCATCGACCCCGCCATTTGACCTGTGACATCTCATCGACCGCACACGGCAACAATGGGCCTGGTCCGCAAAACAACCGTTGATTTCACCTGCCTCTTGCCTATTGCAGCGCGGAAAAAGCATACTGCACATGTCTGTTACCGCGAGTCATGCGGGGGCGCCCACCGGCTGTCATCTAACCTCCGCAAGCCACCCGATTGCTGCTCCGCCGCGCCGCAGATCTCTTAGCCAGGATCCTCCTCGCTTCCTGGCCTTCTTCCGGCTTCCCCTTTCGCGTGTCCGCCACGCGCGGAGATCATTGATCTTCGCTGCTGCTCTGACCTCTACCTGCTCGCCGTGCCGCCTACCTAGTAGATCCGTCGCTGCCGGGAGCCGCCACCCGCCTCAGGACTCCCTCCTGCGCCGTGCGTGCTGCTGTCAGGGTTAGTTTCGCGACGGAGCACTCTATCTGATCAGACCGACTGTTGCTTCTGTTTGCTGCCTTGTCCGAGTCCTTGAGCGTGGCGGCGAGGTCAGGCGTAGTTTGACACAAACCACCCATGCGCCGGCAGGCCCGCAGTGGCCCCGATCTCAGGGCAGCCATGCGCGTCATCTGCGAATTGCGCCCTGCTCCATCAGGCCACAATAATTCAACGCGGCTCTTGCCCTTATCATCGCCGGCGCGACACGGCCTCGAGCCACCAACACATCCTCGTCTCGGATTTCCCCTTCTCGCCCGGCCCGCGCCCAATAATACGACGACCCTTAAGCGCTACCGCACTCCAGGAAATAACATGGCTTGCTTTGGAGCCTCAGGTGTCAATTTCACGAGCCCTGCTCGCCAAGCCAGTCCCATCGAGCGGCTACGAGACCACGAGCGGCGGCCCGTCTTAAGGACCCGGTGTTTGAGATGATTTAGACTACCGCCGTTGAGCTGCACCGGTCGGTTCGCGCTCGGACAATTCGTGCATTCGAGAATGAAAACCACCAGCAAGGAACATAGGCTTACGCTCTAGGGTCTTGGTGACAAATTGTCGTGAACCAGCTGCGCCTTCCGCAGCACCAACACGTTGTCAGCTGTCAGAATTTGAGCAGATTCGCGCCTCATGCAGCCATCCACCACAGCTTCGTATGTGACTTACGCATCTCCAGCCTAACACCACCATCACGGAGCTCCAGCCGATTGTTCTCAGTGGAGCCAAGCCTTCCGGCGCGCCTCCGGCTTCCTATTACACATACCTCTCGCTGCGTCCTGCCTCGTGGAGCCATCTCTTCTCAAGGCTAGTAAGGCTAGCCACCGCGCGGCCGCCGGGCCGCGTTGCCATTCGCCATGACTCTCCTCATGACACTATTGATCACTTTGGTGGGAAAGTGGGCTAGCCACTAAATCTGCTGTTGACAAAAACGCACCGTTTGGTCCTGGATCTGATCATCAGCGGCTTGCGACTTGCATATGCTACAATCTCTCCGAGCTGGACAAATTTGCCGACAACTCAATTCTCCGAATCTGGCGCTGAAGCAGCGCTCCAATAGGCTAAAGATCGCACTCAACGTACTGCAGCTGCTCGTGATCTGAGACGGGCGATCACTGTCAAATAAAGCTTCTTATCATCCCACCGCCATTGACTGAGTGTTGCACCAGCTCGGATAAGAAAAGCCCGGGAATTGCGTCAAATTTCAGTCACGTTCATCAACTTCCTCGTAGGCGGTTAGCAGATTTTTGACGCGGAAAGCCGCTCTCATACCCTCCGAGATCGCGATCATCATGGCCGCGACGCTCTAGACTGTGCACGAGACCAAATACACTTTGGATTACGGTCCAAGTCGGAGTGAAGACCTGCAACTCTATGAAGACAGTCACACCCTTTGGCACATGGACACTGCAAAGGCCGCTCATCATCGGTCCGCGACAAGTTGGCCCTTCCTTAGTTCGAGTACCTTCATTGGCCTATTTTTATCGCCACCATGGACTTCACGGAAAGTTAAACGCCTCCATCACACCAATCCTTCGAAGCTGAAACAAGCTGCGATCTTTGGTTTCTAACTCTCCTCAAAATTCACTTCGTTGCGTGCAGAGTACCGAGGTATCTCGTGACCGAGGTATTGACCGAGTTGATCTAAATGGCTTTGAACGAAGTCTCACCTTCAGTCTCGAGCTCAAGTTGTAGCAAAGAGTTTCAACACTGCGTCTTTTCCGGCCGCTGTTTCCCGTGCGCGCTGGATACCGAACCGTGGCTCATCGGCGGGAAGGGCCTTTTGCCTCCTAACAAAGGGTCCCACTCTTCCAGTCGCTAGGAGTTCTGCAGACCAACTGGCTCAACAAAACACCTTTCGCAGCGAAGTCATGTTAAATTCTTAATTTCTCATTTGATAAGCTCAGTGAGGTCGACCGCTGCGAGCTCGATCGGAAAAGTCGATACGTTCCTCCATTTCGATACCATTCGTCAGACCTTGCATCTGCATGCGCAACGTCCCCGCACGCTGTGACCGTCGTTGATTCTTCAACGGCGACTGGTTCCATGGACCGGCATCATGCTGGGATTTGGTAGTCTTGGAGCGGCGCGTCCCGGGCTTCGCCTTGCTTGAGCTTCCTTTTGCACTCTAGCGGTGCCTGTGGATACGTTGGAACCACTGCTGTCCGCGTACGCTGCCAAGATTTTTTTCTCAACGCATCGTACGATTTTGGCTGGAGTCATGCCCGTTGTCGGGCATACTTGATTTACATGACTCTCCATCTACGTAGAACGCCATTCTCTTGCTTCGTACAGGAAAGCGGCTTGGCCGTTGAAAATTTTCAGGTTTTCCTTTAAGCCTCAACATGATTCAAAACCTGATTTCCCCGCAAGGCCATCTACTCCTTGGTTCTGTTCGTATGCTCCTTGCTGACCAAACTTGGTCAGTGGAGTCCCTGGTCTGGTTTGCAATGACGCGTCTGCCCCGAGAATGTGGTAACAGTAGGCTCAAACGTAGTAGCTAACCAAATCCAGAAAAGGGTGAATGCCACCCTCCGTCGGCTGCTTCTTATTCTCTCACTCATTTTCGCATGCTTTCAATCAAGACTGACAACCGCACCTCAGGGCACAGTGGTGGCAGATACGGCAACCGCACAAATCGTACAGTACCACCGGATTCATTCCCTTTTCCGGCTTCATTGAGCGAACATACACTAAGAGCCTCATTTATTCTTTCGCTTGCTTGGCCAAAACCAATTCCCAATGCCCTACCAATTTCCATTACGAATCTTCACTGGAATCTCTACGCTGCAGCCGATGATAAGGCGAACCATAACGAATTATATCATTAATACATTTGGGAAGGTCTTCTGGAAGACAGTTCAATCTGCCGCCTGCTGTACAGAGGCTTGAGCGTTAGCTAATAGTAAGGCTACAGTTCCACTTACAAGCGAACGTATACATTCGAGCCTACAACGATCACCACTTCCTTTCCAAAATGGTGTTGATTAGCTGCACTGCATTTTCGATCTCGGCATGCAAGCATCATTGCCTTCAGAGGTCGTAAAAGCTGGACTGGTCTCTGATGAGAAGTTCATATATCCTTTTTTTTCCTCGAAACGATATCCGCGGACGGTCACAGATGAAGATGTGCTCATTGGAACAGTTCGGCATCGTCGTTCATTCTTGAACTACCTACAAAATCCCTACACCTACTCTAGCACTATCACTACCCTACATTAGTGTTCATTTCAGAGACATGGAACGGGCAACGAAGACTGAAATACGATGGAAAGGTCCTCCCAATCTCAAGAGTACGGTATCTGGTCGCCAGCTGTATCGTTGCTGCCCATCTCGTCTGACGAAACCCCCACATCGATCGCAATCTCGTTGCTGGATCTTGTCTAATTCAACCAGGATGCTAAAGTCAACCCTCTTCTCTGCGTCAATCAGCTAATTTGGTGATGCCCGACTTTTCATCTCCTCGATCAACCCTGCCTGTTCCAGTGCCCTTCCGTCGGTATCCGTCTCAGATATCTGCAGCTTTACTCGGCGAAGTCATCCTGTTCCCAGTGCAATGGCTCAGAGCCGGAGCGTCTACCCACCAGTGGTCAACAATGATTGGTTGAAAGCTTCGCAGACCGGATTATGAGCCGTTGCCGGCTTAGCTCGCCTCGCCAGCCTCTGGGCCAGATATTACGCGCATCATCAAGCCTCGCAGCCTAGACCATGTCATACATAACTCTTTATAGAGAGCAAGGGTCGGCGCGGATCCGCAGGAGCCAGAGAGGGCCCGAGTGTCGTGTGTTGTGCATCGAGTCCACTAGCTCGACCTCCACCGGACGCTTCAAAGCCAGCACGACCTTGCGTTTCGACCATTCGCGTATAACAAATCCCTTGCTCGCCTATGTCTGCCAGCTATTCTCTTATCCGGAGTAGACGTCCTTCCTGGTCTCCTATTTCTTTTTCTTTTCCTTTTCCTTTTGGTTTCTCCATCCGTGTGCTCCTTAATGTCAGCTTCTCGACTGGCCGCCCGGCTTACAACCTTTACCTCCGGCCAGGGGTGCTGTCGATCATCTTCCTCGATCTGGGATGCTCCTTGTTGGGAACCACGCTGCCCTGGCGCGGTGCGCGTGCCGACCATTGCGTATGCTATTTCGTTCTCCACCCACTCGGCTGGCTCCCGGTTATCTCGAAATTGGACAGATAATTCTCGCTTCGGCGAGCTATCACGAACTCAAACAAGTAGGTGCTTAAAATTTCTTGCAAGGCCGCCGAAATTGCGAGAACCGGGTACGGATGTGTTTGGCATCTCAAACTTCTCGTTGACTGAAGCAGCCAATGGGGTGTATGCCGTTGAGTGGCGCCATTTTCAGCCGTACCATCCGTATTCAGGGGATCTAGGGTGCGGTGCGGAAATGGCGATGTTGTTCAGAAGGGGACATCCTTGTCCAACGATTCGCCGCTGCCAAGCTTTGGTGCGATACGCCTCGTATCCGGGACACGAGATGCATAATGCGCTATTGTCTCTCAAGGTAAGCTGATGTGCAGAAGGAAAAACGAGCCTTGGGATCAAATGAGACTTTTTGGCCGCTTCCCAAGGTTGTGTTGCGTGTTCAGAGCAGTCGGTCACAGCTCGTTGAGGCATCCAAAGCTAATGCAGCCACGTCTTTGCATTTAGCCTAAATGTGTAACTGCAGAATACACCCACTCAGTCTTTTCGGTTGTAAAAAGTAGACAAGAGGCAGATATTAAGCATATCGCACTGGCTCATTAGACTTTCCGGGAGAATACACGGCGAAGCTGCGAGATGACCGGTTTGTCCTTTCATTTCTTTCCAACACTGTCCTTATGGGTGTACCTTGGGTAGGGTGTCAGCCTTCGCGGCTTCTGAAATTCTCTCTTCTCTCATGGGACAAAGTCAATTGATTTTGGCCTTGCATCTGGTTCTCATACACGTAATTGACTATCCGAATCACCAGTTGCTTTCTGTGGCGCAACGATCGACCACAAGGTTAATGGTAATGGTAAATGAGAAGAAGAGGATGCGCGTAATGGCTGGTAATGAGTAATCAACCGAACCGGCTGTCTCCCTTCTCGCACTGTGGGGCCCAGATGTGATTCGAGCTGCTTTCCCGTGGCTCTATGCTTTTAGACAGCCGGTGGTGTCATAGAAACTCATTGGACATCTAACAGGGGCAGCGATGATGCTTCGGCGCGGCCACCTTCCGGTCTGTCCAGTGGTACACGTCTCCCTCAGATGCTTGTGCGGTTCTTGTCACTTGTAGTATGCTCCGCACTGTCGCAATATTCTTACTGCATAGTTTGAGCGAACCAACGATTGTGCGTCGCCCTTGCTACCACTAATCACATTATTTCACTCAACTACCGTCTCCAAGGGATGACTTGGATACCGCAAGAAATGAGACATATACTGACCGGGATGGAGCCCCTCGCTACCACTTACCACCCAGAGAGTGGAAGGAAGGGTGGTACAGCTCACTCTTGTACTCCAGATGGACACGTCATACCAAGGGGAAATGAGCATGTTGGGGTAATCGAGCGTCGCAACATATGCCGCATCTGGGTGACGTATTAACCATCACCACATCAAGGCACTCTCGGCTTGTCAAGACTTACCTGGTAACAGAGAGCGCTACGATGGCTTGCCAAACACTACAGAAGCGTACCTGGGGTCCAACACTTGTCAGTGTCGCTGTCAAGCTTATTGCGTCCTCAATGCGGTTGAGAGTTGGGCCGAGTACAGAATACGAGTCCACTCTCAAGGCGTGATTTCTTGCATGGGGGTACGCTTCTTGGATACGTAGCGTGTATGATTTTTCCAAGGGGCTAGGTCATTTGATGCACCCCACGCTGTGTTGGCCATCGGGAGATCTTATTTCAAGTACGGGTGTAAAGGGAGGGAGAGAATGAATTTAGTTCACCGTTATGCCCCTTGCCAATGTTTTTTGCTCGTCTTCGCCGACCTCTTCACCGTATTCTCCCGAAACTACATTGCAAAATGGCTAAGTCAAGTGTCCACTGACAGGGAACACACCAAATGGATTCGAGATCATGCGCACCTATGCTTCACTCCCATTTCGATGCTGCAAAGGAGCAAAGAATTTACCCCCACGTCAAACTCCACCTCCCAAAAACCTTCTCTGCCTGTTTGAAATCGAATTTTACTCACAATTTTGCGCTAGCACTGATAGGAGCACAAACACTGGCTGATTTTGACATCCATCCCCAGCAGGCAGCGGAAGTTCACTTGATGTTGGGAACGGCCATAGACAATGTCCTGTGGAAATGATGGTGCTGGAACCCATGAAGCTGTCTCGAAATCATCAAAATTCGTGAAAAGTGCCAAATTCAGCAAGAACTTGGCGGTGTAGCTCTGAGAATTGTTGGGGGTCGGATAGCATGGTTACTCTGTCCGACCCGAGCCTGCCAGCCCACGTTCGGGAGAACTCTGCCCACCTTGAAGAGTTCGAGACCTGAGTTCCTACAGCTCAACTTCATGCAAATTTTCGAGACGCTATCACTATGACACGGAGATCGGGCTTGAGGTACCTTTGGATAGATGCCATATGCATCATACACAACTCCACCCAAGACTGAAAATTCGAGGGCCCCCCATATACATGAAGCACAGCATGGCAATTCATTCTGTACATTTGCGAATACTTCATTTAAGAACGGAAGGAGACCTGTTCAAGGGAAGGAATCCGGTGACTGTGAATCCTGTCTGCATCGAACCTGTGTGAAACAACGGCCCGGCGAAAGCGTTTTCGTAGTACGTCTAGACTTCTGGAGGATCTACGTATCTGAGACTCGATGGAATCGGCGTGCATGGGTTCTGCAAGAACGAGTCCTTTCGCGAGGCATCATCCGCTTCGGCATGAGCCAGATACTGTGAGAATGTAGTAGCTCGCGCACTGCAAATCATTCCTCTACGGACTTACCGATGTTTTCAAATACCTTGGTAGTCTCTTCAAAAGACGAGTACCACACAGTGACCAAATACGTGGTTCTTGAGTGATTCAGTACTTTTCCCCACACTCGTCTATACTTTCTCCACACCAAGCCAGCTCTTCTTATGTACACGGGTGAATAATTAAACATTGCTCAGATGATGTAGCATCGGGCAATTCGAAATATCCACGTTTGAACAAACGGGATGTTTTGATCACACAAATGGACCATTTCACCAGCTTCACTGCTCCAGAAAACGTCAACTGCTCACATCGATTTTGCAAAAATCTTCAATTTTTATAGTCACAGCAATGTCCGAAGTTACTTTAATTACTGAAGCTTCCCATCTACTTCAGAGCAGTGGTCAACTACAACACGCTGTACTTCTCACGGTCTTCTGCCGTCATATCGTACACATCCCTTATGCAACGGCCTGGATCTCCCGCCCCTCTGGCAAACTCTCATCTCGCTCCTCCACTTGCCGCTTGAAATACTTGCAGATGGATGGCCAGGTTGAGTCATCTGGCCCAAACTCGCACTTGGTCCATTCGTAAACCTCACCTTCGTGACGGGATTGCCGATTTCTTGCCTCTACCATACCTTCGAAAAGGGGCTGGTACAGGCTACTCGTAGCGCCCATATCTGGCATCTGTCTCCTATCAGTCACCCCAGCCGGGGGGGGGGGGTTGCACACTATTTGCATAAAGTTCTTATGGAGGATCACAAACTGATCACAACAAAAGACAGTGTCGCAGGCGGGGAAAGGCGAGTGACAGGGCACGTGGCTTTAAATGCTTTGAAGAGATGTTCCACAGGCGAAGACCATTGGAATCGCCGCAAGAGTTATTGATCGAGGGATCTACAGATGAATGCGGGGCGATGCATCTCAGACCGAACGGCATCCTATAGGTGGAAGACAGTACCGAGAGCGCGGAGACTCGTTTTCGCGCGGTGAAAGCATACATTCTTCTGATATCGTTGGTGAAAAAGTGTACCAGAAGATGGGCAGGCGAGTGATAGGTTGGTTGGGGCGTCGGAGGCATCTGCGCTCCCGGAACAGCCTGGTGTGACGGGCCGCAGCACGGTTTGTAATTTTGTTTTTGTTTTTGCAATGATTTGCCGAGGACAGCATCACGATCAGCAGGTGGCGAGTGTTGAGTTTGGGCGAGGGCCGCGGAGGGTCATCTTCGGGTAGGCTGATCTTTCTTGTCGCCGGACAGGGCAGCCATCTTTTCAGATACATCACCTCCTGATCAAGCAAGTTCCAGTCAAAACATTGCCAGTGCCTTTTCTTCTTGTGCTCGAAGCCCGAAAGAACATTCGCGGGGCCGAATTGCCGCCGCGGAGCCGCTTCCGCGAAGGTAATAATATCAGGAACCCAGCGACGACATGATGACACAACACCCCAAGGCACGCGTGTGCGCTTTTATTATAATTGCTGATGATTGTGCTCTGTTTTTAGGGTAAATATTTCACTCTTACTTCGATGCCCTCATGAGCAGGTCTTCTGTTGAAACTACATCGTCGGGATCGCCGGCGACGGAAAAGGCGGGGGACCAGTCCGCCTCTGCCGCACGCCGAAGGAACACGCACGTCGCAGTGCAAGCCTGCGAAACGTGCCGCTCGCGGAAGACGCGATGTGACGAACAACGGCCACGGTGCGGGTTGTGTGAGCGGCTCGACTTGGCATGTGCCTATCGCGAGCCGAAGCCGACAAAGTAAGGCAACACCGCTCGAGTGCGATTGAAGGGAATGTTTTCGTTGACAAATGCGATCCCTCTCTCTGCAGGAAAGACAAGACACAAACCGATATCCTGGCGACCGTGAGGCGCATAGACGCAAAGGTGGACCATATCCTGGAGAAGAGCCCCGAGAGCCTGCGACAGGTGCAATCCCTATTATCACAGCTGCCTGGACGCCCGGAATCTCGCAAACAATGCGCTTCTCTCGAGAACTTCGGCCAACGGCGCTCGGACTACTTCTCGGAAAGCCATGATCTGCGGGGGGCCTTGTCCGTGTTCCCCTGGCCATCGATACAAAGCATGCTGAGGAAGGCAGATGGAAGCCTCGGCGACGACCTCGAACAGCTCATGTCCTGTGGCTCGGCATGGCTTGTCAGGCAGGAGATACAAGCTGATTCGGATCCAATCCCTCCGGACGCCTTGCTCCGAAGCTCGACCTTCTATGTTCCCACAGAACCTGATGGACTCCCGCGGAGCATGTTCCCTGATCTGACTGTGGACCTGATGGACTTCTACACAAGTGCCTATTTTGGGTCTTTCAACATGGTCTATCCGGTGCTGGATCGCGAGGATTTTGTGACCAGTGTATTACCCACCATGAAAACCCATGGATTTGCGATTGGGTGCTTGAAGTCAGTCATTGCTTTGTTAGTGTTCGCGTTAGGTAGGACGGCGTACGAAGGAACGAACGGAGGGCCCATAACAGAAGGTAGCGGCATCCGCGGAGGGACCCGAAAGAAGCCGCCTGCACTGGAGTTTTTCAATGAAGCAAGAAGGAGGATGGGTTTCGTGATGAGCTCATTGTCATTAGAAAACACCCAAGCCATGCTTCTGACCGCGTAAGCTCCTACGCGGCCCTTTTTGCTTTGAATGCTAATAGTCCCTTTCCAAAGAATATTCTACGAGTCATGTTACAGACATACAGTGAGAGTACGCGGTACCCTAGACAGACCCAACTGACGTCTTTTTAGGACTTTTGGAGAATGTCGGTGACAGCCTTTGATGGCCTGAGGGCAGTCTTACGGTAACATACCTTCATCCTGTATTTAATCTTCCTCATTAACAGTCAGATCATCAGTCTCGAAAGCGAGTGGGATGTGGATATGGTCAGAAGGACATTTTGGACGTGCAGTCTCATTGAATCGTAGGAAAGGATGGGATCCCGTTCCACTCGTTCACTTTACTGACAAGAAACAGGTGGTACTATTTCGACCTAAACTTACCTCGCACTGATGGGGAGAATCTCCACGATGCCATTGCCCTTCCGGATTTTAGCGACCGCAAGGACTTCGAAGGCCAGCCAAGCATCGAGAGCAAGTACCAGTACAACTTTCTCAGCATGTTGTCCCTCCGTGCCCTGATGCACCGTACTTTTGAGGAACTCCATGACCGTAAGTAGATCAGGCACCGCTCCCTTCCCCCATATCCCACCTCCAACCACATATAACCCCTCTCAATACTTATCTAAATAACACAGCGTCAGATGAAGGTCGCAGAGAGGGCGAGAAAGCTCACCAGAAAATCATCATCTCCGAGCTCTCGCACCAGCTCAACACCTGGCGCACCCTCTTACCCCAGGATCTGGCCTGGGACGACGACACCCGCCTCGACTGCAACGTCGAAAGAGACGCCGCCGACGTGCCGCCTCTTCTCCACGTCGACATCCTGCTCGCGCAGCTTCGCTGCCGCTACTACTACGCGCGCTTCATGATCCACCGGCCGTTCGTGTGGAAGGTCCTGCACGAGACGTCCGCCTCGCTCTCGCAGTCGCCGGATATCCTCGAAGGCTTCATCGTTGCCGTGGACAGCATGATGCACTGGCCGATCGCGTATCCGTCGGTTCGCGACAAGAAAAGGCTTGTTCCGAACAATTTCGTCTGGACGCAGAGTTTCCTGATGTTCTTGCTCATCTTGCGAGTCGTCAGGGATAACGATGATGTGTGGCAGTTTTGCAAGAAGAGGGTTGGAGCGAGGAGGATAGAGGAGAGCGTGGACGTCATGTTGGACTGGATCGGCGATCTGCGGATGGTGGATGGGATGGCGAGGTGGGCGTGGCGGATTTTGACGCCCATCTACGGGTTGGCAGAGTGACGTGTATTATTATTTCTTTGTCCTGGAGACTTTCTTATGACCTAATGTCCCTCTTGTACTATTCCTCCTACCAAGAGCTTCGTAATCAAGTGCTACCCCGCTGGCAGGTTCGTTGACGAGGGTCTTTTTGCTGCAACTGTTGCTCCTCCATTCAGGAGTCTCAATATATCTGAATTTGCCCCCGCGATTCACTGTTCACGCATCTCGTTTCCATACTTCCCTCTTGGCTTGTAAATTGGATGGGAAATTACTGAAGCATGTCATCTCACAAGTCTGGGTGCCAGCTGGTAATACCTTTGAATTTTTGCCTTGTGAAACATTGGCCTCCGAGGTGCACGATCTCCGTTGACATGTCTGTCCTTGCATAGCGGTCTACGCAACAGTGACACGCTGTCCTAATAATTCAAAGTTTTGCTTTGAGATCAGCAAATCTTGGAGGCCAGATACCGCTCTTTCCCGGCGCTAGTATACCCTTTGGATCCAACGCATTCTTGATCGTCTCATTGAACTTCATTTGCGCGTTGTTGTTCCAGTTGTACGTCTCCGCAATCTGGTCCATGAACGCCAAATGCGTCCTGTACTCGCCCCAGCCAAGCTCTGCACACTCGGCAACCAGATCCCTGATGAGCTTTTCCGCCCGCCTCCTCTGGTCTGGGTCTTTGCGGTTGAAGACGACCTCGACGATGTGGTGCATTTCTCGGAGACCGACGGTGAAGGTGCCCATGTAGTCAAAACCTGCGTCGTTGCACCGCTTTTTCACAAGCTTGAATTGCTTGAGCGCGTCGTCTCCGGAGATCTTACTGATGGGCGAGAAGGCAATGTGGGCCCCGTTGGGGAGCCAGTCCACCCAGCGCAGTTCTTCGTAGCTCGGGACGCCTTGAAGAATGTTGTGGCGGTTGTGTAGCACACAGAACTCCTTAATGTCCTCTGGGAAGAAGAATTTTGCACCTTTGATGGTAGAGAAGGCTTCCTTGATGAGTTTCCAGTGCGCGTTGCGGATCTCTTCTGGTCCCTGTAGACATTGTAAGCCACATTGTATTACTTGAATCCTTTGGAGAACCTACGTATAATGCGCCATAAAAATTCCAACGGCCGAGATTTAGTTTCTTGCCAATAGCGTCTACGCCGACTTCGTCGATTGGATCTTTCGAGGATGTGTAGTCTGATCTGTGTCCGTGGAAGCCTGCATCCAGAAGGACATATCTGAGACTTGGAACATTCTGCATAATCATATTCTAGCGAAGGGTTAGCTTTAGGTGATTCGCTTTAGCCAAGGTCTTGAAAGTCTTACCAACCGCAATGGTCGTATGATTTCTACCGCTTTGTGCAGATCTTCGTCTCCTGGGATTGTAATGAGATAAGATTGGTATCCTCCAGGAGCTGGCATGAGCTTGAATGAAGTGTCAGCACTAGATGGGCGTATATCAATGTGATGCTCACCGTCAATCCAAGCTTTGTCACGATCCCAAGGTTGCTCTGTGAGAACAACCCATCATTGACGGGACCGAATCCATAAGGGAAAAGTTGCCAGCATTTGTTCCCTGGCTCATCATGAATGCTCTTTGCTCCATTTGTCTCCGACTTTGGCGCCGGAAGGGCACCCATGCCTGTTCTCAGCAACTCGCCATTTGCAAGGACGACTTCCAGACCGCTATGCATCATCCAGTGATCTGTAGAATTTAGCCAATTAGCAACTTACGCGATGTAAGTCGTTCGAGCAAACGTACCTCCGTATGGCGTATAGCCGACTCCACGCTCCAGCGTGTTGCCCAAGACGGACCCACCGCCCAAATCCGGAACATCTACCCACAGCTTGTCCCTCAGATTGTGCTCCACCAGATAGTTGTGCAGCTGCTCAAAAGTGACGCCAGGCTCAACAAGCGCATAAGCTCCCTCCACATTGACCTCGAGGATCCTGTTCATATGCTTCCCGAGATTGAGCACCACGCTGCCTCTCACACGAGGAGCAGCACCACCATAGCCTAGGTTTCTGCCCAGTGAAGTCGGCCAGATTGGAATGCCAAAGTCTCCAGCTGCGCGAACGACATGCTGAACCTCGTCGACAGAGCGCGGGCATACGAAAGCGGATGCGATGAAGGCGTCTTTTTCCCGTACATAGAAGGCGTCATGGCTGGAGGGCTGCTCTTTGTACCCGCCGTCTTGGAATTGATCTTTCGATTCGACAATTGTGAGATCCGGAGCGAGCTGTGTGACTCTGTCGATGAAGTTCTTGAAGACTTGCTCGGAAATGCCTGGCGGCAGGGCAAGAGGGCGTTGCGAGACCATGATTTCTCCGTCAAAAGTTAATTGCACAAAGAGAAGCTGCAGGAATAAACAGACGCACAATGAAAGACATATATTTGCGACTGACATCCCATCGGAGGCTGCAATATAATAAATTCAAATTGTCCTACAAGACGTGGGGTGTGGGGTCGAGTCAACGTACCCTTCCCCGCCTTTCTCCACACAACGACCAGCAGGCCCTGGCTCTGTTGACAGAATCGGTACTCACATCTGATTGCCGCGTACTGGGGTCTAACCAATCGGTTGTCGTGGTAGCTCTTCCCATCCGGCAGGTGGACTAGAAGCCGGACGATCCGCAGCAAGAAGGTTCGGTAGATGGTTTCGCACCAGCCAGTAGGCGGGGTTCGACAATCACATTAAGCAATAGCTCCCGCAGATCCTGGTACTTGCTGCTTGTTAAGCTGCCGGAATCGAATTCCTTATGTTTGGGCCCCACGTCCCACCCGATTGTGCTATATTCCCTTCTGTATGCAAATGGGAAGACGACACACTATGTGGTAGGATTGTAGGGAAAGGTATTGCTACGTATGGTACTTCGGCTGGGTTTACTTTGTTCGTCCATGCGCGGAAAAGTACTTCGATGGGCAAGAATACATACCAGAGAGCACAAGAGAATAGCGTTGAGCTGTACCTTGGTAATTCCGAAAGGCCATTGTCATGATCTAAGATAGCAACGAGGGCTAATAGAAACGGGCGCTGGACACCTGGCGAGGCTTCGCATCAAGGACATGATGATAGATCTGGACGTGGTTAGCTATGCACTTTAGAAGTGTTACTGAGGACATATGCGTAGTAATGAGCCAGATGAGGTCGGTGAGAGAGAGAGAGAGAGAGAGAGTCGACCTGTTTCGTTCCTGGGTTGAATCCCGCCTAAGCCCGATCCGGCAAAGCGTTAGGCTGGCAACGAATTTCTGGAGCAGTTGTCACCACCACATGGCTGCTGCTGTCCTCGAAACGTCTGCGCCGACAGGTCGCTCGTCCCAGATGACTCCACGACCATACTGCACATCACCCCACCGCGCGTCGCGTGCTCACATATCCACCTTATTTCTTCCACTACGATCAACCACCCTTCGCGCCCAGCAAGCCTCGCACGCATGACGCCGCGCGCCAGAAAGGCCAGCCCCCACACGCCAGACGCCCTCCTCGGCCGAGCATCTTGTGCGAGGCAAACTGCCAAGGGCTCCCCGGCCGAGCCCGCCGCAGCGGATACACCACTCAAACCACCATATCACTTCCTCTTCGGGCGCGTCTGGCATAATCGCCCTCACCCCAATCATGACGTCCGTCACCGCTCAACATCTCACACTCACCACCTTGCCTGGTCTCACTCTAACCCATACGCGCGTCGACCCGCCCGTTTACCAAGCCTTTGCCGCTTGCCGCCCGACTTCGCCGATTGTCCGACTAAGATGACACCCGGCTAGCCGCCCGGCGCGCGGGCCGTCCGGGTTGGATCTTTCTTTTCGAGAGGTGCGACGGGGTCATCCCGGGCTGCCAGAAGTGAGACGCGCGCGCACGCGTTTGGGCGTGCCCTGTTGCTTTTACACGTCACAACCGCTCGGTGCTGCGGAAAGCATCAACTTGACGTGCACGTTTGCTTCGCGTGCTGCCCGATCGTGCGTTGTGATGCCAAGAGCAGAAGGCTGGGTAGGAGTGCTGCTACGCGCGGCCCTCGTGGGTTACAGTGGGTATGCATCCATGGTGGAGTTGCGCGTAGCGTCATCGGTACGATGTGAGCGCTCTGCGACTCTTGCCTGATCGTGTTGTGAGTAGGTCACTTTCTTTTTCCCCCTCATGATGATTAGGGCGAGGCGTTGTCACGCAAGCGTCAAGAGCGCGCATAAACAGGCAGTTTGTTTGTGTGTGGGGTAGTAGAGAAGGCGGGGCAGTCAGTAAGACGGAGGGATTACTCCGTTCGATTGCTCTCGAGGGGCACAGCTTGGGAGGAGACGTACATACGTAGGAGGCTTGATCAACAGGACCGCGAGATAGGGTTTTGCAGAAGGTTTTAGCCTCAGGAAGCTAAGGTAGGATGCGATGATGGGCAGAAGAACCAACCGCGATCACTGGTGGCGCTGAGTGTCCACGCGGTCCTCGCGTCCTCAAACAAGATCACCAAGAGGAGGGGGGGTTGGAGGTTGCTCCGGTGCTCGATTGCTTGCTGAAGGATTGAGGATGCGTTGAGAGGATTGGTTCACGAGCAAAAATCACCAAGTGACCTTTTGCTGTCCTTGACTACGAGAAGTCAGATTTTCAGAAGCCTCCATACCGCCAACTCACGGAAGCCATCCCGCAATCCGCATTGGCCAGCCACGCCTCGAACTCCTACGGTGATTCTCCCGTCCTTCTAGCCTACGCGCCGGTCCCAGTCTTTGCCCAACGGATAGCCTTTGTTTTCTCTCTCTCCCGCTCGACCACACCAGACGCCGCCATCCTCCTCCGCCCCTAACTCCTCATGCAGCTAAAACCTGGTCCGGAGTCCAGACCGCTACAGTGGAACGTTCTCATGTACACACAACAGCGCGCTACGAGAGTCCTGCACGTTTCGCCTCTTGAAGACGGCACAACACGTGCATCCATCGTGCCACTCTGCGCATCCACCTGTCCACCCGTGGACCAGAAAAGCGCCACAGAACCGTAGCACATGGGAGCACCATCTCCTATATCCGGCGCCGTTACCCGTGCCAGATAGATGGTGCAATCCATCGCGGGAAACAAGCGAGGGAACTTAGCCCCCATTCTTTAGCGTTCGGAGAAGCTCGCGGGTTAAAAGCAAAAGTTACAGCTTATAGCTAAATTTCAAGCATTATCAAAAGAAGGCTAAAATAAGGTGCCGATAAGACTCTCACTAAGCGCTCTCTCCCGAAAAGCATCTCGTTTTCCCTAGGCACGAGACTGCTTGTTCAACATAAGCTTTCGTATCTTTGCATACACAATGCCATCATGAGATACGATTCTTCAACTCCTGGAGCTGAGAATCAAAGCCGCCTCGTGACAATCCCAAAGCAGACATGTTTGCGAGCCTCAGCGAAGCTGGGTCCCTTAAATTATTCTGACCGGTAGTTCACTGCTGCTCACTGTTTTACGAAGTTGGTACTCGCGGTGGGGAGAGAGGGCTTGACAGACAGGATGATACGTTTTTTCCTTCAACAGAAAAAAAAGCAAAGAAACGAAAAACAAATCCGCCCTCAGCTCCGCCCTGATCCGCCACGAAGCGCCGCGGCAATTGGCTGCCGCTTTTTCACGGCAGTCAATTGCGGCCGCAGGTATTTGCACAGCGCAGGGTCAAGGGGGATGGCGGCGTTCCAGAAGACGCTCGAGCGGCAATTCAGCTCGACGAAAACATGCCCTTCTGCTTTGGTCCATGCCACTTAAACCCGTCGCACTCATTCGCAGCCTCACAGCCCTCACGGTTCCGCGTCGTGGCGAAAAAGCCAAAGAACTACAGCACGAGAAACGGCTTTGCCCGCGATGCATTCACGTATGACGCAGAGGCACAAAAAGACGTGTCCAGTGGATAGGCACAATCGACCCCGCCGATCACACGCATCCCTTCGCCCCACTTTTTGCCTACGGAAAGAGGGGACCTGGGAATTCCAGTTCGTGTGACGTCGCACGGTATGGGGTTGGTTCGTGAGGACCCTGTGCAGGCCCTGTTCGCCGGGTAACCTTTCCGAAAGCGCGCATGTTGCACAGCGTCCAGCCAGGAAAATATTTGTTTTTGGCGTCGCGTGTCAGTGCGGGGAGATTTGGCGGTGTGGATTTATTGCATTCGACGTTTCGACACGAGAGAAAAAGAAACGGACAGGAGAAGAGTGTGCGAGGGCAAGGGGTGCAGAGTAAGGCTGGATGAACGATTGGCGAGTACGAGTGTGGATGCGCGAGCTGGTAAGGGACCAGCGTCTCAGATCTGTTTCTGTGGATGATTGTTTGGCTGTAGAAGAGGGGCTGTGTAGGCCACAAATCCAATAGATGTGGAGCGGCTGAACGCAGCTGAAGACGATAAGGGAGGGCAAGAGTCAAGTGGTGTCGATAGAACATTCAGGAGTGCACACGAGGCGAGCTCGTCGTTGACGATTGGAAGAGATTCATATGTTTGAATCGGTAATGTACAGGGTTGAAAGTGCGTGAGAACAAGGCCACGAAAGCCGCCTGCCGTTTGTGAAATCTTTCTCCCGATGCAATGACGCCCTTTTTCTTTTTCGCCGCGAAGAACAGAAAATGCCTCTCTACTACAAGTCGTAACATGTGTCAACCCTTGACAAGCTTACCGCCACTGTGATCTGCAGAAGAATGAGAAAGAAAAACGCCTGCTGCGCCGTTGTGTCGCCTTTGTACGCGGATGGACTCCACAGCGCCTATGAGAAAACCAACAATCGTGCAAGCCATGTGTGCGCAGCACGTCTGCTTGCCACCTGCGTCGTCGCCCTGCATGTTGCATATGTCGACGACCCATCCTGCACCCGAGGGGGCTGCAACAGCTCCCTGCCGCGTTTGTACTTTCTTTTGCAGCCCCCAACAAACTCAATGCTTGTCGAAACTCTTTTCAACACACGGGAAGCCCCCAGCCAAGCCTGAACAGCTCCCAGGCGGCGCCCGGCGTGTCCCGCACGACAAGCTCGATATCCTTGCTACGGGCCAGCTCGGGATGCTCGCGGAAGGCTTGGATGACGAGGTCACGGAGGCCGCGGTCCGTGTCGACGGTGCTCTCGTAGACCTCGATGATCGAGTCGGCAAACTCGGCGATTTGTGAGGACCAATGGCCGTCTTCGAAGAGCTGGCCGGCATATTTTCGTCGCGCAAGCAATTTGAGCCCGGTTATGCCATATCTGTAGAGTGGGGTTAGGTCAGTCCATGGAACGTCAGACGGGAAGATGCGTTTTTTGTGGATGCAAGGCGTCAAGCGGGGGTGTTCGTTGGTGTAGAAAGTGAAAAGGAATGTGAATTTGTGCTGCGTGCGACATGATTGACTGTGGGGCATGGAGAATCCGAGAAAGGAAGAAAAGATGACTGCAGCTCACAACGCCCGCTGTATGGCGGGGTTGGGCGTTTCATGATGCTGGGATGATGGGAATGGCACACAGTACGCGCGCAGTCAGATGCAGGGCCTGGCGGCGCGCGATTGGGCAATGGGCAGGGATTCATCACAAGGACATGAGATGAGCTTACTTTTCAGCGATTGCGTAGACTTTGGCATGGGCGACCAAATGCGAAGGGGCAGCGTCATGGCTGGGCTCATCTTCGCTCTCACTCTCGTACGAGGCGTAGTCGAAGCGATTGTCGTCGAGACCTTGGGCATCGGCGGTCGGCGACAGGGGCAATTTCGCGTCAATGGAGGAAAAGTAGTCGATGCGTTCATTGGAGTGGGGCGGCGTGAGTGGTGACGCGGGAGTGTTCGACGGGATCTCGGTCGCGCTGATCGCTGATTGCGCGTGCGCTTGCGCTAGCAGCGGATCTTCGACCAGGGCCAGATCCAGCTTCCCCGGCCCACGGACGGCCGCTTTGGCGCTGCGCTGAGCCCGCGAGCGAGGCGGAGACAGCGGAGATGAGGGCTGCGTTGTTCGTCGTGACTTGGACGCCTTGGAGAGATAGTCCAGGTGGTAGAAATCTAGCGTCGCCGTTAGACTGTGCCGTGCACTATAAGGAAATGATGTTCATGCGTACAATTTATCATATGCTCCACAGCCTCCGGGTCGTCTTCACTGAGATCAATGATTCCAGTGGCGGATTCCTTGAACGGGTGGCTGCACGCTCCGTCGAAGAAGCCTGAACGCGAGCAAATCACCGCTTTGTGCACCGCCCAGGTCCTCTCGCCGCATTGCACTGTAAGGTCTGAATATTTGCCAGAGGAGAGCAATCTGTAATGGCGTTAGTGGGAGCTCTTCCAGGAATAATTGAAGGATGGTAACGTACGCGGCAAATGCGGTGAGGAGCTCTGCGTTTGGTGCATCCATCTTGGTGTCAAGCTTGAGCGCTGGAGGGGTATGAATGTAAGGCATGGAGGTGGTATATAAAGGATTGCAGTAGGGTCGGGAGTTCCGGAAGAGATGTGAATTTGAAGTGGCTGCTTGCGCGGGAGCCCTTGTTATATCTATTCCGACCATGTGGCCAACAGCTGTAATTCGAGACTGGGCCGTAGGATCGACAGGGTCGCAGGGAGCTGGAGGAGCTAAAAGTGGCACCGCCTCGACTGCTAATGGACGGGTCGTGGCTTGAGTGGTTCAAACAGGAAAACCCACAGGAGATCGAATAACGGCGCGGTGGCACTCTTGGCGACGCAGAACACAGGAGGTATGAGGTAGAGCTAGTATAGCGGAAAAGCGCCACCAGGGAGCTGAGGGCGGGTTATATATGTCTGCCTTGACGATGTTGATACAATGGGGCCACCAACGGGCCGTCGCAGCAGAGAACTCCTCTTCTTATTTGCAAACGCAACAGCACCATCACACCGAACCTCTCTTGGCAGGCCCTGGTAGCTTGCGCAATGGATGTGGACAGCGTGACATAGGCCCAGGTTGCGCGGTCAGGCGATATGCGGGCAGTAAGCCTGTAACGCAACAGTCACCAGTGCGCGCGCATGCTGTGCAATAGCGGGTGGCAGAACGGCACCCGCCATCACCTTTGGGCCAGATGTCTGTCAGGTGCCGCAGGGCTGGCGGCCGGGCCAGTCGCTGGCGCAAGCCACCGCCTGGATGTCTCCGCCTCTAGCTGGCTTCTCCGCGCATTGCGCCCTACAGCTGGGAAGCTCGTACGGCTTGTCTGAGCCTTGCCGCTGCCACTGCACGAGACGCCCTGGCGAGACAATTCTCCGCTTAGTAACTGCCGGCGCGGGAGTCGAGCACCAGCATAACAGCCCGGCACAGCCCCTCGAGCCAGTTGTCCTTGACACGGCTCGGAGCCGAGGAAGGAGCTCGTGCGGGCGAGGCGAGGGTGAGTGAGAAGACGCGACGACTGATAAATGAGTGACGAGTGAGGGACGGGCGCAGCGGTGCTGGGCGGTCGGCGGGTCGCGCGCCGTCGCCGATTCGGATGCAGGCAAGGTCCCTCGTATAAAGTGGTTGCCGTGTTCGGCGATTGGCGGGATGGCGGGGTCGCTCGGTCGGTCGGTGGGCCGCACGTGCACACGGCAACGGCAACAACGTCACGTCAGAAGGGAATAGCTGCCAGCGCGACACGCCAGGACGACCTCCTCTCCAGCTGACACCGCGTGCGCCTTTGATCCTGCGCTGCAGCTGTTTCCCTCTTGGGCTCCGCGTCTCTCCTCCTCATTTCCTCCAGCCCTGTCTTCATTGGCCCAGCTTCCGCGACACCCATGGGCGACTTTAAGCTGTCTGCCCAGCTCCAGGGCCACGAAGACGACGTGAGCCACCCCAAGCATTGCTTCCGCTATGGCCTTCGGATACTAAACTGCTGTTCTTCAGGTCCGCAGCGTCGCCTTTCCAGATCCCAGCTTTGTGCTGTCCGCCTCTAGAGACGCCACCGTGAGAGTGTGGAAGCTCCTCTCCAACTCGCCGCCAACCTATGACTGCACCCTCGCCTCGCATGGCACTGCCTTCGTCAACTCGGTCGCCTATGCTCCACCCTCCCAGAACTTCCCGGATGGTCTGATCGTCGCCGGTGGCAAAGACACCATCATCGAGGTCCGCCAGCCCTCCAAAACACCGCAAGATAATGCCGAGGCCCTCCTGCTAGGCCACCAGAGCAATGTCTGCGCATTGGACGTGAGCGAGGACGGTCGTACAATTGTAAGCGGTAGCTGGGACACAGAAGCACGTATATGGGAGATTGGTAATTGGGAGGCCTCGACGGTACTACGCGGCCATACGGCCAGCGTCTGGGCGGTGCTGGCCTACGACCGCAAGATCGTCATTACAGGTACGCAATCCCCTGTGAAGTGGTGCTGGAACGGCGATTTGTGTAACGCGGCTATCGACTGACCCCGCCTCTGACATCAGGTTGCGCCGATAAGCAGATTCGTTTCTTCACTACCGATGGCAAACTCCTCCGATCGATACAGGGCGGACCCGATGTTGTTCGGGCTTTATGCAGGCTGCCCAAGGACCATCCATCCGGTGCCCAGTTTGCATCTGCCGGAAATGATGGCGTGATACGGTTGTGGACCATTGAGGGACAGCAGGTCGCCGAGCTCTACGGCCACGAGAATTTCATCTACTCACTCGCAGTACTCCCCACTGGCGAGCTTGTCAGTTCCTCGGAAGATCGAACTGTAAGAATATGGAAGGGCGATCAATGCGTGCAGACCATAACTCATCCCGCCATTTCGGTATGGTCCGTGGCTGTTTGTCAACAGAATGGGGACATCGTCTCTGGCGCCAGCGATCGCGTTGTGCGGGTTTTCAGCAGGTCTCAGGACCGACAGGCCGATGCAAACTCAATCAAGGAGTTTGAAGAGGCTGTCAAAGGCTCTGCCATTCCACAACAGCAAGTCGGAAACATCAACAAAGAACAACTCCCTGGTCCTGAGTTCTTGACGTCGAAATCCGGCACCAAGGAGGGGCAAGTCCAGATGATAAGGGAGGCCAATGGAAGCGTCGCCGCATATACATGGTCAACCGCAGCCTCTCAATGGGTCAACGTTGGCACGGTCGTCGATGCCGTTGGCAGCAGCGGAAAAAAAATCACTTTCAACGGCAAAGATTACGACTACGTCTTCGATGTGGACATTGAAGACGGTAAGCCACCGTTGAAACTGCCGTATAATCTATCGCAAAACCCCTACGAGACGGCTCGGAAGTTTATCGAGGACAACAAACTCCCAATCTCTTATCTTGACCAGGTCACGAATTTCATTGTTACAAACACTCAAGGGGCAACTCTGGGACAGTCTTCTGGAGCTACTCAAGCACCTGGCTCCGATCCGTGGGGAACTGAGTCGAGATATCGGCCCGGAGAAGTTGGCGCGGCTGCGCCTCAAACTGCGCCAGCGCCCTCCAAACCCAAGGTCTTGCCTCAGACGTCGTATTTGAAGATTGATACGGCGAATCTTGCCGTCATTGAAAAGAAGATTAAGGAAGTCAACCAACAACTCCTCGACCAAGGTGCTAAGGACATTTCACTGAACCCAAGCGACATCTCTGCCTTGTCGGCGACCTGCAGACAACTACAGCAAGCATCAGCTAAGGCTGCATCGACTGCGGGAATTGACGTCGCGGTGAAGATTGCGACAACATGGCCAGTGGATAAGCGGCTACCCGGTCTTGATCTCCTTCGTCTTCTTGCAGGAGCATCAGCAACGACAGCCACGCACACGAGCTCCGGAGAGGCCACAATCGTCCATTTGTTGCGGGATGCCGGTACCTTCGCCCCCGAATCACCAGCCAACAATGTTATGCTTGGCATCCGCGTCTTCGCAAACATGTTCAGCACAGAGGAAGGCCGGACCATCATGGACGGCACGTTCGAGGTGCTTCACCCGCTTATCCAACCCTTCATCCGCTCGCACATCAAAAACCGCAACTTGATCGTGGCCATCACGACGCTCTACATTAACTTCGCCGTGCTCCTCACCTCGCCCAGCCACAATGCCGACCGCGCGCTCACCCTCCTCGACGATCTGACTAACATCATCAACACTGTCGAGGAGCCTGAGGCTCTTTACCGTGCCCTCGTCGGCGCCGGTACCCTTCTCTCCCTTGGAGAGGACTTCCGTGCGGCGGCTCAGGAGGTGTTCGACTTTGAGAAGGCGCTCGCGCGTGCGGAGCAGGTGAGCAAGGAGGATAGGGTCAAGGCGGTGGTCACGGAGATGCGGGATGAGCTCGCTTCCGTGTCTGCTGCGGCGTGAGCGTTTGGTCATGTAGAATCATCATCATCATCATCAGCAGCAGCAGCAGCAGCAGCAGCAGTAGCAGTAGTAGCAAGAAGAGACTGTCGATTTTGACTGGGATAGGGGTTTATCATTAAGGACTGAAGAGACTAGAAGAAATGGAACCCCCCGAACATCTCTTTCCTGAACATCTTCCCCAGGTATCTCTTTGCTGACTCCAATGCCTGCACCGTAATTACATTGATACAGAAACGCGGGTTGGCGCCGGGGTCTGAGGTTCCCTTGAGTAGATGGTAGAGGAATAGAGAAAGTGTGTGTTGAGGACCGCCTGATTCTTGCAACCTGAGGCTTCGCGGTGCGTCCTTGTATTGATGATCCAGCTCATCGTTCTCAAATTCCTTTCTCTTCGTGCTCTCTTCTGTTTTTGATGTGCTGCCAAAGCTTTCCTGACAAGACTTCATTGACAACCACCTAGCCTCTGACCCAAAGCTCTCGTGCTGTGCCGCACTCGTAGGATGTACAGGGGAAATCCTATGATGTTTACGCTCCACAAATGCCTGACTGGTCCTGCGGAGGTGCATGCAGTCCGCACTGGAAGAACAGAACGCCGCCAGAGCGGCGTGGAATGAGAAGTCGGCTGCGGATTGGTGAGCGGATTGGGGAGTCTTGCGAAAGTCGGCTTTTGTACATGCTCGTTGAGGCTTGGTTCTTTTTGGGGGGGGGGGGGGGTAGGGAAAGCGGATGGCCGGCTTCATCGGCACCCGGTCCGCTGATGGACAGGCGGAGTAGGAGCCGAACGGGGAGTATTGAATTGATGAGTGTGTGGTCAGAGGCTGGTCTCATCATTTCTTTCCCCCTTTCGCATCTGGTGAAGTGACCGGGAGATTTATGGCGAAAAAGGCGACCAAAGTGACAGCTAAGTGCCATGACAGCATCACACGAGTACGGCCATAGTGATCACAGTATCCAGCGATTAAAGTAAGATGTGTAAAGCTGTTTAGCTGATTGAGTGAGATAGAAAAATAAAGCAACGCCCACAAAAAGAGGAAAAAGTTTACCACAACTTTGCCTGCCCTCTCACAGCTACCCACCCTATGCAGATCGTCACTCTCAGAGGAAGAGAGAAAAGAGAAGAAAAAAAGTCTTCAGTAGCAAATCCACCCGGAGCTAAGTGTTGCCGCCAGCACACATCTGCCCAAAATTCGTCAATGGCTCGCTAGCTAGCCCTCTTTGTATTGCATGATAAAGTCAACCCGACCAAATACATGTAGTTCGTTATAAAAATGTCGTTAAGGTCGTTATCGTGGATGGTATCTTGATATGTCGCACCGCAGCAGCAAGGACTTTTTTGGTGTTTGCAATCGAGATTCGCCAATCCCTGTGTGAAAGGCAATAGAGACGGACGTGAACCTTGGAACAAAGATCTCCGCGGCGCGGCATGCAAAGCAGATCTAATTGAACAGTCAAATTGGAAGTGAATGCGTGCCAACTCGGTGCATGTGGTTGGGCAGCGGCGGGGTCCGAGTGTTAAGCAGGCCTGCGCGATGATGAATTTCTTTCTCAGTGCTGAAGGCCTCCGATGGCAGCGGCATTGAGCAAGTACAGGTGTACACTGATCGCTGGCAGAAATTACTTTTGCCGTTTACCGATATCGGCCGCGACGATCGTCACGTTCATAAATGACTTCACGCTCGTAGTAATCGTACTCCTTCGGGGGCTTTGGTGGAGGAGCCTCGAGCTTTTTGCGTTCATATTCGATTTCGCGGATGCGTTGGCGACGTTCGCGGCGAATGTCGTCAGAGATTTCCACGAGCTGCAGAACGTCCTCCTGTGGAAATCATCAATGACAGGCCCCAGAAAGCAATCGAAATTAGGCAACTTACATATCGCAGGTAGTCCATCACGTAAAAGAAGTAATCAGTTTCCTCGTAGTCGTACCCCATTACATCAATCGCCTCTTTGATGACAAGGTCTTTAGTGATTTCGGTCCACATGTCGGCAGGTTTGTGCTTCGGAGGAGCTGGTAGCGGCGGCGGTGCAGGCGTAGGTGCTCCCCAATCAGATGCGTATTCACGATCATCCGCAAGAAACTTGGACCGTCGGACACCATTGTAGCGTTGCCAGGTAACTTCTTGCCTTCCGCCACCAACGCCCTCCATTTTGACGCGGTTTGTGCCCGGTGGAACATCAACAATGGCCCAATCCTTGGTTGCGCCGTTGTGAGCTTCACCGATGTAGGCGCGCTCCATGGCCTTGCGGTTGTAGTAGTCGGCTTCGGCATCAATGTCCCATTCATCGACGGTCTTTCGGCGAGGGGCGCTGACCGAACGGCGACGGGTAACAATCTCCATGTCATCATGCGAGTGCGCCGGCTTGCGCTCTTTCACATCACGTTCGAATATGATGTCCTCGTCGTAGGACTTTCCATTCTCGCCCCTAGCTATGCGGTTAGCTTGGCGATGAAGATGCATGCATGTTGACTTACCTTCGGTTCCGAATAGAGATTTCAAGCGTTTCATCCTTTGGCGGAGACGGTGGAGGAGGGGGGGGGGTAGGTGAACGTGCACGTTCGACGCCTGCATGGCTTAGCTTGCTGCTATGGGGTCTAGAATGTCTGGAGGACAACCCACCATGATCGATGTGACGGTGATGCGTAATGATTTCCTGGACAATCGGGGGCCTCATGATCGGCTCCGGCGGTGGAGGAGGGGGCGGGGGAGACGGAGGCAGTTCGGGACTGGGTGACCGCTCTGTTCGCCTGATGATAATTTCTTGTTTCTCCGGTGGTGGTGGGGAAGGAGGAGGAGGCCGCCTCCTGATGACGAATTCTTCCTTTTCTCGAGCTACAAGATCGCCCCTATCCCTGTGAGAAGATGGGGCCCTGTGCCGTGGTGGCCCTTCAGACTCGGTTCTACGAATGCTGATTTCCTCCTTCTCGACTTCACGAGGCCCGCCTCGCGAAGGAGGAGGGCCTTCATGACGCCGTATCCTGATCTCCTCGCGGTCGGCCTCGCTGGGCGGAGGCCGAGATCGTGCGCCTTCGCCGCGACGGAAGACGATCTCCTCGCGGTCGACTTCACGCGGCTTGGGCCTTGGCGGTGGTGGAGAGCGCTCTTCATGGCGGAAGATAATTTCCTCCCGTTCACGTTCACGCGGAGGCTGAGACTTCGGTGGGCGAGGAGGGGAGCGTTCTTCGCGCCTGAATGTGATCTCTTCGCGATCAACATGGGAACGGGGCTTAGGCGGGGGTGCGTCGCGGCGGAAGATGATCTCGTCGCGATCAGAGTGACTGGAACGACTGGGCGGAGGTCTCTCCGATTTCCTGTCGCGAATGATGATCTCGTCTCGCTCGACCTCTTTGCGGGGCTTCAGAGGAGGAGGGCTCCAGTCATCCCTCTGGGTGCGACGTTCGGAGACGACCAGCGGGCCGGCACTGGTGCGGCCATAGTCCTCGCGGAGGAAGTCAGGCTGAGGGCCCGGGCGACGCACGCTGTACTCGGTGCGCGGACCTCGGATTTCCTGGTCGAGCTCTTCGAAGTCGCGCTGGCTGCGACGGCCGCCGCCGCCGTAGAAGTCACGCTCGCGTTCGTCGTAGTACTCGGCAGTGGGATATGCGCGGCGGGACCCCATGGTGGTTGGTTCGGTGAGGGGGATCGGCGGGCGGGCGGGTCAAGCGATGGGCGCCCGGCCTGGCGGCTAGGCGTGTCGAGGAAGTGTGGAGAAGGCGTCGAGGAACAGCGAGGACAGGGAGGATTTGAGGGTGCGCTGGCGGGCTTGGAGGGCAGACCCTTAGCTTAAGGGCGGGCCCGAGTGAGGGCAAGCAGCTGGCAGTAGGGACAGAGTTGCAGGTTTGGGCGCCGGGGCGGGTGTTGGTGGGCATGCTTGGGTTTTGACAAACGTCATTCCAGTGGCTGGCCGCGCTCGGGCTCTCGCCAACTGCCAGCTTCAGACCTGCTGCACCACGCCAGCACGAGGCACACAGAGCACGCAGCCGCAGCCTCCTCCGCGCCCTCACTTGCCCTCCTCTCGTCGCCCGCCCGCCGCCCCGACAGCCGGGGTCCCGTGGGCCCAGCCGACTTCGCGCGCCGGCCTTCAGCGCGGCCTGCGAAACCGCCGTCTTGGGCGTCTACATACTTTACAGCCAGCAGGCAGGCAGCGACAGCCCTGTATCGCGCCCTCCCGGCTCCAGATTCGTTGCCGCACTGTCGACCGTGGATCAGCCTAGCCCTCCCGCAGTGCCCAACCCATCGTTGCCGTCTCGCGCTTGGGTTCCGGCGGCGAGCTGCTGAGATTTCCAGGTAGCAGCTAGCCATGGCCGTCGCAGGGCCCGCCGCCCGCCATCCCCCAGCCCAGGCGCCGTAGCGTTTCAACGGCTGTCATAGATAAGGCGCTCCTCCTCCAATTCCCTCACCCGCATGTGACTCCGCCGCGCGCAGGCCCGTCGAAGGAGGCAGAACAGGCGTCGGTGAGCGATGGCCGCCCATCTGCGCGATGACGACGTGGCCCGGCTTCGCGCCCTGTCTCGTCCCGGTCTCCGCATCATGCCACGCTGCCCGGCTACTGCTGCGCGCTCTTATAGGGTTGCCGGTCCGGGCCTTGTCCTTGCTTTCACGAATCGCTTGTTCGTCCATGGCCTTCTACGAGATCGTCATGGAAGCGCCCGCCCGCTTTGCTGCGCAGCCTGACCAGTCTGTGTCCTCTTCTCGACCGCTTCACAATGCCATCGTTGATGTCCACGAGCTTGCCCGCTGACCCGCATGCGCCATCTACTGATTGGATCGTGCGGCGATCCCACCCAAACGACGCGGGACGGTCAGGCGACCGCCGTGTACCCTAGATCCATCGCCTGGTCGCTTATAGCTTTGGATTGCGCGTTTTTGTCGCCTTCCTCTATAGCTTTTATGCTCGCTCCTTACAACCCGTTGCCATTGAAGTTTAACTGGGCTTGGGCTGGGGTTCCAAGAAGTACGGATGGTAGAATCCCACGTCTGCGTTTCGATCACGCGAGTCGCCCGCCGGGCGCTAGTTCTGCTTGTACGCTTTCAATGCGCTGCTGTAGGTGTAGGTTCGCTAGTCAAATTTTCCAATCGCCCAGAGGTTCACGTCGTCACGGGCAACACAATCAGCTATCTCATGGCATTTGACATGTTGCAGCCGCTCTTGTGTGTACCACTTGTACCCTTTGGCCCTCAAAATGTTTCAAATGCATTTACCAGCTACCAATTGCCAACCAGGTCGGCCAATACCATCTCTTGACGCCCAATTTTGGGCACCACATCCGCCAGACGGTGGGTGGAAAGACACGAAAGAGAGAGAGAGAGAGAGAGAAGCGGTGGGAACGCGCCGCTGAGACTCGTGCCAGCTCAGCTCGCCCAGCCGGGCAGCTGCAGTCGTCACGTACGTCTCGAGCGCTGTTGCCTGCCTACGCCGCATGCCGGGGATGAGAGACCCACACCAAACGCCGCATCACAACCAAGCTCAAACATGCACGTATGGGTCAATGATAGCAAGTTGTGTCTTGACTGTTTTGCTGATCGACTGGACAGCTCTCAATCGTTCTCTGGCGCCAAACCTGCTACGGCAGACCCCATGTCTGAGTACCAGACGTACAACGGCTGCGTGCAGATGTCAATCCCGTTCAGAACTTCTCAATCAGCCCATATCCCTGGTAATCTCATGACTCATCTCCTCGCATATTTTGAAGGGACGCCAGACTGTTTCGCGAGGCAGCCGATAGCTGGCTGACGATGCAAAAAAAATTCACGGATGGATTTACGAAGCTGTCGGACTGAGCGATGATGCAGGTGCAGGGTTATAGGGCGCCGGTCATACCGGAATACCGTGCTCTCGGGTGCGGCGTAGGTGGTGAAGAAAACCGGGAATGCATCTGCGGCACAACGAGGCGCGGCCGTTGCGTTTGCTCTTGCATGTTCGGGCGTGAATATGTTCAGTCTCCAGTACCATACCGTTGCTGTCTCTGCTACAACACATATACCGCTTTATGTAAATAGCGACGCTTATCGTAGACACAGGTCCTCTTATTACAATGGTGAGCTGATAAGCGGTGAAGGGGATGGCTATCTAGTGGTACTTTTCTCTGTTTCCGGCCGGAGTCTGTTACGGTGTGGCATATCTTTTTGAGCTTATGCGTGGGTTTCGTTCAACTTTCAACGTCTCTCATGCCGTTAATCACATCATTACGTAGCATGCAGAGTGATCTTCAGCAACTTCTGTCTTATTAAATCTTCCCGGACTCGGAGAGCGATATGACCGCGTACGCGTACAAACAAACGGACAGCGTTCAGATATGAAACCGCTCCCGAACTCGGTACCGATTTGGAAGGCAATCGCTGCCTTTTCCGTTTTTTCGCGTGGATACCTCGTTTGGACGCGCTCCTACCGCGTACCCACCGCGTTCTTGCTTTCCCGGGCGCGCGCCTTCCTCACCACCCACACCGCTCGCCGTCGCTCTCGCTACCTATCGAGGGATGGTCTCCTGCAACTCCGCAATCCCTCTCCCGCCTCATCATCCACCTCAACCATCATGGCGATCGTCCGAGTTTTTAAGATTCAGACAGTCGAGCCAAGTGATGAGTTCCATTGTCACCCAGAGAATTCCGGGAAAGACTTCCATGTAAGTAAATATCTACTTATGCCAGTCGTGGATGTCACTTAGCTAACGATCGAATACTACAGAGTGTTGAAACGTTCATCAGAAATGTCTACAAGAAGAGCGTGGCTGAGTTCGACGTCCATCTGCACTTTAATAAGATCTGCACCGGCCATACCGAGGTCACTTCGCGCAGTTTTGAAGCGCACATGACAGCAGACCAGGTGTTTCCAAGCTCAGAAACGACGCGTACTTACTACGTCTGCTTTATACCCAGAACAGCAGAAGTGCGGACAGCCAACCCACTTGGCCCGCGCAGTCGGCTTGAGCAGACGCTGCCAACGCCGGATCGAGAATTGCCAACGCCGGACCGAGACTTGCCAGCGCCGAACTGGGGCGTGCCTGCCCCGGAGAACAATGTAGAGAGGGACTTCGGCAATAGAGTGCGGAATCAGGTTTCTGGTGGTGCTCCAAGTTATCAAACGCAAATTCTACGGTCTCCTCGTCTGACGATAGAAACAGGCATCAAGCGCCCCGGCAGTCCAAGCTCAGAGACACATGCACACCACAAGCATCGGGGAACTATCGTCAGGACGGTACCAAGGCAGTTCACTGCATCAGCTACAAGTATTGCCGGAGATTCTGGTATCCAACTGATTCTCTCTCATATCAAACTCGATCATTCAGCTGAACGCCTTCTGCCGTCGGTTGCCGATGAAGGCACAGATGGCGGATCCGCCCATCGACCATTGCTTATCTCGTCGCGCGATACAACACCGGCTTTCGAAGGAAACGCACCAGAGACGAACTATAAGCGCAAGAGTTCACCAGTCGACGATCACAAAGCGCTGTACGAATTTCTACTTTCAAAGAAGCCACCGAACATGAATCGTTTCATAGTCGGCTCTATCAAAGCGTCCGCAATGCCTCAGGATTACAAGGGTACAGTGAACGGCAAGACAAATGCCGTGGTAGTTGGCCTAGAAAAGAGACGCGCTGGTGGCTATTACGTCACCCATAGGACGATAGGCCAGGATACTGATGGCAATCCCTTGCCAAAGTTATCCGGTAACAGGATTGGCCGTGAATCGTTTGAATACTTTGAACAGCTACAAGCTCTACAAGACAAGGCGAGTATGAAAGCATTTCTCGTAGAGCATTACAAGTCTCTGGTTCGCGGCGAGCCATACGAGCTTGCCTCCATTGTGGACCTGGGGGATGGAGACGAAGGAACAGGAGATGATGGGGACGAAAGAACAGAAGAGGAGGAAGAAGACACAGAAGAGGAGAACGATTCGTCGACAAGAAGTGTCAGGCCAAGGAAAATTGTCACCATTCGCCTCCCGCCGCACATGCTTGCAACAGTTGAACACTCATCCAGGTATGTCTGAAGGATGGCTCTCTGCAAGCTGAACTGACTGTGATTAGTGTCACAAACGATTTCAGTCTTGACGGTTCATCGGAGCATCCACCTTCGAACGGCCTTCCGTCTCCGGTACTCCGGACAAACGGAAAGGACTCTTGCGGAGTACCAAACCGTCTTGAAGCAATCAGCGAGTTTGTAATTCTGAATATTAAATTCACGGATCACGTTAATATCCACGAGTACTCGCGTCCTCTGAACTTTAAGAATCGTTCGACGGTACCCGCTAATTGGAATCTCCAACTCCTAGTCGAATGCTTCAGAGATATCATCGAGGAGACTATTTTTAAAATCCCCAAGTTTCCCATAACAGAGCAGCACAAGGAAGATCTTCTGAGCGCTGATCTTATCGTCACGGCGGATCCGGAGGTAGCACGCACACCATGGTTCGAGTACAGGTGGTGGTCGGGAAAATGCGTCTCCATAAGTGATCACCAGCTCTTGATGTCGTATGCTGGAGGAGCTTTGGACCTGAACATCGAAATGATGTCGCAGAGCAGCAGCTCATAAAGGCCTAGGCCACGGGTCATTGATTGATGGAATGTTGCCGCGGAATAGTTTGATTTGGGTGCGGAATGGCGGGCCTGGCTTATGGCATCGTCGAGACGGATTTCTGTGAAGGCCTCTGGCGGCTTCAGAACCCCTACTAGATTGCACTTCAGGTTTACAGGCAAACTTCATCAGGACGAGTTGGGACGGGGGCGGACCGTTCCAGAGAATCGCCAAATGGAAGGAAGTAGGATTTCCATGATAAAAGACAGATCAGATAGAACCGCTGTCGAAATGCTACTAATATACCCATCTAAGAGCTTCCATCTTCCTCGCTGCCACTATTTAGAGTTCGGTTTTAGCCGGGTCTCGTGCTTTATCACTTGCGCGAGGATCGTAGACTCATACAGGCAATGAGGTCCGGCAGCATTCCGGCGATATGATTGATGAAAACTGTTTTCAATGCATAGAAAAGCCACCTTGTTACTATTCTGTTGCAGGGTGGGATATGCTATCAAATATCTGCCATTATCTGCCAATTGTGACAAGGGTACACGGCAACTTGGAGGTGGTGGGGGCGAGGCTGCAGCTCAGGCTGCAGCTCGACGCCGGCGAAGCGAGGGCTCCCCATCCCCGCCATCTCAGCCTTGCCTCGTCATCCAAACTTTTCATTTTTGATTCCTCGGCCAGAATTTCATTTCTTCGGTGGCGCGAAAAAGAGAAGGCGGTAATGGATCCGGTATCGTCGCTCTCGCTTGCTTGCAACATCCTCCAGCTCGTCGAACTCAGCAGCAAGATCGTCATCGGCGCCGCGGACCTCTACCGGGAAGGCGCGAATCAGGAGAATGCGGAGCTGAAAGATGTGCGTATGCAACGCTCCTCGATGGTCTTACTGACAGTTGCACACAGGTTACGGAGAGCTTGCTGCGATACACTTCCGCCGTGAAACTGGACGACTCCACCTCGCTGGAACGATACGATGTCGAGTTGGTGGACATTGCAGACAAAGCGCGGAAGGTCGCGACGGAGCTCGCAGTGCTGCTGGGCAGCTTGGAGATGCCGAGGGACGCGGAACATCGGAAGTGGAAGGCTGTCCGGGTGGCGGTGCGGGGGATGTACAAGAGGGATCGGGTGAAAAGCCTGGAGGGCAGGCTGCAGAGCCTGCAGGGTTTGTTGAATACGTGGATGGTACGAGCTACGAAGTGAGTGGCATAGTAACGCGCCGATGCAGTCCTTTTTCCGGGAATATACTAAAGCTTTTCCATCAGAGACGAGTCATCGATGGTGTCCAAACAGGTTGCGGGCTTGGTTGAGAAGCACGAGGCCCTTGGAGCCGAAACGAGCCGGTCGTTCCAGGAAATGAATCAGACGCTACTCGAGATCCAGCGTTTTGCGAACGAGGGTAACAAAGAAAAAGTCCGAAAGGATGCGGAGTTTGTGAATACGTATCCATCAAAGCAAGATGTCGCATCTGGAGGACCGTTTGATATCATTGGCTTTCTTCGGCAGTACCTACCAGGAGGGGCATCATCCTCATATGATGGTAGAAATATGGAGACTCTGCAACAGATCAGGACAGCCGCCATGAGGGATGAAATGAGACTCTGGCCAGAGATCTACAAGAAGCTGTCGTCGATGTCCGAGGAAGCAGAACTTGTCTTAAAAGGCCAACAGATTTTGCAAAGCCTGTACTATTCCGAGCTCCTTCTCCGGTATGACGCAGTGGATGAGGAATATCCGGAAACCGTTCGCTGGATTTTTGACAATGGCGAGCACGGATTCCGAGACTGGCTCAAGGCAGACCACGGTACTTACTGGATCTCTGGAAAACCGGGGGCAGGAAAAACAACCCTCATGAAGTTTATCTGTGAAAGCGGAGAAACAGAAATGCTTCTGAAAGAATGGGCTGCAAGTCAAGAGCTCTTGATTGTCAAACACTTCTTCTGGATATCCGGGTCCGAGCTCCAAAGATCCGAAGAGGGGCTTTTGCGGTCCCTGATGTTCCAAATCCTCCGCCGATGGCCTGAAATGATCCCTTTGGTCTGTAATGAAAGATTTCATGGTGATATATTTGCCAGGACACAACCATGGAAGGTCAACGAACTATCCAAGCGTTTTTTCAGCCTTCTACATACCGTCCCGGCGGATGCAAAGGTGTGCCTTTTCGTAGATGGCCTGGACGAGTACGAAGGTGATCATGCTGAAATCATCAGCCTCCTTGAGCGCTTTACTTCTTCCTCCAAAATCAAGCTTTGTGTATCCAGCCGCATATGGAACGTTTTTCAGCGCGCCTACGGAACCAAGGTCAAACAATTACGGGTTGAGTGCCTCACGAGAGATGACCTCAGACGTTACGTTCAAGGACGATTGCTCAACAATGAATCTTTGGGTTCAATCATAAAGAGCGAACGAGTGGGAAACATTGAATTGATCGAGAAATTACTAAACAACGCGCAAGGGGTTTTCCTCTGGGTCAAGCTCGTGGTGGGACTGCTTCTAAAGGATGCAGTTAACGAGCCAAAAATACAGGATCTCCATCGTTTAGTCGACAACTATCCAAAAGAGATCGACCCATTGTATGAAAGAATGATTGAAACCCTGGACCAGTCAGCGTTCGCTCAAGAAGCAGCCCAGACTCTTCTCTTCTGCTTAGCCGAAAGGCATTGTACGATTGCCAAAGTCTGGTTCCTGGACTTAGAAAGGGAAAACCCAAACTACGCTCTGACACGAAAAGTATCTACATTTACCAAAGCTGAGATGAGACAGTTCCGGAAAACATATTCGAGACTCAAAGGAAGATGCATGGACTTTCTCGAAGTCTCATCCGTTGAAAAGTCAAGGACATACGTTGAGACTCTTGAAGGGCATGAAAGTGTGACAGTGACGCACAGAACAGCCAATGAGTTCCTCAACGAAAGGAGGAGCTGGTTGCGAAGCAGAGCAGGATCATCATTCTTCCCTGACTGGTCAGTATGCAGAGCCGATTTAGGGTATCTTAAAGCGCTGCCAGCACCTCAGCGGAGTCGGGTCCAGCAGATTCTCATTGAAAAGGGCCATGGTTCAATTCAATCGGTGCAAGAGTACCGAACGTACTTCTTGGAGCTCAGCTTCGTACTCTTCGCCGCTAGGAAATGCGAGGAAGCCCTTCACAGTTTCCCGCTTCACGAATTGGAAGAAGCAGAACGTTACTTCACTTCAATATTTACGCCTTTGTTGGTGAGTCCAAAACCAAAGCATGCATGAAGCACATGTATTGAGAAGAAATTCCGCCACTAATATATCTCGAACAGGAGAGGTCAGGTGCACTTGAAATTTTGCCCACAGACATAGTTTCACTTGACTACTTGAGATTCTTCTTTCTGGCATTGACCATCCGGTTGGGTCCGAGAGAGTTTTCACTCAGAAAACTAAAGAGAAACCCAGGTTTGGCACAGAAACCCATTGAAAAATCTCTTTTACTATACTTCTCATTATTCACAGTATCTCTGATGGGATTCTGGTGCTTCTTGGTTGACGGGTACGATGTCGAAGTAGTCCAGATGATCCTGAACTTAGGCGCAGATCCCAACAGCTTAGCGCCAGGTAAACGAAAAAGGAGTATATGGTTATGGTTTCTGGAGGAATGGACTACGGATGGGGAACATGTAGCCGTGAATGGCCGGAAGGTTATTGAAGCGCTTCTTGACCACGGAGCAGATCCATTCATGACTGTGCCAGTGGCAGGTCATGACGGAATGCTCGATATTTGTAGTCTCGAAGAAGTTTTTGCTCTTCATATTCCAACCAATGATTCTGTTTTCCGAAAATTGGAGGATAAGAGGAAGGGGTCTAGAAAGAGTGGTAGTTTTTGGAGAGGGTTCAAGCGAAAATAAGGATTGAGGCTTGTATATATTTGATTCATGGATCTTAGTTCTAACAGCACAGATCCACACGCACTCCAGCAATAAAAATATCCATCGCACATAATTTTCCCATTATTCAAATTTCAGCTCTTTCCTGTCACTCTTCTTTGGATAGACCATGAATCCCGCTAAAAAGCCCTTCCCTACATCCCATGCGTTCAACCACGCCACCCGCCATCCTGTCTTCGCACTGACCTCCCACCTGGCCTCATCCCACTGGCTCTCCTCTGGAACAGAAAGTTCTGGTTCCGCCCAAAGATCGGCTCCCCGTCTTCTATATCGCGCCGTGCAATGAATGGTCGCTCTCTTGACACTCCGTTCAATAAGCTTGACTATGTACACCCAATCCTTTGGTTCCCAGTACCCGCGTTGGGTCAGCTCTATCTGCAGGGTCTGGAGTTTGGGAAGAGATTCGCGGATGACATCTCATTGTTCGATCCAGGTTTGGCGGTCAAAAGGTGCCTGGACGTTCGCGAAGAGGTTCGAGAGACAGCTGGTTCTCGACTTGAAGGGGAGGAGCCAATCGACTTGAAAGGTCCGAATGTGCTGGAGCCGATAAGTAGGGACTGTGGAAAAGAGGTTGAGAGTGGTGTAGATATCGTGGGTGGAGAAGATGGGAGTGGAGTAGAGGAGGGGTATGGCTTCGGTGTAGCTGCGTAGGCGAGGTCAGCAGGGGCAGGCTTTCTATCCATACTCCATACTCCATAAAGGCCTCTATGGATTATGGATTATGAAGTAGACTTCATATGGAAATTTATTCCATACGTATGGAATAGAGCAAATGACGTCACATATCGCCACCCTCTTCTTGCAAAATTCCTGGCGTTGATGCTCGCCATACAGCAGTAGCACGCCTATCCTCATGTTGTTGTTCCGCCAAGTCAACCGGAATGCCCTGCGTGATGCCGCTTTTGATCCAGCTCTTCATACACTCCCCCCTCTCGACTGTATGACTCCCAAGCTGGCATCTATCCCATGATATGGTACGACGTGCGCCTGAGAAGACACGTTCAGGCTCAGCAGACATGGCGGGTATGGAAAGAATATCAATTGCCATTTTCGACAGGCGCGGATATCGTTGTCGCTGCTCCTCGCGGAGCCACCAAGAGAGCGGTGAACAGTTAACCGCGATGGGCGTCTGTGTGGTGAAGGATTTGTACTCATCGAGGTCGTTCATTGCAGGACCAACAACATCAAGTTCTCGTGCAATGCGTTCGTACTCATCTGGGGGGTGTAAATTGTCGATAAGGACAGGCGTTGTTGTTGTTAGAACTGGCAGCCCTTGATATTGATCCTCCTAATACTTCTTTATGCCCTCTAGAACAGGCTTATGCCACGCTACTGGCCAGTTCTTCTTGATGTGGGCGGCACGCCGCGACGGATGGAGGATCATTGCCGCGCCATAAGCAGGGGTGCTATCCGTAAGCTGATAATACTTGTCGAAGACCGCCCAAGAGGCCGCAATGCATCTGCGTAGCGGATGGTTCTCCCTGTACTTATCGAAGGCCTGAGTATAATGCTTGTGAAGTACATCCATGGTAAAAAGCGTACGGTCTAGCGTGGCATAACGTCCCTCTGTAAGCTGGGTTATCCTCTAGAACGGCTGGAGGAAGGAACGAGTCTCCTTTAGTACCCGCCAGTCCTTAGGGGTTAGGAAGTCCTCGTGCAAGCTTTCGTAATGCCTCTTTTGGTACCACTCAACATGCTCCTGGAGGTCAAGTACAACGTCTAAAAGAACAAACCATGAGTTCCAGCGCGTATCGTTGTCAAGCCCCAATGCTCTACCAGCACGCCTCTTAAACAGGTTCCACCTATAATTATTCTCTCGCATGTGTATTGAGGTGTTATGGACTTTACCAAGAGGACCTAGCCGTCGCCAGCCAAGCGCCCTCTGTGATTCAAATCCTTCCATGAAGTCGGCACCGAACGCGGCCTCGTCATCCTCTTTAATTTACTCAAGGGCGGCCTTTACAGCTTCCTTGGAGTCCACGAAAAGGAATACTTGTACGATAAGGTTAATGACGTGGCCATGGCACCGGATCCGCTGCTTCTTCGCGTCCCAACTGATGCCTTTTCCCTTCAGATGCTGACTGAGCAAACGGCAGAGCTTGTCGTTAGAACCGTGGTTATCCCCGGTGTAGAACCTAATATTATGCCAGATATTATAGTCTTCGAGGACGTGGTGAAGAAGCTTCCATTGCTCGGCCCCTCCATGGCTACTAGGGCTATTAAGTCCCGGCAGCTCCGAAAGAGCAAGCAATACCTGTAATATCTCTTTGCTATCGGGGTCGACGAATTTGACACAGGTTCCAAGGAAGGCCTTATAATTGGGAGCGGACCAGACATCGGTAGAAAGGTGGATCTTCGAGGGCGACGACTGGAGCTTTTTTCGTAGAATGTCTTTATGGACGCAGAATGAATTTGAGACGAGCTTTTGTATCGAGCCATGCGAGAGACTGATCAAGTCCTCTGTAGTATAGTTGATTGCGGAGATAAAGGCGTGCAGCTCTGGCCAAGAGCTACAGTTATAAGGGAGGTTTCGAACAGCGACAAGTTGGACGAGAGCCTCCAGGGCAGCTTTCTGGTTAATAGCAGCCCTAAGGGTTTCTTGCTCCTTTACTGACTGCCCCACAGCGCTAATCTCGCCAGCTTTGGCGAAGGCATCCTTTATAAGACTTTTGCGCTGTTTTTTAAGGGGATGCTCCTGGGTTTCCAGCTTAATGCCGTAGGTGTTGAGCAGGTGATAGCGGAAAGTTGTTAATACAGTGGTGAAGTACGTTGGATCTTCGCAGTGCTTGCAGTAGTAGATTTTCTTATTCTTTCGGGCGCTGCGGACAGGCTCCGAGCCCTTCGGCTCGCGTGCGTGGACCCAGGTGTTTGCAGTTGCCTTGCGCTTTCGAGTTTATCGGCTGACGGAGGATGAGGTTGGCGGGTCTAAGGTGATGGTGCCGGGGTCAATGGTCGACGACGTCGGCGATGCACGGTTACCGGACATATTAGAAGCTGTAAAAGACTGCTAGCAGGCTATTACTCTCGTATAATATAGGGGTATGATGCGGTACTTGGCGACAATAACGACGATGAAATGCCGATCCTTTTAAAAGCCGGTAAGAGGACGAGCGTGTGGATAAAGAAGCTAGATTCTAGGAACTATGCTATCCCCCAGACCTTTATACAAGGGAGCGACTGTAAGAGAGCATAAAAGTGTTAGAAAATGTCGGGCAAGGGATGAACCGGCGTAGCGAAATGAGACACTATTAGTAGTAGTAATAGTACGACCATACTGAAACGCAATAAGAAACAGTTATATCTTTAGTCGCCATTAATCTACGTGCGACACCTATCCCGTACCGGAACAATGCTACTCAGGAGTATTTCCATACTTATGGAATAGGCCTAATCTGTATGGAGTATGGAATATGGAGTATGGAAGCTTCCATATGGATTAACTTATTCCATAACGTTATGGATAGAAAGCCTGAGCAGGGGTGTGTGAGATGATCAAGGGAAAATTACTGAGACATACATTACTCTACACGTCTGGAGAAGGCAGAGGAAGGAGAGTAAGTCGTCTGATTTTTGGATCACTGGTTTCTCAGGGGCGACACTGATCACGTTATCGACCCTCATACCCCGTCCTTTATAGTGCGTCTCACAGCCAAGACAGGCTTGTACATAGGTGATCCAGCGATACTCTGTCCTCCCGAATCTACAGAGTTTTCCATAGATGGACTCATCATCGGTAGATAACTCTTCACCATAAAAAGGCTCGATCTTCTTCAATGGATGGCAGACTATGCAGCCGAGCTTTGCATCGAAAGTACAAAGATTCACCTTGTTGGAGCCGATTAATGCTTCGTAAATAAGCAGGTGGATCTCTTTGGGCAATTTTGTGATCAACAGGGACTGCCGTTGATCGCTGGTGGGCTTCTGGAGATGAGCTCGAGTGATAAGAGCCCAGAAACTGTCCAGTGTGCTACGAGGAGGAGGATCAGCGAGTGGAAGCGAGAGACGGCGACGAAGTTGACTGTGATGCAGCTCTGTCAAAGGGCGCAAGCATCTTCCCAAACCCTGAAATATTTCTAGATTAGCCTCATACGTGTCAGTGCAACACGACATTGGGATAGGAGCTGGGCGATAGGAACCCAATGATCAAATTGGACGAATTGACTCAGGAGTGGAGCAAAAAGGTAGCATGGCTGTCACTGGCTATAACCTTTGCTGCTGCCTGGATCCATACGAGCGGCGACATCATTTCCGGAGCCAAGATCAGACCACATTAGCAGCACATCTTTCCAATAGGACTGGTGGTTCAGGCAGCAACAATCGAGTGGATGATGTTGATTTAAAGGATGACTGAGGACGAAAGAATGCAGAGCGCGAGATCAGAAAAGGCAAAGAGCTCAAACTATGCGCTAACCGTATGCGGACAACTCGTTTTCGCAGCCGACTGTCGGGACGCGCCGCAACTCAACGGGTTATTCGTTTCGACCAAAATATATGCGATCTATCAGAAGACGGAATAGCCGTTGTATTCTCTGATGTAGAAACATTGCGAAGTGGTCAATGCACAGTAAGACACTCACTACCTACTTGGGAATGGACAGGCGGAGATCTTTCCAACATTGGGCCTTTCCGCAGTTATGTTCGTCTATTTTGCATTCGCATAGTTCGGAATCGCCTCCCCTTGCATGTTATAGCCTTATTAGTGGCTCAGCGCTGTCCACGTCTCGCGAGAAGCGGGGTCTGTGGGGGTTCGTGGTCTGTTTCTGTCAATCACTGCTGCGCCGCATTCGTGTCGATTCTTCACTTCTCAACTCAAATGTGGCCTGCGTCCCTGCCGCGTGGCTATGCGAGCCGATCCTTTGATCCTTCGTTCTGTTCTTCCTCAGCCTTGCCGTTTCTGCGCGCTAGCCACGCATATTGCACATCAACATGACTGGGTCTGAACAGCACATTGAGGTCGATGCAGGAGTAAGTACCGTGTCACCGGTATCCCCTGGTCATGCGGTCACATCATATACTGCGTACTACTTTTACTGCAAATTATGAATCACAGTTGACTTACGCTTTGCTGGCATACATTTCCGTCATTCGTTTGTTCTCAAGTAATGACTGCTTCCAATCTGACCAAGCTTTTTATAGTTCGAGACGGACTCCGCTGTCGGAAGCATCGACGAGCAGCTCTCTGCATACTCGCAATCCCTCACCTCAAGCGTCACAGCGTACCCTGTCGAGAATGGCCGTCGATACCACGCATACAAAGACGGCGCGTACTTCATGCCCAACGACGAAAATGAGCAGGATCGCCTTGACCTGCTCCACCACATGGTAATGCTTGTAACAAACAGCAAGCACTTCTTTGCACCACTCGAGAATGAGGAGTTCAAGCGCGTTCTAGATGTTGGCACCGGTACGGGAATCTGGGCAATTGAGGTAGCGGACAAGCATCCCGAGGCAGAGGTGCTCGGAAACGACTTAAGCCCGGTACAGCCGAGTTGGGTGGTACGTATGCGAAACAAAGTCTTTGAAATTATTTGGTTGACAGTGGGTAGCCTCCAAATGTCAAGTTCGAGGTCGATGATGTCGAGGCGCCATGGACACATGCAAAGCCTTTCGATCTCATCTTCGCCCGCCAACTGGACGGTTCAATTTCTGACTGGCCTGCTCTCATTGCGAACATGTACAAATGCACAAGACCCGGCGGCTGGACCGAGTGAGAGCGTCCCACGGATGTATACCTCGTACTGGAGTTGACCTCCATCATTTGTGCAGACTTCATCTTTTCGACACACACTACAAATCCGATGATGGTTCCCTCAAGCCAAACGCCCACATCAACCAGTTCCTCGCCACTCTCGAGGAGGGCTGCAAGAAGCTCGGCAAAGAACTTTACCCAGGTCCCTTAGCCGAAGGCTGGTTGAAAGATGCGGGCTTCGTCAATGTTCACGTGCAAGTATACAAGATTCCTTTGGGCCCTTGGCCGAAAGATAAGAAGATGGTCAGTGTATAGGTGCTCTGAGAGAGTTCTGAGGAAATTACTGATGTTTGGAGCAGAAAGAGATCGGCCTGGTCAACCTCATGCAGTACCTCGATGGCCTGGAAGCATTTTCGTACCGCATGTTCACCCACGTCATGGGCTGGAAGCTTGACGAAGTAAAGGTTATCAATGCAAAGGTTACGCAGGAGCTTAAGAGCAAGACAATTCATCCCTACTATACATTGTGAGTCATTGATCGGTGTTTTTCTGATCGTTTTGCTGACGGCGTTACAGTTGGGTTGCTTATGGTCAAAAGCCTGATCCAGAATAATGCTGTAGGTATATGGGCGTTGGGTGGAGATGAAATGGAATGTTTCGTAATCGGTTGAGGCGGATTATCCTGATATTTAAAAAAAACCAGATGAAATATTGATGTGGTGTGGGGTCTCCGATCTGTGTAAATTCAATATTGGGAAAGGAAGTTGGGATGTGGAAGTCGCTCAACCTCCTTCATACGCGGAATCATCACTGTTGCAGTAAGAGGGTTAACCGTGGTAATGGTAATGGGGTTTCCGGGTTTTCGATGGACCCTTATTTTAAGCCCATGTACAAATTTGCTGGAAAAACCCCGCCCGCTACTGTGTTGAGTCCACCACAACACTGTCCCATCATATTGCACCTGAGACCAACCCATACAATCACACTACGAGAGTCTCCAACTTCTCTTCAGTATGGAAGCTGAGAACTACCCACAAGGAGCTGCGTTATCCTTGATACGTAACATGGCAAAGTAGGCACCGCAAGAACACCAGTCATGTGCGCGCACGCTGCTTACGGCTTTCATAGTATGTTCAACACCAGTCTCTACTCCGACGTGGAGGTGCATTGTAGAAACGGCGAGCGCTATCCCTGTCATAGGTTGGTCTTGTGCACCCAGTCCAGAGTCTTCGCCAAGGCCTGTAACCCTGCTTGTGGCCTCGAGGTACGCACGCACCCTATTTCCAGGTTTTATTTAACGCACTTGAAAGAACACCTCTCACAAGAAACCTTACAAGAATGTCATCAACATCCCGAGCGACGACCCTGCCGTTGTCAAAGCCGTCCTTGAATTCCTCTACCGCTTCGACTACTCCACACCTGGCGCCGAGGAGCCGCTCAACCTCGAGTACCCGGTGCTCTTCCACATCGACATGTACGCAGCTTCCGAGCACTACCAAGTTCCAGGGCTCAAGATACTGGCAACGGAGCGCGTCAAGTTCGCCCTTCAGCAAGCTTTGCTGCAGCCTTGTTTTAGCGACGCTGTCAAACTCATCTACCAGACCACAAACGACGAGGGCAGGGGCCTGAGAGACGTTGTTGTGGACATCGCCGCTCGAAATTTTGGGGTGCTGATGAACAATAACCCGAAGTTCAAGGAGACGCTTGATCAGGTTACACCTTTTGCGCAGGATCTGGCCACAATCGTCAACGGGGGGAAGGGCTGGATGATGCGGTCTTTCTTATGTCCGATTGAGGGGTGTGGCCATGTCTTTGCTGCTGATCTGCAGGGGTACTCGGAGGATAGCGTCTTGTACTGCGCACAATGCAACTACGAACTCACCCTCCGCGAGTGGGGAGAAGTCTGATCTGGATGCGCTACTTTAGATAGCGGTGCCCATGAGGACATCCGCTTTTCAGGACGTGTTTGGAAAGAAAATATTAATGGAAGAGGTCACGCGGCAAATGCTTTTACAAGACAATGAGAAAAATTGATAAAAATCTTCTGGCTGAGATACTGTGCAGCCCGAGGAGGCAAAACGACGTTTGATGCCCGTGTCTGTACGGTAGAGGAAAGAGCGCCCGAATTGATATGGACAAATGATGAAGTCCACCGCGCGAATATCCAACTTTGCAGCAGATACACAGCGCCGCCTCTCTTTCCTTTTTCCCCAGCAGCCCCACTTCGGTGACCGCTCGATCATCCTGTGGCATTGGATCTGTTTTACCATCAATAGGTCATCCTCACCGAACTTCCATGAATCCAGCACGCTGGGCAAGAGCTACCACGAGATCTTTCCAGAAGCCTATTTCCTCCATGTTGGTTTTCCACGAGGGGGTGGCCAGAACGTGCTCGATGTTGCGAGCGACAAAAGCAGCCAGGGTATCACGCAGCTCCAGATGGGCGATGGAGCCGTTGAGGAGCAAACGTCCAGAAGCTTTGTATACGTATTCAGTCAAACAAGCGAATTCATTGACTGCATGAAGCAGGAGCGCGTCATTTTCCCAAGCATCCGTGATGGACTGATGTGCTTCTTCTTCCATACTGTCATTGATCAGATTGCATGACAATATGGAACATTGTATGACTGCACTTCATCTTGCCAATGCATACAACGTCAATGACGAGATTATTGGAAAGAGAGAACTTGAGAACAGTGTTCCTTGTGCTGACCATAGCTGACCAACTTAGTAAGCTGACGGATAGAGGGCTGCCTAAATAGGAATAGCGCTTAGCCCCATCGGGCAGTGCTGGAGATAAGAAAAGCAAACCAACGCATATCTTCGGTAGGGTCGCGCAGGGGTGGAGCCGATGGTCAATTGCCTTCGGGAGGCTTGCGAGATCCTGCCAATAGTCTGCCGCCATCTACGAAAGGGTCCCCAGAGTTGGCGGAAGTGCTCGAACACGGGCCCGCACGGCCCGAGGACACAGACTGTAAATACCCCAAAGATTTTTTTTTCCCGCGACGTCTGCGCGCCAGATGCCAATCCCGCGATCGACGGCGCGAAAAAGCGATTGAGATCGCGGACATGCCGAATCGCACCTAGCTTTATACTACTCTCCCAACAACGGGAAATTAGGATGTATCGGCACGGACGCGGTGGCATACAGCTTCAACACGGATGACGGCGTCGTCGCGCCGGAGGTTGGGGAACCGACGGAGAGTCGGTCGGCGAGTTGGCGCAGCCCGCCACGGGGCCGAATTTCACAGAGCTGAGCAGCGGTGCGTGGGTACATGCCGAAGCAGGCAGAGGTCGAAGCAATGGCTTGTCACATCTCAGTCCGGAGTGTGGAATGGACTGCCATTAATAGACCGGGGTTCGGATGGGGAAGCGGACCCCGTCTGTCAGGGACGGGAGAGCCGCAGCCGCCATGACAGCAAGCGAGGGCCACGGCGCGCATCGCAGCGAGCCAGGCAGGCCGGCAAGCGAAGAGGAAATGGACGAAAGGAAAGCAGAGCGTCGGGCGAGGGTCGGGGTTTTGAGGCTCGAGAGGGCGATCGGTGAGAAAGATGTTGGGGTTGGGGTCAATCAAGCCCCAGTAAGTGGTGAGCGGTTACGTTGAGAAAGGCTCCGCCCACCAGCTGCCAGTCCTTTTGCCCGCGGGCGAGAGTGTTGTGGCTGCACCCCACTGCACCAACACTGAGCCGTCAAGCGCGTCCCGAGATGCTCCGTCACGGTGCAGGCAATGGGGCGGCGGCGCACAGCGGCAGGGGCGCGCGGTAGAGAGGGTGCATCTGGGTTCTGACGTGCCTTGGTGTAATGCAGCGCTGCTCCGGATACGTTGGCCCAAGCTCAGCTCAACGCCCGACGCGCCTGCCCACCGAGCCGAGCTTAAAGAAGTGCGTCGGCGCCTTGCTGCTGACCTTCTCTGCTCTCGAGCTGACTTTGCGAAAAAAGGGCCTCTGTCCAGCCACTGCCCTCCATCTCTGTACACTTTTCCTCTTCGTTCGTGCCTTGCTGCTCCCGCTCTCCCGCGCGAGCCACCGCCCCGCATAGACCAGCATCGATCGCCGGCGCTTTGCTTCTTTTCTTCTTAATACCCTTCGTCCTCGACACGCGCGCGTTGAATAAATACCCCGGATTCCCGATCTTCCGTCCCTGCGCTAGATCTCCTTCCTCCGAGAGATATTAGACCCTCCGATTCAAAAACACGCCGAGCGCCGCTCCTCCTCGCCTCCCCACCACACCACTCCACGCACTCCCTCCCCAACAACCACAATGGGCCTTTCAGCAGACTCTGGCGCCCAAGCCAATGGCACGCCCTCCTCGTGGGCTGCCAAGAAGAACATTGGCGAGCACTTTATCGGAGGAAACCACCTGGGCCAGGCTTCTCCGAGCAAGGTGAAGGACTTTGTGGCCAACCATGACGGCCACACCGTGATCACCAACGTAAGAGCTCCACCCGCGCTAAATCTGGCCTCTGGGCGGGCATCGGGCTGATGTGAATGCTTCTCCGCAGGTCCTGATCGCGAACAACGGTATCGCAGCAGTCAAGGAGATCAGATCGGTGCGGAAATGGGCATACGAGACATTCGGCGACGAGAGGGCAATCCAATTCACGGTCATGGCCACGCCCGAGGATCTGCAGGCGAACGCAGATTACATCCGCATGGCCGACCAGTATGTTGAGGTGCGTAATCAGAAAATTCCGCCCCTCTGCGGTCGCACGAGCGCTGACATCCGAGTAACAGGTCCCCGGAGGCACCAACAACAACAACTACGCAAACGTCGAGCTCATCGTCGATGTTGCCGAACGAATGGGTGTCCACGCCGTCTGGGCCGGCTGGGGTCACGCCTCTGAAAATCCTAAGCTCCCCGAGTCGCTCGCTGCGTCGCCGCACAAGATTGTCTTCATTGGCCCTCCTGGCTCGGCTATGCGCTCGCTCGGAGACAAGATCTCTTCCACCATCGTTGCACAGCACGCCACAGTTCCTTGCATCCCGTGGTCGGGAACAGGCGTGAATAAGGTTACAATTGACGATAGCGGCATCGTCACGGTTCCCGATGATGTTTACGATCAGGGTTGCACACACTCGCCCGAGGAGGGTCTGGAGGTCGCTAAGAAGATTGGCTTCCCCGTCATGGTCAAGGCTTCGGAAGGTGGTGGCGGTAAGGGTATCCGCAAGGTCGAGTCGGAGGACAACTTCGTCCAAATGTACCGCGCTGCCGCGAGCGAAATTCCCGGCTCGCCCATCTTCATCATGAAGTTGGCCGGTAACGCTAGGCATTTGGAGGTTCAGCTGTTGGCTGATCAGTATGGTAACAACATTTCGTTGTTTGGCCGTGACTGCTCCGTCCAGCGTAGACATCAGAAGATCATTGAGGAGGCGCCTGTGACGGTCGCAAACCCGGAGACGTTCCAACGGATGGAGAAATCAGCAGTGGCGCTGGGTAAATTGGTCGGCTATGTCTCGGCGGGTACAGTGGAATACCTGTACTCGCACGAGGACGATGCCTTCTACTTCCTGGAACTGAATCCCCGTCTTCAGGTGGAGCATCCTACCACCGAGATGGTTTCTGGTGTCAACCTGCCCGCAGCTCAACTTCAAATTGCCATGGGTATTCCTCTGCACCGCATCCGTGATATCCGTCTTCTGTACGGTGTCGATCCTCACTCCGCCACCGAGATAGACTTCGATTTCTCCACCGAGGGATCTCAACTGAACCAGCGCCGGCCGAAGCCCAAGGGTCACACGACTGCTTGCCGTATCACCTCCGAGGACCCTGGCGAGGGTTTCAAGCCTTCGAGCGGTACCATGCACGAGCTGAACTTCAGGAGTAGTTCCAACGTCTGGGGTTACTTCTCCGTCGGTACAGCTGGTGGTATCCACAGTTTCTCCGACAGTCAGTTTGGTCACATCTTCGCATACGGAGAGAACCGTACGGCCTCCAGGAAGCACATGGTTGTCGCCCTCAAGGAGTTGAGCATTCGTGGTGACTTCAGGACGACCGTTGAGTATCTCATCAAGCTCTTGGAGACTCCGGCGTTCGAGGACAACACCATCACCACTGGCTGGTTGGACGAGCTGATTTCCAAGAAGCTCACCGCAGAGAGGCCGGATCCTATGATTGCGGTCATCTGCGGTGCTGTTCAGAAGGCTCACGTTGCTAGCGAGCAGTGCATCACCGAGTACAAGAACAGCTTGGAGAAGGGTCAGGTTCCGTCGAAGGACGTTCTCAAGACTGTCTTCCCCATCGACTTCATCTACGAGGGCTTCCGTTACAAGTTCACTGCTACCAGGTCCAGCTCTGACGCTTACACCTTATTCATCAACGGCTCGAGGTGCCAGGTCGGTGTCCGTGCTCTGGCAGATGGCGGTCTCCTCGTACTTCTCGGCGGCAAGTCTCACAACGTGTACTGGAAGGAGGAAGTTGGTGCGACCCGTCTCTCCGTTGACAGCAAGACCTGCTTGCTTGAGCAGGAGAACGATCCCACTCAGCTCCGCACTCCCAGCCCTGGTAAGCTGGTGAAGTTCACCGTTGCTAATGGCGAACACATCAGCAAGGGCCAGGCATTCGCCGAGGTTGAGGTCATGAAGATGTACATGCCCTTGATTGCTCAGGAGGATGGTGTTGTGAATCTGATCAAGCAGCCCGGTGCAACTCTCGAGGCCGGTGACATTCTTGGTATCTTGGCTCTCGATGATCCCACCAAGATCAAGTCTGCCCAGCTCTTCCTTGGTCGACTTCCCGAATTCGGCCCGGCCCAGATCATGGGTAACAAGCCCCCGCAGCGCTTCAGCTACCTATATGGCGTGCTCCTGGACATCCTGAAGGGTTTCGACAACCAGGTCATCATGGCAGATACTCTGAAGGAGCTCATCGACGTCCTCCGCGACCCCGAGCTTCCCTATGGCCAGTGGAACGCTCAGGCTTCTGCTCTCCATGCTCGCATGCCTCAGAAGCTTGACAGCGCTCTATCCCAGATCGTTGACCGTGCTCACAGTCGCGCCGTTGAGTTCCCCGCCAAGCAGCTCATCAAGAGCTTCAACCGCTTCCTTGAGGAGAGCGTCGACCCTGCTGATGCCTCTCTTCTCCGCACGACCTTGTCTCCTCTCTTTGATGTTGCCAATCAGTACATCGAGGGTCTCAAGGCTCATGAATTCGAGGTCATGGCCAGCCTCCTCAACCAATACTGCTTGGTTGAATACCAATTCTCCTACCGGCAAAACAGGGATGATGAGGTCGTTCTCAAGCTCAGGGACTCACAGAAGGATGATCTGATTCCCATCGTCTACACTGTCCTCTCTCACACCCGAGTGCAGTCCAAGAACAACCTCATCCTTGCCATTCTGGATTCCTACAAGCCCAACAAGCCCGGTGTTGGCAACGTCGCCAAGTATCTGAAGGAGCCTCTGCGCAAGCTGACTGAGCTCGAGTCGAGGGCAACTGCCAAGGTGGCCATCAAGGCTCGTGAGGTTTTGATCCAGTGTGCCATGCCTTCTCTGGAGGAGCGTACGTCGCAGATGGAGCACATTCTCCGCACCTCCGTCGTCGAATCCAAGTACGGCGAGAGTGGCTGGGACCACAGGGAGCCTGACTTTGATATCATCAAGGAGGTTGTTGATTCCAAGTACACCGTTTTCGATGTGCTGCCCACCTTCTTCGCTCACTCTGACCCTTACGTCGCCCTCGCTGCTCTTGAGGTTTACACTCGCCGGGCGTACCGTGCGTACCAGCTCAAGCAGATTGACTACCACATTGAGACTGAGCCGCCGTACGTCCTTTCCTGGGACTTTGCCCTCCGCAAGGTCGGCGAATCTGAGTTTGGTCTCCCGGTTGAGTCATCCCACCCGTCCACCCCGTCCACCCCCAACACTGAGCAGGGTTCTCTGTTTGGCAAGCGCATTCACTCCATCAGCGACATGACCTACCTTCGTCGCAGCACTGAAGGTGAACCTACCCGCAAGGGTGCGGTTGTCCCAATTCCTTTCCTTGAGGATGCCGAGGAATACCTGATGCGGGCTCTCGAGAGCTTCCCGGTCCATGGGTCTACCAAAAAGCGGGCTTCCAGCGGCAACAATGGTTTGATTGCTGACCTTGCTGGCAAGCGCAAGCCTGTTCCCAAGCTTGAGAGTGAGGACGAGCTCACTGCTGTCTGTAACGTTGCTGTCAGGGACTCTGAGAGCTTTGATGATAAGGAGATTTTGGACCGCATCTTGCCCATTGTCAACGATTACAAGGAAGAGCTCCTCGCTAGGCGCGTTCGTCGTGTGACCTTCATCTGCGGTCACAAGGATGGTACTTACCCTGGCTACTACACTTTCAGGGGGCCCAGCTACGAGGAGGACTCCAGCATCCGTCACATTGAGCCTGCTTTGGCCTTTCAGCTTGAGCTTGGACGCCTGAACAAGTTCCACATCAAGCCCGTCTTCACCGAGAACCGCAACATTCACATCTACGAGGCTGTTGGCAAGGGTGCGGAGAACGACAAGAGATACTTCACTCGTGCTGTCGTCCGTCCTGGCCGTCTTCGGGAGGGTATCCCTACCGCTGAGTTCATGATCTCCGAGGCCGACAGGCTCATGAACGACATCCTGGACGCTCTCGAGATCATTGGCAACAACGGCTCTGACATGAACCACATCTTCATTAACTTCTCGACCATCTTCCCTCTACAGCCTCAAGATGTCCAGGAGGCTCTCGCTGGCTTCCTTGACAGGTTCGGTCGTCGTGCCTGGAGGCTCCGTGTCACCGGTGCTGAGATTCGCATCATCTGCACCGACGAGCACGGTGAGCCCTACCCTCTTCGCGTCGTCATCACCAACACTGCTGGCTACGTCGTCGACGTCGAGCTTTATGCCGAGAAGAAGTCGGAGAAGGGCGGTCAGTGGCTCTTCCACAGCATTGGCGGCACCACCAAGATCGGCTCGATGCACCTGCGTCCCGTTTCCACTCCCTACCCCACCAAGGGTGCTCTGCAGCCCAAGCGTTACAAGGCCCACATTATGGGCACTCAATACGTCTACGACTTTCCCGAGTTGTTCAGGCAGGCCATTGAGAACAGCTGGCACTTCTCGTGCGCCAAGAGCGCTGCGCTCAAGGAGAAGCAGCCCGTTAAGGGAGAGTGCATCGAATACAACGAGCTTGTCCTTGACGACAACGACAACTTGGCTGAGGTCAACCGTGAGCCTGGTGCAAACACCATCGGTATGGTTGGTTGGATCGTCACGGCAAAGACTCCCGAGTACCCCCGCGGCCGTAAGTTCATCATCATTGCCAATGACATCACCTTCAAGATCGGTTCGTTCGGTCCTGCGGAAGACAAGTTCTTCCACAAGTGCTCCGAACTTGCTCGCAAGCTTGGCATCCCTCGTATCTACTTGTCTGCCAACTCCGGTGCCCGTATTGGCATGGCTGAGGAGCTGATCCCGCATTTCTCTGTCGCTTGGAACGACCCTGCCAACCCCGAGAAGGGCTTCAAGTACCTCTACCTTACCGAGGAGAAGAAGAAACGCTTCGAGGAGGGCGACAGGCGCGATGTCATCACCGAGGAGATTGAGGATGAGGGTGAGGTCAGGCACAAGATCACCACCATCATCGGTGCTGAGGATGGTCTTGGTGTTGAGTGTCTGCGTGGTTCCGGTCTCATCGCTGGTGAGACTTCCAGGGCCTATGAGGACATCTTCACCATCACCCTGGTCACTTGCCGCTCCGTCGGTATTGGTGCTTACCTCGTCCGTCTTGGCCAGCGTGCCATCCAGATTGAGGGTCAGCCCATCATCCTCACCGGTGCTCCCGCTATCAACAAGCTGCTTGGTCGCGAGGTCTACACCTCCAACCTTCAGCTCGGTGGCACTCAGATCATGTACAAGAACGGTGTCTCCCACATGACAGCTTCCGACGACTTCGAGGGTGTTTCCAAGATTGTCCGCTGGCTGTCTTATGTCCCGGCAAGCAAAGGCCAGCCCGTCCCGCTTTCTCCCACCCCTGAGCACTGGGACCGTGATATCACCTACTTCCCGCCCCAGAAGCAGCCCTATGATGTCAGGTGGCTCATTGCTGGTAAGGAGGACGAGGAGGGCTACCTCTCCGGTCTCTTTGACCGCGGTTCGTTCGAGGAATCCCTCGCTGGATGGGCCAAGACCGTCGTCGTCGGTCGTGCTCGCCTCGGAGGCCTCCCTGTTGGTGTCATCGGTGTTGAGACGCGTTCTGTTGAGAACGTCGTCCCGGCCGATCCCGCCAACCCTGACTCCATCGAGCAGGTCACTTCTGAGGCCGGTGGTGTTTGGTACCCCAACTCGGCGTTCAAGACTGCCCAGGCTATCAGGGACTTCAACAACGGTGAGCAGCTTCCGCTGTTCATCCTTGCCAACTGGCGAGGTTTCTCGGGTGGTCAGCGCGACATGTTCAACGAGGTTCTCAAGTACGGTTCCTACATCGTCGACGCCCTTGTCAAGTATGAGCAGCCCATCTTCGTCTACATCCCTCCGTTCGGCGAGCTCCGTGGTGGTTCCTGGGTTGTCGTGGACCCGACCATCAACCCTCAGTACATGGAGATGTACGCTGACGAGGATTCTCGTGGTGGTGTCCTCGAGCCCGAAGGTATCGTCGGCATCAAGTTCCGCAAGGACCGCCAGCTCGAGACGATGGCTCGCCTGGATCCGGTGTACGGCGAGCTCAAGCGCAAGATTGCCGACGCCAGTTTGTCCAAGGAGGAGCAGCAGAAGGTCAAGCAGGAGATGACGGAACGCGAGCAGCTGCTCCTGCCCGTCTACGCGCAGATCTCGCTTCAATTCGCCGATCTGCACGACCGCGCCGGCCGCATGGCTGCCAAGGGCACCATCCGCATGCCGCTGCGCTGGCAGACGGCTCGCCGGTTCTTCTACTGGCGCCTGCGTCGCCGCATCAACGAGGAGTACATCCTCAAGAAGCTGGCCGTCTCCGACTCGGGGGCCATCTCGCGCACCGAGGCGCTCGCTCAGCTGCGCGCCTGGTCGGCCGTCGAGGACTTCGAGAACAACGACCAGGCCGTCGCCGAGTGGATCGAGACCAACCGCAAGGAGGTTGCTGCTAAGGTGGAGAACCTGGCCCGCGAGGCCACGGCTTTCCAGGTCGCGGAGCTGTTGAGGAAGGACAGGGATGCGGGTCTGAAGGGTGTGTTGGCGGCGCTGCAGGTGCTGCCGACTGGTGAGAAGGAGGAGTTGATTAAGAAGCTGTCCAGTGCTTGAATGAGGCGATCAAAATGGGGAGTAGAGCTTTGGTGAAGAACAAACGTACATGTACAGCTTATTCTCTTTCTTTGTTCGGTTGAAAGACAGTTGGGTTCGGCGCTGGGTCGGGCGGTGGTGATTCTTTTTACGGTTTGATATGTGTTCATGTGGAATGTCTTCTCTACTGTTTCGTTTTTAGATTTTGTCTGTCTGTCTCGCACTGCGGATTGCTCTCTGAGTTCTTGAAGCAAAATAGCGAATACATAAGCAGTCTAATGAAGGCAACGAGGTTATGTTACATGACTCTTGACTCTTGGTGTTGGCTGTGAAAGGAATGACGTCGATGACGAGGGATTCAAAGTCAATAATGACTCGGCCTATACCGAGGATGAATACGCAGGAAGAGAGCCAGAGTCAGGCATGATGCGTCAAATTATTCGCATGCGGAACGATGTCAATAAGCCGGTCACCTCCCAGTTTGCTCTTTTCATAGGACTCCATTTTGGGATCGCCATGGATCAATTATTAGCCAAGCGATTGTCTAGATACAGCGGTCGGAGGTGTTGAACCGAAAGGCTCAGCAAGGTCAATCACTTTTTGGGAGAATGATTGGGTGTCGCGGCATGGGCGGCAGCGTTGTTCGGTTCTTTTTAGCCGCGGCAACCAAAAGCCTTCATTCCCGTCCGCTCATTCCCCTTCGATCCTGTTCTCTTTTTTTTTTTTGGGGCTGCCGACTATCGCGCTTCTGCGACTCAACAAAGTGACCGGTCAGCGTATGCAGGACCCCGTTGTCACCCGAGGAACACCTTGAAACAGTCCGGCGCCCTCATCGCGCGGGCCGGGGAGATGTCGGCGAGAGTGGGCAGCGGAAGCTTGTGTGCGTGGTGGGGTGGATGTGCGGTGGATGGAGCGGTCGAGACCGCTGGTTTTGGGCGGCGATCGCGAAGAGCTGAATGTCGCGCGACAATGCTTCGAGAGGGCATTATGGTGCTGATGAGCAGGTTTCTTGATCACTTCTCGGTCGTTGGGGAGGATTTGCATTATCTCTCCTGTCACTTTTTCTTTTCCATCCCGCAATCGACCGTGTGAGGGGTGAGGCGCCTTTTTCCGGCGCGTCGTCGTCCACCGGAGGAACCCCTGCAGCAGCAGAACGCGGCACGGCAACCGCGCCGCAAGGTCCTCCTTTTTTTTTTTTTTTGGCTTGGGGGCTTGCATATCGCGCGCCCAGCGCCGAATAGCACCAACAGCCAGTCAGAAGCCACGGTAAGGGGGAGCTTTGGCTGACCGGTCATCCCCAACAGACATGGCAGGGGAATCAGGAAATATGCTCGTGTGCTTTCATGCCCCGCCAGCCCCCCCCCCCAATCCCTCTGGACCCTTACTCTTGTTCGCCGTCTGCCTTATGACATGTGGACCCTTGCAGTAGTTCTGTAGCGGCGCGGCACAGCCGCTCCGTCCGCGACGACTTACGACGGCTCTCGCGGTTCGGCAGGCAGAAAAGGGTGCTGCGGCTGGAATGGCGTCATGCGATCCCCGTCACATGTCGCCCCGTACTATTGCTCGCAAAAGCGTTATATATGGACGGCTGGTATCTTTTCCCTTTCTTTTTTGCCTTTCCCTTCTTTCCTGTTGTGACACGGATGTTGGAAATACACGAAACCGCTATTGGATTTCTCGAGATTCCCTGGATTCTGATGGCGTCGCTGATGCCCAACGACGCTCCACTATCGCGGACCTCCTCCTCCTTGCACTACGACAACTACCTTTTGCGGTGAAAAAGGAACAGACGCAGGCACGATGTATTATTCACAGGAGGAATGGTCTTTGCCGCCGTTTGATTTGGACGAGGCGGATCATGAGGGGGATGGCGGGGAGGCTCGCTCCTCGGTGTCGTCTTCGCTGGAAGAGGAGGTTCATTGCCGCTCGCTGCCATACTCAAGAAGGAAGGTCCGGTATCTGAAGAGGCAACCGTCTTGGAGGGAACAGGCGGCCGAAGACGGACGAAATTTCGCCGCGCGGCCGTCTAGGGAGGCCTTCCTTCAGGCAAGACATGACTTCGAGGCCAAACGCCGGGATTCGCTGCTCGATTCAGAGGAGCAGCAGAGCGGAGCGTCATCCTCCTCCTCGTCGTCGTCCTCGAGAAAGGAAGGAGAAGAGGGAATTTGGCTGAAAGGCGGACGGAACGTTGAAGAAGAAGAAGGGGACGGTGAAGACGAATGCTGGTGGCACTGGACACGCGCCGCCGCCCTCCCGCCCGCAAAGCCCATCTGGCTCGACATCTCCATGCCAGAAAATGCCGGCCGGGAGGCCCCGAACCTGTCCTCCACCAGCACGACGACAAGACCGCCACGCGCCGCGCCCAGAAGACACCCCAGCACCACCACCACCTCCTCCTCCTCCCTCTCCGCCAGTCCCAAGAGCACCGGCACTCCCGCCAAAGAAGGTCGGGAGCCCACCCCGCTCCAGCCCCCCTCCGACGCCGACGCCGAGACCGACGACGCCGACGAGCGCAGGCACGCCGCCTTCCTGCGGGCCTCCTACGCCGCGCAGTACCGCGCGAGCAGGCTGCCGCCGCCCGCGCCGGTCGATCCGGGCGGGCCGGACGGCCGCCCCGACGCGGCGCACGACTGGCACCGCGAGGACTTCTCGCACTGGTGGCGCAACGACGGGAGCGATAGCGATTCGGATCCCGGGACCGTGGTGAGGCTGCCGGTGGGGAGGGAGAGGAGGCTGGAGAAGTGATCCTGGGGGGGGATGTGCAGGGCTGGCGTCGTGGGTGCTGTTGGGAGGGGAGCAAAGGGAAAAAGAAGAAAGGCACCAGATCATAAGCCTTGCTACTATACTTTTTTTTTGTGCTGCTTTGGCGCCTCGTGTGGAATTGAAGCGTACAGCTTGGCTGCTCATTGGAAGATCAGTATAGGGAATCTTGATATCATCTTCGGGTTCACATTGGGAGCATTTTGGTGGCCGTCGTATTGCTGCCTGAGGCAGAATTATGTCATGGCTTCTTTGCTCTTGATCAGAGACCGCTCCGGGCCTCCGGGCCGGACCTAAGGACCCAGGCTATCGGTAGGAAGGAACAGACGCGTGTATCTGAAGACCAAGCCGGACCTGCAATTTTGTAAGTCTTGTGTAGGCGATGAACCGTCTTGGAAAGGATATGCCGGAGGGCAGAGCTTGCGTGTACCTGGCCGGGTTTTCCTGCTTGATAGTCAAATTTGAGCGTTACAATGCAAAGCAAGAAGTTTTGCACCTTGATGTTGTTGGCAATGAACAGACTTTTCTGGTACCTGCAGGGACCCTTGCGCTGGACTGGCAGATTTATCCCTTCCAACGCCCTTGTCTGACGGGCGGGAGGAGATGCCATCCTCTCCCAGAGCCGACGCCTCTGTTTGCAGCACAGACTCGGAACGAGACCTGCGCGTGTAGAATCGCAGCAACGGGCCGTTGTCTCCATCAATCGGTACACTCCGGTTGCTGCGCCTCTCACCCCGATCAAGGTACGTTGGGCTGTAACACACTCCGTGCGTCATGAGAACGAGCGCATAGACGCCAGGCGCAGCAGGCGGGTGGGGATAGTCTTTGCGGTCTGCCCGCGTCGATCAAACGCGGAGAGCGACGCAAGATGATGCGCGACGCACTGCTCTCCCATAAATTGCCGAAAAAGCTTAGCGTCTGTGTGGGACCGGGTGTGTGCGGATCTTCAAAGCAGAAGCACGGATCCTACGGTGTGGGCAGGCTGGAATGAGGAGGTGATGGGATATTTGGTTGGTGGGCTTCTTTTTGCATCTTGGCCTTGTTCTTCTTCATGAGTATTTGTGGTTCTGGGCGGACTCTTGGACACTTGAGGACGCGTATATCGTCGTCGCGAGAAGATTGTGTCCTGATGCCAGGCAGGGCTTGTGCTTCATGCACGGCGGGTGACGGCGGAAGTTTTCGAATTTCTCCACTTGAAGTTTGCAATTGTGTGATACTCGCATGGGTGTAGTTATGATGTTCATCGTTCCTCTATCTGTATGATGCCGTCCAATAGTAGGACCAAGTATGCTGGTGATATGCTACATATATCCGATGTCCGATGCTTTCCCATGTAACCAATTTTGCCTGATCTACGCTGCTGCAAAGAAGACGTCCGCAATCGTACATGCAGCGGATTAACCCCAAGAAAAAATAAACCAAAAAAACGCCTAAGGCTATGCGTAGACCAGGCTGAATGCCGAAGAACAGTCCCAAGAGTACAGTCTGTGGTATAACACATCTCAAGAAAAACGAGTGAGAGAAAAAAAAAAAAGGAGCGTCGTGATCTTCGTAACCGTAAAGTCAAACACCGATTAAGACAGCAAATCTCCACATCCCCCCTAAAACATCTACAGCGCCATCATCGCAACCACCATACCCGCCACGACCGCCGCCGCGGCGCTGTTGCGAGGCACGGCGCTCATGGCTCCGCTCGAGCTGTCGGTCTGGCGCGTCACGCGCTCGGTGCTGACTTCCTCCCTGCCGCTCGTCGAGCCCGAGACGCCGTTCAGCGCGTCGACGGACGCGATGGCCGGGCCGACGTTCCAGAAGTCGACCAGGACCGCCCAGGGCGCCTTGCCGTAGGTGGAGCTGCACTCGGAGGCGTGCTCGCCGAGCGAGTTGGTGCCGTTGGCCGCGTTGGTCACGTCGAGGTAGGTGGTGTTGGGCATTTCGATGCCCAGCGCCGACTCGCTGTACAGGAAGTGGTTCATCAGGAAGAGGCGGTCGCCCGAGGCGGCGGCGCTGGTGTCGCCCTTCAGGCTCGTGGGGCGGTCGGGCGTGCAGCTGTAGTTGCTCGGGTCGGTGTTGTCGTAGGCGTTCTCGAAGAGGAAGTTGAACTCGTCGAGCAGGTAGGGGGCCACGGTGTTGTCGGAGGCGTCGAGAGAAGCCACGAAGGTGACGAGGCGGGTGTTGTTGGAGATCATGGATTGAAGGGTCGGCCATTCCGAGGGAGCTTCGATGGTGGATTCGGGGGTGTAGGCGTAGGTGTCGATGCCAGAGGTGGAGAACTCAGATTCGAGGTCTGAGGCGGAGGCGTCATCAGAGTTGACGAGGAGGATGGTGACGACGTCGTTGGTGTTGCTGTCCATCCATGTCTTGATCTCCGAGAGCCAGTCAGAGAGCTTGCCGGCGTCGAGGAGCGAACACGAGCTGTGGCAAAGATGCCATTCATCGGCACCGTTGTCGGTGTAGGAGTGGACCTGGGCAGTGAGGAGGCGCACGCCGTTGTTCAGTTGAACGGTAGAGTTGTAGTACTGGTTCCCCGAGCTGGAGTAGCTGGTTGTCGAGTCGGACAGGAAGGGACTGTCGTGGGCGCCCAGCAGGGTAACGTTGCCGTAGGATTTTGAGCATAGTGATGCTGCGTTGTTGCAGACAGTGCTGTTTTGAGCCGAAGCGGAGAGCGAGAGCAGAGGCAGGACGGAAGCCGCGCGGGCAATGGTTCTGAAGAACATGTTCGGATATGTGATGTGGTAGTAGTCACTTTTACCTTTGTGCCAATCAAACCAAGTGCGAAGAGCAATAAATAAGTAGCAGTGACGACCTTGGAGCAAACAGCGAGTGGCGGGAGGTCTTTGAGCTGGCTGGTAGAGCGGGAAAAAAAAATATACACAAACAGTAGAATGAATCACGGCTTAGCGGTCCTTTAACGTGTCTCGTACGTCTTACTCAGGGAGTGGGCTACTATATTTTTGTAGATTGCACTGCCCCGCTGGCTGGTGAGGTGCCTTACGAATCTAGTGGCGGGCCTCCGCGCGTCGTCAGCACCCGCCCGACACACATGCTGACCAGAGCCGCCGAGCCACGGCGCGGAAGCGTGAGTGGCCGGGCGGGTCAGGACAAGAGCGTGCCAATGCGAGTGGATGACACTTGGATGTGTGGGCGTTGCGACAGTGCCAAAACAATAGGCGTCTGCCCGTCGCAGAGCCCTGAAGAAGCGCCGGTGCAGGCAAGACGGGGCTGTTACGTCGGCGCTGCACTGCGGCGAATCGTGGCCCCGCCGCCGCGGTCAAGCCACCCCGTGTTCCCTGTCCAGCCTGCCAGCCCGCCCGCGCCCAGCCTCACCCTCTCGTCAGCTCCACCGCCGTGCAGACGTCCCCAATACGATCAGATCCCACCCGCCAACGCACCACCACCTCAGCCACGCGCTCCACCAATTCCCTCCCATTCACCACTCGAGCGCCAGCCATGTCCGATCCACCGCCATCTACCGCCGTCACGCTGCACGCCCCGCTCACCACCGCCGCCGACCCGTCCGCCGTGCAGACGCATTCCGTCCCGCCGCCCGCGCCCGCCTGGCTCGCCGGCCGCTGGCACGTCACCCACAGCACGCTGCCCATGTGGCGCTCCAAGCGCAACGTCGCCATCACCTACAGCCCGCTCGCCAACACCTCCCCGCCCCGGATCGACGACCTCGTCGAGTACCAGGCGCTCGACGGCGGCGACAAGGTCAAGTCCGTGCACGGCGTCGACGCGCCCGTGCCCGGCTGCGCTGGCTGGGCCTGGGATTGGCGCGGCAAGGGCTGGCTCGTCATCGCGTCGAGCAGGTGGGAGGTGCTCGGGTATGGGGACGAGGAGGGCGAGGGCAGGCAGTGGGCGGTGACGTATTTTGCCAAGACGCTGTTCACGCCGGCGGGCATCGACCTGTATAGTAGGCATCCGGACGGGCTGAGGCCGGCGACGGTCGAGGCGATCAAGAAGGCGCTGGGTGGGATGGAGGATGAGGGGATGCGGAAGTTGGCCGAGACGCTGTTTGAGGTGAAGATTGACGGGGCGAGGAAGGATTAAAGGAGGTTAAGCATATTTTGGGTGGGACAGGAGGAGGTGCGGCAAGGTTATTGGTTTAGGGCTTTGGCGAAGCTTGGGGCGGCACGGCGCGCGAAGTCTACTGTCCATCTTCTCTTGTGGACCTGAGAAACCAGGCAACATGGTTTTGAAATGGGAGATGGCACATGTGGAATACACTTTTGGATTTTGGGTTGGAGGTCATTGGGGTCTTGGGGCAAAGAGTGATACCCTTCCTTTTCTGGATAACAAGCCGTAATATTTAATTGAGTGCACTAGTAGATGTCGATTTGATGAATTCCTTGGCTCGCGTTTTTGCTGCGGCTCCGACACTATTGAATCTTTCGGCTACGTCTTGCGGTCCTTGCTCTGTCCCTTTTCTAAAGACTTCGTCTCTCATTTCGCTTACGAGGTGGGTTTCAATAGTACGGCAACATGGCCCCCGTGGGGGTGGAAGCATCCCTCCGAATCTGTCACCCACGTTTGCCCTTGTTTTTGCAGTGCTAATAAAACTGTCGTTGACTCAAATCGATCATAGACTTTCGCAAAACATCTTTTCTATGGCAAAGATTGCACCTGCTCTGACTGTGTTGGTAGAGAAAGTTACAAAAACAAGCAATGGAGGAAAATGGAACCACCTATTGGTTTCCAGGCTTGGCCGACGGTGAGTATTGTGAATTGACAATACGAGCAGTATGATAAGAAAGACAATCAGTAACCATTGTGCTTGCGTGAACGCTGTTCATCCACTGGCCTCGCAATCAGCTTTACTGCATACGTTGTGATTGCTCTCCATTCTCGCCTGTATATGAGAAGGGCTTACATATCTCTATAGCTCGAGACATGCGACGGTCTTTTGCCATGGATCCCTCTTTAACAAAATCGTGTAAGCAACCAAGAAGAACAAACCAGAACAGACGCCTTCGTAATTGGACCAATCCATACCAGCCTGGCGATGAAGTTTACATACGTTACCATAACCTTGAAAAGGCAGGTTGGAAAGGCAAAGAACAGGATCTCCGCTCTTTAGGGCCAGGGCCATTTAAGGTTCAAAGTTTAGCGGGCACGTACGGTTGCAGACTCGAGATTCCTGGGGCCCCGGCGACAATACCGTCGACAATGCACATCGCACTTCTGTGGCCTGCAGACACGACTAGCGGTACTTGGTCACTTACGGTCAATCGTGCGCCAGCTATTCCGATGCTGCAATACAATGGACAGCCTTTCAACTCCGCGCACGTGAGCGAAGTTCTTCTCACGTACTGGTGCGACAACAACTTCTTCCTCCTCGTCAGGTGGAATTATCGCAAAAGAGACTCAGCAATTCCTTTTTCAACGATTGGCATTGAAATCCTTCAGAGGTCAGTAGCATCTGGACTTCCGCACATTTCTATTTTCGATCAACCATGCCAGCCGCCACGACATCCCGCAGAGATTCCAGCAGCGGAAGGGAAATGCCCTTTCTCAGACCTGCCTCGCGAATTGAGGGACATGATCTACGGCTTCTCTCTGGTCAGTCCGGAACCGATGAGGTTGCACGGCCCTCTCATGTTCGGTCCAAGCCGTCAATATCCCAGTCTGATCAGAGATTGGAGAGATTGTTGGTCCAGGCCACCGTTGTGTATGCACAATAAATTCCTAGGGAATCTCATGCGTGTAAATAAGACAATCGGCGAGGAAGCCAGGGCAGTCTTCTATCAGAAGAACGTATTCAGCATGAGAACCGAAACCTTTATTTGCCAATTCCTGCCTGGGATTGGGGTAGAAAACTCCAGACACTTGCGGAGGGTGCGTCTACCTGACTTTATCCCACCAGGAATCCCTTCCCTTCCAGCGCAGTGGAAGCTGCAACCAGAATTGCTGCAGAACTTGCAGGAATTGCATATTGGACGGCCACATCATGCTCGCGCTAGGACAAACATATCGGGCAGACCGATTCACGTTAGCAATGCTGTGTCAAGCGTCCTGTCGAGAGCATCAGGGTGGATGGAAGCCGTCACTCAAGCGAGCGATGGGGATGTGACGGTTTCCGTGGACCGCGTCAAGCTGATTTGCAATGGAAGGGAGCTTTCAATAGAGACATGTACATGCGCTTCTGATTTTCAGGCCAAGCTCCAGGAGGCGTTCGAGCGACAGAGACTTTCTTGAGATAGCAAATGCAATCCGGGTGGCGTACGAGCATACCTTATCAAACTTGCCAGATCCCACCCCTCCGTACCCAGTTTTCCGCCGTGCACCTGTTAAGCAGCGGGTGTTGATGATCACTCCACGAGGTGTGGCTGTGGCAGAATCCCCGATCAGGCAGGCGGTGTGCGCTAAGATTGGTAACGGCGGAGACTACTCTCGGTCGCAACAACGGCTGATCTCCACCACCACCCACGACTCCACACGCACGGCGATCCAGCCAGCACACGACGGCTGTACATGCGACGATGGATATAGCCTTCTTCGACCCGGACCGCTCGCACGCCGACCACCTCCGCTCCGCCCTCGAGTCCTTCATCACGACCGACGCCATCGCGCGCAAGTGGCGATCCGCCAAGTACGGCGTCGACGCTGCCCAGTGGCGCCGCGGCTCCACCCCCGACGACGTGCGCGCTGGATATGATGAGCGCCTACAGGCTGCACTGAGAGAGTTGAAGGAGGCGACGCCCGAGTCTGATGATGAGGATGGTGATGGTGGCGCGATGATGGTGCAGGCGTGGCCGCGCGCGAAGGGGTGGGGCGGGAAGGGCGACTTGGCGACGCCGCCGACGAGTGGGGATGAGGACGACTTTTCAGGAGCGGGGTTGAAGAGGAAGAGGGCCATTTCAACGGAAGAGGGTGTGGATGTGAAGAGGATATGCGTGGAAACGCGCGTGTCTACGTAAGTCATGGCCTCGAACGGGAACGGTCCATACGGATGGTTCGCTAACGATCACTACAGATTTGGTTCGACATCGCAGTCTTCACCAAAGAGGAGATCCCAAGCTCCGAGACGGTTTCCCAGGATTAGACGGGCCGACGGCATCGAGCTGTATAACACGCACTCCATGACCACCCGGTCGAAGACGAGGAAGGTTCGGAATCCTGGATGAAGATGAATCTTGAGCTTTTGCCAAAGATTCATATTATCCTAAGTCCCGCCTCTTCGCCTCGCCGAATCGCCGGGTAGCATTCGCCTCGCTAAATCGCCGGGTAGCATTCGCCTCGCTAAATCGCCGGGTAACCATTCACTACCTCGGACCGCTCGCAGTCTCTTCAGACTTCTTGCCATCAAGTCAGGCAATGGGAAGTCTGTAATACGAGCAATCCTTACTCCCCTGCTCGGCCCACTTCAAACCCATGTCGCGCACTGCCGCCATCCTCACCTCTCAGCACATTCTGCGCTCTTGAGCTGGCAAACGGCCGCAAAAGGAAAGGCAAGAAGCTAGCCGAGTACGAAGCTGGGCACTCAATATCCCCATTGAGACATCTTCGTCACGATGCAGCACGCCCGCGAATTATGTCTCAGGCTTCCTAGGTCAACAGAAGGTTGATGACAAAGCCCGCTCTGGAGATGATCGCCAGACCGGATGGAAATTGCCTTGGACAGTTACAGCACTATTATGGGCGTTGTAAGACAGCGACCTGGGCTCGTGTTTCCACATTTGCTGTGCATTATGCTGAAGGGTTGGTTTTGAATTGTCTGGGAATTTGGCAGACAAATGCCCTATCGAATTTGAATTTGTGTTGAAGCACACCAACATCACTTCGCGCCATGGCCCGGGCCGCTATCGGGGTATGATTTGGATTTAGTTTTAGCGATTTGATTTCTACTAGATTGAGGGTGAAGTCCCGACTTTAGCTGTAATTTAGACGTAACTTACGTGCGGACAAATTCACTTTCCACTGGTTCCTGAGCAGAATGACGTCTCTGTGTCGGAAGTCGTGGTTACTCATCACATTTTACCAGAGATAATTATCATTCTGGGTGAACCTGGTCCATATAACCTCGCGGGGAGTGGAAGCATTCTTCTGCATGCAAGTTTATTCCATTTCCGGCAACAAAGCTATCCGAACAAATGACTCGAGTCGCCATAGCAGTCTCGATTGGACCTTTTGCTTGCCTCTTGCCGGAAATACTGTGCTCGGTGCTACAGCACCCTTGTGTAGTGCCTTCACACGGCCGATTGTTGCCTGAAATCCCAGTGCTTAGTAACCCGCTCTCTTCAACCTCATTGGCCAGCCACCTCCACAACCCACATGTCACCTCCAAACCAACATCAAACCTCCCCCCCACACACACCCGTCCAACCCCGCAAAAACAAATACAAAGATCCCTCCCACCCCAGAGAACTCTAAATGGGATCCCCTACCTCCCCTTTCCCCACCACCCTCACCCCCACCGAGCCCGACGCCTCGTCCTCCTCCCACCAGACCATCGACACCGAGCCCACCGCCGGCGCCGATGGCACCCAGCCGGGCGCCGAAGCATGCGGGTGCTTCGCGCACCTGCGCCCGGCCAACCTCGAGGCCTGCCTCGCCTTCGACGAGGTCGCGTCGGAGCTGATGAGCGCGCCCGACGCGCTGCCGTACCACCGCCACTTCGTCTCCGTCGAGACCATCGTGCCGCTGAGCTCGCTGCGGCGGCCCGCCGCTGCGGACGATGACGCCGGGACGGAGGGGGCCGCGGGCAGCCAGGCGCTGCAGCCGAGCGCCACCGAGACCGAGACGGACGACGAGGAGACGCCGACGCAGGACCCGCGCCTGGTGTGGACGGGCCACTATCGCTTCTCGTTCGACGCGCCGCTCGAGCTGCCGCCGCTGGGCTGGCGCGTCGGCGGCGGCCGGTGGAAGCGGCCGGGGAGGGAGCGGCAGGCGCAGCGGGCGAACGGCGGCGTCGATCTGCTGCTCGCGCGCACGCGGGTGCCGGCGGCGGGGCTGGCCGGGCTGCATGCCCGGTTTGCGTTTGAGCGGAACGGCGCGTTCATGCTGGTGGTGGAGAATCCGCGGCGGCCGAGCGTGGTTCTGGGGGATGAGGCGTTTGAGGCGGGGAGCAGGGTGTTGGCGAAGCGGAGGTGTAGGATTGGGCTGGGGAATTTGGCGTATGTGTTTGAGTACGTGGTCAGGACGGATGGCGGGAGCGAGGCGGGGGAGCGGGAGAGGAGGTTTCAGGAGCGGTTGGGCCAGTTTTTGAGGGAGACATTTAGAGGGGACACGCCGCCCAAAGAACTGCTGGCGAGCCCTGCTGAGGCGGATCATCCGTTGTGTGACTGGCTGATCAGGGGGACTGTGGGTAGAGGTGCTTTTGGGACGGTGACGGCGGCAAGGCATAGGGTCACTGGGAAAGTTGCGGCAGCAAAGATGGTGGTGAGGACGCAGAGGAGTGTCGGAGAGTGTATGAAGGAGATTGATGTCAGTAGGAGCGTGCCGGAGCATGTAAGTTTAATATTCCTCCTAGATACAGCTTGCGTATCGAAGATCTGTGAAAAGATGTCTATGAACTTGGGAGGCATGCACGAGTACTCGATGCTAACAAGCAACAGCCTAACGTGGCTGCCTTGATCGATACTATATACGAACGCGGTGATCGCTGGTACACTGGCCCGCGGCCGGAACGCGTATGGCTCATATTCACGCCTTTCGTCCGGGATTCCCTACACTCTTACATTCAGTCATCACCCTCCACCTCTTCTCTCGCCGCGCCATTACCCCCGAGGCTCCTTCACCTCCGTCTGAGCCTCTTCTACCAGCTGCTCTCCGGTCTGGCTCACCTACATGCCCATGGCTTCATCCACCGCGATATCAAGCCCGCGAATCTTGGTATTGTCTCTCTACCTGCCACAACGGATTCTTCACAAGCTTCGACTGTCAAGGCAAGGATAGTCATTCTGGATTTTGGTCATGCCATCTTCTCTCCGCGCGCATTACCGCAGCCTGGTGCCGTGGGGACTATTCCATACCTGGCACCGGAAATGGAGCACACGGAGTACGGGACAGGTGTAGATGTGTGGGCATTAGGTGTGGTTGGATGGCAGTTGTTTGTGCAGAAAGCCTTGCCGTGGAGGAGGGTACCAGAGGAGGAAGCAGTGTGGATGGGGAGGATGGCGGCGCTGAAGGATAAGGTTGACGAAGAGGGAGAAGACGGAATATATGCTCTCCTGGTACACATGCTGGAATGGAACGAGGAGGAAAGAATATCTGCGGAAGATGCGATGGGACATGTTTGTTTCGAAGGAGTGAGAGAGAACGCGACCCGAAGTAAAGATGAAGGGAAGAAAAGAGGGAGAGCGGAAAGTTTTGACTGACACACGTAAATTTCTCGCCGACAGCACTTGGCGCTTGTGTCTGCTCAAATTCAATTCAAAGCATTATTCTGTAAATATAATAGTTTTGTTGAGCGGACTTATTCTGGTACTGATGTGTCATTCAACATCTTTTGACCACGCTTGTCTCGCTTAGCTTTTGGCGTAAGTATATAGACCTGCACTCCTCTTACTCACTCATTTACAGTTTTGCAACGAGGCGTCGACCAAAAAGAAAATACTATTGCAAGATCTTACAACATGGCTGACGAATCTAACCAGACAGCCCCACAAAACGTCAATCGCGGCTGTCACTTCACCAGCCTGCCCGCCGAGCTCCAGAATATCATCTACGAGTTGGCACTTATTATGCCAGATGAGCGCGACCTTAGTGGCAAAAAGCGCGATTGCAGCATCTTCCTGTCAAACAGCGCAATCAGCTTGGAGTGCACGCCATTTGGCCGCATCGAGACACGCATCCCTTGCAGCTGCACTGTCGAGGACGAGAGTATCGACTACCCATGCCCCATGCATGTAAGCAAACTCATATTCAAAAAGAGACTGGCTCCATCTCTGCTACGTGTGTGCAAGAAGATGAGGCGCGAGTGCACACCCATCCTCTACGGGTGTAATTCTTTCAAAATGGATACACCGACGCTTCAACACTTTCTCTGCCAAATCGGTCCCGTCGACAAGTCATACTTAACACGGCTTTGCATCGTCGACTTCTTTGCCCCGATAGGCATTTGCGCCAATCCATACCATTATCCCGGGATATGGCCTTCATGGCGTTCGGAGAGTATGTACATGGGAATCCAGGGCATATACTGCACGGGTTTTGGCCCATGGCCATCCTACCATGATCTCGCGGATGTGACCAATCTGGTCACTCTCGAGCTGCCTATAAGGCCTCATTGGAGTTATGGGGCGACTGATGTGATGGCGGTTTTCTTCGAGGCCGTGTTGCCATTCTTAGTGAGTCGTGGCTGGTGGGGAGAGGAAGGGATGGGCACGTATCATGATGCCGTAACCTTTCCCCTCCGACCATGGAGCTTGGAGCATTTCTGCACTGACGAGGAAAGGACAGAGTATCCAAAGTTTCGGGACTCTTTGATCACTGCCATTGGAAAACTACTGTCAGAGTCGAGCAGAGGTTCGTATCACTGGTGTCATCATAGGAAGAATTGAGGTGTATTTTAAAGCTATCAGGTAGTTGAACATCCCTCGGAGAGCAAAATCTGGCATAAAAATGGAGGAAAGGGACCGGTGCACTGAAGTTAGGGTGTCATGACGAAGCAGAATCATCAGGCATATGAGCTAGTGTATACTAGAGGGCAGTGTTCTAGTTTCTTGGCGGTTTTGAGTTTCAAATGGGAACAAAAATAGCGGCATTCAGAGAGATACTCGCGTACGACTTCCCAGAGCGTTGACTCACGGACACTATTTGCTTGTGCTTCCCTTACGAGGGTATTTTATTTGCTTCCTTCCTAAGAGTCCAGGCGAATTTACTGTTACAAATCTGTGTCTACAGTTCCCACTCTTACATATGAGCTGTTGTTACTCTCCCACCGCCACTCGGCAATCCGAATTCCTTCCATGGCATATAACCTTCCTGCTTGATTTGATGTGATTGCAGAACTATTTGAAACTGACGATAGGGGAGGTTTGGCGTTGCTATTCAACCACGAGGTATCGAGGCTCCCATTCAGCCAGAGAGAAACGCCACCTGAAGACTCCGGTCTGGTGGCAATCACGTTGACCTCCGCTGTCTCGGAATTTGCGGTGTCGTAGTTTGTTATCAATGCCGCCAGGGCTGCATCGCGGTCTATGGTTCCTTCGAGATTGCCTACAAGCGCCAGTACCGTTAGTATTCACGTACGCGCGGATATTGATCCTTGGTAAATACCCACCATTCGAGGCCCAACCATCCGTTCTGTTGAAATGCAGCTCTGTTGGTCTCCCGGTATTCACATATATGCTCATAAGGCCTTCATCTGCACCCAATGACACGGTAGAGATAGATGTACCCTGGATAGGCGAGGAATCCAGATCGGCATCGTTGGCGAAAGATTGCCATCCACTGCCGGGTTGATAGCCTGCAAGCCATATGGCGTTGTTTTCACTTTGCCAGATTACAATGGACGTTGCATTCCCACAGTTCCCGCCGCACTGGCGACCGTATGATGCCAATTTTGAATAAGAAGCCGCGGTGTAGTTGCCTTCCAACGCGCTCTCGGCAGGAATTTTCCACATGTCTTCTGGGTCGTCGGACACAATGCCCCATATTCTATTGCTCGTATCCAGAAAGAAAAGGTGGTATTCGTACTCATCCTGTGACAAAATGAGTTTGAGGCCCTCTAAATACACACCCTTGCACGGCAGATATGATGACTCACTGTTTCTACTGATCCGTAGATATGAGCAGTAAGAGGTGTTCCAAGCTTCACCTCCGGTTCATTGGTAAAATTCGCGGCGTCGGGCCTTCTCAACGGCGAAGTCCTCCATGATTTCGTCTCAGAGCTCCAGACTGACTGGTAAAGGGCTCCCGACTCTGCCTGGAAGTACACGCGGTACTGGGTGGTTGCATCGGCCTGTTTATAACTCACAGAGGCGAGCGCAGTTGTTTCCAGGACGTTGACAGCGTTACGATCCGATCGAGAGGCCGCCCCTGACCCTACCACACCTCCAACTATAGCTACCACAATTATTATGACCAAGAGGATTGTGAATATCCATAACCACCGCTTGCGCAAACAGCGATTTTTTGCCGATCCTGCTTTCCGGGCTTCATTTTCGGCGAGCTGTGGTCCATCATCGCCAACGACTTCCGGGAGTGTGTTTTGGTCTATCTTGACTTCGGGATAAGTCTCATGGTAGACTTCGGGATAGTTCTCGCTTTCGATGCTGGGTACCATCGGCAGTTTTGCGTCCTCCGGCTTGCTGCAAGGATGTCCTTCGCTGTTATTGCCACGCGGTAGGGTTCCACGGTGCGCTAATGATCCGCTTGCTGTTTCTGGTGCATGATGAGTGTAATCCAGTAAGCCATGGTCATCTCGGCGCTGCATCTCGTACATTTTCGTGGCGTACAGATGGTCACGGTACGAGTCCGGTGAGGGCGGCGAGGCTGAAGCCCATCAGATCTGGTGGAGTATGGCTGTTCAGCCTGGATCAACATGCGCAGAGAGGCTAAATGACACTTTCGAGGAGCCTGACATGTGTCAATATGCGGTTTCGTCATGCTGCGCAGAGGCCGGAAGACCTGAGCCCTCTCGAGAGCACAAAGGCTGGTGGGTGGGCGCAGCATTTGTGTAAAGGCGATCTCCCTTCGGAGCGGGGCCGAGATGATGCGGTCGAGCATAAGCACTAGCTGCCTGGCATGGCAAGGGATTCTGTGAGGCGTGGGGTCTGAATCAAGGCATCGTACCTTGGCCATGCACGCTAAAGCTTGCTTCCCGATTGGGTTAGCGTGCGCTGTTCCGTGGTACATATTCTCGCACGAGCTCGCAACTTCTTCACCTTCTTCCTCCGCGCAACATCCTCGCCGCTGATCAGTCTGCAGCTCTGCCACCGATTACTCTGTCTGCGCCCGAGCGAAACAACCATGGCCTCCTCCACTGTAAGTCAAGCTACAATATGTACTACATGGCCGTCCTTCAAAGGTAACAGATCCACAGGAACAGCTCGAAAGATGTCTTCCCCTTCCTCAAGCTGTCGGGTGAGGTCCAGAACATGATCTATGGCTACGCCTTGACCATGCCGTACGAGTACACACCCAACTTCGTGCTTGGAGGAGCCAGCAGCTACACTCCGTCATCAACATTCATCACGCTTCAATGTGACCTCAACGATCCGCGCTATTGTATCGAGACCTTTACCGAATGCATCTGCGAAATGAACTACCCCCGCCGCCTCTGCCCCCGCCATGACTCCGGCCTCTGCCCCGCCGAGGCGCTGGCAATAGGTCTTCTTCTTGTCTGCCGCAAGACCTACCAGGAGTGTGCGCCTATGATCTACTCTTTAAATGTCTTCACCCTGGACACGCCGACTCTGCAGCGCTTCTTGATTCAGATCGGCCCCGCACATGCCGCCCAGCTCCGTCATCTCTACGTCGTCGACGTCTTCGACAAAGCCAACGGACTTGTCTCCGCGCGCGACGGAGAGTTCGAGTACCGCCGCCAGCAGGGTTCCTACGCCAATCTGGATATTGCTTCGCGTGTCTACTATAGCCCGCAATACTTTCAACTGGCTGCCCTCGTCAACCTGGAGACGCTGAGGATACCCACGTTTGTGTGCGCGAAAGATGACAACACTCCCGATGAAGACGCCGAGTTTCTTGTCAACGAGCTTTTCCTGTGGATGGAGGCGGTTGGAAGGAACAAGGGAAAGAAGGATGCCTGCTTGAGGATAATCAAGTTCAAGTTCATAAGGGAAAAGGGCGTGGGAGACCCGGAGGTAAGGAAGTTTGAAGGAAATCTGAGAAGAAAGATCCGGAATCTGTTAGTGGGTTGAATTCAGAATTACTGAGATACGAGAATCCCGTTTGAGGAAATATATTCTCCATTTCTCACTCACAAATAAACATATTCACGAGACCATACAGCCATTGTGCCATGATACAGTTGAAGTGTTGACATTTGCAGACATATAGTGCACACTCATTGGCCAGACCACCCAATCCATCTTTCTGGCATATTTTCGGGCCTGGAGGAGTAGAAGCATTCATCCGGACGTAAGTGTAAAAAGAAAACAGAAACACGTACGTCCGGATGAATGCTTCAACTCCCCACGAACAACAAACACAAGAATCAAACCTGGCCCCACAGCATACTCAAAATGCATCTCTCAATATGTATAATTAAAAATTAAACCACCCACACACCAAACAACCCAACAACACCACCACCCCCTCACCCATCATCCTCCCCCTCCCCCGCGCAGCTCCCGACACTTCCGTCGCAGCCGCCGAAGTCGCCCACCCAGCCGTCCTCGACGCGCCCGCGCTCGTCGTACTGCCGCCCCTCGTCGCTGAAGCAAGCACAGTCCCATTCGCCGTCGCCGCCCCGCCCCCACTGCCCACAACAGCCGTCTTGCCCCCCTCGACCACGACCGTCCGCCCGCCCGCGTCCGTCGTCACCACGACCACCACGCCCGTCGGCCCGCCGAGCGTGTTCGTGCCGGGCGTCAGCGTCTGCCCGTCGACGACGAGCGCGCTCGTCGTGCCGGCCGCGCTGAGGGAGACGACGCGGCCGTCCGGGAGGGTTGCTGCCACGGCGGCAGCGGTGCTGGCGTCGGGGCTGAGCAGCGTTGCCACGCTTGCTGGCACCGTTTGCGCGGGGAGGGCCACGGTGGCGGTCCCGCCGACGATGGCGACCGTGCTGCCCGCCGCGTTGGTGGTGAGGACGAGTTGTTCGGTGGATGTGGACGCGCCGGAGGCAAAGGTGAGGACGTTGGTTCCCGGCGTGAGGGTCTGGGTGCCGTCGGCGATGTAGCGTCCGGCTGCGTCGAGGGAGACGAGGGGGGCGGCGGGGGTGCCGGGCGAGAGGAGCGTGACGGCGCTTCCTGCGGCCGTGGAGGCGGGCAGGGGGAGGGTGGTTCGGTCGGCTCCCTCGCCTGCGATGGCGACGGTGCGGCCTGCGGCGTTTGTGGTCAGGATGACTTCTTCTGCGGACGCCGAAGCGCCGTCGCCGCGTGTGAGGGTATTGGTGCCGGGGGTGAGGGTCTGGGTGCCGTCGACGATGTAGTTCCCTGCTGCATCGAGCGAGACGACGGGGGCGCCACTGCTGCCTGGTACGGGGAGCGTCGCCACGCTCGCTGGAGCTGTTGGGGCGGGGAGAGCAACAGTGGTCTTGTCAGCGCCAGTTCCCACAACGGCAACAGTGCTTCCGGCGGCGTTTGTCGTCAGGACAACTTGCTCCGTTGTTGATGCCGCTCCGCCGCTGCCATCGAAAGTGACAGTGTTGGTTCCTGGCCTGAGGGTCTGAGTGCCGTCGACGATGTAATTACCAGCTGAATCGACTGAGACGCGTGCAGGGGCGTCACTGTTGGGGCCAGGGAGCGTCACCGCACCCGCTGCCGTCTGAGCAGGCAGCGCGACAGTAGCCCTCTCCGGTCCCGAACCACCAACAACAGCGACAGTGCTCCCCGCAGCGTCCGTCGTGAGAACGACTTCCTCCGTCGACGCCGGCGCATCACCGCTGCCGCCAATAGTCACCGAATTGGTCCCAGGCCGCAACGTCTGACCGCTATCGACGACGTAATTCGAAGACGCATCAAGCGAGACACGTACGGGCGCGCCACTGTCCTGTCTGGGGAGCGTCACTGCGTCCACCGGTGCGCCAGTCACGGCAGGAGCGGGCAGCGCAACAGTGGTGCTGCCGGCGCCTGCACCTACGACGACAACAGTGCTGCCTACGTTGTTCGTCGTGAGGACGACTCGTTCAGAGGAAGCTGGGGCGGCGCCGTTACCACCGCCAAAGGTGACCGTGTTGGCTCCGGGCTGAAGAGTTTGGGCGCTGCTGCCGCTGCCGACGACGTAGTTCGAGGACGAGTCGAGAGAGATGAGTACGGGTTCTGGAGCCGGGGCGCCAGGAGCAGCGCCAGTAACAGAAGGAGCACCAGGGGCAGCTTCTGGCGCTACAGGGACGACCTGAACAGGAGCGTCGGGAGAGGCTACGATCGCTGCGTTGCCAATGGTGGCGGTTTGGCCGGCGGAAATGGTGTGGACGGTGCTGTCCCCAGAGAGGACGACGGCTGGGACGCCGGGCTGCGAAGGTTGCGGTTGGTTGTTGTTGTTGTTGTTGTTGTTGTTGTTGATCGTGTTGGGAGCGGCGGGGATGATGGTGGTGGTTCCAATGGCGAGGGTTTCGGAGCCGATGATCACGGCCGGGGCGGAGGTGGCGATGCCGTTGATAGTTGTGGGGAGGTTTACGGTGGGGAATTGGGTGGGTTGAGCGGGTTGGATAGGGACTGTTGCTGGTGGCGCGGGCTCATCGTTGGTGAGTACTGCAGACTTCTCAGGTATGTTTGACGTTGGGGGCGGATTGGGCTGAGCGGGTTGAAGAACGGTTGCTGGCGGCTGAATCACAGTTTCGTCGTCGGCAGATGTGGCGGGCTTCTCGGGTACATTTATGGTACTGGGTGGCTCTGCAGTTGTTTTAGGAGGCTCGAGGCTTTCTTTGGTGGTCGAAGAAGGAGCTGGAGCATCGGCTGATGTGGCACCGGTGTTATGTTTTATGGGAGCCAGTTGGTCGTTGGATGCTGATGCCGGTGACGATGAAGATGGTTGAGGTGGGGATGCAGTCTGCTCAGCAGTTGTTTGCTTCGGAGAGCTGGTCTGCGACTCTGTCTTGTTGGCAGTAGATTGGGGCTCATCCTCGTCATCGAACGAAGTAGATCTCTCAGTAAGGAAGAGGGCGGTTGAAGCCGCGGTAATGGGATTGATCTCCGTCATCGGCCGACACAACGTCCACGCTGCATCCGTCTCGGCCGCCTTTGGGTGAAGCAAGGTCTTGATCGAATGGAGAGTGTACAAATATCCCTTCGGGTCGTCCGCATCCGGTGCAGGCAATGTAGGCTGTGGCGGAATATCTCCGTAATTCACTGTCGCCCAAACGGGTGCCATGGTGTCATAGGTAGTAGTTCCCGCCGGCCCCACGCTGCCATATGTTGTCGAGAAATTGCCCGTTGTTATCGTCTTCGTGGTTAGGATACTGTACAAAACGGAGGCAGTCCTGACCGAAGTCAACCCATCGACAGTGGAGCAGGTCGGCTGGCCATTGGTGGCGGTTGTAGCCAATACTCCTGACCAGGAATAGCCGGTAGCCAAGCTGTTGTACAAGGTTGGATAGCCCAGCTGGGTTGTGATGTTCCCAACTGTCAACTCCTGGTAGTGAGTTCCAGCAGCATTCGTTGGCGGTATAACAAATCCACTTGGAAGCTCTGCGGATATTATTTTGGTTGAGGTTGTGTTCGTCTTCCTGTTAATGACAAGTACTTCCGTAGCTGCGGTGATGGTGGTCGATATAGACAGCTTCACCCAGTAGTAGTGTGTTGCAGGCGGGATTTTGATAGCGCAGTTTATGTCGCAGCTGATATTGAAAGGTGCAGGTGTTACGATAGGACTTGGTGTTGTGAAAGAAGTCGCCGTAGCATTGAGCGTGCTTGTTGTTGGCGCTGAGACGGGTGCTGCCAGACGCATGAGTATGTCTGATCCTTAGGGTACAGTCCACAAAAAACTTGCCTGGTCGTATAGTAGTGGAGTTGCTGAAGCTTAGAGCGGTTGCCAACGGCAATGCCCACACTAGAAGATAGCCCGGAAACATCACGATTGTGGGATGAAGATCCGGGTGAGAATAAACAGAGTTTCATGGTGAACTAATATAGGCAAGAGATCGGCCTTCAGCAAGAGAAGCTCTCCTAGCCGACGGTATGCAAGAGCAAAGATATTCTTAGTGGGCCGTCTGCCAGTTGGACGTTCTGTCAACTGCCCAGCCAATTCGGGATCCAAATCCTACCATGCGCATACCATGCCGCTTAAAGCCTAGCCTAGCTTCCCGCAAGAGACCTATTGGCTATCGCCGAGAGAAGTATCCCGGACGCCCAGCCATTCACGCTGCACAGAGTGCGCTAAGCCTTCTAATTATAGGTAAACATTCTCCCGATTCGGTAAATTCGGATTATGGTCTTCTGCCTCTATACCGTCGCAAAAGTGACATCCATGCATATCGCTATTCACTGGAGAAGCGGAAAAATCCAAAGCCGGTGGCGCACGGCAGAGAGAAGGTCTACGGTCAACTCTTCAGCTCTAGCGGGGGGCCAGGAATAAGTGTGGCTGAGGTTCGGCCCCCATCTGCTGGTTCTGGCCATGTCTTGTCCTTTTTCGACCCTAGTACTGCGGCCACATTATTGGCTGAAGAAAATATGTTTACCACCTTTCCACCCGGGAAACTCGTAGCGAGGCTTTCTGCGTGCCATTTGTCTAGACTCCTGTATACGAGCACTGACCAGGGTTGACAGCTTGCGTCATGGGGCTGAGTTGCGTTTGCAGCCAACTGCGTGTGCCCGGCTCCTGGCTGTCGGTTCTCTTTTGTCGGTACCGACGGACCGGACCGTGTTGGCTTTCTCCATATCCGGGCTGCTCGTGCCTACTGAAGAAGTATCTGCTCAGCCTCAGCCCGTTAAGCGAGGAGTTCTTATGAAATCGGTCGGCGCAATGGGATGGATGTAAGACGGGAGAAGATCAGGCCGGTGTCAGCCCATGCACTCGGCACTTAGTTTTGTCTTCTTCATAAACTCATAAATTGGTATCATTACTCCAGCCCAGTGCCTTCTGCACTCTCTCAATTGTGTCCATCGACTCCTTTGCATCTAGCACAAATCATTCTCACTCCTTACAACTCATCGCCGATGTTCTCCCTCTGCTTCTCGAAGGTGAAGACCTTCTTCCACCTGAAAGCCAACAGGTCGTTCGTCGTCTCCTTGACGTTCTTCCAGTTCTCGGCGACGACCTCGGCGGTGGGCCTGGAGAAGATGAGGTCGATCTCCTCGAGCGTCTTGTCCTTGGTCTCAGGCATGAAGAACATCTGGTAAAACCAACCGAGGACGGCGATGCCGCCGTAGAAGCCGAGCGTCAGACCGGTGCGCGTCATGGCGTTCATCATGCGGTCGAAGTTGTACGTGACGATGAAGGACGACAGGAAGAGCCATCCGTCGGAGGTGGTCATACCGTAGGAACGGAGGTAAGTTGGGTACACCTGCACAACCAATTAGTCAATCGTTTTACTACTTTCGGGAAGGTGTTTCGAACCTCTGCTGGCACTACCCAAGTAAGGGTTGCATAGGAGCCAAAGAAGCCCTGGTAGATGATAATGCCGGTAAGGTAGACGGCCTGCTGGTTCGTGACGCTACCAGCATGCTCGCTAACACCGCAAAGGATAAGACCGATGAAGAAGCCGGGAAGCATGGCCATAGCCCAGAAGCGACGGCCGCAGCGCTCCATGTACAGGACAGCGGGGATGGTGCCAAGCAAGAGCGAACCACCACCAACAAGGGACATGTAGTTGGCCTGAATCTTGTCGAAGCCGATCTTGCTCATGAGGACGGACATGTAGTACATAATCGCGTTGATTCCCGTGAACTGACCGAGGAAGATCATGACGTTGGCATAGATGATGGCGCGGCGGGCGCGGGGCACGGTGATGAAGTCCATCCAGGGGAAGCGCCTGTTGCTGAGACCGGCGGCGACCTCGGCGTCCTCCTGCTCCTGCGAAGCCTTCATGACGAAGAACTCCTCGCGGGAGTCGGCGGTCTCGACGCCACGGATGCGCTTCCAGACCTTGAAAGCCTTCAGGGTCTCGCCCTTGTGCATGTAGAAACGAGGAGACTCGGGCATGTAGAGCATACTAGTTGACCAATTAGCGTGAGCCAGATCTGGATAGATGTAAAGAGTAACTTACCCGATAAGCATAATGGTGGAGAAGACAAGGGAGGAACCAAGGATGTAGCGCCAGTTGCCGGGAACCTTCAAGAAGATGGCAGCAACAACGTAACCCAAGACCTCACCAAGAGCAATGTTGAACTGGTAGAGAGAAACCATGTTTCCACGGAGCCTCCTCTCGACAGTCTCAGCAACATAGACAGGAACAGTGCCACCCTCAAGACCGACACCGACACCCAGAAGCAGACGGGCAACGACGATCATGGCGAAGTTGATGGAACCGGCGCACAGGGCACCGCCGATCGTGTAGAAGACGCAAGAGATGATGATGGACCAGCGGCGACCAAACCACTCGTTGCAGGGAGACAGCAGCAGGGCACCGGCAACGGCACCGAGCGGCATGCCGGCGTTGACCAGACTGTTTTGGGAGTCGGTAAGACCGAGATCTTCGGGAAGGAAGAGGTTTGCACCCGAGATCAGGGACTGGTCAAGACCCGAGAGCAAGCCACCCATGGAAGCGAAAGTGACCAGCAGCCATGTGAAGTGCTTGGGGTTCTTGAACTCGATGTCGAACACGCCCTTGGTGTAGCCCTCGGCCTTGTGGTCGTCCTCCAATTGCCTGATCAAAGCATCGACCTCCCAGCTGCCGTTCTTGGCAATGGCGATGGCGTCCTTTTCACTCTTGACCTGAGGAACACTGCCGGTGCGAACGGCTTCCTCAATCAGCTCCTGGTTATTGGGAGCGTGCTTTTCGACGTGGGCGGCGTCAGTGCCGGACACGGAGATCTTGTCCGAGGCCTTGTTCTCGGCCATGGTGGAAGGACTTGCCGAATTGAGTGGCGGGAGGGACAAAGAGACAAAAGTGCCTATGGGGTATCACAAGGGAGAGGCAGCGGAGTGAATGAGGAAAGAAGAAGCGCCATTGACAGCGGACGAGGGAAGGCTTTATGGGCGCGGGCTCTGATCGACTGGGCGGGTCGACATGGAACGAAAAGCTGGTGACACCCCGGGCCCCGCTGGACTTCCGCTGGTCGGACTGCGGAGGACTTGGAGAGCCCCGTCGTTCGCTGGAGGCCGGGCCGATTTGCAGAGGGAGCCCCAGCATATGGGAGCCCATAGCTGGGGGGGGGGGGGGGGGTTAGGCCCGGAGCAGATAGGCGTCTTCGACCGTTGCTCCGTTTCTGGAGGGCGTCGAGTGCGGCTCTTGGCGCCCAATGGGTCGTGCGTAGCGTGATGTCGGCGGCTGATGCGCGCATAACGCCCTGCTCGCAGCGCTCGCGAAGGAATGGTGGTGGTCAGCCGTGCCGCGTCGGCGCATGCCCCCCGCGACCACGGCTGGCCGGCATCTGAGCACTTGCCGACAAAACCCTCCGTCGTCGAATGGCACGCGGCGCGCCGTTTTTGTTGAGTCGCGCCGCGGCAGCGATTTGCGACAGCGACATCAGCCAAGGGCGGGAGCAGCGGTCTTGACTGACTCTTGCGCACGCTTGTTCGCTGCTTGTCCGGCGCTCGGGCCTGGGCGGCGACCAACTGCCCTCGCAATTGGCCCACTTTCGCCGCCTGAACGAGTGCGCTCAATTATCGATGGCGTGAAGGGCGCGGGTGGCTTCTGGTGGATGGCAAGTGCCGGCGGACGCACGCGAAGCAGCAAAGCCTCCCGGTCTCCAAAGCGACCCACCTTTTTCCTCCAGGTGGAACGCGGTGTCATCCCCGTGGCGAAGCGCGGAGCCCCTTACTCTCCGCGCTCTCGCTTGGGGCCGCACTTTTGCCGACCGCGTGCTAGATTCTCCCCACAGCCTTCACCCTGCCACCTGGAGATCATGGGCTGCCCAAATTATCCGGACGAACAACAACGCGAACTGCTGCCCTCGCCCTCTGGATAAACTCACGATGCTCAGCCTTACCCGTCTCTGATCTCCCGCGCGCGCGCCGCCAAGCAGCCTCTCCCGCAGCCATCCCTTGGCTGCTTCGACTTCTGGAAGCTTAATCGAACCGGTGACGCTCGGGGCCCAAAATCCATCCGAAAACGACGACATCGTGGCCCTTGTGCCCTCAGGAACACCATAAAAGCGTGAAATCCCCTCCAATCGTGGTCGTTGTGATGGAAGCGTTCACTGTCGAGTTCGATTTGCTGCACGTGACCGGCTCGCCTTGGGGAATCCGGGGAAAAAACACGCCAAGTCTTCTGCCCACTAGCACAATCAGCACCATCGTATGACGTCGTGAGAGAATTTCTGCTCGATAGCCCAGCTCTTGACTCTGTTCGCCCTGCGAAGAATCCTGCTTCTCTGAAACGAGGAAGGTCGTTGGTGTTTCCACTGTTGCGCTGCGTGGAAACACAATCCCGAGTTTGCCGGGAGCATAACCAAAAGCGGTGAAGTTGTACGAAGCCCAGACTCGCGCTCAGGCCCACTTCCTCGCAAAAATGCGACGCGTCCATGAAACCCTGCTTTTTCCGTTTCTCGTTATGACGATGCTTGCCGCCGTTTGGACCGCATGGCGGGCAATCCTACGTCAACGCCTCTGATCTCTTCGGGGACTTTCGGTTCTTGTCTGGCGGTACGGAGCCCGCCATCCTTAGTCGGCCCCGTGGATGAAAATTTGAGATAAAGGCGTCGACACATACCCACAGGAGATCCGGAGTCCATCTTTCTTTCTCCAGTTCTCCAGTTTTTTCTGTTTGACCATGGGGTGCGCCAAGCGGTCGGCTTCGGAGCGTGGGCGTGGCAGCCTGGCAGGGATTCCTTGGTCGATGCCCAGCAACCTGGTTCCACTCTCTCTCTCTTGCTCGCGTCCCCTCCACATCAAGTACCGAACCGACGCACGGAGAAACTCCCCCAACTTTAACCAGAAGTCGCCGGCATGCAGTAATAAATTCCCAGGTGACTGCGACAGAACTTCCGAGACAGAGGGAAGATCCCTGGGACGATTCCAGTAGTCAACTCGCCGATTGATGAGCGCTGAGCGTGAAACTCGTCCACAAAGATGCGAACGTTGCACTTCTCCAGCAGTAACGTTGCTTTCTCTTGTCGAGAACGTGGTGAATGTTCGGGTCTTACTTCGAAAGACTCGTGACCGGTCAACCCTTCGCCTCTCAATTTGATGGTCACGGTCCGCGCGAGTGGTCACAGCTTGCTCCGAGAGCTATCCGGGGTCCCCGGCAACCCGACTCGGACGACAACCGGTCACACGCGACGCGGCGTGGAAGGCAAGAAGGCAAGAAGGCAAATACCGCGACCGAACGACAAACGCGAGAGATGGAGAACACTCAATGACAATTAAACGCAGCGCCATGGTGAGATTCCGTCGCGTCTCCTGGTCATGGCCTGATACACGTGTTCTGGAACGCTGTGGGGTGACTGCGGTTCATGGATCGTGGGGAAGACGAGTAAGCGCATGACTTCAGACAAGCTTGTTGTTTCTGGAAAAATACCTTACGAGTACGTCGAATACCGCGTGTATAAGTTGCGCTGAATGCCGTGCCAGAACTGCAAGGAGAAACCTTCAGCTCAGAGAAGCTCAGTTTATAGGGAACGGGCCCTCAAAGTTCTTGAGGTGCTATCATTTGGTTTCGATGATTGTATCTTTGGCTTAGTCCAAGGCAGCATTCTCGTGTAAACGGGAGGTCATGTCAAGAATTAGCAGCCCATTCACTCAAGGTATGGAGACAAGTTATGTTTTCCGGCGAGGAATACTAAGTTGACTGGTCAAAGAAAAGGACTGAGGGCTTGATGGCATATGCAGAGAAAATACGGATCATTGAGGCTTTGGGGAAATTCCAATAGGCAAATAGAGAGCACAGGAGTTAAAAAAAAATTATCCAATATGGCTTGAGGACCGCTATCGGGGGGTACAGAGTACGGCATCCAAGATCTTGCTCAAGCTGATGCATTCAGACGAGCAGCACCGAAGTTACTGTTCATGGTAAATAGCCATAGGCCGATTCATTGGCGGAGCATCAGCGGTGTAGTGAGGCAGATTATCAATGCTTTTCCGAAAGAACGGCAGTAAAGTCGCAGGGATCAATTGTCTAGACTGTACAAGTGTGGATGCTTAAGCCAACCACTGACGTCTCCCGACCGCAGATTGACGCTGGTGTTTAAAACCAGGTCTTCTTGCCCTACGATATCCAGTCAGTATCAAGCCATCAGATGCGGTATGCTCAACGTACAAGAACCTGGCGGGTCATCATGTACATGCTGGCGCCGAAGCCACCCCAGAGCAGAGTGTAGTAGGGAATGAGGATGGCCCTGCTGCGAGAGGTCTGCCAAAGTATATCAGTCCACATCCTAATGCATAACCACCAATGTTGCCCCGTCTCTTAGACCAAGTATGCGGTGTGACGTAGAGTTCAACGCAGGGCATGATGCAGCGGTCGTAATAGCGAGGTAACGGAAGAGCTGACCTTCTGCCACTGCCTGAGGCCATCGTGCCTCTGGAAGAGACGTTGGTAGTAGGGAACGCGGTTCTCGCGGTTGACGAAGCTGCGGAGGCATCAGCAAGCTGTTGTAAGGGAGCATCATGCTCCGTCCGACCGGACCTGTGCAGTCGCAGCGGGCAGGGTGCGCGCGCGAGCCGGCCCCACCGCGGAGCATCGAGACAGCTTACCCGGCCATTTTGATCGAGTTGGTGAGGGTGGAAGAGCGGAGAGGGTGCAATTGGGCGGGCAATGAGCTTGGTGAAGGGCAGAGTCGCTGCATCGTCTGATCCGAAGCCATGCCAAGCCTGGCGGCGCGGATTAATCACGAGCCCGACGCGGAAGCTTCAAATGCCTTGGCGCGGATTTGCTGCAACAGACGCGCGACCCTTAATTGCCTCCGCCGCCCCTCTGTGCATTTTCCGGACCTTCCGATGTCATGTCGGCGACCGCTACCGTGAGCTGCGACTTTTTCAGGCAATGCGCACAGCATTGAACCGGCTCCTCGCCCGACCCTCCATTCTGCGAGCGCTACGATCCATCCTAGCTCACGAAGACCTCTCTTTCGCCGCTCTTCCCCGGTTGCACCATCGAGCCATTCGACCCAAAGTCTCTGGTCGCCACCAATCGTCTCGGTCCCCGACAGATGCACTTTCCTCAAATACCTGTGGAGAACATGATTCTTGTCCCGACAATACGAGTCCATCTGCGGCGGGAACGAAAGCCGATGCGAAGCTTCCTGCAAACCCTACCAAAAATCCATTCGACGAATGGGTCCAGATTTTACACTTCCAGCATCGCTTATACGGAAATGATGGTGTTCGGTCCATCTGGAAAGAGCTGAGACAGGGAGATGTGGATTTACCTACAACTGGGCAATGGGCACGACCTCTATGGGAAACATTCCTCACAAATGACGATATTGTGGAGGACGTTCTTTTGCATGCAACGGACCTCAAGAGTAGGACAGGGCTCTATTATGAGCCACTGTATGAGATTATCATCGGCAAATGCTTTGCCGAACGGCAGCATCCGGATGTCTACAAATGGCACGGGAAGCTGACCCCAACCTTCCCTCCTCAAGAGGGAGCGCTTCGCCGGATCGCGTCCAGAATTGAAGGCAATAGGACTTCCATCTCAGCTTTCCGCTACATATACGCGCGCAATGACCAGCGCGACGTTTACGACGCTCTTATCACCAAGCTTTGCGACAAGCATCGGTGGAACGGCGCTCTACAATGCCACAAAGTGTTGGCTCGCAGGGGTGATTTACCATCTGGAATTTTCAAGGATTCTTTGTGGGCAGGATTTCTCGAAGAATTGTTAAAGGAAAGCGGACAAAAACCAACTCAGGAACAATCTTCAAACGCTCTTCAGAGCCAACCCACTGTACATTTCTCGCGAGAAGGCATGAATAGGGTGCTGGGGGAGGTACATGGCGTGAAACCAAAGAAAATGGATGACCATTTCTGCGCTCGGATCTTCGCTACCAAGGCCTTCTCGATCGAAGTCATCATCAGAGGCTTAGGCATGTTTGGAGTGGAAGAGATAGGTCCTGTAGCATTACGCGAGATGGCATCCAGGACCGTTGATGCTGGAAAAATCTGCTACAACATCAAGAGATTGAGCGAAGCCGGCATCTCGGTCGGCCAATCTGTTTACACCCAGGCTCTTCTGAAGTTCGCTCAAGACGGCCGGCAAGACCTCATCGATTCTCTGCTTTCCACGGACCAGCACCCGGATGCCTTGGAGGATACAAAACTTCAGCGAAAACTTCTCAGATCGTTTATTGAAAGGGGAGATTGGAGTGAAGTGCACAGGACGCTTGCAATTCTGACTGTATTCCATCGAGATCCTGCCAGGGAACAGTGGAACATACTTGTCCAAAAGCTGTCCATTCTGCGAGACGTTCCAAAACTTTGCAAGGTCCTGGAGGATATGCTGTCGCGGGGTATTCCTCTCACGGAAGCATCTATGAGTGCGCTCCAAGCGTATCAACTGCGTCACAGAAGACGTGGGCATAGGCCTGTTATGCAAGGTCCTGGCTACAACGATACCACGTTGATTGCGAATATCTGGCGCAGTACACTGGCGTCGCACGGAGACGTTGACCCGCGCCGCTGGATCGAAATCTTTCGACGATTTGGCATGACAGAGCGCTTCAATGACGTCGTGAAAATCTCTCTGTGGCTCGCTGATTGGTATTCTCCAGAAAATCAGAGTGTTCGTCCAAAGATCCTCAAATCTACGCTCCAGCGCAGAAACCCCCGTCCATCGATTCTGCTTTCTGCTTTCAAGACGATCCATCCAAGACATCCCCTTCGCGAGGTTTTCTCTGATGCGCAGATCCGTGCTTTCGTTGCTTGGGGGGTGCGTCGTGCTTTCATCACGCCAATCTCAGATCCCCATGGAAACAACAGACAGCCACACTTCTGGGCACAAGGCCTTCGCCTCTGCAAAGTTTTACGAGAGCGCGGCGTTCATGTCAATACCCGTGTTGTTCGTGCGGAATTGCGTCTCCAACTTGTCCACCTCTATGGTTCCGGCCAAAGCAACCGTGCCTACAACCGTCGGTCTGTCAAAAACAACCTCTATTCCGTGCTCCAGATGATCGAGTATGCGAATGATATTTGGACAGAGGCGGCTGGAAAACCCTTGTTGGATCCAAAAGAGTTGGTCAGCGGCGATACAAGCCATTACGGTATGTGGTGGTTGAAAAAGCTGCGATGGGACATTTTACAACAACTGGACATAGAACTCGGTTCTCGACCGTTGGATGAATCGCAGCGGAATCAACATGGTGATTCGGAAGCACAAGAGATGGATCATGAGCAGCCACTCGATTACGGTGCAGGTATTGGGGATCTGTTCGCAGAAGAGGATGACACTGGGGATCCTCACGACGCATCGAAAAGCTAATAACAACGTTGTTGTCACTGGTGTCCGCCCGGACATATTTGTTGTTCCGGAACGTGCCAAAGCGAAATACTTCAACGAGGTGATCCACTGAAGTCGCGCCCTACGAAAGCGCATCGCTGAGGCAGGAGCAAAACGAGCAGCCCGAAGCTGCTCTGTCTGAATGCGCATGAGAAGTCCAAAAGGAATAAGAACGACGTCAGATACCCCAAGTAGACTGAACCGAGCGCAAACTCGCTGTATTTTTCTGTACATAAATGTAAAGTCATGCACATAGACAGACCACTTTCCCATCAATTGTTTTCGAGTACCGCCATCCTCCACTACTTCCCGTTTTCTCTCAGACCGTACTCACTGCATCTTCACCAACGCCTTCCACAGCGTCCCCACAAACACCTTCACCGACAATCTCTCCCACCGCTCCGCATCCTCCTCCCGCACCTCCTCCCACTCCTCATCCTCCCCACCACGATCTTCCTCCGCTTCTCTCTCCCGCTCCTCATCCTCCCACACCCCCACATCCGTCTCCCCCTCCCGCACCTCCTCCCACGCCTCACTTGCCGCCTCTCTCTCCTCCCCCACCCGCACCCAGTCGCTCTGCATCCGCCGCATCCGCCGCGACGCCGTCGTCTTGGCCGAGTCGTCGCTGGCGCCGTCATCGTCCTCCTCCCACTCGTCCTTGCGCTCGAAGACCGGCGGTAGCGGTGCGCGGGCACGCGCGGAGCGCCGGGGTCGCAGCGGCGCGCGGGCTGGTTGGGCGGTCGGCGGTGGTTGGCTGCGCGGGATCGTGAGGATGGGCAGGGGGCGGCGCTGGGTTGTCACGTGGGCAGCGGGCGCTGGGGTGGGTGTGAGCCAGTGAGGGTGAGGCGCGCGGGCGGACGGTGGTAGGTGGGTTTCTGTTGGTGGTGGTGTTGTCGTTGCGCCGCCGCCGGCGCTGGTGGTGGTCGTGTCAGGCTTTCCGGCAGGCATTTTTGCGGCGGCGGCGCGCTGTCTGTTCTGAGCAAGTACGCTTGGTGGGAGCCAGTGTGTGTGAGGTGCTGTGCGTTGAGAGGCGCGCTGTGGCGGTTGCTCTTCACAAGCTGTGGTGAAGGAGGCGTCGGATATGGTGCTGCGTGACATGGTTGTTGCGCCTGGCGAGCTGGTGGAAGTGGAAGAGATATATCAGAGTCAACTGCGGTTCAGGTATGGTCTGTTGGGAGGTTCTTGTGAGGATTTATTTGGGCAGGGTCTTATGCAGAGCCGTGGTTGCGGTCTCCCGTCAGAAGTGAATCTCGAAAACAGGAATGCCGGTGGAATGTAATCGGCATTCGACAGCAGTAGAACTACAAGACAGGCACACTACATTTGCAATTCACTCTTCGGAGACTGGGTGAACGTCTAAGGCCGGAATGGGCTCGATATGGAAAGAAGTGATAGCTATCGCATTCACTGACCACGTATGGTAGACAAGCATGAGCGTTCGGCCTAACATTTGGCAGACCTGTATGGCATGCGAAGAACACTGCGCCAATTTCGTTTGTTGAACCAGCGCAGTCTGTTTTTCTTGGCTACGTCATGGTGAAGGTCTGGGTATGGAAACGGAGCCGTGAACGAGGGTGAGTACATTAGACAAACGCTTTCTCAACAAAAGGAAAAAAAACGAGAGAGAAAAAAGGGACTCTTCGAGCTCTTTGCTTGCAATAATCTTTCGTTTGAAGGAAAAGAAATTCATTGGTGTTTCTGATGTTCGTACTAATGGTGCTTAAGCGAAACACGTGTTCGACGCATTCAAAGTCACAACACAGGTATTCTGCAAGTGTCTTAAAAGGCTCTGATACGTGCAACGAATCCGATACCGTATGGCTTATACCGTATGCGGAATATAAGAATTTCGTGGGAAATAGATGCACCCATACGGCACACCTGTATTGCATTCCGAGCGACGAAAATGTCCGGACAAATGTCTCCCCTCCCTACAAAGTTCATGTTTGGTAGAATACAGTCCGTTGAACGTCGGCTGCAGCACCCTTGTGAAGTTCGCGGACCGGGAAGACGATCCACGGCGATTTGACGGTTGGTTTGAGAATGTTGAGGACGCAGCATTTTCTCCAGCTATCGATTGCTCATAGACCTCTAGAGGATTTTATGTTAAACAAAGCGCGAGATCAACTTCACGAGCTTTGTGACAGCAGTCATATTTGCATAAATAATGTGGAGCTCAAGGCTCACGCGGGTGTGGGTACCATCAACCTCTTGAATATGAAAGCTCGTAAAGCTGCTTCGCATCTGAATGCATCTTCGCATCTGCTATCTGAGAGTTCTGGAGATGATCTCGCGTTTGTGTTCCGATGCAGTTTGAAGTTCCTCAGTCTCATTGTCTACCCCGGAGCGGATTCCGGCCCGGCTATGATCATCTGGAGAAGACCGAAGATGCGGAGCGCCCGTAGCGCCCACTTGAGTAAGCGAACGCAGAGAGATCACAGACCGTTCCAGACAACCTCTTCAAACATGCAAAGTGAAGATGGCAAACACGGAGTTAGGTAAGGGAGTTGGTGGCATTAAAGTGGGACATCGTTTCGGATAGAAGCCGCACGCTTCGAAACGGCGTTCCGGACCACCGGGTGCCCCCTGCAGCAGGGATGGGGTGGTTCTAGAAGCGTCGTAGAACGGAACGGATGCCGAATGCCATATGGAGGCCAGTTCAGGATCAACCCGTCACATGGAACCTTTGAGGCAGCTCGGGTTGCGAGTTGACACGAGAGTGTGACTGCTCGCAGGGCGCCTCGAAGTCACCACTCTTATTCGATGAGAAGGTTCAGGACTGCAGGCTCCAGGCGTTGTTCTATGCTGTGAAACACAGGGAAGTCTACTTACGTGTGTAACGTCGCGTGGGGAGACTGCATTCGTCATCAACGGAAGGTTGCTCCTTTCTTCGTTAGCCAGCGCGGCTTCATGCACTCGCACTACGCCACGATATGCGAATGGATGGGGAAGCATTCTGCTTGATACACCCGGCCAGGATCCGTACACAAATCGGCCGATTCATGATAGGGGTAGAACTCTTCTTGTGGCCAGGCCAAGAGAAGCGGTCCTTGAATTGGAAGCTTGTCCCAGCAAATGAGAATTTTGTAGGCTGCATTTGCCAGTCATAATTACAGGTGGGCAATGCAGCCGACGATTAGCGCCGACCTGCACCACTGCACGAGTAGCTGAAGCACTTGTCCGGACGTAAACTTGTTTCGATTCTAGCCAAAAGGCCATCTGGACGAAAACTTGACTTAGGCGTAGTCTGGCCTGTTGGTGGGAGACAACATGTTGAGCACCAACCATTTGGCAGTAAGATACCCCTGCAGCTGCGCGTTGTCATTCTCAGCTGGCATGCAGAAACTAAGCGAAGCTGACAGCTGATCATATGCAGTTCACTCCTTTTAATCTCCCACTGTCCTGAGGGATGTTAGTTTTCGTTGGTTGCCTTCGGCATCTACGGCCTTCGATGAGCGAGGATATGGGGGCCGTTCCTTGCAGAAAAGTACCTGCAGCATGCCCAAAAGGTATAATCTTACAAAAGCTTGGCCATTCTCAGAGGCTCCTGGGGATAACCTCACCAATTTTTTCGAAAAAAAATTTACATCCATAGATGCTTCAACTCCACAGCATAGCTGCTTTCGTAACAGGCCTCGTGTCCGAGGCTGGGGCTGGCTGGCTGGTGGCTGGTGGTCCCAGACTGGCGGAAACGAAGTACGGGTACGGGAAGATGCGGAAATCACCCCACAAGGAAAGCACGGCGCAAAGAGGAGCTGGCACAGCGGCATTTCCGGATCGTATTCGTCGATCTGCTTAGCCACGCACACGTGACGGGTATCCGCCTCGTGGCCTCCCCTATGACGGTGGCTGAAATCTCCACAGCTAGAAAGGGAAATTGCCCTCCTGATTCAGAGACCGCCAAGATCAGCAGAAGGCGGCAGTCCGGGCTCCTGCGCGTAATCCGGTAATCTCTCCTGCTCCCGTTTACGTGGGCTTCTCCTGGTCAGCTGCGAGGAGCTTCTCCACGGCGGTGACCTTGTCCTCGAACGACTGCTTTTTATCGGTCCTTGTCCCGACGCGAATATCCGACTGGATGCGCACAACACCGTTCTTGTGCAGTAGGGCGTGCGCCTGACCTATGACGCGCATGACTTCGTCCCACGAGCCCTCTGATGCAAGCAATACAGTGAGCCTCACAGCCTCACAGCCTCACTCGAGGCGCCGCGTGGGCGGGGCGGGCAGGCGGTGAAACTCACCCAGTGTGCTGCCTGCTGAGTGCATCGAGTAGTGAAGGCCGGAGGCGCGCAGCAGGTGCTGCACCTCGGCGACCTCGCGCGATACAGAGGCGGTGGGGGTGCCAATGGGGATGAGGCAGAAATCAGCCGTGCAGGCAGGCGGCGTGGACAGCGCGGAGAGGTCAGGAGAAGGCATGGCGGGTTTTATAGCAGAGCGCAAGGACGGGCGGGAGCGACAGCGAGTGGTGGCTTGGAGGCGCAGGTGTGCGAGGGGGTCCAGTGCAGGAGCGGACGATGTTTATTTTTGTAAGGCGTCACAGCGGGGGCTGCAGGAAGCATCCTTGTCGGCTCTTGCGTCACGGACGATCTTCTAAGGCTGCTTTACCCTTGCGCACTGGTCAAAAAGCGTCGCTGCCATTTCTGCTGCCCGCAGTGCCTTCCAACAGACACATTCCTTGTCCATCGCGCTTTCTCTTCTCACACCACCCGTTCTGCCCTAGCTTTCACTTTACCAACCATGCGCACTTTCTCTGCAAGGCCTAATTCCCAATTTTACCACCACCCCACCGCTCCACCCCGGCCACGCAGACCATGGTGATCCGCGCCTATCTCGCGCGGCAGCCGCCCTGTATGTCTTCAATTTCACAAGATCCTCACAACTCGATGGAAGTCGAACTCAGGTTCCGCACGGAAGTAAGGACGACGGTGCAGACAAGACACACTCCCTCCGCGACTGAGCTGACTGACTCGCCTAGGGAAACGCGAACGTCATCTTCAGAATCGCCGCCTTGGGCAGCCCCGCCCACGATGCCTCCGACGTGCACGACACCGACGTCCATGGCGCGCTCGAGCCCGACTGGCGCTACAGCGACGACCCGCGCAAGCAGCGACTCTACAACCGCGAGATGCGTGCTCGTCGCCACGAGCTGCTGACGCCCTGCAAGCAGTCTGACCAGCCGCCGACGGCCACCAACTTCGCCCGCGACGTCAATCAGCACAATCTGACCAGCGCCCGTGATACACTGTTGCGCCTCAAGAAGCAGATGCCCTTCTACCAGGACGACGAGACCACCTACAACTTCTACATCAACACTGTTGCCGATTGGATCCCTCCGCGCCATCTTGTGCAGCAGGACCTCATTGAGCTCCGCCAGGAAATCATCCAAGAGTGCAACAAGGAGCTCCGGTTGCAGGAGCGAGCAGGGAAGCGTGACGTGAACCGTCATGGAAAGTACCTTCATACCACAAGCAAGGCTTTGATTCTGCGAGACATGGAGAGCCACGACCCACAGAAGAGTTTGACCCTGGAATTCAAGCCCAAATGGTTGTGGCAGTCGCCCCACGCTCCGAAGGGCGCTACCCGCTGCCGGACGTGTGCGCTCCGCGCCAAACGCAACAACGAAGGGAAAGCCGAATCCAAGACTCACGGTGTTCAATGCCCCTTATCAATTGCTACTGGGGAGCCTTCGCTTGTAAAGGACGCTATTGAGAAGCTTGTTGACAACCATGAGAATTATGTCGGCTGCAGGCCGGCTTGGCTTCAAAAATCGCGGAGAAGCTCCACTTTTCCTCTCCAAAGACCGGCTCCGAAATCCCGAGAGGACCTCATCGCCATTCTACACGATCATTTCCAAGTCAGGTCGGACGGAACCAAAGGCGAAGGCTATCGAGTCCTCGAAGGTCTACGGAATCTACAGAAGATGTTGGATCCACGTGGCATACTCAGCCACACCGGCGAGCCTTCCAATGACTTCCTCCTGGCAATGACTTTACGCGATTGTTCTCTGTATGTGCAGATACACTGGGATTCAAGGCGCGTCGAATCACGGTTAGGCGATCTGGACCCGAAAGTTGCGAAGGGCGGGAAGCTCGAGCAATGGGTCGCTACGGAACGGGGGCTGCTGGATGGTGGCTGGTACTTCACCTCCAGGGGTGATGAGACGTGTCTTCTCAGCAGACAAGACCGTCCATCTCCTACTCGCCGTCCTTCGCGGGCTCCAACTTGACCATCGGTTCATTGCCCACAGCCAAGGATTATTACTTACCCTTTTGGGCGACTTATATTATCTGGCTGTGCTCTTATACATCTCTTGCGAACAGACAGATCCAGCTTGGACCATCGCATCGGACAGCCACAGTCGAAGCAATTCGAGTATTGCTAACCTACATCACGAGAAAGAAAAGGGGGGTATCCACAGCGCCCGACAGACACGATACGAAAGAATTGGAATTTGATTGTGTTATGCTGCGAAAACGACCGTTCTTGATCCCTTGACAGGAATTTACCCAAGTTACGGAGGAGCCGGAGTTGTGGGAAGGCGCAAGCGAATCTCGATCTTTTCTGCGCAATAGGTATAGCGAGTTTTGATTCCTATTTCACCGACGTTGCGCCTCGGGGAGCAATGCTTTGCTCTGCACAATCCCGTTCCCCGGAGATGACTCCTGACTATCTCCCTCCCGAATCAAGCTTCCGACGTCACACAGCCACATTAATCTCGCCAACTCTGCAACGCCTCATGAATGTGGCTTGACGAGCATCATCGTACGCGCGGAGGGAGTAATCACGGCCGGCAGCCATGAATGAGCCGAGCCGAGCGAAAGTATTATGGATTTGATGGGTTTAGTTGATGCGTTCAACCCGGATAGGTTTTGTCACGAGAATCGAAATACATCTGCTCATGTAAGAATGTCACTTCTTGATGATCATTGGCGCTTATTGTCGGCTTTGGCACCCCTGATGCGGTAGCTGAAGCTTCCATTCTGCGCCTTTTTTTTTCAGTCCGACAGTTTGGTTCGATTCTGTTGACTTGTTGTAGCTCAACCCCTTGCTCTGTCAAGCGGTGATGGTGGACGATTTTGATCCTCCCGTCCGTGTGGTGAGGAAGAATTACTGAGATACAAACGAAGAATAAGTATCAAATGCTTCAAGACAGGCCCATGGCCAAGTTCTAGAATCGACAGACTAGTGAAGAGAAGTTCGGAGGGAGAAGACAGTACGAGTAGGATCGGCTATTGTGTTATCGCGTTTCGAGAACTGAGTCAGAGGGAGAGTAGACCGCGAGTATCTGCACGCCACAAATACATCTTCCTTCCTGCAGGAGTGTGCAGATCTGTAAGCCAGAAAAGAGCAACGAGTAGGAGAGGAGCTTCCCCACTTGAAGCCAGAGCACAGTGGCGGCGAAGGCCCTAGCTACGCCAGACTTCACAGTGAGGGCAAGTAGAATTATGTTCAATACGATCCTTCATTGAACATTCTGAGCTGGTTCAAGTAGTAATGCAACAAGTGCCCTCGTCGTGAGGAATCGAAGCATGCATCTGGAGAATCATCTCAAATCCGCAGGTATCGCTTTCACCATGCCATGAGAGTTCCAATTGCAAAACCCTGGATCATTGCCGGCAGGATGCCCCTAGTCGAATCGTTCTGCAATGTAGCATTCACGAGGTACTGTTCAGCGTAAAGACCTACAAGGACGGGAAACACAGCACCGACAAACGCGTCATTGCCAATATTGCGTCCAAAAGGACGAGAGCACACAAAGCTCCGCAAGCTCGTCAACACAGCTCCAACTAACGAATCGCGGCAGTCCAGAACCACGGATCTTTTCACATGCACCCGGCAACCGCCGTTATTAAGGCAAGCACACCCATCCTCGGTGCGTGAATGACCGCCGCCCCTCCCTATAATTCCCCTCATACTCATGTCTTGGCCCGCTATAGTCGGTGTATATGACGTACATGCTATTATACCGGTCGTTCCTCTGGGCGGCGGGGCCGAGCCATCCCTCCTACGCCCCCCGCCCCCACGCGCTTGGATGCTCCCGTCACTTATTGGTTTCTTGACGAAAGCTGTCGTGTTGGACATGCCAATTCGAGCGAAAGGGACAGCGTGGCAGACACGTTACGGTCTGCACCCCTTAGCGAGGAGGAAAAAAGTATTGACGAGTCAGGGGTAGCGATAGAGAGAGAAGCAGTTTCAATAATACAGATGGTACAAGCTATCTGAAAGAAGACTTATGACCTTGACCCCCTTGACGATTGTCTGTTTGATAATTGCAGTGCACCTATTTCCCCCCCCCCCCCCCCCCCCCCCCCCCCCCTCTCCCCCCAACCGACTATGCGGTCATCCATCCCCCTCAATCCCCCTTTCCATCAGTGAGGCGAGCGGTGCAAATCCCACGTGCCCCGAGCAAATATCGGCTCCCACCTTTGAAGAAAAAAAAAGCCAACACCAACCAGCAATAACAACCGCTCAGGCGCGCACAGCGACAGGGACCATGGAAGAAGGGAGAAAAGGAAAAAAGAGAAAACTAGGCGAATGCCGAACCATCTCCGGTGGGAGCGTTTAGCGCGCTTGTGGTGATGATGATCGTGGGGGAAAAGATAGTGGTGTAATTTCCTGCCTTCGTTTCTCTCCAAACTAGTCGGCTATCCGTTGCCGAGCGAGAGATCCCTCCTTGCACCCCCCTATACTACAGTTGTTGATTGCTTTTGCTCGCTCGCTTGCATGCTCGCTCTCCACCCCTTTCACTTCAGTCTCTTCCTAGCATGTCTGCGACATCTGCATCGATGCCGTCGTATGCATCTCCCGCGGCGAACTCTGCGAAATCCTGTTCGGCGACGCCGCTGCCGACCCTCCTCTTCTTGGCGCCAGGATAGCTATCACCGTAACCGTTGGTGTCGTCGCGTGCAGTCTTCTGAGGTAGGACATTATTGGCAGCAAGGGCTTCGAGGGCAGCAGCGCTGGGCGGCGGCTCATCGTGGCTGGGAGGGATCTCAGGGGCGAAGGTGTCGGCGCCGGTGGTCGAGGTCGGCGCAAATGAGTGTAGCGGGGAACCGACAGGCGTGATGGACTCGATAGGTGGAGGTGTCAAGCCCTCAACGTCAGGGCGCTGCGGCTCTTCAAGACTGTCGGTGGCGGCGAGAGCGCGGCGGCGAGGGTCGTTGGCGGCGGGCATCGAGGGCGGTGGCTCGGTTGACAGGCCGCGCATGATGGCATCCTCGACTTCGCGCTTCTTGTTCTCGATTCCGGTGCGGCGCGTGCCCAGTTCCTGGTACGCTGTCTCGTCCTTGGCGAGAGTTGTCTTGTGTCCTTCCAGCATCTTCTCCAGCCCCGCGATGAGCTCTCGGCGCGCCTTTATGCTTTCGGCGACGGCGCCTTCGGCGGTCGCCAGATTCTTGAGGACTTGTGAGAGACGTGCGGCATGGACAGGTGGTGTTGGAACCGGATTGGCCGGGTCGATCAGCTTGTCGTATTCATCGTAGGCATGGGTGACGGTACTCTTGGAAGAGGCTTCGGCTTTGGAAAGAGTGTTTTGAAGCGAGACGAGAGGCTGAAGTTCTTGCGGCACAGAGGGACCGCTCGAGAAGAGGGAGCCACCAAGGGTCGCCTTCTTGCCGGGAGCGCGGCTCTTGTCAAGGTCTGGGAGTGTGCGTTAGTCAACGTCGTGATATAAGAGTGTACGAGGTGGACTACCATCTAGGTTCCTCTCGATTTGGTCCTGGACAGGTGGGTCAAAGATGACTCGCTGGCGCCAGACCTCAATAACGCGTCGCAACTTCTGCTGGATATCGTACGGAGCTCCCTTGTATGCGACTGACGTGGACTCGGCGATGATCTGCGGGGTGTTAGTTTTGGTCGCGTGCGCTGCTGGAATGGAAACTGACTGGAGAGAAGGCATTGACGAACTCGGTCTTCTTTCGAGCCTTGGACTGCTGGACAACCTCTGCACGCAGTTAGTCGATGGACAGGCGAGCCGGATTGTCGTGTGAAGCGCACCGTTGACAAGGTAGATCAAGCTCAGCCGCTTGTTCGGAGCAGAGTCCTTCAGGCGCTGCATCCACAGCTGGGCGGTGCGGTCGGCGTGACGCCTGTGAATTTGGGTGAGCGTTGACTCGGCGGAGGGCTAGGCAGGTACTCGGTACCTATGGAACATGATCCATTGGGCGACGGTGACGATGCCCTCCTGCGTCTCATTGAGGGCCGACAGCTTCGCCTGGACGGCGTCGTCGGTGTAGGCCATGATGGCTCAGGCGCACAAGCAGCAGGGCGAGATATATTGCAGGCGCAGGGTCACTCAGGTATTCTACAGCTCGCAGGGTCTCGCCGGGGTGGATGGAGACGGAGGCGGGACAGCGAGCACTGGGTTACAGTTAGGATTTGGCGACGCCGAAGCTGCTGAAGCTCTGCCCGCGTCAGGTCCTGCCGGGGGTGCTTTGCTCCGCGCGAGTTGTTCCGCTCCGTGCAGCTGCAGCAAGTTGCGCTGCCAAGACTGCGCGTCACGGGCGCCTCGCCGGCCAACCGTGGAACGTTGCCAGTGCGCTCTCCTGTGCGGCCAGCTTGGAGCTCTGCTGAAAGTTCAACCCGACATCTGAACACCACAACTGCGAATTGCCCAACCCGCCCATCCGCAGCCTTCGCCGCACTCTTCCGCCGTCCACACCCCACCTCGACCCTCAAACTTCTTCGCCATGGCCGACAGGTTCCCTTCGCTGGATGAGATCGATGCCGGTAAATAACACCTACTACATCTCCCTGAACAGCTGCACTCCCGAATTGGCCCTCCCGCAGAAGCGCTGATGCATATCCCTGGCAGGCCAGACCGAGGCCCGCGGTGACGCCAACTTCGACCTCGTCGGCGACTCCGCAGACACGGGCGACTTCCTGAGCCGCGAGCGCGCACTACTAGGCGAGGATGCCGACCAGTTCGCAGCACCCGGCGACAACGCTGCCACCGTCGAAGATGCCGCCGAGGATGACCTTCTGGGAGGTGGTGCTGGCAACTTCCCCGCCATCGACGGACAAGAGGAGATCTCCGGTTTTGAGAGTTCGTTTCCGGCGATAGACACGTCCAACGAGGTCAGCTTTCCCGCCTGCCGCGCCGAGACTGCTCGAAGCCGCGCAACACGTCACAAAAAGACACGCATACTGACGGGCACATATAGCACATGGCTCCTGGCGGCACCATCACCGGCAGCACCGCTCCTTTCCTCCCCGGCGCTCCCCAGCCTTCTTCCTTCTCCGCCCCCGCCGCTGACGAGCCCGAGCCTGAGGTGATTCGCGAATGGCGCGAACGCCGCGACCTCGCCCTCCAGCACCGCGACCAGATCTCCGACGAGAAGAAAGCGTCGACCGTCAAGGCTGCGCACGAGGCCATTGATGATTTCTACGACAACTACAACAACAAGAAGGAGAAGGGCATTGCTCAGACCCGCAAGGAAGAGGAGGAATTCCTCAACAGCAGGGATGACACCACCGCCGGTGGTACTAGCTGGGAGCGCATTGCTAAGCTTGTCGACTTGAGCGGCAAGGGCGCGCGGGGCGGTGGCAGTGGTAGTGAGAAGGCCAGGTTCAGGGAATTGCTGATCAGCTTGCGGAAGGATGAGAAGGCTCCTGGTGCAACGGGCTACTAAGAATGCCCAGGAACCATGCGCTCCATCAACGACCAGGTATGCGGATCTCCCGATCATGCATACCTTCTCTTTCTGCGTTTGTATCATACACGACCATCCTGACGACTGGGTCTTAAGGCGTGGAGAAAGTGGCTGGTGCTTGCATCTACCGGTGCGGCGCATCAGCGAATCATGATTTGGGAGGTTTTTGGGGATAGAGGTAATAAGCAAAATTCGTTTTAAAGCTTTATCACCTCTTGCGGTTATGATACTCAATGGCCTATGTTCATGCTTACTTCCTTTCAATAAGACGGGTTTAATCTTCCTCAATGCCCTGTTGTAGAATTGTGGATCAGAGCTCATGCATGGCTAGTTGACGCATTCGTCCGGACGCGAATGTAATCGGGTTTTCGGAACATCTACATCCGGACGAATGCTACAGTTGACCATGCGCTTTCTAGCTTGACATCGCCATACTTTGGGACCGGCCTTATGGCTGATCTGCCAGGTCCAACATCAAAGTGGTCGAAAATCCTTTGATAATGAAACCCTACAGTCCGGCTCTGAATATTTCGTTGGACACCAGTTCTTACATGGACGCATGCTTATTTTTATCATACACACAAGCAAGAGCTCAATCCCCCACAGCTCATTCTAGTATGTAACATTCATATTCAGAGCTCGCCAACATCCTCGCTCACACCTTCTCCAGCCCACTCCCCCAGCAGCTCCTCCGCCCGCCTCGACCTCGGCCTAAAATCCACCTCGAACGGATCCGGATGGCTCGACAACCCATTGTTCATCCTCACCCGCACCGGCACCTCTTTCCCATCCTCCCCAACCCGCGGCACGATATCCACCGTCGCCAGCATCGTCGCCATCACGATAAACACCCCCGCCCCCGCCAGATGCCGCCCGGGGCACACCCGCCGCCCGAACCCAAACTGCCCCTGCGGCACCGGCTCGCCCCCCCCTCCCGCCTCCCCGGCCCCCAAGAACCGCTCCGGCACGAACTCGTCCGGGTCGCCGTATACGCTCGGATCGCGCGCCATCGCCCACGCGTTCGCGTACACCACCGCGCCCGCGGGGATGCGCCACCCGCGGTAGCTGTCCTCGGCGACGCTCGCGTGCGGCACGCCGACGGGCGAGAGGGGCGCCCAGCGGTAAACCTCGCTCAGGCAGGCGTCGAGGTAGGGGAGGCGGGGGCGGTCGGCGAAGGTGGGGAGGCGCGGGGCCGGGGCGAGGAGGAGGAGGGCGTCGAGCTCGCGCTGGGCTTTGCGTTGGACGCGCGGGTGTAGCAGCATGCACAGGATGAAGAGCGTGATGGTGGACCAGGTCGTCGCGCCGCCGGCGATGATGATGGCGGCGCTGGCGCCTTTGACGTCTGCGGTTGTGGCGGCGTTGCTGGGTTCTTGCTTCTGCAGGGCGGCGAGCTGCGTGCGCATGAAGGAGGGGTTCGCGTTGCGGCCCGCTTCCATGTCGCGCTGTGCTGCGGCCCAGGGCGCGTCGTGGAGCGTTTGGATGGCGGCGCGGGAGGCGCGGGCGTGGGCGAGAGGGGAGCTTCGCGGCGTGAGTAGGGAGGGGAGGTGCCGCAGGAAGGGGAAGTAGTCGAAGGCGGATGCGGCGGGCGTGCCGCCGTTGGTTGTGGCGTGGTTGGCGGCGTCGGCCATGGCGATGTAAGGGGATGAGGGGGATGTGATGGGGACCCCGAACTGGGGGCGTTAGTCTCTTTGCTCATGGGGGATATTCGGTTTGCTTACGGCGATGCGGAGAATCACGGAGGTGGCAAAGGTATTGGTGAGGTTTTCCCAATTTGATGGTGAGGTGACGATGCGTGAGACAGCGAGACGGGCTTCATGCTCCTGAATGGGCTGGTAAGACTTTATTGCTGTGGGAGTAAATGCGGTCTGCAGGAGACGTCGGTGGAGTTGGAATCGAGGGCCGTATCTACAGTTGAGATTTTCCTGTAAGCTACCACTGTGATTTGAATCGAATGAGCGGATGTTGACGATTTCATCTGTGGTTCATTGCCGCTCTCTTATGCAACGGCGCAGCTATCTTCCGCACACTCAGAATAACTAATGGCACTAATTTCCAGAGGAATGCTTCAATTGGTAGGCAATGCTGTGTCGTTGCAATCATTTTGAAAACAGCCTCGTCCTTCAAGCACAGGAGCAAAAGGATGGTTCAGCCTGCCAGGATGATTCGCTTACCTCAAGAATGTCAGAGTTACTCCCCAACCCATGACCTCAAACAGTACGAAGCGCGGCCTGTCGGCATAGTTGGCGCCGCGCTTATCAAGCAAGTCATTGGCGGCTTTGACGCTGTTCAGGACAATGACATGTCGTCCCAGAACATTGAAGTAGAGAACATCGGTGTTGAGTTCTTTTCCCCATTTGATATAGGCATACTCGGGGTTGAGGGCAGGAATAAGGCGGAAGTGGCCGAGAATAGGTTCGCCGGGTGGGGAAGGCGGAAGCGGCAGCTTGTATGTTGCGGAGGTGGTGCGCCATCGGGAAGAGGCGTGACGACACAAAAGCAATAGACACAGCACAAGGCCCGTTAAAGCCGGAATGGACAACATGGTGCAAAGGCTTGGTGTTTCTTGTGTGTCCCAGGCTCGTGCTGCATGAGCACGGTTTATCTACAGCTGAGCAGCCATGGCATCAACATACAGAGCGATGAGGAGGTTGCCGGGATTGTCAGCGCTATCTTCTCCGCTTTCATGCGCAACCGCTGTGGACTTATCTCTCGAAGTTCCACCACTCTTGCATTGCACACGCAGCGCTGCAGCTGCCATCAGTAACCGTACCCACTCCGGCGATGCAGTTGGGGATCAAAGAGGGAGGTCGCGCCCCAAGGCGTTAGTGACTGTTCGCTTCGGAAGGCAGCCGGCATGACTCATGTGACTCAGGCACTAAGGCCGACGCTTTTTCTTTTGCCTGACTGCGGAGACGGTAGCTCGTCGGTTTTTCTTTCCATGAGCCGAGACCATCTTGTATCTCATATTCGTCGCTGAAAGTTTCTCTGCGTGGCCGTCCTGTTTTCTCAGCTTTCCCGAAACTTTGCCACTCCGCTCTCTTTGAGAGAAGTTTTTTCGCCTCGCATTGCGTCTCCATCTTCACCCTGTCTTCGAGCACAATCCCTGCCTGTTTGAGCAAGATGGATGAGCCCCACAGGTCGGGCCCTTTGAGTGATCCAGAGAGGGCTGTAGGGTCAAATCTGGAGAAGCACGAGTCTCTAGTTAACCAGCACCCCACCACTGCCAAAGACGACGATGCTTCCAGCTCCAGCACTGCCAAATTTCTGCGGAAACTGACCTCATGGGGTGTCGAAGTCCGCGGGATTGCCCCGGTGCCCGAGAAGGATCAAACTAAAACCCAATACATCAATATTCTTTTCGTTTGGCTGAGCATGCTCACCAATCTGCTACCGTAAGCCCTTTTCCAGCCTCTCAATCAAGCGCCGCCATACTGACAGGCAGCAGAATTATAACGGGCATGGTTGGGACATTGAGCTTTGGCCTAAGTCTGCGCGATGCTTCCCTAACCATCCTCTTCTTCAGCTTATTGTGTTACATTCCAACCGCTTACATGAACATCCTGGGCCCGCAAACCGGAATGCGTCAGATGGTGCAGGCGCGCTACTCTTTCGGCTATTTCTTTGTTACCATTGTGGTCCTTCTCAACATGATGACTATTGTTGGCTTCACGGTCATAGCAGGTATTGTTGCAGGACAAACCCTCTCAGCGGTATCGGATGGCAAAATCTCCCTCGCCCTCGGTATTGTCATAACTTTCCTTGTCGGACTGTTTGTGTCATTCTGCGGATACAGAGTCATCCACATCTACAACCGTTGGTCCTGGCTCGGCGTGCTGGTCTGTTTCATCATAATGACTGGATGTGGTGGCAAGCATCTTAGTCAGCAAGCAGAGACTCAGCCCGCAGATGGACCGCTGATTCTCAACTTTGGCTGCTTGATCGCCGGCTTTTCTATTGCCTTTGCCGGGCTGATGTCGGATTACTCGGTATACTACAGACCGGACGCACCAAGGTCAGTAGAAGACGTCCGCATCTCATCAAGTTTGGCTGAAACCAACATCAAAGCAGTGCCCGGATGTTCTGGTACGCCTACCTGGGTCAAATCCTGCCAACAATATTGCTGATGGTGAGTAAACGTTGCACCTTTGGATGAACATCCACTGAAAAGACGCAAGATTCTCGGCGCCGCCATTGGTGGCGCAGTCCCAAACGTCCCAGGGTGGAATGAAGGCCACGAACGCTTCTCCACTGGAGGTGTCCTCGAAGCCATGCTCCGGCCCGCCGGCGGGTTTGGCAATTTCATCGCCGTGTTGCTTGCCTTTTCTCTCATTGGCAACGTCAGTGCCTCCATGTACAGCGTCAATCTGAACTGGCAGATCCTGGTTCCTTGGTTTGCTCATCTGCCACGGATAATTTTCTCCGTTATAACCACCGCGGTCATGATCCCTGTCTCCATCACTGCTGCCAATGACTTCTTCGAATCACTGGAGAACTTCCTGGGAATAGTTTCATATTGGTAAGAAGCCACCCCTCTTTCCAATGTTGCTGGGAGTCTCTGACATTCACGGCCAGGCCCTCTTCGTTTGCCGCGATCGTCATCATCGAGCATATGTTCTTCCGCAAGAGCGACTCTTCAACATACGACCGCAGTATTTGGAAGAATCCGAGAAAACTTCCGAGCGGTATTGCTGCCATTACTGCCGGTGTTGGCTCTTTTGCTTTGGTCATCCCCTGCATGGCCGCTACATGGTACACCGGTCCAATCGCCGAGCTCACCGGTGATATTGGCTTCGAGGTTGCATTCATTCTTGCAGGACTGCTGTATTTCCTGCTAAGGACGTTGGAGGTTAAGATTCAGGGAAGGTTATAGTATACCTCCTGCGGCGTGTTGGGACACAAAATTTGGTCTCGATTCGCTACACAATTGAATGAAATGCCATGTAATCACTGCAGTGATGGTAGCGCTGTCGATTCTCATATTATAGATAGATATTTCACACTAGGCTGGACTAAATTTGTAGAACAATAATTGCAAGAAGTAATTTTGATTGAAGCACTTTAAGGCATATGGTCAAATCAGCATTTTGCCGTTCCGAGAAAGAGAAGAGAGAAAGATAGGGAACACGAAGTGTTGATCGGCTACGGCAAGAATATGTTCTACGGCTACGCTGCGATGGATTGGTTCGCATTGACAATTGCATTGCCAAACTCGTCAGCGCCGTCGAGCACAAGAACAACATTGATTTGGAGCTCTTTGAGTGGAAAACCGTAGTGGTTGTATCTCATCATGACTTGGGGTTGGAACATGCGCAAGAATTCAAAAATTCGATGAATGATCGCAGCTCCTTCGCAAAGAATCTTTTTCTATTTCATTCACCGTGGATAAAACGATACTAGGATTCTCAGCCACTACTTACATGTCGTTAGCTACAATTAGCTCATATGTATCGATATATAGGACTTGCAGTGGTGAGGGCGTGATTGCCTGAAAATATCTTAATCTGGCAGTCACACCAGGTGTACCTTCCTCAGATGAAGGCCAAGTGCATCAGATGACAAGTACCAACGCGTGTCCTCCTGCACGTGCGAATCTGCTTTGAGGATTCTGTACGGCAGCCGGAGGGCATATATTGCTCCTCTAACTCTTCTATTCCTTCGACCTCCTCGCCCACCGTCCTCAAACAGCTGCCATTTTGCTTCACTCCGTCAGTCATGGCCGGAAAACAACCTGGCATCTCACCTGAGAAGTATCTTGCTCAGCAAGTCCGCGCACCTCACTAACCATCGTTTTTTCTGTTCTTGTACCAGTAAGACTGACTTTCCGGTAGGGTTTCTGCTAGCGGCAAGTTATCTGACGTGGTGCTCATCTCCCGGGGCGGCCATGAGTTCAAGATGCACAAGGTCATATTGTGTGCTCATAGCAGCTACTTCCGCTCCGTCCTCGAGAACACAAAGAATGTAAGATGATTCGCACTACTTCAGAAGGATGGTTCAAAGCGCTAACTTTTGTGACCAAAGTCCAACGGCATTTTCCGTCGCACCCTCGACAAGGACCCTTCAGTCCTCCAGCGCATGATGGACTATATCTACAAAGAAGCATACATGGCCTCGTCTGCTGCAAGCAATGCTTTCAATGCTACCAATATCCACGTGGATGCCTATGCTGCCGGACATAAATTTGGAGTCTACGGTCTGAAGGATTATGCGGCCGATGATTTTCCATGACGCGATCATCAAGCGTTGGGATGACGCCAGGCAAGCCATGCCGGCCATTGTTAGGAACGTGTATGGCAGGCACTACAACACCGCAGACATCAAGCACGCGCTCCTGAGGATTTGTGCAGACCACCGGAAGGAGCTGGAGAGCGATCAGGCTTTCCATGGCGTGTTGGCCGAGCTGCCGGAGTTTCTCAAGGAGTTCTGGCTGTTCATGCAGGGCAGCTGGGTACCGTCGACCTCTCACATCCTGAACACGGCATGCTTCTCCTGCAAGAGAAAGATCTTCGTCGTCATGGAGGACCCGCTTTCTGATATCCATTGCCCGAAGTGCGGTAAATCTAACTACCGTCACGGTCTCCTCTTTCGGGACGTTCACTCAAAGCGCGCGTGATCTCACAAGACTGGTGGAAAGGGAGGTGTCCACTACAGCTAGGGCTGAGCTCTTGCATTGATGGAGAGACGGTATGGCTGCATAGTGGCGATTCTGAGAGTCATTCGAGAAATTATGGAGACGATTGTTGATGAGGGTGCATTAATTTTGCAGAGGCTAAATTTATGGAGGTCCATCTGCACCTTTCAAGTAGATATAACAATGACATGAACACCGAGTTTCTCCCCTCTTCGTTTAGAAGTAGTGAAGCAGTTCCCCTGACACGAGAAAATGTAAGTCCCATCAAAAACAACAGTGATATTAAGCTCCCAGCAACTCGAGTATGGTGTGAGCCTTAAGCCCTGCTGGGGTGCTAATCTGCTGGCGTTGGCATAATGCTACGACCGGGCACGTGACCGCTCATTGTGCGATCTACCACCTTCTAATAACAGATTGTGAACGGCGTCACCTGCCATATTTCTTCCCTTCCCCTATATAAATCGAACGGACGCAACCCGATCACCTCCACTTTGCCTGGTTTTTACTCACCGTCGTCGCTGCTCCGCTCAGTATGAATGACGACGACATTATTCGGCCATTTGGCGCAGTCCTGTCAGGGTATGAATCTATCAGAACATATTCAACGCCATTGATGCACAGGCGCTAACGTATTTACAGGCTTCTGTACAATGGCGATCACTCCGACCTCACTCTCGTTTCCTCCGATGGTCACGAATTCCACGTCCACGTAGCTATTTTGCACTGTGGCAGCCTTTACTTCAGGATCGCCATGAAGCAGAAATGGAAGGCGAGCTTAGATGACGCGATAATTTGTCGCTTGCAGCCACTCACCGACTTACCACGTTGATGTAGGAGACCGAGAACAAGCGCTTCGAGCTCGACGACGATTCTGCGACATTAAAGGCCATCCTCGAGTACATCTACAGCCAAGGACAGTGCTACTCGGTCCCAGTTACATGCAGCCAGCAACTCTAGCAGCATGCAGCCATCTACTTTGCAGCGGACTTCTACGGTATCAGCGGCTTGAAAAAGTTTTCACAGAGACAGTTCCTTGGCTTGGTTGAGAAGAAACCGGAAGGTTGGGACAAGGCGATGAAGGCATGGCCGACTGTCGTGAGAGCCATGTACGAGCATGACGTCCCGACCACTACTAGTCTCAAGAACGAAATCTTGAGGCTGACTTGGGATCATCTGGCCGCATTGGAGGAGGAGCAGGGATTCCAGGGCCTGTTGGATGAGGTTCCTGCATTTTCTTCCGACATGTTCAAGCTCGCCCGAGCCAGGAGGGTTCGCGAGAACTTGTGTGACTTCATCAGGTCTACTTGTGGGTCGTGCCTTCACAGCATAAACGTCGCGGTGAAGGGTCGTGAATATCTCCATTGCCCTGTCTGCTCAACCAGGAACAGTTGCTCTGGTCTGAAGGATAGACGCGTTTCCTGAGTATATGGGAGCCCTAGTAACTTAGGGGAAATTAGTTAAGATCACATACAAATGGTGGCTTTAAATCTCCCAGTCTTGCAGATAAAAGCGTTCCTCTAAGGATATCACATCGAGAAACCCCAGAACTTCGATATCAAAAATCCAGATCAATATGGTATATGTTCCAGAGTGCTAGAGGTTGACCCGGAGTCTGACACCGTTTTGCGACACCTCTTGTAGCAGCAGAAGATAACAAAAGTTTTAGATGCTATTGCGGCTTTGTAACTGCATGCTATTAAATAGTGATTGTGAAACCAAGGGACCTCAGAGCCTCGTTACCGTGGGTTCCCAAATCAGGGTCTTGATCCGGCCAAAATTTTCTTACCTCGGAAGATATTTGAAGCACGACTACGGCCCAGCTTAAGAACTGCTGTACAAAAGCCTCGCGAGATGTCTTGAGCAATCCCTGTCTATTTTCGAAAACTGCACTGCACCATCATGGGAAGCAATGCGGATCTCCCGTCAGTCGATGGCCGTTTGGCCGAGTAAGTCGCTGACCCTTACGCGCCCTCGCCCCACGTGCTTTCTCTTGAAGGTAATCATAGCTGACCCTTTAAAAGCATATATAAGAATGGAGAGCACTCCGACATGGTTCTCTCCTGTGCTGATGGAACGTAGTCTAAGGTGCAGACTTATCCTCGACATTTATAGCTAATACTTCAGCATGCTCTTCAATCTCGAGTGGAAGGTAAGTGTAAGTAAAGGTATGTGCGTCGGATTTGGATCTAAATTTGACTATTCAAAAGGAAAATATCAACGCAGTTGCCACCATTGATGCAAGTTACAGTTCCAAAGTCACCAAAGCTATGCTCGACTTCATTTACACTGGATCATACGCCAAGGATGTCAAAAATTATGGGTGTCCAGAAAGCCTGCAGCTGCACATTGGTTTGCAGGTGATTGCAGATTACTACCAGGTCGTCAATCTGGGAAGGTATGCACAGGAGCGGTTCCTTGATGTGGTTCAAGACACGAGGAACTGGGACAAGGTGAAGAAGGCTTGACCTGCCGTTGTTGAAACCATCTACAACGAATATCCAGGCCCGGCAAAAGAGAGTCTCAAGATAGAAATCATCTGGATCACCAGGGACAACATCCTCTCACTAGAGGAGGATCCGGAGTTTGAAGAGTTGTTGGAGAGAGTTGGTGCGTTCGCCGCAGATCTCTTCAAGAGTTCCCGGTCTAAGTCAAAAAGAAAAAACACGAGATGCTACTCATGTGACTACCGCTTGGAGATAGATTTAGCTATTCATGACAGAATCCACTGCTTTCGGTGTGGCGGCTTCAGACTGCCTGACGAGCTTCGGGAGCACGGAGTACGCATTTCCTGGACAGAGAACAAAAATTAGTATCACACTAGACGTTGAATAGAATGGGGAGTGAGGTAAAAAAAACCGGTATGGATGATGGAAGTGGTGTTGAAATTATGACTTCAAGCAATCATGTTATTTTCCTGTGAACTACAAAGCGAATCATACCGATTCTGGGCAGACTTGCTTATGAACAATAATTCTTGTCAAATTAATACGTAATGTTTCTGGCGATTTATTTGGAGTTGAAGCATTCGTCTGTGTGCTAATATATCCTGTTTTTACTCCAAAGATCATTTGGAAGAACTCTCCAAGGCCCCTCTGTGATAACCGTCGATTACCTCATGCGAAAGAGGGCTGAACTAGAGTTCACTGTTGACTATGGAACAACGAGACCCTTATTTCAAGCTACTAAGGAACTGTCCCTGCGTACATACTATATGACTAGTTCTCTCCCCACTCCTCCCTTTATGTAAAGACGAAAAGTTGGGAAAGAGAAGAAACTAGCAAGAAGTAGCGCTGTTGGGACGTGGGTAAACTATGGAAGGAGACAAAGATAAGAAAAGGTTTATGCCGACTAAGAGCATTACGTTTTCGGAGTTAGTTAACTGCATAGCATTTCAATTATGTCAAGTGTGATTGAAAAATAGAGATTGACAGTTTCGCAGGATGTTCGATAACAAAGTCCTCGCAGATACCACCGTCATCTGCTCTGGAGGTGAGGAGATTTCCGCTCACATTATCATTCTCTACGGCTGCAGTGCCTACTTTCAGGCAAGCTTCAGATCTAACATGCAAGTGAGTAATTGAGCACTTACACAAATATATTATGGCATTATAACATAGTTGAAATTGCTCACCCTTATAACATCACAGGAATCAGAGAAACGTCGGATCTACTTGGGAAACACATCCACAGAGCCTTGGTTCAACAATGACGTTACGGCCATAAATTCTATGCTGGAGTTCATGTACCGTGATAAATACACGGAGGAATCGGAAGCGGACCAAGTGGAAAAATCAATACTCTTCCAAATCGATCTGGCCATCGCCGCAGACTTCTACGGGGTTGGCGGTCTGTATGACTACGCTCTCAAACGATTCGTTAAAATGCTCCAGGACTGGGATTTACTCGAGCCAGAATTTCCTCACGTCGTCACGGCTATCTATTCCAAGCCCGATAACATTGTCGAGCCTTTCAAAGCGGAGATGATCAAAATCGTGGCCGCAAATTACAAGAAGCTGAGGGATGATCAAATTTTTCAAAGCTATATGAAAAAGCTTGATGATTTCACCCTTGATCTACTGAACAATATTTCGAGCGAAGTCTTAGTAGAGAGAGGTCCATGAGTGACGACCTGTCCGAGATGCCGCGCGCCGTTATACCTACCCCTACCGATGACCTGCCTCTCAGGAAGTTGCCCTTCCTGCTTCTATTACGTAGATACTTGGCCAAGGTCATTGAAAGATAGTACCAGGTAAATGCCGTCGCGGGGACCTTGCATTTTGGCTCATCAGATGGCAGGAGATGGGGGGAACACACGAAGCCCGGAGGCGTTAGATCTTCTAACAAATTGAGCATGAGATTTAGTTTAGCTCACAACATAATTCAAAGAAGATTGGAGACATATAGTTTATCAAACCAGTGCAACCCTGAGCCCCAAGAATAAACCAAATACAGGCGTCCCACAAGCTGATCCACCTACTCTCCCACTCTCCTCTCCGCCCACGCACTCCTCAACCACATATGCCCGCACAAAACACAATGCACGTACCCATCCACCTCGCCCTCCCTCCCCGGCAAACACATCCACACCACCCGCCCACACGTCCCACACGTATACCCGCCCGCAACCTTCCTCCGCCGCCCCGCCTCCACCACTGCCTCGCATAGCTCCCTACCGAACAGCCCTACCTCGTCCATGGTATCCCGCCACGCCTGGCTGCCCGCCAGCTCCGCGAAGTGCTTGACCGCGATATCGACCACCGCAGCACGCAGCGCCGAGACGCCATCCCCGCCCTCTGCGCTGGACATGACACACACTGTGCTGTCCCCATTGGGATGGCTGAGCTCCTTATCTCTGCCTGTGGAAGGGCACACGGAGGGCGCGACGACGTCGCACGCCGCGCCGCTCCTCCCGTACAGCACCCTCACCAGCTCGGCCAGCGTCGCGGGCGTCCGCCACAGCTCCGCCGCGCCGGCCACGAAGCGCGCCAGCGCGAGGTCGGCCAGGGCGGGGACGCCGTAGAAGCGGGCGGCGGCGTGGAGGCGCGCGTGGAAGAGTAGGGGCGGCCCGGGACCCGGGCGCTGCTCCTTTCTGTTTGTATCTGTGCCTGTGTCTTGCTCTGCTGCAGGTGCGGCAGAGAGGTCGGCGGGGAGGGCGTAGTCGAAGCGGTAGAGGTACTCGAGCAGCGCGGTGACGATGTGTTGGTCGTGCTTGAGTTCGATGACGTTGTTCTGGGACTCCTGCGGCGACGAGGGCTGGTGAGAGGTGAGATTTATTTGGACAGGGGGTAGTTGTTGGGAGAGAGGGGTTGCCCTACCTTGAAGCCGTAGAGCGGGTTGATGGCGTCGGCGAGGAATTTGCACTGAGCGGAAACGACGAGTTTGTGGACGCGGTGGGCGGCGCCGTTACTGGCGCGGATGTCGAGGTCGGAGAAGAGGCCAGATGAGTAGTATCTATAGTCTCGCTGGTCAGTGACTGAGGAAGAGAGGCAGAAGAGACGGAGTTCCAAAGTGCTGGGTTCCTGTCCCGATGCTGTGGATAAAGCGCTCTGGCTGGTGACTGGATTCTTCCAATCCCTCAGCCAGCGTGGTCCTAAACCAATTTTTGATGCAAGACAGAACGATTCTGGTCGTAGTCTCCCTTCCGTAGAGGGGCTGACTCAGTGCCTGCGAGGAGAAAAAGAAAGCAAGGGAATCGTACTCGCTGATCCCGCTCTTGAGGGGCTCCGACGGATCCTTTGAAATCATGACTCGAAAGATAAGCGCGGCTGCCGTTCAGCGCTGCCGGTTTGGGAAGAAAAGGTCCGGGTCTGCAAAGAATAGTGTCTCGCAGTAGTGGTGAAGTTTATCCTCCACGAACTCTCCGGAAACAAGGTAGTGAGCCGTCAAGAAAAGCAATGTATTGGATTTTGAACAATAACTCCGTATTCGAACTGCTGAGATTTATACACATCCCCCAATGCTCGAAGTCCTGCCCCCGAAAGCCCTCTTTTCGGAGAGCTAGCAGCTACGAAGCCGTAGTGTTCTCGAGGCTTACCTTCATCATGGCTTTACACGTGTGCTCTGTACCCGACGTGCCCAATGATCTACGCGATGTCGCCAATGTGTAAATTCCCTTGCTCTTGTTGTTGATGTTGCTCTTAGCTCCTTCCTTTGCGCAGCCAGCGGTGGTCCCTCCGGCCTCCCTGATTGAACAGATGATAACAAGGCAAATGTTTAAGGCAAATGCCCTTGCGAATCCCTCGCGCGGAATCTGGGGGCAGTCTTGGAAGACGCTCATTGCAGCATACGGAAGGTTATCAGTGTGGCTGCAGAGGATACTTTTCACCCTAAGCGTGAAGACGTGTGATTGAAGCGCAGCCTGTCATCTGCGGACACAGTTAGCCCAATGATATCTCTGTGGCATGTGGAGGGATGTCGAAGGAGTCAAGGTTGAAGTGAAATAAACTTTTGTCGCGCGTCGGCTATTCTTCAGACGATGGCGTGAGAAGGGAAATATAGCAGCGGATCGACCTTCAGTCAGAGTTCAACATAGGTGCGCAGTAGTTCCATCAATGAGCGGATAAGTTGCACCTCCATCAGCTGGTCATCAGCATATGCCAACGTGGCCTAGTCAGCCTCACCGGCGGCGACAGCCTCGTTGAAGAAAACACCAAAGGTAGAATGAGAGCCAGGATCCACACGGCGCGGCTCGGGTTCGTTTTCTTGCATTGGACGCAAAGCCGGTAATGTGTCGGTGAGAATCGACCAGCTCAGCATCGACGTGTTGACGGGTTGCAGCGGCTTTCGTCATGCTCCTGTGTGGAGGACGTGTTCGCGCGTGGGGCCTGCTGATCACCTCGGGAATTAGCAGAGAATCACAATAGTGCCGGGGTCCGAGCACTCGGATCAACACCACGCCACCACAGAGGCTGTGGATAGTTGTTGAGTGGAACTCGTCTCGGTTCGACCAGCTTCGTCCACTCCGTCTTGGCCATTATAAACGGAGAGGGATTGACAGACGGTTCCTTGGATAGTGGAGATTTGGACACGACTGTTCAGCAAAGCAGCCAAGGAACTGGACGCATTGCTGACTATCAGATCGGTCCCACAAGAGCTGCAATAGTAAGCAAAATACACATGAGGAAATGAAGCAACCATCCGGATGAAAGGGTCCAGATATCCGGGATTGCATCCAGGTATGGTTGTTTGGTTCAACGCCTCAAGGCAAGGGCATGTTGCTCTTCTGTGGAGATCGACCTCAAATGATGCTCAGTCAGGAACCGCGAGGCGACAGACCCGACAAATGGAATCCAAAGGATACCCGAGAAGAGAAGGGCTTCTATTCAGGATTGGTCAGCTGCTAGTATTCGCATGCGCTCTTGAGCAATGATACGAACTATCGTCGCGTGGCGAAGGCGTTTGGTTGTGAATCTTCAGCAGAGTGCGACCAATTGCCGGGTGGAAAGGTGAAGGCAGGGTGGGAAAAAATGGAGGATAGGTTACACAACATGAACGCATGGGGAGACAAAAGGAGAGGTTAAAGCCGCGGCGCACACATCATGAGGAATACTAGACGGCTGACCGCTTGGGCATCAGCATGCAGCATCTATGTGGTGCCCTGCAGCTAGCAGTAGCAAGAGGGCAATCCCCACTAAAAGGGCGCGATTATCTCTGCCACCTGATCTTTGTGTATGCGCTGCACCAGCATGGCTGATGCATTCCTTCAAGTCCTTGTCCGACGACTCGCGCCCCATTCCATGCGAGGCTCTCGTTCGCCGTCGGGTCGATGTCGTGGCTCTGCTAGTCTGAGTTGGGGAAGAGCGAGTCATGGGCATGCATGTGCCGTCCACTGGGCTTGACGTCAATTTTTGGAGATATGCTGATAATTCGTAGATCCTGCGAACCCTGTTACTTAGATTGCGCAAACATTATTGCCGGGTCACGACCCTTTTCTGATGGAAGGTGATGGAGTTTCGGGAAAGTTAAAAGGTTACCGGCCCGCAACAAGGGTCTCCGGCGAGCCTCCAATGGACCCTGAAGATGATGCGGTGAGTGCGGGTCGCCGGGATGTATGGGTGTCAGGTGGGCTCTGCAGTACCTACTCGGGGTCGTGGCGAGGTGGTCCAGACTTCAGGATAATGTCAGGTCCCGCAGGAGTTGAAGCTGCTGGAATTGCCTGATTGGTAGCTACATGACCTTGCTGCTGCGCACCGATGTCCGTGGACACGAATGCATGGCCGCGGAGTGAACGACTACGATGCATGCAGGACGGCCGCGGAAGCGATGCAGGCCGTCCGGATACGATTGAGTGCGCAGAGCGTCGGACGCCATCGCAGGGCCTTGAGGCAAACCCCGTGTCCATTTGATGCGTATGCTCGTAGCAAACTTTTCCGTCCGGCCGCCGTCGCCGCCGCATTTGCAACCACTGCTGCTGCTCGAGTCTCCACATATGATCTGAACGTCAGAAAAGCGCCGTTGTGCCGAGACTGCTGCCAGTGAAACGAGAAGCCAATTGGTAAGAGGCCAGCCGGACTGCTGGCGGATGACCGCTATGTTCATGCCATTTCTGGCAAGATCTGTGGGCGTCTTCGTTTGCCTCTCGAGAGTCGCAAGCTGACCGGCTGATGTGGAGAGTGGAGGTGCTCCCCACGATGGCGAGAGATCGGAAACAGGCAAGATTAAGAGCGGCGTAAGTCGAAACCTCGAGACGAAACAGCTGGTGCTATATGTGGAGTCTGCTGAAGTAATGTACGTGCCGATTCGGCCGGCATTGAGGCATTATGGCTGTAGCTGTCTTCCCGGGTTTTGTAGGTAGGGCTGGCGAAATTGCGCACTTAGGCTCGTGGTCTGTTCAAAATGGAACGCGGTGTAACAAGCCAACACGTGGGATCGCCGGCGACACCCGCCGAGGGAAGGGGCGAAGTGGTCGTCGAGGGCAAATGGCAATTGGCGATTCCCGAGGACCGCGCAGCTCGGGATTGGTCGATCGCGGGCTCGTTCGAGCGGGCAGAGACGTTGTAACTCGCACGCCTCACAGACCCCGAGTTGCGACAGGGTTCCCTGGGCGACGTGGAGACTCAACGGCCAAGTCACGAATTTAGCCTGTGGACCGAGACGCTGAGCGGGCGGCGCGGACGGACGACTGGCGTGCACGACGGCATTTTGCGGTAGGCGGTGTGGTTGATGGGCAAGCGAATGGCCCGGGCGAGGGTCTTTGGGCCAGGGAAAGCAGCAGTGTGGCAGCCTTTCTTGGAGGGTCCAGTGCGTCAGAAAGCCGGCGCCAGGCTATGACGCACGTAGGCAGCACGAAGCCCGACCGCCGCGCACCCAAATCCCACGTTCAACCTTACCCTTACCCCTTCTCCGCGACGCACAGCCTGCACGTCCAACTCCAGTGATCTTCGCGCTCCACTTCAAACGAGAGGTTATCGCGTCTACCCGATCCCTCCGGCACGAGTCACTGGTCCACGCACAACCACCATCCTTGCATTAGGTACGCTGCACGGCTTGGGTCGCGATCAGACTCAGGCAGGGCTATCGCTCGCGCGCGCTGCGCTTCAATGTAAGGCGCGCAACCAAGCCCGGAATCCAGAGCAGCAGCCAGCCGGCCAGCTCCACCGTCGAGAGCGCGCGCATATTCCTCCTGCTAGCGCCTTGAATAAAAAATGTGAGATCCCTCTTGCCCTGCCAGAGCGCCTGGCGCCCTGTCCCTCGAGTCCCTCTGTGCGGCTCTGAGCCTGACCTTTGCTGACATGGCGGTTCGTAGCCCAAGCACCTGCCGCCCAGCGGCGCCCGAAAAACACCCCTTCAACAGACGCCTCTCTCTACCCATCAACAATCCCATACCCATCGCCAACGGTCACGGGAAGCCGCCCTCCCTTCCTCGCTCCACTACCCTCCCGCACGCCCCGCAAGTGTCCTCGAACCTCAATCCCGCCTCCCCAGGCCGCCAAAGCATGGAGTCCCGGTACTACCATAGGCCCTCCTCGCCTGGAAGCCGCCGCATACACAATCCTGGCCGCGCAACCACCGGCTCTTTCAGCTCATACGACAACTACTACGATTCCTACAATAGATCGCCAAGATCCAGCGGTGATCGCCTTGTTCCCTCGTCCTCCGCCTCGAACTACTCGACCGCACCGAGTGCAGCGACTCGGACCAGTGCGGGGTATGACGCATACAGCGGTCGCCCACGCAGCTCCACGCTCGAGGGCTCACGCCGTCCGGCAAGCACTCTAGGCGCCGGCGTGCCCATTCGCACGACGACGCATAGCACAGTTGTGCATTCTCATGACAGACCCACCAGCCCACTGCCTCGAACCTACGATAACCGAGGTAGCTCATACGCTGCTTCGACTTCTGCTGCCTCTGTTGCCTCTGTCGCCTCTGCTGCCTCAGTTCCCCGACCATCTTCCCGGCAAGGACATAGCCATGGCCACAAAAAGTTCTACAGTATCGACGACGGCAAGGCTGTGAGGGTTGACCCACGAGAAGCAGAGGTTCGCCGCCACAACGGCCACAACGGCCACAACCGCTCCTCCTCCAAGACCTATCATACCACCACCCAACGTTATCCAGTGCAGGACATTGGCGACGATGGCTACTCCTACACTGATGCTGCCGGCATGTATAGAGACACGGAGCCGAGTTGGCGGGCTCGCTCCGGCAGTGTTGAGAGCCGCTCACGACGCCCGCTGAGTATGGTCGAGAGTTATGGACCTCGTTCATCCGCTCGTGATCTTAATGGACCTCCTGTTACTACCCGAGGCTTCGACAAAATTAATGGCAGTATTGCATCTGGAGCAGCTGTCAGCCGCAGTGGAAGTCTCAGGGATTACGGCCATGCCCGGGCCCCGTCACGCGAGCGGTCCCGCGAGAGATCCAGTACCGCCGAAACATTCTACCGTGAAGAAAACCCATACGCAACCCCTGCGCGGTCTTCTTCCGTACGACCGCCGACTACTCTCCATCAAGACATCAACGATAGGCGAGATGATCGACGGGATGATCGTCGAGATGCCCAAAGAGACGATCGCTACGGTTACCGCGACGAGTATGAAGACCGTGACCGCCTTCGGACTTCCAGGCGTTACGATGATCCCGACGTCGAGACGAGGGGTTTTGGCATCCGGGCAAACAGCGTCGCTCGACCAAGCAGTGTTGGTCCTGGAAATGACCCCTATCATTCAGCTCGTGACGAAATCCTTGACCGTCGAATTCCTCCACCCCCTCCTCCGTCTGTGCCGGCTTACCCACTTGACTCAGGAACAACTATCCCAAATGCCCGTGATTATATTCCAGAGCCTCCAAGGTCTGCCAGGGCAGAGCCTACCGATCGCCACGGTGGCGATTACTACGACAGAGAACGCCCTCGCGACAGGAATCTTGATCGAGATTGGGACCGACCTAAAGGCTATGATCGGGACCGGGACCGCGATAGGGACCGCGATAGGGACCGTGAGGACCGTCGCGACGACCGCCGTGAGGATCGCCGCGATAGGGAGAGCCACATTCCTAGCGTTGTTCCTGCTGCAGCTGCAGCTGTCGGGGCCGCTTATGGTGCGCAACATCTAGCGGAGAGTGCAGCGGCCCGTCATCACCGTGATCGCGACCGGGAGCACAGGACTGACTCCGACGAAGAGAAGAAGCGCCGGGCCAGAAACGACTCTGACGAGGAGAAGAAGCGTCGGGCTAGGAATGACTCCGACGAAGAAAAGAAACGCCGGGTCAGAAATGATTCTGACGAGGAGAAGAAGCGTCGGGGCAGAAAAGCTCCTTCTGATGAAGGCGAGGCTCCTCGCGAGCGCCATTATGTGGAGAAGGATGACGTGAAGGACCGCGAAGATCGCAAAGCTTATCCGCCCACCATGGATCCTGATGAGGAGTATCGTCGCAGGCTTCAACAGGAGCTCGAGCGTTCAACTGGGTCGGTGCGCGACAGGGACAGCGATTCTGATCGTGAGAAAGAACACCGTAGGCGTGAACGGGAGAGAGAAGAGCAGGTCCCTCGAGACCGTCCTTCCGAGACCACCTCGCGTGATATTCCTCGAGCTGACCGGAATGGAGATCTCAAGCCTGAGTCGAAGCCGGACAGATACTCCGAACGAAGTAACAGCGTCTTTGGAGAGCCCATTGTCGACGAACCAGCCTCCTTGTCCGCTGCGGAAGAAAAGGAACGAGAGAACCGTGTCCGCATTGTGTCGCCACCGAAGCCTGATAAGGATTCCCCCCCTCCACCCAAAGGTATTCTACGCAAACCAACGGCGAAGTTCCCTGAGGATCCTAACCCGATTCGCGAGGGGGTTGCGCCATTGAAAGATGCAAAGAAGGGCAAGGATATTCCGCCTGATGCACGTTGGACCAAGATAGACCGCAGGCTTGTCAACCCAGAAGCGCTGGAAGAGGCAAAGGAAAGATTCGAGGAAAGAATGGACTGCGTGATTGTGCTTCGGGTGCTCACGCGAGAGGACATTCAGAAGCTCGCGGATCGTACCAGAGAGATCCGTGAGTCCAGAGGTAATAATCCACCCGGTTCTGCTGCGCTTTATTCGTCTTTGTTTGCGGATTCCACGAAATCTCTCGCGCACTCATCGTCTGGGTCGTCATCCGAGGGTGCAAGCCGAGGAAGAGACCGAGACGACGAACAACACCACTCCTCTTCCGATCACAAGAATCATCGCAAGCACCGTTCCCGCACTCGTCGTCGACATGATGACGAGGAAGAAGACAAGCACCATTCTCATCATCATCACCATCATCACGAGCGCGACCCCATTGCTTCTGTTTTGTCCGACAGTTCAGAAAAATCGTCCAAGTCGAAAGCGTTGACAGGTTTACTTGATACTGTTATTGACGTGCTAACGCGCCCCAAAGAAGAAGAAGGCCATCACAGTCGTGGCAGCGGAGATCGCGAGCGCGATGTTCGCGGCGGCGAGCGAGACCGCTCGGAACGCGACCGCGATCGGGACCGCGAACATCGCAGCAGCCACCGCTCTTCCCGCCGGAAGCACAAGGACAGGGAAGTCGACGAAGACGACTCGTACGAGAGCGATGAGGACGACGAGTTCAAGGAGAAAGAGCGGGATAAGCCTCGCATGATTGAACCTTCAAGGGAGCCGAGAGAAGATTTCCGCGAGAGGGAACGGGAGCGTGAGAAGGAGAGGGAGCGGGAGCGGGAGTTTTGGATGGATCCTTCACGGCGTTGAGGGAGGCGAGAAAAGAATTAGGTTGAATTGCGACGCGGAGACGTTTTGCGACGGAGATGCGGCGCGTACTGATAGGGATGGAAACAAGGATCGGGCGCGGGGATGTGGGGATGATTGACGACGAATTGACGAAGCGGGTATACCGATAAACGCTATGGGGCTGGGTTTCCTCCTTTGGGCCAGGGAAGATGGCTGGAACGGGAGTTTGCATGATGGGTAGGGGTGAGGAATTCTTTGGATTGGTTAGGTTGGCACGATGGTGTGTGGGAGTTGTGACGTGGGAATATTGGGATTCTCAAGCGTGGCATGAGACGAAAGTTTACGGATGCATATGTTTCTTGCATTAGAAGAGAGGGGTTTCTTTCTTTCTCCGTCTTTTGGGAGCTCTCGGATGTGGATAGGCTTGCTCGTGCGCCTGGTACTGGGTGGGTGGGAATGGGAGGGCAGGACAAACGGAGTACAAACGGGGCACGAGTGTTTTTGGAGGGTTACTTTCCGTCGTGTCTTTTTATTTGGGAACGAGAAAGCATAGCGATTGGATCTCTTTTTCTTACTGTCATTTTCTTACCTTTGCCATAATCTTCTCCCTCTTTTTTCTTCTTTTCTATCCTCGGCGAGCGGAGAGCGAGCGCCTTTCGTTTTGGTTCTGCCGAAACACGGACAAAGAGAGCAAAAGAAAAAGCTAGTGTGCAGGGCGCAACGAAGGAATTGTTTCTTTTCCATATACAAAAGCAAAACAACCTGAAGGGCAAAAACTGACACAGCCGTTGCTGCTGAACGGAGAATAAACTTCGCCCTTTGCTCATGTGCACTTTGCTGATAAGGGACTCTGGAATGTTTAATATGCCCCGCCCTTTGATGCATTTTTGATGCATGTATGGCGTGCTTTCAATGCTACGTCTTCCTCTGAAAAAAAGAGACCCTCTCTGGGTTGGTGATGAAGAGAGATGCGAATGGGTCGGTTTGCGAATGGGAAGAACTCGGTCTAGTGATGACTTGCCTGATCGGGTGCGTGGATGATCCCGGGGAATTTTGCGATGAGGGGGAGGGGGAGGGGGAGAACGTGGAGACCCGATTTGCCTCCGAGCCCAGGCATGATGCACATCGCCATGACGTCAAAGCTGTACGGTAAACGTTTTTGTATGTACCTCTCTGTGCGTTCAGGCCGCGCAGCACCGCGTCGGCGACATTCTCGCTGCTGCTTGCTGGCCAAAAGGGACGTCATGACCTCTTCTTCCGTTGCGCTCAATCGCAATTCTGACGTGATTTGTGTTATCTCTCTCCTCTTCCTTTTCGCCCTCCGCGTTGCGCGGATGCTGCAGGTGGTTTGCGGGGTTTCTTGTTGATAATGATGACGCGCTGTGGTGCAAAGGAGGGGAGGTGTGAGGGGCTGCGTAAGCGAGGCGTATTCGAGGGTGCCATGTGGCAGATGAGGCTTGATTGGGTGGGAATGTGGCACGAGCGGTGGCCGCGGGACTCTGTGTCTGTTGTGGCGAGCGGGGGAGAGGGAAGGGGGTGACTCGGTTTGTGTGGCCTGTGGAGAAGAAGGTCTGGTTGGATGGGTGTTGGAAGTTCTTTTGTGTGGCTGAATGAGCGGATGTGTGGACTTGGGCATGATTGCAATACTGCGTGAGGACTGGCTGTGACTTGGTCGTGGGGAAGCCTGATGGGAGCGGTCCAATGTTCGTGAGTAAGGAATCTTCCACTAGGTTGTGCAAAGGCGGAGGATCAGGTTTGTGGTTGGTTGGACGCGGTTGTATCATCGCGATTAAAAAAAAGCCCATAACGTCAGTAGGATGGTGTTGCAGATGGCACGCCGTGGCGTCCACATCGACATCAGCATGCGTGCCTTCTCGTAACAGAAACCGGTCCTCTCTACACTAAATTCTCGCTCTGCACTCCGCGGCTATTATCGCGTCCGTTTCGGCCCGGAATGTATCAATACGGGATTTTTCTCACCTGTCTACTGGATAACTCTTTATTTCCGAAGTCTCAAAAACGTGAAACATCTCGTGATGTCTCAAAGGATTGCTCGGCATCGGGCCGAGACGTATATGTGACGGATAACCGGCTCACGTTAAGTTGCGGAATTGGAGTAGTGGGTGGAATCGGGCCATTAATTACTGGCAAAGAATGAGGCATACGGTACGCCGTCAGGCGAGAAACCTAGTCTAATAGTGAGGAAATCACAAGCTTGAAGATGTGATGCATCCTTGGTTGATAAAATGGACAGACCACATGCTTGGATTCGCCACTCACTTGGTCTCCAGCTTTCATCATGATATGCACCGCCATACTCAACAATGAGGACGGTCACGAAGATCTACAATAGGATATGCATATGCGCATGGGAAGTTGCAACATCATCTAGATGGACTGAAGATCAGATATTTGACTCTACAAGCATCTATGCCGACGCTTAGTCTGGCAAGAATCATGTCGTATCTTCCTTGGGTGGCAAAATAGAATTGAATGGTGCGACAGTTATTGAAAGATTATTCAGATGGATGAGTAGCTGGCAGAGGTCTACAGTGCGTTTGTGTGTAATGTCGCAAGTGTAAAGAGTTTTGGGGCTGAATGTTTGAATGACGGCACGGGCTCCGGGTAGCGATCAATTGAGCAGTTTGGTGAAAGCGGGGATAGTAGGAACTTGAAAGCAAAAGGTAGAGAAGACGCTATTTAGCAGCCATAACGGCCAGAGTCAGGATAAAAGACGATAAAGAATTGAGTACAATACTAATCAAAGATGGTGTTGACTGAAAGCATTATGCGAGTTTAGAAACAATTGTGAGCAGCGGCTCTATGGTCCGCGCCAATCTAGAAGGCGAAGCCCTAATATTACGATAAGCCCTAAGAGGGAATTCCCTCTAGATCAAGGATTGATTGAAGCGCGTGGCGGTGTAGTAATCTAGGCGAAGCCTATGTTTGAGGTGAGCGCTGAATCCGGCAAGCACCTACGCTTCTACTGCCGCGGAGGCGGTCATGGGCGCCGCCACCCACTTCCCTGTCGCACCACGCCGAATGAGCATCCCAGATGAGGCACACAACGCCATCGTTCTTTGACCAGGACAGCTTTCTCTCCATATTTCATGCCTTAGACATCGTGCATCAGCTTCTCTCCGTACATATCTCGAAAAAGGATACAAAGCGTGTCGAAGAATGCGAGCTTGAACAACAGAAACTTCGCAACACTTCGCCGTTTGATCGGAAGAAATACCTTCGTCTCTCGATCCCCTTCATTCAGAGTCTAGAGGAGTACCGGAGGCGGATAAAAGCATGCCAGATCTTGCTCCGTCATCGATTTTTTCGAGCCGAAATCACACCCACTCGTCGAAACTATAAAACCGAGATACGTCAAATCTACCATCCTGAACCCGAGAATGTCGTCCACGAGACGGCCCTTATCATCGCATCGGTCAGGCCAGGATCAGAGACATGACCCGTCATCATCGTCCCCACACCGCCGAAACGATTCCTCGTCAAAGGCATTCGGAAACGCCCAGGAGATAACTCGAGAGAGCGAAGCCATACCCGAGCCGGAAAGTTCTGGCAACGAACGTGCAAGATTCGACCGATTCACACGCGTGTTAGCGCAGATGGGATACATGCGCCTAAAACAATTGATGCGTGAGGCCGGCGAAGAACTGGCTGCGGCTCCAATGATCGAGAACGGTGACGAAAATGGCGACGAGAATGTCAACATTGGCAGTGACGAGGGAATGCGAAACAGAGAGGTATTGGTGAGGGTGGTTGAAATGCTAAAAGAGGCAGAGCGAATTTCAGATATTTTGAGCCTTGAGCTGCTGGTCGGCCCCGCGACGATACCAGAGCAGGAGGCGCTAGCCGCGCGTTTGGAGGTCTTGGAGGTCGAACAGTAGGTTGAGGACTCTCAGAGGAGACATTAATGGAGATAGAGGAAAGGAAAAGAAGCTGGAGCGGGTCGACCCAGAGACGGCAGACTTCCACTTTCGAGGAGGGAAAATTTGAGAGGCGTGTCGGTAATGTGCCAGCTGACAATCTTGTAGTTGCAATTGTGAGGATCTTGACACACGCAGAAGGGAGAAAAGAGAGGAACTTAAGCAAGGCCGTATTTAGAAGACCTGTTCACGACAGACTGTCGCATAAACAATAGGCGAGATGTGGTATGAAGGATCACTGCAAACCTCGAGCGGGATTCTGCTAGAGGCATGAAAATTGGATAGAGAGGTTGAAGACTAAATTGTATGGACTGACGCGATGACGAGATGCGCTAGTGTTCAAAAATTTGAAGATAGTGGTATCAATTGTTTTTTGATCGCTGTGCAGAGATCGGGAACGAACGAGACAGTACCCATGATCCCTTCAGGAATTGTTGCAACTGGATGTAATTTCCGTGAATCATTGAAGGGTCCACCTGTATATGTCGGCCGGTATGGGCCATATCAATCAGGAGGTCCTCACTGTGCAACATTCGAAGCAAGCACGTAGTAGTAGTCATCCTAATGTCAAACAAGTCGTTTCCGGAGCTTTCAGGTAAGTCTTCGGAAAGTGTGTGCGGCGTTTCTCTGACAGCGCCACCCAATACCCCCAAAACTCCTAGATAATACCATGGATATGATACAGAATATGCGTCGATTTTGGCGCCAAAGAGCCTCAAAAACCGGGGGGATTGAGGCGTTGGGATACCCTGGTCCACTTTGGAAGCTCTATACAGCCAAATTAGCATACGCTGATGAGAAGGTCAATTTTACGGTTTCAAACGTACTGTGAATTCCTTTCCTGTACTTCTTCTCGTAGCGGTCGAAGAAGGTGTATTTGTCCTTGGCCAACATCTCCTCCTCGGTAGGCATCTCATCCTTCCAGCGGTCCAGCTTCTTTGTAGACACACCCTGCTTCGCGAGTGCCTTATCAAGGGTGGCAACAATGTTGTCGACGTGTTGCAGGCGCGCCCGTTGCCGCGCCTTCTGAGGTCGCGACATGCGCCATGGGATTTTCCTACAGGGTGGGCGCGGTGTTAGTAACGGCGAGTAGGGTGAAGAAAGAGCGGAGGTCAATGTGGCATTGCATACCAGAGAAGGCCCCCGGAGAGGGGCGCGGTAGGTCTGAATGCGCCGAACATGGTGTATGAGAGCGAGGTGGAGGACGACGAGCTGGTGGAAGCGCGCAATGAATGCGGCAACTCGGAACTTTGAATCGCTCACCGCCGGCGTTCTGCCGGCGGGCAACGGCGGTGGGCGTCACCCCAAAGCTCCAGCTCGGCGGCCCATCGACCGCCGCTCCCCCTGCAACGCGGAGCTCTGGACTCGAGAACCGCCGCTCAACATGTCATACTACTTCGCGATCGTCGGTACTCGGGACAACCCTCTATTCGAACATGAATTTGGCACATCGAGAGGTGGCGGCGACGGCATCGCGCGCTTCAGGGACGATGCGCGCCATATGAACCAGTTCATCGTGCATAGCAGTCTGGATATTGTCGAAGAGGTGCAGTGGGGAACTGGCCAGATGTAGGTGCTCATGTTTCCAAAGTTTCGCTGTCATAGTCGAGTCCTGCTTCCAGCAATGTAAACTAACGGGCACGCGGGCAGGTACCTCAAGCATATCGACCGCTTCCACAACAACTACATCTCGTGCTTTCTTACTGCTGGAAATATCAAATTTCTCCTCCTCACATCTCCCAATCCTGACAATCCTCGTTCCTCTGCCGCCTCCATGTCCTCGGTGCGCAGCTCCGCTTACCCCTCGTCGAGCGCATACAATCCTACCGCTCCGGCCGCTGAGGAGGCCATCAAGAATTTCTTCATGGAGGTCTACGACAGCTGGGTTAAGACAATCATGAACCCCTTCTATTCGCTCAACCAGCCTGTCAAGAGCCCGGTCTTCAGGTCCAGAGTCGCCGCCGCTGCGAAGAAATACTTGTGAGAGAATTAGACGAGGGTGCGTGGAGAACATGGCGCCATCCATTGTGCCGAGTCTCGAAGCCAGCAGCAGGAGGGTAGCAGGAAGCATCCGAATCGGACTGCTTGCTAGGTCGATGGATCAGGGACTACGACGTCGTGGCAACGGAAGAAGATACCCGGCGATACACGAGCCCAAAAGACCGTTGTACTCCCCAACGTTTTGCGGTCCGAGGTTCCGTGTACGCAGCCACAATTTGGTCATTAGGCACCTGTACGGAGATAAAGAGTCCGGGACCACACAAGCTCGGCCTTTAGGTTTTGTAGCACATGGAGGTATTGCATACGACGGTTAGCAGCGAGGACCTTTGGCAAACCTGACCTCATGGGAAGCTCAAGTACTCATCGGATGCGCGTGTGCTGAGTTTGCGGCGACTAAGCTATTTGGGCGAATTGCCTTTCCTCCCCATAGCAGCAGCCCTGAACTGATTGGGTGTGGGAATATCCAGATACCTACAGTGCCACTTCGATGGTGATGGCTGCATTGCTGGCATGACTCGAAGATATCACCTTAAATTGTCTCTTAACAAACTGGAGAATAAAAAATCAACTACTCTATGCTGGAACGCGTGGTGTGTTGCCTGTTAATGGGGAAAGGGCATGCGAAGCTGTGGGGTGTTCTGGGGACGCGTAGACAGCACATGACTCGTGGCGGTGGCGGAAAGCTGAGCCACACCAATCAAGCCTGGAACCGAGGCGCGCGTCCTTTCTCATCCGCTAGGCAACAGCAAAATGGACCAGCAGCCCTCTCGCGCCCCGACCGTCTTTTCTCTGGGGCCTAATTCACATCTCCTAAATAATTAAGACACCCTTGCATCTGCCACTTTGCTGCATGACTCCACGATCCACCTAGCTTCGATGCTCTTATCATCTTGTGCAGCGGCGTAAGAGGGACTTCCCGTGCTGACCGCGATCCCCACCTGTTCACGACTCCCCCGTGACTTCGCTTCGGCACTCAAGCGAACATGGCCGCCTTTGCGCATCTTCCCCGCCGCCTAACGAAGCTGTATTCCGATACCAAGCAGGACATCAATGCAGAGCAGGAAAAACTGGAAAATGTCCCCGAGCTGAACGCCCTCCACCGACGGTTCCGCATTCAGAGAGACCGTCTTATCGCATGGGGCCTGGAATGGAGCGACAATAGCTCTGCTGCTTCGCAAGGCAGTATAGACGAATCCGTTGCTCAGGCCGGTCTGACCGAGACGGTTACGAGCGTTCTTGGCACAATCCAAGATATCCTTGATGAGGCAGACCGCATCAAAGACTCAGGTGATCACGGGACACCGGACACCAAAGCTGAGAAGAGCTGGGCCAAATCGCCAACCACGCGAAGCTGGACGCCCGCCGACAAAGCCCGCTATGAAGACTTGGCTCGTGATCTCACTACCTCCATAGACACGCTCTACGACCTTTCCAGAGCACGAAGAGCGTCGACAGTCGGAGCCTCTCCCCATGAGCCTAAACCGCATCTGATCAAGTCCGAGTCTCTCCCATCGACTCCCTTCAAGACACCTTTCTTAGATGACGAGTACAATGAGTCTTCGCTCACCCTTGTGAGTCCTCCAACCGTATCTGCCTCTTCTACGATGGAGACAGAGTCCATACCGAGGATCGACCCATCTTCTCTCATCCTTCCAGAAGAGGAACCTCCACCATACGAGAGTATCGGGGTTCCCTCATGTACTCGTCTAATCGGCCACCTTCGCCGGAGTCAACCGTCAACCAATCCTTGGAGATTTGACTCGGGCGAAGTTCAGACCGTTCCGGTTCTTATTGAATACGCTGGATTTGATCCGGTGTATCGGATGACCGGCGTACCACCACCCACGGAGCGGCTGGAAAACCTTCTGGACATTCTGTCCCGTGGCGTAGGGCGTTTCGGGGATGGCCCTGACGCTCCTGCGTTCGGAATCCTGAAATGTCTGGGCTATTTTGAGGACCAAAATCAACCCCGGTTTGGACTCGTCTTCGAGCTGCCCGGTTTCATTAGCCCTGGAATAGCTCGACCGCTACGACCATCCGAATTACAAGCGCTGCGCCCAGTCACTTTGCTTAGTGTATTGCAGTCCAGCGCGAAGAACAACGTTGCCGTACCGAACATTCCAGCTCTCGAGAAGCGCTTCCGCGTTGCTTTGAACCTTGTTCTTTCGTTCAGTAAACTGCACGCCAGCGGCTTCGTTCATAAGGATGTCAACAGTACTAATGTTCTTCTTTTTCGCAAAACCAAATCCGCAGGCCATTCTGGAAATCACAAGCAACCGCAATTTGAGCTTCAGTCTCCGTACATCTGCTCATTCGATCTCTTTTCCGAGTTCAACGTTGAGGTTCAGCCATCCGGCACAAACATCTATCGACACCCTCATGATCCAAGGACACAGATACCAGCGCAGTCTGGATATGCTCCTCACTTTGATATGTATGGTCTGGCGTTGATCTTGCTCGAAATTGGCTTGTGGATCCCTCTTTCCGACATATTCAAGGCAAAATACACCCTTGCAGACTTCAAGATCCGGCTCGAGGATATCTGGATCAGGAGGCTTTCAGGAAAATGCGGTACAGCCTACATGCAAGCGGTGCGAGAGTGCCTTTCGGCTGCAGACCGAAACCTCTCGAGCACGGACATCAAAGCGGTCTATGATCGCGTATTGGGGAGACTCCACAGATGTGCTCTCCTGGACGATGCAGACCCCTATCCATTCGATCTGAGGCATCATGCAGCGGCAGTCCCTTCTCCGAGTTCAAGCCTCCTGAAGCGGTCGCAAGACCACGGTCCGGGTCACAAGCGAGCGAAGCTCCAAAAACGGAATGCTGCGGAAATCATCGAACATCTTGGCCATGACCTCAGTAAATCCGTAGTGCCACACCTCGGGGCTGAATCAGACAGCCCGAAGCTTACTGCCTGGCTGGACCTTTCTCGTGCTCTTGAATCAGGTCGTGCCGATAGCTCTAGAAAAAGTGAGCAGTTCGACCGCAATGGTCAATGGCGCTCGCGAGGAGCTTCGGAGCCTACCCCTGTGGATGGCATGGCAGATGCTGCAAAGACCATTCAGCGTGCATGGCGCAAGTCTCGCGGGAAAGTGACTTTCCGTGAATACAGAAGAAAGGTCGTCATCATACAGAACCAATGGCGACAGCGGAAGGCACGAGGACCGTCAGAGCCTTGCATAGACCAACCACTGATGCTCGAACGAGCCGTCACGGACTTTTATCCAACCCCGGATCCCGAAATCACTATCGATGAGATGCATGAACGGACATCCATCAAGTTGAAGCAGCAAAAATCCACTACCAAGAGAAAGTTACTTGTTCAGCCCCTATGGAAACCAACTCCAAGCATAGCAGCTGAATGGGATCAAACAATCCTTCCACGGCTTATGCGCATCTGCGAGAAGGCCTTGAGAGATTCCTCAGAAAGCTCCAGTATTGATCTGTTTGGCATTGGGCCATCACCTTCCGATGCCAAAGCTACAATCGTCGTCACTTGTGCCAGCACGGCAAAAGTGAAGGCTGCTCTAGCAAAGAAGTTCAATTACGACCGCGCCGTCTTTGACCTCAAAGTTCATAAAGGGAGAATTAAGCGCTCGAAGTTGACGAGGTCAACACGGAGGCGCAGAGCACCTTTCCGATCGATGATGGATGAAGATGATGTACCGGCGCTGAACGGTTGCTTTCAACAGCGTCCTGTCTGTGGCGCTTCAATCGGGGCATATAATGGCGAACATCTGCCTCCGGTATCCTACGGGGGGGTTGTACTTGTCGATGATGAGCCGTTCGGGATGAGCGTCCACCATATGTTGGATGCACCCAGTGAAGACGAGAGTGAATATGACGACGAGTATTCTGATGTTGAGTAAGTATTCTCTTTGGGGATCCCAGTCTACATTCTTTCCAGCAAACTCTTCCATCTACGCTGTGTGCACTGAACCCTAGGTGGATCTGTCTCCCTCGGTAACTACCTCACTTTCTGAAAGACCCGCGCTACTTCAAGAAAGTCGTGGGCTAACATTGGCTACTAGAAGCGAAGAAATTGTACGCTCGAGCGCAAGAATGAACAGCTACCCTTGGACTTCCCACATAGGCGCTCAGCCTATGTTGCAGAATCTTCCAGAGACACCAGAAGCGTTTGAAATCTCGGACGATGAAGACCTAGACGACAGCGCGAGCTATACCTATGACTCCACTGATGAGGTGTATTCTGACTCTGAGAGCGAAGATGCATCATCCGAACCCGGCGACATCCCAGGCATTGAGGCTGGCGATGGTGATGAAATCCTCATCACTCAGCCCGCCATAGACGACGTCGAAGACGACTTTTTCCCCTGTGAAGAAGACCGCGACGAAGACCATCTCGACTCTCACGAGCTTGGTCACGTTCATGCCTCGTCTGGGATCCGGCGCTGGAATCGGAACGGTGTAGTTCATGAGATCGACTGGTCTCTGCTCAAGTTGAAGGACGAGCGCCTCCAGCCGTACAACCTTGTACAGGGCGGGAAAAGATTCTGTTCACGTCCCACAAAACTTTGTCCAAAATTGATGGATCCTGTAGACAGAAGGCACTTCAAGCCAGAAGACGATGAATATCCCAGTCAGGTACGTCTTTTGCTAATACTGAGAGTGCGGAGCGCCATCTAATCTTTAATAAAGGTTGCTAAGGCAGAGGATCTGGGTAGTCTTCAAGTGCACAGCCTCGGGAGAACAAGCGGGCTCAAGGGCGGAGTCATCAGTCACACAATGACTGCTGTTAAAATCCACGGCCGAAAGTCTTATGCGCGCAGCTGGCATGTGAGCGGCGGGTTAGGTGGTAAGTTAATAGTGGGACCACTTCGAACTCAGTATGCTAACTCTGTCCCCTAGTTGGCGGGGACTCCGGCGCTTGGGTCATTGACAATGAGCAAGGCCGCATCTGTGGTCACATTTTGGCTTGGTGTGACAAAAATCATGTCGCGTACATTTGCCCCATGCAAGTGTTATTGGAAGATATTAAACGGACGCTGGGAGCCAAGAAGATCGCTTTACCAGGACAAGAGGAGGAGGAGCAGGATGAAGCGGTGACAGCTCATGTGAAAGGAGGATTTGAGCTACCCGATATCAAACAGCTTAGCATTGGCGATGTCGACGGAGTCAGGAGTCGGTTTTTGGAAAGCCCGAGAAAGATCGAGGTGGTGAGAGGACGGAGGGGGCAGATGGCTTGATGTGATGCATTAGATACCCATGATCTTTTTGAATAGCAAGTCGTTCATTCTTTGCATGATTTTTTTTCCAGCCATGGGTGAACTGCTTCATCCGTCTTCAACCATGATGTTTGATTGACGATGTCTTCGTCGTTTGCCAAAGTCATCAAACATGTGCGGTACACTTTACTTCACTACTCTATAGCTTTCATCACAAGGCAGGCCATCACGGTATCAACCATACGCTGTTGCTCGTATTACCTTATCGGCTGAATCGTGGGGTGCATGCCAAGCTCACGAATGACGTTTGGGGACTGACAACCTCGGGCAAAGCCGAGACCTGCGTCATATCGCCGCAAGCATGTGAGAGCAACAACACTGTCGCATTACAAGCTCAATCACGCATGGTTTCATCTGTGGATATAATTCTTCCCGGTGTCCTTTCCCCACTCGAACAATTGCCGGCTGTTTCATCTCCAGCAACAATTAGTTCGCCGCCATGGCCGACGACGAGCCTAGGTTCCTCTACAACAGTCAGTTGGTGCGTAGCATTCGCATTGAGCACTCTACGTTTCTGACACTCGATGCTAACTTCGCGGGTCACTCAAGGATGCCTTTGACCTCTATCACATCGTGCAAGAAGAGACCAGGCCACGAAGAGCACCGCTTGGCCCCGCGCTCCCCGCCCTCGGCCATGCGACGTCTGGAGCTCTGGGCTCCGCGATCTCGAAGCTCTTGATCTATCCGCTCGACCTGGTCATCGCAAGACTACAAGTGCAGGCACAATTCAAGAAAGATGGCGAGGCCGAGGGCACAGACGATGACGATGCGGACTACAAAGACATCATAGACGCGGTGAAGAAGATCTACACCAAGGAAGGCGGTCTGCCCGCATTCTACAGCGGCCTCGCGCAAGACATGGTCAAGAGCGTGGCCGATTCATTCCTGTTCTTTCTGGCCTACAACTTCGTCAAGGCCAGCCGGCAGAGCCGCAAGGAGAACCCGAAGAAGGCGCTGCCGGCCTTCGAGGAGATCGCCGTCGGCATGGTGGCCGGCGCCTTCTCGAAGTTCTGGACTACTCCCGTGCAGAACATCGTCACGCGCAAGCAGACGGCCAGCATGGTCGCCGCGCGCGACAGGACGAGCAGCGTCAGCCCGCAGCTCAGCGCGCGCGACATCGCGCTGCAGATCAGGCACGAGAAGGGCGTTGCGGGGTTTTGGTCGGGCTACTCGGCCGCGCTCATCCTCACGCTCAATCCGGCGCTCACATTCTTGCTGCACGAATCCCTGCTGCGGGTGCTGGTGCCGCGGGCGAAGCGTGGCGATCCGGGTCCCAAGCTTACTTTTCTGATCGCCGCGCTGAGCAAGGTGGTCGCGTCGACCATCACGTATCCGGTGTCGCTAGCCAAGACGCGCGCGCAGGCGTCGTCGCAGGCGCCGACGGACACGGATGCGGCGGCGAGCAGCGAGGAGGCGTCGCCGCTGCAGGAGAAGGATGGGAACAGTGCTGCGACCAAGCGCACGAAGAAGGCGGGGCGCGCGACGATCTTCAGCTCGATTCTGGAAATTGCGCGGAGGGAGGGCGCGGCGGGCCTGTACCAAGGGCTGGGTGGCGAGGTGCTGAAGGGGTTCTTCAGCCACGGGCTGACGATGCTGATGAAGGAGCGGATTCACGTCGTGGTGATCCAGCTGTACTACCTCATTCTGAAGGCGCTGCGGCGGTATCCCGGCCCCCAGGAGCTTGCGGCTCAGGCGCAGGAGGAGATGAAGGAGGCGGTGGAGGCGGGCCGAGAGCTGGTGGGGAACGCATCTGAAAAGGTGCAGCAAGCGATGGAGAGGACGTCAACGCAGGTGGGCGATGTCTATGGCAAGAGCGTCGAGAGAGCGGTGGAGGTCGTTAAGCGAGAAGGCGGTAAGGAAGGGGATTGATTAATTTACACAATGATGCTGGAGCCGAAGGGTAAAGATGGTGGTCTTCAGCAAACGATATCTTCAAGGGGGGTTGAAGCATCCATGCAGACATACTGTACTGTATTTTTAATGACAAAGCTATCAAGAATGTTTCGACTATCCGTGATGTTTCTTATCTTCACCCTTTTTCTCGCTTGTGTATAGAGATATTGCGTTCGGCGCTGAATGTCGGATGCAATATTTCTCTGTAAAAATTGAGAGAAAAAATCGGCGGAATTTTTCTTTTCATGGGTTTCATCTTATGAGTCTTCCCGTCATGTGGTCTTCGTCATGTGTGGGCTGGCTGCCCAACTGGGCTTGCCGAGGGAATAAGTGGGTATTGCAAATAGCGCGTGCGATGGCAGTTGAAGCGTCTGTCTGGCTGCACAGTGTGTAGTTTCTCCTCGTAGAAGGACAAGAGAGCTGGCGGAAGAAAGGCTGCATCCAGCTCTTCATCATGGACGTGGCTTACTCATAAGAGGGCGAGGAGGTTGGCGGCATGCATGGTCGGTCCGCTACGGCAACGACGGCTGCATACCCACATGTACCTGGCGCGAGTCGCGCCTCGCGCGCAACGGCACGCGTTGGTTCCGCTTCACAAAACATTGCGCAGGCACGCCGATGAAGCAAGAGGGTTTGCTGTCAAGCGGTGTTCGTCCAGCCCTTTGAGTTCTAGATTTGTTAAGGGCGGTTGGCGTGGTCTCGGGCGAGTTCGAGGAGATCTGCTCGTTCATGCAGCAGGCTGCAGGGATTCGGTTGCTGTGTCAGTGCGCCCGGGCTGGCTGGTGTTTGCGATACCAGCCAAGCCCTCAAGCCACCGCGGCCACGCTCCTCCACCACAACCAACCCTCCGACGACAACATACAAACCCCCACGGACCAACGCGTCGCTGCGTCGAGAAATGGAGGCGACTTCGCGCCAGTAGACACCCTCCCGATCACTTGCGCGCACACCGTTCAGTCGCGCCCTCCCGGTCCGCGCCGTGAAACACGCCCCAGGCCTTCACACCGCTCGGACTCTCCCTCCGCCCAAGGCGCGCCTGTGCCTCTCCAACTACGACAACGACATCACCCACCGCCACAACGACCTCACGACCACCGCTACGACGACACATTCACGACACCCCCTCCCAGCATCGCGCAGCCGCCGCCGCCAGGACCACCGTGCCCCTGCGTAGCGCGAGCCGACGCACACCACCGCCGTCATGACATCGACCCAGGACCGCCCCCCATCGAGCCCCGCCCCGGGCGGCTCGCTCGAACAGGATCTCGCCTACTACAAGCAGCAATATGAGCAGCTCGAAGTCGAGCTGCAGGAGTTCCAGGCCTCCAGCCGCGAGCTGGAGTCTGAGCTGGAGAGGGACATCGAGGCGTCGGAGAAGCGCGAGCGCCAGCTGAAGGAGAAGCTGGAAACCATGGGCTTCGAGGTTGAAGAGTGGAAGGTAAGTCGCCTTCAATGTCGCGCCTGCGCATCGTCGTTGGCATAATGCTGTCACGGTGCCCTCGCCGGCCGCGGATCCTCGTTCCAGGGGTTGCCGTCCAAGACATCTGAATGGGAGCTAACGCGCAACCTTTGTTTCGCCTGACAGGCCAAGTACAAGCAGTCCAAGACCGAGGCCAATGGAGCGCAGAACGCCCTCCAGAAGGAGATCACCACTCTCCGCGAGACCAACCGCTCGATGCAGCTACGCCTTCGCGACATCGAGGTCGCCAACGATGACTTCGAGCGCCAGGCACGGAATCAGACCTCATCGCTGGAGGATCTCGAACAGAAGTACAACATCTCAATCGAACGCGGTGTAATGCTTGAAGAGGAAATCAAGGCAGGGGAACAGGAACGCGAGGACCTGAGAATAGAGAACCAACGTTTGCGTGACGAGCTCGCCGACCTTTCCATCGAGGCCGACATCGTCAAGGAGAAGCTGCGCGTCGCAGAAGATACCATCGCCCGCCATCGTGCAGAGAAGACACATGCACTCGTCACCGCCGACCACGTCAGGGCTCGCTCGCCCGTGTCCGAGACATCAACGTCGGCCACGACGGTTTCATCGCCAACGACGTCAACGCCTCCACCGACCAAGTCTAACCGCACCAGCGCTACGACTCCACCCTCGCCCAACTTTGCGGAGTTCATGGATCGCTCCAAGGATATTCGTGGCGTCCCGACCCGGCGTAAAGGCTCCATCGCCATCCACGACAACACGCCACGTCCCAGAGACTTTGGCCCACAGCGCACGCGGCACAATCGGGCCCCGTCGATCCCATGGAGTTCTGCGAGTGGACGCACCTCACCTACAAGGGCACGCAGACCTACTCAAGGCCATTCGTACAAGCCTAGCGGTGATGGGGCTCTCCCTCGCTCGGGCTCCCTTTACCAGATTCGTGGACTGATTGGCAAGATGCAGAAGCTCGAGGCCCGCGTCCACAACGTACGCAGCAAGCTACCTGCACCCACCCACACGCCCCCGCGAGCAAGTCCCCGCGGTGGCAGCGCTCAAAGTAATCACTCGTCCATGCCATCTAACATCACGGTCCGCTCTTCGGGCCGGACACGGACAAGCGCCAGCACTGCAAGCTCTACTAAGGATGGCGACGACAATACTGGAATCTCTAGGTTGAATTTCGGTGCATCCGTTTCCAAGACCGGGAGCATATCTGGATTCATGACCGCTCCCAGCGATACGCTGAGTGCTAGCAGCAGGCCAACCAGCCGTGCCAGCGAACAGAGCGGTTTGAGTGGCATTAGCAATGGCTTTGGTCGCCCCGTCTCTCGTAGCAGCGGTCGACCTCCGTCGCGCAACAGCAATCCTGGCCGTGGCACTCCACTAGGCCACTTCTCCACGAACAACACCACCGAGGCCCGCCGCCCACGCACTAGTACCGCTTCCAATGCCTTCTACAACAACGACCGTTATGGTGGCCCCACCCGCCCACGGACACGTACTAGGGCCAACACCCGCTCTCAATTCGACGACCTTGATGAACCTGGTTCAGGTGGTCGCGATACTCTGAGCGCCCTGTCAACACCGGTGACCCGCAACAAACCTGACTTCAGCCGCAGTGTAGGTTCCAACAGTTCTGGCATCCCCACCCCGAATGGTCTTGGAACTGGCATTCCAACGCCATCCGGCCTGCCGAGGCGGATGAGCAAGAGCCGCAGGACAAGCGTTGATGCAGGTGCGGGTGCAGGCATCCCACCCCCTCCTATCCTGCAACGGAACCACAACAGGAAGTTGAGCGAGGTGGGAGAGACCTGGTAGAGGAGATGACAAGTATGACTACGCAGCGATCCGGTCAATCTGGGAAATCGAAGTGCTCGGCCAGATCGGAGATGGAGATTCCAGGGGGATGTGGAGCATAGAGTGCCACGAGGCGTGGGGCTACGAGGCGCTGTCCCTGCCCCCAGACCGGACACCGCTTGCGCGTAACACGACAACATGACCAAAAAAGCTTTCATGCTTTTCCTTATCATCAAAGACTTTTCGAACCATCGCAGCAGAGTTCAGCCTTTTTTTGCCAGGAAGGAGAAAAAGACAGGCTTGAAATTCAATCTTCCTCCGCCTTTTGTAAGGAGGATTTTTGGACCGGATTTCAAGGCGTCTTTGGCGTCCTGGCGTTGCAATTTTTTTCTGGATTGGGATTTTCTGGACCCTGGACTGGCGTCGCTTCTGCTGTTGCCATTCACTGCCTTTTTTTTTTTGCTTTTTTCCGTCTTGCTTTTATGCAAAGACCTCACACAACCCACACACACACTTGCTCGTCTTTTGAGTTGCAACCTTTTCCTTTTCATCAACACAAACAACACTATTGGACCGACCCTCTGACATTTGCACCTCCTGCAATTACTCGGTTGTCGTTCTGGCTTCTAGGCTAGCGATGCAACCGCATTTTCGTTTGCTACATTTTTCGTTTCCGGGTACATAAGATCATCAGTTCGTCCGCATGATACCCCCTCCTCTTCCTTCTCGAGTCCTTGTTTCTTTCAAACTGCTACTCCTACAATCAAACCGACCAACTGGCCTCGTCTTTTTGCACAATTTTCTATGACAAAAAACTTTACGGCCAGGACAAGACAAACGTTCAATCCTTCAATCATCAAATCAACCAAGATTTCCTTTTAAACACACAACCAAACAGATCCTACTGAAGACAAATTGCATGAGACTGCTTTTTCTTTTACCAATTTCCTTTTTGGAGTGCAGGAGAGCTTCTTGTCCTTTCCTTCCTCCGTTTATTCCTCTTCTTTTTCAACCCAGATTGTTCTTTTCGGCTGTACAGACTTTTCTGCGGCGGCGAAAGGGGATTTATCCTTGCAGCTTGCGGTGGACTCTTACTGCGATGGGGAGAGGGGGAGAGAGGGGGAGAGAGAGAGAGAGAGAGATGGGTATGGTGGATAGGGGAAGGATGAAGGCGGGTAGCGGCTAGCGTGGGGATGGTGGGTATGAAGGGGGAGATTGATGAAAGCTCAATTTTGGGCGCAACAGCTTGCTGCTACTGGAGGGGAGGGTAAGGGATGCCGGGTATTTGCAGGCCGATAGCAGATAGAATGATACGAAATGCGACAAAAAATTTGATTGATGAAAAAACTAAGCGCTTCCTCCTCGTGTCTTCCGTGAATGCGTGGTAGCGATTTGGTTGCTTTGCGATGCATGCATGTGGTGTGACGAGGTTGTTCGACTGAAGGGATATGCTGTCCTATCAGGAGACTGACACTATTCTTGGTAGGGACCCTTTCTCATTTAAGCTGGACCCTGGGATTTGGTGCGTTTTGGAGGTGGAGTTTATTTGGGGGTAGAGTTTCTGGATGGGGATAGCGCGAGAATGGTTTGATTGAGTATGTATACCACAAGATTTCCGGAACTTCCCGGTTTGGGCTTATTAAATAAGAGGCAAATGATAAGCTAGCGTTGAACTTCCCTTAGTATGCTCAGTGTATGCCTTGATCCTACCATGACGCCCTCCGCGTGCATGTATTCTGGTCATTATTCCATCGGACCAAAGTAATGACACGTGGGGTATCTGTAGATCTTGGTCTGGCTCTAGTCCCAGCAGAAAGGCTTCGTCAAGTCCAGCTCTCAACGCCACCCACACTGAGACCATTGGGCTTCTTCTTCTCCTGCTGGCAGATACAGGCCGTTGGTGTAGAGGAGTATGTCTTTCCCGAACGACCCGATTTCGTCCATCATCGCCGAGAACTTCTCATCAACAAGCAGCTCCTTGAGGCGCTTGCTCGCAACCTGCACGACCGCATCCCTCAAGCCGCGGTCTCAGTCTGGCGTTGATTTGTAGATGGCTTGGACGACCGGTGCGAGTATGTGGCCGGGTACTTTGTCTTTGGCGCTCTGGCGGAATGCGGCCTTCTTGAGGCCGCTGAGGGCGTAGACCTCGCCCATTGTGTACACGGATGTATGGAAAAGCAGGGCTGCGAGTTTGTCGTCTGGTTTTGGGGCAGTATATTGGGAGGTGTAGAGGTAACGGATCATTGCTTTGACGACCTCAGGGGAATCTTCCGTGAGCCTGATGGCGTTTTCTTTGGACTCCTGTCAATTTTGGGGGTTAGTCACCGTAAGTAAACAACGATCTTATGATTCGCTCCCGAAGGGGGGGTTTTTTTACCTTCATTCTCAGTGTAGAGCTGAACGAATTGGCCAAGACTTTGCTCTGGCTGAGGACGAGCTTGTGGCATTTCAACTTTTGGCCGTTCGAGCAGATGACCTCGATGTCGGGGTGAATCTTCGAGTCAAAGAGGCTGGCATGTGTGAGCACGTGATATGATCCGCCCGCAGAGGGATGCGTACTCGTGCAGTGTGGCTCTGAGCTGTGTCATATGATCATCCGGGAAGAGGGAAGACATTTCCATGAAGCAGACTTGGGCGTGATGCGGTTCGGTTTCTGGAGCGAGCTGCAGAAGGTGGTGTGAATAAATTCAAAGACAGGGTTTGGTCAAAATTTTGCACGGAACGCAAGACCCTGGATAGACACGTCACGTAACCAAGAATCGACATCGAATTGTTGAGATTCCCATAGCTCACAGCAAAGATTGAAATCCAGTATTTACACCTGGGTCATGTATGACTTCATCCCTTCGTTTTCCTGCACTGTGGCTCTCTGCGATCCCTCCCCATAATGACCCTTTCGTACCTCATGAATCATAGACTTGCCTGTATTTCATAGCAATTATCCTTTAGCCTAAACTCATATTATCATAAATGCGCACGAGAAACCAGTAACTTGAGGCTACGGTAAAGCGATAGCATAGACAAAGGCAACAATATTTGTCGGCCTGTTGGCAAGCACTCCGTGTTCTTTTCATGACTTTGACCCCGTTTAGCAGCTAAGCCTTGTATATCTATCTGGTGACCCTCCCGATCCAGTGTTGCAAGAGAAGCCCGCTGTGATATTTTACTAGCGAAAAGGCAGATAAAAGCTCCATCCTTAGTCAGAAATCTAGCAACCCATGCTAAGCAGAGCAAGGTGAAGCGGAGCGAGGAGCACCAGACCGTTGCCTCCAACCTTCACCATGGGGTAGTTGATTATATAGCTGTTCCGCAGCTTGGGCAATACCAGGCCGGCATACTGTTGTAGCTGTGTTTTTGCACATACTGCTCCTTCCGGACCGTGGTAATGACACCGCACCAGCGGCAGACAACGAAATTGCCTTCCTTACCCCTTTCTAATTCTTCCGCCCCCCGAATTTTGAGAAGGAGATCTTTCCCGAAGGGACCAACACCATCCATCATCTCTATGAAGTGCTTGTTCTTGAGGAGATCATTCAGCCGCCTCACTACCACACACACTGCGGTATCTCTCAGATTTCGGTCTCGAACAGGCGTCGATTCGTATATGAGTTTGATGGCTGGTGCCAGGACGTCGCCCGTGAGTAGTTCGGGCTGCCCATTCATCTCGAGGAAGCGCTGCCTGGATAGGTGCTTGAGACCTTCGATGGCGTAGATCTCGCCGATGGCATACATGGATACATGGAACAAGAGCGTTCCGCCTTTGTCGTTTGCGCCGTCGATGCCGGTCGAGTAATCAAAGGTGTAAAGGTATTCAAGCATGGCATTGATGGTGGTCGGGTCATCATGAGTGAGCTCAATAACGCCCTCTTTGGCCTCCTATTGAGAATTTCATTGTTAGCGGTAGCGGTTATTGCATGTGGAGTACCGCGCGATGTTCACCTTGAAACCTAGAGCGGAGTCAAAGGACGTAGCAAAGACCTCGTTCTGGCTGAGGACCAGCTTGTGGCATTTGTGCTTTTCGCCGTTGGCGCAGAGAACTTCGATGTCGGAGTAGATTTCGGAGTCCAAGACACTTACGAGGATCAGCGGGAGCTCATGACATGGCAGGTAAGTGAAGTGGTCCGCACCTCCTCATCTTGGCCTTCAGCGGATCTAGATAGTCATGTTCAGGCGTCGAAGGCATTGTGCGACGCCTTTGAGCTTTCAAGCGCCGTTTCGGATTCGTGTGTTGAGCGGCCGCGGTGGTTGTTGGTGTTCGATGTGAAAGAAGGTCGTGGAAGAAGAGTCTGTCTAAAATATATGGAGCATGGCGGTCATGTGATGACGGATAACTGAAGTGAATGGCTTATGGCTCTCACTTTGTTTGTGCCCTCTTACCTCAAACAAAGACTTTTGAGTAGCCGGGTGAATTAGCAATCATTTTATAGCCTCCATTATGTTCATTGAGCTAATAAAATTTGGATATAATTTAGTATTGAAGCAAAACGCCTCCAGAATAATCTCAGAGGGCCTGCAGCATTTCCGATATCAATTTTCGGAGGGTGCCCTCAATCAAAAGCAATTCCCTCACTCCCAGTTTTCATATTTGCCATTTTGCCTCACTTCACACGACCTGATTTTCCCCAGCTTTCATCACCTTCTCCCAGTTCTCTCCCGTCTCCTTGGTGCCGCAGGCCGAGCAGCAGGTGGTGTTTGAGAGAGGACTGCGCAAGACCATTTCAACATCCTCATGGCAGGCTCCACACGTGTATACCAAAACTCGCTCAGCCCGAGCTTCCAACCTTGTCTGAAACTCCACCTTTTCCGCTCTGTCACCCTTAAACGCTTTGACAATGTCCCCCCAGGCGTGATACCCCCGCTTCGGTGGGTCCACAATTCTTTTGTCCCCAAGCAAGTCGCCCATACGCTCAACAGCCGTCTTGATCAGAAGAGGGCGAAGAAGTTTGTCACCGGGTGATAGGGAAGGCAAGAGGTTGAAAATACTATCCCTGACGTCACTCCAGTCTTCGCGGAGTAATTGATGGAATTTGTGAACGACGAGCTCCTTTAGACCTCGTATCGCGAGTGACCCGGCCAGGATGTAGATACTACCATGGTATTCAATCCATCCGGCCACTCCGGAGTAGTTAGGCTCCTGGACAGTGTAGTTTCCATCATACATGAACTGCAGTATGGCCTCCATGTAGTTTCTGTTGATATTTGTGAAGTCCAATATGGGAACTTGTACCGACGGATGGTCCTATGAGAGAAGAGAATGTAAGTTCAAATCTATAGCCAAAAAAAAAAAATTGGTGGTGCGCAGCGCCTTCACCTGCGCTTTAAGAGCCCATTTGAACCGCTTGCTCTGTGTGCACACGACATTCTTGTGAACTTCAAATGGTGGGCCGTCACCGACGCTGATCTTCAAGTCCGTATAATCCTTGCCAAAGAACCTGTTGAACGCGTGTGTAAGCCATTTGATCGGGTGAGACGCCTCAAGTCACTTACTCGCTTAGGCTTCTTTTGAGGCCGCGATAATCTCTTTCCGGCTCCATGTTGGCTACCAGTCCCGGTGTACCGCTCGGTGATGTTGTGCTAGTGAGATATGTGTGGGTGTGTGGGTGTGGTTGTGGGTGTGGAGGAAACTTCGAGCAAACGGAGCCCCGGATTGTGTTTTTAATGACCACCCAGAAAAGCTAATCCAGATTGGGAAAGCAGATCGTAGAAAGGAAGGATCAGGTTCGTTGATACCGAAGTGAGCGGATGAGAGTGAAGAAAAACATGCCGGGTGGAATCATTGTTTGGTAGGGAGTTGAAGCAGTCATCCGGACGTGAATGTCATGAGTCTGGCTGAACATTGATCGAAGGCAAGTCAAATCTTCATCCATCTAGCCTCTTTGTACTTTGTCAGGCTACGAAAGCATCTCGACAATTCCGAGAGGTCTCCATCTCATCCATCACGACCCCTCACCCAGCCGCTGCCTCTCCCTCTGCAACAAACTTAGTAATGGCCCCTTCGGCGCATCCTCCTTCCCCATCACTAACTCCACCATCCGCAATCCCTCCCCGCTCACCAACCGCTCATCCCGCAATCCCTCCTCCAACTGCCCCCACGTCCGCACCTCCGCCGTATACGCCTCCTCGTCCGCTCCGAAAAACTCCGGTGCCTTCAGATACCGCCACCGCCCGACATCGTTGTACCCCTCCCGCAGCCCGTGAATGCACCGCTCAATCGTATACCCGTCGTTGTTCACCACGAACACCACCAGCCCCAGCCCCTCCTTCACCACCGTCCCCAGCTCCTGCACCGTCATCTGCAGGCTCCCGTCCCCGATGAACAGCACCGTCCGCCCCCCGCCCCCGGCCTCGCGCTGCGCCCGCGCCGCCCCGACCGCGGCGGGCAGCATGTACCCGATGGACAGCCAGGTGGCCGGCGCGAAGAGGCGCGCGCGCGGCGGCAGCCGCATCTCGCGTACGCCGTGCCCGCTCGTGCCGGTCTCGCCGAGCACGACGTCGCCGGCGCGGAGGAAGGCGCCGGCGAGGAGGCGCCAGAGTTTGTCGTGGTCGAGGCGCTCCGAGGCGCTCACGTCGGCGAAGGCGAGGGTGGTGTCGCGGGTGAGTTTGGTTGGGGGCGGACGTGTGGGCGCGAGCGTGCCAGCCGCGGCGAGCGCGGCGAGCTTGAAGACAAGCGGCTTGAGGGGCACGTCGCGGAAGGCGTGGCGGGCATCCGAGCCGAAGGTGAGGCTGTCGTCGGAGAAGGCGAGGGTGGTGGCGGGCGGCGGGATGGCGGCGTAGTTGTAGCTGTTGGTGGAGCTGAAGTGCGGGCCGAAGCAGAGGATGGGGCTGGCGGTGCTGAAGAGGGACTTTGTGTCGGCGGTGGCGAAGGGCCCGCGGTAGACGCCGTGGAAGTTGGGGAGGGACTCGTCGAGCAGGCCCTTTCCGAAGGCAGTGGTCCAGGTGGGCCAGTTGGTGGCGGCGCTGAGGCGTTGCACTTCGTCGACGATGCCGAGGGCTCTGGTTTCGCCGTCGACGAGGATGATGGGGCAGTCTGAAGATTGGATCTTTTCCACGATGTAGGAGAGTGCCTTGTCTAGAGCCGGGGTCGGTACGGCGTCTGGTATTTGGATCTTGTCTTGGAGTCGGGCTGCGGCAACAGGTGCGGCGACCAAATCCACAGGGACTTCGATGTACACCGGCCGACTTTGCAAGATGCACTGCGTTAGGACATGATCGATCTGCTCGGCCCCGGTCCTTGGGTCTCTGAGGCTGGCTTGAGCAACGGTGACATGGGTGTACATTTGGCCAAAACGGCGGTAGTTCCCATCGTTGAATGTGTGGTGTATCAAGAGTCCTGCATCCTGAGATGCTCGCGGCGGGGTTCCGACAATGTGCACAACAGCCGCTCGTTCGGCATAGGCTCCGGCGACGGCGTTGATTGCGGAGAGTTCGCCAACTCCGAAGGTGGTGATGATGGCGCCAACGCCTTTGATACGCGCATATCCATCAGCGGCGTACCCAGCGTTCAGCTCATTGGCGTTTCCCACCCAATGCAGTCCCGTGGGCTCGACATAGTCTAGCAGACTGAGGTTAAAGTCACCTGGAACACCATGGATGGCGCCGACGCCCAGCTGCTTTAGGCGTGTGAACAAATACTCTGCCAACTTCACAGTGGGGGTCATCTTGACCGGCGATCTCAACGGTTGCGGGAGTATCTTGAGAGCCACTCCGGGTAATATCAAAGTGCTGTCTGTGGAGAGGGTCAGTGGCAATAAAAAGAAGTTGAACAGAATGAAGGATAGAGCCAGTAGATTTTCCGTTTTATAGTTGGATGGTTCAGGCAATCGTGTTGCTCAGTGGAGGGGTGCAGGCGGTTTAGCAGTAGTAAATATCCGTGCAACTGAAGCCATCATTCCGGCTACTCCGACTACGCCGACTACTCCGACCATGCAGCATGCTGCAGCCCGAAAATGCATCCCACTTTTGACACTACCCCGACTACGCCAGCTGTTTTAGAGATAAGCGTCGATACAGGCGCGATAGCAAGGGTAGATAAAGGGATGAAATCACTATAGGGAGCTTGAGATGTAGCTATCCGAATATTCCATCTCATCCTCAACCTACCCGGAGATATGCTGCACCAGAAGATCTCCGCGCTGGAGAAGAGACGCCTGCAATCTCAGCCTCTTCCAACAGGCATCGCTCCATACACCTCCTCAAGCTTCTTCAAGACCCAGTCACCCAATTCGAAGCCAAAGGCGAAGCGCTGGGATCACCGGTTCAGCCTCGACACCCAGAAGCAGAATGCTTCGATCTTGAAGGCAGCTGCCAGAACAGAGGACACCACGAGGATCATCACACTGGGAACCGGAAGACCTGCCTCCGAACTCTATCCATGGAGCTCTATGATCATGCGCGGGAAAGAGGGCAGCTGTGGTCGAAGTGAGAAGAATCTACCAATGTCATGCTCCGCTGGTGAGAGCGCGTATGACCTGTCTCTTGCTCTGAACTACGGCTATGCCGCCGGCTCTCCGCAGATTCTTCGCTTCATCACCGAGCATGTTGAATTGATTCATGAGCCTCCGTACGACGACTGGGAGTGCTCCCTGACGTGCGGAACCACCTCTGCCATTGACGCCGCGTTGCGGATGTTCTGCAACCGTGGCGACTGGGTACTTGTGGAGGAATATACCTACTCAGGTACTATTGCTGCTGTCAAGGCGCAAGGGCTGAATGTTCTTGGGGTGAAGATGGATGCGCGCGGTCTCGTACCGGAGGATTTGGATGTGAAGCTCAGGGCATGGAATCCCTCCAAAGGAAAGAAACCGTTCGTCTTGTACACGATTCCGTCTGGTCAGAACCCGACCGGCACGACGCAAGATACCGAGAGACGAAAAGCCATCTACGAGGTTGCAGAGAAGCACGATATTTATATCATCGAAGACGACCCGTATTACTTTCTGCAGTTGGGGGACAACACGCGGGATGACTCTTCAATCAAGACATCCATCGATGAGTACGTGGAGAGTCTTCCAGTCTCTTACCTTTCCCTAGATGTATCTGGCCGAGTCATGCGCTTGGAGACAACGTCCAAGATTCTGGCCCCCGGACTTCGCTGTGGATGGATGACAGCAAGCTCCCAAATCGTGGACAAGTTTCTGGCACACACAGAAAATAGCACTTGTTTCCCGAGCGGTCCTTCGCAAGTTATGCTTTACAAGCTCTTGGATGAGACATGGGGCCATGAGGGTTTCTTGAAATGGCTAGGTCAGCTGTCTTTTCAGTACCGCACTCGCCGGAACATTCTGCTTGATGCTTGTCAACGCTTTCTTCCCTCAGACATATGCACCTGGACTGTTCCTTCGGAAGGAATGTTTCTCTGGATAAACCTGGACTTACGCCAGCATCCCGAGGCCCGGCTGAAATGTTCTCCGCATGACTACTCGGCGATTGAAGACCGTATCTTTGCCGATGCCAAGCAGAAAGGGGTTTTGGTCAGCAAGGGCAGCTGGTTTGCCGCCAATAAACACCGACCATACGGTGTTTCTTTCCGTCTGACATTTGCAGCTGCTGCTCAAGATGATTTGGATGAAGCTATCGAGCGATTCGGGGAGACTTTACAGTAAGAGGGCATCAACTCACGCATTGACAGTGCATATTAGGATTATGCCATTCAACTACTTCAAGACTCTGGGTGTGACTTGTTCATCGCCGAAAAGTTCACTCCGCGGTGTTGTGATCAGTAGAAGTAATTCCAGCGTTCATCCTCCTGGGCCCCTGTGCTTGTGACCATCAGTCCAACGTTCCGTTACGCTCATAACGGAATCTGTCCGTGAATCCATAGCTCAACCAAACATTTATCGGTCTCGTGCTAGATTTTCGGCTTCTGCTTCTCAAAGGGCAGGGTGTGCGAGACGTGTGCTGTTGCTCGAAACCCTAATCAATGCGAAGACCAAATCTATCCGGAACACACAAAGTGAAAGACCACAACTTATGAGCGACGGTGACCTCTTTATGAGGGTAACGTAGCTCTACGAGCTGAAGCAAACTTTAGTTTGACTTTTTTGTCCGTCCTCCTTTGCCCATTTTACTTCTATCACCATCACTCAAACCTCATCGGTTTCACCTTCCTCGTGCTCATTGTCATCCTCGCTGGTATCATCCTCGCTGGAAGCATCCTCATCCGTATCCTCGTTCATGGCATTCAATGCCGCGTGCCAAGCCAGGGAGTCGCCAAAAACGGCTTCTAAGTCGTCGTCGGTGCCATCTCCGCTAAAGGCATCATAGCCCCCAGGAATTGTGCTGCTTTTCGATGGATTGGAAATGCTGCGCTACTACCAGACAGTCGACAGCTCAAAGCAAGCGGGGCAAGGATAATGCCGACTCTCCGCGGTAGACGGCAAGAAGACCTTCACGTCGGCATCACAATGAATGCACGAAGTAGTGACGACTCGGTTGGCGATAACACGCGCGCGGCAATCCTTCTCCACTTGTAGCTGGTAGGCGCTGGCCTTGCGTGCGAGCTGCGCATTGACTTCGTACGTCTTCGACAACATCTCGGACTGGAAAGACTCAAGAACGCCCGCTTCCTTCAGCTCGTTGCAAAACGACTTGGCCTGCACGGTGAGTTGGAACTCCTTGGCGCCCCAGTCCATGATGAGTTCGCGGAGGCCCTTGTCGGTGTCAGGAGTTTTCTCGAAGATGTCGATCACGAACTTGGCGAAGTTCTTCTCGTAGACTTTCCCTCCATTTCCTGGGGTATATAGCGTGCGTTTAAAATCACCCAAGGCGTGGTCCTGCAATCCTTTCATTCGGTACATGCCGGCTGTGGCGTAGACGTCGGTGGAGAAGTAGCTTGGTCGAGAATCGAGCTGCCGAATCCGCGCCGCTCATAATCCTCGGTGCACATGTATTCCACGATGGCTCGCATGGTGAGTGGATTGTCGGCGGAGAGGTCAATTATGTTCTCTTGGGCTTCCTAGAAGTGAAAGTCAGGAGATTTTTTTTTTAATATCGATCGAGTTTCCAGAGGACAGAGTGAGCTCCGCGCCTTGAAACTGCCTTTGCCGTTCTTAAACGCAGTGGCGAAGAAGTCGCTCCGAGAGCAGACGGTCTTCTGATGGCAGTGGATAATCTAGTCGCCGTGGAGCTTGATTCGCATGTCCGTCGTCTCGATATGCTCCTTGCTCAGTTCATCTCCATGGATATGGCTGTTGAGTGGCTAGGTGAATTAGAACAAGAACGCAGTATTTACTTTATCATAGCCCTGTGGAGGGCTTCATTATCGTCAAAATAGTCCATAGTGCAGCCTGGATTTGTACTTGGGAAAGGCGAGTATGCGTTGAAGAGAATTGACGTAAACAATGGAGGAAAGTTCCAGCGTCGTAAATGAACTACCGCGATGCTTGGACCAAGAAATACCTCGTAGTGCAGTTGCCGCTACGAACCGGTCATCTGGCATATAAGTCTCGCTAGGCTCGTGCCTCTTTTGTGAGACAGCCAGCGCGCCTGCCGTTTCCTTCTGTGCGTCTAACCATGCACGTGACAGGGTCCGAGCGTCCACGCTGTAGTTTAAAAGGGCGCCTCCCTCCTACCTTTCTTCTTCCCTTCACATTAAACCACTCCGCACAACTTCTAACGCTCTTTCGGTATCATAATGGCTCCGTCTGAGATCTTCAATGGGGACAACCACCCCACCCTCGCTGGCAGCTTGAAGAAGTCAGTGATTCCAAGACATGACGTTGCCAAGATATGACTGCATTCACCTTGTGTAGGTATTTCGCGACCGGTGAGCTCAGCGACATGAAGATCCAGTGCGGCGATCATGTCTACGCTGTGCACCGTCTCATCGTCTGCGGTCACAGCTCGGTCTTCACCAATGCTATGAAAGAGGAGTACAACTTCAAGGTATGACACCAAGATCTTTTTCACTGGGAGACACATGACGGCTACCGGCCCACAGGAAGCTCGTACAGGCATCATTGAGCTCGATGATGATCACCCGGTGACTGTCCAGGCGATGCTGGAGTTCATGTACACTGCGGGATACGACGACACTGGATTTGGTCGCAGCCTTAAGGAGCGCGTACTCCTGCACATCGATGTCTACTCGGCCGCCGACAAGTATGCCATCGGTGGGCTCTGCAAGCATGCCATGCAGAACATCGAGAAGATCATCGATGGACGCGACTGGAAGGTCTCCAAGGAGTCGCTGTGCCATCTCGTCGCTACGGCTTACGAAAAGACTCCATACAACGACAAGATGCTTCGAATGCTCATTGTCAGGATCGTGTCCAAGGATCTGAAGGAGCTCGTCCACGACACGGAGTTCCTGGATACTGTCGGCCACGTCGAGGGCTTCACCGCAACGCTAGTCAAAGGCCTGGTTCTAAGGAACAAGATGCTCGAGGCGGCGACTGGAGATACACCGCACTTCTTTTGCGATGGCTGCAAGAAGACGGTCAGAATGTGGCTTGTGTGGGATGACGCTTCTTCTGATGGAGATAGTCGCCGCAGCAAGACACACTGTCCCGTCTGCGGTAAGGGATTCACCAACTCGCACTGGGAGTCAAACGAGATGATCACCGTCTTGGATATTTAAGTCCAATCTGGTGTCCTGCTTGCCGGGCGGTGGCTCCATCTGGACGTCGGACTTCATGGCGATTGCGAACAGCGTATTACATAGCAGCAAGACTTCTCGAAGAACTAGACCTGCAGTTATAGTCCACAGTCGATTGCGTGGATTCAATCCTTCTATTTATTCATTCGTGAGTGATGAGGAGCTGAAGTGGTTCTCCGGACGCCAATGACGCAAGCGCGTTGGCGCTAAAATTAAGGCTCTGCAGGCCTGGACCCTTGCAAGAAACGGCCGAATCTGCGACGACCTATCGCTCCTTTTTCTGTCACACATCCTCTCGTGCTAGAGCCGCCTTAGCATCAGAATATTAGCCTTGACTCCCTCATCTTTGCTCGTCATTCCTGGGTCAATCATCTTAATGATGGACGCGTAACGGGTTTGAGGTTTCACGCATTTCCAGAAGCTCCAGCCGCTTCGCTCCCATGAGTCCGTCCGTTATCGGAGTAGCCGTCTATGACTAATACACAGCCAATGACCGGTCCTCTCAGCTGCTTACACTTCAGAACAGCCCCAAAGTCCAAACCGCATATCTGGAAGCCTCCTCAATCAATCAGAAGATATGCCGCCGAAATTACCAGCATGCGATCCTTGCAGATTCTCAAAGTTGGCCTGCGATCATGCACAACCAGTATGCTCTCGATGCCAGGATAGAAACAGTGCAGACGCCTGTACCTATCGGTCGAGGCCGTTTAAAAAGAGAAAGATCCAAAAAGGTCCATCTGACTCGTGCACGTCTTCAAAGTGTGTTATCCAGAGTCAAGTCACAGTCGCACAGCTGACCACAATGTTTTACCAGCTCCTCTGGAAGGGAGCCATCTCTCTCAACACTGCTCACAAAATCTAGTCACTATCCCAATCCAGGATACCTCGGATCTTCTAGTCATACAACCTTTTTCAAACACCTATCTCCCAGCGCCTTTGACCAAGCTGCCACTGATTCCAATATCGACTCAATCCGGCAGGAGCCCCTAGGAAGCCTGGTGGATGAGGAAACCATCTCTCGCGGAGCCGAGCTGATACAACAATTCCACTGCTCTTCCAACGTGTTATCATGGGTACCGCTCGTCCAAACATGGATCGCCAAAGGAGTCAATCTTGCTCTGGCTGAGTCTTTCACAGAGAGGTGCGCCCAAACCACACAAAGCTTTCTTGAGAAGTTCGACCACGGCATTTTGGACTGCATGGATCTTTCCAGAAGTCTCTTCAAGAATTCATGCAGCCCGTTGTCCGTGGGTGCCACCGCCGATGCTGATGACTTCTTCTCCAAATTCTGCAATGAAAACGCCCGATGGGAAACTCTGGGGCTCTTTTTCACCGCGGCTTCTCGGGCTACGATAGACGTAACTGCCTTTGATCCGCTTTACAGCTCGCAGCATCAACTGCGAAGCTTCCAGAAGCTAGCCACATACTACTCGGATGTCTGTCTGGATATTTCCCTGTCTCTTGATTGTATGAACGACCTGCAGCTTATCCTGCAGTATGAAAATTTCATTCTTCATTCATTCATACATGGCGATCAGAGTGAGTCTGAGTCTCCTGTGCTGCGAAATGTACTGACAACGCAGGTTATCAATCATGGCGCAAACTCGGGGATGTGACAAGCTCTCTCTTTGCTCTTGGTTACCACGAGCAGCTTGAGACAAAGGCACGCGCTCCACAGTTCCTCAAAGACTTGCGGCAAGCTGCATTTGCACGCGCTTACTCCGCTGACAAGAACGTCGCAATCTTCTTGGGACGCCCACCTCGTATTCTCCGGAAATACAGCCGCGTCTTGCCACGTCACGTCCAATGGCGTCCCGATGAAACTTACAGTCTCATGGCAGATACCAAGTGGTCAGCTCTTTGTGCGATTCTCAAAGAAGACATCCTGGATCTCTCAAGAGAAGAGAATTATGATGAGAGGACCCGCAAAGCTCGGTCAGTGATGCTGATCCACTGCTGTAGAAACGTGCTGATTAATAAAGTCTTATACAAGCCGACGCTGAAGTACAATGGGCGGCATTACCTTCACACTTCCGCCTGGAGGGATCTCTGAGGTCCTGCGAGCGAAGGCCTGTAGAACGGGACTTCCTCGTCAGCATACGACTCAATCATCTTCACGTTTTATTTCTCCTCCGTCTCGCACTCGTGCATCGACCATCGGAGCCAGATTCCCGCTTGTTGGCCATATCCGCAAATATGCTAAGTCTGGTAATCGAGGCCGTGGTTCTGAAAGATCGTCTGGCTAACTCGGGAACGTCATTGGTTTGGAAGGAAAGACAGACAACCCAATTATTGAAACCTCACTAACCAGATTTTCAGGTAGCATATTTCGGACTAGCAGCCGCAGGGATTGTTTGTCTCGCCCTCCTGAACAGATCCTTTACCGCTGATGACGAAGAAATCTCCGTTTCCAAAACCATTCAGGACCTGAGTGTCCTGGTAGCGGACGTGGAAGCGGGTGCTCTGGTCCATGTGGAGGATCCCAACTACGCATTGCTGGCCGGAGCTGCGCAAACGATCAAGAGCTTACTCAACCGCATCATGTCCAATGACTTCACGAGACATCCTGAAACTCAGCCGGCTCCCGACCCTCTTTCACTATCGCCGGCTGTCCATGGCGAAGACGAATGGGAATCATGGGGAAACCACTTGCAGGAATTTGAAGTAGATTTCTGGCTCAACCTCGCCGAACATCCATCTTTAGCCAGACCCGATGGCGAGATGCCAGGTCTTCTATAGCTTTGAAGCGACTCTTAGTCTACGAATCCAGACAATCTTGAACCTCTTGCGTAATGCCGTTGTGGTGCACATTCATCTAACTTTGCGAAGAGAATGCTCTGCTCTGCCCACCTCAGTACAGGCTGCGATTACCTGGTCATCTATAGTAAGGACAATCTGTTCAAAAGTTTCAGAGTGCTACCTTCTCACCATGACTAAGGCAACGTCGCTATCCTATACAAGGGCCTGAGATTCAGCAACAGCATTTCACTCGCCCTGTCAGCTGTCTATGTCACACGAGCCTGTGTTTGCAAATTCGCGAACGATACGTTCCTAGGCCGTCTCGACTCCGCGCAGCTAAGCTGGCAGTATTACATAGTCCTTATCGCTCTCTCTGTTGTGTGTCTAGTAGCCGTGTTTTTTCTGCGCCCGGGGTTAAAGCTTTCAGACCTTACTTTCTTATTACTTTTTCTCCTCACTCCACCAATAGCAGCCTCACCTTCCCCTCACCAACTTCTTCTACTTACTCCTTTTCCTTTCTACATTGGCTTTCGCCACTTACAATCATAAAGAAGAGGCTGGTAACATATTCCTGCAATTCAGACGAAAGTTCTCTCGCTGGAAACGTTCAATGCAATCTTCGAGGACAAGGTTGCTGTTCAGTCAACACGCATTTTCTAAGGAGAGGCAGCGGCTAGACGCGCTGATCATGGACGACCTGGTCATCGACGGGCAAGCCGTTATCGCCCAGGAAAAGGGAACCACCCACGTGCCATCATCGACTCGACACTGCAAGGGAAAAGGGTTGGGCAATGTCTGATGCTGACAAAAAATAGTGGGGTTATCGGAGCGGGAAACGAAAAAGGGTAATTGAATTATCAATGGACCACAATCGGAGCCGGTGGGAGGCGATACCAAGAACTACGCATGCAAAGTCCTTCGCAGTAGATATAGACTACCGCTCTCCTTTTCAGGTTGGTCCACCTAGGGCGCCCCGAATACGAGTCGAGGCGGGACGAGCGATAGGCGGTCTAAGCCACCACCGACCACTCAAAGCCCCCAAGAACAATTTCACTGAGGCATGTTGCACGTGTCACAATCCGAAACATTTCATTAGAGGATCTGGAAGGCGGGCCGCCAGATTTGGATATGGGGCACGCGAGGGAGGGTCTTCGCTGTCGGCGCAGCACGACTCCTTGTCTAGCTGCCCATCTTGTCTCTTTAGGATCCTGTGCGACGGGCGCTTGCAGTTGTACGCGCAACCTACGGGGGCTATGAAAGGATAATCTGTTATCCAGGATCGGAAATAGGTTCGCCAAGGAATGCTAGGTCTTGTTGATACGCTTAAGCTTCATTCGCCCGCTTGGAACCTCGTCCACGGATAAACAAGCTCTGCCTGCCTGCCTCTTCTTTTCACCTTCGTGCTCAGTGGCCTACGCCGATAATTGCACAGAATGAAGATGGAGTTCTTCAACAAGCTCACGGTTTCCTATGTCCTTGATTGCATTGTGCTCTGGTAAATTGATCGAATCACCTCGAACCGAAGGCGACGCTAACACGAGCCATCCAGCGCGTTCGCCATCATCGGTGGTGTCTTTTCCATCATACCACCCTCAAAGCGCGTTTTCTCTCTCACAGACTCATCTATCTCGTTCCCATACGGACCAGATACCGTCTCGATCCTGACAGTGTTCCTCGCCGCTATCGTAGCGCCTGCTTTCATCGTCGCGGTCATATGTCTAGCGTTTGTTACACGCCCTGCCAGTGATGGGGCTCCGGTGTCAAAGCAGCTGCTGTGGCGTCGGAAGCTGTGGGAGCTATTCACCGGGCTGCTTGGGCTTGCCTTCGCGACGGTGCTGTCCTTCTTCCTTACACAGAGCATGAAGAATCTCTTCGGCAAGCCACGCCCGGACTTTCTTGAACGGTGCAATCCAGATGTAAACAGTCTTCCGCAATACACCGTTGGGGGCTTCAGCAGTGAGCTCTTGGAGGGCACTTCCGTCCATGTCAGCTGGGGTATCTGCAACAGCAAAGACGGAGGCGGGGTCGGCATCTCAGAGTTCAACGACGAATTCAGGAGCTTCCCAAGCGGACACTGCACCAGTGGGTTCACTGTGATCGGTCTTGCGGGGCATGAATGCTGACGAAAGATCTTATTTAGTTGCTTTTGCTGGACTTGTGTATCTAAGCCTCTTCCTCGCTTCCAAATTCTCCGTCACGATCCCGTTCCTTGCTCCGGCACCTTTCCAGGAGCCCACGCCGCACCCAAACCCATCGGGCACTGAATCTAACACGGCGTCACTTCCCCAGCCGTCCAGGACATCCCCGCGTAGTCAATCAGCAGCGCCACCAATCCACCTCTTCGTCATTGTATTCATACCCATCGGAGCGGCCATCTACATAGCCTCCACCCGATACACCGACTACAAGCACCACGGCTTCGACGTGCTCTTCAGCTCCATCGAGGGTGCCGTCTGTGCCTGGTTCTCCTTCCGGTGGTACCACATGCCCATACGTCGGGGAGCCGGCTGGGCCTGGGGCCCGCGCAGCAACGACAGAGCGTTTGGAATCCGCATCGGAACGGGCACGTATCACGTGTCGAAGACGACCGCTGTCGCGCACAAGGGAAAGGCCGCGGTGGATGTGGAGCGAGACGCGCAGCAGGGCCCGCGCAGGAACACCGACGAGATTGAGTTGGCCACGATCGGCACGGCCAATTCTTCGGAGGGTCGCTCGAGCCGTAGGCACATCTTGGGCAATCGGCAGACCTGAATGGGACACGTGAGAGTGAGGCTTGACAACTCTGTAAAGGAATGAGGACGCAATACATCCTTTCAAAGCTACTGAGGATCTTATTCCATGTATACGCTACGTAAAACCTGCAATCCTCAGCTCGTGACATGCAAACTTAGCCGTCAAGCTGCTTTACAGTGGCGGAGGGCTGGATGCCGGAGGAATCCTTCTTCTCGGCCGAATCCTCCACGACTCCGTGAGGCTCGTCCCGGGAGCTCGACTCGGCTTCCTCGTGCGTGGCGCCGTTGCCGCGCTTCTCGCTGTAGCGCATCCACACGAAGGCAACGAGGACGGTCAGCCAGTACAAGTTGTAGGACAGCACGGAGCCATAGGTCGCCGAGTTCTGCCAGCCGAGGATGGCGTTGAAGATGCCCCAGCCGCCGCCGCCGTTGAGCTCCGGGTTGCAGCAGTTGACGTGCCACACGCTCTGCCGGATGTCGTACGATCCGGCGCCCGAGCCGGTCTCGGAGGCGTCGCCGCCGATGACCTTGTTCCAGGTGTTGTTCTCGAAGTACCAGACGGCCCTCGAGAAGAGGCCGGCGGCGACGAGGTAGAGGAAGCAGGTCGAGATGATCAGGAAGATCTGGAGCTTCGTCGAATTGCCGCCACTGGATCGGGTCAGCATGCATTGCTTGGAAACTGGTTCGACGATGGAAAAAAGCACGCGTACCGGTAGAGGATGTAGCCAACAGCGCAACCGGCAGCCAATCCGCAGATCACGGCGAGCGGAAACGCGGTGGCCGGCAGGCCCAGACTGACTCCGCCAATGTAGACGACGGCCTCGAGCCCTTCGCGCAGAACCGTGATGAACGGCAAGAGGAACATGGCGTACTTCTCGGCCCACCTCTTGAATCGCACGCGGGCAGTGGCATTTGTGTCGGCGGCCGCTTTGGCATCAAGGGCTTGGACCAACTTGACGCGCCACTTATCTTGGAGTTTGTTCACGCGGAGAAGCGCAGCACCCATTATCGAGATGATGATGGAGGCGATGATGCCGAAGACGCCCTCCCAGATGTCCTCGGTGTTTGCAAAATGGTCTTTGCCGTAGGCGTAGAAGGCACCGATCATGCCTGCGCCAATGCAAACACAGATAAACAACCCAAGCGCTACTCCAAACCAAACCTGAAAGAAACATAAATATAAACATACAGGTGGAAGCGACAGGATCTCGATCACCTACTTGTTTCAGGAGCTTCTTATATGCCGGTGTATCTCCCTCTGCCCCGAGAGTCTGCTTCAGGAAAGCCAGCAAGACTGAAACGATGATGACAGTCTCGAGGCATTCTCGAAAGACAATAAAGAAGACTGAAAATGGTTAGCTTTTCTGTATAGTCTCGAGCTTCACATAGTGATGATACCTGGAACAGCGAAAACGTTGACCGTCATTTTCAAGAATGCGCTTCGCAGAGAGGAGGAGATTCTGATCCTCCAAACAACGCCCGGCGCGATTTGGGGGAACGGGAGCAGTTCAAATGGGTGCATTGACTCGCTGCCAACCATAAGTTTGCACATCTTGGGATCAGATAATCAGCCCGGTTTCGGGCTGAATCACCCCACCAATTACTTAGGTTGAGCGACATAAAACATGGAAGGTGAGGTGCCACATCTGATTCCTGAATGCAACGTGATTGGGACTGCAGCTCGGAGCATTAAACACATCCGGTAAGGCGCTGGCCAGTGTCAATGCGGGAAGCCTAAAGCTTGTGTAGGTTAAGGCCGCGACTCAAGCTTCCTCTCCAATTTGCTCGTTCTTCGTCCGTGCGCGTTGCAACAGTAGGTGCGGACAGGGTTGACCGGCGTTGCAAGTGGGACGGGGCTTGCGCAAGGCTGACTCGGCGCGAGGGAATCAGCCGTGTCTCTGCCTCGCGTTGATCTTATCAGCTTGATCTCCTGCGCTGTCGGCGGCGACCTGTATATGCCAGCCGCTCCAAGCTTCGGCCATTGCATTTTGCAAGTCATGGCTTCGTTCTTCTCCAAGTCGTTGGTTCCGTTCGCCTTGCTCTCCAGAGATCTTGTTGCTGCGGCGACAGTTAACCTTGACTGGAACATAACATGGGTTACAGCCAATCCGGATGGGATGCTCGAGCGTCCTGTGATCGGTATCAACGGACAATGGCCACCGCCACTGCTCAACTTCACGAAAGGTGATCGAGTGATTGCAAACGTGTACAACGCGCTGGGCAATGAAACTACCAGCATCCACTTCCACGGATTTTACCAAAATGGCACAAACAACATGGACGGCCCCCCGGGAGTGGTGCAGTGCGAAATCCCCCCCGAATCCACCTTCACATACAACTTCAGGGTAAGTTTGCCAACAGGAGTTTGATGGGTCATTTCTAACAGTCAGCAGATCAACCAGTCAGGAACCTACTGGTACCATTCACACACGAAAGGGCAGTACCCTGATGGCCTGAGACAAGCGCTCATCATCCAAGATCCCGAGAGCCCATACGCCGGCCAGTATGATGAGGAACTCGTAATCAGCCTGTCGGACTGGTACCACGACCAGATGCCCGGACTGCTGAAGCAGTTCATCAACGTCGCGAACCCGACGGGCGCAGAGCCGGTCCCGAAATCTGCGCTGATGAACGACACCCAGAACTTCACCCTGTCCCTCGAACCTGGCAAGACCTATCTCGTGCACTTGGCCAACGTCGGTGCGTTCGCAGGCCAGTACTTTTGGATTGAAGGACACACCATGCGGATCGTCGAAGTCGACGGAATCTGGACCGAACCCGCCGAGGCAGACATGATCTATGTCGCCAGTGCGCAGCGCTACGCTGTTTTGTTGACGACGAAGAACGACACGAGCGCAAACTTCGCGATGATGGGCAGTATGGATACAGATCTGTTTGATACGATTCCGTCTGATTTGAACTGGAATGTCACGGGCTGGCTTGTGTACAATGATGCGGCCGATAAGCCAACCGCAGCCATCATCGACGAGTTCGATCCTTATGATGACTTCGGTTTAGTCCCTACCGACGGCCTTGAGCTGTATGAAGACGCAGACTACACCATTACGCTAGATCTTACCATGGACAATCTTGGAGACGGCGCCAATTAGTAAGTCTGCCTGCATTCCTACTCGCGTGACATCAGCTGACCCCTTCCAGCGCATTCTTCAACGGCATCACCTACACGAAGCCGAAAGTCCCAACGGTTTTCAGCGTGTTGACCACCGGGTCTGCAGCCTCGAATGCCACAGTATACGGGACTGATACAAATCCTTTCATTTTAAACCATGGCGATATCATTGATATTGTCCTGAACAACGATGACACGGGCAAGCATCCATTTCATCTTCACGGGCATGCGTTTCAAATCATCCACCGCAGTGATGACGATGAAGGCCACTACGACGCCAGCAACCACTCGGCCTTCCCGTCCGTTCCGGCTCGCAGGGACACCGTGCTGGTGCGCCCTTCGGGCAACTTCGTGATCCGCTTCAAAGCGGACAACCCCGGCGTCTGGCTCTTCCACTGTCACATCGAATGGCACATGGACTCCGGACTGGCGGCAACGATGATCGAAGCGCCACTGGAGCTACAGAGAACCCTGCAGATATCCGACAACCACTACCAGGTATGCAACGCCGGCAACACGCTCACGTCTGGAAATGCAGCCGGCAATACCGTGGACTTTTATGATCTTTCCGGGGAGAACAAGTCCAAGGCACCCTTGCCGGCTGGGTTCACGGCAAGAGGAATTGTGGCGCTGGTGTTCAGCTGCACTGCAGGTTTTGTTGGTATGGGAGCAATTGCTTGGTAAGTCTTTTCTCAGAGCAGAAATTCCATTGATCCTGGTACTAAATGTTCCTGTAACAGGTACGGTGCGGCGCCGATCACCAACTGAAAGTGCTAAATCGATGGGAGGATTTCAGTGGCTTGACGATTTCACAAGAAGAATGCAAAATTGATACCAAATCTGATTCACGTTCACAACATGCTGTTCCAATCCTTCAGATTTCTGGCGGTTACATCTCGGTGCCATGACGTAGAGGAGCCACTGTGTGCTGAGCCCGTGCCGGTATTCCCCGGACACGAATCCTTATTCCCGGTCTTCCACAGCCAAACCCAAGACCAAAGCTTGGCAAGCCACCCGAAGCTTGCACCAAAGTAAAGCGATGTGAGTGGGGCCACCTGTCGTGTTATCAGGCCCGAGATAGTCCAAGATCGGATCATCAAATTTCTTTTTTATCGTATCAGATGGTGACTGATCAAGCCCGCGACTAGAAGGTGGAACGGAAGTCCTTACCTCTTCAGACATAGCTCCACGGAAAGTTCCCCTTTGCAGGTAAACGAAGCACCTTGTTTGGAGAAAATCCAGTCGGGACCCGGATCACACGGCCCTCAACTACTGCACCAGTGAAACTATGACTGGGCGCTGCCTCCTGCTTAAACCAGCAATGCTCGGAGCATCGCGTATCTGATGGTCTAATCTTATCTGATTCAGGGCATAACCACCGCGCAGATGCGGCACTACAGGTTGCATTTTTGTGGATATCTCGTCTACATTTTACAGGCAGTCTGTCCAATCACACACTCCGAGAGAGGCACGTTGCAAGTAATCCCGAAGTTCATCCTCGATCCAAAATGCTCAGACACTCCGACGGGGCCTCGATGCCCCGCAGCGGTGGCCGACATCATGTAATGACTTGGAGTCTTCGAAGTGTTATGTTATGATCGTTGCGATTCATATTTATAGTTTAGTACAAACGAATACGATGATGAGATGCTCGTCTCAACGCATATTCCAAATCTGCCATTGGTCCGGTAACTACATGACAGGCTCTACGGAGCAACACCTTCCTTCATGCCCAACAAGGAAGTTGCGAAGTAATTCAGCACTTCAGGGTGAATCAGCAAAGCGGCTATCTGAGTCGTGTGCAATTCACTGATACTGCGAGAGAGGCAAACGACCCCTCTTGTTGGGAAAAGTTAAGCCCGCAAACGAGCTTTCCGAGGTCGCCGATTGATAGCAAACGAGCGTTCCGAGCTCGCTGGTGGATATGATATGCGCGCCCCGCAAAGTCTGAGAGGATCAAGGACAGGTAGTAGCGAAGGTGGGCAGGGCGGCCGAAAATTTTCTAGCTTGAAAAGCCTTGAGAATGTAACCTCGGACCCAACCCAAACACAGCGAGGGCGCCTTGCGCGGATCAGCCCGCTCCTGCCCTGTCCAACCTAGAAAATTATTGTGGTCATGCTCTGGAACTGCCAAGAACAGTAGCCATCAGGAAATATGAGGGACGAGTAGTCGATAAGCCGAATAAGGTTTTGTCAGCAAAGAATAAGGTACTTCTTTCCAAACCGCTTCTGTGTACGCCTATCCAAATCAGAGATCAAGCATCCAACATGATGTTGCGCTTCTCATCTTTGTTCTTGACTTTTGCCATCTGTTCTATTGGAATCCTTGCTGAAAGCTATACGCCTGAAGTTTGGAGCCAATACTGCTTTTATTCAATCTATGACCCTCTGGAGTCTCTAACCTGGGCCAAACATGGCTCATCAAAAGTAAAAACCGAAGAGT